>OV815993.1:82515651-83903489 GCA_929113495.1 Andrena minutula | reverse complement strand
AGCCAAATTTCGAGAATTCGAAACGCACTTTTTTGTGATTCGAAACTCTCGAATTCCAGGTAAGAAAAATTATATATCAATGAATAAAGAATAATTGTTCGCAGAGTGCTTGGAAAATTTGTATATTGTTATATTTTTGCTTGTATTTTCTTTAACTATGGTCGATAGTGATTTATGCCAAAATTTTCTTAACATCAGTTCTAAAAGCAAGATATTCCACTTACAAAACAGAATCAACACTTTAAGTTTTGACAGTTTCGAGCTTCGAAAGTTTTTATCAACTTAAGTTTTGCACCTCCAATGTTATGAGTTTTGAGCTCTGAAACTTTCGAGATTCTAAAGTTTTGAGAGGTTTGAGCTTCAAAAGTTTCGAGAGTTTCGGAGCCTCACACAGTTTTGGATTCCACTTGCGAGAATTTAAAAACTTTTGAATCTCGAAAGTTTTGAGTTTTGATTTTTGAGAGTTTTGAGCTTCAAAAGTTTCGAGAGTTTCGGAGCCTCACACAGTTTTGGATTCCAGTTGCGAGAATTTAAAGACTTTCGAATCTCGAAAGTTTTGAGTTTTGATTTTTGAGAGTTTTGAGCTTCAAAAGTTTCGAGAGCTTCGGAGCCTCACACAGTTTTGGATTCCAGTTGCGAGAATTTAAAGACTTTCGAATCTCGAAAGTTTTGAGTTTTGATTTTTGAGAGTTTTGAGCTTCAAAAGTTTCGAGAGTTTCGGAGCCTCACACAGTTTTGGATTCCACTTGCGAGAATTTAAAAACTTTCGACTCTAGAAAGTTTTGAGTTTTGATTTTTGAGAGTTTTGAGCTTCAAAAGTTTCGAGAGTTTCGGAGCCTCACACAGTTTTAGATTCCAGTTGCGAGAATTTAAAAATTAATTTCGAACCCACCCATGATAAAACTAATGGTATACATTTTGACACCTAATGCATCAAATTCCGTCATTGAACAAGTATCATACTCCAGCTTTTACACGTCGACGAATCAGGATGAATCATTCGCGTTGCACATACAACAGGAAAAAGTGTAAATTCGCCTTAAATACTCCAACTTTACTCTTCCACATTCACAGTGGATGAATCATCCGCGATGCACACCCAAAGTGAAAAAATTGTAAATTCGCCTTTAGGCCCAAGGTCAAGGAGGGTCTTGTAAAAGAGAAAGGCAGATAATCCCTGCGGGTGTTATAAACTTTATATATTGCCATAACCCTCAAATCTACACCAATAACTACAATTAAATGTAAATCAAGGCAGGTTTTTATAGACACCGACCCGCGAGACCTTCGTGGCAGTATCATCGACGACGGCGACACCACGACGCCTCGTTTTTCCTCGTTGAAATATTCAATATAACGTTTCTAAATAATATTTTCGCATTTTATTCTTTAATCATTTTAATTAGTCTTACACAACTTGTCGAGATTACTTCCGAGAAGTAGTCGCTGCAAACCACATCGATAGCTTACACAATTTTCCCACCTTATCGCTACTCATCCTTATCGCAAAAAGCGATAAGAAACTGATACGGCATTTGCTTGGAAACGGATGTACAACTGTCAACTCTCGATGTGCGAGATGTGTCACAGGAAACGTACCGAATTTGCACCAACGAATCGACCTTAAGCCTCGTTCACATTAATCAAGTTTGCTGGCTTCAAGTCGCTTCGTGACTTTAAGTTCACACTTTTACGTACGTTCACATTATTCAAGTTCTATTATATCAAGGCAAGAAAAATTGGAACACTCTACTTCGCTTGAAACTTGAAAGAATATTTCAAGTGAAGTGAAAAATAGGTTAGTTTACTGATTTCAAGCGACTTAAAGCCACTAAAATCGACTAATGTGAACGAGGCTTTACGCTTCGAAATTGACAAATGAATTACTGTAAAGGGCACGGCGTTATCGATCGATCGAAACCTGACACGCGATCGTGTTTACGTGCGCACGGAACGTAGAGTGCGCGTGTTTACAATTAACTGCTCGCGACTACGCGCGCATGCAATGCGCATTTTGAAAACTGACACCGTAGAAAAAAGCGTCACGATAAGAAGTAGCGGCGGCTAGGATTACCCGTATATACTGAGAATTTATGCACACCACTGTTCTGCACTTTGTTTTCAGTCGAATGAGCACGAACCGTAAATGATGGACCGATAGTTTCGGAATAATAAAAATATATTGAGCGTGCATACTCCCGACAGCTTGAAACCTCCGTTTTAGTGCCTGGTTTTATGTTTATGACACACTAAACGCGATGGAAGATTTTGCATGAACTAGTTAACGACAGCAATATTTCGGAGTCACCCTTCTGGTTTTATGTATAATTCATAAGAATTAATATCTTTTGTGCCAAGCCTGATATGAAATCCGAATCTGCTGGTAACCGCAACATGAGTACGATAATTAAAAATGCTGGAAGCTAAGCTAAAAACCTACTTGCGCGAACTTCATAATATATTATAATAATAATAATAATAATAATAATAATTCGACTATTCACCACTAATTACATCAATTATGTGATATCGCATATGTAATTAAGTAGTGTATATAGGTAGTTATACAATTGCAAAATGTTCCACTGGGAATATGAAAAAATTCCTGCCCCCTCAATTGCAACAATGCATTCCTAATGCAATAATCCCGTTTTGGTTATCACTCTCTATTATAAATGCAACGCGAGGCCACGCCGAGAAATCTACACGTCTCAATTGCTTCGTTGGGACACTTCTTCTGTCTCGTGACGCAAATTATTTCACGTGACACACGGTACCACTTACTCGACTAAAGCGCTCGCTTGCAAACACAAATATATCTAGCGAAAACATTCCTAAACGGTCGTTGATTCAAGTCAAAATAGAAGGGAATCCCCAAATTGTTAGTCACCTATTAAAAACTTTACATATTAAACACTTCACTAATTTGTCACGGCAAGAATCGTTCACGCTAAGGAAATCTGATATTCGTTCATCAGTTTTGAAAGTTGGGATTCGCTTTTGGATAAATAATATTATTCATCGCGGTAATTCACTTCTGGTGTCCACGTACCTGTTGCGGTTAAGACGACTGTACACTATACGTAACTTGTAGCGGCCGGCGTATGGTAGCACGGCGAAATCCAACTACTGACTTGCGCTCACGCCGCTTTCACACTCCTCAAATTTCCTAACAATGCATACATATACATACATCGAAGTGGGCTCGTTGCGGCGAAGGTGGGAGAGTAGCGGCGTCAAATGGGGGACTTCTGAGAAGTGACGTCGAACACGTAAGTAATCTGAACGCGATTATCGCCCCGTCGTTCCGATATGGAACAGTTTTCTTTTTTATCAAGGTGTTGTACACAGAAATCGAGATGCTTGGAGTACTCCGAAAAGTTGCTTCTTAGAAGGCAATCCGCGGCTGAAATCTGGTAAAAAATCATCGAAGCGAGAGCGAAAGAAAGCGAAATTATTAATTGTTTGAGAACGATGTGTATCGGCTGTACTTGTATGAATATTCAAATAGATGAGACTTTATCGTTGCATGGTACAGTCCAGGAAAGGAGGGATGCCTCTTACGGAAACAAGTCGAGACTAGAATAAAATGCGTCCACACGTGACCTTGCGTATCAGGAAATTGATTTCGGGAAATAAACAGGATATGCGTTAATTTGTTAATGCGTTTGTATCGGAATACGGTGAAAGAATATTTGGTTAGTTTAAAAGCCTTTGCGTGTGTTTTTGTTTCAACTTTATTGCGAAAAGAAACAAATAACTAAATAAGTTTAATCATTAATTGTAAGTTCCTTCCTTCGTTCACTGCTGAATGTTGATACTGACCTGACGCTCGAAAAAGAAGGCAAACGTTGGAATGCGTTAAAAAGAAAACAAGGAGGATAGAACGTCACAACTGCGTTCTACGAAATATGCAGGGCCGAATTTAGCAAATTGGCACCCCGGGCAAGATTATCATGTCCCTCTGCCCAAGGGCACGAAAATCAATTAGCAGTTTTCTGCTGAATGAATCCAAACGGATATATGTAAATGAATGAACGAAAATATCGACGCCCCTACAGATTTGGCGCTCCGGGCGGTCGCCATATTTGCCGTACCTTAAAACTGGCCTTGGAAATACGCAATCTTTTGAGATAACCTGATAGCGTCTACCTATGACAATTTCAAAATGGTGGCCGGAAGATAAATAAATAAAATAAATAAATAATAGATCAATAAATAAATAAATAAAATATAATTCGTGAAGAATTAATTAATAAATATAAACTGAATTATACGAATCCTTACATTACAATGAAGCGAGCAAAAAATATCTTACAGCCTTTCACCGGAAATGTTGTCAAGATAAAGTCCTGTTGAAAATGTTATTTTTAAAACTCCGGTATGTATACAGGGTGTTTATAAATATGTTGGACATTTTTTCAGAATCGCCTCTATTCACGAAAATAATAAAAAAAATTTAGTACCTTCACGCCTATGACTTAGTTTTATTGTTTTAACTAAACTACTATTATTTATTAGTTTTATTTGGTGTATAAGCATTTTAGTGTTTCGTAAAACACGGACCCGAAACGTCTATTAATGCGGTATTTAACCGGCGTATCTGTGTACCAACCTACCAACTTTTCTGATTCTTTTAGCGAGTAGAACACATCTTGAAAAAAATGTTCCACTTTTCTATAGACACCGTGTGTACACATGTATTAAGTCCGGACTTTGTGCCGGCTATTTTAATACATGACCTCTTCTGTCACCTAAAAGTTAACAGTTTTTGCTGTATGCTTTGATCAGTGGCGGACCCAGGAGCCTTTCTTGGGGGGGGGGGGGGGGGAGCGAAACTTGTAAAAGTACAGAAGTACATATATACCTACATACATACATAAACATATATATATATTTATCTTCATATATATTTTATTATTCTTGGGGGGGGGGGGGGGAGCAATCGCCCCTCTGGATCCGCCAATGGCTTTGATCGTTATCGGCTTAATCGATCCGAGCCTTCCGGAATTAATAGATGCCATCGAAATGCTGTGGACTAATCTAGATAAGGTAATAAGACTAACGACAAATATCAGTAGGTTATATATATAAATTAATAAACGATGCACGATTTTTCCCGTTGATCGATGTATTTGATCAAATCTACCCACAGACGTTGCGCTGTAGTTAAACAAAATATTAACCTAACAATAACCTGAAAAGTAGTAGGTACGAATACATATGTATATTGAAAAAATGTTATTCATATAAGTTTGTGTCTCTACAAAAACAGCTGAAGCTACTACTATTTATGTTACCTTTTCTAATATTAGTAATATTCAAGCTTCTTCAAAATTACGTTGTGTTTTATAATATATAAATACCTATACGTTAATAAGGTCATCATGAAAATGGTAACTGGTCGCTGGTGGCACCGAGCATGCCGAGACTCCGCGTTATTTACACTCGCAATTGAGTATGACTAGGCCTGCCACCCGTAAAATCATTATTCAAGGACCGAGATCATTAAAACCACGGACATTTTCACTTGAACCCCGGACACTTTTAACTATTTCTTATATTAAGTACGATATCCCAAGATAAAAATGTCTGTAAATTATACAGTGTAACCGCAATCAAGAAATAAAGATAAAATATTTATTACTTTTTGAGCGAGCAGCATCGAAAAACCCGAATTACCACAGAAAATCCCCGGATGCCCTAAAAGAGGACAAGTCCGGGGAAACCCAGACAGATGGCGGCGCCCTAGATGACACAACTGCTAACTGCCCACCGGAAATAAGGCACATCATAGTTTTATATTTTCCACTTTATAATTACTAAATTGTTTTACAGCCGATTTCTTCACCTTCAGTAATCTTCCAGTTAGAGTTATGTTCCACATAACTGCCAAATGATAGGATTCTATTGGCTTAGAGCATTTAACACGTTCGCGGACAGTAAAAGTTTCAGCGAGGTGCAAAAATTGAGTCATTTTATTTTTAAATTGGTTGTGATATCCAAAATTTGATTAAACACATTTTATAAGGGTAGTCAGATTATCATATTTTAATCGTTATATAGGGCGGTATTCTCAGTCGTTGCTTATTCTTAAGCAAATGCTTAAGCATTCGGCATCCTTTACTAGCTAGTAGGTTAGTAGAGGATGCCGCATGCTTAAGCATTTGCTTAAGACTAAGTAGCGACTGAGAATACCGCCCATAGTCATTACCTTGACAGGTATAATAATTACAAAAACTTAACACTATTCCTACCACGAATCGATCAAAAAGACCGTTTTTAAAATATCGATTAGAATTTCCTATATACAACGTAATTGAATCGCCTTTAACTTCACAACTTCGCCTCAAATATACGTATAATACATTTTTTTGAATATTCACGTCTTGTTTTATTGTTTATTTTCTGTGAAAAAATTTGTAGCCTGTCTTACCTAACGCGACCAGTCAAATGATGTGAAATCTGTCGGTAGAATAGTGTTAAGGTTATATAAAATAAATTCAAAATAATTGATTTTAATAGCGAATTCGGGATCTCGCACTGACTCTGCATTGGTGCTAAAAAATAACTTGGATTGATTGATTCTTATAGAGCTATTTTCGTTTCTATCAGAAACAACCAATGCAAGTCATTTTCTGGCACCAGTGCAGAGTCAGTGCGAGGTAAGGTAAAAGACCCAATACGTGGACACGTCCCAATAGCTGGACACTGGTGCAAAAGAACTATTTTATTCAAATATTTAGTAAAATATATATATGAATATATTTTACTAAATATTTGAATAATTGTTTATGAATATGAATAACAAAAAGTGTCCAGCTACTGGGACGTGTCCACGTATTGGGTCTTTTACCTTACCGAATTCGCTATAAGTTTTGAATGCTATAGCATTCATGTCATTCTGTATCATCATGAAAATGCATGTTATAGCATTCACGTCCGCGAACGTGTTAAATGCTCTAAGCCAATTGGTCGTTCACTGACCGGAAGATTACTGAAGGTGAAGAAATCAACCGTTAATCGAATTACTGAGGCTCGCGCGATGAAAATGGTAACAAGCACGATCATATTTAAATAATTCTGTGTCAGACGTGCAGTAACTCTGTCTCACTCGCTCCCAGTGTGTCTGACTCTCGTCCCGGCGAGAGAGTCGGAGAGAGATAAGCCCGGAAATTCCTGGAACACCTACCTCCTCGATACTGCGTGCGATTAGGTGCGGGGCCTGCGTCAAATAACGGCGTTTAAGTGACGCATATCCACCGCTGACTTTTTTCCTAATACCACCGCAATGACTCAGATGAACTCTAGAAAAGCGGATCCCCAGTTTGGTGAAATTGACATGCTATATGCATCCAGTGAAAACCTGAATGAACGTAACTCTGATGACTCATCGGAGCTCAATGCCGGAATCAACGCGAAAGAATTTAAGCGGACAAAAATACGATATCTACGATATCTTTGCAAGACGAATGTAATCCTGAAATTGATAAGGATTTTTGATGAGCGATAAGATATGAATGATAGGGCGTTGTATGTACTTTTTCAAACGGCATATCAATAAAGTATCCTTCATATATCTGCGCAAAACTTTCCTCCACTGTCCAACGCGCAATCGATTTCAGTTAACAAATAACTTTATTCGTGGTGTGTAAAAATTTGAACACGTTCGAAATCTGTTGAAATCATTTCGTCTTTAGTCGACGCAAAAATTTCTGGAATTTCTGCAGCAAATTGTAGGATTCCAAAGAACACGAGATTAACGATAAACAGCGCTAATATTTTTGTATCCGCCGATATCACTGATTAACTACATAATACGCTTCTTCTACGCGTCACTGCTTTGCCAAGAACTTCCATGATTTTTGCATTAACTCATACATCCAGGTAATCGTCTCCTTTTATACAATCTGCCTCGTGAATTCGTAAAAGCTATTATATGGAAATCATAAATAGAATATAAAAAATATATACAAAATATACTGTAACTTTTTACGGGTATAATTTATAAAGGAACCCAGCAAGCATTGCAACCGAAATCTCCGTCTAATAACTAAAGCGATTGTAAAATTAAGGCTCTGAGACGGTGCGAAGTTTATTATTACCCTGAATACGAAGTTGCCACGCGCCCGACAACTGTTTATTGGTCATACATTTAAATGCAGAATAGACGCACGTTAATATTCCTCTGTTACGCATTCCAATTCCTGCATGCAACATTTCAGTTCCCACTCCAAACCAATCTTTCCTATTACGCACGCGTTGCGTAACAATGATTTTTCAGAAAAAACTCGTCATCCTCGAGTTAATGTTATCTATTTGGTTTCAACGTACACGTATACCATCGTACACAAAAACACTGAAGTGCGCGCGACGATACTGTGCTGCGGAAGGAGGCTCTGCAAATTTTCCTCGACGTCGGACAGAATTGCGGTCATCAACGTTCGTAGCTCTACGGTCTATCTAAGAGGGATCGAGTCTTGATCGATTACGTCGGAGCGCGTATATAATGTACTATATTCTTTGGCTAATGAGACAACAGTCACCCTAACAACAACAGTACAAAGACAACAACCTAAACCGCGACAGGAACAGTAACGTCGTTTATAATGTTCATCCCGATTGGAAACGAATCGTTTAATAGATCTCGCAACGAACTAATAACGAATAATTCATCAACATATTTCGTATTTTTCGCTTCAACTAACTATGCAGTCGTCTAATTAAATTCGATTTACAGTTCAATTCCTACGTAACGTCGTCTGTCTTAACGGTAGACAGGGTTAGCCAAAGTGTATTACGTACGGGGAGGGGAAAGAAACTACTAACTAAAAAGAATGATCGCGGGGATCACCGTTTTGCGAGGATAAGTTTCTATCGCTACAGCTCGAAACCTGTGGTCGTTAATACGTTTTTAAGTGGACGCTATTATACTAGGAAGGTGTCCAACGGCGTCGCGTTGGTATCAATACGGTGGCAGTATCGAATTAGGTTTCTAACTCTGGACGATATAATTCTCGTGTGGAATGTTTGGCCGATCCGGAGAAGCCAACAACTTCGAGGGATCAACGGCGAGGGCCAGAGAAATTGGGCGGGGAGGGGAGGGGCACTAAATTTCACGGTGATTTCGCACTACGTGTTTCGTGCACAAATGCCTCGGCTTTGCAACGCTTCTCTCAGTCTTCGCACGTTCACGAGGAACGATCTGGCGTGGATTTGTTCTTCGGCTTCCGGCCGAGCAGCTTGCGAAACGACGACGTCCATCTCGAGCGAGTGAGCCCAGGGGCGGTCTGCTCGTCGGCCTCGCTGCAGCTCAGCGACTCGCTGATCTTCCGGCTCTTGCCGCTGCTGCTGCTGGTGCTGCTGCCCCCGTTCTCGTAGCATCTCGATCTTCGGTCCCCGATTTCTGAAGAGAACCTGTTGGAATATTGATTTTTAGTCGAGGAATGTATAGTACTGTTAGGGTCGCGGGGAACTTTGCGGGGCAAGAAAAAATGGGATTCTATGTAAATATGTATGCATAGGGCCCCGCGAAATTTAGGGTTAGCTTTGCGTGGACGGCGGGGCTCTTTAAAGAAATTTTATAATAATAAATATCTATGCGTGGGGCCTCTGAAAATTTAGGAATAGCTTTTCGTGGACCGCCTTTTGAAGAAATATTATACTAACTAATATCTATGCATGGGGCCCAGAAAAATTTAGGATTAATTTTTCGTGAACCGCGGGGCCTTTTAAAGTGTGGGGCCCTTTGAAGAAATTTTATAATATCTAATAAATTATGGCCCTGAAAAATATATGGTGAGCTTTTCGTGGACCGCGGGGCCTTTTGAAAAAATATTATACTAATAAATATCTATGAATAGGGCCCCGCAGAATTCAGGAATAGGTTTTCGTGAACCTCGGGGCCTTTTAAAGAAATATAATAATAAATATCTATGCATAGGGCCCTGAAAAAATTTACGATGAGCTTTTCGTGGACCGAGGGGCCCTTTAGAACGTGGGGCCCTTTGAAGAAATTTTACAATAATAAATATCTATGGGACCCTGAAAAATTTAGGATAAGCTTTTCGTGTACCGCGGGGCTTTTTAACGCGTGGGGCCTTTTGAAGAAATTTTGTAATAATAAATATCTTTGCATGAGGCTCCGAAAAATTTAGGATAAGCTTTTCGTGGACCTCGGGGCCTTTTAAAGCGCGGGGCCAGGGTCCATTTCATTTAGCTCTGCTACAGTAACGTATAAACTTGCCGGATTAACAGAACTCGCGAATTCCACGACTTTTAAAAATTCTACTACTCAGCGGAGTTTGGATCTACAGTCGTAGAAGATTCTATACTATGTCAAATTTTGTTTATAATGTTCCCAGCGACTGCTCTAAGCTACCAGAGGATTCACACGGACCCTGAATCAGAAGAGAATGCTCTAGCCGTGGGCGGAGCGGTAGAGTTGGCCGACGAGAGCGAGATTTCAGCGACAGGGGTGCTCGGGTACGCCTCGTCGTCTGATGCGCTGTTGCTGCTGGTTGTACTGCTGCTGCTGCCGTTGCTCCCACCGGCGCTGCTGTCCACGCTGGAGTCGTCGATGTAACTTATCTCTCGGTCGGCTAAAGGCGAGTTGGTCCTCTGTCCACGCGAAGATGATGCTGCCGCGGCTGTGCTGGGTCGCAGCCAGGTGCGCAGGTCCTGCAGCGGTGCTTGAAGGCACTTGAAAAGATTGCCGCTGAAACGAGTACAAACGAAACAGTTAAGGAAGCCCACAAAGTTTTCTAGAATCATGTCTCACGCGTAGACTTTAATCTCCCGTGGCAATTATTTCATTATTTTTTTTATTAGTTTCGTGAAATTGGAGTCTCACGAGTAGGGAATTCAATCCTGGGAACCCGGCTGCTTTTCGGATTCCATTTTTATATTTTTCAGTTGCTCGTAAAGTAATTTACGTTTTTAAAAATTCTTGGGATAAATTATAACTTGATATATCAAATCCCAGGACTTTTAGAATCCAAAAAACAACCGGGATTCCGGGATTACGTTCTCGAATTCTCTACTCACGGGACAAGTTTCAAAAACCTCATCTCTCGCGACTATTTCCATTATTTACATTTAGTTGCTCGGCTCGAGCCTTTTTGGGCCCTAGGCGAAGTTTTCAAATTGGGCCCAAAATTGACAATCTTGACGACTTTACTCTGAATTTTTATTAATGGCTTGAAATATTTATAGTACAACTTGTACTATTTCATTTGAAACTGTATTTTTGAAAATGCCAAGAAGGAAAAGAAACATTTTGAGCCCCTTCTGCAACTTTACGCTCCAGGCAGCTGTTTAATTTTGTCAATAGCGATGAGCAGGGCCTGGCAGAGATGGGCAAAAAATTATTTGAAAGAAAAATTTCGTATTAAAATTTCGTACCAAAATTTTTCTTTCAAATAATTTTTTGCCCATCTCTGCCAGGCCCTAAATAAAAATTTCGTACACAAATTTTTCTTTCAAATAATTTTTCGCCCATCTCTGGGACCTGGTTGCTGAGATTTTACCAAGATTTTGCTAACTTTAATAGGCGAACTATAGGGAAAGTAGCACAATCTGATAGGAAATATATACATGTACATATATCTGAATCTTACGAAGTCGAGAGATTTCTCAGATTAGATGAAAGATACCACCATGAAGAATCGTGTGTAATTTTATCCCTATACACACAGGAGAATATAATTGTTATTGTTAGGCTTTTAGTTTATTACTCTGGTAGGGTATTTACATTCCAGTGCCGGCTTTAACATATTGGCACCCCGGGGCAAGATTATCATGGCATACTTCCAAAGTAATAAAGTAATTTAAATATCGACCGTATTTTTATAATAAAACAAATTAATGCTTTCGGCGCACTGGTTCGGTCAGTTTTACAATTATTTTTAGCTAATTTGCAATTTAAATTTAATAATATCCCGACGTTTCGGTCCGTGGTTTGAACCTTTTTCAAGGAAAGATTTGTAAAATTATTGCCTTCGCTATCAAAGTCACACGTTTGAAAAGACGCGTGACTCGCGAGTCGGATATTATTAAATTTAAATTGCAAATTAGCTAAAAATAATTGTAAAACTGACCGAACCAGTGCGCCCAAAGCATTAATTTGTTTTATACTTCCAAAGGCACGAAATTCAATAGCAACTTTCTCTTCGAGAATTTATTTAACAAAAACTATAAGTTAATATTGTCTGGCGTTTCGCCTGCATATTAAAGTATATTTCAAGTAATACTTGGATTTTTTTAACATTTTTATCGCACATATAGTCCGTGCCGCAAGCCTCAAAAAAAAATCTTCCGACTACTCTATAGGTAGATTTCAATGTATTATGTCCAAGGTTTTTTATTAACCTTTGCACTCGAGAGGCGACTCTCGCTCACCACATGATTTAATTCCGATTTAAATCATTTTATGTTCGACGCTCTAACTTAAATCGGAATTAAATCATGCGGTGAGCGAGAGTCACCTCTCGAGTGCAAAGGGTTAATATCTAAGAATCTAACAAATACCCGCAGCTAAAGTTTTATATTAGAGGTTCTCTCCCCCTCCCACCCAAACCCTCAAATTTTCATCATACCATAGTACAGCCATTATGTACTTATTATAATAAAACTAAATAAATCTATACAAAATAAAACAGATGTTTTTTTTCTATTTAAAAATTAGGAAGGGTGCGCCAAAAAATGTTTTTGCCCGGTGTCATATGTAAGGTAGTTGACCCAGTCGCCGATCGGTTTAGGCCTAGTCGTCGATCACTTAAATATTGAGATTTTATAAGGTTTTTGTACAATATTGTGATGATATATGTAGGTAAAGACTCTTAAATATTAACTTGCAATTTTGTCCTTTACACAATATTGTTCAAAAACCTTATAAAATCTCAATATTAATTCAAATGATCGACGACTGGGTCAACTACCTTACTGTCACGCCGGCCCTTGTTGCAGTATAAAACACTGACCCTGTACAGCGGCGTCCTTACAGATTCGGTGCCCCGGGCGGTCGCCCTACCTGCCCCACCCTAAACCCCACCCTGTTAACTCCCCTTCTACATAAGCCTCATGAAACTTTACAGACCCTTCTAAATCACGAGTTATCCCATCATCCCCTATTAACAAAGTTAAGATTCTTAAAACCTTTTACCTAGCTGTAAACCGTGTCCCTTCCCGAAAACTATCCCAACGTTTCGCTACCACTGACCCTACTATCAAACCTCCCCCTACACAGTGAAAGTTTCAGTAAAATTAAGGTTCGTGATTTACAGCCATGAAAGTGTCTTTCAACAATCAGTATTTATCCCCAGTGTACCCTGAATAATTTCTGAAAGCCGCTTCTCAAGCCTCCGATGAATCGTTCGGAATAATTTCTTAGAAGGACACAATGCCAAACAGAGCTGCCAAGTACATATAATCGACCTACTCGTCGCGGTAATCGTCGATCTCCGCAAAGGTGCGTCGCGCGTACAAACAGACGGAACACCGGCGGCGTCGCCGGCAAGACGTAGCGTGAAGAGTGGCGGCACGTAGATGTCTCGCGGCGTGTCTCAGCGTGATCGTCTCTCGTGTCAGGGCCGCGACGCCCTCCTCTCGCCTGCGTCTCTCTTCGCCCAGTTCTCCCTGCTCCACGCGTAGCTTCTCCTTCAGGACTTCGTTCTAAAAATAATAGAGATAGATTAGCTGTTTTAATCGAAGAGAAATGTCGTTTTGAATTTGACGGTTTGAGGGAAGAAGGTATATAGGGGTGTTCGATTCCGATTCGATTCTTCAGTAAATCAATTCTTTTGGTTAAAAGAGTGTCATTCATTTATTTCTTCACAACACTTTGTAAACTTTTGGATATAAAAGGAGTCATCCGTAAAATAAAATAAAATAAAATAAAATAAAAATAAAAGATCGATCTTTTGAATCAATTCTTTGCCCTCTGGGGGAATTAATTGCCACTAGTGAAAAGACCAATCACACTGCTTGATGCGTAGGTTTTCCTGGTCTTATATGTGTGCAAAATATTTCTTCTATTCAATACAATGCCCATCGGCTTCAACAACTATCCCAAATTGTTTCTTGTAAAAGTAATTTTTATATCGCTTCTTTCAAAATTATTCAAAACCGATTTTGGAAAAAAATTTTATGAAGATTCTTTTTCGATTCCTCCAGAATCGATTTTTTGGTTCCGATTTTTTAGAAGGAGCGATTTTTATAATCCGATTTTGAATCGATTCTTTGGTTCCGATTTTTTAGAAGGACCGATTCTTATAATCCGAATTTGAATCAATTCTTATAATCCGATTTTGAATCGATTCTTTGGTTCCGATTTTTTAGAAGGATCGATTCTTATAATCCAAATTTGAATCGATTCTTTGGTTCCGATTTTTTAGAAGGATCGATTTTTATAATCCGATTTTGAATCGATTCTTTGGTTCCGATTTTTCAGAAGGATCGATTCTTATAATCCGATTTTCAATCGATTCTTTGGTTCCGATTTTTTAGAAGGATCGATTCTTATAATCCAAATTTGAATCGATTCTTTGGTTACGATTTTTTAGAAGGATCGATTCTTATAATCCGATTTTGAATCGATTCTTTGGTTCCGATTTTTCAGAAGAATCGATTCTTATAATCCGATTTTGAGTCTATTCTTTAGTTCCGATTTTTCAGAAGGATCGATTCTTATAATCCGATTTTGAATCGATTCTTTGGTTACGATTTTTTAGAAGGACCGATTTTTATAATCCGATTTTGAATCGATTCTTTGGTTCCGATTTTTCAGAAGGATCGATTCTTATAATCCGATTTTGAATCGATTCTTTGGTTCCGATTTTTCAGAAGGATCGATTCTTATAATCCGACTTTGAATCGATTCTTTGGTTCCGATTTTTCAGAAGGATCGATTCTTATAATCCGATTTTGAGTCTATTCTTTAGTTCCGATTTTTTAGAAGGATCGATTCTTATACTCCGATTTTGAATCGATTCTTTGGTTCCGATTTTTTAGAAGGATCGATTTTTATAATCCGATTTTGAATCGATTCTTTGGTTCCGATTTTTTAGAAGGATCGATTCTTATAATCCGATTTTGAATCGATTCTTTGGTTCCGATTTTTTAGAAGGATCGATTCTTATAATCCGATTTTGAATCGATTCTTTGGTTCCGATTTTTTAGAAGGATCGATTCTTATAATCCGATTTTGAATCGATTCTTTGGTTCCGATTTTTCAGAAGGATCGATTCTTATAATCCGATTTTGAGTCTATTCTTTAGTTCCGATTTTTTAGAAGGACCGATTCTTATAATCCGATTTTGAATCGATTCTTTGTGGCAAATTGAACACCCCTAGAAAAATGATTTGTTTGGAAAAAAGGCAGAAGAATTCCCTTACCTCCCTCTCGAGGGCATCCCGCTCGGCGCGAATTACGGTGGCCTGCCTGACGACGTCCTGTCGGGCTCGTTCAAGTGTTTGCCTCGTAATCTCGTTTTGCGCCAGTTGCATCTGCAGCCGGCGCAAAGCCACCTCGCGCTGCCTGTCCAGGCAATCCCGCGCCGCTATGCAGCTGTCCCGTTCGTTCTTCGCCCTCTCCGTCTCTTCCTCCAGACGAAGACTTCGCTCCAATTGCAGAAACAGCTCGTCTTCCTTGCTGCGCAGTTCCGCCTCGCAGCCCTCCAATCGCTTCTCCAGGACACGTCGGGTCTCTTCCAATTTGTCTCTCTCGGCCTGAAGGAAAATAGAGAACGTGGGAAGTAAATAGCTTGGAATGCTGCCCGGAAAGGTCGGAGCTTGTTGGATTTTTGTTTAACTAATGGAAGTTTATTTATGCGAAAATTGTCTTTTATATTGGTGCTATGGAATAAATGAGAGGACGGGGATGGGATGTTTATATTAGGACGTTTGTAGCGATAGTATGATTGACCGATAGAATCGGTGTGCTTGACAGATTTCTTCTCAAGAATAAATTCAATTTGCCGAATCGTTTCGTTTAATAAAGACGTTCCTTTTAAATTAATAAATGAGAGTGATTTCAATTTAGACTGACCGAACTAGTGCGTCGAAATCACTCTCGTTTATTTATTCTACAAATACGGTCGAAATTCTAATTACACTGTTCCTTTTAAATGTCCTGAATAATGTCAAGATTTAAAACTATCAATGTGTCTTGAATACATGGCCTAATTCCCAATAAATATTCGAATTTGAGATTCGAATAATTATGTGTATTCGAATATTTGAATCATTATGAGTATTTGAATATTTGAATTATTATGAGTATTCGAATATTTGAATCATTATGAGTATTTGAATATTTGAATTATTATGAGTATTCGAATATTTGAATAATGATGAGTTTTCGAATTATTGAATAATTATGAGTGTTTGAATATTGGAATTATTATGAGTATTCAAATATTTGAATAATTATGAGTATTCGAATATTTAAATAATTATGAGTATTCGAATATTTTAATAATTATGAGTGTTTGAATATTGGAATTATTATGAGTATTCGAATTTTGGATTCCAATACTCCTAAGTATTCGAATGTTGGATTCGAATATTCCTAAGTATTCGAATATTTGAATAATGATGAGTATTCGAATTATTGAATAATTATGAGTATTCGAATTATTGAATAATTATGAGTGTTTGAATATTGGAATTATTATGAGTATTCGAATATTTGAATAATTATGAGTATTCGAATATTTTAATAATTATGAGTATTCGAATATTTTAATAATTATGAGTGTTTGAATATTGGAATTATTATGAGTATTTAAATTTTGGATTCCAATACTCCTAAGTATTCGAATGTTGGATTCGAATATTCCTAAGTATTCGAATATTTGGAGTGATCGAATTTTTTATTCGAATACTCCTAATTATTCGAATATTTGAATAATCATCAGTATTCGAGTACTTGGAGTGATAAAATTTCGGATTCGAATACTCCTAATTATGCGAATATTTAAATAATGTTTGAATACTCTAATTATTCGAACATTCGAAGATATTATTCGTATTCAAAATTATTCAAATATTAGAATACTTATTTCGAATTCGAATACTCGCAATTATTCGAATATTCAAAAACATTATTCGTATTCAAAATTGTTCGAATTATTAGCATATTTTCAGCTCTACCTCCCATCGCAAGAAATTTCAATTTCCCAAGGCGCGTTAGCAAATAAAACACAGAACTGAAATTATCATACTTTGCAGTGGCGCACCCAGAATTTAATCTTGGAGGGATGCGATTTGAACGGATAAAAAATATTTTAACGCAAATTCAATAAAATTAGTGTAAGATAATTCGTCACCAAGAGGAGACGACTGCTCGAGGCTTCGTGTGGCAGGTCACGTCGACACGGCGACCACCCCGAAACAGCGACGCATCTCGTCGGTTATCTACCAGCTTGGCTAAACAGATAAGCCCGCGACTTCGGAGATGGGCAGTTAGGAAGGAGTCGCAAAAACGATCGGACGCGTGCAGATTGTCTTATCCATCATATTCAAAATTCATTCAGCATTATTGTAGATTTTTATTCGCCTTTACTTTATCTAACATTAGGTAATTACACAAATTTATTTAAGGGGGTATTCTGGTCTGACGAGGCGTTTTCGTCGCGTTATTTCGGATTTTTTTTTACAAAGAACCCATGAATTTTATTATTATTTATTTTATTGCTACATGTTTATTGATGTTTCAACTACCATTACAAATTTTGTCGATAGAAAAAAATTAAAATCAAACGCAATTGACCGCTTTAAAGTAATGGTGAAAAAAATGGGGTCACGGTGCCCATGATTGGGATCGTTCTAGTGATCAGAAACAAAAAATGAAAACAGATTCTTTATCTGTATGCCTGTCGCTATCGTCCCTACCAGAATAATAAAAAAATATTGAAAATTAAGCAAATGACCGCGGTTTGAAAATTAAGTTTCAATTTTCGCACATTTTTTCAACTTTAAAGGTCGGCGAAAGTTTAAAAACAAATTATTTTATCATAATTCTGGTAGGGACGATAGCCACAGGCATACAGATAAAGAATCTCTTTTCATTTTTTGTTTCTGATCACTAGAACGAGCCCAATCATGGGCACCGTGACTACATGTTCTTTTTTTCACCATTACTTTAATGCAGTCAACTGCGTTTGATTTAAATTTTTTTCTATCGACAAAATTTGTAAAGATAGTTGAAACATCAATAAACATGTGGCAATATACTAAATAATAATAAAATTTATGGGTTCTTTGTAAAAAATTCCGAAATAACGCGACGAAAATGCCTCGTCAGACCAGAATACCCCCTTAAAGAATAAAATCCAGTTTTCTTTTGTTTTTGCTAAGCCCTTTCTTTGAGGAATACTGGAGCCCTTTAACCTGCCCCCTGCCCCTCTGGATGCGCCACTGATACTTTATCTAGTAAATTTCGTCGAATACTACTCTCGACTCAACTCAAAATATTTTCCTATCTTTAATATTTGATGTACGCTTCGCCGAAATGAAATTGAATGCAGTGGTTGTCAACCAGCAACGCGAACCTCCAGCTAACATTAACCATGATAATAAAACCAATTAAAAAAGTGGATGCAACAGAATTCTTCCAGTATTGCATCTAATTTCATGGCCTTTGCTTCAGGATCCATGTACCATGCTTGTACCTCGCGGAGGATGCGTGGGCATTTGCATGCAGAAACGGTCCCCGCTATTAGTTTCGGAAGCAGTAGGTATTCTAATTCGGAATTCACTGAAAACAATGTAACAGCCGTGGAAGTGTAAGCACGTATTTAAAGGTGTTTCTATTCAGTGAATCATCTGGATGCCTCGCACGTAGAATCACGATTAAAATACAATCATATCGGTCTTGCGTCATCCAGTGTTACTATACATTATATACAGGGTGGTCTGTTTCACAACGGAATAGGTAATTGCTTTCTTTTCCATTAACACGTTGCGTGCGGCATAAAAAATAGTTGACCTTCCCAGACGGCGGAAATACAATAGATTTTTTTATAAAGTGCATCCTTTTATGCTACTTTCGACATTTTATAACATTTTAACCAAGCATAATTTGTTTTTGTTAGAAAAAAGGCATGACGCGTTAAATAAATAAATAAATAAAAAACAACTGCAGAATGGTGAAAAATGCTGCAAATTTGTAACGATTGCATACACGGATGAACTTTGAAAATTCGATACCTGAAAAATTCTTCTTTCCCTTCCATATTTATTGCAGAGTTGGGAAAAATGTAATCTAATTACAAATTACAAATTACGATTAAAATGTAACTGTGTAATTGATTACACATTATTACATATTATTTTCTGTAATCGTTAGTTTAGGTAGTTGACAAAAATTGTGGTCAACTACCTAAATTAACGATTACGGAAAATAATGTGTAATCAATTACACAATTGCATTTTAATATTAATTTGTAATTTGTAATTAGATTACATTTTGCCCAACTGTGATTTATTGGGACCGGGAAAAATTTCATATTTGGTGGAAAAATTGAACTGTTTTGTTGACAATTTTTTTTTAAGTTAAACGATTTTATATAACTTGCTCAAAAATACATAAAGATAAAAAAAAGAATTCTTTTGTTGTCTATAATTATAATGGCCATATGTCACTTGAAATAAAATCGTGGGCTAGGATATTTCATGACAGGGGTGGCCAACCGGAAGCTAAAGTATCAGTTAGCAAGTGGAACATCATAAACTAATTTATTCATTTTCTGTAGAGGGTGCAATTTTTCCAACACTTCGGGGGTGTTTCTTTTAAATTTGTTGTGTTGTCATCATAACTACACACGTCTGCACAGTTTCAAGTCTATTGAGTTGGTGGAAATGGTTGAGTTACAAGATTTGAACCAAACAAACAAACGGAGTAAAATGAAATCGTTTAAAAAATAGAAGGGGGTTTTTAATTAAAAAATCCCTAGCTACTGTAATAGACATAGCCTCCGAGTTTCTAAATATTTTTGTCATTTTGAATTTGGATTAACAGTATCTGTGGCTAAATTACTGTCAACGCCAGAGTATACCGGAAACGGATTTATGAATTTGCCCGAAAAGATTGCTTTTCTACCCTTAAATACGTACATATTAACTATATTAAGCGATATATTGATTTAAAAATTCTTAAAAATAGCCTTAGATACATTTCAAACCGTTACAGTGCTCCCCCCCCCCCCTCAATTTTCACCTTGAAATTCGAAACCAAATTTTCTCTACGTCTGTGGTTTGAGCAAAAGGAACTAAGTGACACCAGCAAACTGTTTTCTCATAAGAAACCCCCCACCCACTTAACTTGTAATACAGTAACCGAAGACAAAGTGGAGAAAGTGTTCTATCCCCACAAAACAACTCCACGCAATTCAATTCGCCAGAGATTTAGCAATTATATGAGAAAACCTATATATTCCTTTGAACTTTTCATTCCCTTATCTCAGTGATTTCCAACCTGTGCATCGCGAAGTGTTTTCTAGAGGGTCGTCACGATTTTTTGAGTTATTTTTTAATATTACTAATTGGAAGTTAGAATTATATTCTGAAATACCTATTTTTAATATGTTTTCTTGACTTTATTAAATTTATCTTACTTTATTTGAGAGGTAGGGGAGGGTTGCAGGCAGTGGAGCACTCAGAACGGGGGCCAAGGGACTCCGTACACACCCCAAAGAAGGGGTATTATAAAACGAAAAGAAAACTTATTTTATTCTTTAAAAAAAAATGTATAATTACTTAATGAATTTTATTGAATTTGCATTATTAATATTTTTATCCCTTCAACCCGGCTCCCTCAATATTAAATCCCGAGTGCACCACTAGTCGCAGGTTATTTAAATATCATAAAAGTTAATCGCGACTAAAAAAAAATTGAGAAACACTGCCTTATCTAAACAAAAACTAACTTCGAACGTCACCTCTATTTGGTCCCTACTTTTTCTACGCTCTATAGAAGATAAAACCGTCGATGAAATCAACGCGTCCTCAGTCGCGTCCTCGCCGTATATCCGATCCTAATCGCGCAGAACTTGTTTAGCCGATTGCGTAAGCGATTAATCATAAAACTCCGATCGGTCGCGTGTCGTCTCTCGCAAACGACCAGGTTGTCATTGAGCATACCAAATCCCCCCTATCGGACGCCTGGCGATCGTCATCGACGCGTCTTCACGCTCGAACGAAACGCAGTCGAATGACGCGCACGCTCCCCGCCGCTCCCCGGCCCTGTCTCGTCTAGCACCGCGCCAGATGCCCCGTTGTAGGTCAAGCTAGGTGGGCAAAGCCATGCACGGGAGGTTGTTGAACGCCATCGCGAGCTACGTGATCGGCGCACGGCGAGCCCTCGCCGCGGGCGGAAAGGGAAGGAAGACCGAAGAAAGTCGCAGGGAAAAATAAAAAAGGGAGAAACGTCGAGGGAAGTAAACGAGACGCGTCTCGAAAGACAAGACGCCGCAGAAGGAAAAGCGGAGTAACGAAACGTAGCCGTTTTGTTTCTTCTATGCAGCTTTTTGCTCTTTTTCTTCGCGCACGGCTCCCCTCGGCTTCGCTTCTGCGGTCTGCTTTTGCCGCCGGATCACGGCAAATCCTCCGGCGGCCAGCGGACAGCAGACGTATAAGTGGCCGCGCGGCCGCGGGAAGGCCAAGGGGAGACCGGTGTGCCCACGGGGGAAACTTTAGTAAGGTAAATGACTCAATACGTGGACACGTTTCAGTACTTCGACAGTAGTGAAAATAATACTGATTATTATATTTAATATTCGCTTCTTCTGTTGGAGAACTATTTTATTTAATTATTCAAATATTTAATAAAATATATTCATATACATATTTTTATTAATAAACTTGTAACACTCGTAAAGAAAATTAGTTTTCTTGAACTCTCCGGTTTACACTATTTTAGTATTTTTCTTATCTGATTTGCTAAATCGTCTCTACTTTTTCTTAAGCGAACATTATTAAGAATGTTTACTGTTTTGGTGTAATTAATGCACTTTTAGAAAAATGGTACCCTAAATAATTAAATTCACATTAATTATTTATACAGAATAATACACAATATTATATTATTTTTCTATTTTGTTACTCTTGGCGGAGGATCGCCCTATCGCCCCCTCTGAATCCGCCGCTGTATGTAGCTTATACAGGGTGTTCCATAACCGGTGGTACAATCGGAAGGGAATAGTAATTAGAGCTGTGGACGGGGTTGCCACCCGTATTATATTATTTATATAGTAGATATTGTTCTATATTTCGCTAAATTGTACAATATATGTTTAAACAAAATATAGTACGCAAATTATTATATTTTCACTTCATAGTTAATTAAAAAAAAATTTAAATACCGACCTAACTAAACCTAATTACGCGCAGTACGCACTGCTAGCCAGAGTTGGGCAAAAAAATATTTGAAATAAAAATCTGTGTACGAAATTTTTTGTAATTTGTGTACGAAATTTGTATTTCAAATAATTTTTTGCCCGTCTCTGTCCCTAGCTATTAACGTCATGCGACACTTTGCATTATTAGGAACCTTATATTATTTATTGATAAAAGTGTCATTTATCTTAACAACTGGTTTAACTTCAACTTTTGAGTAAAAAGAATGTTTTGACATTACGATAAAATTTCATTCTATATTTTCTAATTTTTTTCACGTAACGTAGAATCATTTCCTTATCGCTTGTATTTAGCACCGGTTCCAGGACGCCCTGTAAAAGTGCCCTTCCCCAACCGCCTTCCTTCTCTATTCGCAAAAGGCTTCGTGCCCCGGTGGCCGCAGCTTTGCCCTCCCTTTTACTTTCCTCGGACCTTTTGCAGAGAGAGTTTTAACCCTGCAACCGCACGCGACCGGTCATTTCTCTTTAAACTACTTGCGGCCCCCCTTTCGCGATTCTTCGGGTAGGGTACGACGCCCCGAGGTGTGGGCCTCGTAGTAGGGAGAATTCTTAACGTTTAACGGATAATGGTACCCTCCTCTGCCAGATGTTCGCCGGTTTACCATCGTCCAGGTAAGTCTAGAAACTTTTATGGGGCCATTTGTGCAGATCTAGAGATTGCTCAGAGCTGTAACCTTCCTTTATACCCTAGGATTAAACTTTCTCCACTGTTCTTCGCATTTATGTACTCGGGCCTCGCAAAGGAGAGTGGTAAAAATTTGACATTTATGGATCTGGCTGGCAACGAAAGTTTTTTACAGGATATATTTCTACAGGCCCTTGGGCATCCAAAATGCATAATTGTTTACTCTGGAGGCGATGGGAAAGTTATAAATAACTAGCAAAATACCCCCGCGCTTCGCTTCGGGCCCAAGAGATATTGAGGGAACTCTGTGAAAACACATTTCACCTACTACTAATATTTAAAAATCATTATTTAAAAAAATAAAAACGTCAGAACCTTCCCCTTCAGTTCATAAAATTTAACGGTTCCGCTTTCGACTTTGTTTAGGCCGTATTTTGTTCAACCTCTAGAGGCTCTTGCTTTGTTTGACTGTTTTACCTCAGTCACGTTCTAACCGACACGCTTAACGCACGTCTTGGCTAACGTATTAATTTTCACCTAAAGGCAAAAGCAGTTATTTCACTTTTCTTGAAAAGGGTCACAATCAATGACCGAAACGTCGGAAATATAAACGATTGCAAAATAGCTTTTTAAAATTTTAACTGACCGAACCAGTGCGCCAAAATCACTTTGTTTTTTTTTTAAATTATTCCTCTCGTCAAGACAAACAAACTGGTGTAACACACTTGTGGCTACAGTTCATATGTACTGAGAAACCGTATTTCAAAGTATGCAACTTCAATTTTATATAATAGTATGGATTATAGAATATGAAAAAAAAAAAAAAAATTTCGGAAATTCTTCCTGACAAATATATAGACTTTCAGAAACTGTATAATATTTATTTAAATGTTTTTTCGATATCTTTTGTAATTTATGAGTTACAAGCGCATAAGTAACAGGGCACCTAAAGGCAGGATTTCCATGCCGCGATCGGCCGCGGCGGCTGACGACGGTCCCACTAGCGCAACGGAGACACAGATGCACAGATACTTCTCCGTTGCGCTAGTGGGACCGCCCCCAGCTGCCGCGACCGATCGCGGCTAGGAAATCCCGCCTTTTGGGATTTCCAATGCGACCGCTGCTCTCCGCAGCGGCGAGCCGCGCATTGGAAATCCCAGCTTAAGTGAAGAAAGGGAAATATGACTCGAATCTCCACGCTGGTGTACTCTGACATTATGACATTACGGTGTTTTTTAATATAATTATTATTATTTTTCTAGCACACATTCTTTGTTATTGTAAATATTTTCACTAATGGAGTTTTACTAAAGGTGCGTTTACACCAAACGAACGACTGCTCGCCTCCCACTTCAACAAAATTCAAGTAATAAAATAATGAAAAATTGCAAGTGAAGATTGCCGTTTACTCTAAATAGGCACGAATTTTGTCGAAACGAGAGACGAACAAGACGTTCATTCGTTTGGTCTAAACACTCTAAACGCGCCTTAACAGTGTAAATTGAATTTCGACCGTATGAAGTCAGAAGAGATGATTTCGGCGTACAGCTTCAGTCTTTAAAACTCTTGTATGATTAAACTAAAGCTATTTTGCAAATATTTTGAAAAATTTTAATCAAATTACAACATTTCAGTCATTGGTTAGTATTTTTTCCGTTTTATCTAACTTTCCTTGATAATGGTCAGAACCAATAACCGAAAGTTGGAATTTGATTAAATATTTTCCAAATATTTGCAAAATAGGGTAAAGGACCCAATTACTGGCAGCCAACCCAATTACTGTCAGCTTAAGCTATTTTACGTAAACGTTTATTTATTCGTTATTTTAAATAAAATAGCTTAAGGTGACAGTAATTGGGTTGGCTGCCAGTAATTGGGTCCTTTAACCTAGCTTTAGTTTAATCATACAAGAGTTTTAAAAACCGAACCTGTGCACCGAAATCATCTCTTCACACCTCAACGGTGACATTCCGAGATTTACGCTCATTTTTTATAACTTTCCCATCGTCTCCAGAGTAAACAATTATGCATTTCGGATTCCGTAAGACCTGCAAAAACATATCCCCTAAAAAAACTTTTATTCTCACAATTAGCCAGGTTCAAAATGGACCAATTTTTACCATTCCCCTTTTCCCTCTCCACAGGTACAGGCAGATTCCTTGCCATTCCATAGACAAGAAACACGTGGCATTTATTAAAGGCAGACGTGCACGCAGCAATCTTTCTTTGATCTAGATTAAGTTAACCGTGTTAGGGGGAGTAAGGAACGAAACAGCGCCATTATCCGTTTCCGTGGAGCAGAGAGTTGCCGTCGAATTTCTTTGTAAAGAGTGTGTGAAAGCCCCAGGAAAACGTTGCGGACGTTTATCGCGGTATGGGAAACGTTCCCCATAGGTCCACGGTTCCTGAGTCGTGTAAACCGTTGAAGGAGAAGTAGGCGCGTGGTGACTGTGCAACGCTTGACTCACGATGACAGAAACTCGAGGAATCCTATTCTAGAGGCGCACGAAGGTTTCCGGAATAGTGGAACAAACGTATCCTAGGAAAGGAGAAAATATCTTTCCTCTGCCATCGTTGAACCTATTGCTCTACAAGTGTCCCATATAAACTCTAATATCTCTGACTTGGTCTTGTTTTTATCGTCGGGCCGTCGTCGATTGCGCGTATACAGGGTGCTCTGGAAATCGCGGGACAACCGGGAACGAAGTGGTTCCTCTTGGAATAGCAACTTGAAAATACGGAATGGAATTTTTTTAAAAGGCAATATAATACACCTACGACTAAAAACCCAAGGCGAACTTTGACCATTTTTTATGGATAAATATATTTTCAATTCATGTTTTCGAATTAAATTTGCACAGTTGTTATATTAAACTATGTATTTTAAGCTGCATATGAAGATTTCTAGATTAAAAATATTTTCAATGGAAAAAAGAATTGTTAAAGTTCACCTTGGTTTTTCTAGTAGGTACTTGATTTTTGCTGATTTTTAGCAAAAAATTGACTTATTTTTGTATAAATATTCACTTAATTAATATTCAAATTCTATTTGTCGCAAAAAGGAATCTTACACGAAAATGTTTATTTCTACAGTGGGGACAAAAATATTGAGACACCCTTTAAAACTTTTTTAAAATTGGTCCAACGACTTGAGATTTTTTGAGAAGCTAGAAGGATTACTTTACAGTTGTTTTGAAAATATTGCAATTAGTCGGAATAGTAAAGTTATAATTATTATTATTATTATTTCAACGGGAAAAAAAACCCTTTAGTGTACAGAGTCTAAAGCTAGTTAATACAAAGATAAAGATATTATATAAAATAAAAATATATACAATAACATAACGTAAACTAAACTAAAATAAAATAGTGAAGGATGCTTTTCAGCTTTTTTAGCTGATTGTAAGGTTCTAATGAAAATTTAACAGAATTTATGTAACAGATTTACATAACGGCATTCAAAGTAACAGAAATGCTTCTGATTTTTTAAAAAAATTTCTAGCATTAGTACAGAAGAAATTAGGCAAAATCCTCATTTTATATTTTTGTCACTTACTACCCCCCGAGTCGAGATACAAAATTGAAAGTTGCCACAAATGGTTCTTTTTTTATAAGCTTTCGAAAAATTAATCGCGAGCAACTTACATAAATCTCGAAGGGGTATTTTTTAAATTTTCATTACAGCCTCAGATAAAAAAGTTGAAAAAATGATTTACTATTTTCTAAAATTATTTTCAAACTAATCCTTCTAGATTCTCAAAAAAAAACTGAAATAATTTGGGCTAATTTCAAAAAAGTTATTCTGTTTTAAGTGGCGTCCCAATAATTCCTATATCTTCGATTTAGTTTTTCTCGAAGTATCGTTTCTTCCAGAATCGTACAACGATTTCTGAGCCACCCTGTATTTGCAGCGCGAAACGACCAAAGACTAAACGGTGACAGCAATCGAAGTCGTCTCCTCTGTCCACCGGAAAAGTTTCTCCTCGGCCTCGACAATGGGAGTGGCATCTTATCGATATGTTTCTTTCTTTTTTCTCGCAGCCGATCTCCCGCGGATAGCGCCCGTCCGTTTTCTCCCGCACATTTTTGCGGCTAATATCGCGCGAAAGGCGAGACTTGATTTCACTCCGGGCGCAAAAGCTCCCTCGGCCAGATAACATCGGTCAGACTAACGAGATCGCGGAAGGACTCCGTCATCTCGGTTACAATCGTCTCGTGGATTAATCGCGCCGTTACGTAGCACTTGTACGAGTTTACGTACAGTATTTACGTCGGCGGTTCTCAAGCTCCGCTTCCCGATACACTCCGTGAACGCACAACTATGTATGTGCGCCGATTCCATCTTGCGTTTGCATTTTATCGAGATCCGTATTAACGTAAACAAATTATCTTGGGCTGGGGTTTATTCAACTAGCGGTTATGCTTGGAGCTTATGCTTTTGAATCGGTCGCAACTGTTTGCTACTGCTAATTTTACATGTATTTATAATGTATATTATATAATTTTTAATTCTAGTATTTTTCTTTTTCTTGGTATTTTTATGTGTTTGTGCTTCTTTATCTTTAATAAAGAATTAGTAGTGTTGCTATTATTATTATGCTTTTAACCGGTTATGTTGAAATCGAGAAATCAAGAAATCAAGAATTGAAGAAATCAAGAATTGAAGAAATCAAGAATTGAAAAAATCAAGAATTGAAAAGTTCACAAATTGAAGAAATCAAGAATTGAAATAATCAAGAATTGAAGAGTTCAAGAATTGAAAAAAAATCAAGAATTGGAGAGTTCAAGAATTGAAAAAATCAAGAATTGAAGAGTTCAAGAATTGAAATAATCAAGAATTGAAGAGTTCAAGAATTGAAATAATCAAGAATTGAAGAGTTCAAGAATTGAAATAATCAAGAATTGAAGAGTTCACAAATTGAAGAAATCAAGAATTGAAGAGTTCAAGAACTGAAGAGTTCAAGAATTGAAGAGTTCAAGAATTGAAATAATCAAGAATTGAAGAGTTCACAAATTGAAGAAATCAAGAATTGAAGAGTTCACGAATTGAAGAAATCAAGAATTGAAGAGTTCAAGAATTGAAAAAATCAAGAATTGAAGAGTTCACAAATTGAATAAATCAAAAATTGAAGAAATCAAGAATTGAAGAGTTCACGAATTGAAGAAATCAAGAATTGAAGAGTTCACGAATTGAAGAAATCAAGAATTGAAGAGTTCACAAATTGAAGAAATCAAGAATTGAAGTAATCAAGAATTGAAAATATCAAGAATTGAAGAAATCAAGAATTGAAATAATCAAGCATTGAAGAAAGCAAGAATTGAAGAAATAAAGAATTGCATAAATCAAGCGATCACGAAATAAAGAAACCGAGAAATATAGAAATAAAGAAACCGACAACCGAAAACCGAGAGATCAACAAACCAAGAATTGAAAAAATAATTACTTTTAATTTACTAAAATTACAACCGTGAATTCGTTTAGTTTGCAATAACTAGAAATCCTCCCGAAAGCTACAGCTTCGACATAGCAACGATCACGATATGCACCTGACTTGGACTGTGTCATAGCTTGCTCTAAAGCTCATCTGAAATTGGAATTCAGAATTGGATTTCCAGTGAACCGAATTAGAATCGGATTAGGATTGAACTTGTAACTCGGTAACACGATACTGAACTGACCAAGGTAATGGGTTCCGAGAAGCTTTGCAGCGAGACTGGCGGAGACAGATGAAGCCAAAGATTTGGGGAAGTTGTTTTTTAGTTGGCGAATCAAGTTGAGTAGAGACTACGATGATTCACGTGGCTAGGATAACCGAGGGACTAAAATAACAATGTTTAGACGCGAGCACAATTTTGTAGATAAAACGAGACATTTTGGTCTACAGAAAATTACGCAGCTATCGTAAATGGGCGCGATCCAAGATTTACCCGAGTTTACGAAATACGGCGAATTAAACGACGCGAGTTTCTTGCGCGTGGTAGTTTACGCAGACGCCGGCAACGAGCGTCGACGCTTTTTTGGCTTCGTCGCGTTTCAGCATTTACCAGCACGGTTTCGACATATCCAGTGTCTAATCTTGCAACACGCGTCGCTTTATCTGCCGGCTAGACGCAGTAATTGCGTGGAAATTGGGCGAGCAATGCATTACACCCGGCTGCACTGCCGTTCATAAATGTTAGGACACTTGCTGCATTTGCAGAAAATCTGATATTTGGTACGGATTATTATTATATGTTTATTAATCATAGCAAATGAAAGAAATAATATATATGAAAGAAGACAAATTATATGCAGACTGCGGATGTTTATGTACGTCGCATACGCCATGTCTATTTTTATCGAATTTGTTATGGGTAGACCGACAGTTCCTAGTTTCTTTATTGTGGCTGGATTATAATTACAAATTGGTCACATGGGGGTTCATTGCACCCGACGTCATTTTTTACCATTTTTGTATCTTTAAATCTATTAACTTTTGAGTGATAATTGTACATTCATAATGCTCTATTACTTAGTCGTTTTCTACAAATAGAATTTGGATAGGGTAAACCAACCAGTGAATGACCGAATTGTTGAATTTATGGACCTTTGAGATTAATACTTAAATGTACATTTATGTATAACAACTTTTTCTTGAAATTTCTATAAAAATAATTACTTATTCTTATCGTAATTTAAAAAAAAAAAACGATTTTAAAATGCAAAACGTGTAGAAGCCCAGTAAATGACCGCATATTTTTAATAAGAATTGTACTTTTTAATGTTTGCTTAATACGCGTAATTAAAAACATGGGATATTAAAAGTGCAACTACACCACATTTATAAACATATACCTAATATTTTTAAATTTATAATTGACATTTCTTTGCTTAATGGACATTGACTGGTATGCGGTGAATTACTGATTGGTTTACCCTATATTGAAATTTGTATTTGAAAAAATAGTTGTGGATAAAAGCAATTTCATTTCTTGTTAAATTCACCAAATTTTTAAATATTATTATTAAGGTCTAAGAATTTAAATACAGAAAAGTGGCAAAGACACATTCTTGGGAAGATACACCTCGTGTGACTACGAAGGGTCAATAGTAACAGTAAATCTAAATAGAGTAAAGGCGAGGTTGCAGAATATTCTTGATAAGCCTAACCATTAAACTAAATAATCTCCACTGCTTTAATTTATAAATTCCAAAATAAAATCAATTTTATCAGAGTTCTTCAATTAATTTGCAACCTTTCTCCCAATAATAATTATTATTCCACACAGGTGTCATAATATTTAAGAGCCGCAAAGTATGCTACAGTTCAATTGTTTTCAAGGAGGAAATCCTCTGTATCGCTTCGTTCACTTCCCAGAACCTTATCTGTCTCTAGTGCAATCGCACCGATAATGCCACGCTTTGCCGATTAGATTCGAGCACTTTTTGAGTGCCTGGCCTTTATTTGCAACAACGACTCGATCGAACAACACCTGGACAATTTTCACATACCTTGACTTCGTGATAACGCTCCTCTAGGTAGTATGCGACGCCCTTGGCTTCCTCGTACTTGGCAGACAGGGCGACGTACTTGTCGTAGTGGCGCTTGAACAGCACGAACCTGTAACCAGAAAGAATTCGGATCGTATTGCATATTCTAGATCGTATTTTTCACCCGAGATTCTTCAGCGCACAGATCGGGTAAACAGATTCTGTAACTCTACTAAATATCTAAATAACCTCAAATGCGGAAGTGATTTTTTATTCCGCGTAAATTTAAATCTACTGTGTTTGTGCTTGGGGATAATTAATTTTTAATTTCTGCCTAGTTTAATTTGGTATTTTTATGGATTTTATTTATTTACTTATGTAGTTTATAGAAATTTTTATTTTGTGTAGGTTGGGTCTCGTTCAAATGATAATGATAATATTTATGCAGTGTGTATTAAATAATAATCTTGTGCTTAGGGGCCATATAGTGATAAGGAGAGAGAAATACGTAAAAATGTAGTTAAAATTGTAATAAAAGTGTAAAATTCTGGGAAAAGGAAATTTGGTATTTTTTACTTGGTTTTTCTTTTTCAATGTACACTCCGCGTCAAAATTAAAGAAACATCTATAATTTCCCGAAAATTTTGGTCATTTTCAAATGGCTGTATCTCTGCGAAAAATGGTCGCAAAAATATTTAAATTACGCATTTTAACGCTTGAAGTTTCTAGTTTTCGAATCAAGCACTCAAATTTCCCTTAATTTTTACGCGGAGTGTAGTTAACATTTTTCTTTAATTCATTGCGTAGACGTGGATTTATGCACAGAGACATCGAAACACTGAGCATGTGAGATCGAGTGGTTGGAAGGTACGAATTAAAGAAGGCGTTGATTGGTAATGAGTGCAACGAGCTATGGAGTCGGTAATGAGAGTTTAGAGTGGGTAGACGAGTGTGTCCCAAGAGCAAGCCGTATAATTTGGAGTAATTATTATTGACTCGGTCTTGTCACACTTATTAATATAATTGCGTATACTGTTAGCCATTGTCTCTTGTCTCTTGATTCCTCAACCATTACAAATCTCTATGTATTTACTTCTCAAAATACTGAGAATAAAAGAAAGATGTTTGATACGGAGGGGGCAGATGAATCTAATATTTGACATCAGTGTAATTTCTGTTCTTCCAAAATTAAATATCAGTTACTCAAACATATACAGTAGCGGACAAAAAGTGACCATTTTTTTACTCGTTTTATTTTTGCTATTTTTTAGCTTCAACTGGGAACTGTGGTATGTGTTTAATATACATTCTCTGATGGAGAATTTAAAGCTATATAAAACCCAGTTAAAGTTGAATTTATTTAACTAACAAACAAAAGTTTTATGTGGCATTAAACGGGACAACACATTTTTATGACTGACGAAGGAAATACCATTTTTTGTAACTTCTTAGGTCGCCCTAAAAACAAAAGGTGCCCCGTTTAGTATTTTGCAAAAATTGTAACCTTTTTGTCAGCTTTAACAGTGTATTGTCTTGTTTACTTTTATGTAGAATTTTTATTTGTTAGTTAAATAAATTCACTGAAATGGTATCGGCGCATTGGTTCGGTCACTTTAAACAATTATTTTTTAATTAAATAAAAAATAAATCAAAGTTATTTTGCAAATATTAAATATTTATATTAATTTCCGACGTTAATTATTTTAATTAAAAAATAATTGTTTAAAGTGACCAAACCAGTGTGCCGATACCATTTCAGTTAAGATTTACGGTCGAAATTTAATTTAAATTTTTTTTAAATAAATTCAACTTTAGCTGGGCTCTATACAGCTTGTAATAGTCTATCAAAAAAAATTTATATATATAGTATTAAAATATATATTGGGCACATGCTGCAATTTTGAGTTGATATTAAAAAATAACAGAGTTAAAATGTATCGAAAAAATGATAACTTTTTGTTCGCTACTATACTATTACTAGCTTCACTACTCGGTTTCGCCCGAAATTTAGATTCTCATTTTATAAAACAAAACTTTTTTATTTATTTTTATAGAAAATATTCACATTCATCTGGATTAGCTAAGCATAATCAGCTGGGACCCATTTCACGAGCCCAGAGGTTACCGTTCAAAATTTTTTCGGCGACAGACAAACACAAAAACACTTTCTGCATTATATATTATGATTACACCCCATTTCCCTGCTGCATTTTTTATTAATATCTACATAATTTTTAAACTACATAACTGCGCTCAGAAAATAAAATACTTTAATGAACCCAGAACGGAATTTCTAGATACCATTTCTCAAAATTTTGCAGCAAATAATGGCAAGCTGCTACAGTGTACTCCTAAAAGGTACATTCTTTTCTTCAGTACCTCGAAAGAGTGACCCAAGAAATAGCCCCTTTTTGGGCCCACGATTTTAGAACTGAATTTTGTGCCAAATGATAACTTATGATGAGACATCAATCACGACAAATTTTCAAGTTGAGGTGACAATTAGTTTCTGAGATATGGGAGGTGAAAGAAATAAAAATTCATTAACGCATCAGCCCATACGCTTAGATGTATGGACTTTTATGTCAGTCCGATAATTTAAAGAATTGTTCCCACTGGTTTTGCCGACTGCTAACAACGAATTTGTACTTAGATTTTCAAAATTCACGAAAAAAGAATCAAATGGCCAATTCAACATTGCGGAAGATATATTAAAAAAGCACCTACTACACAGACATTTATATTATTTGTTTTTAATTTTTTTTTTGTGAATTTTGGAAATCCAAGTTCAAATTCGTTGTTGGCAGTTAGCAAAATCCCCGGAAATAAGTGTTGAAATTATCGGACTAACGTAAAAGTCCAAAGGACCCAATTACTGTCACATTAAGCTATTTTACTTAAACGTTTATTTATTCCTTATTTTAAGTAAAATACCTTAAGGTGACAGTAATTAGGTTGGCTGCCAGTAATTAGGTCCTTCACCCTATCTCAAAAACTAATTGTCACCTCAACTTGAAAATTTCGCGTGACCGATGTCTCATCATAAGGCATCGTTTCGCATGAAATTCAGTTCCAAAATCGTGGGCCCAAAAAGTCTTCATTTTTGGGTCACTCTTTCCCCTCCTCAGAGGCACCTAATAAAACCCCCCAAGAATATTACTAAAACCACTTCTCAAACTAGAATCCCTCTCGCCCAACCCCAATTTCCGCGGTAGCAAAAACCAATTACGCGCAAGTGTCTACACCCCGGATTAACGATCCCTGAAGTAGCCTCTACGTCCCGCAATCTCGCCCCGTTCTCACTGTGCGCGACGAGTTCCCATATGAGCCGTCGCAAGCGCGACTCTCTCGTTAGAGATCTACCGTTTGGAGACCGGAAACGCTCTCGAGTCCCACGCGATCCTCTCCGCGGCGGGCGATGCCGAAGCGGCTGGGAAGGAAGACGACCTTTCGGCCATGGCGCAGCTCGCTGGTCGCTGGCTGATCCTCGGCCACTCCTCAGGATTTCTCCGCGTTCTCAACTGTGCAGGTCTGCAAAGCTTCCTCTCTTCGGCTCTCTTCCTCTTCGACTGGCTCTCAGTCGCCGACACTCGCACCGGCTGGCAGACGCTCGTCCATTCTCTCTGCTCCGGAGACTTTCGCTTTCACGATTCCCCGACGCGAGCTGCTCGCCACTCGAGAGATTCCGTCGATGATCTTTCGCGTCCCTTCCGGGTGACTGTGACGGCTCCGCGGGCCCGGCACAGCCTCTCCATTCGTCCGTCACACCTTCCTGGGCCCGAGTCTCCTTCGCGAGGAGAAGGAACGGGTTCCGTGTAATTCTAGCGCTGTCGCGAAGGTGACGATCGATGCAATCGATAGCGGCGAACGCTGACGCGTACACGGAGTCGATCGACCGAATCTGGGCCTCTGCCCGCGGAGCTTTCGGATTCAGTCTGTCCCCGATAGGCGTGATTGGAAAGCGGACGCGAGCTGATTCACCCCGATCAACCGTGGACTACTAATTTCGAATAGCTGCAGCGGATCAATATTTGGGCTGGACACGAGCGCGAGGCTGATTGTAATCTTTCCGGGGCGAAGGCTGGGATGGGCAGAGCTGCTTGCGATGGTGACTTGTATGTAAGTAAAGTGGATGAGACGAGGGGCTTTTTGAGAGACGATTTTTTAATCGAGTACCGCGGTGAAGCGGTCTTCTTCTTGAGAATTGTGTGTATTGGATGATGGAATTAGGGTGGATGTACCAGTAAATGAACACGTACCAGTGAATGGACATTTTTTATTAAAATAAGTAAAGTAAGTTATTAAAATAAGTAACTAATTAATTAAAGGCTTCTTTTAATTTCTTGCTTCATATTCAAACAATTTTTGCAGCACGTGGAATCAATCGCGCTGCAAATCTAATTTTATAATACTGTTCGTTTTATTAGCCTTAAGTGTTCAGTTACTGGTGCGGTTACCCTATTTATTGCTTTGAACAGTTTTTGGTGGTCGCAGATTTTGAGTAAATTTTTATGGGTGAAGCTTCAATGTCGATCTTTTTTAAATTTTTTAAATATGTAGGAGGAATAGGTAGGTGTTGTAATTTTTATGTTTTAAAGGAGCCGCGAAAAAAACAACCTCGAGGTGATGGGATTTGAACCCACGATCTTGCAAACAACCTTCCTATGCACTGGGCAGTCGCTTAACCAACTTCGCCAATGTCGAATGTATGAAGTCTCTTATTCTGGGCTTCCTCTTATGGGCAATCCTGATTCCGGATATATGTGAATTGGTTTTTGGAAACTAGAGTGAATTGACCAGTGAATGAACAGCTAAGCGTTTTTTCAGTTTCAAATAACGATAATAATTAAATAATATTCTAATTTGTTAATGAAACAAGAATTTGTAACAGAATAGGCTTTAAAAATGACTAAAAAAATTGTTTGTGCTTTTTTACTTGAACGGCGTCTGAAATAAATCATAAAAATGTAATCAATGCCCAATATACTAGTGAATGAACAAAATACCTAATAAATGAACACCTTGTACCCAGTGAATGAACGCAAAGAATAATACTTCATTTTCCGACGAGAAAATGCTGAAAACGCTACAAAAGTAGAAAGAAAGTTTAGGTTAGGGACCTAATATAAGAATATAAAAATATAATCTATATATTGTAATAATAGGAGCTTGACAAATTTATTTATATCAGGACACATTTTACACGATATAATGGTTAACTGTCATCGTACGTGTTTTCTTACTAGGTTTCTCGCCGTAAATGGCAGCATCCGAAACCACAAAATAAATAAATTAATAAGCGACCAAGACGTTCATAGATTCAAAAAATATTATTATCGCCGTTATCTCAATAAATATTTCTTCATTCGAAATATAAGATCAATGTTTTCAATGAAATAATATTCTTGTTATACACGAAAAAAGTCAATTTGTTCATTCACTGCTCACTGTGCATTCACTGGTTAATTCACCCTATGAAAACGTCACATAGTGAGTAAGATGTAAATCTTTGAAGCGTATTGTTTTGCCGGTAATAAATGTGAAATACAGTATTGTCTCCGTATGTGCTCAGTTTGGTGCACACGATACGTGCTTGTCGCTATCCCCACCATTTTTATCTCACTCTTGTTCGGCGAAGGCGAGAGCGAGCGAGGACGGTACGAGACAGACAGAAGTAGACAGAGAAAGAAACTGTAAAAAAGAAAGAGACAGAAATACTGATAGAAAGAGACAGAAATACTGACAGAAAGAGAGAGATAAATACTGATAGAAAGAGATAGATATGTTTATTTCCGGCTTTGCTCCAAGATAGTTGCGGTTATACCGATCACTCCCTACAAAATCACTAGGAATTAGGGATCTGTTCACGACAGGAGCTTAACGCCGGTCCCGACCAGCGAGCACATACGGAGTACACTGTGCAATTAATTTGTTAAGCTCAAATATTAGGATGGTGCAAGTATTTGTTGGATTTATCGAATGAAACTCTTTATTGAGAGTAAAAATATATTAGGTAGATGTTTTTAAACTTTTAAAGACTCGTCATTTTTATGACTAACAAGGCTTTTTCTAGGGAACAGAGGGCATTAATGTGTACTAATTGTTCCAAATAATATGTTTATACTACCAAAAATGGAATTTGCAATATTTTTTCATAAAAATAAAAATCCACAGAGAGTGGTAAATTTTAGAAATGCTTGTGTTGAAAGAATATTAAATAACGCTCATGCTCTAGGATTAATCAAAGGATTTTCCTTAACTCTTTACCATTTTTCTGGTAAAATTACAAGTGCATAAGTGTTGTAAAAACTTTTGTACAGACCTAATAGTAAATCAAAATAAAAAATCACATATACGTAATAAAAGTCACCAAGTGTTAAAATCATAGCATCGTAAAAATTCGTGTTCCCCCTACTTTGGTACGAAGCAGTTGCGAGCAGGAAGTACAGAGACCTGCCTACTGTATAAATCCTAAGAGTAAGTAATAGATCAAATTATATAAGAGCTCTACCTGAGTTGTCCATGACAGGTGTCGACTTTAATTCTTCGAAACCGAGACTAGCAGTCAACTTTCTTTTAACTCTGTATGCACGTGGCATACCAAAAGGCACTGCCACACTGCACGCTTCAACGCTACAGTTTGAGCAAAATCAAGTGGCCACTCAAGGTGATTCATCGTTCGAAGTATGCACTTCGAACGTTGAGGGTAGGCCCTCAAGTGTTCTTGAGCGGTCAGTTGATTTAGCGCTCGCTTTTTAAGTTCGCCAAGTGGCACTGAAGTCCCCAACGCGCATGCCCAAAGAGGGGCCATTCTGGGAGAATATCCATGACTAGATACGAGGCGTGTTAACGTATCTATTATCGAAGCATTAATCGCGAATAAGTGGAATAACTCTTCGTTTCCCACTCGCTCTCGGTATACGTGTAATTATCTAAATTATCAGAACTGAAAAATTGAATTCGGTGCGAACAACGATAACCACAGATTCGAGTCGCGATACGCGATTCAGTATCTTAGCCATTAGTATATCTGGCGCGAGGCATGACTCTGTTTCTCGAAAGAGAAAACAGAAAAAATGCGCATAATTTTCGCCAGCAACTCTGGATTACATAGCGCGCGACTAACGCGAGAAAAGTAAAATTGATGCGTGGCGATAAATATATCTGTCAACGATCGCCGTGGGATCGTACTCGTAAATCAGACTGTTCATCAGCGGAGAAACTGGAGCCGAGTCGGTTTCGCAATTCGTTTGTTCCTCTCTCGGTAGAGGAGCAGGCGTCCGCGCGGAGATTTTCACTAGGCGTTGCCTCAAATTGTCCCTCCTTTGTTCTGGCCCACTTTCCTTGATATTTTATGCTTCTTATTAGAGAAATTCGGGCAGCCGAAAATTCCGATTTTTTAGAAACTTTGCGGATTTGTAGGGAAGCTTAGTAGAACTCGTCTATATTTATTACATCATTCCATTTTCTATAAGTAATAATAATAATAAGTATCAGGAAATTTTTATTTTCTGCTATTTTAGAGAGTTTTTCGGAGTGGAAACAATCCCAAATGTTCTCACTCTAAAGCACCAAATAATCGCGAAAAAAAATATAGAGATACTTCTATTGAGGTTTCCTAAAAACCAGCAAAGTTTCAAAGAAATAAAAATTCTCAGTTTACTTCTGTGTACCCTTTAACTCCAACTATATCGTTACGTTGATAGAGTTACGTTTGAAAACAGCAGGAATGCTGACCTCGCCAATCACTCGTGTAATTGCTCGCGCATTTGAGATCTAATAAAGTCGTTACTATCATTATTTGCAGGCAACTTTCTAACCCGCGTTCTCCCGGCGAAAGGGTCAACGACGGTCGAACAACCGCGGTCAAACATGGATGCGCCGACTACAAAAGGGTCTGCCCCGTTTATCCCCGCTCCTCCCGTCACTCCTGAACGCGCGTCCATTTCATTGCAGAGAGATCGCGCGGCGGACGCGCGTAAAAGAAAGCGAAGACACGCGCTTCTGGTCACCTCTCGCGCGCGTGTTTTCGGTGTAAAGGTGAAACTTTTCCAGGCGTCTGTAACGAACTCCCCCATTAGCACGTTCAATAAACCGAGCCTCGGCGTTCGCTCGCCCGAGCCTCAGGAATTTAGCGCGCGGATTAAATAAACAACCCACTGGAACCATCTAATAAAAACGGTAAACCGATAAACCAGCGATTAAACAGCCAACTATCAATTTTAGCGAATTCCCTGCACAATTAATGCTTTCCCTTCTACTAAGAAACCCCTCCGCTTCGATCCTCCACTAATAACCCAAAGCAACGAAAACGAAACAGTCAAAACAAAGCCACGGGAACGGCAGTTGACTCGCGTGACCTTTACGCGACACGGGAGGCGTCCGCGTATGAGACGAGCAGTCGGGATTATTTCGAAAACACGCCGTCTAAATAAAGCGACGTCGCGTCGCCGAGGGCTTCCTTCTTGTTTCGAGAATGGAAAGGTTAAGGGAAACGGAGATGGGGACCGAGACCGACTGTCCATCGTCTATGTATTTCGGTGGAGGTCGTGTACAATGGGTGGCATCGGATGAAAGGAGCGGAGCTGACGGACAATTCCTTTGTCATATCGGCTATCTTTAGCTCTCTTTCTACGAGGATAGACGACCGCTTATTCGTCCGTCGAGGCGGCGGTAGCAGCCGGGAGGGGCGCGCCCGACACTGAGCGTACGAGTCAATGGTCACGCGTCGCGGAACACTTTGATCGACGGGGCCGATTCGGTGGCCAGACCGACGCGACGCGGGATCATAGCTATTAGCTGCTCGAAACCGTCGTCGACGTCGCGCGACGGCCGCGAAACGATGCCGGGGGAACTGGGACGCGCGCTTTCCTCCGAGATTCCCGTTCACGAGCAAAAAAATTTCACGTCGATTCGCCGGAGAACCGATTCGCGCGGTAATTTCGAGCGGCCGAGGGGGAACAGGCGGACGCGCTCGAAATTCGTAATCGCGCGTGCGCGCACGTTGAATGGTTAAATACCCTCGGGCCGAGTAGAGGCTTTTCTTCCTACCTGGGTGGACTGAGGGGTTAATAGGGCTGCTAATTATGCTTGCTCGACTAAATTTAGGGCGAACGTGGATTTAGAACGACTTTTGTGGTTAGTGAGTTGTTTCGGGTGGGTTCTTAGAGTTTCGGGCTTTTTTTAGCATGCGCTGGGTTAGTATGGGAATGTAGAGGATGTGTCAGGTGTGAGGCGGAGGGTTGTGTCTTCTTTAGGAATAATATATTCAATAGTGTATTTTTAGTCATGCGCTGGACATATGACTAATCTTCTTCCTTCTCTTTTGTTCTCATCTTTTCTCTGAATATATAAAATGTAATTGGCTTATTCTTATTCTTATCTTATTCTTAGTTTATTTTATTTGACTGTATTTTATTTTAGTCTATTTGTTTTCTTTCCTTTTCTTACCTCCCAACGGCTTTTTAGGTTAGGTTGTAGAGCAATAGTTAATGCTGAACCTCACCTACTCGCCATTGTAGTTTTAATTGTAAAGGTGCAATAAAGGCATTTAATAATAATAATAATAATAATAATGATAATAATAATAATAATACAATAGAGCCTTATAACTCAAGAACTAATAAATCAATTTTGATGAGTTTTTTTTACGTACAGCAGAATTCTCCGCGAAAGTTTTAAGCTATTTAACTTTCTCGCTTTACCAGCAGGGGTGCCTCCGAGAACCAAAAACAAGAATCAAAGATGGTCCGTGACTCTGTCCAGTTGTCAATTGTTTTTATCTCTATAACGATTGCTGTAGTTGTGTTTTAACTTTTACTGTCTCTAGTTGTGAATTGTTTTACCAATGCAAACACCTATGCAGCTTATTTAATCCCAATATATTATAACTATTAAAATTCGATTCGCAACATAAAATAAAATTGTGATCGCGAGAGCGTGTGCTGTAGCATCAGCTAGTAGTTAACACACTATTTGTTTATGGTGAACCGAAAGGTACTTTACCCATGGAATAATAATTATAATAAAAGATGATCCACGTGTCGAAGTTCTGAAATATTATACAGGGTGTCCCATTTCACCCAACAGAAAGATTCGTTGCAAGGTCAACCATGTTTTTTTAAGCGGAACTCTGTATTCTAATCGGGGAGGCGTCGCAATGGTCACGTGGACGAATGCAACGCATTACTGTAACAAGAGCTGCAAATGGTGCTGAGCAAGCAGCTATTATCTGACAAGTACATAGTTCATTCCTCGAAGTACTCATTGTCAGTCAAAAGTCAAAACATATCCAGGCCCGGCTGGAGCCATTTTTGCGCCCTGGGCGAACTTGCCCCCTTTATTTATAATTTATTTAACCCTGTAGGGACTAGTGGGACTCCGGAGTCCCATTCAGACTAACACATTTTTATTTACGTTCTATCAATAAGATTTGATAGGCAGGGATGAAACTGTTTGTACGATCAAAACCCGAAATTAAACTTTTTACTGTTATAAACAAGTGAATCTAGTCGACGCTATTGATCGTGATCTGTGCCTGTTGCAATTTGTCGACTATTTTTATAAATTAATGTAAGTAAAAGAACTTTTTATAGTAAAATAAACATATAGCGTAAAGGGCCCAATTACTGGCAGCCAACCCAATTACTGTCACCTTAGATATTTTACTTAAAATAACGAATAAATAAACGATTAAGTAAAATAGCTTAAGGTGACAGTAATTGGGTTGGCTGCCAGTGATTGGGTCCTTTACCCTATATAGTAAAAGTGAGTCCTAATTGAAAAAAATACTGTATGGGCATTGCACTCTATTTACGTTATATATATAGGGGCTTTCGGGTTAAAGTTATGGGACCTGTATGTCGCACCAGGACTTACGAGTAAATATTTATGAAAATTGTGGAATATTTATATGTCATTCCTATTTCATTAAATATTCGTACTATTCTATATTATTTGTTAAATCGTATATAATTACATATTTTTAGTAGTGTTTATGTTATTTATCGTTACTACAGCAACAAGATGTTGGGGCGTTGACAAGAACAATTCTCTTGTAAGTCTTTATATGTAGATTATTTTTCAAGAGTAGACGGTGCTACCTATTTTTTTCTATTTGCTTAAAAAGCAAAATAAAGCAAACCATCCCTTTGTTCTCCACAAATCTCAACAAAAAAAATATTAAAAATAAAAGATTTCAGAAAATAAATTATTCGAAGTTTATTTTATTGTGGTAAAAAAAGTACGTGGACCTAGAAGTGGCATCTTTTCGAATAGGACTACCCAAATTTCCAAAACTCGCAAGCAGGTACCCACGAAAGACATAAGATTTGATCTGACATTATTTTCCATTATTTAGCGAATTTGGACAAAGATGCACTCTTTGCATTGTAAATAAACTGTTTTCATTTTGTGAAAAGTGTTACGTATATCTGTGTCGTAACAAAAGCAATAGTTGTTTTTACAATTACCATAAAAAAAAACAGAATACATAGATATTTAAAATTATAACATTATTTTTCATTACTACTTACTGTTTAAACATGATTTCCCATATTAAAAAATCATTTATCTATATTTTGTACGTTTTCTAGGTATATTTTCGATCAATGTTCGAAAAATTACTCGTATGTCCGGGTGGGACTCATATTATAAATCAAAGATTTTCACATTCTCATTCCAAATCCAAAGAATAAAATAAATCATTTTAACGCTCAAAAAAATTCTACGTCAAGTTTAAAACATCCCCGTACATAGAGGGTTAATCGATCTTTTTGATGACCTTTTATTTGTTGCTTAAAACATTTATAGTACACCCTGTAATATCCCATTCAAAATTTTATTTTAAAAAATGCCGACAAGGAAAATTCCATTTTGCGCCCAGGCAGCTGCCTAATTTTGCCAATAGGGACGAGCCGGGCCAGCACTAATCCCAAACTGCAACGTACCCACTTGCTCCCATCGCTACCAATAGAAGGCCGAATCCCGAATGCCGTCTTGCCAAAAGCGAAAGCTATTTTTGGGTCACCGGTGAACTGTATTTTTACCGTTCAACGTGCACAGCAATTTTCTGTATTCGATTCGAGCCACGCCACGTAAACGAGCCTTCTTCCCCGAAACAGATAAAAAAGGAAAGAGAAGATGCCTCCAAGCGGCGATGGAAAATGGCACTCAACTCACAAGGGACGTTCGCCGCGTCAAAAATTCAAAAACACTTGAAACTTTACGGAAATGTAATTCAAGTGACGCTAATAAAATTCCACTTTTTTATTTCGACAGTGAAAACCTCCTGGGGGTTGGAACACCCCCTCAAAAAAATTGCAAAATTTTTTTATTATCGTGAATATCTGCGAAACCATAAAAGATATCGAAAAAGAGATTAATTCAAAGCCTCGCAGTTTCCGAAACCCCACAATGTGACGATAAAGAATTTTCAGAAAAATAGTGCTAAAGGGTAAATTTTCAAAAAAAAATTTAATTTCCAAGTTCCAAAGATCTCCTGTCAGTTACAAAAATATTTCGATTTAGCCCGAATTATCGCACCGCTGGAAGGAAGCGCGGTTATCTCTAATTACGAACAAAATAGCCGAGTTGCTGTAGCAAACGCGAGCTGATTAATTGCATCGATTAAATCGCGTTTCAGATATACGAGGCGATGGCCACGGAGTCGCTGGTAATTTCCTTCGCGGCGGCCGTTTTCAATGAGACCGCGCCGGCCACGCTGCCGCGGAAGCCGCTCCTTCTTCATTAAAAAAATGAAACGCACGCTCTTCGCTTTCCGTTTTTAAACGCGCGCAACAGCGCCGGCATGCACGCGCACCAGTCGGAATAGTTTGTCAATGATTCAACGTCACTGACTAAATCAAACTGCACGCGAGAGGTGCACCGAACCGGAAACCACGCGTCCTCTTCTAACGCCTCTATGGCACGCCACGCGCCATCATTTTAGCGCTCAAAGCGGTTTGTGTCACGGAGACATTCCACGGTTTTGGTATGTGCAAAAAGGTGTGCAAAGATTTTGTGTTCTGTCTGGTGTATTTTGATTTCAGTGTTGAATTTGAAACGTATGCTTGTTTATTCGATGAAGGGATAATTTGAAATGAAGGATTTTTATAGTTAGTTTTACTATTGTATTTGACTGCACTTCTTTGTTTTGTAATAGTGACGAGTAGATCATTTTTTAGGGAAGACAACGATGATAGGACAAAAATGGTAGGATAACTTTGAAGGATATTTTAAATAAATTTATGAACTTTGTTAAAAATGTAACATAAGGGTCTAATGATATGTATAAAAAAGAACAAATCAATTTTTTCTAGATTTTTTTAATAGAAAATAAGTACACAGTAGCCTTTGTTTTAAAATAAAATAAATAGTAGAGAAATACACAAGATTTCGAGAAAATATTGATTTTTTTTAAGGAATGGCGAACTTTTGAAACCCATTCTTTCTTATTTGCTAGAAAATTTTTTATAGGGAGGTTAATTACAAAAAGTGTTTTCAAAATTTTGCAAAAATCAGGAGTACTTCTCTAGTATTAAGATTTTAATGCGTAGATGACAAAACTTTTTTTGTTCTACGTCCAACGGTGTGGGCGTGAAAAATACCACCGTGGAATCACTCAAGTGGAAAATACGTATTGGCTGTGCGACTTTTATTTATTAAAAAATCTGGTAAATATTGTTCTTTTTTATAGATATCATAAGAACCTTATGTTCTACTTTTAATCAAGTTCATATATTACTTTAAAATCACCTCCGAAGTTATCCTACCATTTATATGGGATTAAGAAAAATTTTGCGTTTTTCATTTCAGACGACAACGACAATCAAAATCATCTTCGCTAGCAAGAAACATTGTTTCAAATCCCTCTTACTACTACCACTGTAACTCTAAACAAAAGTATTATAATTGCTTAAAAAAAATTAAGAACATTCCTCGAATGTCGATTAATAAACATACAAAGTTTGAAATTCTAATACTAAATACTTTTCTTTTAAAAAATTCCCTCAAATTTACCTTATTTTCAGTGTCAAACTAGGGAGGCATTTCTAATTTCTAATTTTCAATGATCCTAATCTACTTACGTTTCCTTTCTACTTTATCACTGACCTAACTATAATCTTATCACATCGTACACAGTTAATTTCGTGATTCATGGAATTCTCTCCCGTAAATAAATAAATGAATAAATAAATACCGTCAAACTTTTTCTATATTTTCTGTGTAATAGAGAAGAACAAAAAGAAGAAGAATATTATTTGTAACAACAAATCAAATGCTACCATTTTTATCTCACAAATCAAATGAAACCTTAAAAAATGACCTTAAACTTAAGCTTTCCCGTCAGCGAACAAAAGAAACTGGTAGGAAAATCGCATCTGGTTAGAAGGACCTTGGTCGCACACTGGAGGAAAAACGAAGCGGTGTAAGCGATACCCTTGCAAGTCAAGACGCCAAATGTGTCTCTCGTTCTTAATTACGCTGACTCATACCCTGGAGACAATTTTTTTTAGATCCTGACCTGTCCCACTATTCTCGCCGCTGCTCCAAAAAACCGCGCATTGGCAGCGTGGCATTCGAGCACAGCTCCGGTCCCATACCAGTTTATTAGTCCCCATTCTTACCAGTCCAGCCTCGATCCAGTTCTAGTTCAACATTGATTCAATATCTCTGCGCAGTTCCCCGCTAGAAACTAAAATACTTCCACGCAGGGTTCGGTGGGCTGAGAAGCAGCCGAACCTGTGCGCGTCGAGCTGACCGTTGCATATATAGGTATATACATATATGCGCGCGTTCGGTGCGTTTTACGGCGAAGCGTAAAACGCAAAGAATCATCGTAAACCCACGACGCACGTCCGCATTTACGGTCGACGTATATGATTCAGGTATCCCGGATCTTCAGCGGCACGACTTGCAAATATCGACTTGGAAAGGAGCTCTCGAGCATCGTAAATTATCGATAGAAATAGTACACGTGTCTGTATCTTGCTCGATCGCCATCCCCTCTCACCCGCGGACGATTTCATCGAGGTTTTATGGCTGCGACCATTTACAGTCGAGTGGACTACCTGTACAGGGTGTTCGCGAGATCGTGGTGCAATTTGCACCGCGCAAAGGAAAATGTATACTGGACAGTAAGGTGGAGCGGAAATATTTTTTTTCTCAGATACAGGGTGGTCCATAATTTAGGTTTGAAAGAATTTTTTTTCTTGGACTTTATCTTCAGCGCATTGGCGCCAAAGTATACAATTTCTAAGAAATTTTCCAGTTTTTATGGAAATTTTTATTCGCTGCCGATTTACTTCGAACAGTTTGTAATGGGTGTAATGATGATTATCTATGCTAAAAATATTTTTGCGCATTTCATTAAAATCTGTTCAGCCGTTTAGGCGTGAAAGAAGAACAAATATACAAATAGATAACGTTTCACTTTTATATATTAGTAGAGATGATTGCTATTTATTAGAAAGTTCTCGAGTCCAGGCGAATTAAATGATTATTGTGCTGGACAAAGAAATGTTCACTTGGATCGAGATATCAGGTTATCTTTCCTGAGTAGGTTACCTTTCATACTGTGTAGTAATTATAGTAGATGTGAATTTTAATTTTACGAAATTGTAACAAGCTAAATTGCTATTCTCTGAAATGAAGTTAACACGTATATGGAATTTGTAAAGTGACAGGATAAGTAAATTTGGGTCATATTGATCCAATAGGTATTAAATATTTACAAGAAACGAGCGTTCAAAAATAAAACTCTGTTTATTTAATTATTACGGTTTAATATTTTAAGAACTTATTAAATTTCTGCAATAAAATAAAAAAATAAAAGTAAAAAGATAGAAAATATGAAAGTAAAAATTTACAAAATATAAAAGTAAAAAGATAGAAAATATAAAAGTCAAAATTTACAAAATATAAAAGTAAAAATTTACAAAATATAAAAGTAAAAATTTACAAAATATAAAAGTAAAAATTTACAAAATATAAAAGTAAAAATTTACAAAATATAAAAGTAAAAATTTACAAAATATAAAAGTAAAAATTTACAAAATTAAAAATTTAAAAATTAAAAATTTAAAAATTAAAAATTTAAAAATTAAAAATTTAAAAATTAAAAATTTAAAAATTAAAAATTTAAAAATTAAAAGAAAAATTATTATTATTATTATTATTTATTATTATTGACGGCTATGAGTTATTTAAAAATATGCAGTTTCATTGCAAATACTACATTAGTAAAGAAGGAATGAGAATTTACGTCTCGATATTGAGTAAAAATGGCCCAATTTCCGTATAAGGGTTGAGTGACGAAGTGGTGGGGGGTTACCAATGACCCTGATTTCTGCCTGACTGTAGTAAAGATTGCTTCAAGAACTAATAGCTTCCAAAGTATAAAACATTTCTTTTGTGTCTTTCCTATTGTCCGAATCCATTATCTCTTCACAATATCGCGGGAAGTGAAACAGCACAGACAAGACTATTGTCGTGAAATAAAGGAAACACTTGTGTTTTTTTGAATCCCTGCCATCTGTTACGAAGAAGCCTGCTAAACTATATGCGTTCAAATGGAAAACACATCGAACGCATTCAGCGGCGAAAAAATACGTGTTTTTCATCTTTATGACCGCTACATGTTTACACAGTCATACCGTAAACTCGCGCATATGGCTAAGGTCAGGTACAGACGTCAGTAATGCAACACGCACTCTACCTATAGCGAGCACGACTCGCGTTATAAATAGTGGTCAACAGAAAACTTCAACTGCAAACGGCAACAAAAATAAAATACATAAAAATATTTAATTGAAATAAATCCATCTTAAAATTTATATACCATAAAATGTGAGGTTGTTAAAAAATGTGAGAGATACCAGCAGAATACTTAAAGCCTAGTATTAAGTTCGTTATGCAAAAATACGAGTTTTAAAATTGCATTTCTACCGCCACTGAACGTTGCAGTACGCCCACGTGTGCCCGGCTTAACCGCAGAAAAAAAGGCGCACCGTCGAGAACATCAATGCTTCGCGATATATTCGTCGAGGATAAGCGAACCGACTCGTGGAAAAAAGATAAGAATTAGTATGCTCGGCCCTGGAAACTCGGAATAATGTCAGTTCGAATCGGCATACATCGATAAAATTCGGTGATCCCAACGCAAATATGTACCACGTTCCGTCACGTGGTAAGTTGAAATATCAGGGTTTCGGAGAAACAAGATACCACGGCACGTGGGTCAATAAAAAGCATTTACGTCTGCAAATAATCGGAAGAAGTTGGAAAAATCAGCCACAGATTGTTACTTGGAAAAGAGCGGTGGAGGAACTGTGAACTGCCAGTCAGCTTTTCTTTTACCGTTGCACGAATAAAATAGTGCCTAACAGTGAACAGTTCGCGATCGTAGGTGGAACTGCTTCTCGTAGTCGGAAAATATTCGAATACCCACTCCGAAAAATAAAGATTTGTCTGAATAAATTGTTCATAAAATTACGATTCTATTGAATATTATTCATGGATAACGATTAATTTTTTGCTCGACTTTGTATCATGAATAATCTTTAGTAGCAAAAAGAAATACCTGTCAGCGACGGTTTTTGTTCCTCAATTTTTTGTAGCTACATAAACTTCCTTTCAATAATAATACATATTCAACCGCGATTCAAACTTAAGTTTCTTCAACGCCACCTTCCCGTCTCTTCAAAAAGAAACCGCGAACTCTAAAGTAATGCTTCCCGGATAGAATTGCCAAGCAAGACAAAATAAACGAAAATGTAGAGTAATACGACTCTTCGATTTCTTCGGCCTGCTTTTACGACCACCAATAGCAACGCCACGTATATCATTAAACAAATAACACGGTAAAAGCAAAGACAACTATTTAACGACTCCAAATCGTTCAGCCTTGACTCCACTTGCTCGCGCATGTTTGATCTTAACATCAAAGATAAAGACAGTAAAAGCGTTCGAAAAATTGCTCCAGATACAGTGTCAGTCACTTTGAATAACTTTTACTAGTCCACCACGAAAATATTCAAACAAAAACAACTCCCTTCGTGATAATCGTAAAACCCACATAGCGTAAAGGATCCAATTACTGGCAGCCAACCCAATTACTGTCACCTTAAGCTATTTTACTTAAAAGTTATTAATTATTATAATTTTGACCGTAAAAATCAATCAATCTGTTTTCGGCGCACAGGTTCGGTCAATTTTGAACAATAAATAAACAAGCTATTTAGCAATAATTTTTAAAAACTTTCGACGTTTCGATCTCGATTCAGATCTTCTTCAGGAAAGTTACGAAAATTTTTTAAAATACTGCTTATGCTGTTGGAATTTCTGAATCAAGAAAAAGAATAAGATGATCTGAAGAAGATCTGAATCAAGATCGAAACGTCGAAAGCTTTTAAAAATTATTGCTAAATAGCTTGTTTATTTATTGTTCAAAATTGACCGAACCTGTGCGCCGAAAACAGATTGATTTATTTTACTTAAAATAACGAATAAATAAACTTTTAAGTAAAATAGCTTAAGGTGACCGTAATTGGGTCCTTTACCCTATATAGTCACTAAAAAATAGCTCCCGACAAAGTTGTAGCAAAGAAAAATACAATAAATTGTTTCACGAACCTGTATAGATCATTCTCGGTGACGATGTCCCGGATGGAATCCTCGGGATCGATGCGATCAGCCGGTACGCCCTGCGGTCCGGCGACCCTCGACGATAGCAAGGGACACGGCGGTGGTTTCGAGTCAGCGGCCTCGTGGAGGGCGCTGGCCGCGATCAGGTCGTCCTCGGACGCGGTGCTCGGCAGAGGCAGGACAGGGCTCGGAGACCGCGAGCTGGATATCACGCCGAGCAGATCCTCGCTCCTCGAGTGCCTCATCTCCATACCGCCTCCGTACCTCCCTGTGGTCGCCGCCATCGCTCCGCCGATCTCGCCTCAGCTCGCGATTCTTCCACGGCCCGGTTAAGGAGACGCAGACGGCGCGTCGTCCTTTTTCCTCGCCTGGTTCTTGCCTCGTTCGACGATCTAGCCGCCGCTGCTACTCCCATCCGGACTAGCCCTCTTCCACTTACTACCTCTCATTCGACTCACTCGCGCGATATACCGATTTTCATCCCGAGGTGTCTCTCTCTTTCTCTCCTCCTCCCTTTCGCTTCCACTTCCACCGCAGGCGCTGGTATTCTTCGTCACTTCGTTGACAAACTAGGATCCCCGACTGCCGCGATTATTTTTTCGTAGAATCGTGTTTATTCGTATTCGTCTTCTGTTCGTTCGAGGTGACCGGTGCTCCAGCACCGCGTTCGCCATTAAGCTCCTGAAATCCTGGACGGTTGAACCCATTCAAACAGCGACCGACCTTTTCCACGCGCTACCCCAACCACCGCTTCTTACGTTCTCCCTCGCCACTGGCCTCGGAACGCGCGACACCACGCTCCCGCCTCGCGGCGATCGTAACACCGCGATCCACGGTAATCCCCGCAACCGTTTAGGTAACACTCGATTATCGAGGGATCGCTGTTAAGTCGTCGCCGGACACTTTCTCGATTCCCGAGTGGAAGCACCGTGACGTCGCGCGGAGCACAGAGGGTAACGGACCTTTTTCGTTGGCTCGCGTGTCCGCACGCATTACCGTTTGGTATCGCGGAACTCGGCTGCTCTCGGCTCCTTAAACGCTTCCCCGAAGCGAGTCAGGCGTGCGTGCACAGGTGCATCGGCGGATTCCCGGGCGAGCCGCGGCGTCGGGATCAACAGGACCTGCCCCGATCACGGGCGAATCCACGTTCCCATTCACGATCTACCGCTGGAGAAGGCAGACGAATCCAATCACCAACGGAGGATCCGCACCGCCATTTTTGTCGGCTGATTCTGTGCGATTGCGGCGGCCTCGCACCTCCCGAGGAGCACACGGGGCAAGGCACGCATGCACGTCGCCGCGGGCCCCGTCTCTTCGCAATTAAAGTAATTAGGAGGAGCAGGGTGGCTCTTGCCCACGGACCATGCGCGGTGAACGACGGAGCACGGACACACGCGCGAGCTACGGCACAGTCGTCGACCCGGAATCGTCCACTATGCGCGACGAGAGCACGCGAGGGACTGGCGGTCCCCGCGATTTTACCACTGTTCGAGGCAGATTCGTCTCCGACGCCGTTCCGCCTTTCTTTCGCGAGCCACAACCGAAGTCTGCCGTAACGGGAACCAGCGGAGCCGCTTAGTCCTTTCGCAAGGAAGGGGCACGCTAGAAAGGATACACGTATACCTGCGCGCTGCGGCGCGCTCCACGCAGGTATACGCCGGCATTGACCAATGAACGTCCCTTGGACGGAAACGGGTCACAGGTAGATCCTTCGGCCCTCCCCCTTCTGCCTCCTCCGGAATAAATGGATCGTACACCTCGGAACAATGCTTACGAAAATAACACGGCGCACCTTAAGTCTCATCGAAATGAACGCGCCGGGAAGGGTACTTGCTTTGGGTCGATTTATACACCGAAATCGTTCGCCTCTTCGTCGAGAGAGAAATGCTTTCAGCGAAAGAGAGGTTAGTTGGAGTTTAAGTGGAGCGAATGCCTCGCATCGCTCGGTGGAACGTTAGACCGTTGCACGACGACTGACGAGTAGGAGAATATGCGAGCGAATAATCCGCAGGAGAATACGGTTTAAGAACGATAACGAAATATCGTGGTAGTAAATAGAAACGTCATGTGCACGCCGGTTCCAAAGTTTATCGGGAGAAGATAGGAGAAGAGGAATCTAGATAATGTATGAAATTTTGATCTACGTTACCGACCGCCAGGATGGACAATGTTTTAAACACAATTTCCCTATATTTCCTAGAATGTTGATTGTATAATTAGTTGCTTGTGTGGCCGTTGTGTTGGGTAGAGCACGGTAGAGCACAGTCGTGTTTGTTAATTGTTTATTTAGTATTGAAAAGTTTAGATTTTAGGGGGAATTCTTGGTCGTTATGGCTTTATTTAAATTTGGAACTTGAACTCGATCAGTATTTATATTTTATAGACAAATATTTTGTGAATGATGGAATTGTGTAATGGTTACATTATAAACAATAGCAGAAAAAACATGGTGTTCAATTTAGAATTTATAAATAATAATTATAATTCGATCATTATATCGATAAGGAAGTTTGCGGATTTGATATGTTTGTTATTCCGTACCGTAGATGTCGCTATAGTTTCAAGCATATGTGGGGTTTTCTGTTTGAATGTTGTATGTCTGTATGATTGTTTTGCGCGCGGTTTTGTAATTTATGGAATGAATGAAGTGTGTTATTAATGTTTTATATTTAGTTATTGTTTTTGTTGTAAATATATATTGGTTGTTGACGTTTTGTTAAATATTTGTCAAACATGTAAGGGGGCCGTCTTACTTTTGCTATAGTCCGAATCGATCGAAACGTTCCATGTAAACAGACGGACGCTAATGAAACCTGCAATCGGTAAGAAGAACTTCTACGTAGGTGAGGAAAGTGAAAAAACAACATCGAAATTGTAGTTCGAGAAAATAATTATTTTTTAGTTTTTAGTGCATTTTTAATAAAATCGTTTAACATCATTTTTTTTATATATTTATTCGACGAAAAATAAAGATAAAGTCTCTTTAATTTTGATAGATTATTTAAATAATTTATAATGCCCATCTCTTAATGACATAATACTAATTTGCATATCAATATCCCTTTTAAAATTCTATGTACATAATTCCTCTTCTCCATTGAGGCTCTTCGACCAGGTATAGAATACCTGATCTGTGCTACCATCTTATGGAACTTCGTGTCACCACTCAAACTGTGTTACCGACCCATAACTTGAGAACTGAATTTAGTGGCCTCTGCTCATGAACAGCGTCCAACTGAGGAACTATTCTGAAATGTCAAATGCTGGAAGGTGCGTCCGTGTTTGTACACGTGTCACTTGTTTAGAGTGAGAGCAGTGTGTAGGGATGAATCGATACAAGTAAATACGAATATATACTCGATACTTTCGTCTCGATATCAAGTAATTTCGTATCGATACCTAGAGTTGCGATACCACGACGGGCGTCGCGATGTGTGGTTCCATCGCACCACCCCATCATAACTTGGAAAGAGTTTAAGGGGGTAGACACGTCACGTGACACGGGCGATGCACCGCGCTGTAATACCGACAATCTAACCTGAAACATGGGTTTGGAATTTTTCCTTTTTCGTCCTTATATGAGCAGATTTTGGGCTTGGCGAGGTCTCATTCGAAAGAGGAAGGTTCAATGCGGAGCGCTGGGATAACCGTTTGAGTCACAAAACTCTTTTAATGACCTAAAAATACTTAAGGACGTAAACACGCCACGTGACATGGGTAATGCAGCGCACTGTATACCGACACAATCTGGCCCGAAACATGGGTCTGGGCGGGCACGTTGTTTGTCCTTATATGATCAGATTTCGGGCTGAGTGACGTCTCATTCGAAAGAGAAAGCTTCAATGCAGACCGCTCTGGTCATCGTTTGAGTCACAAAATTCTTTTAGTGACCTAAAAATACTTGGATTCTTGCGGGTGTATTTTCTCGACTTTTGCTCTACTTTGATCACTCATATTATTACATATCAACACAATCTCGTCGAATCATGACCAGAGCGGTCTGCATTGAAGCTTCCTCTTTCGAATGAGACGTCACTCAGCCCGAAATCTGATCATATAAGGACAAACAACATGCCCGCCCAGACCCATGTTTCGGGCCAGATTGTGTCGGTATGCAGCGCGCTGTATACCGACACAATCTGGCCCGAAACATGGGTTTGGGATTTTTCGTTTGTCGTCCTTATACGAGCGAATTTTGAGCTGGGCGAGGTCTCATTCGAAAGAGGAAGCTTCAATGCGGAGCGCTAGAACCATGATTCAACGAGATTGTGTTGATATGTAATAATATGAGTGTCTAAAGTAGAGCAAAAGTTGACAAAATACAACCGCAGAATCCAAGCATTTTTAGGCCACTAAAAGAGTTTTGTGACTCAAACGGTGATTCTAGCGCACCGCATTGAACCTTCCTCTTTCGAATGAGACCTTGTCCAGCCCAAAATCTGCTCATATAAGGACGAAAAACGAAAAATCCCAAACCCATGTTTCAGGTTAGATACCCCCTTAAAAACATTGTCGTAAATTAATAGCTTTACAAAATTAATGATATACAAAAATGGCGTCAATTATAACAATGGCAATTTATACAAACAAAAAATGTATTAAATAATATTAAGCAGATATATTTTTATATAAATAAATATTTTAATACGAATACATATTTTATTCAAAGTAGTTGGCGCAGTGAAACCAAAAATATGTTAATTGTCTTGGTTTATAAATAAAACACGACAAGACACCACTAAGACAATAACGAAAGAAAAAGATTTTAATGCAATTTATACATATTTATTCAGTTTAGCAACACCAATCCGGAGAGCAGCGCCAAATCTTTGAATCCGCCACCTAGTATCTGGACTTTTAGGGTGCGTTCCAGTTGGGCCCAAATCGCCCGCACGGTCGCGATATGTAATGGAAATCATGAGTGTTGCGGGCGATTTGGGCCCAACTGGAACGCACCCTTTGTGGAGAATTGTCAGCCACTGAAAGCTCCAGTCGAGGTTTCGCGGATAAACGGTTTTGAATTTTAATCGTAGTTTCTCGGGATATCTACAAAACCGTGTAAATTCCAAATGATATTCGAATTATAATCGACAAATAATTGGGCAACTGAAGTATTCGAATATTCGAATACCGAAAAATTCGATAAATAGTCCCAGCCCTACAGGCAACGCACTCTTCAAAGCACCGTAATTGGGCCAAAAACATGTATTTTTATTTCAATTAAAACAATATGAAAAATTAACATTTTTAACCCGAAAAAAATGCTTTAATAAAGAGAAAGGTTCAAAAAACCAATACAAATTTTCAGCAAGCAAAAGTAAAGTAAGAGAAAGCAGTAATTAATTCCTTCGTGAGCAAGTCGGCTTCAAAGCACCGTAATAGGGACACGTACCCTAGTATTCGAATACTTGGATATTCGAATGATATTCGCCAAATAATTGAGCAACTGAAGTATTCGAATATTCGAATACCGAAAAATTTGACAAATACTCCCAACCCTAGTTGCCACCCCTGCTGTATTTCGACTTTCTAGCAGTGTCGTAACCTCAACTCTGACTCACATCGACGTTAAAAGGGTAATTGCCACTATTTATTAACCTCTGGAGCGAATAAACGCAATAACAATGTGTTTGCTGCGCGAAGTGTGATATAGTGTTTGTCAAGAAATTGAATTATTAAAATTGTGTGTTTTCTCTGTGCTCGTAAATTGAACATTTTCATCGACAATTCAAGGTAACTATTCGTACTGTGTTGTTTTTTTTATCTAATTTTCATATGCCAAACAGATTTCCAAACATATCATGAACTGACAATTTTTTCTCATATTTTCCAAAAATGCGTCGGAATGCAAGTTGCCACCTTTTTTGGCTTGCAGGTTGCCACCTCTCTCTTTCCCGCTTGTTTAGACTCAAATGTCATTTTTCACGAGTATGTGATGTTTACTATTGTCATTGAGTTTGAAGGGAAGCATTTTTATTGCATTTTAGTCATATTTTTGTTTATTTTTTACATTTTTGATACATTTTCAGTATGGCAGCACGCAGGTCAAGAAAATCTGACCGCGGCATTAAGGATTTTGAAGCATTGCTCGACGCAATTAAAGCAATCAAAGTCAACAATAAATCAAGGAAGAGCACTGCAAAGGCGTACAACATCGATATGCGAAGCTTGGGCCGGTATGTGCAGAAATTCGATGCTGCAGTTCCTGATATTACGGCTGTCACAGACGATGAAGTCTTAGAAGTAGTTCACCAAATTGCATCATACGCCACACCATCATTGGTTTGTTAATGATGATATATGTTAATGACTTCCATAATTCATTTTATTGATCTTTCTGTAGGTTTTTAATGAAGAACAAGAGAAGGTACTGGTCGAATATGTGATGAAGTGCGCCCAACACTATTGCGGCTTAAGCATCACTGAATTAAAGCAACTGGCATATCAGTTTGCTGTAAAAATTGATGCCGAATATCCACGAAGCTGGGATGAATATAAAATGGCTGGCAAACAGTGGTATTACGGTTTCATGCTAAGGCACAAAAAATTATCTCTGTACATGCCCGAAAAAACCAGTTTCCACTGTTCCAAAGTCTTTAGCTGCGAAAATGTGGACCACTTTTTCCGAAATTTCGACTCCGTTCTCGCCGTACAGCCATTCACAGCAACACCACAGAAAAAGTCGAATCGTGGTCCGAAGCCACAGAAAACGACGGTTTTGACTTCGCCGGAAAATGTTGCCGTTCTTCAAGAACGACGAAGAAAGCGGCCAGCTGCAAAAGAGAAGAAGGAAGCCATCGCTGAAGACAAGAAGCGCAAAGTTTCACCGAAGAAAGCGCCGAAACGAACGCCTGCAAATAACGAAAAAAAGGCTTTGCCATCAAGTGATGAAACCGGTGATGACTGTATGATTCGTTTGAAGAGAATGCCTGAAAGACAAAGTAGATACAACTCTATCAAGTGTCACGGATGCAAAACAGCCGTTCACGCGAATTGTGATTCCGATGACGATTTTGAATGATTCCACTGACTGCAAATAAAATTTAATAAATTTTGAAAAGTTTTCTGAATCAGGTTTTTACTTGAGTTTTTTTATACTTTCAGCAATTTTTCTAGGGGTGGCATCCTGCAAGCCAAAATTTTAAGAAGTCAATTTTAGATACTTTCGAGAATTTGCAGTATAATTTTTCTTTTTCGAGAGTTTCCATGATTTCTAGCTCAGGATTGTAGCTCTACTGTTGCGTGGCCGGCTGGTTCTCCTGGATCCCTCGTAGGGAATTCGGCGAGGTGTCGATGCCCGTGGAGTGCTAAGGCACTCTGCTCCTAGGACGAGGATTGTTCGAGAAATAAATGTAATTAGAACGGATAATAAATAAAAGGATAATACAATAAAAGAACAAAAGGAACTCAAAACTTGTAACTTTAATGAATGAAATAAACGTTTGTAACACAATCTCGATTTCTAAAGAACTCCTTTTCTATGCGACTGCTCGTTACAGCTTTTGGGGCTCGAGTGACGCTTCCGAAAAACCCTTCGCTTTTGCTTTTTGTTAATTTCAAAATGGCTTGGTTACCGAGAGCCAATCGCAAATTTACTATTTAACTAGCTAAATTCTTATTCGTTGATCCGATTCCTTTCGGTTATCAACTTTTACGAAATCAAGCGTTTAACAACGTTGCGCTGGAATCGCACACCTAGGAGAAAGGAGGAAGGAGAAGTTCATTTATTCAAACACCCGTATCCAAGTGGGTATCGATTAGTATCGACTAGTATCGATTAGTTTATAATCTTGAGGTTCCCTTATTAAAAGAATATTTAACTATTTTCAAACCCCTCGGCCTTGTGCGAACTTCACCTAATCTCCCTTTCCTATTACATTAGTGTGATCCGATTTGAACTTCGCGCATCTAAAGCTTAAACTACACGCCGCTAGACGGGAGTCGCAACACTACACTTCTTCTTTCCAACTGATACCATAAATCAACGATACGTTAATTTTATGACGAGTTATGATAAAAAAAGCTAAGGGGTGGCAACCTGCAAGCCTCTCTCTTACAATTACATAAAATGTATACTCTTCTTATAATTTTGATTTTCGTGCTACTTAGATGGGTTTATTTGATATGTTCACTCCACGTGCAAACTTTTCTGGCATTGCCGACGTAGATTTGCTCGTCATCAAAGTTGTGCAGAAGGCATTTATTGAAGTGAACGAAGGGGGAAGCGAAGCTGCTGCTGCTACGTGTTTTATTTGCTCCTCTTACGGCCGATTTCTTCACGTTCAGTAATCTTCCAGCTAAAGTTATGTCCCATATAACTGCCAAATGATAGGATCCTATTGGTTTAGAGCATTTAAATGCTCTACGCCAAATTGGTCATTCACTGATCGGAAGATTACTGAAGATGAAGAAATCCATGATGTAAGGACATAAGGTCAGAGGTGCAAGATGCGAAGATTTCCGACTGCATCGCCGCCTGCGGTGGAGTAAGGCATGATGTAAGGACATAAGGTGTGCTCGTGCGCACCCTTTACAAATTAGCCAATAACGTGCCCTTCCCAAGATCGTCCATATTGGATTGTCAACCAATACGACAGTTGCATTAACTTATTCAAACTTCGCACCTTTACAGTTTGCGCTACACGAAGTTAGGTAGTATATTATAAACCCCATAATGTAACTAGGCGGCCATATTTTAACATGGCGGAAAGTGGGAAGGCGCAGTAGAAGGCGAAAATGAGCCGCTGCGCGAGCACACCTTATGTCTTTACATCATGGTAAGGACATAAGGTGTGCTCGGCCGGCAGCTCATCTTCGTTTTCTACTGCGCCTTCCCACTTTCCGCCATGTTAAAATATGGCCGCCTAGTTACATTATGGGGTTTATAATGTACTACCTAACTTCGTGTAGCGTAAACTCTAGAGGCGCGAAGTTTGAACAAGACTACACGAATGTAATAGGACGTCGTATTGGTTGACAATCCAATATGGACGATCTTGGGAAGGGCACGTCATTGACTAATCTGGAAGGCTGCGCACGAGCACACCTTATGTCCTTACATCATGGAGTAAGGAATCTCAGCTTGTGACATATCCGCTCTATAGAATAATATTCTCTGGTAGTTTCGTGCTATGCAACTTACATACTTAGAGCATATATACATGGAGGTATCATTGCCTTAGAGTGACTGCCTCGAAAGTGTCGGCAACATCACGCGAGAGAGAAAAAGAGAAGTATATGTCCTATTCGACCGATATGCGCATGCGCCGATATCGTGCGAGAGAGAAAGACATGTGCGAGCGAGAGAAGTATAGGTGAACAATCGGCCGTAATATACTTCTCTCGCTCGCAAGATGTGTTTCTCTCTCGCACGATATCGGCGCTTGCGCATTACGGTCGAATAGGACACATACTTCTCTCGCTCGCACGTACTTCTCTCTCACACCATGTTGGGGACAGTTTCCTTAGAGCATATACTATGGAGGTCTCATTGAAAGCTTGAAACTGTCCCCAACATGGTGTGAGAGAGAAGGACGTGCGAGCGAAAGCAGTATGTGTCCTATTCGACCGTAATGCGCAAGCGCCGATATCGTGCGAGAGAGAAACACATCTTGCGAGCGAGAGAAGTATATTACGGCCGATTGTTCACCTATACTTCTCTCGCTCGCACATGTCTTTCTCTCTCGCACGATATCGGCGCATGCGCATATCGGTCGAATAGGACCTAACTTCGTGTAGCGTAAACTCTAGAGGCGCGAAGTTCGAACAAGACTACATGAATGTAATAGGATGTCGTATTGGTTGACAATCCAATATGGACGATCTTGGGAAGGGCACGTTATTGGCTAATCTGGAAGGCTGCGCACGAGCACACCTTAGGGTAGATGTCCCAATTACCGTGCTCAGTACCTATTACCGTGCCTTTACATTTAAAGAAGCTTTAATTGTTTAAAAATGCAACCTACTCATTTGTAACACATACATTAATAGTATAACTTAATTAAAAAAATTTCTTTCCTTAGTTATGTGTGCGAGTTTTTTTGTACGGCTTCTTTAAGTATATAGCACGGTAATAGGTATAGGGTAGGGGTGTTCGATTCCGAATCGATTCTTCAGAAAATCGATTCTTTTGGTTAAAAGATCGATGTTTTGAATCGATTCTTTGGTATCCGATTTTCCCCAGAATCGATTCTTTGATGTATGAATCGACAACCAATTTTTTGCCCTCTGACGGAATTAATTGCCACTAGTGAAAGGACCAATCAAACTGCTTGATGCGTAGGTTTTCCTGGTCTTATACGTTTCCCGCCATTTACACACGATTTCCGCAAAATTTATACAGGATTCGCGCCGAATTTATATACGATTCTTATGTTCTGGATATTGCCCATACAGCACAACGTCCGGCAAAGTCCCAAAGCCGTCTACAGGACGTCCTGGGGACGTCCTGGGGACGGCTTGTTACAAACCAGGACGTTCAGACGGTTTGAATGTCCCGGTCTGTAACAAGACGTCCCCAGGACGTCCCCAGGACGTCCTGTAGACGGCTTTGGGACTTTGCCGGACGTTGTGCTGTGTGGGTGGTTACAGTACGAAAGGATTTATCCTACATTAAGTATTATTGCGAAAAAATATCTACCAATCATGGCAACATCTGTACCATCAGAATGTGTATTTTCCAAAGCTGGAAATATTTGAACTGATCACAGAAATAGATTTTCACCTGAACATTTACTGCAATTATTGTTTTTAAATTCCTTATCAATGAAAGAATGGCAATTGCATGCTGAACAAAATATTTAAAATTAATATTTTATATACAAAATTATTCAAAATCGAGTTCTAAATGTACTAATTTTGGAAAAAAGTTTTATGGCGATTTTTTTCATCTCGATTCTTCTAGAATCGATTCTCTGGTTCCGATTTTTTAGAAGGATCGATTCTTATAATCCGATTTTGAATCGATTTAAGAATCGATTCTTTGAGGTGAATCGAACACCCCTATGTCAAACCAATCAACGCCGAGTTGGGAAACGAAACGGCGCCACTTTTATGGTTGTGTTCCGATTCACGCATACTGCGCATGAAATTGATGGCATCTTATTGGTGGCATCGTATGATTCCCTAGAATTTCTCTCACTTGCCACCAATACGATGCCACTTCCGGTGCAGTGAGCGTGCAGCAATCGCAGAAAATCAGAGGAGAAGCAGTCACTGCACGCTCGCTGCACCGGAAGTGACATCGTATTGGTGGCAAGTGAGAGAAATTCTAGGAAATCGTACGATGCCACCAATAAGATGCCATCAATTTCATGCGCAGTATGCGTGAATCGGAACACAACCTATGTCAAGCGAAGCTAGCAAACCAGACCAACCAGCGTCGCCGGCGGAGTATATTGTCGACGCTGGTTGGCTGCGGTTTCATTTACCTTGGCTAGCTTCGCGGATTGGTGCTGGCGCCGTTTCGTTTCCCATCTCGGCGTTGATTGGTTTGACGTCACACGCATCCTCGCGCATGCGTAACGGAGCGTAGTAGATAGCTACGGGGCCTTTTCCCAAGCACACTGCTCAGATACGTGTCGGCTTATTTCCGATATAGATCCATCATGTCGAAGCGTGGAAAAATCGGTGTCTACCACGCTATGTCTTGTAAGTGAACACTAATTTATTTGAGGGTAGTAAAGAAAAATCAGGATAAACTTATGGTACTACTAAGAATTAGCCAATAATAAAAGTGGGAAATAGTTTTTTTCGATTTTAGAGAATACGAAATAAGGGTAGAAAAAATATGAAGTAGGAAGTTAACAGGAGTTCTATACAGAGTACTTACCATCAATCTCAAAATAATTCTTCAGCTAATTAAAAACTGTTTCAATTATAGAACTTTCTCTCAGCAAAATCTTCTCATTTAAAGGCTTAAATGCGTTTTTCATGCTTTTTTTACGTTGATAACAAACTTTAGATTTCACTCTACTAATTTTAGAGATAGATGTTTTTTAATACAACATTTATCGTCATATAATAAACCTCCTAAGTAAGTCAAAGTTACTCCTTGAGTTTCACCCATTTCATTGTTTACCATATGTAATTTGAAAGAGAAAAACCAATCATTAGTGCTCTTGCTGAATTTTGCAATGTCAGCGAAAACCTTATTTTGAAAATTCTTTGTACATGGCATACTGCAATAAAGGTTGAATCAATACAGGAATACTATAAAATCCATGGTTTCAAGGGAATAAACCTGTTATAAGAAAATTTTCGTATCTAGAATGCTCACGTAATAGAATCATTGTTGTAACCTTACAATATGTTATTTCTGGGATTCTTGTGGGTTTTCTACCATCTATGAAACAAAACAACTCTGTTATATTCTTATTCATTGGGTACCTTCTATTCCTTGATAAAATACTGGAAGTACTACCGACTTTATTAATAGTTTTCTAATCCATATTTAGCATTTATGGCAAAAATATTATGGAAAATCTTTTTGATAAACATGGGATTTGATTGAAATTGATAAAAAAATATAAATCAAGTGATGGGATAAAAATTTGTAGTTTAAAAACTATGAAACAAATTTGTAATTCTTAACATGATAACAGGCTATTAATAGCATTGAATTATTGGGCTATACTGACTGATGATTTGTTGTTATTACAATAGAGCATCGATTATCCGAACCACTTGGGATCGAGTTTGTTCAAAAAATTAAATTGTTCGGAGAATAAAGCATGTACTTACTCAGTTTATAACTACAGGAGAAAAGTGGTGGGGATAGCGATGTTGTGAATAATCACCAGTTCGGATAATCGAGGCTCTAGTCTATTTCAATCTCTTGAATACCATGTAATAACAAGACAATGATAATGAAAACCATGGGTAATTTTTGTGCTAGGCAAAGAATCTTCGAAGGCAATGCGAGATCCCACGACCACTCCATCCGAACAACGTAGTCTTCCAAGCAGTTCAACTAAGGAAAATCTTGAAACTGGTTCTAGCTCTAGCAAACGCAGAGGTTCTGTTACAGATACAAATGATTCACCACCAAAGAGACTGGGCAAAGATTCAGAATTGCCTACTGGTTTACAAGATGAATCCAGGCAGGATTTGCCTGGCGAAGTGCTTAATCCTTGTCAAACCGATCAATACAGGAGTAATATACCCCGTGCTTTGATTAGACTTATGTACCAATTAGACTTGTCGGTGCTCTGCTCACTTAGAAAGTTGAAATATAAACATAAATATCCTTCATTGTCAGTATTATTTGAAGATTTTGAAATTGACAAATTTAATAATATTGTTCTTTGCTGTAAAGAGAAGTCCATTCGTGTACACATTGAATATGCAGACAACTATTATATGGATAAAGATATTACTTATGCTAAATTATTTACTAAAAAAGGAAGAAAACTATCTTTTATTAATAATTACTTCAATGGTTTTGTTAAACATTCAATTTCTGTGTCACGTAATTTATTAAATGATATTGAATATCTTATTATCTATACTAATTCAGGATTGGATCTTACAGCAGAAGAACAGTTAAAACAAGAAGGACCCGAAAATTTGTGTCCTTTTAAATTTGATAAGATAAATATAGAAAAATGTGACATTTTACAAAACTTTTTGTATACTGGTGATAGTGTACAAGGGCGTGGTTTTTATCAATTTTTGCAGGATGAAACAACGAGAGGAGAACTGCTAAAGCGATTAGAATATTCACCTGCTGTGCAGAAAGTAATAAAAGAAAAAAAACTATCTCAAGAATTTGAAAAAGAAATGAAAGGAGCATTTTTAGATAGATTAGTATTTGCAGTTAAACAGCCTAGTAGAGAGGAAATGAGCAGCATTGTTAGAAGTGAAATAGAGGAAAACAGTAAAGTTCAAGATGATCATATAGCATTACAAGAAAAAGTATTACATGACTTAACAGCTTTAAAAAAGCATAAAAAACTTGGCGGTTATATATTGGGAATGACATATCAATTCAATTTATTAATGTCGTTTTTGCATTCCATGTTCTTGCATGAAAACATGTCTTCTGTAAATTTTGAAGGAAAAAGTGTTGGTATATCTAATGACATTACTATCAATTACAGAGATAGAATCACTTACGTAACGGCTCGTATTACAAATAGTAGTATTGGTTATAGTCAGTTATTTCCATTAAAACGACAGGAGAAGAGAGAAGAGTTATCTATTAATAAGCACTTTACTCTTTTCATTGAAAGACCAAAAAATGATATAAGCTATTTTATTATCTACACTGATGCAGACATGGATCTTACAGAAGAAAAGGTATTAAAGGAAGGGAATTCTAAAGATGTTTATCATTTAAAATTTAATAGCATCGATATTCGGAAGGAAACGTACAATAGTCTAAGAAACTGTTCTTGTATAAATGAAAATAACCTTTATCAATTCGCACGGGAAGAAACAATAAGACAGAACCTGTTGAGTCTATTAAAGCTTCCCCCTTTTTTGGAAAAAGAAAAAGAAGAGGGTAGACTTTCTGGTGAGAATGAGAAACAAATGAAAGAGAAGTTTTTAGATAAGCTAATACTTGCAGTCAACCAACCTACTAGGGAAAATTTGAATACTGTTGTAAGAGATGAGATAAATAAGTCTAATGTTCCATATAATTACGAAAAATTACATGAAATAGCGTTACGTTGGTTAGATTCTGAAGAATTTGCCCCTATTACAAAAGGAATAATGGAAAAGATTTTGGAAGATATACAAAATAATAGATCTAGTTACCAGGAAATTGGGAACAAAAACATTGACGAAGAAATTAGATTTGTTCGAAGTGTAGTTGGTACAAGAGAGGCAACATCTGCATTTCAGCAGTTCTTAGACTTTTTAATTAAGGGAGAAGGAAAAAAATATCTAGAAGTCCTGAAAAGAAAAGGAATTAGTCTAGCTAGTACGGGCAGTATTTTGTCTAAAGCAGGAACTAAAGCTTCAAAAGCTTTTAAAGACTTGTGTGATCTTTGGTTCGATGAAGAAGGAAATAAAACACGGTATTTAAAAACACTAGAAGACAAAGGAATAAATCTGCCTAATATGTCCAGTATTTTAAGGGGAACGGGAGCTAATTCAGCAATAGCTTTTAGAGACTTATATAATGTTTGGTTCGATGAAGAAGGAAATAAAACAAAATATTTAAATACTCTAGAAGAAGAGGGAATAAAGCTAGCTACTATGTCTGGTATTTTGAATGGAGCAGGAACTAAGGCTGCAAAAGCTTTTAAAGACTTGTATGATCTTTGGTTCGATGAAGAAGGAAATAAAACGCAATATTTAATTACTCTAGAAGAAGAGGGAATAAATCTACGTAATTTGTCCAGTATTATAAGTGGAGCAGGAACTAACGCTTCAAAAGCTTTTAAAGACTTGTATGATCTTTGGTTCGATGAAGAAGGAAATAAAACGCAATATTTAAATACTCTAGAAGAAGAGGGAATAAAGGTAGCTACTATGTCCAGTATTTTGCATGGAGCAGGAACTAATGCTGCAAAAGCTTTTAAAGACTTGTATGATCTTTGGTTCGATAAAGAAGGAAATAAAACGCAATATTTAATTACACTAGAAGAAGAAGGAATAAATCTACGTAATTTGTCGACTATTATAAGTGGAGCAGGATCTAAAGTTTCAAAAGCTTTTACAGACTTGTATGATCTTTGGTTCGACGAAGAAGGAAATAAAACGCAATATTTAAATACTCTAGAAGAAGAGGGAATAAAGATAGCTACTATGTCCAATATTCTAGGTAGAGCAGGAACTAAAGCTTCAAAAGCTTTTAAAGACTTGTATGATGTTTGGTTCAATGAAGAACGAAATAAAACACAATATTTAAATACTCTAGAAAAAGAAGGAATAAATCTACCTAATGTGTCCAGTATTTTGCATGGAGCAGGAACTAATGCGGCAAAAGCTTTTAAAGACTTGTACAATATTTGGTTCGATGAAAAAGGAAAGAAAACACGGTATTTCGAAGCTCTAGAAGAAGAAGGAATAAATCTGCCTAATATGTCCAGTATTTTGAAAGGAGCAGGAACTAAAGCTTCAAAAGCTTTTAAAGACTTGTATGATCTTTGGTTCGATAAAGAAGGAAATAAAACGCAATATTTAAATACTCTGGAAAAAGAAGGAATAAATCTGCCTAATGTGTCCAGTATTTTGCATGGAGCAGGAACTAATGCGGCAAAAGCTTTTAAAGACTTATATGATCTTTGGTTCGATGAAGAAGGTAAGAAAACACGGTATTTCGAAGCTATAGAAGAAAAAGGAATAAATCTGCCTAATATGTCCAGTATTCTGAATGGAGCAGGAACTAAAGCTTCAAAAGCTTTTAAAGACTTGTATAATCTTTGGTTCGATGAAGAAGGAGAGAAAACACGGTATTTAAATACTCTAGAAAAAGAAGGAATAAATCTACCTAATGTGTGCAGTATTTTGCATGGAGCAGGAACTAATGCTGCAAAAGCTGTTAAAGACATATATGATCTTTGGTTCGATAAAGATGGAAAGAAAACACGGTATTTAAAAACTCTAGAAGAAGAGGGAATAAAGGTAGCTACTATGTCTAGTATTATAGGTGGAGCAGGAACTAATACTGCAAAAGCTTTTAAAGACATATATGATCTTTGGTTCGATAAAGATGGAAAGAAAACACGGTATTTAAAAACTCTAGAAGAAGAGGGAATAAAGGTACCTACTATGTCTAGTATTATAGGTGGAGCAGGAACTAATGCTGCAAAAGCTTTTAAAGACTTATATGATCTTTGGTTCGATGAAGAAGGAAAGAAAACACGGTATTTCGAAGCTATAGAAGAAAAAGGAATAAATCTGCCTAATATGTCCAGTATTCTGAATGGAGCAGGAACTAAAGCTTCAAAAGCTTTTAAAGACTTGTATGATCTTTGGTTCGATGAAGAAGGAAAGAAAACACGGTATTTAAAAACTCTAGAAGAAAAAGGAATTAAGCTATCTAATGTGTGCAGTATTTTAAATGGAGCAGGAACTAATTCTGCAAAAGCTTTTAAAGGCTTATATGATCTTTGGTTCGATGAAGAAGGAAAGAAAACACGGTATTTCGAAGCTCTAGAAGAAGAAGGAATAAATCTGCCTAATGTGTCCAGTATTTTGCATGCAGCAGGGACTAATGCTGCAAAAGCTTTTAAAGACTTATATGATCTTTGGTTCGATGAAGAAGGAAAGAAAACATGGTATTTAAAAACTCTAGAAGAAAAAGGAATGAAGCTATCTAATGTGTACAGTATTTTAAATGGAGCAGGAGCTAATTCTGCAAAAACATTTAAAGACTTATATGATCTCTGGTTTGATGTAACAGGAAAGGAAACACGGTATTTAAAAACTCTAGAAGAAGAAGGAATAAATCTGCCTAATATGTCCATTATTTTGCATGGAGCAGGGACTAATGCTGCAAAAGCTTTTAAAGACTTGTATGATCTTTGGTTTGATGAAGAAGGAAAGAAAACACGGTATTTAAAAACTCTAGAAGAAAAAGGAATGAAGATATCTAACGTGTCCAGAATTTTGCATGGAAAAGGAGCTAAAGCTGCGGAAGCTTTTAAAAACTTACAGGATTATTGGTTTGGTGAAAGGGGCATTATTGAAAAACGCCAGAACAAAAAGGAATAAAGCTATCTAACGTGTTCAGTATTTTAAGTGGAGCAGGAACTAATTCAGCAAATGCTTTCAAAGACTTATATGATCCCGAGTTTGATGTAAGAGGAAAGAATGCACAATATTTTAATACTTTAGCGGATTGTCGTGTCACTCCCATCAAATGGCCAGGGTGTGATCCGCCGAATCCCCGTCGCAGCTGTAGCACCACGGCATCTCCTCCCTCTTATGCGACACAAAAAGTCACCGAAGCATCCAATGCTGGTGATCATCTGTGCCAGGCGGAAGATAAGCTTGCCGTACCTGCGCCCCACCCATTTACCGAGAATGGGCAGAAGCCACTGATACACATATAACACTGGATGCGGCCTCGCCGCATAGTGCACACAGCGCATGAAGTATGAGTACTTCATGGTTGGTATGGACGGGGGCGTTCAGCGTCAGTGATACCAGATCGGGGACGGGTGCCCTCGAGAATTTCCCCCACCTCGCGCACACTACGCCGGAGCAGCGTGTCCGTGAGCTCGGCGCTTCGGAGTCCAACTCACGGACGCGCTGCTCCGGCGTAGTGTGCGCGAGGTGGGGGAAATTCTCGAGGGCACCCGTCCTCGATCTGGCATCACTGTTCAGCGTGACAGCACGGCGGAGGGGCCCCCGGCGGCTCGTGAGTCGCCAGTTAGTCAACACTGGTCTAGATATTACATTTTATCTTGACATTATTAAAATGACCCCGATATGAGTAATGGAATGTATGAACACAGCATTTTGGCTGTGCATATGTAGTTGTGTCATCTTAAGCGCAGTGGGAAAGCATCTTTATGTATTTGCAGCTCATTTTGATTTCACATTTTTTTTTGTGATTATTATTATCTTCTATTTTTTGTGATTTATTTGATTTCCTCTATTTGGCGTAATTTTTTTATTTTTTGACGTGTCCCTTTTTTAGTATAAACTTAATAAAGATCAGGGCTGTACTTCCGAAATGGACCGGTGGACGTTGGAGATGAGGGTTGCAAGAGGAGGTGTGAACCCCTAAATCTAAAATTGTAGCTTCGGGTATTTATTAGTTTCCGAAATATTAATAAAAAAATTCTTAATTTTGTGGAAATATTTGTCGGCCGTTGGTGCATGCGTCCCTGTTCCGGAGCCCTTCCGTCCCCCCATTTTCTACTTTTGAAATTCTGTAACCACGGTCTGGTTTTTGACATCACCGGACTCACATTAGCATGCTGCCGTGCTTAGCACGCCCGCGAGCGAGAAGAAGTCAGCCACCACTATCTGACGAGCAGGTGTAGCCCGAGAGAGAGAGAGAGAGAGAGAGAGAGAGAGAGAGAGAGAGAGAGAGAGAGAGAGAGAGAGAGAGAAAACGTTGAGAAAATTTACCCGGTTTCATCCAGGAATTATTATTATTATTTATTACTTTATTAGATAGCATATCGTCGGTGATAGTGCAAAACCGCGTATGAGTAGTTTGTAAATACCGCGGATCTGCATTTTACCGATTTCACAGAAGGAAGAAAAAACTTAATATTGCAGCCATTTTAATGGATTTCTCTGACTGAACTTTTATGGGACAGTTTTAGCACCCCTTGTAAAAAGGCGAAACAGCGCTTGTCAACCGTGAGTGCGAAATTTCAATATTGCTACTTTTGCAGATCCGCGGTATCTACAAACTGCTCATACGCGGTTTTGCACTATCACCGACGATGTTTATAAATAGACTACAATCTAATTTAGGACGTATGTAATGTACATTCAAAACTTCATTGAAATCCGTTCAGCCGTTTCAGCGGAAAAGAAGGGCAAACAAACAGACGTGTCACTTTTATATATTAGTAAGGATAATAAATAATTTTCAGAAAACATAGATGCAGCTGCCCCATTGGCAGTTGCACTATATTGTAAGCCCTCTCTGCAATTAATGAAAAATTATGGACCGTCATATATATGAGATGAACGTTCAGCGAACGTTGCAGCTGGAAATTATGCAGCGCCTGAAAGTGGTAGAAAATCAAAGACAGCCACCACCACCACCAGTGACGGATCAAACATTCTTCCATAAATTTAATTATTTTGAATTCCCCCGACATCGATAGAAAAATTAAATGAATTGGAGGAGATATTAAACGACCCAAGAAATTTCCAAGGAGTCGTAAGTAAAATACCATATTTAGTTATAAAATATATTTCCGTTATTTCTGTGATACAATATTATACTCAATTCGTTAATGTTTGATAATATTTTAATTATAGGTGAACGAATTTGCAAAGTTTAGGGGTCAAATGCCTATGATTTCGTGAAACGGGTCTTAGGATCCATTTTATGTAACCAAGTTACAATAAGATACAGTTGGTTCGGGAGGAAGAGTAAGGGGCCTGAAATTAGCATCGTCAGTTATATGTAATTATCACCTAAATTTCACCATGGTTAATATTGATTAATATAGATTTCAATGTAATGTCTTATGGAAATTCTTATTTAAGATGCCGCAGAAAAAGCCAAGGAAGCTAACAACAAGAAGAAATGTGAAGACGCAATGAAATCATAGATAAAAAGGGCGTCGGACAGACAGCTGGCCGCGGACAAGAAAATTAACCCCGGTGCGTTCAAGGAGTAGGTAGTCAAGAAAAACAGTTATAGCGAATTCCGTAAGTCGCACTGGTGCCACAAAATGACATGGATTAGTTGATTCTTATAGAGCTATCTTTGTTTCTATCAGAAACAACCAATCCAAGTCATTTTCTGGCACCAGTGCAGGGAGAGTGCGAGGTACCAAATTCGCTATTACACTCCCTGATAACCAGATCTGGGGTAGTGATCGGCATAACCGCAGCCATTTTGGGCAAAACGTTTATCTGTCTCTTTCTATCAGTATTTCTGTCTCTTTCTGTCAGAATTTCTGTCTCTTTCTGTCAGTATTTCTGTCTCTTTCTTTTTTACTGATTCTTTCTCTGTCTACTTCCGCTTTTGCCCGAAATCGCGGCAACCAATCAGCGACGATACACGTTGTTCCGATCACTCTCTAGAGGATCACTAATCTGGGGCGCATGGCAGCGCGATCTGAGAGCCAGAATTACCAAACAATTCTCTGCGCGTGCCGTCACATGGCCGTCCCTATAGGTGTATCCCTACCCTTACATAACTATCAAGCAGATTCTGCAGTTTATTAAATAATTCTACTTATTTAAAAAAGTATTTATTTTATTCTTTAATAATGTACAAGATCGGTGATTACAATTTTGATAAAATAATATAAGTAGCGCATATAAATACAAAGAGGGACTTTCAACATTTGTAATTTATACAAATTCACGTCCTGTAACCAGTGGTACCTGGTAGGGCCGATATCAGAAAATTTTATTCAATATTTTCAACTTTTTTTTTTTGATAGCATCATATTTCCTGTTGTGTTAGCGCTGAATACAAACACAATATTAGTATAAAATTAAACGTAACGTAGGAATAAACAGGATACCTGCGATACTTCAGCTACATCTCCGCACAGTACACACCCTAGGCGATCATGCCCGCTCCTGCGAACATTAACATTTATAAGAAAACATGTGTTAAATTATTATCTACTAAACAAGACGCTAAATATTCGCACTTCCAGCAAATATTCTTTGATTTTGCCGGTACTGACTGCCACTGGCAGTGACTACCATCACAGACCTCGAAAACAAACGCAAACTGGACTGGGAATGTGGAACGCAGTGTACACAAGGCTCAAACCAAAGACGAAATATAATAAGAGGCGTTACTCGACAAGGACAGAAATAACCTAGGGTAATCACTAGACAACCAATTTAAATGCCCATTCGGCAATGATCGGTAAACTTCGGCAATAATCAGCCAATTGCGGTAATGTACATTTAGTCGATTTGAATATCCCGCTCGAATATACAACCAATTTAAATGCCAAGGTCAAGTAAGGACTTCAAAGGTTCCGCCCGGAGTGACGCCTCTTATTATACCTACTCTTTGCTCAAACGATTGTGGCCGATCGAGTTTCGATTGCATTCGAGCTTACTAGGGCTGGCATTTTTACATCGCTAAGACTCTACACTATTTCAAAGAGTAGGCAAAGAATAGGTATAATAAGAGGCGCACTCCGGGCGGAACCTTTGAAGTCCTTACTTGACATGGCATTTAAATTGGTTGTATATTCGAGCGGGATATTCAAATCGACTAAATGTACCTTACCGCAATTGGCTGATTCTTTAAATTGATCTTTAAATTGGTTGTCTAGTGATTACCCTAGGTTATTTCTGTCCTTGTCGAGTGACGCCTCTTATTATATCTCTTCTTTGACTATTTCATGAATATATATTCTTTTTCTCGGTATAAATATACATTTTCGTTTACACCAAGAATGGCATTTCAAGAGTTTTCTTACATAGCCTAACGAACTGTAGTCCTATATCATTTACATGAATACCAATCATAATATAACATCTCTTAATATAATATAAAATAGTTTAACATATCACATATCAAAAATCACGTCAAGTTAAATATCCAGCGGCGGGATGTCACTTGTTTTATATTATATGTTGTCTTCTTAGTTCTTTCTATGGCCTTTTCTATTCCATTTCTTCAGCCTTATCCACTCCTCCATCCTTCTCCCTCTTTTGCTTGGCCGTTACAGTCCTCAGTTTTCTCAGTCTTCTCTCCCTCTCATCTCCTTGTAGATCACTCCTTCCTTTTCCGTTCTCCTTCCCTCTCTTCTCATTTCATCTCTTCCTTCTTTTGTCAGTCTTCTTCCTTTTTAACTTCTTAACTTTTCATACATGTAATAATTAACACTTACGAAGAAAATCCGTAGATCAACGGATTTTTCAAAGGGGGATCTACGGAATTCTACGGAAAGTTTTACTATTCCCTACGGATTTTCAAAAACCTGAGTTGGCAACACTGCTTCCCAGTAAAGGCTCAGACCACAGCCGACTCTACTGCTAGCCGTGCTATACAACGTGGCAATACCGCTCATGTGCGGATCGGGAGTCCTATTTTCAATAGCGGAGTTTTGTACTCAACATTTTAATTAACGTTATTTTGCGATATAAAAGTATACTGATATACAGTATTTTTTATTAATTATGTATAAGGAATACATAAATATCATAACTATAGTAAGTAAAAGTAATATAGAAGAGTATAAATATTTATAATTGTGGTATGTATTTTGTGTATTCTCGGAATAGTTTGGTGTTGTGATGCATTCCCACACAGCACAACTTCTGGCAACGCCTTAGAGACGTCTACAAGGCGTCTCAAAGACGCCTTAAAGGCGTCTTGTTACAAATCAAGACGTTCAGACGGTCTGAGTGTCCTGATTTGTAACAAGACGCCTTTAAGGCGTCTTTGAGATGCCTTGTAGACGTCTTTAAGGCGTTGCCAGACGTTGTGCTGTGTGGGTTATATTTGAAATATTTGCAGAGATTTGAAGAAAATGGAAGTGTCAAACAAGTTAAAATCATATTTGAACCACATTGAAGGATTTACAAATTGATAAAGGTATGTATAAGTTAATAGAGACGTGAAATATGTGTAGACAAAATTATTGGTACAAAGCCAAACAGGTTAAGTGCCCGTAGAAAAGAGCTTAGCGTAATTAGCTATTGAAAGGAACAATTATGCAGCTAATTATAAAATCGTGTTAGAATAGTGAAGTATCATAATTGTGGATAATTTTCTTACCACCCTACGGGTATTTAGCATGGCCCGTTACCTTTTTTTTTATTATAATGGGTTAACTTACATAAAATATTGCAGCTCATTTAAGAAGTAACTTGCCGACCGACGAGTTTGCCGACTATGCCACCACCAATGGTCTTTCGGCTGCGCATCCGTTCTGCGCCGAAAACATTGGCGTGGCGCCACTTTCGTATATACCGCGCTTAGACCATATATACTCATAGACGCGGCTCCAGATAACTGCCTTGACGCAAAGATAAAATCATCTACGTGACGTCACATGTGGGCAAAATAATGGAAGCTCTTATATTCAAAGCAATTTAAAAATATTTCCGGAAATGCTCATGTGGTTAAATGTAGTAGTAAGAAAAAATAGGTATAGTGTTGGGATATAATCATTATTATTTTATTTGAAGATGGGTCGATCTAACCTTAGACCTGATGCAATGTGCAGTAACCACCATTTTGAATTATCTTTTGCCCACAAGTGACGTCACTTTTGCCCGTTATCTTGGCTTCACTTCGGCTCGTGGATGCATATAGAGCGGGCCGTGTCTATGAGTATATATGGTCTAAGATACCGCGTGTTTCGATTTTATGTCGGATTTGATTGTCACTGTTTACTGCAAATGACATATATAGAAAAAATGGCTAACATAATGTTTCGTGCGAAAAAAAGAAAAAGAAAATGGATTTAAACGAAAAACTAATAAATAAATTCTTTCTTTAATATGGCACGAATTTAGTAGAATACACATTTTATTTGGTTACCCGGTATGTGGAAGAGAATCGGAATGGTGCAAGGAGAGAGGGAAGCCTGGGTGGTAAAGTGGGGGAACAGAGACCTGGCGACAGTCGAATAGCTCATTCAACATGCGCGAAATAAGTTACTTCTTAAATGAGCTGCAGTATATGTTTATGATTTTCAGATTGCAAAAGTTGAGATTCTAAATTACCATCATCTATTATGGCTTACATTATTGCATATACATGAATAAATGAGGTTATCACTTCTTCAATGGGAACAGATAGGACCCCTCTTCGTAAGTGATCAAAATATACATCGCTTATAGTTTTACCGTTTTCATCCACACTTAATAATCGACATATATTGCAATTTGAATGGGACCCATAACTGGATATGTAAATTTTAATGGAATCATCTACAACCGGCAGAATATTTTGTTGGTGTTCAATTTTTACGAGGTATAGCAACCATTTATTGTTTTGGTAATTCCTCATCTTTTGGGAATAAAATTATAGAATTATATTATTAACTTTTAAAGTACCATTATAATTTCCCTTGCAATTCTTGGCAGGAAGACATGAATTCAGTATGGCAGAAGAAAAGGAAGGAAGCGTAAAAATAAGCGACACAGAGGAATGTCAACTATGCAACATGGGAAGAAGGGAGACTCCAAAGCTTGTTCTGTCTGTATGTCCCTAATATCAACAAACGCATACACAAAAAGTTAGGGAAAAAGAGTTCTCTGAAATATTAAATATTAAGAACATCGAGGAAGCAAAGGAATATGTTTTATTTTGTAAAAATAAGAAAACTCGCACTAATTGAAATGTAATAAGAATATAAATAATATACAAAGTATAGATGTTAGGCTTAAGTACAATGTAACACATATAAAAGTAAGGATGTAGATATTAGAACCAAACAACCTTCTTTGTAATAGGCTGTGAGCCTGTAGTACAAATAAACATTATTATTATTAATTTCCCTTATTATTATTATTTTCCCTTAATGAATACGTGAAATTTGTAAAAAAAAATTATGTAGAGCAAAATATCCAAAAAATGTACATCTACAATTGTATTAGATAGATATGCTACACTCAAAAATAAAGATCTGTAGGATTAATATAAATAAATAAAACACCTGGATTATTGCTCCGTTTCTGATATTTAGGCCGGTATTCATAGTCGCTACTTATTCTTAGACGACTTCAGTACTACATTAATATAAACATTTAAAAGATAAAGGGGAAAACGAAAGGCCGGTAGAGGGAGACCGTGTAGCCGGAGGCCGGTGGGTAGCGAGAGGCTGAAACGGTATTTATATATATATATATATATATATATATATATATATATCGATACCGGACTCTCGCGGTGTTGCCATTTTGCCTATAGCACGTCTAATTAGTACCAGAGTCAGGGTTTGGAGGACCCCGGCATGGCACCACACCTACAGGAGCGGTGGTAATGTGTGCGTGTATTGACGCTGGCGCCAAGCCAGCCATGTGGCGACATCGCGAAACGAATGTGACGTCACAAATGTACCGACGCCAACGCCAAGCCCAGCCAAATGCGTGACGGGCGCGTACAGGAACTACTACTCGATTGGAGACGAACCGACGCCAGCGCCAAGCGAGTGACACCGCGGCCAATCAGCGTCGACAACCTATTTCCCCGGCGACGCTGATTGGCCATCATTGGTTGTTTCCTTCTGACCAATAGCAGCGATGGCCGGTGGACCCTGCCTGAAATTTCGAAGTGCCATGCCGGGGTCCTCCAAAACACACTTTTTACGTGGCACAGGGTCCACCTGTGACGTCACATTCGTTTCGCGATGTCGCCACGTGGCTGGCTTGGCGCCAGCGTCAATTCACGCACACATTACCACCGCTCCTGTAGGTGTGGTGCCATGCCGGGGTCCTCCAAACCCTGACTAGAGTCGGCTGTGCTCAGACACGTGTCGGCTTATTTCCGATATAGATCCATCATGTCGAAGCGTGAAAAAATTGGTGTCTACCACGCTGTGTCTTGTAAGTGAACACTAATTTATTTGAGGGTAGTAAAGAAAAATCAGGATAAACTTATGGTACTACTAAGAATTAGCCAATAATAAAAGTGCGAAATAGTTTTTTTCGATTTTAGAGAATACGAAATAAGGGTAGAAAAAATACGAAGTAGGAAGTTAACAGGAGTTCTATACAGAGTACTTACGATCAATCTCAAAATAATTCTTCAGCTAATTAAAAACTGTTTCAATTATAGAACTTTCTCTCAGCAAAATCTCCTCATTTAAAGGCTTAAATGCGTTTTTCATGCTTTTTTTACGTTGATAACGAACTTTAGATTTCACTCTACTAATTTTAGAGATAGATGTTTTTTAAAAGTAATTTAGATATCGACCGTATTTTAATAATAAAAACGAATTATACAAAAATAGCTTAATTGTAAAACTGACCGAACCAGTGCGCCGAGAACACTAATTCGTTTTTATAGATGTTTTTTAATACAACGTTTATCGTCATATAATAAACCTGCTAAGTAGATTTTTAGTCAGATCTAAAACTGGCTACTCATCATCAGTATTACCCTTTGTCAAAGTTACTCCTTGAGTTTCACCCATTTCATTGTTTACCATATGTAATTTGAAAGAGAAAAACCAATCATAAGTGCTCTTGCTGAATTTTGCAATGTCAGCGAAAACCTTATTTTGAAAATTCTTTGTACATGGCATACTGCAATAAAGGTTGAATCAATACAGGAATACTATAAAATCCATGGTTTCAAGGGAATAAACCTGTTATAAGAAAATTTTCGTATGTAAAATGCTGATGTATTAGAATCATTGTTGTAACCTTACAATATGTTATTTCTGGGATTCTTGTGGGTTTTCTACCATCTATGAAACAAAACAACTCTGTTATATTCTTATTCATTGGATACCTTCTATTCCTTGATAAAATACTGAAAGTACTACCGATTTTATTAATATTTTTCTAATCCATATTTAGCATTTATGGCAAAAATGTTATTGAAAATCTTTTTGATAAACATGAAATTTGATTGAAATTGATAAAAAAAATATAAATGAAGTGATGGGATAAAAATTTGTTGTTTAAAAACTATGAAACAAATTTGTAATTCTTAACATGATAACAGGCTATTAATAGCATTGAATTATTGGGTTATACTGACTGATGATTTTTTGTTATTACAATAGAGCGTCGATTATCCGAACCACTTGGGATCGAGGTTGTTCAAGAAATCAAATTGTTCGGAGAATAAAGCATGTACTTACCCAGTTTATAACTACAGGAAAAAAGTGGTGGGGATAGCGATGTTGCGAATATTCGCCAGTTCGGATAAACGATACTCTAGTCTATTTCAATCTCTTGACTACCATGTAATAAGAAGACAGTGATGATGAAAACCATGGGTAATTTTTGTGCTAGGCAAAGAATCTTTAAAAGCAGTGCGAGATCCCATGACCACACCATCCGAACAACGTAGTCTTTCAAGCAGTTCAACTAAGGAAAATCTTGAAACTGGTTCTAGCTCTAGCAAACGGAGAGGTTCTGTTACAGACACATATGATGTACTATCAAAGAGATTGTGCAAAGATTCAGAATTGCCTACTGGTTCACAAGATGAATCTAGGCAGGATTTGCCTGGCGAAGTGCTTAATCCTTCTCAAACCGATCAAAACAGGCGTAATCTCCCTCATGCTTTGATTAGACTTATGTACCAATTAGACTTGTCGGTGCTCTGCTCACTTAGAAAGTTAAAATATAAACATAAAGATCCTTCATTGTCAGTATTATTTGAAGATTTTGAAATTGATAAATATAATAATATTGTTCTTTGCTGTAAAGAGAAGTCCATTCGTGTACACATTGAATATGCAGACAACTATTATATGGATAAAGATATTAGTTATGCTAAATTATTTACTAAAAAAGGAAGAAAACTATCTTTTATTAATAATTACTTCAATGGTTTTGTTAAACATTCAATTTCTGTGTCACGTAATTTATTAAATGATATTGAATATCTTATTATCTATACTAATTCAGGATTGGATCTTACAGCAGAAGAACAGTTAAAACAAGATGGACCCGAAAATTTGTATCCTTTTAAATTTGATAAGATAAATATAGAAAAATGTGACATTTTACAAAACTTTTTGTTTACTGGTGATAGTGTACGAGGGCGTGGTTTTTATCAATTTTTGCAGGATGAGACAACGAGAGGAGAACTGCTAAAGCGATTAGAATATTCACCTGCTGTGCAGAAAGTAATAAAAGAAAAAAAACTATCTCAAGAATTTGAAAAAGAAATGAAAGGAGCATTTTTAGATAGATTAGTATTTGCAGTTAAACAGCCTAGTAGAGAGGAAATGAGCAGCATTGTTAGAAGTGAAATAGAGGAAAACAGTAAAGTTCAAGATGATCATATAGCATTACAAGAAAAAGTATTACATGACTTAACAGCTTTAAAAAAGCATAAAAAACTTGGCGGTTATATATTGGGAATGACATATCAATTCAATTTATTAATGTCGTTTTTGCATTCCATGTTCTTGCATGAAAACATGTCTTCTGTAAATTTTGAAGGAAAAAGTGTTGGTATATCTAATGACATTACTATCAATTACAGAGATAGAATCACTTACGTAACGGCTCGTATTACAAATAGTAGTATTGGTTATAGTCAGTTATTTCCATTAAAACGACAGGAGAAGAGAGAAGAGTTATCTATTAATAAGCACTTTACTCTTTTCATTGAAAGACCAAAAAATGATATAAGATATTTTATTATCTACACTGATGCAGACATGGATCTTACAGAAGAAAAGGTATTAAATGAAGGGAATTCTAAAGATGTTTATCATTTAAAATTTAATAGCATCGATATTCGAAAGAAAATGTACAATAGTCTAAGAAACTGTTCTTGTATAAATGAAAATAACCTTTATCAATTCGCACGGGAAGAAACAATAAGACAGAAACTGTTGAGTCTATTAGAGCTTCCCCCGTTTTTGCAAAAAGAAAAAGAAGAGGGTAGACTTTCTGGTGAGAATGAGAAACAAATGAAAGAGAAGTTTTTAGATAAGCTAATACTAGCAGTCAACCAACCAACTAGGGAAAATTTGAATATTGTTATAAGAGATGAGATAAATAAGTCTAATGTTCCATATAATTACGAAAAATTACATGAAATAGCGTTACGTTGGTTAGAATCTGAAGAATTTGGCCCCATTACAAAAGGAATAATGGAAAAGCTTTTGGAAGATATACAAAATAATAGATCTAGTTACCAGGAAATTCGGAAGAAAAACATTGACGAAGAAATTAGATTTGTTGGAAGTGTAGTTGGTACAAGAGAGGCAACATCTGCATTTCAGCAGTTCTTAGATTTTTTAATTAAGGGAGAAGGAAAACAATATCTAGAAGTCCTGATAAGAAATGGAATTAGTCTAACTAGTACGGGCAGTATTTTGTTTGGAGCAGGAACTAAAGCTTCAAAAGCTTTTAAAGACTTGTGTGATCTTTGGTTCGATGAAGAAGGAAATAAAACACGATATTTAAAAACACTAGAAGAAAAAGGAATAAATCTGCATACTATGTCGAGTATTTTAAGGGGAACGGGAGCTAATTCGGCAATAGGTTTTAGAGACTTATATGATCTTTGGTTCGATGCAGAAGGAAATAAAACGCAATATTTAAATACTCTCGATAAAGAGGGAATAAATCTACCTAATATGTCCAGTATTTTGAATGGTGCAGGAAATAATGCTGTAAAAGCTTTTAAAGACTTGTACAATCTTTGGTTCGATGAAGAAGGAAATAAAACACAATATTTAATTACTCTAGAAGAAGCAGGAATAAATCTACGTAATTTGTCCAGTATTATAAGTACAGCCGGAACTAAAGCTTCAAAAGCTTTTAAAGGCTTGTATGATCTTTGGTTCGATGAAGAAGGAAATAAAACGCAATATTTAAATAATCTAGAAGATGAGGGAATAAAGGTAGCTACTATGTCCAATATTTTGCATGGAGCTGGAACTAATGCTGCAAAAGCTTTTAAAGACTTGTACAATCTTTGGTTCGATGAAGAAGGAAATAAAACACAATATTTAATTACTCTAGAAGAAGAAGGAATAAATCTACGTAATTTGTCCAGTATTTTGAATGGAGCAGGAACTAAAGCCTCAAAAGCTTTTAAAGACTTGTATGATCTTTGGTTCGATGAAGAAGGAAATAAAACGCAATATTTAAATACTCTAGAAGAAGAGGGAATAAAGATAGCTACTATGTCCTGTATTCTAGCTAGAGCAGGAATTAAAGCTTCAAAAGCTTTTAAAGACTTGTATGATGTTTGGTTCAATGAAGAACAAAATAAAACGCAATATTTAAATACTCTGGAAAAAGAAGGAATATATCTACGTAATTTGTCCAGTATTTTGCATGGAGCAGGAACTAATGCTGCAAAATCTTTTAAAGGCTTGTACAATCTTTGGTTCGATGAAAAAGGAAAGAAAACACGGTATTTCAAAGCTCTAGAAGAAGAAGGAATAAATCTGCCTAATATGTCCAGTATTTTGAAAGGAGCAGGAACTAAAGCTTCAAAAGCTTTTAAAGACTTGTATGATCTTTGGTTCGATGAAGTAGGAAATAAAACGCAATATTTAAATAATCTAGAAGATGAGGGAATAAAGGTAGCTACTATGTCCAATATTTTGCATGGAGCTGGAACTAATGCTGCAAAAGCTTTTAAAGACTTGTACAATCTTTGGTTCGATAAAGAAGGAATGAAAACACGGTGTTTTGAAGCTCTAGAAGAAAAAGGAATAAATCTGCATAATATGTCCAGTATTTTGAATGGAGCAGGAACTAAAGCTTCAAAAGCTTTTAAAGACTTGTATGATCTTTGGTTCGATGAAGAAGGAGAGAAAACACGGTATTTAAATATTCTAGAAAATGAAGGAATAAATCTACCGAATGTGTGCAGTATTTTGCATGGAGCAGGAACTAATGCTGCAAAAGCTGTTAAAGACCTATGTGATCTTTGGTTCGATAAAGATGGAAAGAAAACACGGTATTTAAAAACTCTAGAAGAAGAGGGAATAAAGATAGCTACTATGTCTAGTATTATAGGTGGAGCAGGAACTAATACTGCAAAAGCTTTTAAAGACATATATGATCTTTGGTTCGATAAAGATGGAAAGAAAACACTGTATTTAAAAACTTTAGAAGAAGAGGGAATAAAGGTAGCTACTATGTCTAATATTATAGGTGGAGCAGGAACTAATGCTGCAAAAACTTTTAAAGGCTTATATGATCTTTGGTTCGATGAAGAAGGAAATAAAACACAATATTTAAATACTCTAGAAAAAGAAGGAATAAATCTACCTAATATATCCAGTATTTTGCATGGAGCAGGAACCAAAGCTTCAAAAGCGTTTAAAGACTTGTATGATATTTGGTTCGATGAAGAAGAAAATAAAACAAAATATTTAAATACTCTAGAAGAAGAGGGAATAAAGCTAGCTACTATGTCGAGTATTATAGGTGGAGCAGGAACTAATGCTGCAAAAGCTTTTAAAGACTTGTATGATCTTTGGTTCGATGAAGAAGGATATAAAACGCAATATTTAAAGACTCTAGTAGAAGAGGGAATAAATCTACCTAATATGTCCAGTATTTTGCATGGAGCAGGAACTAATGCTGCAAAAGCTTTTAAAGGCTTATATGATCTTTGGTTCGATGAAGAAGGAAAGAAAACACGGTATTTAAAATCTCTAGAAAAAGAAGAAGTAAATCTGCCTAATATGTCCAGTATTTTGAATGGAGCAGGAAATAAAGCTTCAAAAGCTTTTAAAGACTTATATGATCTTTGGTTCGATGAAGAAGGAAATAAAACACAATATTTAAATACTGTAGAAAAAGAAGGAATAAATCTACCTAATATATCCAGTATTTTGCATGGAGCAGGAACTAAAGCTTCAGAAGCGTTTAAAGACTTGTATGATATTTGGTTCGATGAAGAAGAAAATAAAACACAATATTTAAATACTCTAGAAGAAGAGGGAATAAAGCTAGCTACTATGTCGAGTATTATATGTGGAGCAGGAACTAATGCTGCAAAAGCTTTGAAAGACTTGTATGATCTTTTGTTCGATGAAGAAGGATATAAAACGCAATATTTAAAGACTCTAGTAGAAGAGGGAATAAATCTACCTAATATGTCCAGTATTTTGCATGGAGCAGGAACTAATGCTGCAAAAGCTTTTAAAGGCTTATATGATCTTTGGTTCGATGAAGAAGGAAAGAAAACACGGTATTTAAAATCTCTAGAAGAAGAAAGAGTAAGTCTGCCTAATATGTCCAGTATTTTGAATGGAGCAGGAAGTAAAGCTTCAAAAGCTTTTAAAGACTTGTATGATCTTTGGTTCGATGAAGAAGGAAAGAAAACACGGTATTTCGAAGCTCTAGAAGAAGAAGGAATAAATCTGCCTAATATGTCCAGTATTTTGAATGGAGCTGGAACTAAAGCTTCAAAAGCTTTTAAAGACTTGTATGATCTTTGGTTCGATGAAGAGGGAAAGAAAACACGGTATTTAAAAACTGTAAAAGAAAAAGGAGTGAATCTATCTAGTGTGTGCAGCATTTTAAATGGAACTGGAGCTAATTCTGCAAAAACATTTAAAGACTTACATGATCTCTGGTTTGATGTAACAGGAAAGGAAACACGGTATTTAAAAACTCTAGAAGAAGAAGGAATAATTCTGCCTAATATGTGCATTATTTTGCATGGAGCAGGGACTAATGCTGCAAAAGCTTTTAAAGACTTATATGATCTTTGGTTCGATGAAGAAGGAAAGAAAACACGGTATTTAAAAAATCTAGACGAAAAAGGATTGAAGATATCTAACGTGTCCAGAATTTTACATGGAAAAGGAGCTAATGCTGCAAACGCTTTTAAAGACTTACATGATCTTTGGTTTGGTGAAAGAGGCATTATTGAAAAACGCCAGAACAAAAAGGAGTAAAGCTATCTAACGTGTTCAGTATTTTAAGTGGAGCAGGAACTAATTCAGCAAATGCTTTCAAAGACTTGTATGATCCCGAGTTTGATGTAAAAGGAAAGAAAGCGCAATATTTTAATACTTTAGCGGATTGTCGTGTCCCTCCCATCAAATGGCCAGGGTGTGATCCACCGAATCCCCGTCGCAGCTGTAGCACCACGGCATCTCCTCCCTCTTATGCGACACAAGAAGTCACCGAAGCATCCAATGCTGGTGATCATCTGTGCCAGGCGGAAGATAAGCTTGCCGTACCTGCGCCCCACCCATTTACCGAGAATGGGCAGAAGCCACTGATACACATATAACACTGGATGCGGCATCGCCGCATAGTGCATACAGCGCATGAAGTATGAGTACTTCATGGTTGGTATGGACGGGGGCGTTCAGCGTGACAGCACGGTGGAGGGGCCCCTGGCGGCTCTGTGAGTCGCCAGTTATTCAACACTGGTCTAGATATTACATTTTATCTTCACATTATTAAAATGACCGCGATATGAGTGATGGAATGTATAAACACAGCATTTTGGCTGTGTATATGTAGTTGTGTCCTCTTAAGCGCAGTGGGAAAGCATCTTTATGTATTTGCAGCTCATTTTGATTTCACATCTTTTTTTATGTGATTATTATTATCTTCTATTTTTTTGTGATTTATTTGATTTCCTGTACGTGGCGTAATTTTTTTATTTTTTGACGTGTCCCTTTTTTAGTATAAACTTAATAAAGATCAGGGCTGTACTTCCGAAATGGACCGGTGGACGTTTGCGATGAGGGTTGCAAGAGGGGGTGTGAACCCCTAAATCTAAAATTGTAGCTTCGGGTATTTATTAGTTTCCGGAATATTAATAAAATAATTCTTAATTTTGTGGAAATATTTGTCGGCCGTTGGTGCAGGCGTCCCTGCTCCGGAGCCCTTCCGTCCCCCTATTTTCTACTTTTGAAATTTTGTAACCACGGTCTCGTTTTTGGCATCACCGGACTCACATTAGTATGCTGCCGTGCTTAGCGCGCCCGCGAGCGGGCGCCCACCCTCGCACTGGTATAGCCCCAACCGGTGGCCGATCGAGATGAAACATGGGGTCTGTTCTGATTCACGCATACTGCGCATTATATGCGGAAAGATGTCTGCATCGTTGGGAACGGTGCCGAGTCAGCACCGTAAAAAAACAGTTTTCGGTGCTGACCCAGCACCCTTCCAACGGTCCTTCCTCAATCCTTCCTTATGGTAAGGCGTGTCGAGCGACTGAGGCAGACGTCATCAACACATCTGTGTGCTGTGCGGGTTTAAACCCTGAATCTTGAACTTGAAAGACATAAGGGCCTGCATAATAAGTATAGACAACATAGGTATAGTGTATAGTTTATTTTTATGTACCAAATTATGTACATACCTACATCATTTAAATACACGATTTTCCATATGCATCCTTCACAAATATAAGGACTCACAAATATAATTAATTCCTTTCTTTTAATTATAAACTTCCAAATATTGGAGAAAATGAAACATTTTAGGCAGTAACTGTTTATGCATCTTTTCAGTAACACGGTATTTATTAGCAGCGTTCCTTGTTGGTGTAGCTATGGCGGAAGAGGTAGACAACAATCAAGCGCTTCTTGCTGTTGCCCAAGGCACAGATGCATTTTCGTTATAGCTGTTTCAGGTAATAGAATGTAGTAGCCACACGGGACATTTAGTTTCAATGATTGCAAATAAAGAAATTGTGGAGTATAAATTTTTTTAGACTGTGGTAGAGGAGAATCCAGGCAATTTTATAATGTCTCCTCTTAGCGCAGCTGTTGTGCTTGCAATGGTTGCTTACGGCGCTCGTGGAGAAACAGAAACTCAGTTGAGAAAAGTTCTTCATCTTCCATCCCCGGATAGTCTTGGTAAATCCGGTTATCAAGCACTTATCGACAACACCAATGTAAGTATGAGTCCTTCTTCTCTTGGCTTCGACGTTTATTTAAACTGAGTTTCATATAAGTACGCTTTATTGTAGAATGCCAAAGAGAATCTCTTGTCCTTGCGAACAAAGTTTTCATGGCCGAAAAATATTCAGTAAAACCGAGTTATAGAGAATTAACAGAGTCTTATTTTCGCTCCAGTACACAACTAGTAGGCTTTGCTAAATCGGATGAGGCTGCAAACATCATCAATACATCCTTCTGTGTTTTTATTATAATATAAAAAAGAGCAAGAACCAAATTGCAAATAAAGCGAAGAAAACGCTGAAGATAACAAGTTCTAGGTGGCACTTATTAAATATTATGATTTTCTAAATAGCTGATTTAGATGAGGTTTGGTTTGGTTCGTCAATGACTCACGTCGGATTTCTCTCTGAAAATTTATTTCGTGGATGATGAAATTGATTGTTAGTAGTTTACATGTAGTGGAATATTTAACTAATATTTTCACATATCGTACGCCGAAAAATATTAAAAAATGGAGCTATTACTGACAATTCCGCAAATCTCTGCACTCCGCGCGTGTCTAAATAGACGGTGCCCATCCTACCACACGTAAAAATCATTGAAAATAATGAATTGAAACGTTTTTGTAAAATGTATATTCGTAGTTTTTGGGACCCCCGGGGCCCCAAAATCCTTACGCTTCATTACATATTGATTGGCTGTGTTTTTATTAACTATTGAATTGGATTTAAAAATGTAAGTACACGAGCGTAGGTATCGCTTATGTTAAGATCTGGGCACACATATCAGTTCCGGCAGTTCACGTAGAATTTAGGTACTCTTCATTTTTTTCCTCAGGTACTTTACTCTAAGCACTTTCCATTACATTCATTACCAATAATCAGGATTATATCAAGTTGGATGTCATTTTCACCAGAAAACCACCGTAGTACTCCATTTGTGATACAGTGGTCTCCGGATTACCGAGAAAGATTCGGGACCGGGGAATTCTACATAAACATGGTAGGGGAAGTAGTTTGCGCCTAATAAACTGACCTTTGTCAGGACCCTCGCCCGAACCGTCTGACAAGAAGACTGAACGACGTAAACCGAGAGTGAGTGAAATAACGCACCAGAGGGAGACCCTCAGTCAACGGCGAATTGAGATTCAGTATTGAATATGAAAATTTTCATATTACTGATTACATCTGGAAGATAGTATTAGCGATGGATTGGTGAATTTATGAAAATACAATTAGAATTCCAGTTCCCCGGTTTAAGCGGAAAACACGCTTCTGATGACTGGCCTGCGACACATACTACGTTCACTAAAAATGGACAGAATATCTCCATATTTGAACTCATTTTTATTGGAAAATTCTACAAAATCCATTGGTAATACTTTCATGGACATTTATCAAAAACATGAACATTTTATTTTTCTTTGCTGGGTATTTTACCTGGCCCAACGGTTTTATTGCCCCCGAGGAAGCAAAACTGTGGGGAGGGTAGTTCTTTCCTGATGATCCGAAGAAAAAAGTATGTCAATACTCCGGGGACCACTGTACTTCTATGATAGAAATTGACATACCCATTACAATGGCCTATTGCTGACTTTGGAACCTTGGAACTTTGGCTAAGCCGCGTCGTTGGAAAGCTTTTACCTAAGAATCCATCATGGTCGTAAAAAAAGTTACGAGTTACCGTTCAGCGATTTCAAAGAGAGCGTACAGTGAGAAGGCCACAATGTCGTGCCCATCGAATTTTAACTTTCTGAGTACGAATACAGATCCGACACTGAAGGAAAAAGATGAACGAATATAATGGTCTTGAAATGCTGCGGATTACTACATACATCTGAAGTATTCACGAATTACATTTCTTTGGAAGGAGCTGGGTGAGGTGTATTTTGCGAACAATTAAATCGATTGCAAATTGTTTCTCAATTTATTAATTTTATTAACAAGAACAGCAATAAACAGAAGATGGATAAACATTTCTAACATAATCAGTATCGATTCACTGCTCTATCATTTCGTTGCTTGGGATGAAACGCTGGTCAGCAGTGACCCCCGAGCTTCGAAAATTATGGGATAGTCTCTTTTAAATTCAGGCCGCAAAGAGCCATTCGGAATTCCCGGTCCGGGTAAGCGAGCCGCCCGCTCCGCTTTTATGACCGGTTTACCACTCACCCTAGATTACTGTAATGAGGTTTGAAGACAATGTCGACTGGTCTCGTACCCGTCTCAATTTCAAAATTTTTAGCTACGACGGGGTTGACCGCGGCGCTATACCCCTGTACAGAATTTTTCGCCACCTGCGTGTAAAAGCCACAATAATGGCGCATTATACCAAAAAATGGAAAATCAATTAAAACCGACTTCAATATAATAAAAATGCGCTAAAAAGGAAAAAAAAATTTGTTCCTTATTTCCCCCGCTAAAATACGTAACAACGTCATCGCGCATATGTAATTGAGCGTAGTTTTTAGCTACGGGGCCTTTTCCTTAGAGCATATATACATGGAGGTATCATTGCCTAAGAGTGACTGTCTCAGAACTGTCGACAACATCACGCGAGAGAGAAAGACATGTGCGAATGAGGAAGATGACTGCAACTTTTTCCCACCCGTGACGCCACCAGCTCACAGACCCATTTATGCAATACACAAATGAAAAATTCGCGCGCAAACAATTCACACATACGCACTCAGGCACATGCGCTAGTGGCGCCATCTGCGCCGAGCTTTGCGGTATCTTCCCCATTGGTGCGAAAGAGAGAGAGAAGTATAGAGGAACAATCGACCGTAATGCGCATGCGCCGATATTGTGCGAGATATCGATTATGGTTGAATAGGAATCTATACTTCTTTCGCTCGCGCTTGTTCGCACATGGCTTTTCTCTCGCACGATATCGGCGCATGCGCATTACGGTGGATTGTTCCTCTATACTTCTCTCTTTCTCGCACGATGCTTTCTCTCTCGCACCATGTTACAGTTTCAAGCTTTCAATGAGACCTCCATAGTACTGTCAAAGAGGAGATATAATAAGAGGCGTCACTCGACAAGGACAGAAATAACCTAGGGAAATCACTAGACAACCAATTTAACTGCCCATTCAGCAATGATCGGTAAACTTCGGCAATAATCAGTCAATTGCGGTAAGGTACACTCGGCTCAAACGATTTTGGCCGATCGAGATTCGATTGCATTCGAGCTTACTAAGGCTGACTTTTTTGCATCGCTAACATTCTACAGTATTTCATGAATATGGTGAGAGCACTGCCAAGCTACAGGTTCCCGTCTCACCATATTCATGAAATACTGTAGAAGGTTAGCGATACAAAAAAGTCAGCCCTAGTAAGCTCGAATGCAATCGAAACTCGATCGGCCACAATCGTTTGAGCCGAGTGTACATTTAGTCGATTTGAATATCCCGCTCGAATATACAACCAATTTAAATGCCAAGGTCAAGTAAGGACTTCAAAGGTTCCGCCCGGAGTGACGCCTCTTATTATACCTACTCTTTGCCACCACCTACGATGTTGCAACACCGCATTTCGACAATAACCATCAGTCCGATGACTATGTTCCGACTGCTACCAGACGGCCGTGGTTGGACGAAAGGCTTCAGAAAGGACTGATGACAGCGTTGCCATTTTGGCAAGTTGGTGGCCTGTACTAGAGACGGCCGTGACTGCGCCCATTTTGCAATGTACGGTGTTCAAAACTACCCTCCATTTTTTTTATTCTAATGAATCGATCTCGATGGGATCGATTTTTTTGGTTCCGATTCTTTAACGAATCGATTCTTTGCATAACGATCAGAATTGAATCGAAGAATCGATTCTATGGGAAAGATCGGCATCCTTAAAATGGACATAAACTAGACGTCTCTAAGACGAGGTGTGCTATCTGGGAATGTGGAACGCAGTGTACCCCACCTACCGGTTTCGAAGTTACGCTCCATCCCAGAGGTGCAAGATGCGAAGATTCCTTACTTCACCGCAGGCGGCGATGCAGTCGGAAATCTTCGCATCTTGCACCTCTGCTCCATCCAGTGGTGGGTCCGTATTTTACCTAACGTAGAAAAGTGAATTTTCTACGCGTAGAATAAAACGTAGTAAATAGCTTAACTTTACTACATCATGTATTTTATGTATAAAATCATATTGTTTGAAAAAAAACCGTCTGTAGAACGCCATAACCTGCATGGACACATCGTAGATCATTAAATACAGAATTGCAACAACATACTTAACGTTGGATGATAACTTTCTCCAACTATTTAAGAGTAGAACCGCATGTTTGGGTTCCACACTGATTAATCATTAATGTTTTTTGTAATCTTGAAGTTTTGTGTTAAATAAATTATTCAACAACGTCTTTCGAGTTAGAATTTTATAAGCCGGATTCAATTTATGAACAACGTTCCTAAAGTTCCAAATAAACAATCTGCTAAAACTTTATCAATTTTTTTAGAATCCATGTTGACATATTTGAAAATTCGATATCTTTTGCACACCAAAGATATGAAATTTACTAAAAAATTTCAAATTATTTATAATTTTTACAATTACATTCCAATCTTTCTTTTTAAAGGAATTTCAAATATTGTGCAGTAAAATTCAATGCAATATGTAGAGGTTAATAGTTTGTATTTGAATTTTTCACATTGAATACATTTTCTACATTTTTTACAATTATTTACATTTTTTACGCGTGTCACGTAGTAAATTCGATGTAACGTAGTAAACCCAACACTGGCTCCATCCCACTTTCTAAAGCCCAATCCCCAACGAACCCCGTTCACCTTACCATGAAGGTTCGCCTCAACTATTATTATGTATATAACTAAGTATATATACTATTACCGGACAAGTGTCATTCCCGCTATTTCTCCATGGAATAGAATCAACTATCTACTGCATTATTATTTTTCTTTTCGATTACCCTCTATCTTAGTAAAACTCCCAATATGACGAGTTCTGTTAGTACAAATCCCTCAACTCTACTGCCCTTAGGTAAGATCTACTCTGTTTACATCGCATTCCTAACCTCACTTTACTAAACTACATCACCCGCCGGCACAACTTTTGTAGAATTAGTTGACAAATGCATCGGCTCCCGAATACACATTATCATGAAGAACGACAAGGAGATTGTCGGCACGTTATTAGGTTTCGATGACTTTGTAAATATGTTGCTCGAGGACGTGACGGAGAGCGAGGCAACCCCGGAGGGCCGAAGGGTCACGAAGCTCGACCTAATCCTGCTCAACGGAAGCAACATCGCGATGGTCAGTAAAACATCTCCAAAATCTCTCGATTCCGCAATTTTTTTATTGCTTCAGCTAATTCAATAAAACACAGTTTTAACACAGCTTTATGATACAGGCATTACCATACACTCTTTTTTGCAGCTTGTACCCGGCGGAGAAATGCCCGATACGTAAAGCAAAATCTTTCCTATGTTTTGTACAATAAAACTGTAAACATTAATTTAAGTATGCGTAAAGATATCTTTCGGTTACGAACATCCACTGAAATAAACCTTACTGAGCGATCAATGCATCGATCTCGTTGATTACTCCGCTGGTCGTGGGCCTGCCGCTAACGTTCTGCGACCACATTTTTCTGTACAACGTTTTGTAGGCGCCTCCGAACTCGTCATCGATATCGTCGTCTTCGGGACGATTCCCTTTCGCAGAAAGGTATATAATCGTATGACTGTGCAGTCCGTCGAACGGCATTTGCCTGGATAGCATTTGCCAAGCTACGATTCCTAGGGAATAAATATCCGCAGAGGGTGTGGGTTTACTTCCTTTTAGTACCTCTGGAGCTATATATCCCGGGGTACCCTGAGAAACAGTTGTTGTAATTGAAAAGGAAGAATAGAGAGAGTAGAAGTAGCTGCGAAGTTAAACGTACTCGAAATTCTGAGCTCGCGTTTGCTTCTTCTATTAATACGGAGCAACCAAAGTCTGTGAGCTTCGGTTGCCCATCCGCAGACATTAGAATGTTTTTGGGCTTAACGTCTGCGTGTACGATGCCAGCGCTGTGGCAGAATTGTAACGCGCAGGTCACGTCCTTTAATATGGAGGCTCTTTTATTTTTAGTTAACGCGGCTTGGTCTAGGCAATCTTGCAAAGTGGTGCCACATAATTCCATTGTTACTAGAGATAGAGAAGCACCTTCTTCTACCATAAAGACCTTTACTATGTTAGAGTGCTTCAGTAAAGAAGCACGCTTCTCGGAGTTCAATGCACTGATGCACCTTCCTGCTTGCATCACCTTGGCCGCCACTTGGTCACCTGTTGAGCACGTTCGGAAGGGGCTTATAAAACGGGTAGTTTCTGGCTTTTGAGAAAAATTGCGTAGTTTTCGAAACTGACATGGAAACGTATCGACCCGAAAATTCTGATTTTAATGAAACTCCGTACGATTGTAGAGTATGTCGGAGTATGTAAGAAACGATTTTTTTTTCTGCGGAAAAACACTCTGAGGGGGTTAAATTAACCCCTGAAAATCCGGTTATTTACCCGATTTTGTGTTATAATTCGTGAACTATAAAATAATTTTTTTACCAAATGATAGATTTAATTAAAAGAAGTAACTTTTGTCTTGAAACTTTTTTTCTATCACTTACAATTTGCGAGTTATAATATAAAATCGGGTTAATAACCGGATTTTCAGGGGTTAATTTCACCCCCTCAGAGTGTTTTTCCGCAGAAAAAAAAATAGTTTCTTACATACTCCGACATGCTCTACAATCGTACGGAGTTTCATTAAAATCAGAATTTTCGGGTTCGATATGTTTCCTTGTGAGTTTTATTAAGTTTATAGTAAAAAGAGGAATATTTTCAAATTTTTAATTAAATTTGCAGTATGAAATGGGTTAAAACAAGCAAGAGGGGTATATTTTTTTTATAATCGTCCCAAAGTTTTCTCCCCACCTGGAAAAAAGTTTTCGGACGCCCCTGTTAAGGGGGGAACCTGGTGTAGCGGGTCGAAGAAATCGATTTTTTTTTGCATAAATCAATAGTTGAACATTACGAGAATACATTCCCAAAGTCGCAAAACGAAATTCGAAAAAAGTAAAGCAGATATGGCCGGTTTTGCTACGGAGCGCCAGGTTACCAGAAAATTTTAAATGCGTTTTTCTCGAAACGACAGTTTTACAATTGGCGGACAATGTAATTCCAAAAATATTCAACCAATCGACTTGGCCTTGTGCACGGATATTTGTGAACATTTTCTTCACAGATCTAAGCTATGGGTATAAGGTAAAAGACCCAATACGTGGACACGTCCCAGTAGCTGGACACTGGTGCAAAAATACTGATTAGTACATTTAATATCCGCTTTATCCAAAAAAGAACTATTTTATTAAATTATTCAAATATTTAGTAAAATATATTCATATATATATTTGACTAAATAGTTTAATAATTTAATAAAATAGTTCTTTTGCACCAGTGTCCAGCTACTGGGACGTGTCCACGTATTGGGTCTTTTAACTTAATGATATTGTTTAAATAAATAACTTTTTTTTGCACATTTAAGGCAAAATTTCGTTGGAGAGGGACCTTTTTTCAAGAGGCCGCTATTTGTTCAATTTTGCATCTTTTAGAAATAAATTGATACGATTCATACGTACACTCATAAACTAAATGAAAATTGTTCGATTTTTGGTTTCTGATGAAACCAAAAGACGCTACGTTGCCCGCAGTGGACCAATTGCGTCGCCAACGGATGTTTGTTGCTCTTTTTTTAATAATTTTTTTTTATCTATCTTAACCTGTTAATACAATACCCCGAAAGTTTCAGAAAGATCGATTAAGTACTTTCTTTAAAAAAAATTCCGAAAAATGCCTCGATTTTCAGCTAGTTACACCAGGTTCCCCCCTTAAAGGCTGTCGCGCTTTTTGGCGAAGCGAATGGAAGAAATTAATTATAATTGATTATCGATGAAAATATTGTGTTTATAATTTTTAGCTCGATTAATAATGATTGGATAAACAAACTGTAAATAGAAAAAGTGTGTGTCGTGACGAGCTTTACAACACTATATTTTTTAAAATACAGTTTAACATTTAATTTTCCAATATTTCTTAGGTTTTGGACAATAATTTTTCCCATTTTCGAGCGCTAGTCTCTTCGTTTCGGCAAAATGCGTGACGGCCTTTTCTGCAGAAAATCGTGTCACCTTTGTAAGACGCTTTGTACACAGTCCCAAATCCACCGCTGCCAAGCACTGCACCATGTTTACTTGGAAGTCCATCTTCCAAAATTCTTCTTCTATTAGGCGTATCGATATTAAAAGGAGATAATCGGTCTTTACATTCACTATTTTTTTTATAAGAATCCTTAATCGGAGTCTTCGGGCTTAAGAATTGTCTGCAATGATACACGCGAAGCGGTTTCGAATTACTGAAGTTTCTACCTTCTTCCCAAATTTTATTACCTTTTCTCCACATTTTGCAACGCGCGAGGCGATAAGCTGCACAATTTAACTGCTAATCTTTGCGGTGAAGCCATTCTAAATTTGCGGTACTGAACTGAGAGTGAACGTTTCTCTCGTTGCTCTTGTCACTTCGCAGGAAGGTAAACAAACACTTCCTGCTTTGCAAATGGTGTATTGAGTTCAAAGAGAAATCAAACGGCCATTTAACACTGGTAAATAACCAGAGTTGGGTATTCTACGAATAAATTTTTACGCAAATATTCAATTTTTATTCGAATAAAAATTATTCATTATTCTCGAATAACTTCATTTTATTCGAATAATTCTCAACTCCACGAATAACGTAATACGATTTTTTTTATTCTTTACGAATAGTAGATCGATAATAACGCGGGTATTATTTCTAATTAAATGTCGGGGTTAAATAGAGGGCAATTAAAATGTTTTATTTCTCTATTTTCTAATATAAGGCGTAAAGCACCTACTAGGAATCTATTACTAATTATTACTTTTTAATACTGTACGATAACTAGATTATTTACATTCTTTTTATGAACTCATAACAATTTATACTTATTCCGATAATCTCTCAATATAGGTAATATCAGTGGTACGTGTATAATAACATGTTAATGTACTAGACGTAACATATCTAATGAAATTCCGTGTTAAAAAGATCGACGCTAATAGAGCACAGGCTCGTAAGTACTGCTAGTGTTCCTTACAGCGGCTCCGGGCCTCTATCACAAATTACGCAGCGTAGTGTGTCCGAGTTGAAACTGATACATCTCGTGTAAATTAGTGGCAATAAGTAATGCGAACAATAGATTCTCTTCGTTACAGAAGTAGTAAAGATTAGGGACGATTATTATTCGATAAGATACGTTAGTCGATTCACAAAATATTTTTAACGACTTAAAATAGAATATGTCTTTTCTCTTTGTAATAGCATTGAAAATATTTAGTATCGTGTCCTTCTTTCATTTCTCCCACGTATTTAGCACACGCGTGGGTGGGGCGTATTATTATTATAGTTTGGTCTCTCTTTCAAAGTGTAGAAACATTATATTTGGGGCAACTAACGACTACGATAAAATTAATAGTTACCGAGGCAAAAATACCTACCAAATACTGATCGGCACTTATATCGAAAGTAAAGTACAAAGTGAACATTTAAAGAACCTTATTATTTCGAAAATTCAGCGCCGCTGTTTCCAAGCTCCCTTAGATTCTATTTTTTAAATAAGTACGCGATTGACTGAAGTAAGTGTATTAAAATTGACTCGAACTCTACGAGGAATAAGTTCTTTAAATTTCTGCATCTTTAAGCTTCGTTTCTCTGAGGTTTAATGATATTCATCAGGTACTTCTCCAACACACACTTCTCGGAGTACCATTTTGACCGTTCGCTTTTGAGAATATGATTCGTGCATAGTGATTCGTATTGTTTAAATCAATCGTGAAATGGGACAGCTTTGTGGCTTCACACTTACCAGTGTGACTTTCGTTCTCGTAACCAGAAATTCACAGAAAGTTCCCTGCAAGTAACAAAGTGAAATCTACCCTTTTTAAGTACTCCTAGGCGAAATATAACGAAGACTGGCTTTTCTGTTATACGCTCGCGAGTGTTTCGCTCCTAAGTTATTTATAAAATACCGTTTCCCGTCTACGTGAGCCTACTGACAAATTTTCGGAGCATGTGTTCCAACAGATATTGCTAAATGATTGTAACCCTTCGCACGCAGTGTAAATGATTTACGGTCCCAAAGAAATTAGATCTACGATATCGATCGATGAGAGCAGCTAGCGAGAACTTCTCGGCAAATTTTCTTTATAAAAGATTCCGTAGTTTCATTCGTCCACGTCGTTGCGTAGACGGACCAGCACCATTAATTAATCTTTGATCTTTTGATTTTTGGCACTCTCATAGCCTGTGCCATTATGCGTAAATTTTCCTGAGCAACGTGTTCGTTCACCATCGCCGTTCGTCGTCATTCTTCAGAGGCACTCGGAGGCACCGTTCGATCTCTTCCCGCCGATCCCCAAAGAAGACGAAAACGCATCGCGCAACATCCGCCACGAATAACACCAGATGGCATGCAGGTACTCGATAACATTTTCAAGAAAATATGAACGTGTTCCACGGCATATATCACATTAAATATTCGAGACTTGCGAATATCTTAAATTAAGTACGCATTCACAAGTGCAGGTATACCACTAAAGATGTAAAGTCTATTAATCGAGAACAGCCTTTCCCCCTTCAATTATAATTTCGTTTGCTCAAGTACCCATACACATCCGCGGCATAATTCGTCGTTTCACCTTGCCATACACAGGGCGGAGCAGTAATTCGCTCGCGACACTTCCGCCGCTGTTTAATATAACAAAGAATATTCCGTACAAAGGTTGTATAATATCAGAGAGGCATTAGGTTTTTTCCTCTGGAACTATGCAACCCTTGTAGACAAAACACTACACTTCTGAGCATATCAAACAATAGCGGAGATATTTCTCCGGACCAGAGCCCCTGCTTCGCCCTGCATACCCTTATCGATTATTTACAAATTTTGTAGTACAAAATAATTTTACGAATTTAACGAGTTAACCACTCTTCTGGGGGACGGATATCCCCCTATCTACTCTCTTTCTTAAGACCTCGGTATACATATTTGCTCTTTCACGAAAATAGACTCTTTCTCTTTGCGAGCTTGCGCTGCTACGCGCGGTAGGAATACGGCTGTTACGAAAAGTACAAATGAATCTTTCGAAATAAAGGGGAAATAATAAGGGAGGGGGATGAAGAGGAGGAGGAGGCGGAGGGGTGGGTGAAAGGAACAATATTGAGAGAGAGAAAGAGAGAGAGACAGAGTGCGATAGATAGAGAGGTAGAGGTAAAGGAAGAGGTATTTCGGAGTAAGTCGAATAAGGCACTATCTAACCAGGTAACGGAGCTTCCTCGTAAAAGTCTGGCTCGTCTTCCGTGCTCTCGTGCTCCGAGCCTTTGCTGTCGAGTGCCCTGAGCTCAGCGGCGGTAAAAAAGTGCCTCATCTGAGCCCGCAGAGGTATCATGAGAATCAGGAAGAACGGGAGCGCCAGGGCCGCCCTAGTGCTCTTCACGATCCAGAGCACAGCCAGGCAGAGGATCTGTATGAGAGTGAAGATGTGCATCTTGTACGTTTGCACGCGTCGCACGTAATTGGCGGTGCCGTGGTGTTTCACCGGCATGAAGAACAGCTTGAAGCGGTCGAACAGCTGCACGGCGTTCGTCGAGGATATGCCCATGTAGAGGAACACTCCGAGGAGGACGGACATCGGCACGCGCCGCAGCAACGGCGCCATCAGCACGCTGACGCCGATCAGTATGGCCACTAGTAGGGCGCTAACCCTCTGCTCCTTCACCTCGACGATGTGGGGCTTGTCGCCGGGCGCGTGGGTGCGGGACATCACCGTCACCGCCGAGACGTGCGTCAGAGAGCGGACTGAGGCGGCGCAGCACCACGGGGCGCCCATCAAACCGCAGCCAACGTTCATCAAGCACACCACCACTATGTCCATGTGGTAGCCGTTCCCTTTACGCAGCTTTCGCTCTTTCTTGTCGATAATTAACCTGGGGGAATGAATGAAAGCGGGGTTAGTATACAATGGATTTGGGATATTTGGGCAAACGTTTGGCTTGTAGGGTAAAGGACGAATTACTGACAGTGGACCCAATTACTGTCACCTTAAGCTATTTTACTTAAACGATTATTTATTCGTTACTTTAAGTAAAATAGCTTAAGGTGACAGTAATTGGGTTGGTTGACAGTAATTGGGTCATTTACCCTAGTATCCGTCTATATCACAAACTTTAAGATCATATGCGGTTATATTAGTGGCGTACACTTCAGAGAAAAAGGGAAAAGGAGATTAATCCAGCCGCGACGGAAGTAATTCAAGAGCTTGGTGAAAAGAAAAGAGAACTCGATCTTAGTCTTCTACGGGAGGTTCCGGTCTAGAGCCTATAATAATAGGTGATATTTAGGAATTAATTAAAGGAAAACTACTATGTATAATTTAATGGGACTTTTTGCATTGCACAGTAATGTCTCGTTACGGGCTCGGTTTGGTGTATACGATACGGACTCTTCGCTATCCCCACCACTTCTGTCTCACTCTTGTCCAGCGAAGGCGAGAGCAAGATGGAACGAGAGTGAGCGAGAGCCACTGAAAGCGAGCGAGGACGATACGAGACAGACAACGCTTGATGTTTTGTCTCGCTCCGTCTTTCGGGCACCGTGACACTCCGATCTTTGCGTGCGCGATGGTCGCAAGCACTTACAGTAAGCATCTCGCTCCCACCTTCAGCTAGAAAGAAGCGAGAAATTCACACTCGGAATTAGGGCTCCGTTCACGATACGGGCTCAACGTCGGTCCCGACCAGCGAGCGGCTAACGAGACTTTACTGTATTACGGATGTCTTAAATTATAGAAATTTTTTGTTTTTGTTTTATAATTAATCATTGCAGACGGCACTGAGGAGTTTTTAAAGCCAAGGCGTCAAAGAATTCATCCAAATCGGTGGGAACGGTATCTCCAAAAGTTATTATCCCATTCGGCCGAAACTTTTTTTATATATATATATATACTTCTGGCTAGGGTGAAACTAGAAAAAATTACAAAAATTACATTTTTTTTAGAAAATAGCGACACTGAAGTTTGAAATCACTTTTTCCCTATATTTTTCGCCCTTTCAATGCCTTTGAAAATGATAAATTTTCAATTTTTTGTAATTTTGTCTGGTTTCCCCCCTAGCTAGAAGTATATTCTTCAAAATAAAACAAATTTCTGTCGAATCGGATAACAACTTTTGGAGATACAAGTCCCACCGATTTTGAGAACATTGTTTCGAGAAAAACGCGTTTAAAATTTTACGTGAGCGCCGAGTGGCTGGTTGTTGCCCATGCATTTGCAGCCACTAAAATGCCTACAACTTCGAAAATTTTACAAATTTCAACAAATCCTTCTAAACACGTATCCCTAAAATGTCGAACCTTCGAAAAATTAAATAAAAAAAGATCGAATTTTAGACCGGAACTCTTAATATAGCCGCGACAAAAGTAATTCAAGAGCTTCGTAAAAAGAAAAGAAAACTCGATCTCATTCTTAAAATAAATTTTCCTTTAAAAATATCCTTAGCCGTTCAACTCGGCCCCCCAAAAATAACTCCAGAGTGCGCCACTGACCCATATTCTATCTTCTCCGAGCAATTAAAAGGAAAGCAAAAACTTCTGTATAACTCTTACTCGGAGATTTGTGTTTCCATGAAGACAAGGATATAAACCAGCAGCGCCGGCACGATGCAAGCCATGGCCATCCACAGAGGTATAGGCTTCTGTATCCCGGCCGGAGAGACGAGCCAGTCCCTGCCAGGCATAGTCGGCGACAGCCCTTCGGGGACCAGCAGCTTCTCCGTCTTCACCTTGGCCACGTAATCGATCAAAACAAACACGATGATGCTGATCGGCACACCGAAGTCGCCGAAGGCTCTCCTGGCACTGCGTCCAAGATAATGACTGTTACGGAAGATGCGAAGGTAGTATGCGCCTAGGAACGTGCCTAGACACAGAATCGTGCACATCAGAGCGGTGTTGGGTTGATTGATGAGTAGCCCAGCATCGTTGTGGTCCGGAATGAGCAACTGGGGCTCGTCCAACGATATCACTATAGGATCTCCATCCTCGGGAGAGATGACCTTCATCTCCGTGACGTTCAGCGACTCCCAGTACCTCGTCTCGTTCGTCTGAGGAATGAAACTGTACTCGTCCAGCAGAGGGTTCTTCGCGAAGTAATTGTACAGCTTGATGAACGTCTCGACGATATAAAGGATGGAGATCAGGCCCGTGAATATTTCCTCCGTGAATCGGGTGAACAGCCTGACCAGCACCGAGCCCTCGACGCAGGCGATCGCCAGCGCTATGATCCCCATCCACGCGCCCACGTAGACCCTCACGGTTAGAAACTCCAGCTCGTTCGCCAGACAGAAGTTGTACAAGCTCTCGTCGAACAGCAGGAGGGGACCTGTCGTGCCGATGATGACCAGAGGCTGGGTGGAGAGGAGGGCCATCACTATCCCGGTCCAGGAGCCGGAGACCAGGGTCTCCGATATCCCGATCACGTTGTGCGTCTTGTCGCTCATCAGACCGCCGAAAGTGATGGCCGTGCACAGAGCAGCGAAGTACATGAAGATGGCTGCCGCCAGGCAGGAGGAGCTTAAACCGTCGGTGAAGTCGGATAGGTAGAAAGGATAGCGTCTCTTGATGTCGTTGATGAGACAGCCGAAGGGCCGTTTCGTTCGACGAAGGGGATCGTCGTCGCCGGGGGGCTTCTTCTCTTCCTCGCCAGCGAGTAGAGCTGCGCAGGGGGAACGGGTTAGTTACCATTTCGAAGTTTCAAATTTCTGGGATCGGGGCTCCGGTGCACCTTGGGTGGGAGGAATATACTGAGGAATACTTGACGAAAATAAGGCGTTTCGCATTCGTTATAGGCTCGAGTAGGTCTGCTCAAGCGTTTACTGTACTATTGTCTGATTTTCGAAAGAAGGCACCTAGCGATTAAGCCCATTAACTTGCGAGGTTGCCGCTACTCCAGGCTCGTCAACGGTGCTTCCCCTTGGCCAATGACTTTTGACTACTTAACTATGTGTATTCCTTGCCTTTGGGTATATATCGTTGTCCTCTTCAAGACGACGAGCCCAACGTCCTTCCCATTAAGAGAGGCACAGCCGCGCTTGAAGATACAAATCTGACACCGTCGCACGAAGTGCGTACCTGGCTTTGGGTCTCTCCCGAGCCCCGCCTTCTTTAGAAAATCAGACAATAATACCCAGAATGCAATTCCAAGTCGCCAATTCCGATCCCAAGCTTCTCCAGCTCCTACTCTTCCTCATCGAGTCCAAAGCACCCCCAATACTTCCACCACCCACTGTGCACCGGCGCGACGGGCGGCCGCCCACCTTTCTTCACGGCGGCCTCGCTCTGAATAGGTTTGCTCTTCTCCTCGAGTGCCTTGGCCTTCCGCTTCCTGATAGCGATGCTCTTCGCCTTGAGTTCGTTGAACGGGAGCAGCGCCTGCCTCTCCCAGTCGCCGGGCGGCAGGACGATCGAGTCGTCGAGGAACTCGTTGATCGCGGAGAGAAGCTCGCGCCTCTCGTTGGCCTTGTACGCGACCTTGTGGAACGACGTGCTGGCCATCAGCGTGGCGATCGATCTACCGATCTCGTGGTAGTCCAGGTCGGCGTTCCTCGGACCCAGCAACGTGAACATGAAGCGGACCGGTATCGTCACCTCCGTCATCGACGGGATGAAAACGCCCTCAGCCAGGCGGACGAAGGCGATTGTCGGTTGGTCCAGGAAGTCTACAGCGCCAACTAGGACCACCGTCGCCTCAGCGCCGGCTGGTATTCTCTTCAGGATGTAGTCGTTGTGGCTCTTCTTCAGGTCCTCGTTGCTGCTGGTGTAAGTCAGCTCTTCCTTCATGTCCACCGCGGTGTGATTGCTGTCCAGGGCCAAGCTCGACGTCACGATCTTCGGCTTAGCGTCGTTCAAGTTCTATGGGGAACATCAATGATAGTTAGTTGCAGTGGTGAGGAGATGTTGCAGAGGCGGGTCTTTTTAATGATATGCATACGATGCGTTGGGCCAGGCAGGGGGTTTCAGAGGGTTTCTAGGCCCTCGTTTGGGCAAGATAGACTATAGGGAAACGCTGTTTTTATGACAGAGACGGATGCTGCACTTTTCGCGACGGGCACAGTGTTTCGTGTGGGAGAAAATTGATGACAGTGGAGAACGTGAAGTTTTATTGTATCTTGAAATTTTAACGGAGGGATGGAGGTTTTAATGGTGTTCATAGCTTTTTCTGAATTTACCAATTTGTTGGCAAAAGGGATAGGGTAAACGCACCAGTAAATGAACACTTAAGGCTAGTGAATGGACACTTTTATAAAATTATGTTTGCAGCACAATTGATTGCACGTGTTGCGAAAATTGTTTGGATATGAAGCGAGAAACTAGAAGAAGTCTATAATTAATTTGTTGCTTATTTTAGTAACTTATTTTACTCGTTTTAGTAAAAAATGTCCATTCACTGGTAGTGTCCATTTACTGGTATATTTACCCTACTAGAGATTTTTTCCAAATCTAAGGCTATTTTTTTCAAATGACTGGCAGTGGCGGAATGTTTATGCTTTTCAATTGGTTTTATAAGTTCTGTTTAATATTGCAGAGTCGGTTTTTTAGAGTACTAACAATTTTTACTAATTTTTTACGATGAATGTTTATCAACTTCGATGGGACTTTAAAAAAAAAATACCTCCGTCAGTTTTTGTATATTAATTTAGGAAATATTAATTAAACTTTATATTGACACCAATAATTTCAAATATCCGAATTTACTCGAGGTACTTGTTAATCTAAACATTTGATTTGTTTTCCCCAATTCTTTATGCGATATCTACAATGACTTTTCCATCCTGGATCGTGTCTTCAGTTTTAAAATGGTAGCCAAAAGCGATACACGTGTTAAAAGTAATTTAATAAAAAAAGTGATAAAAATAATTTAACCCTTCGTTCACACAACTCTTTTTTCGATCAACTTTGACACACCTGGGTGGCTCACACCCAGAGCAATTTTTGAACGAGTGCCATTCTCATCCAAAGTATCCAATTGTTATGAAAACATCATGGGTCAATTTCAAGTTCTCTGGAATATATTTCAATATTTTTTGATTGAAATTTTGTCAGAGCTTTTGTTAAATAATTCTAGATTACCACATGTCGAGAAGAAGCAAATAAAAATCTTAAAAAATTGTAACTTTTACAAATTTTGATATTAGAAGCTAAAAATCTACAGAGTTGATGTTCGGATATAATATTTTGAGTGAAAAAATAGTTTGTAAGTCGGTTTTGAAAAAAAAGGTATTTATTTTGCATATAGAAGGTTCAGAGCGTCAAAATCAGCTTATGGGTGGCTCACACTCAAAGAGTCAACGAAGGGTTAATAAAAAACGTGAAAAAATAATTTATTAAAAAAAGTTCCAACAAAACTTAATCAGTATTTAGTTACAACAAATTGCAAAAGTTAATATTAATAAAAAACCTTTTCATTCAATAAAAAATCAAGATCAGATCACCTCAATTTTTTTAAATGAAACTGTATATTTCTTTTTCTACACCAATCCATGCACCTTTAAATTCTCTTTAGAAAAGTTTAGGATACTTATATCGAAAAGTGATTACTTTCGAAATTTGATTTCTTCCCGAGTGCTATACACGCGAAACACTGTGCGGCAGACAGCATCTTTCCGCAGAAATTCCGATAAATTTATACCAACCCGGAAATCAATTTTCCATAACGCAAATCCGAGACGCCACCCTTTAGTAACGATTCCATAAAGCGACAGCGTTCAAAGGACACGCCCCAGTAATTGAAACACATTTATCAGAACTGAAAGCTCAAAGCATTCCGCGAATCGACGACAAAGCGCTAAGCTCGAGCTTGTTTGCTCCCGAGGGAAGCCAGTTTAATTAACCACGTCCGGATCACCTCGTCCTGTGCAGAAAATCCGCCTCTGTTTGAAACTCTAGGAAAACTAACGAATGCCCAAATAAAATGTACAGGGTGTTCTATTTATCGTGATCATATTAAATCTCTCCATTGCTTTCGGGGATGACAGAGGAATGTTCAAGAGAGAATTATACATTTCACGTCCACAAAAGCAACGAGGAGTTTCAAAATGACCACCATAAATGGGACGTCCTGTACACGCGGCGGAATCGTTTGCTACTCGAAGTTTGTCAATTGTATACCAAGCAGAAATTGGGGGAAAAACGAAAATCGTAAAAAGAACCATCGGGTGATTGCTGTATGCATACGAACGGGGAGACAAAGTACTGCAGAGAGGAAATATAAAAGAACGACACATGACTTGAAAAATGAAATCCCACAGGGGTGCAGAAGGGAGTTGCTGAACGGTATTTACATTCTTAGTTCGAACACTGGAGGTGGATATAGAAGCCTTTAAATGCAAAATACACAAAAAGGAACGTAAAAGGGTCACAAGCTAGGGTAAAGGACCCAATTATTGACACCTAACCAATTACTGTCACCTTAAGCTATTTTACTTAATATAACGAATAAATAAACGTTGTAAAGTCATACACAAAAATAATTATGTAATTCAACTTATAATCTATGTATACTATAGATTATATACTATAGTTTATTTATTGGTTATTTTAAATAAAATAGCTTAAGGTGACAGTAATTGGTTAGGTGTTAGTAATTGGGTCCTTTACCCTATAGAGGGACGACGCAGGTGTGTACAGCGAGTTACAAAAGTCTAGATACGAATAAATTCTTTGGACTTGGTTCAAAAGGTTGGGAAGCTTTTTGTTTGGGTTAAAATTTATGAGTATTTAAATAGAAAATGTTTCTCTGGTTGGCGAGCGAGCGAGTGTAAGTGGGAATTGTTGGTTTTGCAGGAAGAGATTTAGAATTTTTGAAGTCCTGTGTAAGATCAAGTGTTAAATTTTGGACGTGAAAATTTGTAATATATGACTTGTTCCTTTGGACTTTCAAAATGTGTTTCATACTTGAAAAAAGTTACGAAGTTTGAATTAAATTACAAATTGAGCAAAGGGAACATTTATTTTTAAGTCCAGTTCACGTAAAAGAATTAAAAAAAAAATGTTTAGCTTGAGGTGAGATATTATTTTCTTTATAAGTTCGTATTTATCGACATAACTTGTAATGTTTTTGTCGTCATTAGACTGTATTTTTGACACATATTATTACGATATCAGGTAAAAAAACGCGGGAAAGAAGTGATATTAACTGGAACTTATATCATTTTTAATTTAATTTTATAGAAATCTAATGAACTTTTAAGCCGCCCATTAAATTTCAATAGCCTCTATCGAATTATTTAATTTTCAATTTAATTTTGCAGAAATCATATGAATTTCTAATCCTCCAATTAAATTTCAATATAATCTATCAAATTATTTAATTTTGAATTTAATTTCACATAAATCATACAAAATTTTAATCCTCCAATTAAATTTCAATATATCCTATCAAATAATTTGATTTTCAATTTAATTTTATAGAAATCTAATGAATTTCTAACCCGCCCATTAAATTTCAATATACACTATTTCTATATTTAATTTTCAATTTAATTTTACATAAATCATACAAAAATTTAATCCTCCAATTAAATTTCAATATACCCTATCAAACAAGTTAATTTTGAATTTAATTTTACATTAATCATACAAATTTTTAATCCTCCAATTAAATTTCAATATACCCTATCAAACAAGTTAATTTTGAATTTAATTTTACATAAATCATATAAATTGTTAGTAAATCATATAATAACAATCAAAGAGCAGTATCAGATTTTGTCGAAAATTGGACTTATACTCGTTTGCCCACAAAGCCTTGACTCCTTCATTCAGCTCCCAACTGAGCAACCCGCTGTACATCACGGACACTACAGGCTATGCGTGGAATGCAAGAATCGTAAAGAATAGGGCACAGTTCTACGATCTAATCAACTAATTAAAAAAATAGTCGTAATTCCCTATCATGAACTCCCTAAAAGGTGAAATCTACTTCTACAAACGCCCCCTGGAAACTCCACTTGAGGACGCGGTTCTGAGTGATCCTCGCGTTTCTCAGAGCAGGCGAATCGCGGTTCCTCGTGCGACAGGTATCGTGCCCTACCATTTCCAGGACGAAACTACTGGGAGGCGATGAGAAGTCCGGGCGGGACACACTCATTCCCCTGTAAGTTCATGCAGGGGGGGTAGGGGTAGTTAATGAGGCGATATGTGTCTCCACAGAGTGTGATATCAGTGGTGGTGCGAGTAGGCGTATAGACTAAGCGAGTAAGGTTGAAAATACTGCGTTTGAGTCGGGAAACGAGAGATTTACATGTTGGGTTACATGGTTCTCAGAGGCTTCCCGCGCAGCGTCTTCTTCCTCCAGAAAGACGGACTGTGGAAACAACATTAGGACACACTGTCAGTCAGGCATCCCTGTCTACACATTCCTAGTCATTAGTTCTGTTTTATCGAACGTTCGTCGATCTCTACGGGCCGTCGAGGTAGACCGAGTTCCCTTGATTCTTGGTCACCAACCGCGCTCATACAGTAAAAGAGCTTCCCCTTCTACGCACTGCCTGTATTTCCTTTGCGCAGCGGGAGGATGCGCGAAGGATCTCTTTCACTCTTTCTCTGCGTGAGTACGGTTGGTGCAGGGTTGCCAAGAAAATCCCTACGCGTGGGGATAATATGACGTCACAGACCCAGGGTTGCCAGGAAAATCCCTACCGCAGTGGAGGGGAACACCTACTTTGGCAGCGATTGGTGTGACGTCAGGGCGTCATCACGCGCATGCGTGGCGCGTGTCCCCTCCACTATGGTAGGGATTTTCCTGGCAACCCTGGGTTGGAGAATCAAGGGAACTCGGTGTACAGAAGACTAGCCACCTAACGCGCATCACTCTCAACGTCTGCGTCTCTTTTAAAGATACAGGAAAACAGACTCGACTGGTCCCTATAAGCAAAATTAGGTTAGTGCCTAGGGCGTCCAATTATTGCCATTTTTTAAAAGTTGTAGTATAAATGTTTCAAGCTATAAATCAAAATTCAGAGTAGGGTCATTATAAAGCCTGAATAAATGTATTATAAATAAAGGACGTAATTTGGGAATTCCGCATAGAAAGAGGTTATGTTCGTTACCAAGTGAAACGTTAGTGTTTTCCTCGGAGATTTTCCTGTACCGTCAAAGGAAGCGGGGATCTTCGGAGTGATGCGTAGGGTAAAGGTCAACGCACACATATCGACTTTACGTGACGGTTCAGTTCCATCAGTATGAATGGTCCCTTTTTTTCAGTGTCAGTAACTGACACCGCTGAACCTTCATAAATCTGATATAGGGTAAAGGACCCAATTACTGGCCGCCAACCCAATTACTGTCACCTTAAGCTATTTTACTTAAAACAACGAATACATAAACATTTAAGTAAAATAGTTTAAGGTGACAGTAATTGGGTCCTTTACCCTACGTGCGTAGACCTTAACTTGCCTTAATGGTCGAACACGGGCGCGAAATTCTAGTTCTCTATCAAGCTAAGAAGCCTTCACCCGGCGATGAAGCACCATTTTATCCAGCAAGCAAGATTCTTAACCGTCTAAATTCACCGATACACTTTACTACACCTGGCTAGTATCTGTAATTCTCGCGGTCGCGGTCACTCGGCTCGGGCAGAGATTGCGAACGGAGCGATTCAACATTCATGTCACGCTATCGGCTAACCCGGGGTTAGTAAGATGGGTTGTCACAGGTCCCACAGATCTTAAATTACCTATAATTTTTTAACAACGCGTGACGGCGAGTTGTGCCTCATTGTCAGTGCAGAGTACTTCCCCGCAAACGTTATTTGTTCGGTACCATACCAATTTCGTGACAATTCCCACGTCACCAGCGCCGGGCTAACAGCGACTGTGATCGAGCTAGCTCACACACGTTATAGTTATCAAAAGAAGCGACATAACCGAGTCGAACCGCGGGACAATTACCTGGAGGCTGGTGTAGCTGGCATAGTTCCTCTTCCCGCCGAAACGGAAGCCGCGGTCGTGATCGTGCACGTGCCTGTGCCTGAGGAGTAGCGCCCTCATCACCACGGACCTGTCCTCGGGGAGGATCAGCTCCTCGACCACCATTTGTTCCACCACCCTGTACGCCAACCCGGGCAGGTCTTTCTCCTCCAGGTCGAGCAGCACCACGCCGGTCTCCAGGCAGCGACGCAGGTTCAGCAGGGAGTGGAAGCTCAAGGACGCGACGTGGGGCCTGCCCCACCTGTCCGCGCCCTCTTCGACGTCCTCCTCGTATTTGATCCAGCGAGCCGTCTCCTTCCACTCACGCTCCTCCCCTAAACCGTGCAGCTCGTCTAGCTGGACGAACACCTCGTGCGGCGAGTGGTCGTACATCTTCTTGAAGGTGTCGTGGGGTATGCCACCCTCTTTCCTCCGGCCGATCTGCACGGTAGGGTGGGCCGCCTTGTGCCGCCTCATCCCCCGCGGATCGTCGCTCCTGTGCGACTCCAGGTCGTCGATGTCCAGCTCCTGCAGGGTGCTCGCCTCCTCCGGCTGCACGCTCACCCGCCGGGTCAGCAAACCGGCACCGTCCGGCAGGCCAGCCCCCGAACGCTTCCGCCATTGCGGGTCCTCTTGCAGCGAGTACTTCCGCGACTTGTAGTGATACCTTCTGCAACGAACAATTATGTGATTCACTTTCGCTTTAAGGGGGTGGAAGGAGGGTTCGTTAACGAGGCGGGTTAAGCTTTAGAGGGCTGGGATTTTTTCATTGGAATTGTAAATTTTATTTACTTAAAATTTATGCATATATACCAACAAAATGGCCGAGAAAGTATTCAAATTTTTAGGTGGCCACTATAGTGGCCAGCCCGGCCCTCTAAAGGTTAACGCTTGCAGCGGCGGGTTTAACGCTTGCAAGGGCGTAAGGGTCTGAGAAAAGCTCCTTATACAGTAAATACTCGTTAATAGCCCGACGAACGGGGCTGGCGGCGGGCTCATAACGCGACTGGACACTATTCCGCGCGGCCATTGCACAGTGGTCTGGATGGTGGCCAAAATTCAATTTCTCTACTTCAACTTTACAATGTCATTTTTTTTTACGAATTGACAACCCTCCAGAGCTTCTAAATCCGCATAGCTTTCCCTTTTCAGATGATTCTTTGATTAGATATAATATTACAAAGACAAAATCATCAAATTTTATGGGAATATAATTGTTTTAATTACTCATTATAGAACATCAAAAGACGTGTTTATATCATACAGTAATATAGGTAAGGAAGTATATTTCAGTTATTTATATGTGTCATAGGCATTTTTTAGTCTATGACCAAATAGTGCATTGTTTATATGAATTTAAACTTTGAGAAGGCTTATAAGAAAAGGATTAAGCGAGATTAACATCGGACTTTTTCAAATCATCGGTAAATTTCAAGTGCAATCTCCTGCAAGTTTCAATTTTATGCAGACTTTTAGAAATGACGCTCGAGGTATTTGGGCTTCCCGGACGCGTGTATTTTTAATATTTTATTTTTTTAACTAAAAGATAATGTTAGAACTGATACTTTTCCTCATTTTTTTCTCTAGTACGGCTATGATTTTTAATTTTGGCTATAAAATACCGCTCTCCAGATCACAATGCGCGCTATATTGAATCCGCCATTTTAAATTTTTGGTGCCAAATTCGTTATCAGCGACCTCAAAAACCCTTAATCACCAAGTTTCAGAAAGATCAGAATTTTGGCCGCTAAATGTAGATATCCCCAGACCACTGTGCATTGGCGCGAGTGAGAGGAAACGAAAGAGCCTCTTGCTCGTTCCCGGGTTCCCCCACTCTCGCCCGAAGGATTCCAAGATGTGGTGGGGATAGCCGCCGGGCTCTTAACGCGTGGTAGAATGGGGCTGTTAACGAGGATTTACTGTATTTGGAAGGAGAGGCTTTCACAGGTGGGCGGTTCAGGTTGTCTTGGTTTTTGAATATGTTTTGGAGGACCGAAAAATCAGCAATCGGAGGCTGATACTTGAAATCCTCTCAGCCAAACCTGCGCGAGTGATCGCTACTGCCGATAGAATTTTGTTTGAATTGTCTTAACAAAATATTTTGGACTGTGGTACCTACAATAATTTCGATGCTTTCTAGAATATACGTTCTGCATGCCTTTATTTTTCACCACGTTCACACCTATCGAGAATTCCAGCACAGATTTTTTTCTCCTTGAAATATGTTATTATGCAGACAAACCTAATACACGTTTTTATTTTAATTTTCCTAATCTGAATTTTTTTTTTTGGGGGGGGGGGTATATCTACATTAACTTTTTAGTAATTTGGCGTTTATAATAGCAGAAAACTTCATCCGGGTAATGCTGATTTTTAACTTCCCAGGGTTGTTTTACTAATTAAAATTGACATTGGGCATGGATAAAAAATACGTGTGTAAAGCCAGAGTTAAACATATGCAAACCGCGTTGTATAACATTCTTGAAAAGGTCCATTCTTAAGGGGTCTCCCTACCTTGCCGGACGAAAAATGGAGCGAACTTTGGGAATTTTTAAAACAAAAATATTAAATATATTTACTTCCAGCTTTGTGCCTTTATTTGTCAATCTTTAGAGAATACGAAAAAAAAATTGTATGCAAAAATAGTGGTTATATCTGGAGTTATAGTGCTTCAAATAGAGCACCTTACAAAAATCGTCTGAACTACATTAAATAAAAAATACTAAAAAACAACCAAAAAAAAATGGCAGCGTCTAAAACAGACATCGATTTCTGCAAAATACCTATTCGCTATTTTTTTTAAATCGAAAAATTCTAATTTTACAAAAACCGACTTAGTTGTAGTAACAGCGAGAATGGAACATCTACTGAAGATATATACCAAGTTTGAAGTAAATCGGGTGATTAGTTTTTGAGATTACATACTAACCAATTCGAAAAACATTCCTAACATTCGAAAAATGTTTTAAGTAAAACGCGTTTAAAGTTTCAGGTACCGTTCTTTTATTCAATGAAATTTTTTTTCAAATGTTGCCTAAATATGTATAAATGTAGGTATAAAGTTTTCAATTAATATAATTTCTGGATGTCTTTTTAAAATAGGGAAAGACTCCCCAATGTGTCAACGCACAACGAAGAACCTCGTGCAGCATGCATCATGTGGACATAATTCTAGCTGCGCACGTCTCGGCGCGTGCTTCTGCGCACTATTGCACACATTTAACCCTGCCTTCATACTTTTCTGCTGAACAACAAAGTAGAACCTTCCCGCCAGAGGCGTCCACTCAAACTCTTACATAACACAATCGCGTTGCGATACCACAGTATTAAAAACATGGGTCAAAACAGACCCAGGCACGGTCGTCCGAAGGTTAACACGTTCGCGGACGTGAATGCTATAGCATTCATTTTCATGATGATACAGAATGACATGAATGACATAGCATTCAAATCTTAAAGTCAATTATTTTAAATTTAATTTTATATAACCTTAATTTTTTGTAATTATTATACCTGTCAAGGTAATGACTATATAACGATTAAAATATGACAATCTGACTACCCTCATAAATCAGATTTCGGATATCACAACCAATTTAAAAATAAAATGACAGTCAAGTTCCTTCATACCTTCGAGCGCCGTGCACGATTCAAAGCTACCACCTCGATTTCCGTGAATAACATTATTAATTCCAACATTTCCAACGAACCCTATCAATTAAAAGTTACCAGCGGCCTTAGCCGTGATGAATACACCGGTTCTCGTTAGATCACCGACGTTAAACATCACGGGGCGGGTACTGGGGAAGGATGGGTGACCACCTTTCTCCCGGTACGCCGTTGCTGCTGGGACTGGAGGGAAAGAGAGGAGCAGGAAAAAGTGTGGAATAAGGTGATTGAGGCGCCATCCCACTAAGAATAAAGAACCATGAATATTGACTATAGTTCGTTGGGCTATATGAGAAGATGTTTCTCGAAATGCCACTCTGGAATAGGACGCACAATAGTAAAGAGTGTGTCTATTCCAAGGAAACAAGAAATCCAAATCCAAAATTAAAAGTTACACGATGACCAAAACAAAACAGTGACCAAAATATAAAAATAAACCAAGCATCGTCCCTCAAAAAAGCTACTTTCATTTACACCTCAACTCCGGTGACAATAACTACTCGGCCGCGAGAGCAATCATCGACGGATTGATGACGAAAGTGCGGCAACGTAGATGGCCGTGAGGTGTAGCGGCTTCTGTGAATAGAAGTGCCCCTGCGCCTCCCACATTCCACCCCTTTTCAGCACCGAGGATAGCACAGGGCTGTTCAACGTCGGCGCGACGGCACGAACGGTTCCCTGTGCGGAGACAAACGATGCCCGGGTTTGTCAGCGGCCCAGCGAAATGCAACAAACAATAGCGTTGCCACGAGCCATGCAACCCAGTGCCAGAGCTGTTTTGGTGCTTGACCCTGGCAATCGGTAGTGCGTCTGGTGGGCCGCTGACGAAAGTCAGGTGCACCGGGCGCGTGCAAACGTACGAGGAGTCTTCTTCGCTCTCCCGTGAAGCAGCGAAGAGGTTTAGCGATTTAAAAATGCCAGCCGAGTGTCGCGAATGGTAACAGAGAAGGATACTGTGTAACGATACTTGTTCCGTCGGATGTGACCGATGTCCGCGTTGTAGCGGTCCGCCCGCTCGTAGCGCAGGGCCATGGCGGGAACTGGGGGTGGAAACGTCACACTCGCCACTCGCCACTCATCCGTCGGGTCCGCGGCACCCGGATCAGCGAGACGAACCGCGACGCGATCGCACCAATTAGAGGAAGACGAAGACACCGGCCTCGGCCAGCAGAGACTGCCTGGTGCGCCCGCACAGACAGCGTGAATCTCTGGCCGAAGGCCATGACATTAGACAGCAATCGCAAACTGGTTCGCGGCCCGCCCGCTAAATACGTGCAATTATCTCGAGCTCGGGACGCCGGGGGAAGCGGAACAGACGACACCTAGCTGAGGCGCGGGCTGTATCGATAACGCGGTAGTTGGGGTTTTCGGGCAACTAGTGCCACTGCGCTCGATTGCTTCGGGGTGGGTTGGAGTGGGAGAGGAGTGTGTACTTCGGTGGGAGCAGTTTGAGGGAATTTGCGGAGAGTGATCAGAGAGGGAGTGCGTAGAGTTTTTTGGGACTAGGGAAGTGGTATTTTGGGTTAGGAGGCGATAAGCCTAGATGATGTTGTGACGTTTTTGGAATGTTTATGTTGTGGTTTCTTAAAAATATTTTGATTAATTGAATTATTGGAGGGTAATTGAATTTGTAAAGATGTGTTTAATATGAATTGAATATTATTTAATGGTTTATTACAAATATTATGATTAATTGAATTATTGGAGGGTAATTGAATTTGTAAAAATGTATATAATATGAATTGAGTATTATTTAATGGTTTATTAAAAATATTTTTATTAATTGATGTACTTAAGGATAATTGAATTTGTAAAAATGTATTTAATATGAATTGAATATTATTTAATGGTCTATTAAAAATATTTTTATTAATTGAGTTACTTAAGGATAATTGAATTTGTAAAAATGTATTTAATATGAATTGAATATTATTTAATGGTTTATTAAAAATATTTTGATTAATTGAAATATGGGAGGGTAATTGAATTTGTAAAGATGTGTTTAATATGAATTGAATATTATTTAATGGTTTATTACAAATATTATGATTAATTGAATTATTGGAAGGTAATTGAATTTGTAAAAATGTATATAATATGAATTGAGTATTATTTAATGGTTTATTAAAAATATTTTGATTAATTGAATTATTGGAGGATAATTGAATTTGTAAAAATGTATTTAATATGAATCGAATATTATTTAATGGTCTATTAAAAATATTTTTATTAATTGAGTTACTTAAGGATAATTGAATTTGTAAAAATGTATTTAATATGAATTGAATATTATTTAATGGTTTACTAAAAATATTTTGATTAATTGAATTACTTAAGGATAATTGAATTTGTAAAATTGTATTTAACATGAATTCAATATTATTTAATAAATTTATTAAAAATATTTTGATTAATTGAATTATTTGAGGGTAATTGAATTTGTATAATAAACCATTAAGTAGTAGTATGTATTTGACACTGCGGGATCGCGGAAGATTCTAAATTGAAATTTGAATATTTCAAAATTCACTCGACGTTTTTGAAATATTCTTCTGCTTTCATATCTTTTATAGCGGTTTTAGAGTAGATCGAAATTTGAAAGTAAAAGCTTAATATTGTAGACTTCTAAACTCTATTCCCACGATTTTAGGGAAAATTAAAATTTTCTGCCAGTGTCATTCTAGAGTTAAACTGTCATTAATCATTCTGATGTAACACTGATATAACATCAGCTGATTCCTCGCGGGGAAAGAAATATCTAAGAATTTTTTAAAGTCCTGCAAAACGACTCTGTATATTTTTTTCTCTCCTGTTGTATAAATTAATTTATTATTATAGACTGTCCCTTACTTGCTTATTTAGCTATATACTTCGTTGTAATTAAAGCTTACTTCCCTTTAAATAAATAAATAAATAAGTTGGTAGTTTCCAGAATGCCATAGAAGGAATGTATTTAACCATGAAAGACTTCGAAACTATTTTATGTTCATGGAATATTTATTTAGAGACAGGAATAATATCAGCGATCGCGATGCATGCGACCTCGAATTATCTGGCCCTGGTGCACGGTACCAAGATTGTCGTGCTCAAACTTCCCTGAATTTCCTCTAAGCGACACAATCAACCCTCCCGTGTAGATAATTGCGCGCATCTACGTTCAGCAAGATTTCCGTGTCATCTGCAAATTAGCCGAAAATATACCTCGCTCAGTTATTACGAGCAAGGTCGACTAATTAGCATTCCAATCATTTCTGTCGCTGCCTCTTTAGGTTGACAATACAATTCCCTTTTCAATTACTGTGAGATATAGCTTCTTAATTGCTGAGGCGATATCTCCACTGGTAAGCTACTTTGGAGCCATTAAAAAACAAAGTTCCATCCCTTCCTAATACAATAAAACTATTTTTACTGTGCACTGGTCCTCGCAAAATGATGCAACTTTGGTAAGAATTATTTTTATAAAATTTTAAATATAGCAGAAATATTTCAGGCGATGCAGTCAGATGAAACACCCTGTATATTCGGCAAGCAAGTCTCTCGCCAAACTCTGCGTTTCTTGAATATTTTCGTTACCCGTTGCAAAGGCCTGTAGAAGCCACTTGGCATATCACGTTCACGGAGAACGTTCACCCGTCCGCGGGCAGGACAGCTTAATTGATTAGAGCCTTCTAATCCGGGTTCGTATCCCCGTTGAGTGACCCAATCGCCCGATTCACCGCGTTCCTCTACAATGTGCACGTGGGTTGCAAGGGAAAGTGAAAGCGACGGGCACGAAATTTTGTAATGGTGAGCGTAAGATGCACTGGACCAGGTTTTAAGGTTTGCAAGGGATTTTTACTCTTCTTTGGACGAAGTGGAAAAAATTTTTGTTGAGATGGAGGAAGGTCAGGGCCTCTCCCTATATAATGTGGAGGGCGGAACTCAAAGTTAAAGTGAAAAGATCGAAATTTTATAATTGTAGGCATTTTTCTACAATAAAAAGTAAAAATTAAAAAATGAAAGAATGAAAAATAGGAAATTAAAAAAATTGGCACAAAGGTGGCGCTTTGTTGCTTTGGATATTTGTAGAGTTCGGAAAGGAGTGATATACGGGAGGTGCATTTGGGGGAATTGGTAGCGCGCCTGGCTAGTAAGCAGAGGACACCCGCAGGTCGCGGGTTCGAATCCCATCGCGGGAGGATATTTTTTCTCTTATATAATGGTAAGTGCACGATGCATTGGGCGATGCAAGAGGGTTTCGAAAAGACTTTCACTCTTTGGATGAACCGGAGAAAATTTTCGTTGAGATTGTGGAAGGTCAGGAGCGGGGCCACACTTCCTCTATAATTTCGAGGTTGCAACTTAAAGTGAAATTGAAAAGTTCTAAGATGCACTGTGCCAGGGAAAAATAAGGGTTTCTAAAGCAGTTTCTTCACTCTTTCTCAAGCAACCTATAATGTTGCCAAGTCCCCAAGTTCCCTCACAATGTGGAGGTAGATTACATCTTAAAGATTGAAAGCTCTAAAAATCCAAAATTCTCCTAAGCCATGCAAAATATCCCTTGAATTAAGACACAAGATCACCACCCCTCTTTGTAAAAATAAACTGAAGAAAAATGCTGTTAAGCCAGAAGATGGCAAGGGTCTCCGAGTTCCCCTACAATGTGTGAAGATAGATTACATCTTAAAGATTGAAAGCTCTAAGAATCCAAAATTCTTCTAAGCTATGTAAAAGATCCCTTGAATTAAGACACAAGATCACCACCCCCGCTTTGTAAAAGTTTCACTCTTTCCCAAGCAACCTACAATGTTGCCAAGTCCCAAGTTCCCCCACAATGTGGAGGAAGATTACATTTTAAAGTTGAAAGCTCTAAAAATCCAAAATTCTCCTAAGGTATTTAAAAGATCCTCCGAATTAAGGCACACGATAACCACCCTCTTTGTAAAACATAAACTGAATCAAAATGCTGTTAAGCCAAAAGATGGCAAGGGTCTCCGAGTTCCTCTACAATGTGAAGGTAGATTATATTTTAAAGTTCAAAGCTCTGAAAATCCAAAATTCTCTTACGCTAATCCAAAATATCCCCTGAATTAAGATCACCACCCCTCTTTGTAAAAAAGTTTCACTGTTTCCCAAGCAACCTACAATGTTGCCAAGTCCCAAGTTTTCCCCCACAATGTGGAAGGAAGATTACATTTTAAAGTTGAAAGCTCTAAAAATCCAAAATTCTCCTAAGGTATTTAAAAGATCCTCCGAATTAAAGCACACGATAACCACCCTCTTTGTAAAACATAAACTGAATCAAAATGCTGTTAAGCCAAAAGATGGCAAGGGTCTCCGAGTTCCTCTACAATGTGAAGGTAGATTATATTTTAAAGTTCAAAGCTCTAAAAATCCAAAATTCTCTTACGCTAATCCAAAATATCCCCTGAATTAAGATCACCACCCCTCTTTGTAAAAAAGTTTCACTGTTTCCCAAGCAACCTACAATGTTGCCAAGTCCCCAAGTTTTCCCCCACACTGTGTGGAGGTAGATTACATCTTACAGATTGAAAGCTCTAAAAATCCAAAATTCTCCTAAACTATTCAAAAGATCCCCTGATGAATTAAGGCACATGATCACAACCCCTCTTTGTAAAAAAACAATCTGAACAAAAATGCTGTTAAGCCAAAATATGGCAAGGGTCTCCGAGTTCCCTTCCCGAAATTAAAATTAGTAGTTGTAAGGAATAGTGAAAAGAAGACTCACTTGTGGTCGTGTTTCTGGTGCCTCCGACACTTGCGATCCTCCTCGTGGGGGCCAGGCGCGGTGGTCTGCGGTTCCTCCTCCCTCGAGGTAGTGACATCCTCCTCCTTGATGTTCTCGAACTGGACTCGAGGGCTACCAACGGTGGGGCTCTCGCTGAACCCGGAAGCAGCCCTCTCCGAGATCGGCGCCTCGCTCTCGCTGCTGACGACGTTCTCCGTTTCCTCAGCGGTATCCTCGTCCACGTCGTGCACGTGCGACGGCAATACCCCGTTGTCCATCGAGTCCACATCCTGCCCGTTGCCATTTCCATGGGCCTGCCCATTCTCCTCTTCTTGGCCTGCTTCCGCTGTGGATCCTTCCCTGTAACAGCGTTCCTTTCATTAATAACAGTCGAAACGTGGATTGTTGACAAGCAACAACCATTATTTAATTTTTTTACGGAATTTCTGAAGTTATATGCATAAGTAAATTTGTTATTACGGTTTAATATTTGAATTATTGTTATTTAATTACTACGGTTTGATATTTTAAGAACTTACTAAATTTCTACAATAAAAAAGTAAAATTTAAAAATGAAAGAATGAAAAATAGGAAATTAAAAAAATAAAAATGGAAAATTAAAATAAAAGAATGAAAAATAGGAAATTAAGAAAATATAAATGGAAAATTAAAAAAGGAAAGAATGAAAAATAGGAAATTAAAAAATAAATATGGAAAATTGAAAATAAGATTATTATTATTATAATTATTTGTTATTGACGGTTATTTCCCTCTTTTCAAGAAGTTAGGTCAAATACATTAGACTCTTTATAAATTGTTACGAAGCACGTAGAATTTTCTACCTTTACTTAAAAGGAAAAAGCCGTATGGAACTTCAAATATTTCAACATATCTCAAAAAATGAAAAATGCTAGATAGGTAAATTTAACTAAAGAGAGCAGATTAGTTATTTAAAGATATCAAAGAGTTTCAGTCGAAATAATACACTCCTAAAGGAGGAATGCAAATTTATAACTCAATTTTGAGTAAAAATTTTCCAATTTCCATATAAGGGTTAAACATTCTTCAATGATTTCTGCACGGTTACATTACTACTACAGTGTTGTCCCGTTATACGCCCGCGTCTCCTGTTTCGTTATAAGTACAGTATCGCCTCTATATGTGCTCGGTTTGGTGCACACGATAAGTGCTTGTCGCTATCCCCACCACTTCTGTCTCACTCTTGTCCGGCGAAGGCGAGAGCGAGAGCCACTGAAAGCGAGTGAGGACGGTACGAGACAGACGACGCTTAATGTTTTGTCGCGCTCCGTCTTTCGGGCGCCGTGACACTCCGTCCTTTGCGTGCGCAACGGGCATGTGCGATGGTCGCAAGCACTTACAGTGAGCACGGGAACGCACACGCCCACGCGCACGCAAAACCTTTCATCTCACTCCCCCCTTTGGCCATAAAGAAGCGAGAAACGAACACTCGAAATTAGGGATCTTTTCACGATAAGAGCTCATCGCCGGTCCCGACCAACGAGCACATACGGAAACAATACTGTACACATTTCTCCCCACTACTTCCTTCGCCCTCGCCGCGGCAAAAATGAATGACAAGCGGAATAGCATACCGTTTCCTTACACTTTAAATTAATAATGACATATAAAGAGACAAAACTGTTTTCCGAATCCCACAAAGCGGATTTTGGGAACCCACTTTTATTAGCATTTCAGCAATTCATTGAAACACCAATATGTTCCAAGATATTAAACAGACTTACGGTGAGAGGTGTCGTCGCATAGATCTGGAATGAAGGCTCTTCAGGGGCATGTGCGGGTGAGGGTAATTTCTCTTTCGATGCTCTGCAAGAAAAACATACAAGCTCTTTAAACAAGAGCCCCACCAAAATCATCCCCATAATAAATCGTACACTCGAAATTCACCGCGTTCCAAAGCAATAACGTATTTGCCAACGAAGCTGAAATATCCAAATTCTATTGGCGTCAGTCGTCTACGCGACACAGAATGCAGGAGGCACCGAGGGCCACGAAAATCCCGCGGCACCGCAATAATATATCAAAGAATAAAATAACGCCGCGACGTGCCAGAAAGCATGAGGCAGAATTGTTCCAACCTTGGATTGCAAGAAAAATCGATTTACATAACCGTTTTCAGTTCTCGAGACTCGTCGGTGGGGAACAATGAATTATTGTCGCTGCAAGTTACGTGCCGGGAGCTTTTGTTCGCTCGTAACTCGTGAGCCGCGGATGCGAGGAGGGGAGCGGATTAAGCAGCGGTAAGAGCGGGTTTGTGCGAAAGGAATTTTGTGTTGGAAGGAATTTTCAAGAGAGAGGAAGTGGAACTTACGATTAAAGTCACGATCGCCATATCGCGGTGGTGGTCCTCGGTCCCGATCTCGATCTCGATCGGATCCAGCCGAATCGGAAGGCGAACCGAGACGGGCTACGTCGAACTTCTCCCCGGTGTCCATCGCGAAAACCTTCTCCATCTCCTCGTCGAGTTCCGGTCCCGTTTCGGCGCCATGACCGTCGACCTGGTTGGAAATAAAATAAGTATAAGCTTCTGGGTGAGATGGACGCATATATGCAGTGTACGCAGTGTGTGCGAAGAACGCCCATAGGCGTTCGGCGACTGTGTGTAAGAGATACGACTAGAGGAGTTCCGCACGCGACGTATGCTTGAGTGTTTAAATTGCTAGCATCGAAGGGTTAAGAAAACTTGAGAAAAGGAAGATTTAATACAATTTTAGAAAATAATTGGGAATTAAATTTTTCTCGTAAATATAGCATTGGGTTTATTTGTCCTGTGTTAATGGACTGAAATTAATATTATGTTAAATGTTAAACGTGGGAAGATTTTGAATTCAATTTTGTTATAGAGATGTACTGTTATAAGATATTTATAATATAATTTTATTATTGAAATCCTGTTGAATCTATACTATTACGATTTGTCCCCCTCCTTCTATGAATTTTTATAAATGCAGAATGTTTCAGTAAATTTTTTATTACGGCTTCGAAATTGCCATCGGTCAGTTAGGTATTGGATTACAGTAAAAATCGCGGAGTGTGTTATGAGCCATTGTTTGTGATTTTATTGGAGCATAAAGGTCATGGTTGAACGCGAAAAATTTTTGGAAATTGAACTTCGAACAGTGACGCACCCAGGGGCAAGCATTGCACCCCAAAAAGGGGTGTTTGTAAAAAAAAAAGAGAAAACTGAATTTTATTTTTTAAATAAATTTTTATAATTTTATTGAATTTGCATTAGAAATATTTTTATCAATTCAACTCGACTCCACTCAAGATTACATCCTGAGTGCTCCACTGATATCGAATACAAATCAATTGAAGCGACTGAAATTCCCTGGGGTAGCAACTAATTTCGTTTATTGCGTTCAATATTTATTTTCCATAAATTTCAATTAGATAACAGCCTTCGATGTTATTTTTCAAGTCTATCGCGCTGAAGGAGCTGTTATCCCGCGGTTGACGTTATTGTTGACTATAAAGGCAGTTGCATAATATCGATCTATTCCAAAGAGGGAGCCAACACTTGCAAGCAACGACGTTTACTCTCGACAAGCTAATACCATAAGCGGTAGGCTTTTCATCGCTAAACGATGCTAGAGCATATTTATTCGAGGAGGAAATATAACGATCGGTTTCATCGCCTCGCACGCGTGCACGTTTGCCCGCAAATATCTCCGCGGGAAGCTACCACATTCACTCGTCTAAGTTACACGCGCTTGCATTTCTATATTTTATATTAATAAAGAACGAAAATTTTGAACCATTAAAATTTTAAACCATGGAAATTTTGAAACGTGGATGTTTTGAACCATTAAAATTTTAAACCATGGAAATTTTGAAACGTGGATGTTTTGAAACATGAAAAATTTGAAAAATGAAAATTTTAAAACTTGAAATTTTGAAACCTGAAGTTTTGAAACGTGAAATTTTGAAACTTGAAACTTTGAAAAATGAAATTTTGAAACGTGAAATTTTGAAACTTGAAACTTTGAAAAATGAAATTTTGAAACTTGAAATTTTTGAAACTTGAAATTTTGAAACTTGAAATTTTAAAACTTGAAATTTTTGAAACTTGAAATTTTGAAACTTGAAATTTTTGAAAATGAAATTTTTGAAAAATAAACATTTTGAGAAATTAAAAATGAGGGGACCACGCGACGCGAAAACGTCTCTGGAATTTGAAGAAAAGCCCCAGCAGCTATTTCTAAAATTAGTTATTTTCCTGAAAAAGCTACAACATTTACTCATCCAAATAACAAGCGCACACTCTTCTATATTTTATATTAAAAACGAAGGAGCACCGTGGCGCGAAAAAATCACTCTTAATACAAGAAAACCATCAGTAGTTTTTAAATTGAATTGAAGAATCCTTACAAAAACCACTATAAATACCAAAAATAAAAAAAAATATCAAAAAATGTTCAGCGTGCCAATAGCATAAAATTCCATATTTGACACTTACAGTCTTTTTTACAAGGACTCTTCAATAATTCTTCTAAACCGCTATGAACAAAACCCTAATCCTTTCACTTTAATCAATTTTCTTTCAGCTAAGTAGAAAGACAGAAAATTAACTTCCAAGTGTCTCATGTCAGAACACACCGCTACCTACACAATAAATAAAGACCAGAAGCTAAAATCATTTTCCCACGAATGACGCAAAGAATACTCTCCCAAGTTTGGGGTCCAGTTCATCCGAGCGAATAGAACCTTTGAATCGAGTTTTTCAATCGAACGCTTCGATAAAGGATGCACTCGAGCTGGTCCCTCACGAGGATTACGAAACAGTTACGTGCGGGAGACCCTCTCTTGCGTGAAAAACCTTGATCGTTTTTCGCGAAACCTAACGTACATCCCCATCGCAGCAGCGCTACTCCAATCAAAGTTCCTCCAAAATTCCCCCACTCCTAATGCAACGTGAATTTTAATCAAAGTCCCATGCTAAGACTATCTATATGCAATCATTGGCGCACCAAAAGGGTACCAAGGGGTTGACACCCCCAAAAAAGGTACTTTATAAAAAGAAAAGAAAACTGGATCATATTCTTTAAATAAATGTTAAAAATACCTAATTAATTTTATTGAATTTGTACTAAATAAATTTTTCTTAAAAATATTTTTACCCCTTCCACTCCCCCAAGATTAAATCCTAAATGCGCCACTGTACCCAATCACTTTTCCCTCAGATTAATCAAAATTTTAATAAAACCCCACTTGAAATTCATAATTCGTAATTTGAACGAACAGGTGGAAGAATTTAAATTTTAAATGATCCTCGGTATTCGCATGAAAATGGCAAGTGTCGCGTTCGAATTACCCAAATTATTGAGGAGCGATCGGGGCGGGAGGGTATTTACTGCGAGTCGTCGTGCAAGTGTGTTTCAGTGTCAGCGCTCGATTTCCTTTGACTGGTTTTATTCGCACCTCTCGCACGCTTTATACTCGAACCCTTTTACGATAATGTCAGCGGAGCGAGTGCACGGGGGACAGCACGCCGAGGCGACCATTAACGCGAGACGCGGGATTAATTCCGTCAGCCAGTCGTTAATGACCGCCAACGTTAGTCAGCCGACGAAGGGCCGTCGACGACTCCGGTGCACGCGTTCCGCGCAGTGCGTAAATAGCCGGGGCGAAACACGTCTGTCGGAGGGGGTCTTCGAGCCTGTGCCGAGAATTACGTCACGCCGCTGGGCACCGAGGAACCGCTCGAAATCGGTCAGCCCCGAAATCAGCTGTGGATAGCTGGCGAGAGTCAATAGTGCAAAGTCGATGGGAAATTCGGGATTTTGGAAAATTACAATTTTGAAACATTAAAATTTTAAACCTTGGAAATTTTGAAACGTGAATGTTTTGAAACATGAAAATTTTTAAAAATTAACATTTTTAAACTTCAAAACGGCGGATAGGCGGTGGATTTGACAAACCAGATTAATTAAATTGTATTGGATTATTAAATTTATTTATTTGGCATGTAAAATAAACACTCTCTTTTTGAAACTATAAGGATTTTAGATAAAAGAGATTGAAAGCTAGTGTAAAAGGTTATTTTGAAATGTGTGCGGGTGGAATTTTATTCAAATTATTTGGGTTTATTATTCACGGAAGAAGGAAAGACAAAAAATAAATAAGCCCGTGGCAACTGAGAATTACATATGTTACATAAGGAATTAGTATTTTTTTAAATCCATAGGTAAGAATTTTGGATGGAAAGAGACTGAAATGTACTCTGTAAAAAATTATTTTGAACTGTGAATGGAATTAAATACATAAAAATACATAAAAAATACATATGTTATTATAAAAAGAGATTGAAATCCACTGTAAAAAATTATTTTGGAATGTGTGTGAGTGGAATTAAAATTATTTAGGACTATTTTTACCCCCCCCCCCAAAAAAAATAAAAAACATGTCAGGTACCAATTACATATGTTACATAAGTAATTAGTATCCTTTTTTGAAACCACAAGAATTTTAGCTAAAAAGAGTGTGAAATCCAGTGTAAAAAATTATTTTACAATGTGTGTGCGTGGAACGAAAATTATTTGGGACTGTTTTTAACAAACAAAAAAAAATTAAATAAAACATGTCAGCTACCAATTACATAAATAATTAGTATTCTTTTTTGAAACCACAAGAATTTTATACAAAAAGAATTTGAAACATAATGTAAAAAAAAATTATTTTAAAATGTGTGAGTGGAATTGAAAGTCCAAAAATATCCCTCCCATCCGACGTGTGATCAAACTATTCGCCATCCGAGGGTTAAAGAGTAAGGCATCGAGGGTTGCTCTAATCTCAAAATACAGAAGGAGTTTCGGATAAAACCGAAAAAATATTGGAACACAAGTAGTGATAAGAGAATAAAGGAATTGGAATGAAGGGAAGCAATCCATCCCCAAAAATACACTCCAGGAATCGAGAGGAATTCGAGAAGAGTCCAAAGTAAAGCAGGAGGGAACTCGAGAAGCTTCCACGAGCTGGTAGATATTGAAAGAAGAATCAGGAAGTTTCGATGAGTTGAAGAATCATTTCGTCCCGCGTAAGAAGCAGTCAAACTGGGCGATGGAAAACTACAAAACAAAAGGAGTCGCAGAGATTAACTAGTGATTAGACGACTAAGCATCACGACGTTGAAAAACGTTAGAATGATGGAACGGTTCGACGTGTTCAGAAGTCAAGTCTCTCCTCTAGACGAGTGGAAGGAACAATCGAGACCCAATCTCTCTATCGCAGAGGGAAGCCAAGACACTTTACAGTTGATCAACCAAGCAAAGAAGCTTGAAGGAATCACCAAGATCTTCACAACGTCAAGAAACTCCCGCGAACAATTCCAAAACATTCCATTTCAAAACCAAACCACTAGGTACCAAAAGTGACTTTCCAAATCATCAGAAGGAACTAAATATAAACCACAATACTGAAGAATATCGCCAGCTATTTAGCAAAACTGACAATTATCAAAACCCCACTCTTCCTCAAAAATCCAATTTCTGTAAAAAACACTATAATCGCCAAAAACCAAATTCTATACTAGGGTAAAGGACCCAATTACTGGCAGCCAACCCAATTACTGTCACTTTGAGCTATTTTACTTAAACGTTTATTTATTCGTTATTTTAAGTAAAATAGCTTAAGGTGACAGTAATTGGTTTGGCTGCCAGTAATTGGGTCCTTTACCCTACTACCATTAACACATAGAAATTTTCCCAATACAAATTTCTTTTTTACTCTTTAACTCAGCGTCAAAATTTGCCAAAAATGAAAAATATAAACTTGCTCAATTTCACCAACAATCCACCGCTCTAAAAATCCAAAATCAAATCCTCAGCTGCACGCAGAGGTCCCAAACACCAATGCCACTGTCAGAGTAGATCCTCCACCACAGAAGATCCCCAACAAAGCAGTCACTCATAAAAGGAAGATCAACAGCGTGAGCCAGAGGACTTCCTCCAAAAATCCTCAGCAACACCTCGAACGCACGATTTTGAACAAATCCCGATCACTGGAGCAAGTTCACCGGAAGAATGAACCCTGCATGTTAGAGGCTGGATGACCCGAGGAGGCTTTAACCGACTCGCGTGCCCGGTTGCAGGAGGAGGATTGCACGAGGAGGCCGATCGCCAGCACGTCTGTGGGAGCGCAGGTGTGCTGGCGGTGCGAGGGCGCCGAGGCCACTGCGCGTCACGGGGTAGGTTGTCACCTGGTGGCCCGAGCGCAGGGAGCGACGTAGCCAGCGTAGAACCTTGCCGGACGCCCGCTGGAGGAACGACTTCCCGGAGGTGTTCGCGGCGGCCTCGGGCATGGCATCCCGGGCCGAAGTGACACCCGGCCGGTCGGCTAGCGCCCGCACCTCGAGAACCGAAACTGCAACGGAGAGGGTAGCGCCGCTGGGCGGCCAACAGACAGAGGGTGGTCGCGAGGAGGGGGTGGCGGCGCGCGGACCGGGGGGCCGGGGGGCGGCCACCCCCGGTCGATAGCAACCCCATACGTCGCGGCTAGACGGATCCTGCGAAAGGTTACCCTTTCCCTCCGGCTGACTATCGTCTCTCCCGGGACCCGGCCGGCTCCCCTGCTGCGCCAAAACGCCATTTTCTACGAGCCTTCTCCTACCCACCCTCTTCCCCTTTGGGTGCATCGGGAGGAGGAAGGGGCACTGGGGGTGTGCTTCTTGGGTTGGTGGACTTTGGGTGTTTGGGTGTGACGTAATTTGGCGGAGATCCTTGGGGGAGGGAGGGGAATTCGTGGAGGGGCGCGAATTCTGGAGGCTTCCCTGGGGGAGGCTGTTGGGGAAGTGAGGATTTTCAATGCAAATGGGGTAAGTCGCTTTAGGACCCTTGTGAGGACTGGAGGTTTACTGCAAGGTTTTGGGGGTAGAGAGGTTGTTGAGATTTTTTTAGGGGTGAGGTAGGGATTGTTGGGGTGGGATTGAGATCGCTATGCGCTCATGGAATCTAGTCGAGTTCGAGGGTTCTAGAATGTTCATTTTGGGGGGTTTGATTAGGTACTAGGGTAAGGGACCCAGTTAGTGACGCCTGACCAATTACTGTCACCTTAAGCTATTTTAGTTAAAATAACGAATAAACAAAGTATAGAATATAATCTGTGGTATAGATTATAGGTTGAAATACATCATTCTTTTTGTGTATCACTTTACAATATTTATTTATTCGTTATTTTAAGTAAAATAGCTTAAGGTGACAGTAATTGGTCAGGTGTCAGTAACTGGGTCCTTTACCCTAGGGGAGGCCTGCACAGGGAGCCTTTTTCAGCGCCTGGCGGCAGGCAACCAGCCGTACGCCGTTACTAAGAGTAGAATCGGTGAGGAGAACTGCAGTAGTGTAGGTTGGGGCTCGTAGGTGCGTAGCGTAAGTATATATGGCTGGGTTCCTTGTGGGGCCTCAGTGCAGAGCAGGTCCCGCAATATAATTCGGTGGGGTCACTGGGGCCCAGCTATATATACTTACGCTACGCGCCTACGAGCCCCAACCTACACTACTGCAATTCTCCTCACCGATTCTACCCATAGTAACGGCGTACGGCTGGTTGCCTGCCGCCAGGCGCTGAAAAAGGCTCCCTGTGCAGGCCTGCCCTAGGGGAGAGTTGCCTGTATCGTACCACTTAAGACATTTTACGTTATATTTCATATTTGGTACTAATTTGAACGCAAATGACTATTGGATATTGTAGCTTGATCTTTTAGGCACCTACTATTATATGCTTAATCTTTTTATTAGAACAAATTAATTTGTTATTAATCTTTTTGTTACATACTGTAAAAGGTACGATTTAGGCAACCGGTCTCCTAAATTGTACCCCTCGGTCTCTTAAATCGTACCGCCACTAAAAATAGTATAAATTACAAATAGAAAATAAAATATTCAACATAAAGTAATTATATGGATTATTATATAGTTACGTACATATATAAATATATGGATCACACACAGGCCGCAATAACATATTTGTATGATATATGTACATAACCTATATAACATACGAGTTGTCAAATTCTACTGGTACGATTGTAGTGGTACGATTTCGAAAACATGATCGATTTATTTATAAATATTGATCTACACTTTTTAATGAATGTAATAGGGTAAAGGACCCATTTTCTGACACCTAACCAATTACTGTCACCTTAACAATTTTACTTAAAATGACGAATAAATAAACGTTGTAAAGTCATACAGAAAACGAATTATGTAATTTTACCTATAATGTATACTATAAATTATATACCTACTATAGTTTATTTATTCGTTATTTTAAGTAATATAGCTTAACCCTCTCGCTGCTCAATAAAATTGTGAAAATTGATAAAAAAAATGGGTTAATTATTTTATGATAAAAAGTAGTGGAATTTATCTTGACAATGAAAATAAAATATATTTTACCTGTCTTTTTATTTATTTCTTAAGAGACAAACTGAACAGATCCGATTGACATCAAAACGAAAACCATACTGACTTCGAACGCAGTACTCGAGAAGAGAAATGGCGCTCTTTCTCATATCTGTAATATGATACAAAGTAAGGGGGGTAGTATAATATGTGAAGAACGAGATAAGCTAAGAAGAACGTTCTGGTGACTTCGCCGTGCGTATCCCGTACGACGTACGGGCAAAACAGCGACAGGGTTAAGGGTTTATGCCTAGTTAGCAGGCGTGATTTTCGGGAATTTTTTGTGAAAAATCTAATGTATATTTTTTACAACTATTTACATATTTTAGATGTATATATATTTAGCAACTGTCAGTAATTTTGTAATAGAAAAATATTAAAAATGGACAATTGCTGGAAATTAGCAATTTTTTTTGCGGTGAGCACGATTTAGTATATGAGTTTATCTAGTTCGCGAACGAAGGATTTTTGTATTTGATGAAAACTCTATTTTTAATTCACGAAAAACGAACAATTCAAACCTCGAAAAATCATGATTTTGCGTTAAACGGTCGCCATTTTGCCTGATATCATTTTTTTTTAAAAATCCTTCGTTCACGAACTAGATAAACTCATATACTAAGAGAATCTTCTTTACTTTTCGATTTCAGATGATCCGGCTCTGAGAAATCGTGCTCACCACAAAAAAAATAGCTTCTGGGAGAGTGGCTGTTATTCGTTCATTTTTTAATAGTTTTCTATAACAAAATTACTGAATGTTGAAGAATATATGTACTTTCAATATCAGTAAATAGTTGTAAAAAATATACATTAGATTTTTTACCAAAAATTCCAGAAAATCACCCCTTAAGGTGACAGTAATTGGTTAGGTGTCAGTAACTGGTTCCTTTACCCTACCAAATCTTTGTTATCTTACAGGTTTTTTTATGTTTATAACTCTTTTTGATTTGACAGTTCTGTGGTCCCCGTTGCCACCAAAAAAATATGCTATAAATTCAAATCACGAAAAATGGATATTCCCAGTTTTTTCCTCTTACCTTTCAATTTTATTACTGTACGTATTTGTAAAGTACTCAGATTATGCAACCCGGTTTCGAAACCTGCATCGAGTACCTGTAGGGTTTGAATATGCACTTACAAGTACTTTGACATTTTAAAGAATCTTGAAAGACGACGATTTTACAAACAAAAGAGAAATAAATCACACAATTGCGCAGCATAAAAAAATCCTCTTTAACCCTTAACTGGTAAACTGTTTCTTTTTTTTCAAATGTAACTGGTATACTGAGGTCCTGGCAGATGCCAAATAAAAAAGGGCCCCGAAATTTGTAAAGCCGACACTATATTTTGTTCTTAGGTAATGTATAAAATAATAGAAACAGAAATTTAAAGTATTATTACAAAGTTAATTAAAAATTCAGTTTACAAACTTAGACAACCAAAAATTTCGCAGCTTGCGAAAAATAAAAAATTATATAAAAAATAATTAAAGTTCAAAAAATCTTCAAATTAGCCAATTGTTAAATAATCAACTATGATGTATTTCTACACAACTTTATTTACCCTCTCTTCAAACTGATTACCAAACACTAGACCAGTTACTCCCAATTCCCACTTAGTAGTAAACAAGAATTACATTACCTCCACCAGTCCCAATTTCCCAAACTTAATCCCCAAACTCTCCCACCTCCACAATCCTCCCAATCTCCCATCCGTGGCACAATCACAATTCCAAACACTCCTCTACGTCACTTTGATGTGCCGCCACAGTGGAAACGTCGGCGCTCCATTCATTATCCAGCAACAGAGCGAGCGAGCGGTTCCGCGTAGTTACCAGGGGTCTTCTGATTCACAGCCCGCCGCGGATGGATCTATTTCCAGCGATCCCCTGAAGGGTGCTTCCTGGGGGCAATTAAAGGCCTGCACGCGCCCCTCGCGGCCGGGGGACAACTCCGTCGCAAAATAGAGCAACGGACGGGGCAGTGTACCGCGTGATGCGTGGCATGAATTATGCCGCAGTGTATATCGGGGAATTGGGAAGGCTGCTGCGTCCAGGTGTTGAACGTTGACGTTCGATACCGCGGGGACACGCGTCCGTACCCATCTCGACCCTGCGCCCGGGTAGCAGGGGCAAATGGAGGGCGAAATATATCGCGCGCCTGGATGGCCCCAGAAATGGGCAAATGGAAATGCGGGGAGACAGCTGGCCATTGGTCGATGCGGTGGATGCAACAAGTGTCGGTCGGCCGTGAAATTTAGCCCCCCTTCCTCTGGCTCCGTGGAGGGACTGGAGGGGCAAGGATGAAAAGAAGCAGGAAATCGCGGTAGGGTGAGGGAAGGGAAAGGAGGGGTGGGAGGCACTGTGGAGTGGCTTCAGCGAGCGAGGGGAGAGAAAGCTCTCTTCGAAGCTCAGCTGGAGGAGACGGGAGAGCCGGACCAGCGCAACCTGGCCGAGGCCTAGGTCACGCTTATCGACCTGCCTAGCGATGGGCATTCCATTCCCTTCCGCGCCAGCTCGAGAGCTATTTCTTCGTGCATGCACTTGGGACGCTCCTGATTTCGTTTATTTTTCTTGTAAATTATTCTTTAAAGGTCGAGATGATGGAAAAATACCTAGGTGATTTTTATGAATTTTTGCGAGAAGAGGTTGTGACTTGTGTTCCTTGGGGAGAATTCTTTCTGGAGAGTTTCTTGAGAAATTTTGTGATTTTTTAATCCTCGAGATATTACAGTGTTTTATTGAGAATGTTTAGTGTAGGAAAATTATTATAAATTGCATTCGTTTTCAGAAATGAATTTTTAGTTAGTTCAAAATGTGTGTTAATCGTGAACATATATACACATCTCTTCGTATCGCCGATGCTCTATGTACAATTAAACCAACATACAATCAAAATGAAAGAAATTTTTCTACAGCCGCAGATATTGTCACAGAAAGGAAGAAGTAGATTGCCTGACGCGACATTAGACGCATTGTGCTTTTGAGAAAACTATTTTAAAAAAGGAGTAATGTTTCGCCTTGCTCGAATTTTATATTAAATAAATAAATTGATCAATTTATTATATTTAATTAATTGATAAATTTAATATATTTAATTAATTGATAAATTTAATATATTTAATTAATTGATCAATTTATTACATTTAATATCTGTTTTTTTTTTCATTTAGACAAGCTTTGTCTAAGTTGGGCACGAATAAAAATTTAGATAAATAATATCAACATTAATCCAAAAATATAAATTTTGCAATATTTTTTTAATTTCTTGCGAATTCTCGAGAATTTACGAGAAATATAATCTGATTTCTCATTTCTCGAAATGCGAAAAATATCGAGAAATCAGGACCACTAGTTGTGACGTATTCTAAAAATTTTTTTTTTGGCTTTAATAATACACTCGTTGCAGTATAAAATAAAATTTTTATTTCGTGTTTTAGGTCTTAAAAAAGATGCCTAAACGCGACCACGATTTCAGAAGATCTAATGAACCGATTTAAAAAAAAAAACCTTAAGGCATTTGATTCGTAATTGGATTCGATGTTGCATCATCTTTTAATATAATTTTTTGCAACACGGGTTTTTTATCACCAAATTTATGCGTAAAATCATCGCAGTTTTGAGTTTTTTGGCGCGACAGCCATTGTTATAAGTTTCAGGAATCTTTTTCGATTTTTCTGTAAATTTTTAGACCTTAATAATAAGATTTAAAAATTTAGAAATCGTTTTATAACCCACAACTATTTTTTCAAATCCGAATTTCAACATATCGAAATTTACATTTCTAGAAAGAGATTATTAGAGCATTACAAATATACAATTATTACTAAAAAAAAAATAAAAGATTCAAAATTCGAAAATGGTAACTCAAAAATGACACTGGGGTAATGTGAACCCCGTGTGACCAATTTGTGATTATTAGAAGATGTGACCACGGAGTGTAAATTAGAAGTTAATTTCTAATTTTGAAGGATTCAATTCTAATTCTGACCTAACTGTAATTTTATTACATTGTATAAATATTGTTCCTTTAATGGCTCTTGAGATTCTATCAATTATATGAATATATAAATAAATAAATATTGAAATTGAAAGACTTCAATTTTGAAAATTTGGAGTCTTGCAGGATTTTGTAACTTTTGTTTAAGCTCTAAATTTAGAAGATGGGGGAACTTTGGTTTAATTTACTATTTCATTTTACTCTCCTCCTATAGCAACCCTGATTTTCACTGATAATCAAATACGTGAATAAGCATAGACAGTACTTTGAACATTTTCATAGTTTGATAGCACCTGACCCAGAAATTAGAATGCTTCATTACCAAGTTAAATGCCCCAGTAGAATTAATGCTTCTCGATAGAACTTTAAAACTGATTAAAAGTCAAACTACAATATCCAACTACAGTAGACCTGCATTTATGTTACACTTCCACGTTCCCTTACTTTACTTCAACATCGACTCCAATCAGTTATTTAGAACTCCTTTTTCTCACAAAGAGAATGTGTTTACTAAATTTAAAATTTTTCTATTTATTAATACATGTTTTGAGAACACAAAAAATATTTCATATTTCTTAATCCTTGTTTTCGTCAAAATAAAAAATGACGTCTCGATTGCGGCGTTGATTTTGAAGAAACCATGTATTTGAAACCACAAAACCAAAAATAATTATAAAAAATCAGCACGACTGTCGCTATATCCCGAACTAGATTTAATTAGATTGACAAAGAATTAACAAAATTACAGCCGTCCGAAGTTGAAATATCGAAATCAGAGAAAAAGATGAGAAAAAATCGTTTAAAAACAACGAAATTGTGATTCTACTTCGAGTTATAATCTTTTTCACAGTTGATATTCCACCCACCTATTTTGGGAAAAGCAAGCATTAAAAAAATATATCACAAATCCCTTAATATTCCCAAACCACGCACTAACAACTAAAAAAATTCTCAACCCAGCAAAACCATTCTTTTTCTGACAAAAAACAGTTCCAAAAAAAAGTAACTCTCTAGGGGATGAGGTGTTACAGTGGAAACACCCCTAATTAGTTATAGAGGGCCACCAAAGGCACACGTGGCGCAGAGCGCGTTAAACAGCAAGACAGATAGTACTCTATCCCGGACTATTTCCAGCGCCAGCTAGGATGGCTATTGATTGATCGGCTCTCGAGTAATCGCTGGAAATGTGCTCGCGCGCTCTCAGGGGTGAGTCTTGCTGCGAGGGCTAATCAAAATCGCCGGTTGCATTATTAATTGGTCGCATCGAGCGCGCAGCTGCGAGTTAATGAATTATCGAGTCGACGGGCATCGCGATATGAATTATGACCGATCCGGGGACCTGTTCCTACAAAGGTTCGCGGTATTTTCGGACCAAGAAGCCGCCGCGTATCGCGAGGTATAGCAGCATGACAATAACTTTGACTGACACGAGAGCAGCTGAATTATAGATCGCCGATAATCTCGTCGAAGAATTCCTGCTTGGATTGCATAATGCACCTCGGCCCTGAAACTAGCTGCCTGGCCTTCGGGACCAATGGGCTTCCCGAGCAAACGAATCTTCCTGTCTGCGCAAGTTTTCTCTCAAAACAAAGCGCGACGGCCCGTGGAGCGGAATCATCACGCGCTTCCTTTTAGCCTCTACTGCTTAGACGTCTGTTATGCCAGAGATTAATTATCTGTGTCGATTAGTTTTAAAGGTCGCGGGGACTTTGAATTCAAATCATAGTTGGGAATTAGTCGGATAAATGAAGAATTATGAATAAAAGGAAGTTATTCGAAATGAAAATTTATTTGGACACAAATTAATTTGAATAAAAAATTATTTGAGATGAAAATTTATTCGAGAAGAAAATTATTCGAAGTTATTCGAGAAGAAAATTAATTCGAATAAAAAATTATTCGAGATAAGAATTTATTCGAGAAGAAAATTGTTCGAAGTTATTCGAGATGAAAATTAATTCGAACACAAATTAATTCGGATACAAAAGTTTTCGAGATAAAAATTTATTCGAAATAGAAATTATTTGAAGTTATTCGAGAAGAAAATTATTCGAAGTTATTCGAGAAGAAAATGAATTCGAACACAAATTAATTCGAATAAAAAATGATTCGAGATAAAAATTTATTCGAAATAAGGTTATTCGAGTTAAAAAATTATTCGAGATAAAAATATATTTAAAAAAATGATTCAAAGTTATTCCAGAAGAAAATAAATTCGAACACAAATTAATTCGAATAAAAAATGATTCGAGATAAAAATTTATTCGAAAAAATGTTATTCGAGTTAAAAATTCATTCGAGATGAAAATTTATTCGAGTACTTTCCAATTCTGATTCAAATTTGAATATTAAAAAATTCCCTTAAGGGTTCCTAAAAAATTATTTCGTATTTCCCAAAGCCATAGAATATGGTTGTTGTTATTATTATTATTATTATTATTATTATTATTATTATTATTATTATTATTATTATTATTATTATCATTATTATTATTATAATAATATAAGTTGTTGCTTATACCAAGAAAATCAAACATTAAGAGTGAAAGCTTGATGCATGAAAATTCCCACTGCGGTTCTCCGCTTAATAATTTAAGGATCACTGCAAAATTCATATCAAAACGTTAGCCCCCCAATTCAGAAGCGTCCACCGCAGATATCAGTGGTCTGCTTTCCACGCTCGAGCGAGTGCCCTCTTCCAAGCCTTTGCGGGGTTAAAATCGGTCAGATTACATTGTATGAATGAATTTCAATCGCGAAGAGCAGCAGCGGCGATACGAGGCGCCCGGGAAGAAAGGGGTGGCTGCCATGCAGCCGAGATGGCGCTGCACCAGCTCTGGAGAACGGAAGGGGACACGGAACGAGGGAGACAAGGACAGACAGCGCTTCCGCCATCGACCGAGGTTCCTCGGCGTGTATAGGTCCGCACGCACACGTGCCTCGCTTCCTACTGCCGCGACCTTGAACCTGAACCACACAGCCTCTCATCTCGGTCTCCCTCTCCCCTGACCTCTCCACCGAAAAGCCCGTTGAAAATCGATGCAGTGTTTGTCATTCGTCCCTGGATGGCGGTTTCCTCCCAGCAAGCGAACATTCGAGAGCGCTGCTCGAGTCTTGTTGCTCGAATTTTTTGGTAAATAGAGAGGGGGTGTGCGAATGATTTTTATTTATTTAGGGTTCTAATAAGGAACCCTTTCAGAATTGGGCATTATTCGAATAAAGGATTATTCGTTATTATTCACTATATGACTTCATTTTATTCAAAATTTTCAGTTGGAGATTATTTATTCGAATAATACTCAACCCTTTAGACTTTTAGATTTTTCGGGGCTCCCACAGTTCTGGGTGCCATTTTTGCAATTTACACAAAAATTACTTTGTAATTTGTATTTCTTTTAATACATGTAATTTATTATTTAGTTGATATTTGGAGTTTATAGTGACAAATGCTTGATTTAAAAAATACCGATTTTTGAAGTTTAAAGAGTTCTCGCAATTGAAATTGGGCGAAAATAATTTTTTGAGCTTAACAGAAAATCTTGTGCTCCTTGTAACTGAAGGGACCAATATTTTGGAGACTTCAAGAAAATGTGGTCTTTGAAATTGCTTTTTGGTTTGTAATGGACGCTCTTCTAGGCATGGAGAAAGATTTAATTGACTCGAATGACGAAGGCTCGGTCAGAGTGAAGTGAATTTCTCGTCGAACGTCGAGATGGAAGCGACAGGGTGCCATTATCGTGTTCCAATAGGTCAGGTCTGGCGGTTGACGCGCTCGTCGACGATCGATCGGTCGCCAGCGACATTAATGGAACGTAAGAAACTATTAATTACTGTCCCTTCAAGATTCGTGGGGAATAATGAGGAAAGAAGAACTAGGCGCCTCTATATTCTATAAAAACGTTGCAAAAATAATAGACAGACTTTTTATTAAATTCGTTCCTGAAGATGATTTTCAAGAGCTCTGGCAAGCTCCACCTTCTTATTCATCGTGTTCATTAGGGTGGAGCTTAAAAGTAATTAAAAAAATTAAATATTTTGTTAGGAGTCTTGCCAAAAACTATATAAAAACTTTAAACAATACATTTTTATGTTTAAGGGTAGCTCAAGTGAGCTAAAAATTATAGAAATTATGAAAATTCAACAAATAATGCACATATTTTAATTTATACATTTACATTACATTAGATTTACATTTATATTTAATAATTTGGTAAATTTATTGTTCACAGAGGCTCAGACACCAGACAGTGTCTCTTTCCTGATATAAGAGTACCATTTACTAAGTGTTTTACTTAATTATACGTCAGAAGGGGCACAATGGCACCTTTCCTCAGTTTCTATCTATCTTAACGAACAAATGAATGTATTAGAAAAAAAAATTCTAGTGCACCATACACTTCCATATAATTATTAGGTTCTGTCGGTTTTTAAAAACCGGGTTTAAAACCGTTTTTTTAATAAATTTGTAAAATTCAAAAATCGGTTTTTAAATTTAAAAATCCGGTTTTATATACAAGAATTAAAATGTAAAAATGCATTAATTATTTAATTAAAAACGTTAAAATTTTAACTTGACATTGCTGCGGACACAAGCAAAATGTAGTAGGTACCAGGTTACTTAAAACTAATCTTCATGAGCTCATATTTTCGGAAGAAAAATACTTAATGAAATAAAGATTTATAATTTATATTTTGTACGGATTTTAGTTATTTTAATTCTTTTTTTCATTTGGTTTTGTATGCAGTGTATTTTATTGTGATATATTTTTGTAAATCCATAAACATTACTTAAATGAACAAAAAAATTGTACGGATTTGTAATAATTTGTTTTCTTTATTTGGTTCTGTAGAAATAGAGTATATTTTATTTTTTATTATATATTTGTAATTCCATAAATATGAAGAATTTCATAAACCTGAGAATTTTTAAAATAAGTATAAACATGTATTTACCATTTTAATTATGTTTTTTTTTTGTGAAAATTCGAAAACCGGTTTAACTTCTTTTTTTTATAGTGGAATTCGAAAACCGGTTTTCTCAAAAGTCGGTTTTTGTATAAACCCTAGTAATTATCATATCCATTAGAAATTTCACCACCCTTGAGCTATCCCTAAATATAGATAAAAATTGTGCTCACCCTCCCCTCGATTTTATTTATTACAAAAGCACGAAACTGAGAAGTTGCGATCATATTTCCTTAATTGAAAAATAAGCTCCACCCCATTGTCCATCTTCTCTTGGCTTCGACGTTCACAACCAATCTCGAGCACTTCGATTGAAGAGCTCGTTGACCCATCACTAGCATCCCCCGCATAAATATTCTTTCCTCCTCTCGCTGTTATTCCTCTGACAGAGGCTTGTCAGCCACCCCGAGCCTATGCATTCGCCCGTTCGATTTCTGCTTTACCCCACAGCGTTGGTAATCCTGAACAGCAACTGATCTGACTGGGAGGCTTTGTCCCCTTCGCGGTGCCTTTCAACCCTCCCCGCAGCCCTGTGACTCGCTTCACCTCTAACAGCGGCGAAGGAAGCAAGCGAAGGAACATGAAAGACCTTGCTCAGGCTAGCGTTAAAAATAACATCTCTCCGATGATCCGTGCTCTCATTATCGACCTGACCTCCTTGAGAAGCTTTTGTGCCCTTCCGACGCGGCTCCATATACCGATTCTGATTGAATAGTCGCGATCCTTGGGATGCTTTCCTCGCGAACTCGAGGCACACGGGGCAGGCCTCAGGCTAAAGGAATTCTGCCGCCGATACTCGGTTCTTTTTTTGCGACTGTGACATTTATGCACGGTGTGTTTATTCTTGGATGCGGATGGTTCAGAGGTATTGATGGTAATTAAATTATGCTAAATATTTGCAAGCATCTCAGAATTATTCTGTAGTCTGTTCTGAATTAGTCATTTTTTTAATACTAACAAGGAAACATCACGAACCCGAAAATTAAAAAATTCTGAAACTTTGTGGATGGTAAAAAATTAAATTTTTTAAAAATTTCTTCTGACCCTCTCAGAAGTTTCCAAATAGTTTACAAGAACTTCGTCTAAAATTTTATCGAAATATATTAAGGATTAAAGGTCGCTCAATGGGAAGGAAATATTGCTATTTTGGTATAAATTTAAAAAAAAAATTTCTTTTACAGCTTGTTCTAACTGGTTAGGGGACTGAAGAATTGGATGAGTTTCGTTGTTATAGGTGCTAGAGCCAGTATCTAGTATGGTACCCGGTTTTACCCAGGTCACGGTGTAAAATCGTAAGAACGGATCATATTTTAAATCATTTTTTTTTTTTGTATTTTTTCTATATATTAAACAAATTGGGTATGTATTATTATTTAAAGCAGAGTTTATTCTAATGAATCCGAATTTGTTTTTTACTTAATAATGTCAAAGTTATCAGATTTTATTCTTAACGTCCCGATTTTGCCCTTGAGCGACCTTTATATATCAAAATATACAAATAAAAAACACGGAGATATTTTTTTGTCAAATAGAAGATTTTAAGAGGGTCAGACAATATATATTTTAAAGTTGAAAAATAAGGAACACCCTAATATGTAGGGGATTTCCTTCTGATTACAACGTAATTTTTTTTTCTGCCCAAAATTACTCTAAGGGGGGTGAAATTAACCCCTAAATTTATTATTTTTCGATTTTGTGTTATAACTCGCGAACTGTAAGAGATAGAAATAAAGTTTCGAGACAAAAGTTACTTTTTTCAATTAGATCTATCATTTGATAAAAAAAAATATGTTACAATTCGCGATTTATAACACAAAATCGGGAAATAGCTGAATTTTCAGGTTTTTTTATTTTATATTATATTTTATATTAATTTAATTTCACCCCCTTAGAGTGATTTTGGGTAGCAAAAAAAATTGCGTTGTAATCAGAAGGAAATCGTCTATATATCCACAAAGTTTCAGAATTTTTTGAATTTTCGGGTTAAGGGTGTTTCTTTGTAAATAAGTAGACAGATCTGTTCAGGTTTAGTTGAAAGTTACGACAGTGATTCCCAATCTATGGGTCGCGAAGTGTTTTTTGTTTTAATTAAGTTAGAATAAAATTGTGTTTTGAAATTATTTTTAGGTACATAGGTATGCTATTTAAAAAAATGTAATTGCTAATGTGTGGAGAACCATGAATGTCAGAATATAAGCGAATTGGTGTCGTGCGACGTAAATCAACAAAATGAATTGTGCTGCCATTTTGTAGCTATTTTTGGAAGGTTGCTCAGGCCATTATAGAATTAAAATTGTGCCGCGGTTTAGTCTGATATGTCACTCCACCCAAAATGTTTAGGTTAGCTCAATTATATTCTGAAATACCTATTTTTAATATGTTTTCTTTATGTTATTAAATGTGCCTTATTTTAATGTGTGTTATGGTATCATTAATAATTCAAATAATATATACAAAAAAGTCTGTCAGGGTATCAGGCCCTAAATAAAATTGAATAGAGGCAAGTGTTTGTCAAAATTCTCAGCTGATCGAGGAAAATATCCTCCACTAGAATTATTATAGAATATTATAGAATAGTGATTAAATATTTTATAATCAAACGGAGTTTACACTCTTGTTCGTTTTTCACCCCCTTCCTAATACCCTTTGCCCTACATTTCACCGCCTTTCTACCCCCTCCCATTTATTCTCCCACCCCTATTTTTAGTCCTCCCTCCCACCGTAGCTTCTATTTCTTTTTTCTGTATTTCATCCCCTGAACACTCCATCCCCTCCGATTTTACTCTCTCGAGCTTTCGCATTTTTATCTCCCCCTGCACTTCCCTTCTCCCTCAGATGCCTTCCACCACATTTCTGCTTTAAATTCTCTATTTCCCATCTCGGTCCCTACATCCCCTTTTCCATCCCCACCGTCTTAAAATTGCATCGGAATACTCGCTCTCTCTTAATTGCAATCCGCTCGAAAATTCTCTAGCTCTGACTTCCACGATTCATTGACCACCCTTCTTAACCCTTTAACCCTAGATTATTAAACTGTTTTAAAAATGACAACCAACTTTTTATGAAATTTAAGAAACCAATATGCCGGACTCATAACGTGTGCACTGATGCGCTGAATAAAAAATATTTCCTTTTTTATAGTTTTTTGATCTCTTAAAACCAAAGAAGTAAAATATATGTTCCTACTCGAATAAAAATATATTTTTCTGAAAATGTTGATGTTTTATTTTATAGCCGTATTTTTCACGAATGTTTAGTGACGTTATTCACAGGGTAATTTAGTTATCCAGGGTTAAGACCCACCTGTGTGATATTATTTACGTTTATTTACTGCAAACCGTCTCAAAATTCCACCTCCGCAATATTACTACCGATAGAATTGTAACCCCTTCAAGCTTTTTTTCGAAAAAAAAAATTGTTTCACCCCAGTTTGTAAATATTTATATAGCAAAATAGTAACATAAAAAAAGTTGTGATCTTTTAACATTTTTCCAAAATTTAATGTGTCTTTATTTAAGGGGTTAATAAATCACTCCCACGCGTATAATTATATCAGAGTTGGGCAAAAATTGTATTTAAATAAAAATTTCGAATAACGAATAAAAGTTAAAAACGTCATATATCGAATAAAGTTAATTTCGTCAAGCTAAATTCGTCACCTGTCGAATAAATTTAATTTTTCAAACTTCTATTCGTTATTTAAAAATTTATTTAAATAAAAAATTTTGCCCACCTCTGAACTGTATACACTGCAAACACTCAGCCAATCTTCAAACCCCTATTCCCAGAATACTTCAAGCTAGATAAAACAAAACGCGCCACAAAGCCAGGAGACGAGGTCTAAGTTCCGACAAGGGTGTCCCCGAACGAGGCGTCTATCATGCGCAAAGAAAAGAGCGTAGGAATGAAAGGCGCGCGAGCCCCGAGTCCGCCGAGAACACCGAGCTAACCCTTTAATCCCCGAGGCAGACGACTAGCTGCAAGCAACGACGGCGTTACATCAGACACGCTTCTGCAAATGGAATTCGGCTCGCACACCTAAGTCCCCGGCCACTCGACCTTGAACTCCCCAAGGTCTCTCTCAATAACAGAAGACCCGCGCGGCTTAACGGATTAACAGGGAAGTTAATTGGAGCCCCGGAATAAACTCAAAACCCAAACACCGGAGACAACGTGGCAAACGTAAAACACAGAATGTGTCAGTAGCAACTGGGAAGCCGGATCGATGAGAAGGGAAAGAATGAATGTGAAGCGAGGAGGAGATAAACGTCGGCGAAACGAGAAGGAATTGGCCTTCGTTCGAGAATCTCGAAAGCAGAGATGGGTAAAAAATTATTTGAAATAAAAATTTCGTATCCGAAATTTTTATTTCAAATAATTTTTTCGTGTCCGAAATTTTTATTTCAAATAATTTTTTCGTATCCGAAATTTTTATTTCAAATAATTTTTTCGTATCCGAAATTTTTATTTCAAATAATTTTTTCGTATCCGAAATTTTTATTTCAAAAAATTTTTTCGTATCCGAAATATTTATTTCAAATAATTTTTTCGTATCCGAAATATTTATTTCAAATAATTTTTTCGTATCCGAAATTTTTATTTCAAATAATTTTTTCGTATCCGAAATTTTTATTTCAAATAATTTTTTCGTATCCGAAATTTTTATTTCAAATAATTTTTTCGTATCCGAAATTTTTATTTCAAATAATTTTTTCGTATCCGAAATTTTTATTTCAAATAATTTTTTCGTATCCGAAATTTTTATTTCAAATAATTTTTCCTAAATAATTTTTAATAAATCAAATAATTTTTTTAAAATTTCGTATCCGAAATTTTTATTTCAAATAATTTTTTGCCCATCTCTGCTCGAAAGCTCGGTATGTAAATGGTTTAATGTCTACGCACACTTATCAGTTCCGTGACGGGTCAGCGATAAAGAAAGTTTGCCGGTTTTGAGTCGAGCAGTTCACACTAGTCTGACTTGTCCCTGTCAAGTTGCTGACACTGAAACAAATAGGCAGTTCGCACTGAACCGTCACGGAGCTGACACGTGCGCGTGGGCCTTAAGGGGGAAGAACAGCGAGAATAGTCACCTTGACGGGTGTAGGGGTGACCATGGAATGGATCCTCCTCCGGCAGATTGACATGCAGCAGCATACTCCCATAAAAGCTGGCGCCGCGCCGCGCCGTCACCTCTCCGCGCGCAACGTTACCGCGTAATCAACCTTTATGATACTGCGGGGCCACGATTGACACCGGTCTTGTAATCGAATTTACGGCTTCCGGCCTTGCGTAAGTGCTCCTCGACGGCGATGCGTTGTCGAGCAAGGGGCTTGGGGAGCTAAAGGAGAGATACAGAGACACCTGCCTGTCGCTTTAACGTTTTAGCGTTTTAGCATTTTAATGGGCGACGCGTTACGGCAATTAAAACGCTCTTTGGCTCTTGACGTCATTGCACCGATCGATTAAAGTAATATAATTTGGTCCTTTATTAATACTTAAGTTCAGGGAATTACCCCCTTAATAACATGAGTATAGAACATATACTTTTTCTTATTTTATTGGACTATTTTTTTATGACTTAGTACACTATAAATAATATAGTTTTTTTTTAGTGAAAGAGAGGAGAGTGTGTTGTTGTGGGGGTGGAAGATCTGTCTTCTCTGTCTGTCTTGGTCTTCTTTTCTCTCTCTCGGTAAGGGGATCCTTTTTCTTTTTTTTACCCCGCCGCCTCCAGCGTAACCGTAATCCCTAAAAGCCTAGAGTTATCCATAATGGGAGTAACTAAAAACTATTGTGCAGAGCAGGTGGATTCACGTTTTAAGGATCCCTCGAGAAGAAGAAGAGGCGTATAAGAAGAGGGTAAGACGCATCAAGTAGGACTACAGCCAACCGACACTGCCCCAGACACCTGGGGGCCGAGAGAAATAAGCTTGGAACTTGTATATATACGAACGAGACTGGGATCTGCCACTAGCGAGAAAGAGTTGGGGTGATTAGACCTCTGGTGGCGCTAGCGAGCACTAACACTCGTGATCTCGTGGTGAGGCTGGGACGTTACAAGTCGTTACAGAAATAGAATTCTACTGATAAGTTCCATCTCCCGGTAATTTTTAGAATACTCTACTATATTATGGTAGATATCCCTATTACTGTCAGTGTCCCTATTACTGCCACTTTAGTTATTTTGCTTAATAAAAATGTAACGTATAAAGAATAGTGTACAAGAATAATATTATTATTAAATTGGGACTGTTCTTATTACTATTAATATTATTCCAATCAGGCCATTATTACAATCGCCAATTTCATATATCTCCATTTTTACCAAACACTTTGCAACGTAAAAATTAATTTTTATTGTTTGTATGTAAACTAAAATACCCTTAAAGTTTCGAAAAGATCCGCTTAACAGTTTCTTAGAAAAAAATTTCCAAGAATCACCTTATTCCTACCGTCCAAAATAAGGGCTCCCCCCTTAAACCACTGGAAAAATTTGCAAAGCTTCCGCTACCTAATATGAATCAAAGTGTATGCACAATTTCCGTGTTATAAAATTTCTATGGCTATTCTAAAAGTGAAGAATTTCTTTTTTTACGATATTTTGCCCCATCTTAAATTCCGAGTGGCCCACCCCTGATCTAGTGAACGATTTCAGAGCTTCATACATTTAATCCAAGTACCTTCCGCCTGACTTTTCATGCTTCTCCCAGGCCAGCTTCCTCGTTCCACTCTGATAAAAACCAGGAGGTCTGGGAACGAGCAGCTCCTCGATTAGAGCTCGCGAGACCTCACCAAATGGAGAATTAATAGATCTTCCTAGCCCTGTGCAGGCGGTAATGAAAGCTCGCTGCAGAGCGAAACTATTCCCGGATTCAATTTCGATTTTCATCAGCACCGACATCCGAAGTCATTACGGCGATTCGGGGGATTTGCTGGAAAAAAGGAGACACCCATCCATTCGCTGGCTCGATAATCTCTTTCGACGACCCATCTGCCTTCAATCAGCGCGGATTCGATGGAAAACGGTAGATCGCGCGTGCATCCTGCTAGTTAACAGGAAACGCTTCGAACCTTACTCCAAACTCTTCTTACTTCAGTCTACTACTACATTATGAGTTCAATCATTACTTGCAGGTCTCTTAGAAGACCATCTGCAATTTCTTATCCAGTTGAACTTAAGATTACTTTAATCTCATGATCAATAGCAATCATGAGCGTCTGCAGGATTGAAAAAAAATCGCTTATTTTAAAAAACTATCTTTTATTAAATTTATACTAAAAAAGTGAATATTTTTAAATTTAAATTTTAAGTTTTTAATTAAATTTTGCTGCTACAAATGGTTAAAATGTATTTATCTGTTATCAAACAGCAAATAAATTAGTAAATTAAAGAAGTGAATATTTTTAAATTTCAACTTTAAATTTTTAATCAAATTTTGCTGCTACAAACGGTAAAAATTTATTTATCTGTTACCAAACAGCAAATAAATTAGTAAATTAAAAAGTGAATATTTTTAAATTTAAATTTTAAATTTTTAATCAAATTTTGCTGCTACAAACGGTAAATTTAATTATCTGTTACCAAACAGCAAATAAATTAGTAAATTAAAAAATGAATATTTTTAAATTTAAATTCTAAGTTTTTAATCAAATTTTGCTACTACAAATGGTTAAAATGTATTTATCTGTTATCAAACAGCAAATAAATTAGTAAATTAAAGAAGTGAATATTTTTAAATTTAAATTTTAAATTTTTAATCAAATTTTGCTGCTACAAACGGTAAAAATTTAATTATCTGTTAGCAAACAGCAAATAAATTAGTAAATTAAAAAGTGAATATTTTTAAATTTCAATTTTAAATTCTTAATCAAATTTTGCTGCTACAAACGGTAAAAATTTAATTATCTGTTACCAAACAGCAAATAAATTAGTAAATTAAAAAGTGAATATTTTTAAATTTAAATTTTAAATTTTCAATCAAATCGCTGCTACAAATGGTAAAAATTGATTTATCTGTTACCAAACAGCAAATAAATTAGGCTACCTGCGATATGTTTGAAACCACTTAATAAACACATTTATTAAAATCCTTTTTTTATGTAAACTGTGAATTCAACCTTCTCAGATGAGCACTAAAAGAGGATAAAATATTTGGCAGAGGGGCCAAACAGAATCCTTGCCCCGAGCGCTATGCAATCTATATAGGGTAAAGGACCCAATTACTGGCAGCCAACCCAATTACTGTCACCTTAAGCAATTTTACTTAAACATTTATTTATTCGTTATTTTAAATAAAATAGCTTAAGGTGACAGTAATCGAGTTAACTGCCAGTAATTGGGTCCTTTACCCTAGTTTCGTCCCTGATTTTGACACCCAGATTTTACACCAAATTTCCACCTCCGCGACTCAGTTCTATGCCATCTGCATTTCGTTTTTTCCAATCGTGTTAACCTTCGCTGAATGCTCATCGATTACACGCGAGAGGCAGCGAAAGATCGTGGAATCCTGTTAACGAAAAATGCTCCGCGAGAGTTAAGAGTGACGTTAATCGCGTTAGGAGACGTCATCGGCGACTCGGCCGCCTATAATTTGCAGAATAAGCGGGCGAATCGAGTCGCTTCTGTCGGACGTTCACGCGTGCTAACGCGACACCGCTTATGAATATCGATTTCCGCCGATGGAGTCGTGCCAGAAATTCCGTGGCTAGCGATATCCGCGCCGAGTGTCAACACGTGAACAGAAGTGACGATGGATTCGTGGTCATTTTTCTTTCGTTACGGAACTTTGTACGGGTTATGTAAAATTGAGAACTGGCAAGGGGGTCGTGCGCTCTGTTTACATCACTTCTATGACTCTTTCGTATTTATTCTTGGGAATACGAGGGCTACCGATTGGAAACGAGAAGAAGACGATTAGGAATATGAAAACACAGTGGAAAAATTATATGAAAGTTTTAATAAAATAAAAAAAAAATAAAATAATTCGTTTGCAGAGTTTTATGGAGCATAAGAAACCATTCAATTTTGAGTGGAACAATATTTTTTTTGTCTACTAGAAAATGGGAAAGAATATATTATTTTTCAATGGGTGTTTTTACCTCGAAAAAAGTAAAAAGTAGGAGGAAATAGAAATTGTATGATACTTCTATTGAGGTCTCCTACAAACTGCAAAGTTTCAGAAAGACAGAATTTTCGGGATACTGAAGTTCCCTTGTGAGTAGCTCTTAATGATCTTATGGAACAGCAGGAGCAACAATAGAAATGTTAAACAGTAATCACTCATGAAATTTACAAAATGGGGACTTAATAAGGTATAACTGTACCTAAAAAATTTCCGAATTGTTTTTCTTTAAAATAAAGTTTTGTATTAAAGAAGCCATCCCACACCTTTGATTTGTTTCCCTTGGGGAATCACCTCCATTTCTATTTTACCACCCGTTAAGGGACACTTTAGTAACTTCAGATATGGAAATAATTTAAAAGAAATAGTTTCAAATTAATATTGATTACTTGAATAATTTGAGATATTTGAATAATTTGAAATAAATAGTTCCAAATAAGGATTACTTAAATAATTTAAATAACCGAATCCATACCTATTACTTCAATAATTTGAGGTATTTAAATAAGGATTACTTTAATAATTTGAAATATTTAAATAAGGATTACTTTAATAATTTGAGATATTTCAATTATTTGAAATAAATAGTTTCGAATAATTATTACGTCAATAATTTAAAATACTGAATCCGTACCTATTACTTCAATAATTTGAGATATTTAAATAAGGATTACTTTAATAATTTAAGATATTTAAATTATTTGAAATAAATAGTTTTAAATAAGGATTACTTCAATAATATAAACCGATTCCGTACAGATTACTCCAATAATTCGAGGCAAACTTAATTTAGAAAGGAAAGGCAAAAACAGACTGTTTTCATCGAGAAGCGACGCGTTTCATCCTCTACGGTCGCGCGCGATCGGAATCGCGTTGGAAATGCAATCAACGCGCATCTGGATTCAATCTCGCCAACTTATGCAACTGGCACGACAAATATCGCTGTTGGCCGCCTTGGGTGGACGCCAGTGATATTCGAGAATACAGCTACGTAAACAAATAATGAAATAAATTGCATTAGGGGACGAGTGAACAGAAAGTGCGGGGTTCCCGGAAGCCCATCAGTTCTCGTGGCTCGAGGAATAGGGTAAATGACCCAATTACTGGCACCTTAAGGTATTTTACTTAAAATAACGAATAAATAAACATTTAAGTAAAATAGCTTAAGGTGACAGTAATTGGGTTGGCTGCCAGTAAATAGGGTAAATGACCCAATTACTGGCAGCCAACCCAATTACTGTCACTTTAAGGTATTTTACTTAAAATAACGAATAAATAAACATTTAAGTAAAATAGCTTAAGGTGACAGTAATTGGGTTGGCTGCCAGTAAATAAGGTAAATGACCCAATTACTGGCAGCCAACCCAATTACTGTCACTTTAAGGTATTTTACTTAAAATAACGAATAAATAAACATTTAAGTAAAATATCTTAAGGTGACAGTAATTGGGTTGGCTGCCAGTAAATAGGGTAAAGGATCCAATTACTGGCACCCAACCGAATTACTGACACCTTAAGGTATTTTACTTAAAATAACGAATAAATAAACATTTAAGTAAAATAGCTTAAGGTGACAGTAATTGGGTTGGCTGCCAGTAAATATGGTAAAGGACCCAATTACTGGCCGTCAACCCAATTACTGGCACCTTAATGTATTTGACTTAAAATAACGAATAAATAAACATTTAAGTAAAATAGCTTAAGGTGACAGTAATTGGGTTGACTGCCAGTAATTGGGTCCTTTACCCTATCGATTGCGGCTCGCCGCGGTATTCCGAAAACTGTATCACTGAGATATAGTCTAAAATTCCATCGAACGGTCTGACGTAAGCGTTCCTGGAGATCCAATATTGTTTGCAACGCGAGGAATGCAGAATGGACTCGTTCGCTATCCACACATCAACCAACGCGTCTCTTAATGAAAGTATCTTCAATAAAAATTAACCACAATGCGAGCTCCTCTAATAACTCGAGTGACATTGTTCAGTTCGTCCGTGGCATGCAGGCTGCTTTAAAAAAAAAAAAATGGGGGAGGCTTTAGTGAAATCTTGCTGATTCATGTGAACTGTTTTGTATTGTCGTGTTTGTATTTATTAGAGGGTGTAACCCGTTTTATCATTATTTTATTTTATTTTATTTATTATTGAAGGGCTATCTCTTTAATTTTTTGGCTCAAATGTCGCGCCTTTGTGAGTTCCAAAGGGGATTTATCGCGAAAAAAATCACTTTTCTCCACAACTGCAGAAAATCGCACTTTTACACTACAATTTTATTTTAATTATATCAAAATGTATATTTCTAGAAAAAGACTATTAGAGAATTACAAATGTATATTTGTCATTCAAAAGTTAAAAGATTAAAAAATTCGAAAATGGTAAAAATGGTAAATAATGGCCCTGGGGTGCAGTGAACACTGTGCGACTAATTTGTGATTTTAAGAAGCTGTGATCACGAAGGGATAATAATTATACAGGTTTCTAAGATTTAAAGTCTTCAAATTACACAGTCCCAAGTCATACTGTGATGGTAAGTATTCTCCAATACTCAGGATTATCAATATGGTGACTTTGAGCAAACAAAGAAAAGTGTTTTCTTCGAAAGAGAAAACTCTTTTGGAAAATTTTAGCTGGAATGTTTCATTGTTTATTCTCTAAGTCTAAATATGATACTTTTAACACTATTAACAGAATTGTTCATTCTGCTAATCTATATGCAGATCATGTTGACTTCTTTCATGGAACCTTATAGTCAGAAACAATTCAGAAACAATTTCTATAAAATGATGCCTCGACACAGGAACAGAGCAAAAATGATTTATATAGTATATTATATACAATTATTATGTGTATAGTATTTTTATGTATATACTGGGCCACGGCCTGTTTAAAACAATAATAATAATGACAATAATATTAATAATAAAAAGCTTAAACTCATCCAAAACTTCATAATAATAATAAAAAACTGAAACTCGTCCAAAACTTCACAATATTAATAAAAAACTAAAACTCGTCAAAGGCTTCATAACAATAATAATAATAATAATGCAAAATAATAGTAAAAGTATGGCGAAGTTGTAAGACGAGAAATTTGAGCGAAAATTTAAACGATTTTGTGCTAAGTATTTCGAACGTTTATTGCTAGGAACATTTGCCCCATGACTGTCATAAATTTGTAAACAAATCGGTTAAAATCTTGCACACAGCTTCGTGCACGCAAAGGTGCAGGGGATTATCATTGCACCGCGTGGCGGTTAGCTCCTGCATGGATTCAAAAGCGGGACAAGCTCGTGCCGACTGATTGGCCTGATTGTTGACGGTCGTGGGTCAATAACCATTTAACGTGGGACGCCGAGTAGTGCATCGAATCGCACGACACCTAAGAACTCTGCCTCTCGGCACGTTACATCGATCAGGAACGAAAGTTCCGCGGAACACGCAACAATCTGCCTCATACATGTTGCACCCAAGTAATTTCTGTCTTTCTGCGTTAATTCGAATATTAATTTCTATTTGACGGGCGTGTGACGAAATTTGGAGTTTAGGCTTGACGCTTCTTCGATCTTGTGGGACGGGTTTTTTTTTTCAAATAATTCAATTAATTTGTTGCAAAAAAGAGGCAGCTATATAATTTGCTAAAGTTGGGGCATTGCATGTGAAAAAGAAATGGTGAAAGAAGGAAGTCATTAGAATTTTTGGAAAATAATTTGTCTAAAATTATTCTAAATTTTTTAGAAAATAATTTTTCTAAAAAATTAAGAAAGAAGGAAGTCGTTAGAATTTTTTTAAAATTTTTGGAAAATAATTTTTCTAAAATTATTCTAAATTTCTTAGAAAATAATTTTTCTAAAATTATTAGATAATAATTCATCTGTAATCTCTAGAAAATTCATGGTTTTTTATGTTTCTATGTAAGTAGGCACTAACACATAGTTTTATAACATAAAAATTAAATTTTGTTTAATGTAATTATTTACCCGAGATAAATGGCCTTTTATACGATTTATTTTATGCAAAAATGGAAAGCTCTAAATTTCTAAAATTCACCCCGCCATAGAGAAAATATATTGTTAGTTGATAATAGTGCTAAATGCTGTGTTAATATGTTGATTCTAAGTGGGTAAAATACTTTGAGCATACAGCTAAGAATACTTCGTTAACACTGTTTTTATTAGTTCTCCATAAGTTGACACATTTAGAGCCGCCCTCTTCTTACAGCAAAGCCTTCAATTGCTCTCGAAGATTCGACTAATTTTAAGCTCTAACACTGAAGCGTCATTCCACACCTAATTTTATCGCTTCCAGTCATTTTCCCACGGCAATTTAGTTCATTCGCGGCTCTGCTCCTATTTTAAGCGCACCCTGCGAGTTATTTGTAGACGTAACTGGAAAAAAGCAGATGCTCATTCGCGAAAGCGCGACGAGCACCCTAAAGATTGCATCGGAGCAACGAATCTCAACAATCTTCCACTTGCGGACTCTGCGCTGCGTGTTTAACGCATGTGGAATACAATTAACGCGGAATTATTAATTTTGCAGGAAGACACTTGGAATATTTGCAAGTACTGTGTAAAATCGGGTGTTGAATTTTGGACGTGAAAATTGATAACATATGTCTCGACTCAGTGGACAAAATTACAAAAATTGAATTAAATTAAAAAAAATACAAAATTTTAATTAAATTACCAAAAATTGCAAATTTGGAACAATATTACAAAAAATTGCAACGTTTGAATAATTACAAAAAAATACACAATTTTAATGAAATTACCAAAAATTGCAAATTTTGAATAAAATTGCAAAAAAAAGTACACAATTTGAATTAAATTACAAATTGGGCAAAAGAAACTTTTATTTTTAACTTCGTTTCACACAAAAAAGTGAAAAAAACGGTTTCGACTTGAAGTAATATTTTCTTTATACTAATTTGCTCGCTTACGAGAGATATAGCGATAATCTTGGCACTTGAACTTGAGGAAAAAATGTGAGATGCATATAAAGTTGGTCAAATCGAATATGTATATACCTACAGCTATCTTAATAGTCGATTAACTCATTGCGAAAGAGTGAGCCGTAATATTCATGTCAAAGAAAATTGTTGGCGAGCGACGAAGTCAGTCATTATAATCAACGAGGATGAGTGGAACACAAAAACAGTGTGAGTCATTTTAACTTCGTACTGTCAGCCGAGGATTGAACTCCGGGTATCAAAATGGAAATTCAGGAAAACGGTAAAGCAATTAAAAAAACAGATTGTGTTCTTACGAGGGGAGTGTCTAAAATTGTGGGGCACTAATTTTGCTAAAAATTTGTATATACATATATAATACCATAGGAACTCAATTATGAGTTCCAAAAGAAAAAGAAAACCATTGGATTCGACTTAAAAAAAAGGCACCGCTCCTTCTGGGTTGATGACATTATTAATAATACTATACCTATATAATAATTTATTATACATATTCTGCACTAATTATATGTAAATTTGAAGGAAATCAGTGAACAGAGCAACTCGTGGACTGCCCTCGCTAATTTACAGTGAGTAGGGTAAAGGCTCCAGTAAATGAACACTTAAGGCTAATGAATGAACACTATTATAAAATTATGTTTGCAGCGCGATTGATTCCACGTGCTGCAAAAATTGTTTGGATGTGAAGCAAGATATGAAAAGAAGTCTCTAATTAATTAATTGCTTACTTTAATAACTTATTTTACTCATTTTAATAAAAACGTCCATCCACTGGTACGTGTTCATTTACTGGTACATCCACCCTATAGTGAATTAGAAGGTTCATTCTTCGGTTAGACGACTATTTTGAATCCCGCGAAGATCCATAGCAGCTGGTGAGTCCGAGATTATTAAATTTAAGCGTTTAAAGGAGAACGTTTCAGCCGCTATGTGTCTGTGCAATCACGCGCCAAACGTTAATTAATTCCGTTCGCGACCATAGTGCGGCGAGAAGCGGAGTTAGCCGTCAGTAACAATTCAAGGCAATTCCGGCGACGATCGCCCACTTCTGCATACTGAGCGGCCGAGCCGTGCGATGACTCGAGCAGTTCCACCATGGACCGGAAGGAATTCCACGAACGCATTCGAAATTGCGGGAAACTTCGGTGACAGTGACGGAACAGTATTGTTATTACAGTAGCGCTTCCCGAATCCGAAATTTCTGCTATCCGAATATTCGGTAATCCGAAAATTCGGTTATCCGAAAATTCGGTCGCACGAAAATTCGGTCACCCGAAAATTCGGTAACACGAAAATTCGGTCACACGAAAATTCGGTCACACGAAAATTCGGTCACACGAAAATTCGGTCACACGAAAATTCGGTAATCCGAAAATTCAGCCATCCGAAAATTCGGGCACTCGAAAATTCGATTACACGAAAATTCGGTCACCCGAAAATTCGGTCACATGAAAATTCGGTCACCCGAAAGTTCGGTAATCTGAAAGTTCGGTTGTCCGAAATTTCGGTTATCTCTAGGGATATTTTAAGAACCCTTAATATAAGATCAGGCAATTCTTAGTTTCTACTTTTTTTAGTTTCTTTAATGTGAGAAGACCACTTAAAGAGGAAATTCACTTTCCTATTTTCCTGGAGGTATCTCTTGAAAACTATAGTAGTTATAAAAGAATTCTTGCAATGAAAATTTAATAGTCTTCTATCCTCTATAAATCTACATATTAAAATTTGTTTAATATTTGAAGCTTAAATAAAGAAACCCTCCCCATTAAAAATAATTAAGCAACAGTAAATATAATTATTTATCCTTTTTATAGAAGAGTGTATCTCTTTCCCAAAAGCAACTAAAAATGTCCACATTACGAGATTGCAGGTACACAGCGTCAACTTGTAAACAAATAAACTGGAAAGCTCTGGGAACGTTGCAAAAACTAGGGTCGCCTAAATTTTTCAAACTACCTAGTGTCGTAAGTCTCGCGAAGTAATTTCGTAACGCGAGTAGTCGCGCAACTTCGCGCGCTTTTACGATGGAAACTAAGCGCGGACACATCCGATTTTAATCTCGTCTCCTCGCAATATTCAGGCATGTAATCAGTTTTAACGTCGTCGTAAAAATTCGCAAAACACAACAGCTCCGAGCATTAATTTCGCGGGTTTGACTGTATGATTACTATTCATGAATCGCGAGTAAATAGTGGAACGGCGGCCGGCGCGTGATTCGGCTATTACGTAAACGAAATGTTAACGGAGGAAACAAGGAACGATCGGTAGACATTCTCGCGGAACGTGTCCCGTGCCTCGTGTTTTCCTCCGTAATTAGATCAGGTCTTATTAGCCGAGCGCATTTCGATTCATTGATGTCAACGATCAACGCGATGGTAATCGGTCAATTTAAATTTCAATAAACACTTGGCGTCTCGTAATTCGTAAGATAGTCTCCGGCGACTGGAGGCTTTGAGGAACACGCAAGTCGTGTCTTTCAGTTTTCTTAATTAAAAAGATGGAAATCAATGAATCAGCTTATTTGAGAGGAGAAATAACGAGGCAATAAAAATGTTCCAGTGGTCTTCTCAAAAATAATTTATCGTTTGGGCAACGAGGGATAGAAAAAGGGACGATTTTGACTCGAGAATGTCGGCAAAATTAAGAAAATAAATTAAGAAAATTAATAAATAAATTGAAGTAGGAAATAAATAAATTAAGAAAATGAAGAAAGTAAATAAATTAAAGTTGAAAATAAATGAATTAAAGTAGAAAATATATGAATTAAAGTAGAAAATATATGAATTAAGAAAATGAAGAAAATGAATAAAATAAATAAATAAAAGCAGAAAATAAATAAAATTGATAAATAAAAATTAATAAAATGGAAATCTAGTCTTCAGTAACTGAATCAAATAAACTTGTTAAGTGGAATTTAAAGAAGAAAATAACGAACAAGAGATGGACAAAGCTCGTCAAAGGTGCTCGACGTTTCAATTCCAAAGCTAACTAGAAATTCACGACCGAATCAAGGCGTGGAGAGATCGTTTAACCAATTCCAAATAGTGTCACATGTCCGTGTAAATATAGCCGAAAGGTATTACCAACTCATTCATAAGTACTTTATCCAACAGGCTATATACCAAACTCATAACCAAGCGAGCAAATATACTTCTGAATTAGATTTCATTAATAAGTCACTAGCGTCCTTTCAAACTGCTGTGCATATATCTGCTCTCACCGACTAACTGATATCTATTACATCGACGAGATTTTGTATATAGATAATACCTCATATAATAATTATAACTGTATAATTTATACACCAAGGTCCGTTTAAATAAATAAGAATAATATGACAAATCGATAAAACTGGAAGGCGAAGAACCCAGTTAAATCTCTATTTTCTCTATTTCAATTCTAATTTATTTTATTACACCCATTCTCTATCTTATCACGTTAATTAGATTTATTATACGTTTAGTGAAAGACGGCTAGTGACGCTTAAATTAAAATTCTAATAACCCACTTTGGGTGTATAATAGCAATGAAATTAGAGGAGAGAAGGATTCACTTACCGATACCCTTTTGCCAAATCCAAGGAAGGACAGCTTCCTCTTGGTATTCTCCATCGTTCACCGGTCGTGGTAGCCGGTGGAGCAGCTATCAGCTTAGGGTGTCTTTTTCCTGGGTGCTCGGCCGATCCTGAGTCGGGACGGCGATGTCCACATGTAGAGGAGTCGCTGAGATGGCAGCTCCGTTCTGCTAGCTGTAAGATAAATTTTTTTTTTCAATTATGATAATGTAGGTAATTATAGGTGGACTGAGTAATAATGAGGTTTCTGGGAGGAGTGAAGAGCAGGTGGTGGGGAAAAATCTGTGAGGAGTTTGTGGGGGCTTTGGTTGCCAGCTATGCAACACAGGACCTCGATAATGGTTACTTTATTAAATCTGGAATCTAATCACTAGGGTTGTGAGTAGTGTTCCTGATTTCTCGATATTTTTTCGCACTTTGAGAAATGAGAAATCAGATTATATTTCTCGAGAATTCTCAAGAAATTAAAAAAATATTGCAACATTTATATTTTTGGAATAATGTTGATCATATTTATCTAAATTTTTATTCGTGTCCAACTTGTATAAATGAAAAGACAGATATTAAATATAATTGATAAATTTATTTATTTAATATAAAATGTGAACAAGGCGAAACATTATTTGATTAATTTAGAACAGAGTTGGGCAAAATGTAATCTAATTACTACTTACAAATTACGATTAAAATGTAATTGTGTAGTTGGTTACACATTATTTTGTGTAATCGTTAATCAACATTAATTATTATACAAAATAATGTGTAACAAACTACATAATTACATTTTAATCGTAATTTTTAAGTTGCAATTAGATTACATTTTGCCCAACTCTGATTTAGAATAATTTTTTCGAAAGCACAATGCGTCTAATGTCGCGTCAGCCAATCTACTTTTTTTTTTGTGACAAAATCTGCGGGTGTAGAAAAGTTTCTTTCATTTTGAGTGGATGTTGGTTTAATTGTATATAGAGCATCGGTGATACGAAGAGAAAAGTTTATAAACAATCGCGCAATTCTTCATATATATTGCTAACTTTTAATACTGATCGTACCATGTGTTTATATATATGTTCACGATTAACACACAATTTGAACTAACTGAAAATTCATTTCTGAAAACAAATGGGATTTATAATAATTTTCCTACATTGAAGATTCTCCAGAAATAAGAAATTATAAAATTTCTCGAGAAAGAATTCTCGAGAAGGAACACTAGGTGCGCGGGTACCTGGAATAATTAATTATGGAATCCAATTTGCAATTCGGGAGCCGATTTTCTTGTTTAAAAATTGTTACATCTGATCACACTGCAAAATTACAACTTAAAAGTTTTCGGGTTTCTAGTTTCGGCTACTCGAAAATTTTTTAATTAAAATTTTACAGCGTGATCAGATGTAAGAATTTTTAAGCAAGAAAATCAGTTCCCGAATCGCAAATCGGGTCCCGTATAATTTGGGACTAGAGATGGGCAAAAAATTATTTGAAATCAAAATTTGTGTACGAAATTATTTCAAATAATTTTTTGCCCATATCTGTTAGGAGCACCCGCACACCCCTACTAATCATTATTATGCCCAGAGAACCTCAGCTGTGGAGCTGTGTTCCGTTTTGGCATGCGCGTTTGATACCTCATTATTGCTTGGTATATATTTATACCTGGACAACACTAGCAGATTTTTGTAACATTTTGTTATTTACCTAATGTAAAAATTAAGATTTTTACATATGTTTCAAGTATCTTAATATAACATGGCATCTTTTGTGATTGCACTACGTGTTTAAAAATATATAAAAATGTTGTCCTTTGGAATTTTCTTTAATACATGTTAATTCAGTGCCAATGTTACAGGAGAGTATCCCGTGACCGGGATAAAATTAGCACGTCATATATATAGCATTTAAGTTTTACTAATCTAAAGTTACATTGACACTTCAATCTGCTTCTTTTTATGTTCAATGCACTCTCTTTTATATTTTTCTTTTTTTGATTAACATTTTCACATTTGCTTTATGTATTCCATTATAACATTGCATATTTTGTGATTGTACTACAAGTATGAAAATGTGCAAAATTTTTGTCCTTTTCCTTCTTTAACCCTTCGTTGACACACCTCCTTTTTCGATCAAATTTGACATACCTGAGTGGCTCACACCCAGAACAATTTTTGAACAACTGTCATTCTCATCTAAAGAATCCAATCGTCATAAAAAAAATCGTGGGTCAATTTTAAAGTCTCTATTAAGCCAATACTCGGTTTTGCAGAATGTTAGATTAGTATTACATACATTATTATGTCGAACATCAAATTTATTCAGAAAGGAAATCCGAAATAATTGAGAGGAAAATTAGCATTTACTTGGTATTTTCAGTGGTCCTGGCGAAATTAAGAGTTGTAATCAATAATATGAGACAGTGTATCACAGTAGAATTTCTACAGATGTATTTCTGCGCTCAGGACACTTGTTACATATGGTAATAGTAAAGTAACGCTTTAAAGTTCATGAAAATGACCCCAAATGGTGTGCATAATTTTTTCAATTTGTGTAACACGGGTGTTACACTATAATACTTAGGGTTAAAAATGATATTTTTATGTTTTCTCTTCTTTGAAAAATCTACACTTCTATTCTAGAATCTACACTTCTATTCTAGAATCTAAAATTTCTAATCTAGAATTTGGAACATATCCCCAAATAAAAGAACATTAACGTGGACCCTTTCAGCCCTTCCTTAGCCACCAATCTGACAATAACTATGAAATCGAGGAAAGGGAGCAATGGAATTTGCTCGACAAGCACTTCTTGCTGAACTGTATCGACATTATTGATACTCCTTGCTACAGTATTGAATGGAGGCTAAACTTAGTTGAGAGATTAAACTTGAGAAGTTATTCACCGCACGAATGAAGCGAAGGGAAGAAGCAGGTGCTGCGCGTATAGGGCTGATAACTTGAATCGACAACGGGTCATCGATCGATTCTGTTTCATCGCTGCTTGCTGAGAATGCCAACATGTGCAGAAATATTCCCGAGAAAAGAGAAACAAACACCGAATCGATGCGTCTGCGGGGATAAACACAGACCCGTAAATTTAGTTTGAATGCGACCTTGGAAATATCGAACCATAAAACAATTTCAGAAGATCTTAGACCTTGGGGATGCCACTCAACTCAGTTCATCTTAAATGGAACTATAGAATACATATTATTTTTACCACCTTCGAGGTAATAATATAATTAAGGGACCAGTTTGGGAGCTTAAAAATATACTGTTCTTTTTCGGAATTTATTTCTAAGAAATTACTTTGTTTATCAACTGCAAACTTTGCTCAATGCTTGCATTATATTTTGAGAACATGCAGGCATATTTTTTTTTAAGGAAATATAACGATTTTATCAAAAGTTATAAATGAATAACAGAAATGGCTTTCTAAAATTTGTTGCAATGGTATCAGTTATCCAGGTTGTCTGCTGTCAAAAATTCAAAGAGTGGTTATATTCGGTACCACAATAAATAAAAAATATTCAAAAATAATTCAATGCCGATATCTCAAAGAAAAAAATAATTTTGCTGTAGAAAGTAGAGCAATGATTCCCAATTTGTGGGTCTTAAAGTGTTTTCTTGGAGGTCGCCTTTTTTTTGTTTTTAATATTATTAAATCAGAATTGTATTCTGAAATATCTATTTTTAACACTAGAACAACCAACGATTGACGTATACCTACTGCTACCGGAGGGGTCAAAATGACTAGTTTTGTAACTTAACGAGTCATTTAAGAATAAAGTATACTACATATAAATTTTAAAGAACCAACAAACAAAGATCAAAACTATTTTACAGAATTAATTATTTCCATATTTTAGAAAAAGTCATCCAAAATTTTAGGAACCCAAATGTACTGGAAATGAGTAATGATTATAAGAAATGCCAAATAAGTCATTTTGACCCCCCTTGGTAGATCTACTGTTAATGTGTTTCCATTACCTTACCTTATATAGGGGGGAGGGGTCGCAGGTTATTTGAATATTATAAAAGGGAATCGCGACTCAGAAAAGATTGAGAAACACTGAAAAAGAGCTAGAGATTTTTGAATATTTTTTATTTAGCCTAGTACCGGCTATAAACACATACACACAAATTAAAAATCTTTTTGAATTTCTGATTTCAGGCTACCGGGACAACTGATACCATGACAGAAAACTTTGGAAACCCTGAATTTAGAACTTTTACTAAATTTATTATTTTTCTTTAAAAAAAAAATAGGTGCTATTCTCAAAAATATAGTACAAGCAATGACCAAAATTTCAACTCGATAAACAAAGTAATCTTTCAGAAATAAATTCCGAAAGAAACCCTACATCTTTAATCTGCCACACTAGGGAGACCACAAAGCACCAATTCCCTCAAACCCAATCCCTCCACAACACCTCCAAAAAAATCCCTGCAAATTAATCTAAAAACCGCAACCCAACAACCAACCCACTCAAAGAACCCAGAAACAAAAATTCAGAGACAAACGAGAGCTCTAAAATGTTCGAAGAAAATCTCAAGGTTCAGAGGACACTTGCCATAGTGGAAGGGCAGTTATCCTACGGGACGTTGGAGTGTAGAATTCGTGGTGGAGGCGCCAGTGGCAGCAGACAGATACAGACCTTTAAATGAAACGGTGCGGCGTAGAGTGACGGGGACGAGGACGGTATCGCGGGCGATCTCGAGAACACTTGTTCGCGAACTAAGGACCGCGGGGATCTTCGGAACGACCGAGCCAGTATCGAGAAGGAGAGGCGACACGACGACACTGACCGACCGACTGACTTGCTTTGCTTCGAGGCGACCAGCAACGCGACAAGTCCGTCCAGAGGGACGATCGTGGCGGATGACGAATGCCACTCCGTCCCGTTCTCACGTTCGCGGTATAAATGGCCAGATAAACAACCATGATCTGGACCAACGTTGCTTCGACTTTCCAATCTTCCTAACCATCGAAACACTGCTCGATGAAACGAGCCTCCGAAGATGGAAACTTTAAAACTGGCTGGCAGACGGTAGGTGTCGACAGCTGGTACCTTCCCTCCGATGTGTAAACTATATTCCTCCGCGCGACGACTAAATTTTGAAATGTAAGCTGCTTCGCTCGGAACACTGTGGATCGTGTTTCATAGGGTTCCTTGAACGCGGGGCTTTTGCTAACTTGCGCTTCTCGGGACAATGTTAAACGTGGTGTGGGGAGAGATTACGTGTTGTTATCGGGGATGGGAAGTGTTTTATTTAAATCAAGGTTTGAGTCTCACTCGTTCGTTAACCCGAGGTAAGTTTAATCGACACGGAAGGGATAATTCTTTTAAATTTTATTTGGTATTTGAAATTGTATTTTAATACAAATTTTGCCCGGTTCTGGTGGAGTGGAGGAGGATTTTGATGGACACTATTTTTTTGTCGAATATTATGTGTACATTCATTGAAAAATAAATGCCTTAAGAAGGCATATACAAGATTCTTAAAAATCGTGTAAGAAGTAAATAGGACAGAGAAAACAATTTGAGTGTAGATACGAAATTTTCATACAACTTTTAACGATGGCTAATTTATTGCGACACATTTTGTTGACGATAAAGTTTGTTGCTTTGAATAGTCATTTGTTTATTGATTCTTAAATTTGAAACAATACGTTACCTTCTTCTAACTAATAAATAATAATTTACAAAAATGCCATTAATGTATTAGATAATCACTATTTTACTTTACGTGAATTTCTTTTAATTTTTGCCGTGAGCGATCGGTGAAAATAGTATCTAGCAGTATAGTATTTTGGGGACATATGTTGTGGAACAAGAAAATCTAAGACATGTATTTTTTTTATTTTTTCTAATCTCAATTTTAAGGGTGAAATATACCCGAAAATTTCGAAAATCAGCATGTCCTGAATGAAGTGTTCTGCCACTATAAATGCCAAATATCCAAGAAATTAAGTGTATTTTAAAATAAATACATATTATAAAGTAATCATCTGTTTTAGTAATTGCTCCAATGTGTGTCTTACATTTTTGCGCTTAATAACATATTTGAAGGAGAACAGAATCGACACCAGACACTGTTTTATCATTCACTTTAAATTATAGCATCCTATTGACTGCAACTTGAGTCCCATTATTTTTTAAAATTATGAACAATTTTTACTTTAATCTACTGTAAGTATCTACATCTTGAAACCAAGTGGGAGTATATTCGACAAATTTTCTTTCGTAATTTTTAGCTGCATAATACACTTGGTAATATTGCAAATTCAAATAAGTTTTGATTACATTACTGCCACTTTATTTATTTTGCTTAATAAAAATGTAACGTATAAAGAATAGTGTACAACAATATTATTATTAAATTTGGGACTGTTCTTATTATTATTAATATTATTGTCGTACACTATTCTTTATACGTTACATTTTTATTAAGCAAAATGAATAAAGTGACAGTAATAGGAACACTGACAGTAATAGGAACATCTACCCTATTTATTTTCGTTCACAAACTGTAATATCTCTGGTAGATGGGTAAACGAGTATAATTCAGAATTATTATTAGTTTTGCAGGAAGACACTGACGTGAAAGTTGATAACATATAAGTTAAAAGAAACTTTTATTTTTACCTCCGATTCACAGCAAAGAAGAAACTGAAGCTTGAAGTAAAATTTCACTTAGGGGTCGTCCTTAAATTACGTAAGGCTGTTCAGAGGGAGGGGCGCAAATTTCTTACGTTTTCTTACAAGGGGAGGGAGGAGTCAGGTAGCGTCTTACGTAATATTTTTTAACCTAATTAATATAATAAATACAATTCTATCATTAATGTTCCAGAAAAGTTGTTTTAGTTTAAATTTCTGAGTTAAATGAATTATGTAAACCTTTAAAAGAATTTTAATAACTGCAAAAATTCAATGTAAAAAATGTTACGTAAGAAGGGGGTTGCAATATCAAATCTTTCGAATTCTTATACTGGGGGAGGGAGGGGGTAAGAAATCGTCAAAATTACCCTTACGTAATTTAAGGACGGCCCCTTATACTTATTTGTCCGCCCACCAGGGACGAGAAAATTAAGCTTTAATACTTCAGACCATCAGTAAAGAAACAAGAATCAATAAATTGAGTTTTCTTAAATAATTTCTTGTTTTATTTTGACGACACAAGCTTCTGCTTAGACAAAGAGTGGGGACATTTCCTGTTTTTAACCAGTATATAAAATCTTTAACGTTATCTCACGGGAGTATTTGAACTTTATAATCCTTTGTGATTCGACAATTTGGAAATCTCAGTTGCCACCAAAAAAATTTTAATATGTAAAACAGAAAATGTGTGTTTGTCTATCGCCTAAAAACTTTCGAACGCTAAACTTTGAGGTCACGAAATGTGTCCCAGCTCATTATACCTAGCTAATCCAGATGAATGTAACTATTCCCACAAAAAAAAATAAAAAAAAATTATAAAATCAAAATTTAAATTTCGGGCGAAGGACCCAATTACTGACACGTAACCAATTACTGTCACCTTACACTATTTTAGTTAAAATAACGAATAAATAAACTATAGTATATAATCTATAGTATAAATTATAGGTTGAAATACATAATTCTTTTTGTGTATGACTTTACAACGTTTATGTATTCGTTATTATAAGTAAAATAGCTTAAGATGACAGTAATTGGTTAGGTGTCGGTAATTTGGTCCTTTACTCTAGTAGGCTATAAATCGCAGATTAAAAAAAATGTACATTCCCAGTTTCCCCTTGCCCTTCATTATAACGAAATGCTTTTGCAAACAATGCAATAATATTTATACACACTTATTTTAATGTAAAAAGTAACACTAAATTTCATAAAGCATTACATAAAGATTAGAATACATCATTAGAAAATACCCAATAGTGGATAATTTTCGCCATTCAGAGAAGTGTGCTATAAATAAATAAAATCATCATAATTCCCTCAATCTTCATTCCACGTATTTATGTCTCCCCCCAATGATTGTGTTTCGCTGGCTCGCTCGAGCATGGTAGCCTTAAGACCTAGGTGGGCGCCGAAATGAGGTCTGCCAGAGTAACGAACCGAAGACAATACAACATGGTTGTAACGTGAGGATTCGCGTCGCCTGTCTTCTCAGTCGTCTCTAATTACATTCTCCTATTGAATGAGGCGACAGGACGAAATGCCTGGCGTTTTTCTGTCGCCCGTTTGATTAGCCGCGCGCGGTACCTGGCCCCGCGATATTTAATCGCACGTCCGAGTAGCAATCTTCCTACAGCCTCTGAGCGCTCTTCCACCGTGGAGCGCCTTCGCTGAATAAGTAATCGACAACGATACTAACGGCTGGCACATTCCACTCGAAATCGAACACCTTTTGGAGTAAGATTTCGGATGTTGCTGAAATTTGAGTATGTTGTAGTCTTTAGTGATATTTAAACGTACCTCAAAGAATTTTGAAAATTTTTGAAAAATGTTGATTTTACAGCTGTTTGAAGATAAGTGCTAACTTTTTTTCAGTAAATTATTGCTATGGAAGTAGTAAACGAATGGAGATGAGGTTTACGGTGATTTGTAGAGAAGACATTGAAGTTTTAAGAAAAAATTATTTCAGTTTTAAAAAAAATTTTGCAATTTTTGTACAATAATTATAAACAAATGCAGTTTTTTAACATCGGGCGCGATTTTAAAAATTTAAAAGAACAGAATATAGGTCTATCCTTCCCCTTCATGAGCTAAATGTCAAAAATATGAACATTTTAAAATTGGCCCTGTAAAAATTGCCGAAAGTTGACCAATCCAGGGTAAATTGTAACACATCTGTTTTACTTATTTAAATACAAATATGAACACAAATAAAAATTTCTAAAGAATATAAAGGAAAACTCAGATCATTATTAAACATTTTATATACATGAGTTAAACAATTATTATTTATTCAGCTGATTCTATCAAAATCTTCTTCTTCGCTTTCTTTATACTTTTTTTCTACTTTTTGGATTCTCGATTGTTCTGTTGTTTGTTGATAACATCTTTCTTCGGTGTGTCAGCAAATAGCTTGCTTTATCGCCGTTTAGAGCGGAGTAAGTATAGTAATATGTTACAATTTACCCCAAGCTTGAATTTTGGCGTTTTATCTCAGAAAACGAGAAACTAAACATCTGTACTGATTCATTTGCGACAAAGAAGCAATAATTCAAGTGACGGTTAATTGAAATAAAAGTGCTAAGACAACATTTATTTACGTGCTCTAAATACTAAAATTTTGGGCTATAACCACAAAATGAATATATAACACTCGTTTGTGTCGCTAAAACCGATGGTGCATATCGTCAAGCACCTTTCGCATGCTGTGGGTTACCAGATTTTTCGTTCAAAAGATTTTACTTATGTTACAATTTACCGTGTTACAACCTACTCCGTCCTCCCTTACTGTTTTGATGAGGGGTTTGAAGAATCGCGATCGGTGATGAAAGCTATTTTCGTAGGAGGGATAAATTTTAGTTTTATTATTGAAGAGAAATTGGAAATGACTGGAAAACGTGGGTTTGAAAATTCGTGTACTGGCAAAGATACTGTAAGGAAGGACGAGTATAGTTGAAGAGGCTCGAAGAGAAAATTAAAGGAGACGATCCATCTAGGGCTGTTGCGAATATGCGAATATTCTAGTATTCGAATGCCAGAGAATTTGAATTTGAAGTTTGAATACCAGAGAATTCGACTTTGAGATTTGAATACCAGAGAATTTGAATAATTAGGAGTATTCAAATATTCGAAGAAATTAGGAGTATGTATTCTAAATTATTTGAATTATTCTAAATTATTCTAAATTCGAAATTATTCTAAATAATTCTAAATTATTTGAATTATTCGAATTATTCGAAATTATTCAAATCTCAAATTGGAATTCTCCTTATTATTTGAATATTCGAATATCAAACTCGAATTCTCTGGTATTTAAAAATTCGAATCTCAAATTCGAATTCTCTAGTATTCGAATTCTCTAGTATTCGAATATTCGAATCTCAAATTCAAATGCTCTGGTATTCGAATATTCAAATCTTAAACTCAAATTCTCTGGTATTCAAATATTCGAATCACAAATTCGAAATCTCTAGTATTCAAATCACAAATTCGAAATCTCTAGTATTCGAATCACAAATTCGAAATCTCTAGTATTCAAATCACAAATTCGAAATCTCTAGTATTCGAATCACAAATTCGAAATCTCTAGTATTCAAATCACAAATTCGAAATCTCTAGTATTCGAATCACAAATTCGAAATCTCTAGTATTCAAATCACAAATTCGAAATCTCTAGTATTCGAATCACAAATTCGAAATCTCTAGTATTCGAATATTCGAATCTCAAATTCGAAATTTCTGATATTAAAATATTCGAATTCTCTAGTATTTTCCTCGAATATTCGTTACAACCCTACTTAGAACTCCTTACATGAAACTTCACTACCGCTTTCTTTCCTTCAAAACCGCAAATTCTCAAACTCCGAGTAAATTTTTCAAAGTAACCTAATCTATTTTCAAAGTTAAAAATAATATCAATCAATTCATCTGCACGAAATCCTTCCAATTTCGCCCAGAAAACGCCACAAACTCGTAGGTCAGCAATCTCCAGGCAGGCGTAAGAATCCCTTCGTCGCGCTTCAGCGTGACCTGACGTCAGCCATACGACGATTACGCGAACTTAAATTTCACCAATCTACAACCGTCCCCCGAAGAAGGAAACATTTCTTGCCGGAGCTGCGCACACTTTATTGCGCGCGGCTTGATTTACGGCGCGCCCCAGTGATTTACGGCGCTCCTTAATGAACCGCTGATTCTATTATTCCTCTCCGCGGTATTCTAATCCGCGCTATTATTCGGCAACAGATAAATCTCCAGGGGCAATAAAGGCCCCGGGGAACGGGCAACGGCTTTGCCGACGAGCAGACGACGTTCCTGCAGCAACTTTTTGCTACAACGCTCCTCGCGAGAGGAGCGATTGAAATTTTTTCATGTTTTCGTGGTAGCAACCTTCCAGGGAAAGGACTGCGAGATTACATCGAGGGCCCCGCGAGGTCAAGTTTCTCGGTATTCGTCCGAGCCGGCGGAACTCGTGATTTTGGGGGCACGCTTTGGAAATTGAATTGCCCAGGGATTTAGTGGCAAAGCCTACCTGCGGTATTAACGAAACCCTCGGACAATGGTGTATGGTCTGTACAGAAATTCAATGGTTCGGAGAAAGGTGGTTGCTGGATTTCAGTTTTAGTCTGTTGAGAACTATCTTACAGTTGCTGGGAGATTTATGAATACCTTTAGAATTTCTCTTCCAACTCGGTTGCACGGTGTATTATTATACACGGTGTTTCTTCTGAATCAATTGAAACATTTCTGATATATTTAAAATTTAAAAAAAAAATTCTACAAAAGTTGCATATATTTGTGGGACACTATGGTCAATTCGCTTTTTTTTCTTTTTTTCTTAATTTAAATTTGAAGTCAATGACCCACGTACAGTAAGTCCTTCAGAGATAATAAAGGCCTTTCAAAAAATTTAAAAACAAAGTTTCACCCAGAGACCAGAAATAACAGATATTTTTTAAATTTTTTCAAAAAAAAATCATAGAGAAAAAGTTAATTTTTATTTAAATGGAAGTCAGTCTTCATTAAATACTGCATAAATTTTTCGAACAATCAAGTGATTAAAAAATATTAAGATTTATCTCTTTTTGTTACGAATAACCATTATTGGCAACCGAAACATTTTTTGGTCACTAATAATCATTATTGATGACGGAAATATTATTTGGTCACTAATAATCATTATTCATAACGGAACTATTTTTGGTCACGAATAACCATTATCGATGACCAGAATTTTTTTTCGTTACGAATAACCATTATCGTTGACGAGAAATTATTTTGGTTACAGCGTAACCAATATATATTGCGGGAAATATTTTTTTGGTTGCGGTATAAGCAATACATATTAAGAGATTTTTTTTCGGTTACAGTATAATTATTGAATTATACTCTATAAAATATCTGGAATACGAACTGTGGGTATTAGGAGCCGCGACGCGCTGTAGAATAGAGATAGTTACACAAAAAAATTCTGGTCATCGATAATGGTTATTCGCGACCAAAAAATATTTCGATTGACAAAAAAGGTTATTAGTGACCAAAATCATTTAAACAAAAATATTAATTCTTAACCCATAACTTTTAAGATTTATGTTATAACAGTTATGATCCCTGGTTTCATCTAAATTATTATACGCTGAATCCCACAAAATTCTGTAAATTTTGTATAAAAGATTTTTATGAAATTTTAAATATAGCAAAAATATTTCAGATGATAGAGTTGCTATCGTTATTATTATTATTTAAAGTTATGTGAAACAGTCTACATTGCAAGTTTCTAATTTTAACTCGCATCTAAGCTTCTTTATTTATTCCCCCTCACATTTAATACCGATTTACCTTTGCTGGCACCTTGGCTAACGAAGATGTTTCCAAGTCATGCTTCACCGCAGAGAAACGAGTGGAGAATTACTCATGCGAGTCAACAATGTGACAAGCCTCTGCTTGACACAGCAAACAATCGCGATTTTTGCTCAGCTGCGCCCCGCGACCGTTCCACTACGAGTGCACACATGAAGTCCTCCCGCCATCCCGAGGCAAACACGGAATTACGGGGCGATACCCAGATTACATACTCTCATCTTACACATCGACTGATTAAATCGAACACATGAATCACCCGGTGAGAATAATTTCCAAGAAGAGATACGATACCTGCTACCACAGCGCGATTATTTTCGTGGAACCGAGCACCATGACCCTTCGGTTCTCAAACACCACTGGTGGTCGATTAGCTTCTTTCTGGTCCAGCGAGTGCGAGATGCCGATCGACTGTACACAAAGTGGGTCAAAATGGGTGTCGCGAAATTCGGAAGCTTACTCTACGTGACGAAATTGAGAAAAAGGGCGAATAAACAGGGGCTTGTAAATTGCATAGGTTTTCTTTGAATACAGATAGGGTAAAGGACCCAATTACTGGCAGCTAATCGAATTACTGTCACCTTAAGCTATTTTACTTAAAATAACGAATAAACAAACGTTTAAGTAAAATAACTTAAGGTGACAGTAATTGGGTTCGGTGCCAGTAATTGGGTCCTTTACCCTATTTTTCGGCCAAACAAGGTAGAATCCCCCCTTGTGGGGTTATACCTTGTCAGGAGGCCGAAAAATAGGGTAAAGGACCCAATTACTGGCACCGAACCCAATTACTGTCACCTTAAGTTAGGGTTACTATTTTACTTAAAATAACGAATAAATAAACGTTTAAGTAAAATAACTTAAGGTGACAGTAATTGGGTTCGGTGCCAGTAATTGGGTCCTTTACCCTATTTTTCGGCCTCCTGACAAGTTATAACCCCGTAAGGGGGGATTCTACCTTGTTTGGCTGAAAAATAGGGTAAAGGACCCAATTACTGGCACCGAACCCAATTACTGGCACCTTAAGTTATTTTACTTAAACGTTTGTTTATTCGTTATTTTAAGTAAAATAGTAACCCTAACTTAAAGTGCCAGTAATTGGGTTCGGTGCCAGTAATTGGGTCCTTTACCCAATTTTTCGGCCAAACAAGGTAGAATCCCCCCTTACGGTGTTATAACTTGTCAGGAGGCCGAAAAGAGACGAATGTTTCTGAATTTTTTTTGGAAAAACTGAAGCATCTATATTTACAAAACTTTTTGCACTTAAAAGAGCAACATCTAAAGAAGATTTGGTAATTTTTTCGTAAAAAATATTTACGTTTATAATAAAATTACAATCGATATGCAAGAATCCTTTTATAAAAAGTTGTTTTGCGGTGAGCACTGCAATTCGGAATCAGATTATCGAAAATAAAAAAAACAAAAAAGATTTCGTTAGTATATTAATGTATCTTTCGACTGACGGCGGGAGATTTTCGAAATATTAATTTAAAATAAAATGGAGGCTATTTAAAGTTTGAAGGACCTGATTTTCGCGCGAAAAACGGCCATTTTTCATCTATAAAATCGAAAATATACATTAAAAAAAATGCGAACGATAGTCGATAGATTTTTATATAAAAAATAATCCCACAAAGTATGAGAAACATTGGTGCAGTAGTTTTTGAGATATCGTGCTCACCGTTTTTAAAAGGCTTCTTGAATGTCATTGTCTTTTTATTATAAACGTTAAATATTTTTTTACAAAAAAATTACCAAATGTTCTTTAAATGTTACTCTTTAAAGTGCAAAAAGTACATGAAAATATATGCTTCCACTTTTTCAAAAAAAAATTCGCAAACATTCGCTTCTTTTCGGCCTCCTGACTAGGTATAACCCCTTAAGCTACCTGTATCTCAGAAATAACTTATTAAATTAGCCCCATATTTACCTCAATCTTTTTCTCAATTTCAACACCCAGACTCTCCTTCGCGACACCCATTTACACTCACCCTGCGCGGCGTTCATGCCGCAGTAGCGTCCAGCGAGGAAAGACGATACTCCAAGGGACGCGGCACGAGTTGGTGTCTCACGTCGAGCTCCTCTGAAAGCAACACCCTCGTGGGAGACGTGTATCGTTGAATTTCGCCGGAAAGACTTGATGGACGAGCGCGGTCTGAGACTTGTTCGAGCATTCGGAAGGCGTCGCGATGAAAAGACCTCGCCAGCACACGGCAGACTCCGTTTCTGGCTGCAGAGGAAAACAATAGCGGGGGCCCTTTGTCAACGCGCCATATGTCTGTTCCGTCAAAATTGGTGCTCTTTCTTCTCCGATCCTTTGTCACGCTGTATCAACATCGTTAGACTGTATCGGTGAATTAACGCTTCTTTTTATAACGCGCCTTACGCACGGGCGCTCCTGTTACGCTTTTTGCAACGCGAGCTGACCCTCAAGCTGCTCGAGATAGCCACCAATGCGTTCGGTTTCTATTTCTTTGGATTTGGGAGCTTTAACCTTCGTAGAATGAATGCAGGGTCATTTTTACCTAACTCTGACGAAGTCTATCATGATTATAGGGTAAAGGACCCAATTACTGGCAGCCAACTCAATTACTGTCACCTTAAGGTATTTTACTTAAACGCTTATTTATTCGGTATTTTAAGTAAAATTGCTTAAGGTGACAGTAATTGGGTTGGCTGCCAGTAATTGGGTCCTTTACCCTATGTGTGTTGGCAATGACAAAATATAACATTATTTGTTAAAATCGTATAGAAGATACACTTATTTTATGTACCAAATGTATATATATAATTTTTTTTATGTATTTCTTTATTAATGCATTTTAGTTAATTTGAAAAATTTTAATTACTTAATTCATTTTAGGTATATTCAATTTTTTCGTGAAACAGGTGTACCAAAGAAATGTTGCTATGGGTCTAATTGACCCTGCATTTGTTTCACGCGACCATATCCACCATTCGGTTTCCGAGGGTTAAGGGGGTTGGTACAGTTGGTGAAACAAGTGTAAAATTGCCACTTCTTCGGTTCCTTTTTCCCAATATGTTCTACTGATTCTGAGTGAATATGTAGTAAAATATATTTTTTTACAGTTTTTTCATATTGGGTGAGTTTTAAGATTTAACCCTTCAAGGACACGCGTGGTGTATCGCACACCAGGATATGTATTTGAAAATATTTCTGTAAATTTTTAGTCCTTAATAATACCATTTAAACTTTTAGTGAATTTTAAGAAAATAAATTGCTTTTATCTACAACTATTTCTTTAAATTCAAATTTCAACATATCGAAATTTATATTTCTAGAAAAAGACTATTAGAACGTGATTGTATGAGTATTATGAATGTACAATTATCACTTAAAAGTAAAAAGATTCCAAAATACGAAAATGGTAAAAATGGTAAAAAATGGTAAAAATGGTAAAAATGGTAAAAATGGTAAAAACGGTAAAAAATAGTGCTCGATTGCAGTGAACTGCAGAGGGTTAAAACTGCTTTTACCAAACCTTATATTTTTGGGTTTCTAAATTTCCAGAACTAAATTACTGTAGCTACAATTTTTTTTTAAGTCGAACAAACAAATTCTAGTGGATTCATTTCTCAATAGATTTACCTATATTATTTTCAGATCTATTTCTAAGCGTAAAAAAGGTACCTATGGAACTTAGCTTCCATTGAAGACAGTGATGACGCAGAAATATCAACGCGATAGAGCTGTACACCAAAGTATTCTCTTCCCCTCAATCGTTGACACTTAAATTACTAATTGAATTCCAAACATAAGTCACTTATTCCACACTCGCGGCGTCGTCTACTCGAGGAATAATTCCCTCCACTGTTTTCAACTCAAAGCGAAGGAAGCAGTAATTGAAGCGTCACCGCTTGAACTAAAAAGAAGCCTTGGAAATTTCGAAGTCTTCGCTCTGATTAAGCTTCAACCTACATCACGATAATCACCTTCAGTCAACTCACAATTAATTTTCTGTTACCCACTACCTCTAACCCAATTTCAAAAAATTTTACGGCTGCCTCCTTTTTGCAACAGTCTCCAATTATTCGCACAACTTGCCATTTCAATCCGCAGCGAAATACGCGTGGTGTCTACCAAAACTAAAAGTGTCGGAGAATGAAACTATTTACCTTAGACTATTCACCGTCCGTATCGTGAGCCGACTGGAGTACACAGCCGTGAGTCGGTACATAGTGACTGGATTTAACCTTGTTTACGCGGTGTGCCGAATTCTGTTTGCCTAGCAAACCTGTTTTGATGCTACCTGCGTGTAGCTACGGCGAAAGGTGGGCGCTGCCCGTAAACGCTGTCATTTTAAGCTGCAATTTGCTGGCGAAACTCGATATGCAAACGACGCGATCCGACTCGATAATACGCCGAGGACCTCGCGGTGGGTCGCGTGGGAAACATTCAGCGAACAAACTTTCCGGCAACCTGCTGCAGGACTGTATTATACAGAACTTCTCACTAGACACTATCGTCCAAACTTTTCTGCATTTCATAGGTAGGTATCTAGAATTTTCGTGGAGCTATGAGAACTTTATTTTACCTTTATCAAACGTGGCGCGATTTATTTGGAAAAACTTTTTAAGGAATTTTATTTATGATGATGATTTATAATAAATATTCTTTTTTAATAACTAATTGTGACGTAAGAAGTATTTATTTAATTTATTTTTAGGAATTTAATTTTCTATTTGTAGTATAATAGATTATTTACAATTAAAAATTCAATTTTTAAGAATTGTTTATAAATTACTTATTTTTCGAATTTGTAAATATGAAATTTGATTTGGAATGGGTTGATATAAATCTTTTAAAGGATGAACAATTTTTAAGATAACATATTTGATTTTTTGATTGATTTTTAAATGAGTTAATTTTGTTTTAATTGTAACAATTTCACTTTTTTAACTTTTAAACAATTTTCACTTTTTATAAGAACTGCGCGATATTTCCGCGATATTTCTCGAAGAAATAGTTGTTTGAAGGAGAAACTTGGCGACGCTAAGTTTTGCAAAACTTCGTTTGTATGGTAGTTACGTAAGAGTTGCGGAGTTTGGCTCCCCGAATGCCAATTTGGTTTCGGTACAGCTGACGCGATGCCCGTAGTCACGTGGCAGTAAAAACGTCCAGCTCAGCATTCTCCATTGTCACTGGCGAGATAATGATTAATGTTTGTCGTACTTGCGGAGACCGAAGTGTCAAACGTCGCTTCGACGATTTTGTGCTCGCTTCTTCAAGACGTAATTAGTCGAGAGTTGCTTGGAAGTGCTACGTTCCAGGAATCGAGAGACGAAGATTGCTTCGCAGGAAAAGGAGATATAGAATATGTAACTAACAATTGCGGTATTATCTAAGAGGTTCCAATCCTCGACGTGACTTTGAGTTTTAGTGAAATTCGTTTAGAAGGCACGAAACAAGTTATTGGTGGGGAAAAATTGGTGGAAATTTGAGAAAGCTATTTATATTAATACAGTGGGGAACAAAAGTATTGGAACACTGTTTAAAACAGAATAGCTATTTTAAAACTGGTCCAAACGTGTTGAATTTTTATTAGGTAACGTGTCTAGTCGTTTTGAAAAAAATATTAAATAGGGAAGAAAATAGTGAAAGTCATTTTTTTTTATTCAAGCTTGTAATGGAAATTTAGAAAATTTCCTTTTTGTAGATTTAAGTCAGTAGTATACACACTGAAATTTTCATAGAAAGATAAATAGAAGAGATAACAAATGGAAGGATAATAAAATGATTAGGAAATATATGTTGAAAGGAAATTTAAAAAAAAAAGAAAAACGATTCAAATTTGTTAGTTTTACACGTTGAGATGACTGTCACAGTGAAAGGCTAAATGAAAACTTGTAAAACTATTTAAGTTCCCTTTCACAACCGTTGAGACTAAAAACAAATCTATATATATCAACATATTCTAGTCAGCAAGCGAAGAAAATATTCCAAACTAACTATAGGTCGCAAACGCACAGTTTTCCCACAAAAGACTGTTAAAGTTTCCCCCATCTAGGGGCGGAGCGACTCCCCACTCCGCTACATCCACCAATACCGGGCGCCCGTGGCTACAGTGGGGGAAGCGCCCCGCCCCTGGAGGCGGTCCCACGCAACCTAATTCGCCAAAACTTTAACAATCTCTCCCAACGAAACTATTACTTTGCGACACACGGTTCCTTATAAACTTTCCATCGTGTTATCGAGTAGAATCCATAGACACCAGAAATATGTCTCTATCAAACAAAAGTTACCTTCATTTTCAAACAAATCTCCACCAATTCCGACGCACCAACTTAGCATTTAAATTTAAAACTATTATATCCCTCGCACACATTTTTCACATATCCCCTTAATCCTTTAATAACCACTTTCCTGTTTCATATTCAAGACCCAATGCCAACACCGTGTACAGCGACAAGTACGCGGGAACTTGATTTCCATTTAAACGAACGGCGACTACCGGTAGCAGGATATACGCGCGGAACGGCAACATAATATTCGTAAATGATTCACGGCGTGTACAATACATACAGCGACGCAGACGAATATGACCCACTAAGAGCCGATGAATAAGTAAATCTGTATTACGTAGTGACAGGCGTAGGCATGTTTCGTGCGGGCTGTCAAGTTTTATGGTCCACCTCCGTTTTAAATATTCAAGCAGCGCGGAGCGAATCCCCGTCGCGCGCACCCGCTATACCGGGTGGCCTGAAAGAACGCCGCAAGCTTGACTCGCGCAGCACGCGTGGAAATTAAAAATAGACTATAACGAAGTAGACGACGCCACTTTGCATTGCTAGTCACGTCGAGCTCTATTATTACGCCCTGTACTTGCGTTTAGCGGACGTTTTTGCATAATTTGTTGTTCCGAGCAGATATACGTCGATGATTATTCATGCACGTTTGCGCGATAAAGGAAATAAGTACCTCTTTGTCATTAAAACGGACTATTGTAAATTACTTTGAGCAGGAGTTATTTTTGTAGTTTTTTTGGGTATGATTTCAGATTCGTAGGGACCATTTTTTGTGAATCACACTGTACGTGCACACGTGGAATCGAAGAAATATTAAACCGCTTTAATCGCGGGAGATTTATGAATAAGCGGCGTTTAACTCGTACCCTTTCGGTTTCCATAACCGAGAGATTGCTCGGGCTTACTCTGCTATCTTTTGGATACGTGTAAGTAAATGTCAAAACTGTATTATCGTGGTATGTACACTTGGGAGGTTTTTAATTTGGGGAACTCAGGGGAAAAGAGGCGCATGGTGGCGTTTTATGATTTTAGAGGAGAATAAGTTGGAGGAGAAATTGTTTTTGGAGGAAATGCGATATGAACGTGTAATTATTTTAAACGGCACATTAGTTAGATAGTAAATGGCAATTAGGGTAAAGGACCCAATTACTGGCAGTCAACCTAATTACTGTCACCTTAAGCTATTTCACTTAAAATAACGAATAAATGAACGTTTAAGTGACGGTAATTGGGTTGACTGCCAGTAATTGGGTCCTTTACCCTAATCACAGTCACATTTTAACTGAAAAATTATTTTAGATGGAAATCTGGTACGAAATTTTAATTATTTTAAACGGCACTTCAGTTAGATGGTAAATGATATCTATTATCAAATTTTAGCAGAAAAATTAACTGTATTAGGTCACGTGCCCCTTTTTCATTACATATTTGTTTTTTCTCAGCGCGAGGAAAATTTAATATGGATGTGGTGGAATTACACTACATTGCAGGAACGAATTAATGGCACGAAGAAACGAAAATTTATGCGTATGTGGCATGTGCCAGTTTTCCACTGAGCCCCTCAATTATTATGGGTTTTTCAATCGAACACCGTGTTTCTACTGTTTCTAGAAAAAAGACGGACAGCAGTGCTTTTAACGCGAACAAACAGTTGCGATGCTACCGATTCGTCACACTGCCTCTGGTATAATCTGAGGGAGTTAAGAAACTCAAATTAAATACGTCAGTGATCCTTCGACGTGCTATTGATTCAGCCAAATTTCCATATTTGCTCTGCAAATAGCCAGAACGAGATAAATTCTTGTTAAACGCGCGTGACTAACCATCCAAATGATCGCTACTCGACTACATATGTATCTTTTTTCGAATTTACTCATTTCAGCAGAGATGTACTCTCCATCGAAAGATTAATGATAGAATATTAAATATTAAATAATGTTTTTCGGTATGCGGTTATTACTAATTGCAAAATGTTCTTTAGTGAATTTTATTGAATACTTATAATATTTTTTAAATCAGTATTTTAAAATTTTATTTGTCCCATAACTGTTTCCTTTTTTATTCTTGATGTAAAAGTCAAGTTTGTTGAACCCTTATACGGTATTTTTAAAGTTACATGGATAAGTAAATTTCGGGCAATTTGTCCCAATATCATATAATTATTTACAAGAAGCAAGTATACAAAAATAAAACTATGTTCATTTAATTATTACGGTTTAATATTTTAAAAGATATTATATTTCTACAAAAACAAAGTAAATAATTAAATTAGAAATTATTATTTATTTATTACGGTTATTAGTTTTTTTTAAAGATATGAAAGCGTTTCAGTCCAAATAATAGATTAGTAAAGGAGGAATTAGGATTTATGCCTCGATTTTGGGTAAAAATGGCACAATCTTCATAAGTAGGTTAAGTTTTGCAAATTTTAATCAGTAAAAAGACACGCAGGAACACGAAAATAAAACGCCGGTAGAGCTCTACTGGTGCGGCAAAAGAGTAGAGGTACCTACTAGCTGAGCAGTAATTCTTACAAGAGAAAATCCCGAACCCGGAAATTCAAAAAATTCTGAAACTTTGTCAATATGCAGGGAATTTCTTCCTAATTAACTCTAAGGTGGTGTAATTGACCTCTGAAAATCCGGTTATTTTCCGATTTTGTGTTATAACGCAGGAATTGTAAAATAATTTTTTTACCAAATGATAGATCTAATAAAAATAAGTAAATTTTGTCTTGAAACTTTTTTTCTATCTCTTACAGATCGCGAGATATAACACAAAATCAGAAGATAGCCGATTTTTCAGGGGTTAATTTCACCCCCTTCGCGTGAATTTGGGCAGCAAATAAAAATTGCGCTGTAATCAGAAGAAAATCTCCTACATATCCACAAAGTTACAAACTATTTTCATTTCCGGGTTCGGGATCTTCCCTTGTTAGACGTGCTCATAAATATTACGTAGATTAACCCTCGTACAACGAATGCAGTCTGCGGTCATTTTGACCCAACTCTGACAAAGTCTATCATGATGTTATATTTGTGTTGGCAAAATGTAGTATAAAATTCCTAAATTGCAGTAGGGTAAAGGACCCAATTACTGACACCTGACCAATTACTGTCACCTTCAGCTATTTTACTTAAAATAACGAATAAATAAACGTTGTAAAGTGATACGCAAAAGAATTATGTATTTCAACCTATAATCTATACTATAGATTATATTCTATAGTTTGTTTATTCTAAAATAGCTTAAGGTGACAGTAATTGGTGAGGTGTCAGTAATTGGGTCCTTTACCCTAATATTATTTGTAAAAATCATACAAGAAATACTTTTATGTATATGTAATTTTATGTATCAAATGTACATAAACAATGTTTTTCTATGTATTTCTTTATTAATAAATCTTAATATATAAAGCAGAAAGCTTATATATGTGTGTGTGTTTGTCTGTCGCCTAAAAACTTTCGAACGATAAACTCTGATATCACGAAATGTGCCTCAGCTCATTATGACTGACTAATCCGGATGAATGCGACCAATTTCGTAAAAAAAAAAACAGAATCCAAATTTCGGGCGCAGCCGGGTAGTAAAGCTAGTTTTAGATAATTTTAGAAATTTGAATTATTTAATTCATTTTATATTCAATTTTTTCGTGCAACCCGTGTACCATAGAAATGTTGCTATGGGTCAAATTCACCCTGCATTCGTCTCACGCGACCATATACACCATTCGTCTTCCGAGGGTTCATATTCTCCCTTGTTAGACAAGAAGAACAGGCCCAACTGGCGTTCATATAGAGGGGGCACACTATATTCTTCTCAATCCTTTGAGTACGAATTACAAAATTACCTCAACTAACCGCAAAATTAACTAACTAAGTCGCGAAATGATTCATCGAGCAATTCAACAAAATAAATAAAAACTTTAACAAAATCTCCTGCACCCAACGATCCTCTTAAATTCCACAGCAGAATGTTTCAACTGTCCAAGGCCCACACAAGAAGTGCACTGCCTGTGGAAAATTTTATACAACTCGGAGAATACGACTCATTTTTTTTCTCTCTCAGAAAACAGAGAAAGGGAGAACGTAGCCCGAAGTGCCGCAACACGTGTAACGAGCAGAAAGGACATAATACGCGTTCGCGCTTAGCGAGGATATCGAGAGATTTATAAAATCAGGTCGAAAACCTCGTGCCTCTCCTGCTTACGTAACCTTGTGCCACAAAAGACACGCGAGAGGAGAAACCAGTCTGTTCCTTTCTCTTCAGCCGGGCTCGGACCGTTTTGTTTCGAGGATCCCGGGCCAGCTCCCTCGAGCCGATCTGCAAAATCGACTCGTGACTTTGGGGCGTGGATGGAACAGTCACGAGCTCGAGACTATCTGGATCGGGCTTCGAGCAAACACTTTTGCGTACCGCGGCAGAAAATCAAGTATTCATGAGTCTGGCTCGGGTCATTTACAAATTCAAAGTGGAATGCAACGTTTCCTGTGTTGGGGGAGGGTTGGTCAAAGTTTTATGGGAAAGTTAAGCTCGAAGTTTCATCGGAAAGTTAAGTTCAATCTTGCACAGTTTCTGCACGCGGTACTGTATTCAAATTATGCTGTATTTTTAGTTTCGAATTTCATTGTGAGTTTGAATTCAAATTTGAGGGGATTAAAGATTAAAAATTAAATCAATAATATTAATAGAATACTATTGGTATACTTTTATTTTGTGTCTGGACCACTGAGCAATAATTCTCTTTCTTGTTTTAAATTTGATATATATCTAAACTTCCATTTAATGACCCTATTATTATTTAGAATTTTTTTTAAACCTCTATTTGGATTTTTAAAAGTTAAGTAATGTCTACTGTTCGTCCTTTTATGCACCAAATTTAATGCAAGTGTATTCCATAATGACAGCTAGGGTAAAGGACCCAATTACTGGCAGCCAACCCAATTACTGTCACCTTAAGCTATTTTACTTAAACGTTTATCTATTCGTTATTTTAAGTAAAATAGCTTAAGGTAACAGTAATTGGGTTGGCTGCCAGTAATTGGATCCTTTACCCCACCCCTTCTGTTTTCTGGTTTGTGTAAATGGTACTCTTTCCCTATATTTTTCTTTTCTTCTTAATTATTATTCGAGCGTTGAAACTCACAAGGAAACATCCCGAACCCGAAAATTCGAAAAATTCTGAAACTTTGTGAATATGTAGAGAATTTTCTCCTGATTACAGCGCAATTTTTGTTTGCTGCCCAAATTCACTCTAAAGGAATAGAATTGACCGCTGAAAATCCGGTTATTTTCCGATTTTGTGTTATAACTCATGAACTGTAAAATAATTTTTTCACCAAATGATAGATCTATTTAAAAGGAGTAACTTTTGTCTTGAAACTTTTTCTCTATCTCTTGTAGTTCGCGAGTTATAACAAAAAATCAGAAAATATCCGATTTTTTAGGGGTTAATTTCACTCCCTTCGAGCGAATTTGGGCAGCAAACAAAAATTGTGTTGTAATCAGGAGGAAATTCCCTACATGTTCCCAAAGTTTCAGAATTTTTTGAATTTTCGGGTTCGGGATCTACCCTTGTCAGCGTATCACAAACAATTATAATAACTTCATGTTCTCTATCCTTACGCTACTATACCTCTTTTGTATATACAGTTATTTGTCCCGTTAATAAATTATATAAAACTAATAACACTCGAAAAGAAAAAAAAATGTCTGCCGAATATTTTCAGCGTAAAAGGCGAGTGGAATAACCGATTAGGCAGAAAAATTTTCGTCGGAGAACGCGATGGCTACAGCTGATGCAGCGGCGAAGCTTAATTGGCCCAATTAGTCGACCGGCATGGGTATGATCAGCGGCGCTATTAAGCCGAATGAACGCGCGTATATTAGCGACCCGATGGCGAGAAATGTTATTCACGTGGTCCCGCGTCTTTCCCGCTTTTCACCATTAATTGTCGCTGGGCAACAGCTCTTAACTTCGTTACCGGCCCGTTTAACCGTGTCACATGACGGCACGTGCTATAGGGGGGACGGTTCTGTACGTCGAAAACAGTTTGGGATCTTAAACCGGTTGCGCGTGACAAGATCGTAAACAAGCGATAGTGCTCGTGGTTGCTTGGCCACTCTGGAGCGTCTCACATCTTACAAAGTGTTATACAGGGTGATTATGGGAATTGATAGGATCTGTAGGTTTGTATAATTACTTTTCAGGTCATATCTCATAAAATTCTTGAGGATTTTAGTAAGTGTTAGAAATATTGAGGCATCACCTCATAAAAGGGGCTGCACGGTTGAGCTAAAACAGATGCGACCAACGCCCAAGAGGTCATAAATTGGCATCGACGTCCTTGGGATTTTCCAAAAGGACAACCGGGGCCTTGATGTGGGACGGAAGGGCAGTCTACTCCAGTCCTCGCTTCGAGAAAGACCTCTTTACTTTTGACCAACTTTACTCTTGTTCAATTTCGAAATAAATATATATATTATTATAAAAATCTTAGAAAGTAATTACTTATGCAAGCAAAACTAAAATACCGGATTAAACTAGTAATAAAAAAAATATTATATATAAAACCTAGAGAACTAGTTTAATCCGGTATTTTAGTTTTGCTTACATAAGTAATTACTTTCTAAGATTTTTATAATAATATGCAACAGTAGATTAATAAAAAGTATATGGGGAGAAATTGGTGTATTTGGCAATAGCTGACAATTATTGAAGTTTAAACTTGCATTTGCCAAAAATTAAGAAAAATGGACTCCGTCCGTTTTACCAACGAGCCAACGATATTGGTTTATTGATAATTCAGTGGTTAATGTCGCGTAGGTACACTCAAGCAATAGTGACGTGTTTCAACACTTGAGTGGACTAAAGTAGTCCTGAATATGAAATATCTTGCGTGGAACAAACCTGTCACCACTTATAGCTTTATAATATTTATATGTAGAGAATATGATAATGGATATTCTTGATTAGGGTTAATTTACGTAAAGAAATACATAGAGTTACTAAAGTAGGGTTTGTACAAAAACCGACTTTTGAAAAAACCTTTTTTTAAATTCCACTATTCCCAAAAAATCGCTTCAACCGGTTTTTGAATTTTCACAAAAACTGTAATTAAAATAGTAAATAAATATTTGCACTTATTTTAATAAATTTAAAAAAATAACAGATAAATAAAAATATAACAAATAAAATATACTGTATCTATACAAACCAAAATAAAAAAAATAAAATAACTAAAATCCGTACAAAATATAAATTATAAATCTTTATTTCATTTAGTACTTTTCTTCAGAAAATATGAACCTATCAAGATTAGTTTTACACTAAACTGTTACTTACTACAATATGTTTGCGTCTGAAGCGACTTCAAGTCAAAATGTTAAAGTTTTTAAATAAACAATTCATTTTTATAAAAAAAAAACGGTGTTTAAAAACCGACAAACCCTGTACTAAAGATAATAACGTTTTCCTCGAGCATTAGAAACAAGGTATATTTTGGCCCGGTTTCTAGAATCACCCTGTAAGAATGCATGAAATTATCATAACACCCGTTTAACGTATCGTTTTATGGCAAGCATGTTTCCTAAAGTGCAATGCACAATTGCACTTTTTACCACAGCGTTACTATTTCTATCGAGGGTAAGGTCGTCGGGAAATGAATAGCTTCAGAGCTATCTGTGATCTATAATAGAAGTGTTGCACGAAAGATGCATTGTCCCATTAAAACAAGTTACCGCGCATTGCATTCGCGGAGCTGCACTTGATCGATTATCTATTTCTGCTGATTTCTGATCCTCGCTCTACCATGCCACAGGTCCCAAATTGTTGTTTACTAAAAAGTTGCGACAAAAATATCGATGCCTTAGTAGACAAATAATGTATGTCCCCTTTTACCGTTTTTGAGAGAAACAAATTTAAACATGCAATGGTACATAAGTTTCAGGGGCATGCAATGAAAAAAAATATTATTTTTTACAAATTTATGAAGTAAATATAAATGTGATTTTTATTCAACACTAGCTTTTTTACGCGGCTTCGCCCGAAATTTAGATTCTGTTTTTATAAAAAAAAATTTTCAGTTTTTTTTGTGAAAATGGTCACATTCATCCGATTAGTCAGGCATAATGCTGAGGCACATTTCGTCATCCCAGAATTTATCGTCCCCAAGTTTGTAGGCGACATACAAACACTCAAACATATAGTAGCTTTCTGCTTTATATATTAAAATATATATCTACAGACGACGATGCTGAGGTTTTCTGACCCGCTCCAAAAAGTTTGGAACGTTGTTGAATACAAAACAGGCTGTAAACAAAAAAAATTTACCAACAACACGCGGTATTCCCAAGCGGTCACCCATCCAAGTACTAACCGCGCCTAGCGTCGCTTAACTTCAGTGATCAGACGGGAACTGGTGTTTGGTCCGACGCAGTATGGTCGTTGGTAAGAATACAGCTTCATTTATCGGTGAAACATTTGCAATGGCTGAGCAAAATACATGAGTCAAGGGTCTTAGGTATATAAGTATATATTTATATTATTCTCTTCTATTTCTTGTGATTTATTTGATAAAACCCTTTTTTCGTCCTCGACTTTTTCATGTACTTGTAATTTTTTTACTTTTTTGAAGTTTTTATGGTATTAAATTATGGTATAATATATATAGAGCTATACATACTAATTTGACTCTCCCCTCCCCCGCTGCGCCACGTGTCTGTATTGGCAACCGCAATCCTTACCACTGTGCGGGCAACCGTACGCGCATCTTTTAACCGCCTCGCTTCACTATTTCACTTATTACTCATAATCAGTCACATTTAGTAATATCGAGATGATAGATAGCCTAAAACCTTCCCAAATATTGTCTCTACACATCTGCGAAAACCGCAGGAGAATTGGTTAAGTAGTTTCCGAGTTGACCCGTTGCAAACACAATAATACTTTCCGCTTTATACATGTAAAGATAAAGAAACAGTCAAGAACTATTTATTGCATATAAAAACTCGAATGTCGCAAATAGTGGGCATACAATATTTGCGCACTAAGCCATCGATATGAACCAGAGATAGGCAAAAAATTATTTGAAATAAAAATTTCGTACACAAATTTTTATTTCAAATAATTTATTTTCGTACACACATTTTTATTTCAACTAATTTTTCGCCCATCTCTGATATGAAATACATAACAGTGTAAGATTGAAGCTCCTTGGCCACGCATTTGACCTTCCTCAACCTCTGTGTCCCCAACTAACATAAATACTGTCATCGCCCGTTTTCGTGTTATTACAGTCCTCGCTAAAACATTTGTGAGTCTATTCCTGGTCAAGCAGCTCGCTTATACCTCGACCAGACAATCCAAACTCACCCTACTCGCCTAGACACTGTACTAACGATATAAAAGCGCTATGACACTGGTATTTAAAGAACCGAAGAACCATGGACAGCCTTAAAGCTGGGTTTACATTAGTCCAGTCGCTAGAGCAAGCGAGTGGTTTAACTGGAAATCGGTTTACATTATTCCAGTTGTTCTTTGAACCGTTGAAAGTGGTATGACTGTATGTGAACAATAAAAAAAGTCGAAAATTGACAAAATTGTTGGGCTTAGGAGAAAAAGTCCGATTTTTGAAGAATTTCCCGATCGCACTTTTCCCCCAAAACTCTACAATTTTGTCACTTTTCGATTTTTTTATTGTTCTCGAGGTTCAGCGATGATATAATTTCATAAATAATAAGAATATTTTTGGATTATTTATTCTAGACAGGAATTGAAGGCACTAGAAGGCACTAGCTGTGACAAGACGCCTTGATAGTACAAAGCATATTTTTTACCTACATTTTTTTTCGTATCTTCAAATGTTAAATAGGGTAAAGGACCCAATTACTGGCTCCCAACCCAATTACTATCACCTTAAGCTATTTTCCTTAAAATAACGAATAAATAAACGTTTAAGTAAAATAGTTTAAGGTGACAGTAATTGGATTGGGAGCCAGTAATTGGGTCTTTTACCGTATAAAGCCATAAAAATGTTCAAAATGATTTGCTTCATAATTTCTCCAGAAAAAAATCCCCAAAATGGGCCTGTTTTAACGTTGCGCACAGTATTAATCCCTCCTTAAGGCGGACTCACGCGGATCAGTTCAGTGCTATCTGTTTTAGTGTGAGAAACAGACACGGACAAGTTTAATCTGCTTCTTTCCAAAACAGAGAAACGATATTTTTACCACTGAACCGTCTCGGAAACTCACTGAATTCGTAAATGCGAATCCGCCTTTACGCGAACCGAAGCTCGATCGTATAGTCCACATTTCGAGCGAACGATAGACTAACGATACGTGACCGACCAGTCGGGAAGCTTTTGTGTCTTCGAGAGTGGCCTTGATATGCATATGTGCAGGTGTGTCGTTCCGAAGGGATACGTCGACACGTACTACGTCTGCAGTGTCGTTCAATTCCCTGTTTCCAGGCCACCACGCCAGTGTACCTTCCGAATAAATTCCAGGATAAAAATGGCATTTCTAGAGGCACGCGTCCGCGACTATCCACCAGGGCTTGAAACTGTTTTAATATTGATTTCGATTCTTCAAACGGTTATAAGGAACCTTTATTCTGGATAACTGTTATGAAGAACCGAAATTTTCAAGTATTATCTGTTTCGGTTACGGTTTCTATTTCCCAGCTCATATCGGTTCCATAAAAGTTATTTTTTCGGTTCTATATCGGTTCCGAAACGGTTCTAGGATCAATTCTTGTATCGAGTTTTCCCTAATTGATATCATTAATTATTGTAGCTGCAGATTACTGTATATGTGCATATTTTTTACGAAATCCTTACAGAAAAAGGAGAAACTTTAAGCTATTTTACTTAAACGTTTATTTATTCGTTATTTTAAGTAAAATAGCTTAAGGTGACAGTAATTGGGTTGACTGCCAGTAATTGGGTCATTTACCCTAGGTACGTAGAACCGACGACATAACGGTTATGCAACCGATACGAGGAGAGAAATAAGAACCGTAACCGAAACAGATAATAATTGGAAGTTTCGGTTCTTCGTCATAACCGTTTTAATCAGTGCTGGATTTACCCCATAGGCTAACAAGGCTGAAGCCTAGGGCCCCGTTTAGCTGGGGGCCCCTTATTCTAAATATTTTCTTCGAAAAATTAGCATTTTTTTATATTATTTTTATTAACTTGTATCTTTAATGTTTATTTATGTTAATGTTATGTTTAGTTTTGATATTCAATGTTAATTTTGAAATTAAATTCTTATTTAGATTATACGAGTATTATGATAAAAAAAAATCAAATCAGCGTCGTTTTATATTTTACATTTAACCGAAGGCCCATCAAATATTCAGCCTAGGGCCTCTTGAAAGGTAAATCCGGCTCTGGTTTTAATCAGAACCTTTAGACAACAGTTTTAAATAGTTATTTTCGGAACCATTTTTCAAGCCCTGCTATCCACCGTGCGCGGGGCTTAAAGGTCCGCGCACACATATCCGACCCGTGTCAGTTCCGTTCCCGCGTGCCAGGGGCGTAGAGGGTCTCTTCTTCTTATCACTAGCACGCCGGAACGGAACTGACACGGGACGGATATGTGTGCGCGGTCCTTAAGGGGGTCGTTTTATGTGATTTTTTGGGGGAATTTTTTTTTGACAAACCATGAAAACACAATACGTTGGAATTTTTACTACATATTTATTAACATTTGAACTGTTATTCAGAATGTTTTGAAGTTAAAATATGGAGTGGAATTGACTTTACACAGTTCAGTTGCAAAAAAAAATTTGGACCACTGCTGACATAATTCCGGTTGTCCTGCTCATCTGAAATCAAAAAGTCAAACGGCACATTAATTTGTAGACTTGTGGCTATAGCCGGTACCAGAATGAAGTAAAAATATTGAAAATTTAATGTTTGGCACAGTTCTGAAAATAAAGTTACGATTTTCGTAATTGACGAAATCGTAAAAAACTGTGCCAAACATTAAATTTCTAATATTTTGATTTCATTCTGGTACCTGCTATAGCCACAAGTCTACAAATTAATGTGCCGTGTGACTTTTTGACCAACTTTTTTTCACAACTGACCTGTGTAAAGTCAATTCCACTCCATATTTTAACTTAAAAACATTCTGAGTAACTGTTAAAATGTTAATAAATATGTAGTAAAAATTCCAACGTATTGTGTTTTCATGGTTCGTCAAAAAAATTCCCCCAAAAAACGAAGAAAAACCAGCAGTCACATAAGACGACCCCTTAGCCTTGCGTTTCCTTTTTTCTATTATTTCCAATTTTAGCCTGCCTCTGACCGATACAGCTCAACCCACATACACGCGTGTATTCTGTAGTCTCGTAAAACCTTCCTTACAATTTCGCTCCGCTGAGGAAAGACGTTCGTTGTCTACGCGATATAATAAACTCCCACCCACAGCTCTGTATATTCTATTCCCGATTCCAGCCCATGGTTTTCAACGCGGGAAAGATCGTCGGTTGACGCAAAGAAGGGAACGAGTCGTGGTTAAAGCTGACGTAGTTGTTTCTGATGATGAGATTTTTAAAATTTTGATGAGGTACAGAAATATCGTGATGATCATTTCTACAGGTTTTATGATCCTAATATGGGTATGGGACCATTATAATGTAAACGAAAAAGAAACCCTCGCCTCGGGTAACGGGACTCGAACCCAAGATTCAGCCAAGGCAGCCGCGTTCGCAATTCCCCCAACACTGATTCTCCAATATTTCTCTGTTCCGAACTCTACAAATACCGAAACTAACGGGGCGCCACCTGTGTGCCAATCGCACCATAGCTCGTTCCAAAACGCCGAGTGCCTACAATAGTTGAGTCCAGAAGACCATGGACGTTTAAATTTGAATTAATTTAGGTTAAAATTAGATGATTTTGTATTAAATTTAATTAAAATGTAATTGGAGCTTTGAATTTAATATAATTTTAAGTTCAAAATTGAATAATCTTATACAAAATTGAATTAAAATTGAATTGGAAATTTAAATTTGAATTAATTTAGGCGAATATTAAACAATTTTATATTAATTTAGGTTAAAATTAGATGATTTTATATTAACTTGAATTTAAATGTAATTGGAGCTTTGAATTTAATATAATTTTAAGTTCAAAATTGAATAATCTTATACTAAACTGAATTAAAATTGAATTGGAAATTTAAATTAGAATTAATATCGGTGAAAATGAAACAATTTTATATTAAATTGAATTAAGATTTTATTGGAGGCCCCAGGTTCAAGGCGAGACTTGTAGAAGTAGTAGAAGGTGGTGGGAAAGAAACAAGTGGACAGTTAGTGAATATTAATCTGGAATAAGTAAAAGCTTCCCATACATACTACAGCTGATATCTTTACACATACTTTACTTATCGCGTGGACATAACAGGCCTATTCTAGGAAATTCCATTTTGTATATTCCTGTCGATAAAGATGCGGTGTTTTCGCTAACGATCGCCTTTCAAACTTCCCGTCAACTCAGTATATATACGCACTTCGTAAGAAACAAAGCCACTAAAAAAAAGAGCGTACCTACGCAGAAAGAGAGAATGACAAAGGATCGCAGCGACGACACAAATATAACACGCCGCTGCCTAGGTCAGGGCTAATCGGTTGGATCGTGCATGCCTCGAGCTGGACAATGCTAAGGCTATCATCGATCGAGCATTGTGCGAACACCTTTATTATCACCTGTCGCTGCTCGAGTCCACGTACCTCCGTTCCAATAATCCTAGTATCTTTTCATCGTCCTCGTGGAAACGGTCATTGTACCGTTTCGATTAGAGACGCTTCTCGGAACAGATTCCCGCATTATCGAGAATCCCATTGTTCGAGAATTTTTTTGTCCCCTTCGTACGATTATGCTTTTCTTCAGCTCTCTGCATTTCATTCTTACGCACAGGGTGTCTCCAAATGATCAATGTTGTCTTTGACTACACCACAAAGTTTCTTTCGAAATAGTAAATAACATAACTGGTACGAGATTTGTTTGAGATCATAGGTTTAGAACATGTTTGATTAATGAGTTAACTCGGCAAAAATCCCGGGTTTGGTGATTAATGATGTGTAATGCGTGCTTTGGTATCATGATCAATTCGAATCCTATTCTAATGACTCCTAAGTGCCGTAGAGGTCTGGTTTACATACACATGACGGTGAAAGGCGATTTAAATTACCCTCAGGTATTTCAAAATTCATAGAAATGTAATTTTAATGGTGGATTATTCTCGGTTGGAATATACGCGATCGCATCTGGTCATTATGTTTTACAGCGTCGCAATCAAGCTCGAGCACCGCTCGTCGTCCTATGCGAATCGGCTAAACAGACGACAACCTCAAAGTATATACACATAGATACCGGTGTCTTCAAACTTCAAACCTTTAAACGTAAATGCAGTACTGGTAAAACGTTGGATTACACTTCAAAGCGAACACGTCTGAGAAGCCTCTAGTAGCAGTAAACAAATAAGAAGTCTGGATGTTTCGAGAAGACCCAGTAGCTTGTCTTACAATGACTAATCGGTAACGCAGTACAGCAATGTCTCTCGAAGTGCCCCACTTCGCGACTTCGGTATCCATCATGCTTCAGCTCAACAACCGCTGAGTCATCACTTTGATCTACGAAAAGTGACATTTTTATAATTTCTGATTTACCGCAATGAAAGCGCCCTTAATGGATCGGCGAAATTTTTGCGATAAAAATGAGTCCAAACATGACATAAATCGATTTACTTTTGGGATCGTATATGACGCTAGAGTGTATTCCTATTAACTATCTCATTTTCATAATCAAGATCTCACTAATTGAATTATTTAAAAATGGTAAAAATGTTTTCCTTTAGCTTTTTCGAGCGTGTTTTTTTATACTCCACGAAAACAAATTTATGTTATTTCCTGCAAAAAGGTGGCAACCCTACTCTCACGGCTTCCTCTCCCGACCATGAAAATAAACATGGGTTCCAAGGTGACCGGAGCTCGAGCTACTGCAGATAAGAAACCGCGCCAGTGTTCCTCGAAATGCAACACTTCGTTCCGAATCCAATTTCGTTTTCGGAGATACACCTAGCTGTATCTCCCCACAGAACTATCGACGCCTGGCCGAATGCCATATCTGGAATACTGGCTGGCGATTCCAGTCCGTCTTCCTCACTGCTTCGAATGCTGTCGAACGATTAGGAACACCGTTCCAGCAATAAATCTCCATCTTTAACGATGGCTCATTGGAAGTCGTTTGCCAGGCAGATCGCGCGGGGATTGCATAAGCGAGATTTATTTGCATTTTTCGCGCGTGTCCGGCGCGTCGACCTCTGGGTCGTGTACAATAAATCACCCGTGTCCCGGCTGAAAAGCTACCGTGACGATCGACGAGAACTGGCTGGCCCTCGCATGCGACCAGGAACCACCGCCGTTTCCATACATTCCGAGCGAACGTTTGCGGCTTGCGTGGAACGCTATCGATCGGTTACGGTCGGAGGCGTATCGTAACACGACCAAATTTGCGTAAGCACGTCGATCGATTTTACTAAAAATACAGCCACGCGTAGATATCCAACGTAATGGAAAGGGTTTAATACCTTCGACGCGGAGCACATGTCGTGTGCTGAAAACTCGCAGTCGTATCTGTTAACTACACTCGTTGAACGCCTATGGGCGTTCCCCGCTCAGATGTGTACTCACTAAAGGAATATCGTTCGTTTGTTGATAAAACTGGTCAACTCCATATTTCTTAATTTTCGGTGAACGAAAATTTGAAGTTTAATCTATTACAATAAATCAGGTAATAATTAAAAGTTATTGCAAAATATGTAAATACGTTTTTCTTGTAAAAAACTTAGAAAGTAATTGCTTCCACTAATTATTATTCACCAATTTTTTAGGAGGAAATGATGGATTTGGTGAGTTGTGTTAGGATATTTAAACAGAGAAAAGTTCAACAAACAATCTCGAGTCAAACTGAACAAATTTCATCCACGTGACGTTTTCCGTGACTTTCTTATAACTTTTATTCCGCATCCAAAGCAACCCTATGGTCTACGAATTTTAGACACCCAGTATGTAAATCCCTCGGTGCAGGACGAGCATCAAACGATGGGATTATGGTCGCGCGAGACGAAAAGGGTCCCGATCGATACACCGCTCGGGGAACCGGTCGTTTTCTCTGTAATTTCTACCGCGAACGCAACCAACGACGTAATTAAGTGCTATTACAGTCATTTACGTGTCGGTATCGGCGTCGTGCGTGTCATCCGATTAGCCTGCGGAGAACAAAGTGTCGGCTTAGCTACGGCCTAGACGTGTCGAGTATCTGGGAAAGCAATATGAAAGCAATATGAGCACCGCGCGCTTGATACGCTCGCGGTGATGCCTCTTATCGATTGATCGGGGAATCGAATTGCAAGCATACCAATGGTGGTATTGGTAAACAGAGTAGCGTAAGATTTTCCCTTTTCTCTTACTTTCCGTCTTCAGCTTTCTACGAGTCGTTAACGACGTGTGAATATTAATTAGTGGGGGTTCGTTAAAATTTCTTATCGATTTCTTTCATTTTAATCTTGGAATTTAACTGCAGGTGTTAGATATTTGTTTGAAATGAAAAGTTTGCTGGCACGTATTCACCATGGAATTTTCCTCTCTTTTTCACCGAAATTTTCCACGTTTGAGCACCTGTTTGCTTACATTCAAAGTGCATACTCGAGAAGTCTGAAATCAGCGTTTCTCAGCTGAAGCTTCGCGATACGAAGTTTAGGGTTTCGCGAAAAGTTATTTTATAGTAAAATAAATATTAATAGATATTAACAGATATAAAAGATATTAGATATTATTAGATATTAATAGATACTAATAGACATTAATTGATATTAATAAATATTAATAAATATTAGTAACTATTAGGTTTTAAAATTTATAAATATTAATAAATATTAGGTTTTAAAATTTATAAATATTAATAAATATTGATAAATATTAGGTTTTAAAATTTATAAATATTAATAAATATTGATAAATATTAGGTTTTAAAATTTATAAATATTAATAAATATTGATAAATATTAGGTTTTAAAATTTATAAATATTAATAAATATTAGTAAATATTAATAAATATTAGTAAATATTAATAAGTATTAATAGATATTAATAAATATTAATAATATGTAAATATTAAATAATACAAAATTGTGAATTGGCTCAACGTCGCGTCGTCAGCGCATTATAGGTATACAAAAAAAACCTACTGAGGTTAGAGGTTCCACCAAATTTTTCGAATTGTATTAAGTTTGGAAGCATTCCATGGCAAAATTTAATTGAGAACCACTGCTCTACACGACTACGTATGACTTGTCAGCAAGCTTGGACGTGAGTTATCAAAGACCAATTAGTTATAATTTCGTCAGCCTTCGATTTACATAGTTGTACACTTAGAAAGCATTTACGCGCAGAATTGCAAACGAACGGGCCGCAAAGGACAAATTGCTTTGTGGACGGCATTCTCGAAGCCGAATCCCCCCAATCCAGCGCCGTCCAACTTGGCTCTTGAGAGACAAAACCTGTCCCCCACCACCGTCCGCCGTCACCATGGCGCGAAGTCGTCGCCGAGTCAAAATAACTAATCCGAGCGCTTCTGTTGTCGCGTGCATCACTATGAGCCAGTCCAGCCTAACAAAAAATTGTCTGTAGACATGTCTCCGCAAACAATCCGTACACATTACGTACATGCGTTTGAATACTAGATGCATTCTCTGGCGATATCGTCTAGGTGTCGGTTTACAATGTATGTAGAACGTCTACAAACAATGTCTGTCAGTCTGGACTGGCCTTTACGGTTATGTTTGGTACATGAACATCGACCGTTGATCGGCATCGCGCGTGGCGTCCGAGTTTCCTTGTCTGCGGAACTGTTACGGTCTCCTTTTTAACGTCACGAGGTTTCCTTGACAACAAGTCACGCTGCTCGAAGGAAAGGTTGGAAGGGGAAGCAGGCGCGTGAGGGGCCCCTACGCTGGACGGCGCTGCCCCAATCACTATTTATCGTAGCTATATGAAGTTCGTGCAAGACACAGCGTGAACCTCGCCAGTGAACGTTTAAAGAGCGTCGCCGAATCGCCGAATCCGAATCGCGAACGGTATCTAATTCCAGGTATCTAACTTTCCTATTACATCACACGACTTTGTCAAGGTTTAACATCCGAACGCTCAGTCTACCCGCTGCTTTCTTCGATCGTGGCCCGTGAAAGCTTACAACTGTTGCTAATGTGCCAATGTCGTGCACGCTTACCTCTGCTTTGGGCGTCACGCCTTCGTCGCAGTGCATTCACTTTTAATTTCTATTTACTCGACGATACGATTAAATCTCGACACAGCATACTTCGAAACATATACCATAACTTACTTCTGGACACAGAAACGTAATTCCCAGATATATTTGCTATAGAAATTCGGACATAAAAAATAGTTTAAGGTTCTCAGTTCATCATACTACCTCCAACAGATTTCAAAAACTTCAATCTAAATTTATTTCTCACACAAAAATGATTCCTTCTGCGGTCACAGAGGGCCACGCCAGTTGATCAGTAGCTTCCCTCGTCCAATGCTTCGCGGTTCACAAAGCAGGGCTCTGTAGTACCAAGCAATATAAAAAGACAATCTCGAACTGGCTTCGAAACCAGTTTCGCTACAAATAACGAGCTTCCTAAGTTTCGCTTCTTCTTGGAAGTATTATATATTCAGAGTGCGAAGTGTTGCGGGGGTAAAGCAAAGCAGCTGAATCGATGGAAACTTCTAGCAGCGTCTGTCGTGCTTTCGAGACGCTCTTCGAGCTACGTACCTGGGGAGACGCGCGTCTCCCAGTGCGCCTCTTTCCTTTTTCTCCCTCGTTCGGTTTGCAGACCTGCGCGGGACGAACTATGGACGGGCGTAAAGTGTAAGCCAGCCTATCGGGTCCAGCGTGCACAGACGACTTCCTCACCGGCCACCTTGTCGACCGCACGACCGACTGACACGAATGACAGCGACGAAACGTGCAGCTGAATCGCGAGCAACCAGACCGATTCTTCCCCCTCCCTCTCTCCCTGAACGATAGTACTCCAACGGGCCCCGCAGACCATTTTACTCGGCCGTGAATCGACTACCTGTGACCAGTCCGACGATCACCACCTCGTGGAACGATCTAGCGTCGCTGCGCCTCCGAGCTTATGCACCCCGGGACCCAGTGACGCTCACCTAGCGCCAGTGGTTCTTAACCTCGTGACTGAGGGAGTTGTGGTAACTTGGTACGTTTGGAAATGCTTTGGCTATATTTGGAAATATGTTTGAGTGAACTTAACGGAATGTTGGATCATTAGACTTGTGCAAAAGGGGCAAGTGTGGCGCTGAGATATTTTGTAGTTTTGAGATTCATGAGTAAAGGTAATGCGTGTGTTACGTATAAAAGTGGATGTAGAAGCCTTTTTTGGAGGGGGCGAAATATGTAAAAGTACATAACTATGGTATATTTTTTAACCTTCTTTTACAAGATTTAAAATTTGCTTGTAATTTATATTTTAATATCTCTATCTGATACTATGGAATAAATAATGTTTGTACAGAATAATACATAAAGCCTTAATATTTTTCTATTTTATTTTATTACTCTTTGGGGGTGGGGGCAATCGCCCTTATCGCCCTCTTTGGATCCCCCCCCCCTGGTGACGATGTTACACGTGGACTATTTTCATTAATGAAAAACTTGTCAGGCTGGAAGGTTAGTTACGGAAAGTGTAATCATAAGAAGGAAGATGGTGTTATATAACGTAGGTTTTCTATAGGCGACAGGACGCAACACCAAGCATTTCAAAGTCGATTTTCTCGAAAATAAACCGCGATATCAAAAAAAGTTACTCTTTCTTTTCGACTTATAACAAGTAAATACGTCGAGAGAAACGGATGAAATTTTTTGATATTGCGCTTCATTTTCGAGAAAATTGACTTTGAAAATCTTCGCGTTGCGTCCAGTCGCGTATAGGAAAAACCCTTTGTACCTTTAGACTGATTGCCTAATGCCGCGCAGAGGCGGATTTACCATAAGGCGCACTAGGCGCGCGCCTAGGGCCCCGACTTCGGAGGGGCCCCAGAAAAACCAACTTTCCACTTTTTTTTAATGACACCAAATTTTATTTCATGTGATTTTATTCTTCCTGTCTTTCCCTTTTTTGTAAGGGGCCCAATATTTTCTTTTGCGCCTAGGGCCCCAACCGACCTTAATCCGCCTCTGATGCCGCGTTTACACCAAGGCGAACACGAACAAAAACATTGTTCGCGAACGTTTTCGTATGTTCTTGCCGTGTCCACACCGCCGCAAATAGAACAAAACGTTCACATACGATTCGTACACTGAGTAGTGTTCATGTTTGTGGTGGATTTAACAAGGTGGCCGATGAGCAGTTGCCACCTGGGCCCCTGCATAGAAGGCCCCCTAGGACCCAATTTTTAAAAAAAATTATGATTATATTCAAAATATATTTTTTTCTGTATTATTAGACTGAGCCCGTTTTTAGTAAACTACCGCTTTATTCTCCATAAAAATAGGCCCATGCTCAGAATGCCCCCTAGGGCCCTGCCTTAAAAAAAATTTATATTTTTCTCCAAGCCCTAGATTTTTTTTATACATTTCTCTACACTTACCCCCTTTTAGTAAACTACCTGTTAATTTTCCCGGAAAAATGGGCCCCTCAGAACGTTTGCCACTTGGGACTTTTTCTTAAATCCGCCACTGGACACTGCAAGAACAGACGAAAACGTTCGCGAATAATGATGTTGTTCGTGTTCGCCTTGGTGTAAACGCGGCATAAGAAGTTCAACATACGGATTGTATACATTTCTTTAGAGGGTGTTACCTAACCCTGTAGAGATGGAATTTTGGATTTTAACTTAACGTTATTGGGCAAGATGAAGTCTCTACTTCTTCAGTACAGAGGTGGTTTCTGCACAGTGGCTAATTTAACGGGGCGACTGATGAACAGTTGTCTCATAGGGCCCTGCATAGGAGGCCCCCGCAGGGCCCCATCTCCAAAACAAAATTATGATTGCGTATAGGTATCCAAAATTCCAAACACAACATTTGTTTTTCGTACTATTACACTTGGCCCGTTTTTTGTAAACTACTTCTTCATTTTCCGAAAAAAATGGGCCCTTGTCTAGAAGTACCCCAGGGGCCCTATCTTAAAAAAAAATTATGATTTTACCCAAAAACTATATTTTGTTGTCGGTACTTTTCTGCACACTCATCCCATTTTTAGTAAACTACCTCTTCATTTTCCCACCAAAATGGGCCCCTTAGAACGTTTACCGCGTGGGCCTTTTTTCTTAAATCCGCCGCTGCTTCTGCAAGCGTGAGTCCCACAGCTTGGCTATAACTACGCGGGGCCTTAACAACTTGCCGGCAGACCAGGTTTTATTGCAGGGACACTACTAAAATTACTTTATCCTATAGACGTTGTAAACTAATTAAGCAATCACACAGGTAGAAACTGCAGGCAAGTTTTCACGCTTAATCCTCAATTATTACAAGCTAATTTATCTATGTTCGGTATTTTATAAATAGGGTGGCCAACCGTACTATAATATATTGTATTGTACTATATTATTTACAGTGCTGGATTTACCCTTAGGCTCATTCTGAATATTTTCTTAAAAAAAGTAGCATTCTTTTATATTATCTTTATTAACTTCTATCTTTAATATTTATTTATGTTAACCCTTATGTGCGCAACCAAAAATATACAAAAATTTGAAGCTTTACTATTTAAAATCTTTTGCATAAATTTTTATTTCAAAAACGTATATCGGAGCAAAAGACCTCAAAGAATGGGGATTCAGAGCGGTTTTGCGATATTTTCACCAGAACATAAAAAAATTACTAAAGGAAAAATAGAAATGGGTACCCGGTTGCGCACATAAGGGTTAATGTTATTTTAGTTTTGATATTAAATGTTAATTTTGAAATTACATTCTTATTTAGAATATACGAGTATCACGATAAAAAAATCAAATCAGCCTCATTTTATTTTTTATATTTAACCGAGGACCCACGAAATATTCAACTTGGGGCCCTCTGAAAGGTAAATGCGGTTCTGATTATTTAACTGTGACTTTGCATGAACCGTCATAATGACATAAGATAAATTCATATTTAAAATCACGGGATCTCCCATTTGTCACTAATTTTATTTCTCAAACAATCCAAAAATGGTCAGAACCTTTTGGAAACCGAGAGGATGACCCAAAAAATAGCACAAAACAACCCCTTTGATTATTCCCAGCTCGGAAACGACAGGTTCAAAGAAGAAGCGTCAACGCATCAGCCGATGAACGAGGAACTCTCCTTTTGTCTCTGCTAATATTAGTCCGCTAGTGAAGGTTGAAACGCAACGATGTCACGTTAACGATGACGCAAAGGCGTCGAAGAATACTCGCGCACCCGTGCGCACTACCGTTTACCTTTCCTAGGCCTTGAAGGCAGCCCGTGCCTCGCATGGTACCTGTTCCCACAAGACAGTTCCCAAAGAACAGTTTCTAAAATAATCATCGGCTCGCCTCTCACTTTTTGGCGGAGCAGCACTCGAGACATTGACCAGCCCGGTTTTGCGGCCAGGTTCGATACAGTACAAAGTGCGAAGTGGAAATGCTAAAGGAGTCGCGCGGATTCGTCGGAATTACGCAACGCGATTTCTGGAAACTACAATGATCCACAGAAATAAAGATAAAGAAAATAGTGGCATTGGCGTAAAAGTATCCAGGGTCCGGTTTGGAGATTTGGCGCCACTAGGGTTATAAGTGTCTGCCGCCCTTTTCAAATATCGTCAAAAATTTTAATTTAAAACAGTCGAGATAATTCCAAAATTAATTTAATATAGCAAGTTGCATATGAGTTTTTGCGAATTCGATGTAGGAGAAGAAGTGAATTGTTATTAAAGTTGTGTCAAGCTTCTGTTTTTAAATCTTTCTCAATTTCTTTCCCTCAAAATTTTTCGCTCTCCAAAATTTGCCGCTCTAGGCTTCGGCCTACTTAGCCTGTACTAAATAAGATAATTAAAAAATATATTAAATATCTTTAAGCACCCATTTGTAATAGGTATATATATTAGGGTAATTAAATATTATTATCCCTTCGTGATGACACCTTATAATAAAAAATTGGCCACATGTAGTTCACTGCACACCGGCGTTATTTTTGACTTACCATTTCTACATTTTTTAATTTTTATGTTTTGAGTGATAATTGTGCATTTGTAATGCTCTGATAGTCTTTTTCTACAAATGTAAATTCTGATATGATGAAATTTGTAGTTCAAGAAGAGCGATTTTCCGCGGTTGCAGAAAAAGGCGATATTTTTTTGTAAAAACTCGCCTTTGGAAAGCACGACATTTGAACTCGAAAATTGCTCTTGGCGTGCGCGATACACCCCGTGTAACCAGGAAGAGTTCAAATTAAACGTGGGGTCCATTTCAAGAAAAAAGTGTCTCATTTTGAAATCTAAATTTTAGTCTATTCGTTATTTTCTTTCCATCACAGTTGAAGGGCCCATTACCAATTTTTTTCCAGCTTTCACAACCCTATTTTTTTAAAATATTTAAAAAAAAATTAACTCTTTCACCCCCAGGTTAAGACGGCACTGGGACGAGTGGCAATTAATTGAATTGTAGTGTAAGTGCAAGTCGATATCGGGGCAACAAAATTACAGGGTATAGACTATAGACGATAGTGAAAGAAACTCTCAACCACGATATTACTATAAAATCAGTAGAAGACAAACTCACCATCGACTTGTAACGTAAATTTATGGTATTTATACAGATACCTAGACTCTAGAATCCAGCACGTTCTCGTGTTTAATGAAGACATGATTCCGTGACAGGCCACGCGCACCTGACCAAACTGTGCACACAGGTGCAGTCGCGGATTTAAATGAAAGGCCCAGGTGGCAAACGTTTTGAGGAATGAAGAGTTAATTTACTAAAAACGGGCTGAGTGTGCAGAAAATTACAGACAAAAAATATAGTGTTTCGATAAAATCATACTTTTGTTTAAAGATAGGGCCCTAAAGGTCCTACTGGGCAGGGCCCATTTTTCGAGAAAATAAAGAGATAGTTTACTAAAAACGAGCTAAGTGTGCAGAAAAGTACAGACAAAAAAATAGAGTTTAGATAAAATCATAATTTTGGTTTGAAGATGGGGCCCTAAGGGTCCTTCCGGGCACGGGCCCATTTTTCGAGAAAATAAAGAGATAGTGTAGTAAAAACGAGCTAAGTGTGCAGAAAAGTACAGACAAAAAAATAGAGTTTAGATAAAATCATAATTTTGGTTTGAAGATGGGGCCCTAAGAGTCCTTCCGGGCACGGGCCCATTTTTCGAGAAAATAAAGAGATAGTGTACTAAAAACGAACTAAGTGTGCAGAAAAGTACAGACAAAAAAATAGAGTTTAGATAAAATCATAATTTTGGTTTGAAGACAGGGCCCTAAGGGTCCTTCCGGGCACGGGCCCATTTTTCGAGAAAATAAAGAGATAGTGTAGTAAAAACGAGCTAAGTGTGCAGAAAAGTACAGACAAAAAAATAGAGTTTAGATAAAATCATAATTTTGGTTTGAAGACAGGGCCCTAAGGGTCCTTCCGGGCACGGGCCCATTTTTCGAGAAAATAAAGAGATAGTTTACTAAAAACGGGTTAAGTGCGCAGAAAATTAAAGACAAAACATATAGTGTGCGGATAAAACCATAATTTTTGTTTGAAGATAGGGCCCCACAAGGCCTTCTGGACACGGGCCCATTTTTCGGAAAAATGACGAGATAGTTTATTAAAAACGAACTAACTATAGTAAAACAGAAAAAAATATAGTGTTTCGAGAAAATAATTGTTGTTAAAAGGCGGGGCCCTTGGGGCCTTCTGGGCAGGGGCCCAGGCGGCAGCTGCTCATCTATCCACCGTTAAATCCGCCACTGCACAGGTAATAAATAGAAATTCGATGAATTTTAATATTCAATTCCTCCGTTGAGCGAGCCACGCGGCAAGCCAACGTTCTCCCAGCAGATTGAACTTGAGAAGCGGAACACTGTACGACATTGAATTCCTCGACCGGAAAAATGCTAATTGGAGGCGTATAAATAGCAGCGGCGCCAATGTCGGCCAGTGCACCGAGATTATCGCGAGCACACGAGCGTGAAAACGTTTTTCCCCATTACCAATTTGTATGCACATCATGCGCGGCGATTAATAGCGTGCACGGTATCTTTGGCGGCGCTGTAAATCCATCGCTATCGAATTGATACCCAGCGTCATTAAACGCGCGGGAGATCCTATGCAGCGCGATAAATCACATGTGTATATATACACAGGGAAGCATCGATTGTCCGAAGCGAAGGGGGAAGAGGAAATCGCTTCCTATAAATGGCCCCTTGCGATTTTGATCGATAGAGATCGTGCTTCTGATATTGGACTTTGTATCTGCGGTACTGACGTCTTTACTATCTTTTCAATCTCCAATAATGCTAGCGTTAGAAATAGTGACATTGGTACAATGCCATCCACTCCATTCTTCCTGCTTTTTATTCTGAAATTTTTTTGTCAAGATAAGCAGCCACGTCGAATCAGGATCGGCCGCAAAGGGATGTAGCGGGTGCAAGGCCCCGGGTTAAGGGCTGTACAGGGGCCCCAGAAAAAGGAAATATAAAAAAGGGAAAAATGAGGGAGACAGTTTTTATTTGGTTAAAATTAATTTAATTTTATAAATCGACTTGAATTTCACGCTCCAAATGCAGAATTGACAATGCTAAGGAATCGCTACAATTGTGGTTATGTAGTGGTAAGCATACCACAGTGTGCGAGCACTGTCGAAAAAGATGTTGGAATATACTTTTTAACATAATTAGCGTCTTCTTTATAAAAATATTCTTCTTTAGAAATATTTTGGTACCCTAAGCAATTTCTCCACGGTAAAAAGCATAACATCTTCTCTCAGAATGAAATCAAGAAAAAAGGTGTAATAATAATAATAAAAAAAAAAAAGAAAATAAAAAATGTAAGAAATAAACATTAACATATTTAAATGTATTCCCATATCATTAATAATATTAGACTATTATATTATTATATTAGAAACTATCATTCAATTTCTTTTTTCTTAATTTTAAACAAATAAAAAAAATCATGTCCATTTTTTCTTTTTTATTTTCTCTTTTGTTTTCATTTTTCCTTTTCTGGAGCCCCTATACAGCCCGGGCCCCAAGTGACTTGCACCTGCTGTTCCCCGCCCTGTAACCGGCCCTAAATATAATAATACAATAATCTATTGATATGGTATTAAAAAAGTCGCATATTTAAATATATATTAATCTTTATTTACTTCTCTCTTTTATTTTCTTTATTAGTGTCATTACCTATTATCCTTTCTTTTCTGAAAACTGTAATGCTTTTTGACGTTGAAAAATTCTTTGGGCCCCCACAATATTTCTCGCATCGGGCCCCTTTACAGAGAAGACCGGCCCTGCGTTGAATATTGCCGAGGTATTAACCTCAAACACTTGGATAAGAGGCATAATCCATCCTACATAATTTCGGGGTATCAGTTCTTACAGATCAGTATACACAGATGTGTGTCTGATTCATTTCCATTCTTGGTATTTGATCCTTCCGACGATCGATATTCAAATTCGTCGACGTCATCAGATAACGTAATCTACATTCTATAAGTGCTGACGCGGTCCAGTTCCGTCCCATGCGTACAAAATGGCCAGAAAGAATTCTGCTGGACAGTGGCGGATTTAACAGGGTGGCCGGTGAGCAGTTGCCACCTGGGCCCCTACAGTGAAGGCCCCCCAGGGCCCAATATTTAAAAAAAATTATGATAGCATCCAAAGTATATTTGTTTTCTCTACTATTACACTGATCCCGTTTTTCGTAAACTACTATTTTCCCTAAAAATAGGCCCCTGCTCAGAAGACACCCCTAGGGCCCTGTCTTAAAAAAAACTTATGATTTAATCCAAGCACTATATTTTTTTCTATATTTTTATATACTGTACACTTACCCCCTTTTAGTAAACTACCTACTAATTTTCCCAGAAAAAAATGGGCCCCTCAGAACATTTGCCATCTGGGACTTTTTTCTTAAATCCGCCACTGCTGCTGGAGGCTGGAGCGACGGATGAATCCCGAAGAGGCTCGATAGGATGATTCATCGAGGCGGGACGTGTCGCCCGCCGGTCGACTCGATTAAACTGATTGAAAATGGGACCACAACTCGTGACTGCAACGAGCACGCGCGCACGCGGCATGAACGCATAAAAAGCGAATCAAACGAATTAGCCGATAATCGACCCTCCGGCGAGAACCGACGCGCGGCACGTGGCCCTGACGAATCGCTCCTTTTAGCGGTACGTACTACATAATATGTAGACTGCTAAATAGTAGCTGTAAATGCAGCGTCAGATGCAAGAAAAAAAATCCCCGGTGGCAAACGTTCTGAGGAGCCCACTTTTTTTTTGAGAAAATGATAAGGCAGTTTACTAAAAATGGGATACATAAGTGTCAGAGTGACTACAGAAAAAAATGTTGTTTTTGGAAATAATCATAATTTTTTTGGAGATGAGGTCCTCATCGGCCGCCCGTTAAATCTGACACTGGGTATATGTATTCTCGAAAATGAGGATTCAGGATCGTTTTTTTTTTATTTTTTAACCTTTTTAGACTTTAAAAAGGAGGAGGTTCTATAAGGTAGTTGACCCAGTCGCTGATAGGTTAGGCTGATAGGCCTAGTCGTCGATAATTTGAATTAATATTGAGAATTTATAAGGTTTTTGAACAATTTTGTGATGATATATGTAGATAAAAACTTAAATATTAACTTGCAATTTTATTTTTTACATAATATTGTTCAAAAACCTTATAAAATCTCAATATTAATTCAAATTATCGACGACTGGGTCAACTACCTTATTCGACCCGTATGTATATTTTTTTTTACGTTTGTCCCCACATAACTCCTCAACATATGGACCGATTTTGATGATCATTTTTTTATTCGAAAGAGGGCGACGCTCCAGGTTGTTTATTTGTCCTTCTTTCACGCCTAAACGGCTGACCGGAGTTCAATTAAAGTTTAATATGCATTACATACGCTCTAGATTACAGTATAGGCTATTTTTTTAGGGTTTTTTATTTTGGAAATGTCATAAACAATTCCCGGGTGAAACCGGCTAACGGGACAGCTAGTTAAATATAAAGGGCGACGGAAGAAAATCAAGATCGGGCATCAGGGAGTAAGTAGTGAATCTTAACGAAGAGGGTAGCGAAAACTTAGCGAAGAGGTGGCGAAAACTTAATGAAGGGGGTAGTAAAAACTTAGTGAAGGGAGTGGTGAAAACTTAGCGGAGGGGCAGCGAAGGGGGAGTAGCCTTCCTAGTGTCCACGAGCATTCCGTAAATTTTGTTTCAAGCATAGCTTCATAGGTTCTCTGAACATGGACCTGAACCCGCAAATCGTTATGATAAATGATAAAGGAACACAAATATTTTATTCAAATTATTAAAAAAAAAAACAAGAAAACTTCTACTTCCTCCCTTCGCTTTCCCCTCTCCACTAGACACTTACATATTCGACGCTACATTCCTCAAAAACACCCTTACCTCTCCCGGCGTTCCTCAGCAACCACTATCCTCGTTATTCGTATAAAAGCACAATAACTCAGCTATCGTTACCCCACAACAAAAACACTCGACGCGAAAGGCCCAAATAGCGCAATTACGACGCCCCACTTTTCCAAACCGTACGCAAATTTAATCGCGGCATTACCCAACCGTAAAACTACGCGTCGCCGCAGCTGGACGTCGTTTAAAAACAAACACGCCACATTCGGCCGGCGAATCACCCTGAATCACCTTGACTCACGACGCCTGGGATCCATCGGCGGACATTACGCTTGATTACGCGCAGCGGGAAGATTACAGAACTTTCGGCGTGGCAGTGCGACATGCACGCAGCTGTTAATTATTAACCGAATGAATCTCGTTTATCGCGAGAAATGTGACTCAATCCACCCGATTGGCTGGCATTCCCAACTCGAGAATAAAAAGTAGCAATTGAAGAACCAATGGGAAGAAACCATCCGCGCCGGTAATTCGTCTCTCAACGAGCCTAATTTCTTGTTTTCGCCCTCGACGAGTGAAGACCCTAATTTAGCGGCAAATCGAGAGCGCCTCTTTCGGCCGAAGAGTCTTCGAGAAAGGGGAGAGGCATAAGAATTTTCCACTTGCGGGAAGCGCAGGCATAAATCACGCCTAACAGCGTCTGCGCAAGTGTTTACGTTAGCGCCGAGTTTTGGGCGTTTCGTTTCCACGCGATTCAAAGGAACGGACGCGACAGATGTGTGTCAAAGAGTCGAGTGTCCGGGGCCGAAGTCATAACAGACTGTCCCGTGCGAGGTGCAGCGCGCTCGGAATGCGCGTAGAGCGAAAACTTCACGCTTCAAACGTCTGTGAAGTGTGGGGGGTTTTGGCTAGTGCAGTGGTCGGCAAACCGTGGCTCGCGAGCCGCATGCGGCTCTTTGGTCCCTTGAATGCGGCTCTGCCACAAATGATTACATTTTAATTTTTATCAATAAATAAGATGATTGTTAAGTATGATATTAAGTTTTATTGAGTGTACCTATAGTTTAATTAAGACTTAAAACTATAATTAAAGTTTATTGAGTTAATAGACAGTGTACCTACCTATATAGTTTAAGTTTAAGAAATTTGGCTCTTAAAAGAAATTTCAATTGTTGTACTGCTGATATTTGGCTCTGTTGACTAATGAATTTGCCGACCACTGGGCTAATGGTAGGGGTGTTCGATTCACCTCAAAGAATCGATTATTGAATTGATTCAAAATCGGAATATAAGAATCGATCCTTTTAAAAAATCGAAACCAAAGAATCGATTTTGCAAGAATCGAGATGAAAAGAATCGCCATAAAACTTTTTTCCAAAATTAGTACATATAGAAGTCGATTTTGAATAAATTTGAAAAAATCGATATAAAAATTACTTTTACAAGGAACAATTTGGGATAGTTGTTGAAGGGCGTTGTATTGAATAGAAGGAATATTTTGCTATTCATTTGAAATATTTTATTCATCATGTAATTTCCATTCTTACATTGATAAGAAATTTAAAAACAATAATTGTAGTAAATGTTCAGGTGATAAACTATTCCTGTGATCAGTTAAAATAATTCCAGCTTTGGAAAATACATCGATTCTGGGGAAAATCGGATACCAAAGAATCGATTCAAAAGATCGATCTTTTAACCAAAAGAATCGATTTTCTAAAGAATCGAATCGGAATCGAACACCCCTAGCTAGTGGAACTTGGAATGCGAAGAAAAACTTGGGCTGTAATAAAGAATTGTGAAGTAGGGCTATTATGTTCCGAATTTAAACTAAACTAGCCCACCCGTTACCCGCTTTCACCCGGGAATTATTTATGATGAAATAAAAACCTTAAAAAAAAAATAAATAGCCTACCATCTAATCTAGAATGTATATAATATATATTCAAAATGTCATTGAAATCCGTTTGCCGTTTAAACGTGAAAGAAGGATAAACAAACAGACAACGTTTCACTTTTATACATACATATAATAGTTGGGAAGTAAGTAGGGATCTTATAAAGCGATCGATTCATTTCAAATTGGTTGAACAAAATTGATCCTAATCAATAAAATTCAATTAACCTGAGGGCTGAGCTGGCTACTATAGACGCCACGTCAGAATTCGGATACTTTGCGGAGCATGTTGGCTTTAAATATGCATAAATTTTAAGTAAAAAATTTTCAATTTCAATAAAAAAACTATAGTCGTGTTCTGATTTATTGGCCGGTGAGTTTCCTGAAGGGTATTCTCCCACCACCTGCTGCTTGCCTCGGTGCTACTTTTCTCTAGCTTCTCACCAAGATCCTAAGGAACTTCAACTGCCAATCCACGATCGTCAGGTGGTGGTGGCTGATTTCTCCTTGCGCGCTGCTCGAGAAACCGAACTCACCGGCCAATAAATCTGAACACGACTATAGGCGCTCTAAAGGCCCTCCATTAATTAAATTAATCAAACCATTACATCATGAACCTCCAGAATTCCATTCATATTAAATACATTTTTATAAATTCAATTCATTAAAATATTTTTAGTAAACCATTAAACTATGAATCTCAACATTTTAATTCTTATTAAATACATTGTTGTAAATGCAATTAATTAAAATAGTTTTAGTAAATCATTAAACCATGAATCTCCACATTTTAATTCATATTAAATACATTTTTATAAATTCAATTAATCAAAATATTTTTAGTAAAACATTAAATCATAAACCTCAACATCTAAAATGCTCAGCGAAATTCAATATTGAAAAACATGAAAAATATTCTTGAAATATATGTGAATGGTTATCGCCTTATCCACAAAGACTAATTTTCGATCACTCATTTTTTATGGTCAAATTTATGCGTAGAAAAATTTTTGCAATAATTTAAACATGCGGTAAAAATCGCCGGATTGTTTGTTTGCAATGAAGACGGATAAGGCGATACATATATTTTACACATATATTTTAAGAATATTTTTAGTTTTTTATTTCAGAGTAATGTAATTCAGAGTATGTAATGCAAAATTTGATAAAAACCAAAGAATAATTTTTTTGTTCTTCAAATATGCAGTAATAAACTCCAAAAAGCTTTTTTCCTGTATGTCATTCAATTTATTTATTTTTAATTCATAAAAATCACGCCTCTTTCAAGTGTTTTGACTGAAAGGTACCCTATTAGGCCCAATTCACACTATCGGTCCGGTCACGGTCCGGTCTCAATCAAAATCACATCCGTGAGCGTCCACACTATCAAACCGGGCGAGTGTGAACGCTCAGGGATGTGAATTTGATCGAGCACGGACCGTGACCGGACCGATAGTGTGATACGGGCCTAAGTCCAAAGTCGTTCCTGGGGTACGATTAAACAGCCTCCCGTTACTGCGCGAGAACTGAAACTCGATCTAGTTCTCGAAACTATCTGGTAGGTAGACGAGAAGCGATGTAAACATACGGCGAACCCAACACCTCAACAAAAACAAGGAACTCCATTTAAAAAAATTGAATAGACCCAGGCGCCGTTTATTGGGTCCATATACCACCGACCGTTTCTCCCGAAAGCGCTCTTCCGCAATTACATAACTAACCCCCTAAACACCCCAAACACCTAGGCCCATTGTTAAAGGCAGGTATACGAGTCGCCATAAAAAAAAACACAGAAAAAGGCCTCCATCCAAATTGGCTGCGAAAACGTCCCCCATTGCCCAGCGATGGCCACGTGTTCTCTATTTACATTGCCGCGGCGGAAGTGCCGCTGGACTTCTCGACCCTCGTATAAATAAGTAACGAAGCGCCGGGAAAGCTGTCGACTCTGCCGCCAGATTCCGAGGTCTCACCGCGCACGCTTTTGTTAAAAATAAAACGCCAAACTCTCAGTCACGCTTGGCGTCTAACCGACGAATTTCCTCGGCTCAAGGACAGCCGGCCACGTGGCCAATTTCACCGGCAGACCGTCGAACCGAATCTGCGGCAAAGCGTGCGCGCGTTCTAGGAATACCGAATGATTTGTCGCAATCAATACGCGTGTCGAATATACGCGGGCAAACAAAACCGACCGTTTGTTATTTCCCGTTGGCCCACGCGAGCCGTACTACGAACTGACGATGATAATTTCTGGGGTGTTGTGACGTCAGCTAGCTCTTGATTCCAATTCCAATGGACACTTCAAACGCTTCGAAAATTAATATGTTAAAAATTCTGATTATCTGTTTTTAGTAGTCATTGCGTTGATCAGTGGCGAATATAAAATAAAACGAAAAAAGGAGATTAATGCAACCAAGATTGAAGAAATTAAAGAGCTTTGTAAAAGAAAAAGAAAACTCGAAAAAAATTTAGAAAACTAAATTTTTTCATCACCTAATGAATTTTATTGAATTTGCGTTAAATGTATTTTCGTCCGTTCAACTCGACTCCCTTTAAGATTAAATCGTCGTATATAAATAAATCGGTACAGAAGTCTCCACTATTTAAAAAAGAGAGAAAGAATCACTCGAAGAAAATGAATATTCCTGGAAGGAAATATGGTGTTTGAATGATGACAGGAGGATACGCATGCGAGCTAACAATAAGAAACGTTACTTTCCTGTGTGTTTGTATCGACCAGACGCTTTACCACTTAGCAATGGCGGGCATTCCCCTGTGCACTATAATTACGTGCAACCTTTAGTTATTTTTCAAACTACTTACTACGTTGTAAATAATTAAAGTGCAGAACGGAGAACGGAATGTCCACTATTGCTAAGTAGAGGAGTGTTCGGTGATAACCGACGGTTACTCGGCAACTTACGTATGCATGTAGATAGCGAAACACCTGCCTACTATGTTTACGAACGCCCCTAGCACCTTATTCCTCGCATTCGCTCAACTATTCCATTCGCAGTGTAGTGATCGTACCTTGGGTATAAGCTACGGCAAGCTTTGTAAAAAAGAATGACCCTTTGTTTGACAACTCTAAGTGGCTTACTATAATACGGTATCAAAAGTTCACGGACTCTGAGTTTAATAATTTATTGCGGTTCGACGGGTGAACGTAGGCCTTCGAGGAAATGGTGGACACTTGCAGTACCGACTGTGAAAGAGCCATGCTAAGGTAGGTATCGTGGTTTCCTTTTTACCGTCTTTCGTTCCATCGGAATAAATTATTAAACTGAGAAGCCGCGAAGTTTTGATATATAATACTGTGCATGCCGCTTGCAAGCAAATGGAATATAGTAGATTATTTTGTAAGTTACTGGCTGAATAAATATTATTTTTTACGCTGAAATGAATTATGTATAAGTTAATATAGTGACATTTTTTTTCTCAAAATTTTAAAATAAAATTTCGAAAAAATTATTCGATTGTAAAATCCATACTCTTATTTCTGTAGAATTGTATACAAAGACTGCAAAAAAAATTTCAGCTCGAAAACTTCGTTTTTATCCGAGTTATAAAGTTTTTTGTTTTAGCTTAGTAACTAAAAACGCTCCTGCTTCGTACGTTGGACTGTCCAAAATGAACTACCAGTAATTTTACAGATAAAAATTTGAAAATATGTATATCCATATTATTTTTTACGCTGAAATGAATTATGTAAGAGTTGATATAGTGACAATTTTTTTTCAAAATTACGAACGAAGGAGCGTTTTAGTTACTACGCTAAAACAAAAAACTTTATAACTCGGACAAAAATGAAGTTTTCGAGCTGAATTTTTTTGCAGTCTTTGTATACAATTCTATAGAAATAAGGGTATGGATTCTACAATCGAATAATTTTTTCGAAATTTTATTTTTAAATTTTGAAAAAAATTGTCACTATATTAACTCTTACATAATTCATTTCAGCGTAAAAAATAATATGGATATAAATATTTTCAAATTTTTATCTGTAAAATTACTGGTAGTTCATTTTCACCTGAGTGACCCCCCTTAAAAATTGGTATATAAATAAGTATTTCAGAATATAATTTTAACTTAATAATAATTAAAAAAACGGTGGCGATTTTCTAGAAAACACTTCACGACCCACCGGTTGGGAATCACTGAATTATCATACCGATTCGGAGACGTTTCGTGACCGATCCCAAAAACAATAAAATTCTTCGGTCGTAAAATTGTCAATCGTCAAAATTATGTTAAAAAACGCGGGACAATTCTGCAAAAAGTCACACTGGCAGAGTACACAGAACGGTGTTTAACCTGAAAAACGTACTTCCGTAACGGAAACTGTGTTCATCGCGAGTTCCATTGTTCCGCGTATCTGAACGAGCATCTTGTTCGACATAATCGCCATTTTGAGCAGCTTAACCTATCGTAACAAGGGACGTTTCATTGTTCGCAAACACCTGGAATCTAGACACCCCACTTTCACAAGGCACAAAACTTTCGAGCTTCAACAGAAAATCTAATTGAGCTGTCGTAACTAAATATCACGTGCATCGAATTAACCTGTTGCAACGCAAGAGTAATCTCACGGAGAAACAGCGAACGCACCTCTTCGTGTTTTATAAATTGGAATTTTCATATATTATTCTTTCAGACACGAGGAATTTACTTGCGCGCGATACAAAGTGTTCCATTATCAGTGGACACAATGCCAATGCCACTTTAGTGGAAAAAAATCGTCTCATGTTTTCGCCATCGATTTATTTATTTAACAGCTTTAGCTGGGCCTCGCATTTTCACCATTCTATCTACTAAAATTGGTGAAATAAAGACGGAAAAAAAATAAATAGAATTGTATGGGTAAAGGATCCAATTACTGTCAGTGAACCCAATTACTGTCACCTTAAGCTATTTTACTTAAAATAACGAATAAATAAACGTTTAAGTAAAATAGCTTAATGTGACAGTAATTGGGTCGGCTGCCAGTAATTGGGTCCTTCACCCTAGAATGAATTACATTAACTGACTTCGCGATGAGAAACAAGCTCACATAAACCTCAACGCGTCTCATTTATTAGTAGGGTAGATGTCCCTATTACTGCCACTTCATTTATTTTGCTTAATAAAAATGTAACGTATAAAGAATAATGCACAACAATAATATTATTATTAAATTGGGACTGTTCTGATTATTATTAATATTATTGTTGTACACTATTCTTTATACGTTACATTTTTACAAATTAAAATAAATAAACTGGCAGTAATAGGGACACTGACAGTAATAAGGACACCTACCCTATGCTCAATTCACTCGCTCGACACAGAAAAATCATGTGTAACATGGCGTTTACAATTAGAGAATAGCTTGAATCACGCCTTAAAATTTCAAGAATAATGTTCTACCATGGCTGCAGAGAACAGTTTCGTAACACGAAAACAACGTTCAGACACGTACGAGATCGCCGTGCCGCACTGGCGGCGTGGACAAAACAAAAAACAGTGACTGACCACTTTGAAATTCGAAGGAGATCGATCGTCGCCGACGAGCGCGCGTGATATTCGTCCGTAAATCGCGGACTCGAACGATCTCGCTGAACAATGCGGAACAGCTACAGTACCGAGCAAAACTGCTAAATAAGAACTCCATTACTACTGACCCGTAAAACTTCTTACACCTCTTCCCTTTCTAACGAACTCAGTTACGAACGTCAGAATACCTCTGCGAACGAAATTTCAGTTACACATTCGCTAAAAGATGTGGAATACATTCGAGTCGGTTATATTCTGTCTATGATAAGTATTGGGACACCTACTCTGTGTGGAATAATTGCAAATTGATTGAAGAACTCTAACAGATTTTATTTTGGGTAAAGGACCCAATTACTGGCAGCCAACCCAATTACTGGCACCTTAAGCTATTTTACCTAAAATAACGAATAAATAAACGTTTAAGTAAAATAACTTAAGGGGAGGTTCTGGTCTAGAGCCCCAAAAAATAGGTGATATTTAGGAATTAATTAAAGGAAAACTACTATATATAATTTAATAGGACTTTTTGCATTGTATTAAGGATGTCTTAAATTTTAGAAATATATTTTTTGTTTTATAATTAATCAGTGCAGACAGCCCTGGGGAGTCACTAAAGTCAAGGCGTCAAAAAATTGATCCAAATCGGTGGGACCTGTATCTCCAAAAGTTATTATCCGATTCGACTGAAACATTTTTTATTTTGAAGATTATTCTTTTGGCTAGGGGGGGGGGGGGGCTAAAAAAAATACAAAAATGACATTTTTCTTAAAAAATAACGACACTTCAAGTTTGAAATCACTTTTCCCTGTATTTTTCGTCCTTTCATCGCCTTTGAAAATTATAAATTTTCAACTTTTTGTATTTTTTTAGTTCCCCCCCTCCCTAGCCAGAAGTATATTCTTCAAAATAAATAAGTTTCAGTCGAATCGGATAGTAACTTTTGGAGATACAGGTCCCACCGATTTGAGAACGCTGTTTCGAGGAAAACGCGTTTGAAGTTTTACGTAAGTGCCGAGTCGCCGGGTGTTATCCATGCATTTGCCGCTACTCAAACGCCTATAACTTCGGCAATTTTACGAATTTCAACAAATCCTTTTAAACACGTTTTCCTAAAAGGTTGAACATTCGAAAAATGAAATAAAAAAAAATCGACATTTAGACCAGAACCTCCCCTTAAGTGACAGTAATTGGATTGGGTGCCACTAATTGGGTCCTTTACCCTATCTGTTATTTCAAATTAAAACGAACAAAGAGAATTCAATCTTTACCAAATACCACATTTTGGTGTCCAAACACTCACGAATGCCACTGCAAACACCCTCTCTTTTATTATTACTATTATTATTATTATTATTAATTTTACGGGGAAACCCCATGGTTTTCACAACAAAACAGTTTCATAATAACAGAGTCTGAATAAATAAATGTTTTAGCCGATAAAATGCACAGGTAGGTTAATTGAACAAACATACCCGCCAGCACCGTGTTAGGTGCTTCCGTGAGAATTGGTAACAATTTTATAAAGTAATGACCTTACTGAAGTCAGGGATCCTTGAAAAAGATCAAGGCAATTGAAGTCTCGATTCATTAAGCTCATCGCCCTATTAATAGGATTTTATTAAACTTAAAATTAGGCACAATTTCCCGGAAGGATGTAGATACGAGTCGGTTACATCGAATCCGGGACGGCAGTCATGGCAGATCGTCAGCCCATAGGGTTCCCAACCGAATCGCAACAGAGCTCAACACGCCACGCATCAATGACAAGAACTAAAATGGCCACGCGATTAGTCACCGACGGCCAATAAAACCTAAGAAGATGCGAAAGCATCGAAGCGCTGGAAACAGCAAGCGCGATGTTACACGTGGTGCGATCCTACCGGCAGAATAGATTCTACCGAATATTCGTAGCCGTGTTTCACGATCGATCGCGTTGGAGGAAAATCGAAGACGCTTGTTGTACGTTCATACATACCCTTGCGAGGAATCGATGCGCGTTGAGCCGTTCCTTGAGGCAGCGTGGCCGTGCTGGCCTCGATCAGTAGCAGTGGCGCCTCTGTTTCGACGATTTTCCAGTAATTCCTTCGCTGCTTTTAACCGAGCGAACGAACGATCATTGTTTTCGAGCGACACGCCGTTGCGAGGAGGGTCGACCGTGGGAGAGACGCACTCTCTCTCTCTCTCTTTCTCCCGGCGTTTTGTAACGAGTTTTCGGTTGTTGCGAGGAGCCGGCACGCGCGCGTTCACGGGGCGAGAACGCACGGGGGGATCAGTGCTCGCGAATGCACTGTCACTGACAGACTGTTCGGGCCTGGTCGGGTCGAGGACGCCGTTCACGGTACGACTTCCCTCGGGCAAACGTTGCGCGGTCCTTCTTTAACGTCTGGAGAGGCCAGACCGGTGGACGCGACCGTGCAGAGTAGTTATGGGAGAGAGAGAGAGAGAGAGGGAGAGAGAGAGAGAGAGAGAGAGAGAGAGAGAGAGAGAGAGAGAGAGAGACAGAGGGGGAGCTGGAAAAGGAGAGAATGAAACGGAATCAAATTTCTACGATGGCCAATCCCGGGACTCGGATGCGTGTCGCGGGAAAATCTGCGAAACGGCGGGCTTTGAGCTTGCTGCGGAGTGGCTCGAATTTTTCGAACGGTATATATTTAGGGGAATGTGCAAGGAAAGGAGTAAATAAAATGAATGTTGAGAATAATTCGAGGAAGCTGTTATTTTATTGTATGTGTCTCTGGAGGATATTTATTTCGCGCTAGTGGGACAACCGGAAATGGAGGGATTTATTGTGGTGGGGTTCTTTTTTTAAGTTGGGTTTGGGTGGGAGAACTTATCGCGGTTTTTCGATTTGCGGAAATAAGTTTGTAACGGGGCGAGATAGAAGAAAACTTTAAATATAAGAATTGTTTAAATTTGTATGCTCTATTACGCTATCCGAATAAATATAAAATTATCCCCAGTTACAGGGGCGTCCGCAGACTTTTTTCCAGGGGGGGGAGGCACCTTTCGGATGATGGTAAAATTCCAGGGGGGGGGGGAACTTTGGGATGATGGTTAAGAAAAATATACCTCTCTTGTATTTTTAAACCATTTTATAGTGTCAAATTAATTGAAAATTTAAAACCGAAATTTAAAAATATTCCCTTTTTCAGTATAAACTTAATAAAGATCAGTTTTGGAAAATAAGCGATTTTTCTCAAAAAACAGGGGAGGGGCAACTGCCCCCCCCCCTCGGAAAATTATTATCAATAAAATGAATAAAATTATTATCAATAAAATGAATAAAATTATTATCAATATTAAATTATTATCAATAAAATTATTATTAATAAAATCAAAGTACGAATTCTTACTAACTTATTAATTTGCATCTTCGAAGTTAATTATTTCTAAAACAAAGTCTCATAGAGTGAAATGTTATTCAACATTTTCGATTTATTGTTCCACGTAAATCCACGTTTCCTCGATTTACCGCCATTACTGCGAGTTCCATAAACCGCGCACGTCGTAAAACGTGCCTTTGCGATTCTCGCGTAACCTAAAACAGTAACGCAGCCATCTCGGCATTGCTGTGTTAAAATTTGACGCGCGAAATAAATCAAGACATTTGTAACAGCCGCGACTTGCTTCGAGCAGGAAGAACGTCAATAGAATTTACGGGCCAATAGATTTGCAGGAATTTCGCCGCGTAAAATCGGCGTGCAAACATCGCGATTATTGCACTGCAATTTACATAGGCGCGCACGAAGTTTATCAGTCACGGATCGCAGCGAGTAGTTTGCACCAGCGTTTCGATATAAAAGTGGGTGGGGCGATTCAATAAGTGCCGCGTGATAAATGGGAAAAATGAATGAATCGACCGCTCTGTGAATGAAATTCTAGCGTACAACTGAAATACTTCGTAACACGGAAGCAGTAAAGCTAGAACAACGCAGGTGTCTCAAACGAATCTGCAATAATAAAATAAAACGCATCGCGGGCAACCGCGGAGCTGAAATGGTAAACGATGTGAGTACACAAGTGCCAAAGCAATCAGAAACCATATTCTCAGTGAAAAATGATATACATAAATTACCGTAAACACGGTAACTGCTAGGAACAATTTTAGTTCCCAGAGCTGACGCAAGATAGCGCTGCGATCGCAAGTACCAACATCTGCCGCGGTCGAAAATAAAACCCCAGAAATTCCCACTTCTGGAACTCGCTTTTATTAGTTTACCATTTCAAAGAACAGTCGTCCATCCGTCCATCCTCTTGGCTTTTGAGAAAAAATCGCTTATTTTTCAAAACTGATCTTTGTTAAGTTTATACTAAAAAGGGGAATATTCTCAAATTTCTGTCTTAAATTTTTAATTAAATTGGCACTATAAAATGGGTTAAAAAAAGCAAGCAAAGTATATTTTTCTTTATCATCATCCCAAAGCTGCCCCCTCATCATTAAAAAATCTGCGGAAGCCCCTGGCGGAGAGGGTGTGAAACAGTTAGGCTCATTGCAAAAAATGTACATTATATTTATTGATGGTAGCTCGCGAAGCTCCTCGTGAATATCGAGTGGATTACAAAGAGGCGCTCGGTTCGAAGGGTCTCGGAGTAATTTGCGTCGCAACACGGGGTACGTGTACGCGCAGCCACCCAACAGGGTTACTAGTCGCGTGCCATTTTTTTCTTTCGTGTATATTCACTGCTCCTTTCGTGTTGAACGAGAGGAAGAAAAAAAAAAAAAAAAAAGAGTCCGCTACGGACTATAAATTGCTACGACGTTCCTATTTTGTGTGTTGGTAATCGTCCCCCCTGTCGTCGCGATCGGAGAGATAAGGAGGGACGAAGATGGAGGGGGGGATGGGTACACGAAATATTAATGATGATATTCTCGTCCGACCGATACACAGGCAGGCAAAATGCTACGGTTTGGTAGGGACAGTGACCGTTTATATTATATTCTGTGGTAATATATATATAATATATATATATATTATATATTGTATATAATATATATATACTTCAACGTACAAACTATATCGTACTTCAGTAACTTCTAAACGCAAGGGGGAGGATGGGGGGATAGGGTCAATATTTACACAGCCTAGGACCATTTCACAAGTGTCCAGGGTTACGCGACACCGTTCTCCAGCCCGAAAGAGATCTCGTGGATCCGACGCGATCCATCGCCGCCTCTTTATTTCCGGTCGAACGTGATACATACGCGATCGTTGTTAACGGTGACAAGTATCTTCCACATTCCTATCAACTAATTATCAACATTTATACATAATACAACCAAGTTGTTCGCACGCACGCACTCTCGGCCCCGCTCTCTCGCAGGATTGCGCAACGTTCTCTCCCCTACGTCATCCCAGATTCCGCCACTGTTGCGTGACATTTTCGGGAAACAAAAGATCACCGCGAGTGCCTACGTCTGGCTTCAATGAAAATTTTTCGAATGATGATAAGGTAAAGGACCCAATTACTGTCACCATAAGCTATTTTACTTAAACGTTTATTTATTCGTTATTTTAAGTAAAATAGCTTAAGGTGACAGTAGTTGGGTCTTTTACCCTATTAGCGTTCTTTTTTTGGAGAAGACAGATTTCGGTTTTCAAGGTGTATCCTCTCGCAAGAATTTCTACGATTTAACCGCTGACAAGGAAACATATCGAACCCGAAAATTCTGATTTTAATGAAACTCCGTACGATTTTTTTTCTGCGGAGAAACACTCTGATGGGGTGAAATCAACCCCTGAAAATCCGGTTATTAACCCGATTTTGTGTTATAACTCGCGAATTGTAAGAGATAGAAAAAAAGTTTCAAGACAAAAGTTACTTCTTTTAATTAAATCTATCATTTGGTAAAAAATTATTTTACAGTTCACGAATTATAACACAAAATCGGGTTAATAACCGGATTTTCAGGGGTTAATTTCACCCCCTCAGAGTGTTTTTCCGCAGAAAAAAAATCGTTTCTTACATACTCCGACATGCTCTACAATCGTACGGAGTTTCATTAAAATCAGAATTTTCGGGTTCGATATGTTTCCTTGCGAGTCTTGTGACACACATTTTATCAGAGTTGAATTTTCATAGAACTTCTTTCGCGTTGTGCTTTCCAAATTTGCCGATTATTTCCGTTTTTATTTGGACAATGACCTCCGCATGGCAAACAACGTAACGCGGCTCGGTTCGACTCGGGTGTCGCTGAGGATTCCAGGTCGCTGCGCATTCCTCCGCGACCGGGGTGCACCGCTGTGATATTCTGGACCTTTCACGCACAAAGAAGCGCCGCTGCTCGAGCGCACTCGCGTCGAGTTTAACGTCTAACGTTATCTGTATAAATCGCTGATCCAGACACGGCAGGATTAATGACGCGCGGTCGAGGCTGGTTATTCCCGTCGCCGGCACGTTTCTCCGTGCGTAAAAGCGCGAAAGGACGCAAGGTGGCATGGCACGATACCTTAATCATTAAAAACAAACAGAAGAAGAGGGAACGGATCGATAGAAACGTGCTTGAAACCCTTTGCGCTCCTCGCCTCCGGTATCCAAATTGAAAAGCGACGACCTACAAGTCTGAGGAAGGCGACAGAAAACGGTGGACACTCTTGAACGGCAGATTTGCTTTACAGAAAAAGGTCACAGCCGATTTCAATGAATTCTTCCTGGATGAATCAGAAATAGAAAAAAAAAAACAAAGGGACACGTGCCTCTCTGCTTTCATTCCCAATTTATTAAGGAAGAACTCGATCGAAGTAGCTACCTTAATGGCACGACCTTCGATTTCTCGCAAGCGAATTACAGACATTCGAGGAGCGCAAAAGGTTCTCAGAAATGTGAAGAAAGGGGATCCTAATTCGCCTGCTTCCATACGTATTTACAAGACGCCTGTAAACGGGCGCTCGGAGTCGGGGACAATTAATTACCATAAATTGACGAACCACGCGTATTGCACTAACGAGGCTGTCGTCGATCATCGCGACCGTTCGCCTGTAACGCTTCGAGGCTCGCGTTTGCAATCCCCTGTGATTTCTGACGCGGATGTAATACGTTCTCTCGAATGGCCCTTAATTTAGCGGGCAACGTAAACTATTTACGCTCATTAATTCTCGCTACGCAGCTGTTATGGAAATTGGCTCTCGGCCAGCGCTTTGTAACAATGTAAGTTACAAATTCACGAGGAGAACGTTACAGAAAATACAGATGGGCTCGTTTACGAGACAAACACAATTTGGCACTGTCGTTGACAAGAAAAACGATCCTCGCTCTGGTTTCATAATCGAGATTCAATAGAATTTAATCAAAATTCTCAGCGCAACTGAGCGATCTCGACCGCGCCTGAGGGGTTGCCTCGAATCTCGCGATGGTATGTACACATAAATTTTAATGCGAGCCTCGCGGACAATTGGCGGATTCTCGCACGAATCGCAACGCGCTTTTCGCGACAGTCGGTGTACAAATGCCTCTGGGGCCGGTGTACCCTCGCAGTCGTAACGTCGTTATATTAAAATAAGAATATATAAAATTATAAAACTATCAACAAATGTACACATCGGTAGAAAAAGTCTCGAGAATAATAAAACTCCAGGGAAACGAGAAAGGACGCGATCGACCTTCGGGTTTGGCTCCCCTTCACCTCCATTGATCTACAGAGATTGATTTCTGCGTTGGGAACAGCTGCGAATAGGCCAACGATAAACAATGCCACTGTTATTAAAGAACTCTTTCATTCCCCCTTGGAAACCATAGAATAAACAAAAACTACGCTCGCAGAATAAACGCGAATGAACATTAGAAGTATCTAGAATTTAATTTCCAACAAAACATTCGGTCAGTGGATAAAAATATGAAGAGAAAAATAACGAAGTTTAACGTTGAAATAAATAAAACGAGGTTCGGTAACTCGAACCCGAAAGTCGACGATCGCGACAGCGCTGCCGATTTAGATTGAGCTTTGGACCAATCTGACGAGAACACGACGTTTGTGCATTAAAAAAGTAAAAAAGAGAAAGGAGCCGGAGAATAGTCAGCGCGTGAGAATATTTAGCGCGCGTGTTCGCCGTACCGAGGGTGGCTCTCTTCCCGTACCGGTCAAGGTCGGAAACGCGGAGACGCCTAGCTACTTTTCGACCTCCAATTCTTTGTGCTATCCTGTACGCATCTACTTCCCTTCTTCTACTATCTTTTGTCCCTTCGTATTTTGTGCAGATGTAGTCGAAAACGGGCCTGTCTAAATATATCACCATTTGTTACAAACGACCTAAAACCCTGAGACGCGAATTCGCCTTAACGCGATCTGTGGATTAGTCTTCTCTATGGAAAAATCGGCCAGGCGATCGGGTTCCCGCGTTGGCTTATTAAAAGGTGTGGCCTCGCAGCACGCAACAAATCGCCGTCGAACGATACACTTATATACGAATCGAAGAGAAACTCATTACGCGATGAACCGATTCGATTGCGTGCCGCGGAACGTAAATATAAATAGTCTATTGTGTATAAAAGTGCGGTGTGTTGTGCGCGACGCAGCTAAATATCGATTCCCCTAGCCGATCCCGGAACAAGCGTTGGTCCTAGCTTCCGAGTCGGTCCAACGAGTCGCGTGATCGTTGTACAATTAATATCCCAACAACGCAGGAAACCGTCCCGAACGAAATCCCCGCGGAAATCAGCTATAGTCAGAGCGATAGCGAACCGTGTACACGTCCCTCGGCGTTGATACATTAGAAAAAACACTGTCGACGTGTTAAAACCTTTGTATGGTACAATAGAGTATGATTACACGTTAGCTAATCGTTACTTTACGTGGTAAAAAATCCTTTCAAGCTACACGAGGTCTACGATAAAGTGTATCAAATTCTTTCGCTTTTCTCGCTCGCTGACAGACACCAGACAATTTGTAGTTGCACTGCACAGGGTGGTTCGTTCAGCTTCGGTAGATTAAAGTCTCCATTGCTTATATTGACGAGAAGGAAAGTGAGAAAGAAGCTGTTGAATTTGAATCAAAGTCAGCCGCGACGTTTTAAGGAAACGCGGACCTCGAGGTCTCTAAAATAAACAATTTCTTTTATTCCTCTCGTATAATCCACAGCATTGGAAAGGTTTACGTGAAGCAGAAAGAAACACCCTGTATTGCTCGCGGAATGCAAGTTCGAACGCGAGTGCGATTCTAGTGAAAGAACTCACCCTCTCTAGTTCCATCGCACTCCGGTTAAAATAACTTCCTCCATTTTCCACTTGTAAAAAAGCTCACTACCGTTCTGATATCGTTGATAAATAATGAACGCTTGAGTTGTTCGACGGTCAGGTAATGCGACGTATAAAAGCGCGATTTTAGCGGAAACGGCCGAGCTGTGCGACACGCTCGTCGCGACAGTCTCGAGCTTTAAACTTGTTCGAAAGATTTCCTTCGCCGTGGGTCGCTGGTGAAGTACGTAAAGCGTTACGTAAATCTTGTTAACCCTCCGAGCGTCAATAATGCGCTGTGCGTATCGTTTCAATGGCTTTTTTCCTCGATAGTTCTCCAGCCTATGGAAATCACTTTGTCGCTGAGTGGAGACGGTGATCCATACGCGGAGAGGTCGTTTCTCTGTCGTCCCTGTCTCAGTATCTTCTACCGTTAATGGTAAGTGTTGGTAACCGACTCGAAATTTCGGTGCGTCTTCAAGCCTTCTCACGCCTCGGCGCGCATTGACGCGATGGAGTACCCGAGGGCGCGGGTGCTCCTCAGCAACGAGGAGCAGAAATCGTTTAGGGACGACGTTCTCTGTAGGAACGCGCGGAGTCCTCGCGGTACGTTCCAGAAGCCTCTCCACAGGCGGGCCACTTTGCTCGAGGGAGGAGAGAAATTCGAAACGCGACTCGCTGCCTCGAGTAGAGGGTGGCGGATCGTTGACGCGGGTGTGGAGAGGACGCGACTGGAAAGTACGACGGCAGCCTGACGAGATTCGTCGCGTAGTGCGTTTAACAGGTACCCCGATACCGTTCACATGTTGTACGCCACGTAGATCGGGTCGAGCTGGTCCGCCAGGAAACCGTCGCGCAGGTGCATCCGCTGCTTCTCGCCGCGCGAGTTTATTGGTACTACTCCCGGGTCCACTACGACGACCACGCCGACCACCAGGTGATGCTCCTCGAGGACGGCGCTGGTGACTAATGCTACTAGGTCTAGAGCCTCGCTCTCGCTGCCGTCGAGCTCCACTACGACCACCAGCAGGTTCGTCCAGGTGAATACGGCGCTGTGGAGTGGAGAAGATAGAGCTGTGGTTAGAGTGATGAAGGGTGAGAGAAAGGGGGAGGTGTTTTTGGGGACGGTGTTTAGAGATTCGAGGCACAAGCTTTACGTGTGGATAGTTGATATCGAAGTTGAGGGGGGATTCTTGTGTAATAGCCCCTAAAATTTATGATTTTTTTAAAAAAGGTATTGTTAATATTGCATTAAACGCTTTTGGGATATAAAGGGGCATCTTTAAATTTGTAGAATTTTTTTATATCGATCTTTCTTATTATTTATTAATTTTCACACCTGTCACAGTCATCTGATTGCAAAAAGAATATTTTCTTAAAGTTAAATAATTTACGCTAGGACTGGACATAAAAGTTAATTTTAGTTTTTATTTATAATACTTTTTTTCGTCGATATAAAGAATAATATGAAAAATTTGTCCAAGGAATGCTTTTTTTCAAATGCTGTGACACTTTCAATTTTCCATTTTTTTTCCTTTAAAGTAGACCAATCCCAGTGTAAATAAATAATTTTAAGAAAATTCTACTTATTTTGCAATCAGATGACTGTGATAAGTGTTACACATCCAGCAAATAGGAGTTACATCGTCGAAGAGGTGGACAAGATTCCACAATAATTAATAAATACTAATAAGAATCGTCATAAAAAATTTTTTTTTGCAAGTTTAAAGATGCCTCTTTACATCCCAAAAGAGTTTAATCCAGTATAACCAATAGCTTCTTAAAAAAATTCTTAAATACCAATTACTTTTGAGGCTGTTAGACAAGAATCCCCCTTCAAGGAGGGAAACCTAATTTTCGAGCTATTTCTCATTTAATAAGTTTTCCTAGCTCTCCTCCAGCCACTTTGATGATTACTGCGTGCGTGTAAAGAGTGACCCAAGAAATAGCCCCTTTTTGGACCCACGATTTTGGAACTGAATTTTGTACCAAACGATAGCTTATGATGAGACATCAGTCACACGAAATTATCAAGTTAAGGTGAGAATTAGTTTCTGAGATATGGGAGGTGAAAGAAGTGAAAATTCATTAACGCGTCAGCCCATACGCTTCGATGTATAGACTTTTATGTCATTCCGATCATTTAAACAATTATTTCCAGGGGTTTTGCTGACTGCTAACAACGAATTTGAACTTAGATTTTCAAAATTCACGAAAAAAAAATCAAATGGCCGATTCAACATTGTGGACGATATATTAAAAAAGCACCGACTACACAGACATTTATATTTCTTGATATTTTCTTTCCTGAATCTGAAAATCTAAAAAACTTTTGAAAATACTTGTTTAAATTATCGGAATGACATAAAAGTCTATACATCGAAGCGTATGGGCTGACGCGTTAATGAATTTTCACTTATTTCACCTCGCATATCTTAGAAACTAATTGTCACTTCAACTTGAAAATTTCGTGTGACTGATGTCTCATGATAAGCTATTCATTTGGCACAAAATTCCAAAGTATCGTTTCGCATGAAATTCAGTTCCAAAATCGAGGGCCCAAAGAGGGGCTAAAAAGGCCTCATTTTTGGGTCACTCTTTCGCAACGCATTGACTGATCGCCTTCCACTACCAGGCCCGCGTGAACTACATAAAAAAAGCACCCACCATTCCGCGATCTTCTTGTGACACCTCATGACGCTGTTTTCAATATCGATCGGGTGGTAGCGCATTCCTCTAAGCAGAATAGCCTCGTCCAGTGCGCCGACCACGAAGACAGCGTCGTGCAACTCGGCGTCGCCGGGAACCAGGTCCGCTTCCGCGGCGGATGTGTCGCCGGGAACGTCGCTGATCACCGACTGCTGGACGCTCTCGGTGCGCCTGAGGAAGCCGAGGTAGCCTGTCCTAGCGTACACCTCGTTCGTGTTCCCCGTGACGAGCCGGGCGTTGAAGTGGTCCGCGTAATCGCTCTCGTCGCCGTAGATGGTGAAGTAGCCGCTCGCGTTGTGAGCGGACTGCACCCAAATCTCGCCTAGGTGGGAGTCCCCGCACTGACCCTTCGTCTCTGGGTTCGCGATGATCACCTTCACGCCGGGCAACAGCTTCCCTGACTCCATCAGGCACAACGAGTGCGGGCTTCCCCTCTCGACCAGGGACACGCGGTCGTTGCGCAACGCGCGCAGGTCCACGTACACCGTGGAAGGTTCTGGACTCGATGCACCCTGTTTGCAAAATAATATTCTTTAGCGAGTAGTAATGGAGGAGGAAGAGCCTCTAGCGCAGTGATTCTTAACCTGTGGATCGCTACGGGTATTTTTAACCCTTCGTGGTCACACCTTCTTGTAATCACAAATTGGTCACGCGGGGTTCATTGTACCCCAGCGTCATTTTTTGAGTTACCATTTTCGTATTTTTGAATCTTTTAACTTTTCAGTGGTAATTGCACATTCGTAATACTTATACAGTCATGGTTTAATAATCGTTTTCTAGAAATGTAAATCTTGATATGATAAAATTTGTAGTTGAACATAAGCGATTTTCCATTGTTGCGGGAAAATCCGATATTTTTAAATTTTTTTTATTTTCTTTTTTGCGATAAATCGTCTTTGGAAGACGTAAAGGTGCGACATTTCGAATTGAAAATTGCTCTTGGGGTACAATACACCCCGTGTGACCACGAAGGGTTAATTGACCATTTTTAGCACTTATTTATTTCTATATGGTCGCATTGCTATATTCTAGATTTTTCATAAATTAAAAGAAGGATGATCTATTTACCTTACCCAGGTTATTTGAATATTATAAAGAGGGATCACAACTAGTGTTCCTGATTTCTCGATATTTTTCGCATCTCGAGAAATGAGAAATCAAATTTTATTTCTCGAGAATTCTCGAGAATTCTCAAGAAATTAAAAAAATTTTGAAAAATTTATATTTTTGGAATAGTGTTGATAATATTGATGTAAATTTTTATTCGTGTCCAACTTAGACAAAATTTGTGTAAATGAAAAAAAAGGATACTAAATATAATTGATAAATTAATTTATTTAGTATAAAATGTGAGCAAGACGAAACATTACTTTTTTGTTTTAAAATAATTTTTTCAAAAACACAATGCGTCTAATGTCGCCTCAGCCAATCTACGTCTTTTTTGTGACAAAATCTGCGGCTGCAAAAAAATTTCTTTCATTTTTCATACGAAGAGAAAAGTTTATAAACAATCGCACAATTCTTCGTATATATTGCTAACATTTATCACTGATTGTTATATGTTCGCGATTAACACAGAATTTGAACTAACTGAAAATTTATGTCTGAAAACAAAGGATTTATAATAATTTTCCTACACTGAAGATTCTCGAGAAACACTGTAATTTCTCGAGAAATAAGAAATTAGAAATTATAAAATTTCTCGAGAAATTCTCGAGAAGAAATTCTCGAGAAGGAACACTAATCACAACTCAAAAAAGGTTCGAAAACACTGATCCAGCGCTTCAATACTTCCCAATCCCCGAAGAGTAAATGTATACCCTTGTACGAACCTGTAAGCAAATAGCTGTGTTCACTCTGCACCCGAAGGAGGTCGAGACTGCCCGCGGACTGAGTCCCAAAGCAGAGAAGAGTTTGCTGAAGCTCGATGTGAGGGCAATACGGGGTCTTTCCTCTGCCACGACCACGCACGTTCTGACGCAGGCCAGGCTGACGCCCCTGGCTTTCAGAGCGTGAACGGAGGACCCGAGACCCTTGGTGCACAGCTCCATCACGCCGTAAGAGCAAAACGTGTCTCTGACTCTCGACTGACTGACTGCCGACAGCCACAGCGCAGGATTGGCTTCCACCTAGAAAAACCAATGTCCTGTAGCGTTTCTTTAAGTTAGAAGGTTAAGGTTAGAAGCGAATGTTTGCGAATTTTTTTTGAAAAAGTGGAAGCATATATTTTCACAGAACATTTTGCACTTTAAAGAGTAACATTTAAAGAACATTTGGTAATTTTTTTGTAGAAAAATATTTAACGTTTATAATAAAAATACAACGACATCCAAGAAGCCTTTTTAAAAACGGTGAGCACGATATCTAAAAAACTACTGCACCAATGTTTCTCATACTTTGTGGGATTATTTTTTATATAAAAATCTATCGACTATCGTTCGCATCTTTTTTTTAATGTATATTTTCGATTTTATCAACGAAAAATTGCCGTTTTTCGCGCGAAAATCAGGTCCTTCAAGCTTTAAATAGCCGCTATTTTATTTTAAATTAATATTTCGAAAATCCCCCGCCGTCAGTCGAAAGATACAATTAATATACTACCGAAATCTTTTTTATTTTTATTTTACCGCAAATAACTTTTTCTAAAAGGCTTCTTGGATATCGATTGTAATTTTATTATAAACGTAAATACTTTTTTACGAAAAAATTACCAAATCTTCTTTAGATGTTGCTCTTTTAAGCGCAAAAGTTCTGTAAAAATAGATGCTTCAGTGTTTCCAAAAAAAATTCACAAACATTCGTCTCTTTTCGGCCTCCTGACTAGGTATAACCCCTTAATAGAGAAAGCCTCTCGAATGGTCCACGGAAACGAACCTCCGACGGCGGTATAAGTATGGAATGGTGTCCGCTGTATATACTGCTCAAACACCACAGAGCGAATCCTAATCCGGAGTAGGGGTCCAAGCAAAGAGCGATGTGCCTGGACGGGTAGAGTTCGCAGGCGAGCTTCATGGCACGGCACAGAGACGTGACCGCTGCGTGGGACATTTTAATCCCCGCCAGCATGCCCGTCGTGGAGACGCTGAAGTCCAGGTAGGCGAGCATCTCCGCTGTAGGAGCTCGATACATCACGGGCAGCTTCTTCTTTGGCATGTCGTCCATATCGAGAATCGTCGGCCAGCTCTTTATGTCGACAACGTTGTTCGCCTCCTTGGGACAATAGATGAAATCGTTAGTCACTCGTATAAGGAATATTTAACGCTTTAACTGCTGTGTGTTTCTGAACCTGGGCTGAAGAATCTAGGATACTCTGGTAGTTGCAGGAGGACGAAAAAGGGGAATTAAAGTGGATGCCTCCTTACTCCTAGCGAAATCTAGATCAGTGATTCCGAACCTGTGGGATGCACTGAGTTTTCTCGGGGTTGTCGACACGGGTTTAGGGTTTTTTATTTTAAATATTAATAAGTTAGAGTTATATTCTGAAATACTCAGTTTTAAATTTATCTAAATTTACCTCGCGGCTCAGAGAAGATTGAGAAACACTGTTCTACATTATTTTAGTTTTTCTTTGAACAAAATTTTCCATCTTAAATAAACTCTGGGATCACGAAATGTGCCTCAGCTCATTATGCCTAACTAATTAAGAAAAAATTCCTTTTATAAAAGCAAAATCTAAATTTCGGGCGAAGCCGAGTAGTAAAGTTAGTAAATACATAAATGTAATTTCTGTGAAAATACTTCGTAACATCTATATGCTTTCTATATTTTTACTTGTGGCGTACCGCGGAATTCTGAGAAGGGCTCAATTGTGCCGAGGGCGAGAAATCTTTGCGGAGCCCTTCGCGCCTCCGACAATAAAAATGTGTAACACACAATTTAAATTGAGCAGTTAAAGCGTTAAACATCTAACACCAGCTGCACAGTGTTTAAAACACAAGAGTCACGGCGCGTGGATGTACCTTGGTCTTCAGCAGTTTCAGGATATTCTGATTCGTGAGCACGAGCACGGACTTACTGACGTCCACGATCATGCGAACGGTTGGCAATGTGGTTTGAAGGTTTTGAGGGTGAGGTGGCCTGATGGTGACCGGCACAGCGCCGACGTACAGGCAGCCGTAAAACGCGCATATCAAATCTGTACCGGGCGGGAATATCAACGCCACGTGATCCCCGGTATTGATTCGCCCGCGGTCCAGCAACAGATTCCCAATTCGCTCGGCCTTCTTGTGCAACTGCGAGCAGGAGAGAGATGTCGCCACGGCTCCCTTCGCGTTCAACGACGTGAAGATCACGTGGTCGGAAGTGCTGACTGCGCGCCATCGGAGAATCTCCGAGATGAACTGATACTGAAAATCCACCAGACCAATGACGAGCCATAAAATTGAGGCGCAATTGCCATCAAAAGGAGAATGATAAACCCTGTGGAGACCATTAATTTTAGATTAACAATCTGGGATATTTTATATAATAATATGTAGTGTTTTATTGCTTTTAAGAAGATAAAGCATTTCACATTTGAGGGGACTAGGCAGTCGAAAAATTGATTTTTTTGTATTGCGGTATTAAATCAACGTTTTTCAGCCACCAATCGCATAATTTTTAATTAATTTCTGTTGCATTTTCCGAAGTACTATCTTTTCTGAATAAAATGCCGCTTGGTTTGTAGTAATTTCGCAAAATTGTAGATTTGGCAGCTAAAAACGTGAAGCGGCAACGTATAGCGTCACTTTTGCCCAGAAACTTTAAACATGTTTTTCTCGAATATTTTCTCCTTTTCGTTTTTTCTTGTTTGCAAACGAATGGAGGTTCAGATCGAGTTGGAAAAATTACAGGATGTGTAAAACATGTGTCACTTAGCCGCAAACCTCTGATATGGTTCGTAAAAATTCGAGATTTTCATAAAAAAAATTAAGAAGTCACCGGATTTTAGTAGCGGACAACGAATTTTTCTCTAAAAAAATTGCCGTTTTTCAGCCACCAATCGCATAATTTTGATTTAATTTCTGTTTTTACAGGCTTGCGCGGAAACTATGAATCCAACAAACAAGAATCTCACCTCTGAAATCGTATTACGTCGCATTTTAAGACCGATATTAAGACAAAACGACAGAAAAACGTTAAAATGTTTACCCGTCCGCAGCGCCATTTTTAAAGCACATATATATTTCTTACAATTTTTTTTTCAATCTGTATGGTAGTAATAAACATTGGGTAATAGTATACATCCGGATGTGCTTTCATTTTTTTCAAATAAATAAACGACAGAGTCTCTTTCTCACGAAAAAACGACTGCCTGGTTCCCTTTAAGGTGACACTTTGGTACACTATTGGGATTGGCTAAGCTGCGATAGGCCACCAGGTGGCGACCTACTCTCTTCGGCCATCTTTGTTTGGTGACGTCTCGACTACCAATCCCAATAGCTCGCGCTCTATTGGGATTGGCTAAGCTGCGATTCGCCATCTGGTGGCGAAAATCAGAACCTGACAAACTAGGTCGGTGACGTCACGACTGCCAATCCCAATTGAATTCATATTGAAGTTAAAAAAGTAGCCTCCCATTTAAAAAAAAAATTGCCATGGAACTATTTCTAAACACTTTACTAGAATTAAAAACATCAACCACTTTAACGCGAAATAACGAATCCTGAAGTCACAGTCCTTATCATTCCCTTTTCTCCCGCGGCGATTCCGTGGACGCAAACCTTTTTGGCGTTATCGCTGTCCTCGTCCAAGACGCCCATGTCCCGTCCTTGGGCCGAGGCCAATCTATTACCCTGAACTATGTTGCCCACCATGACACTGGCCGGACCAACGTCTGCAACAGAATCCCCCGCTACACGCCCCCGCACCATTCTGTTAGTAAACCAACACAAACACTCAACCCAATAATGAGTAGCTCACACACTCTCCCCTGACTGAGGCCGGATAATCAAAGCTAGGTTCGTGAACTGGTTCGTTATTGTTGGAAGGCGGTCAGCGCGTGCCCTTTTATGGACGTGCTTCCGAGCATTCCATGGACTGTACATACTCAATTGTAGAAAAAAGAAAAAGAAAAGAATTCGGTGCTTAGCGATGTGAAATCGAACGTAAAGCGTTCGGAGAGATAGAAACAATAACGAAGTACGAAAGTGGATCGCGCCTGTTTCTAAGCTGTTTTTTTTTTTAACGAGGAAGCTGACTGCAATTTTTTCGTACCAGTGTGTTTAAATTAAAGATAATTATTTATTATAGAAATCGAAATTAAGAAGTTTAAGAATTTTACTTCTTAATTTAGATTTCTATAATAAATAATCTTTAATTATTATTATTCTCATTATTATTAGCTATTATTAATTATGTAGAAATAGAATATTAGTTTGCATCTTTTAGGTTATAAAGACGTCAAACCTGGCAAAAGACAAAAAAGATATTAGGAATCAACTTTAGGATAAAAAATTTTCTCCTTTTGTTGTCATTTTAATTTTGAAATTAACTTTAACCTAACAAACTTTCTCCTTTTGGTGTAATTTTAATTCTGAAATCAACAGTCAACTAAGATACGCGCGCTAGTGGCGCCCTCTGCGCTGAGCTTTGCGTCAGCTTCCCCATACAGAGTTGAGAAGAATCTCACATCGCTAGGTGCGATTTTTCTACAGCCATTTAACCACTACAGGGTGTTCGGTACTCAGCCAAAAGAAAGAACGGCGAAAATAATAGAATAGCATGCTAAGCAGTAAGAGTACTTTAGTGTAAGGAGGGTTAACGATACATGATATGTAGCAAGAGGTTATGTACTCTGTACAGGATGCGCGGGAAAGATAATGATCACGATTCTCGTCGACCAACCCACGAATTTAAAACAGACACGCTAAAACGATTCTTGAGCGTCAGGCTTTGTCAATAGTTCTCCTATCGATTCATCGGCGAAGATCACGATCATAATCATTTTCATTGGGAAACCAAGAATTTTTATACGCCAACTAGTGACAGAAAATTGAACTACTGAGATTAGGTCGAAATCCGTTGAAGTCCATACGATTATCAGTGTTTTTATAAATATGTTATGAAAAACGAGTGTTTTTAAATTCTTTTGAACACTAAATTTTTATTTATTAGATTAATAAATACTTATTCAGAATTTTTTATGGGACCGCGCCTGCTTTCAATAGTTTGCCAACTCACCACCACAGCGCTGAAATCTAAGCCACGCCTCCACTTGGTTTCCCAAAACCCCGCACGTCTGTGCCAAGTTACTAAAGCCTACTATAACGACTTCTGTAAGAAAGCGTAGAGTGTTACGTTTCTCCGTTAATGGGGATCTTGAAACAGACCGAGGTCTGCGATCGAGAGTCTATTACTATAAAACTGCTCATTCATTCTTTCATTAATCATTCTCATAAACATCCGAGCGAAGTGACCCAAGAAATTCGCGAAAGATTATCTGCCCGGTACCGTTCTCCTTTCCTCGGATCGATTGTGTCGCGATCGGCAATCCTTCGTCGATTTCTTGGACACCCGCTCACATAATTACAGTGCGTAATAGGTAGAACGATGAGGTGTTACCGCGAGATGGTAACTTGTACTTGCTGACACTCATGTAAATCATCGAAACCCCGTGACTTTTAATCGAGCATACCTGGCTCGGGGACACTTAGTACTCAGCAGCTGAATGTGCAAACCGCTTACCTGAATGGACCTCGCGTGGTTTCGGTAGATTGGTAACGCAAGTGTGCGGACAAAGCAGAACATTAGCCGGGTGTAGGGTACCCTCTAGAAAACGCCGTTTCGTTTCTGACAAGTGAATACCGCCCAGTGGTGTCTTGGGCAGATAGTTTGGCGGAACCAGCGCCAGACAGTATATCCCGACAGCGTGAATGGAGTCCACTGCTTGGAGGACCCGGGACATCCATTGGAAGCTCTGGGGAAATATAGAGTGTGTAAGGATTGAGGCCAATTGTTGGCTAACCCTTTCGGCGCTGAGCTATGAGAACTGACTTGGTTATAAGGGGAGGTTCCGGTCTAGAGGAATTAATTGGAGGAAAACTACTGTATATAATTTAATGGGAATTTTTGCATTGTATTGCGAATGTATTAAATTATGGAAATGTATTTTTTGTTTTATGATTAATCATTGCTAACGGTATTGGGGAGTCGTTAAAGTCAAGGCGTCAAAAAATTCATCCAAATCGGTGAGACCGGTATGTAAAGAATTTATTATGCGATTCGACTGAAACTTTTTTTATTTTGAAGAATATACTTTTGGTTAGGGGGAAATCAGAAAAATCACAAAAATGACCTCTCTCATTTTTTTTTTTTAAAGAAAATATCGACATTTGAAATTTGAAATCACTTTTTCTCCAGATTACTCGGCCTTTCAACGTCTTTAAAAATTTAAAATTTAAAATTCTTTGTAATTATTTTTTGGTTTCCCTCCTAGCCAGAAGTATATTCTTGAAAATAAAAAACGGTTCAGTTGAATCGGATAGTAACTTTTGGAGATACAGGTCCCATCGATTTTGAAAACACTGTTTCGAGAAAAACGTGTTTAAAGCTTTACGTGAGTTTTTGGAACTTCGGGAATTTTACGAATTTCAACAAATCCTTTCAAACCACGTATTCCTAAAAGGTTGAATATCCGAAAAATGAAATAAAAAAATACGATTTTGAGACCAGAACCTCCCCTTGACGGATCGGAAAATAGGGCCATTTTTGGGATTTTTTTCATATAAAGAAACGTCATATTTAAAAATCAAAATATACACCGTGTTGTGTATAAATTAAACTGTATTCTCTTAAAAAATAAATTTAATATCTGAAAAAATAGCGCCATAGCAGCCTCTTTTCCTAAGGCCTTTTCATATTTGCGGAACCAAACATATTTCAAACATTACTGGGCAGATTTGAATAAAATTTGAAATCTTGTTACTTATCGGCGCCGATTTTGAAAGAATTTATTTTTGGAGAAATAACACCTACTCAAAATGAAGCATGTGATTTTCGGTCTCAGTTTTCATCTTCTTTTGTTAATAAAAATAAAACAAGACACTAATCCAAAAATCGCCTAGATAATAGTAGATTATAGTCTTAAGAATATTCATGCAAAATTTTATTTCCGGTGCCACGAATGCTATAACTATGAAGCTGCTATGTCCCCATTTCTTAAGACATCAAATTTATTCTTGAACAGAATACAGTATACTTTATACACAACAAGGTGTATATCTTGATTTTTCAATATAGCGTTTCTTTAAACGAAAAAAATTCATAAAAGCGACCTAACCCCTTAAGTGTAGAATTCACTATCTGAATACAGAATCTCTTCGGATTCGGTGACAGCTGTTTTTAGCGCGCTAATGTTTATCAAAGATTATCAAGGTCTACGACACCTCAACGCCGAAAGGGCTAATAAAATATATCAGAATATCAAGACGCACTTCCTCCTCGCTGCAATCGGGCCTCTGCTCCGCGACGACGCATATCCGTTCATCCCTCAGTACTCGGACGCTGAACACAGCTATTCTGCCGCGGTAGATGAACTTCATGGGCTCCACGGCGAGAACGGTAGCGATGATATCATCGGCGTTGTGTTTCCTCCCAGTGACCGTCATGAGTCCGTCGCGGGATCCGCAGACGAACACGAGCCCCCCAGGTCCCAGGAAGCCCAACAACCCAGACCGAGTATACTCCACGTCACCGAGAGGGCTTGCGTCAGGCTGCAGCGGAGACACTTTGAACGTATTATTCGTGAGCCCCTGAAGCCCCCAGTACTGGTTCCCGGTGGCTGAGCTGTGCACGCAGATCTCGCCGACTTCGTCAGTCTTGCAAATGAACGGCTGGCCCTCCATCTTGATCACGACTACGATGCCTGTGGAGGAGACGCTCATCAATGATCAATTTCCTCTTTAAAAGCACACTCTGATCACAAGTGAGAAATTCATCAGACTCACTTCCAGGCATCACTTGGCCGCAGTCCTGAAGCGTCAAGGACGTGAGGGAATTCTCCTGATCGACTCTGACAACCCCGTAGCTGAGTCCGGACATGGAGAGGACGCCTCGGCCGGTGGCGTTGACGCCGGCGCGACCTGGTCTCCTCACGGAGACGGTGAGGGCCTCGCTGGAGGACGCGCAAGGGCAGACGGCGTCCGGTCTCAAGCCTTTGGACTGAAACACCGAGAGGAACTGGTCGCAGGAGGATAGGGACCAGGGATTGGCGCCGTCGGCGACCAGCAGCAGCCTCAGCGAGGACAGAGAGATGTCCTTGTGGTCCTTGGTGGCCAGCAGGCCCCAGTGAAGGTCCCGCGACTTCACCACGGCCACGCTGGCCCGGTGCTTCGTGATCATCTGCATCCAACTGGCCGGGTTCACTTTCATCAGCGCGTACGGTATGAAGATCACGTGCATCCCGTTCAGGACGCTGGTCAGGGTGCTGTGCCACAGGCCCACCTCCCGCTTGAAGTCCAGCACGCAGACAGCGTTCTCGCCCTCCGTGTAGCCGCAGGCCTGCGTCAAGGCCCTGCAGTGGGACAGCATGGCGGAGCTAGTCACCGTCACACCCATCACAGATCCGTCCTTGTCGGTGGAGTACTCGATGTACGCTGGTGTGTCGTCTGTTAATCGCGGCGGTGGCAGCCAGTCCTTGGGGGTCTTGCCCAAGTGCTCCGTCACGAACCAGTGCAGCTTCGGCCAACCCTTGAACGCTACTACTTCACCGGCCGCAGTCTTCGGCAGGCCTTTCAGGCAGGCTTCGCTGGTTAGTGCCACCTGGGAATGTGTGCAATGGTTTTGGAATTAGTTTTACGTTGGTTGGAACGGTTCAAGGGCAGATGGAGTTAGCATTGGACAGTATGGGAGAGGCGCTTGCTAGAGATATTGTGAATTTGTATAATGGAATTGGGGACCATACAGCAAGCAAGAGGGGTGAAGTTACATGTTTATTAACTTTGAGTAAATTAGGAGAAATTGTTTATAAGATTATTACTTTGAATTATCTTTGAAGAGAGAACAGTAATTAAGAAATTTATATTTTCAGGCGATAAGTAGTACATAGTTGTTGAGTTGGTAAGTTTTTATTTCTATTTTTGGCGAGCAAATATTCTATAATATTAATATTCAAATTGAAGTAAAACTGTAGGTATCGATTTTCAACACTGAAACTTGAGAATCGGCTCGATCAACGACAACAAAATGTAATAAACTTTATTAATGTCTTAATTTGTTTCTAGTTTCAGATAAGCACAAAAGGCGGAATTTATGGCACCGCTATTATAATCACTCCGTGAGGGACCAAATTTGAGCGACTATAGGGAGGGGAGGAGTGTTTTTTTTTTAATAAAAATTCTTTTAATACTTTTAAATAGTGATCTTTCACTTGCAACAAACTTCGTCTTTCTAGCTTTTAATTTTTATATAAAAAAAATTAACAAAGAAAGTACTATGCTCCCCTAAGGGGGTCTTCTAGTGTAACGAGTCAAAAAAATCGAATTTTTCTTTTTTCAATTTTCTACAAGCATCTGTTATGGAAAATAACAAAAGAGGGTCCATTCTATGGTTTTGGATTGGCCGACTGATGGTGAGTAAAAGTTTTACTGTGTAAACTGTGCGTAAATTTTTAAACACGTTTTTTTGCAACCATGTTTTTCGAACTGCTGTCCACGATATCTCAAGATTGACTTGACCAATTACGGTCAACTTCTGCATACATTTTCAGCACACGTGTGGCTATCGCCCCTACCACAATTGTGCGAAAATATTTAATTTCTTTCATTCTGACAGTCCCAAAAAGTCGAAAAAATTGGTGAAAATCGAAACTCAATCTTCAAAGTACCATCATTTTTTAAAATTTTAATATCTCTCTTTCAGTCTGGTACCGGCTATAGTCAAAGACATACAAATAAGGAATCCTTCTAAATTTTTTATTTCAGATGATCAGAAACCGTCGAATAGTGGACACCATATGGGCATCGCTTTTTTTCAAAAGCAACTACAAAGTGGTCCACTTGAGTTAATTTTAATCTTTTCGTGCTAAAAAAAATTGAAAATGTAATCGAAATATAGATAAGTATGTAGAAATAAACCGGGTAGCAATAACTTTTACAAGTTCCTCATAAAAAATTCCGGAAAAAACTCAATGAAAATGCTTCGTTACACTAGAAGACCCCCTTAAGAGGTTTCTAAATATCCAAGTAGCTACAAATTTGTAATTTCTTTGTCGCAGGTTAGAAGCTTTAGGGGTTGGCAATTAACGATTTACCTGGATGCCGCAGCTGCCCAAGAGGAAGCCGATTTGCTGGGAGCCCGCGTCCCGGCGAGTCAAAGGGACCTCGATCGGCACAGGCACGATGCCAGCTTGGAGGCAGCCGTAAAAGGCGCACATGAAACTTATCGGGTCGTTGTTCGGATAAACCAGGGCGATCCGATCGCCGGGCTTCAGACAGCAATCGCCGCCACGGCTTAGAGCCTTGTTCAGCAGCGTGTAGGCAATCTTGTGGGAACGGCTCAGCAACTTGCCGTAGGTCAGCGTCACGCAGAGCTTGCCGTTTGGATCGAGGACCGTCGCCACTGGCGCTTTGTACGTCGCCGAACCATACCTACAAGGGGATCAATGTTATTATTATTATTATTTATTATATAAACGGGAAAGCCCTTTAGTTACATAGTCTAAAGTTAATTAGTACAAAGATTAAGTTAATGTGAAAAATAATTACAATAAAATAAAATAAAATAGGATACAATAAAATAACATGAAGTAAAATACACTATAATAAAATAAAATAAAATAAAACTAAAAAATGTTATCATATGTGTAGGTACTTATAACGAGGCAACGAACTGAAAACAATGAACTAATTAATTCAGAGATATATGCAATTATTGATTTTTTTCAATAATCCAGAGTTCGGAGCTGCGAATTCTCGCTACCCGAAGATTACTCGATGTAGAATAAAGTTAAAGTTAAAGTTTTTGTTGATAATTGCAAGTAACGAGTAAAAGTTAAAAAAATTATTCGTCATGTGTTGAAAAACGGTTTTTTATTTGACGAACGCTTCAACTTCGGGGATGAATAAATTTTTCAACTTTAAATTTAATTTCTTTAGCTTTAACTTCTTGAGCTTTAACTTCTTCAACTTTAATTTCTTAGGCTTTATAATTTTCAGCTTTACCCTCTTTCGCTTTAAAGTCTTTAGCTTCGACTTCTCGAGCTTTAACTTCAACTTGAACTTCTTCAACTTTAGTGTCTTAAACTTTAGTTTGTTCTACTTTAGCTTCTGCAATTTTAACTTCGTCGGCTTTACACCCGTTATTTTCATCTTTTTGAGCTTTAATTTCTTCAACTTTGACCTTTTCAACGTTAGCTCCTTCAACTTTAACTTCTTGAGCTTTATCTTTTTCTACTTTACCCTCTTTCGCTTTAAATTCTTTAGCTTCAACTTCTTGAGCTTTTACTTCTTCAACATTAACTTCTTCAATTTTAGTTTCTTCAACTTTAGCTTCTTCGACTTTAGTTTCTTCGACTTTAGTTTCTTCAACTTTAGTTTTTTCTACTTTAGCTTCTTCAACTTTAACTTCGTCGACTTTACCCCCTTTAGCTTCAACTTCTTGGGCTTTAACTTCTTGAACTTTAATTTCCTGAACTTTAGTTTTTTCTACTTTAGCTTCTTTAACTTTAACTTCGTCGGCTTTACCCCCGTTAGCTTCAACTTCTTGGGCTTTAACTTCTTGAACTTTAATTTCTTGAACTTTAGTTTCTTGAACTTTAGTTTCTTGAACTTTAGTTTCTTGAACTTTAGTTTCTTGAACTTTAGTTTCTTCAACTTCAGTTTATTTCTACTTTAGCTTCTTCAACTTTAACTTCGTCGACTTTACCCCCTTTAGCTTCAACTTCTTGAACTTTAATTTCTTCAATTTTAACTTTTTCGACATTAGCTTCTTCAACTTTATCTTTTCAGCTTTACCCACTTTCGCTTTAAATTCTTTACCTTCAACATCTTGAGCTTTAACTTCTTCAACTTTAGTTTCTTCAATTTTAGTTTCTTCAGCTTTAACTTCTTCGGCTTTACACCCTTTAGCCTTAACTTCTTTAACTTTAATTTCCTTAACTTTAACTTACAATTAAAGTTAAAATTAAAAACTTATTCAACTCCAAAGTTGAAGCGCTCGACAAAGAAAAAAGTAACTCTATTCCACACATGAGGAATAATTTTTTCAACTTTTACTCGTCAAAATTTTTAAATAACCAAAAATTTCGCCCATCTCCGATGACATTTCGCTCCCATGACAGCTACAGTTCCACTCACCTCTGTATAGCGGCCTCGAGCGACCTGGGCAGACCGGCGGGCACCGACAGCGGTTCACCGACCGCGGAGGTCATGGAACCGCCCTCGGGTTTGGGAGCGTTCGGGTCCTTGGGATTGGCGGCGATCTCCAGCTCGATGTCATCGTCCTCGTAGAACTCGGGCAGGGGTCGTCGTTTCGGCCGCTTGAGCGTGTTGAGCAGCTGCTGTATCTTGGCGGACACCTTCCAGCGGCCGGTGGTCCCAGTGTTGTTCTGATCCTCGACCACGTGGTAGCGGTTCACCCGGTCGGCGCCCGGTCGCCTGGTCGACTGCTGGGCGGCCGGCGTGCTGCTGGTGTGCGTCACGTCCGGCGGCTGGATGTTGCAGTAGGCATGGGGCGTGTATTCCGCGATGTCGGTGATGTCCGCGCCAGGAGGTCTCCTAGCCGGTGGCCTCGGTGGCGGAGGCGTGTCCCGCGCCGAGCCGGTGCTGCTCGTGTCCGATAGTCCTGTGCCTGCAATTACGTACAACCCTCAAAATGGCAACAATAACTCTACCACCAGTCGAGGATGATAATAGTTTTATTGCGACGGCGAATGGTGCTGGGCGAGCGGTACTGTCTCAGGCTAGCTTCTGGCTGCAAGCTCTGCTTTTCAAGGAGATCCCTTCTGATGGGTTCCTGTGGCGCGGACATTGCAAGTAGCTTTGTTAGGCAGCGATACTAGGCAGCTTTTGGGGCTGTGTAGATTGTTATATGCTTTTATTTAATTACTTGATAGTGTAGGAATGGGTTTCGTAATTTATATTTGTTTTCAAGCCACGAAAAAAAGTGCCTCGGGTGATGGGACTCGAACCCACGATCTTCGGGTTCTCTGGGCTACTGGTCCGGCGTCTTACCAATGTCGCCAAAGCCGACTCTTCGAGTTTTCTTATTCCGAGCTCCCTATTATGGGGATTACTGATCCCACAATATGTTAATCGAGGAAGGAGGTTACAATATCGACTAAAAATTTGAGGAGAGTAGAAATCGTACTCTAGAGGTATATGTATGTGTACCTACTATTATATTTGCAGAAAACGTGATATTTACACACAGATTGAATACTCCTCTCTGCTTTTAATTTAAAATACTAAATAAGTGAAATTTTTTAGAGTTCTTCAATAAATTCGTAATTATTTCACACAGAGAGTAGGTGTCCCACTTACGAACACGACTATACATATACATACGTAGATTTATTAGAACTGAAATGGTATTCAACTACTTGATATGTATTTAGTTACGTACAAACTTGATTTCATACTCTTTAATTTAATACCTCAGTTTAAGGGGGGATTCTCGTCTAACAGCCCCAAAAGTAACTGATATTTAAATTTTTTTTTAGAAAAAAACTGTTGGTCATATTGGATTAAATTCTTTTGGGATATAAAGAGGTATCTTTGAACTTCGAAAAAATATTTTTTTTATGTCGATCCTTATTGTTTATTAATTATTGTGGAATTTTGTCTACCTCTTCGACTATGTAACTTCCTATTGGCGGAATGTGTAGCACCTATCACAAAAAATAGATGTTTCTTAAAATTAGATAGTTTACGCTGGAATTGGTTCACTTTAAAGAAAGAACATAAAAATTGAAAGTGTTATAGCGTTTGAAAGAAAAGGTAAGCTTTTTCCATAGACAATTTTTTTATATTATTCTTTATATCGACGACAAAAGTATTATAAATAAAAACTAATATTAAAATTCTACATCCAGACCCAGCGTACATTATTTAACTTTAAGAAAATATTCTTCTTTTTGCAATCAAATGACTGTGACAGGTGCTACACCTGCCACCAACATCGTCGAAGAGGTTAATACGATTCCACAATAATGAATAAATAATAAGAAGAATCGACACATAAAAAAAATTCTACAAGTTTAAAGATGCCTCCTTATATCCTAAAAGATATTAGCAACTTTTTAAAAAAAAGTTCATAAATTTTGGGGCTGTTACCGAGAATCCCCCATTAAAAAAAATGAAGCTTCAAAGAGAAAGCAAAAGCATTTGAATCTCGTACTCCCTTCGCCCAGCCCAATTGCTGCAAGTATCGATGCCCCATCAGCGCAACATTATACTTCAAACGGAGCTTCTCTTAGCAGATCCTTAGACAGTATTACCCACTCTAGCCCGCTGAACACTGCCCTAAACGCTTCTCCTCAACTATTCCACTCTATCCAGACTGCCCCATGAACAAGTACACATGATCTACGAAACATTGCGGGAACATTTGCACCCTTTGTTTTAGCACCACAGTTGAGTATTAGTCGAATAAATTTTGATTCGACTAAATTTTTATTCGAACGAATTAGAATAAAAATTTCGAATAAAGTGTAGTTATTCGAGAATAACGAATACATTTTTAGTCGACGAAAATTTTATTCAACTAAATAATACTATTATTTAATAATATTAATATTATAATAATAATTTTATTCGACTAAGAACTTATTCGTTATTCTCGAATAACTTCACTTTACTCAAAATTTGTATTCGAGTTCATTGAATAAAAGCTTAGTCGACTAAAAATTTATTCATTATTCGCGAATAACTCCATTTTATTCGAAGGTTAGTCGAATAAAATTTCGAATAAAGTGTAATTATTCGACAATAACGAATACATTTTTAGTCGACTAAAATTTTATTCAACTAAATAATAATATTATTTAATAATATTAATATTATAATAATAATAATTTCATTCGAATAAGAATTTATTCGACTAAGAACTTATTCGTTATTCTCGAATAACTTCACTTTACTCAAAATTTGTATTCGAGTTCATCGAATAAAAGCTTAGTCGACTAAAAATTTATTCGTTATTCTCGAATAACTTCACTTTATTCGAAGGTTAGTCGAATAACAATTTAGTCAAATAATGTCCAACTCTGTTCAGCACAACTACACAAGATACATAGACAGCTGTGTAACAAAGCTTTCCCAAGTAACGATTACAAAAGATAAAAAAAAAAAATTAAATTCGAAGGTATACCCGTTGGACCACCAGCACCGGGGCTTTCCTCGGTGACCACGCTGTCCTCGTCGCTACTCGATTCCCCGCTGTCACGTCTGTCCCGCTCCGGACTCCTGGCCATCACGGAGGTTCTCTTCGACGGCATCGGCAGCGACGGCTTCGGGCGACCCTGCATCGCGGCCAAAGCTTGCTGCACCGCCTCCTGGCGCACCTCTGTGCATTCAGATTTCGATTATCAAACCACATTACCCTTCGCGAAGCTTCTACGGCTAGAGGAACTCCTCCGCTCGCCGTTCAAACCGCTACTCGGTGGACGCTAGACACTTCATTTATCTCGGTGCAGTCGAAACTCTCGCTCCAATTAAATCGCCGCGTTTTTCGGATTGCGAAATTCCAGGCGGCTCGCTAGGCTTCCAGGAAGAATTTCATTCGGAATAAATTGGGGGAAGCAGCGTGGCGAGCTATCTTATTTCCATTCGGTGCACGCGCGTGTGCACTCTCACGTGGAATCGCCCCGGCCGACTCTCGTAACAAACCGTGCTCCCGATGTCGTAATAACGATACAAATATACGCCGACCGGAAATGCAGCGACTCGCTGACCGAATCCGCTCCTCTCTATTACGATTCGGTTTCTGCTCGGATCGACGCTGCCTCGGGAAACTGTTTTCTTTCCATCTGACAGGGAACACTATTCAACTGATGATGGAATCGCGCAGATTTTTTTATATAAATCGAAGGTATATGTTACAGAGGTCACGAAAATTTAAATTGAAGATGCTCCCAAAAGCTGGTCTGACCTTGAAAAATCAACAAAGGTGGAACGGGGGAAAGAAGAAGAATGAGAGAAAGAGAGTGACAAAACCGTTTGTTGAAATTTATTTATCTCTATTATATGAAAATATATTATATTAAATGAATGATAATAGATTAATGATAGATAACAATTTTTATTTAAACCTTCTTGTCCAGAAGATTATCATAAATGTAATGGTTAATTACCCACTGTTGTGATTTCAATAGTATTTTAACATTAATTTGATTTATTGTCATTAATTTTTTTCTAATTGTTATCTATCATTCATCTATTATCATTCATTTACTATAATGTATTTTCATATAATAGAGACAAATAAATTTCAACAAACGGTTTTGTCATTCTTTTTCTCTCATTTTTCTTCTTTCCCCTGTTTCACCTTTGTTGATTTTTCAAGGTCAGACCAGTTTTGGGAACATCTTTAATTTACATTTTTGTGACCTCTGTAACATATACCTTCGATTTATATAAAAAAATCTGCGCGATTCCATCATCGGTTGAATAGTGTTCCTTGTGAAAGAAACACTATTCAACGAAGTGGGAAAATGGAAGACAAAGGGTTCTTTCGAAAAAGTGTGGTGAAAAGAATTTGAGTGGGTATTCTACTGTGATTTTTTTAATTTTTGAAAGGATTTTTTTTACTGACTTAATGAAAGAGGTTTATGCTGAACTTTTTATTGGATGTTTATTGTATCTTGAACTATGAATGAAATTTTTTTTGCAAATCCCTACTAATATATATAAGTGAAACGTTGTCTGTTTGTTTCTCCTTTTTTTCACGCCTAAATGGCTAAATGGATTTCAATGAAATTTTGAATATGGGTTATTTACGTCCTACATTAGATTATAAGGTATTTATTTTATTTTCTAGACTTTTTTATTTTGAAAATGTCATGAATAATTCCAGGGTGAAACCGGGTAACGGGGCAGCTAGTGTGAAATAAATATGGCGCCACGGCCAATGAATGTCGACCACTTCGAAAAAAGTTGACTGATTTTGTTGCAATGATTTTGATAGTTTTGTTTATCCGAAATAAAAAAATTAAAAGATTCTTAAATTATTCGGGCATGACTGTCGTTGGTAGCAATTTTTTATTGAAATCTCAAAAATTTGAACATTACGTGTCGACTTTCGCGATTTTTCTTCATCTTTTTCGGGCTATAAAATTAAAAAAATAAATAAATAAAATAAATAGAAACGCAAAATATTTTGGCCTACGCCTGCTAGGTGGGTAGAATTTGAGAAATCATGGCAAACATTTTCTAAAACACCTTTTTGCGAAATCGCGTTTAAATTTTTGCAAACACATCTAGCAAAGAAAATTCAACTGACACCTAATCTTCCTCGCCTGGTGAATAATAAAAATCTTTCATTAAGTCCATAACAAATCCTAAAAAAAGTAAAAGAAATCACATGTCGCAGTAGAACACCCCCGTAAGGGGATTTTTGAATTTTGCGCGATAATTTCAAGCTCCTTCGAGATATCTGAGAGAAAACTATTTTCAAATTTTAATACGACTTTAAAACGATGTATATTTTCGTGTGAAGAGGAAGGATGTGCAATCTAATTTTAGGGTTTGAATTGTCAAGTTGGAGACTCGACGTCAAGAAGAGGAAATAGAACGTAATTACGATGAAGAGGGAGATTACGAAATTGAAGTTTAGCGGAGGGATCGCTTGCAGAATTTTGGCACGATTCGGTGGTAAAAGGGGCAACGAGCGGATATCGGCCATCTTGGCACAGACGAGGCGTAGAATGGACCTAACGTTCGATGTAAATATTTGTGATACGATTAGGTGGCTGGCGAGCTTCGCCAATTTTCGTGAAACACTCAACGTTCTCAATTTTGAATTTAATACCATTGATGCTATGAATTGGAATTAAATAAAGAAAGTCAATGGTTCATTATATTTGGAAATAAAAGAAATAATAAAATCGTATCTTTACTGCTTTTGCTCATCGTTTAGCATTTAAGTGTACTTTCCCATCGAATCACACTCAAAATGGGCCATTTATAGGATTTTATTTAAATTAAAAAAAAAAAATGAAAAAGTAAATGTGATAATGTTAAAAACTTTTTACATTCTATTTGCACATCATTGAAGATAATAAAACAATATTTTTGCGTATTTTATTTAATACTGCTGTCTGTAGGCTGTTTCCTTAAAATTGCAGAAGTTCTAAATTAAAAATTATCGATGGATTTCAAACATTCTTGCGGGATTTTGTTCATTACTAAATTCTCTATGGAATCATTTACAATCATTAGTTTTCGACCAAGCTTTTTCTTTTTATAAACATTCTAGAGCGTAAAAACGTTTGCCAAAATATGAGATTACAATATTTTGCTATGAACTTAGAAGCTTCCATGAAGAATCTTACGAAATTTAAGAATTTTTTGGTTTGTTGATTTCAGACAATTCTACGAGGAGTTATCAATTCCGTAGATGGGGAACTTTTTTGTAACACTCCAACATTCACAGCCACCATCAGTCAGCAGTATTAAATAAAATTTCCATTTTTTTTATTTTTATTATCTTTAAAGATGTAAATATACTGTCCAAAAGGTATTTTGATCGTACGAAGTTTACTTTTTTTAAATAAAATCCTAAAAATCACTTTTGTTTTAAGTGATTTGATTGGAGAGTACCCTTGAGGAATGCACACAATTTTTCTCATCTTTTTTACTAGGGTTCAAGCTTTCCATTAACATTATCAAGTTCAGTACAATTCCCTCTAACATAGAGGCCCTTTCACACGAGACATTTCTTCGACTACATAGAAATCGATACCCAGAACAATTTCGACACGTACTAGGGTAAAGGACCCAATTACTGTCAGTCAACCCAATTACTGTCACCTTAAGCTATTTTACTTAAAATAACGAATAAATAAACGTTTACGTAAAATAGCTTAAGGTGACAGTAATTGGGTTGCCTGTCAGTAATTGGGTCCTTTACCCTATACGGACTTGAAACGACCCTTTTTCTCTGACCAGTAACACAGTAATTTTTCGATTTCTGAAATTTTCCTTACTATTATTACACTCGGTAACCAGTGGCGAATTTAACGGGCGACCGATGAGCCATTACCGCCTGGGCCCCTGCCCAGAAAACATCCAACGACAGTCCCATTTTCCAAAAAAAAAAAAATACAATTTCATCCAAACCTTACATTATTTTTTCTTTCCCACAATTTTCATACCCCACGCGTGTAAATTAATTTCCCTCCTGGGCCTTTTTCCTCAAATCCACCACTGTGGATAACGTCACACCTGGGTCCCAAAAAACCCAGCTCTGCCAACCAAGAATTACCTTATCAAAACCGTCCCCGGTTCAAAGCCACAAGAACACAAAAAACATTTATTACCTCCCAGAAAATTGTCTCGTGTGAAATGGGCCTAAGGATTACTGTTCTCAAACCCAAATGACGCAGCAAAACCCTGGTTTTCTTCACGAAATCGGTGGCTCGGTTCGTGCGATGGAATCTCGCGGAAGATGTCGGGCCCAGCCTGTACCTTGTCTGTGCCCCGGACTCGCGCATTTTCTCAGGACCCACGCGAGAGCGTATCTGCGTGCAACCGCGCGCGGACGTTCCTCGGACGTGCAGCGCGTTTTATCATCCGCGAGCCGCGCTCGTCCACTTCGGCCTGGTAACGGTGCACCAGGTGCGAGATTGCCCTCCCCCTGCCTCTAGATAAATGAAGTTTCTATGCGCGGACTTTTATGCACGGAGAACCGTTCGGTCTTCGTTCCGTTCTAGCGAGCATCGCGCTTAGATCCCGGCTTCCCTCGAAAGCTCTTCCTGCAGGAATTTTCGGACACGGTCGCTTGCAAATCATCTATTCGCGCTGTTATACCGGGTGGTTTGTTTATGTTGATCTATATGAGCGCTGGTTAAGTTGAAAAGATGTGTAGAATGGAGCGAGTTGAATGGTTTGGGGGTTTGTTTTTTAACTGTGGGGGTAGATGAAATTATTAAATTGGATTTTAATAATTGGAGAGTCCTTGTGGGAAATGCTGTAAGTGATGAAATTAAATATTTTGTTGTTTCTGTTTTGTGGGAAAGTGGTCTATGTGTTTGAATGGTGATGCTAGGGTGTAGAGTAGAGTTGGGCATTAATTGAATAAGAAATTATTTAAATAACGGATATAGTTAGAGATACTTTAGCTTTGGAGTGTTTGACGAATAATGTTAATTTTTTTAATCGTCGAGCGTTTCAACTTCAGTGGTGAATAAATTTTTCAATTTTGAGTTTAACCTTAAAATCTTTAACTTCACTTTCTCAAACTTCAACTTCTCTAACTTCAATTTCTCCAACTTCTTTATTTCTAACTTCTTTATCGTTAACTTCTTCAACTTTAACTTCTTCTTTTTTAATTTTCCCTTCTTCTGCTTTACCCTCTTTAATTTTACCTTCTTTAAATTTAATTTCTTCAACTTTAATTCTTCAACTTTAATTTCTTCAACATTAACTTGTTCAACTTTAATTTATTCAACATTAAGTTCTTCAACTTCGACTTCTTCAACTGTAGGTTCTTCAACTTTAGTTTCTTCAACTTTAGTTTCCTCAACTTTATTTTTTTCAACTTTTACTTCTTCAACTTTAGCTTCTCCAACTTTAGTTTCTTCAGCGTTACCTTCTTCGGCTTTACCCCTTTAGCTTTTACTTCTTTAACTTCAATTTTCTTAACTTGAATTTCTTTAACTTTAAGGAGCTCAAGTTATAGAAATTAAATTTAAAGAAGGTAAAGCTAAAGTGGGTAAAGCAGAAGAAGGTAAAATTAAAGAAGCTAAAGTTGAAGAAGTTAAAGATAAGGAAGTTATAGTTAATGATCGTAAAGTTAAACGACTTTAAACTTAAAGTTGAAAAATTTATTCCACGCTGAAGATAAAACGCTCGATTAATAAAAAAAATATCCTTTATTCGACACATGATGGAATTTTTTTTTTAAAATTTATTCTTCATTCGAAATTTTTATTTCATTAAAAATAGCTCATCTCTCGTATAGAATTTGATTTCTGGCACTTAAAGTGTTTCCCACAAGGACTTCTTTACAAGGACGTTTCTTCAATTAATAATTATTACAGAGATCTAAATATCAATTTTGCAAGGGGAGTGCGTGAGGTTTACGATACCGATTTGCTTCGAATTATGAACACATTATCCTCTTAAATAAAGGAACTTGCAACAACAAAAAAAGAATCAAAACTGTTAATAAAAGTACAGTGACGATCGAAAGAAACAATTTACACACATCATATTTCTACTAATATAAAAATTCACGTACATATCCAGGAATCCCAAAAAATTACAAATGAAGTTACATATTGGGTGTTCAAAAGAAACCGACCACCCCGTATAACACCAAACCGAAAAACTTTCTTTCCTTACAGCGAAAACTGCTCAGGCCAAATTTTTTTATAGGAAGATAGGGTAAATATACCAGTAAATGGACACTACCAGTGAATGGACATTTTTTACTAAAACGAGTAAAATAAGTTCCTAAAATAAGCAACTAATTAATTATAGACTTCTCCTAGTTTCTCGCTTCATATCCAAACAATTTTCGCAACACGTGGAATCAATCGCGCTGCAAACATAATTTTATAAAAGTGTCCATTCACTAGCCTTAAGTGTCCAGTTACTGGTGCGTTTACCCTACTATAGTGCACGGATCGAACGATTAGGGGCGACACGAATTGGGAACAGACTTTTCTGGCAGAACCGTTTACGGGCAATAAAAGGAGTCTCGATGGGTTCGTGCAATTGCAGGCAGTTGATGTAGAGTTCCCAAGGAAGATGCACCGGTCTCATTGCATATTGGCTCGACGGATTCGTTCGAGGCGCGCGTCCACGGTGCCGCGAGCTCGGGAGGCAGGAAATGCTTTATCAGAGCAGAAAGCGCTCGCGCCGAAAGCACATTCCTCGCACTCGTAAAGCATGTTTCCGTGGATCGGGCTAATCGAGCTTAATGCCACGCGATTACTCGCAAGGGAATCTTACCGTCCCGACAATTCTGAGTTTAATGAAACTTCGCCGGAATGTAGAGAATTTTGGAGTTTGCAGAAGCAATTTTTACTTTTTGCGGAAATTTACTCCGAGGAGGTGAAATCTGCCCTTTGGTTTTTTATATGAATTTATTTTTATCTTTAATGTTGTGTTAATTTTAGGCCTTAGTTTTACGACTGAATCTTTCATTGGAGCTATTTTTTTCTTTTTATTTCTATCTTTTTTCTCTTGCTCCTATTTTTAAATTATGCAATAATAAATGTTTAATAATAATAAGGATAAATAATTTTTCGTTTGATACTGCGATAGACCATTAAAAACTGAACAATTCTTATTTTTAAAGTTTTCTTTTAGTTTGCATCGTTACAATTATATTTAAAAAAAAAAAACTAAACAGAAAAACGAGATAACTTTAACCCTTTTGTGCGTATTTAAATTATCGGACGATTCTTGAAAAGTGTCAATTTTACATAAATAAAACAAAATTTTAATTTTCAGATTTTCATTTTTTTTTCGGTGAATATTGTTGAGTATCACACAACAAGAGAATACTTTTTTTTTAATTCATGGACTATAGTCGAACACCGCACCGAAAGAGTTAAGGGATGATTTCACCCCCTTAGTGGGAATTTCCGTAGAAAAAGAACCCAATACGTTTTACATTCGCACGAAGTTTCATTAAAATTAGAATTCTGGAATTAACAACGTTTCTTTGCCAAAAAGCAATTACGATTTTCAAGCTTCAGTAAATGGCCATTGTGGTACCTTTTACTAGCGTTTAATTAACGGGCGACGTACTCTCGATCAACAAAATGCTGGATTCCTGGTATTAACACTGTGAGTGGCGTCGGCGTGTATTCGCGCCGAGGCAATTGCACCCCGTGCACTCTTAAAGTATTGTTTAAGTGTCCTCGAATTTTTTTTAGAATTAACCACTTGTGCTACAATTTAATTTCTGTCTGCTTCGTTTCACTTGCTTTTAAACGCAAAATATTAACTTCGTAATATTTTAAAAACAATTTTCTGTTACTTATCTTGACGAGTTGCATTCTAACTACAAAATGCTTTTATTTTATTGAAAATTGTTTTTATTGAAATGCAGAACCAATAACTTAATACCAAAATTCATATCGAACAATATAATGAACAAATCAAACATAATTATGGTTTCCATCCCAGCTTCTAGCAAATTATTGAATTTAAAAAACAGATACTCACGGAAATTACTTAACATTGCCATAAAAAAAACGAAATCACTCTCCTTTATTTATTCTACAAATACGGTCGAAATTCTAACTTCACAATAAGGTAAAAGACCCAATACGTGGACACGTCCCAGTGGCTGGACACTGGTGCAAAAGAACTATTTTATTCAATTATTAAAATATTTAGTAAAATATATATATGAATATATTTTACTAAATATTTGAATAAATAAATAAATAAAATTGTTCTTTTTTGGATAAAGCGGATATTAAATGTACTAATCAGTATTTTGCACCACTGTCCAGCTACTGGGACGTGTCCACGTATTGGGTCTTTTACCTTACTTTTCACAAGCCCAGAATATTACTTCAGGCTTCCCTCGACATACCGCAACGCGTGCACAATAATCTCTATCAAGCGTGGCGCGAAAAATCAGCGCAAATGGTTAAGCAAAACTTTCTCAACAATAACAATTCCTCAGAAAAGCCTGACGGACTTAAAGCGCCTTTTTTAAAACCTTGCGCCACTCAAAGTGTCACCAATTTTTTAACGACCCTAATCGTCGTTCGAAATAATTAAAACTGAACGTGAAAATTGTTTCGTGGCTGCTAGATTACCGATGCGAGGTTATAGGATTCTAGGAAATGGCACCGCGGCGTTCTATTGATCGAGAATCCGTCGCATCCAGTTTCTACGGTTGCTGGATTAACCCTTGGACACCGGCGACGGCCTCGTTGCTAATTCTTCCATTAAATTTGAATGCCGCGAAGGGGTTGCTCGACGAGGCTCGATTTACACGGGCCACTTGAAAAAGAAAGGAGGAAACGTCGCGCACTTGACGGCAGTCTCGTCGTCTAAGGACGTGTTTCCTTGCTGCGACGGTTCTGTCTTTCGATTTGGACTGCTGCAAGGGGACGAAAAGCATCGAGGAAACGAAAGCGAAGGCCACGCTTCAAACTGGTGGGAAACGGTCCGTTTTGAGACTGAAATATTTAGCATACCTGATCACCCGAAGGGAAAATTGTATAGGGTGGTTCAGTATTGGTGGTAATAGTGGGAGTGACTTTTAGCTGGAAAATTTGTCGAGAGGGTGTTTGGAATATAGATTTGTTGATGAGATTCTGCAGTGGGGGAAGAATTAACGTTTCAAATCTCGATAAGGGTAAAAATTTTGTTTTTAAATTTAAGGTGTTTTTCTTACAACTAATTCCTTATTTTGAAAGTGCATATATTCAGAAAGTCTCAGTAATTTTGGTGTAGGAAAATATTAAAAAATAAGAAGAAGGAGAAGAAGAAGATTGTATTAATTATATATATATATATATGAGTTTATTCTGTTCGTGAATGGATGTATTTAGCAACTCTCAGTAATTTTGTTATAGGAAAATATTATAAAATAAGAAGAAGGAGAAGAAGAAGATTGTATTAATTATATATATATGAGTTTATTCTGTTCGTGAATGAATGTATTTAGCAATTCTCAGTAATTTTGTTATAGGAAAATATTATAAAATAAGAAGAAAAATAAGATTTTATTAAAATATATATATATGAGTTTGTACTATTCTTGAACTAAGGGTTTCTCAAAAAATTGATTGTAGACAAAATGCGGCTGTTTAACGCAAAGACACGATTTTTGGATATTCAAATTGTTCATTTCTCGTTAATTAAAAAGAATTTCATCAAAAATAAAATCCTTCGATGACGAACTGCCTAAACTCATATCGCTATTAATAGAATCTTCTGGATTTTTTTTATTTCGGACGATGCGACTATATAGGAGAAATTATGCCCATCAAGCAGAGATGGGCAATAAATTATTTGAAATGTAAATTTCATACACAAATTATTATTTGAAATAATTTTTTGTCCATTGCTGCCATCAAGCAGCAACTTTAAAAAAAATAAAAAACCAACGTCCAGGTAATGGCTCTTATTCCTTCATTTTTTAATATTTGTCTATAAAAAAATTACGGAGAGTTTCTGAATATGCGTACTTTTAAAGTAAGGAATTAGTTGTAAGAAAAACATATCAGATTTTTCAAAATAAAATCCAAAAAAAAAAACACTGCAAAATGAGTCGAGAAACATAGCGAGTGTAATTACAATTGAGGAAGACGAACCGGAGAATGCGTAAATCAGTAACGACAGTTTAAAATAACTTCAAATTCAATTATTTAGTTTCTTAGTGGCAAGGTTCAAGATATCAACCCTTCTGAAACACCCTATATAAGTAGCTCGACAATTCAACGATTCACCGATTTTAAAAATTATTAGACAGTAGTGAAGCCATGTTCAATTTGAATGTATGAAATTTACATTTAACCCGGCAACCAACACCGGACAAACTTTAAAAAAAATATATTGGGTTGGTGTAATGAAATTTGCATGAAATTGGCGATCGCGGATATTGTAAAAATTTCATTGTTTACGGCGGCGATAAAATAAACAAAATAAAATTGCCAATAAAATAAAAAAAAAATACTAACGCTGGTTCACTATTCCCAATTATCACATTTACTCAGAAAAATAAGATAAACAAAATACTTAAAAAGCAGAAAATCATCTCATTCAGAGCTCCAGTGGCGGATTACCGGGCGATTGATGACCACTTGACATCTCTTTTGAGTCCCTACCAAAAAGCCCCACCCCTTTCAAAATCCCCATCTCCCAAAAAAATTAAGATTCTACCCAAAAACTACCTTTATTTTATTTCCCATAATTTTCAAACCACGCGTAAATTTATTTTTAATTCCACTATATATACAGGGTGTCCCAGAACGTTCGCCCCCCCTGCAATTTTCCCCAACTCCTCCACTGCAATCATCCCTCCTTAAAAAAAATTCAATCCCATACACAAAAACCTGATAATTTTCCCAAAACAACGGAGAGCCCCATTTTCAAAAAAGTGTATTCCATCCACTGCACTCGCGCGTTGGCGACAAATCAGCCCTTCAGCCAGCTCGCACCACCAATATCGAAGCATCCTGCGCGGCGCTAAGCGGTAGGAAGCCGGTTTGCGGGGAACGGCCGCGTCTGTTCTTGGCCGCGGTTTGAATAAATAAACGGCAATGCTCGTAGAAGAAGCGAGGGACCGGCGCGGCGCGGTCCGAGGGTTAAGGACCCGTTAACACGCTCCTTTTTCGTCGCTTTGGACCGTCTCTGAATCCTCCAGCTGTGATGTACTCACCGGAATGATAGCGGCTCTCATTGCGCGTGAGTCTGCGATTGCCGCGTCTCGCAGCCGCCGAGTTCGAGTTCCCGGTGTTTCCGGTCGAGCCGCCAGATCCCGGGGGACTGGCGATCCCGCCAGGTACTAGCCGGCCTCCTGCATGCAACACAACAACAACAACGCCACATAGACAAAGAAAACAGCTCTACGGGGAACGGAACAGGGCACTACCTTCCTTCTACCCAAACGCTGCTCCTTCTACCACCGACACCCCGAGAAACGATACACGCTGGCAAGCTTTCGTGTTGTGGATGATATAGTGGGTGGATCAAATGTGGTGGTACATTTGGGGAGTAACTGACAAGGGGACCCCACAGCTGACCCCCCATGGATTTTAATGAAATTTTAGGAGATGAATCTGGAGGTCGTCTGGATGATTTTCTGCAAAATATCTTTTGCCAATGAGCATTATTTATAAACAATCCATATTGTCACATAAAAGGGCTTCAATTTAAAGATATCTCAAGAAAGTGAGTTGGGTGAGTGCGTATAGCGCTTACTTCCCAACCAAACAGCTCGGGTTCAAATCTCTCTCTCATCCTGATTTATTTTTTTCTTTTTTTTAACTTTTATTTTGAATAATTAAATTTCATACTGCTTTGTTTCATAAATATTGTAATTTTTTAACATAAATATTATATATAAATATGACAAAAATACATAACTTTTTATATACGTACAAACATAACTGGTACATACTTGGGCTATAAAGACACTGTAAATTATTTATTTAATATGAAATTTTTTTAAAATACACACACACATATATGTGTAAATTTCATGTTAAATATATAATTTACAGTGTCTTTATAGTCCAAGTATGTACCAGTTATGTTTGTACGTATATAATAAGTTATGTATTTTTGTCATGTTTATATATAATATTTATGTTAAAAAATTACAGTATTTATGAAACAAAGTAGTATGAAATTTAATTATTCAAAATAAAAGTTAAAAAAAGGAAAAAATAAATCAGGATGAGAGAGAAGATTTGAACTCGAACTGTTTGGTTGGGAAGTAAGCGCTATACGCACTCACGCAACTCACTTTCTTGAGATATCTTTAAAGTGAAGTCCTTTTATGTGGTACATATGGATTGTTTATAAATAATGCTCATTGGCAAAAGATATTTTGCAGAAAGTCATCCAGATGACCTCCAGATTCATCTCCTAAAATTTCATTAAAATTCATGGGGGGTCAGCTGTGGGGTCCCCTTGTGAGTGGTGAGTAGGTACAGTGGTGGTTAAGAGAAGTTTGGAATTTATGTGTTTACATGTCTGCGTGAGTGACTTAACTCCTTAGATACACTGAATTTTGGGGGAAGAAGTTTAAAAATTGCAATCTTTTTTATGTTTTTTATTTTACTGTACAGTGGCGGATGAAAGAAAGTTTAGAGATTTTAAAATTGGGTAACTTTTTTAGAATGGTCCAAACGACATTAGATTTTTTAGAATTTAGAAGGATTAGTTTGCTAAGTGATGTGTTTTGTCATTTGAAAAAAAAAATTGCAATTGGTCGTAATAGCAAAAAAGTAGTAAAGGTTGTTTTTTAAACTTTTTTTTGAGCCGGTAATGAAAATAAAACAAAAATCGTTTGTGGATTAAAATCGGTTAACGTTGCTTTAAGCTACAAACCTTTAAAGATCGCAGAATTAAGTCGAAAATTGCTGATTTCGTGAATTTCCGCGATTCTCGACATTATTCTGCGATCTTTAAAGGTTTGTAGCTCAGGGCAACGTCAACCGATTTTAATGAAATTTTCAGTATTTATACAACTTACTTCAATCTACAAACGGGTCTTTTGAATTTTCATTACAGGCTCAAAAAAAGTTTAAAAAACAGCCTTTACTATTTTTTGTTTGCTATTCCGACCAATTGATTGATTTTTTTAACCGACGAAACACATCAGTTGGCAAATTAATCCTTCTAGATTCTCAAAAAAAAAAATTCATGTCGTTTGGACCAATTCTAAAAAAGTTATGCGATTTTGAAAGTTGTAAACTTTGTTTCGTCCGCCACTGTGTAATTGTTTATAAACTGAGTGTTACACTGTTTTTTTTTTTCGAGAAAAAGCGTTCATTTTTTATTTTATTGAACATAATATTACAGACGTGGATCTTAAGGGGTTAAGTTAAGACTCAGATAACCGCAGCTTTTGAAGATGAATCTTTCTCCAATTTCTTAACTATTCACTGAACTTTCTGAACCAGCAAAATCGAGGATAAAGCTTTGGCGATGATAAATGTGAAATGAAATTGATTCGTTAAGCTCGTAGAAAGCAGATCAGAATTGTGAAATTATGCAGATGTGACACAGAGAATGTTAATACTAGGCTTTGAGTTAATTATGACTTAAATTTTATATAAATTTTGAGATAGAATTCTATCTACTGGAAGTACCTTGTTGTTATCTTTCTTTTAACCACTACTGTGGGTAAACTCAGCAGTGGCGATTTTTTTGTGAAGGGAGAAGTAGAGGGTAGGTTAAGGGGGTAGGTCACCCTCAATAGCCCAAAAACAGACCTTTTTTCAAACGCAAATTGTAAAGTAATAAATAACAATGGAGACAACGTTTTTTTTTCTAGTTTTAGTCGTTATTCTATGAGCTTTAACATAAAAAAAGAAAAGTCTAAATATCTCTGTGTACATAAAAGTTGTGAGTAAAAACGTAAAGGCGTGTACGCGGTGCACCGTTTGATAGTGTACATAAAATCTCGAAAACCACTCCAACGATTAGGATGAAAATTTAATGAGATATGCAGAAAACCATTCCCTACAATGTGACGGGAGCAGAATTTCGATATAAATTCTTAAAAAAAAAGATAAAAATATTTTTCATACAACACATCGATAAAATCGTATTTTTCAACATAAAAATTGTATATTTTTTTTCGTAGGGAATGTTTTTTAGCATCTCTTATTAAATTCTCATCCAAATCGTTGGAGCAGTTTTCGAGATTTTATGTACACCATTAAACGGTGCACCACGTACACGTCTTTACGTTTTTATTTACATCTTTTATGTACATGGAGATATTTAGACTTTTCTTTTTTTATGTTAAAGCTTATAGAATAACGACTAAAACTAGAAAAAAAACGTTGTCGCAATTGTTATTTATCACTTTACAATTTGCGTTTGAAAAAAGCCTGTTTTAGGTCTATCGAGGGTGACCTACCCCCTTAGGAGACTGGAAAATTTTTAGGTGCTAAGCTTCCAGTGTTGTGATCAAGGGGGAGGAGTTTAGGAAATTTCTGCTTGCGCATGCGTAGCAAAGGGACCACCACTGCTGCGGTTACCTGTACACCAGCAAATATATTCTTTTTCGTCACTCGTTAAAGGGTCACAAAAATTAGGGGAACCAAAATGACTTCCTATAAAGCATAACCAACCCTTCCAAATATAAACTAGTCACCAAAAGCTACATATTTAAATTATATCCTTGGGAATCAAGAGAATCCCTCTACACATATTTTGGAAGATACCTTCTCCACTTCCTAATACTTTCATCACCTCGCTATATTTCTTCCACCCACTATATCCCCCTAATTTTTCTTGCCTCATGTACCAATTTTGTATTCAAATTACACAAGATGGATGGACCTCTGTCGACGTAGGACACTTATTATTTGTAATAGCCTTCTAAATTAAGGTCTCTTAAAATTGACACTTCAATCTCCCTCTAGAGACCTTTTACATTAACTACTCCCTCACTCTTTCCCTTGCTTGTCCCAAACCCCTACAATTTAGTCCAATTTAATACCATTTTGTCAGAAACGTTTAATTAACTTCGAATCTGTCAACGTTATCAACAAACTCGAATACACAGCTCATCTTAAATTCTATTATGTCGCCACAACACTTTGGTCCATCCATCTCGAATTATTTTACCATACGTTCTGTGCCGTTTAAAACAGATCGTGCCGTTTTACTTGCGAGCCGTGCGTAACTGGCCGCAACGAATTGAATGGAATCGTTTCTTTAGGCGCGGCCTGAACGGTCGTTCCACCTTCGGAAGCTGCGACGATTTCACTTTTATCGATTGTTCGCAGCCCTGCAGTGGCGCGGGGAGGTTCGAAAGAGGAGGAGGTGGGCTGTGACGTCGCGATCCGATTGACTTCAACGTAGTTCCAACTCTACTAGCTCGTCGAAGGTGCTTGAAATTGTAACGGGAAATTTTATCGTCCAGCAATTACCGCTTCTTCCATTTTCGACAGCTACTATCAGTCCTCCGTCGTTGAACGCCTATTACGCGAAGTGGCTGTGGAGCGAGTCTCGCGCGCTTTCAAATATTAATAGCTTAGAGCCAAGTGAAATGAGTATATTATTCATTCCAGCCTCGAGATTCGATACTATTTTGTTTTATTATTTTTCCAACGCGGAGCTAATCATTGAAAGATTTACCTTTTAGTCATGTGTGCAGTGGCGCACTCAGGATTTAATCTTGACAATATTTTTAATGCAAATTTAAGGTTTGGTACAGTTTTGAAAATAAAAAATTTAATGTTTGGCACAGTTTTGAAAATAAAAAATTTAATGTTTGGCACAGTTTTGAAAATAAAAAATTTAATATTTGGCACAGTTTTGAAAATAAAAAATTTAATGTTTGGCACAGTTTTGAAAATAAAAAATTTAATATTTGGCACAGTTTTGAAAATAAAAAATTTAATATTTGGCACAGTTTTGAAAATAAAAAATTTAATGTTTGGCACAGTTTTGAAAATAAAAAATTGTATGTTTGGCACACTTTTGAAAATAAAAAATTTAATATTTGGCACAGTTTTGAAAATAAAAAAATTAATGTTTGGCACAGTTTTGAAAATAAAAAATTTAATGTTTGGCACAGTTTTGAAAATAAAAAATTTAATGTTTGGCACAGTTTTGAAAATAAAAAATTTAATGTTTGGCACAGTTTTGAAAATAAAAAATTTAATGTTTGGCACAGTTTTGAAAATAAAAAGCTGTGCCAAACATTAAATTTTTTATTTTCAAAACTGTGCCAAACATTAATTTTTTTTATTTTCAAAACTGTGCCAAACATTAAATTTTTTATTTTTAAAACTGTACCAAACATTAAATTTCCAATATTTTGACTTCATTCTGGTATCGGCTATAGCCACAAGTCTACAAATTAATGTGCCGTTTGACTTTTTGATTTCAGTATTGTGTACAACGTATTGTGTTTTCATGGTTCGTTAAAAAAAATTCCTCAAAAAGCGGAGAAAAACCGGCCGCCACATAAGACGACCCCTTAATAAAATTCTGTAGGTGATTATAAAAATTTATTTAAAGAAGAAAATCCACTTTTTTCTCTTTTTACAAAGGGACTTCTTTGTGGGTGTCCCTTGCCCCTTCTAGGTGCGCCACTGCATGTTTACAGTCTCGAATATTTTAATAAACAAATTAGTTGTAAACGAGAAGCTGCTAAATGAATCCCTCTTTGTTTGAATCGTTCAAAATTTTTTTTTTGGCCACGCCAAAAGTGACTCCCATGTCGATTCTATAATTCCCTAGTAGATTACTCGAAAGAAAAGTTTAGAACGTGTTCATTGAGGTATAAAAACGTACGAGGTTCCCTATAAGGAATGAAAGAGGTCAAGGCTGAGACTCGAATAAGGAAATCTCTGTATTTCACTTTCTAAGCTGTTTCAACCATCAACAAGGCAGAGAACTTTTAATATAGTGAACTACCAATTTAGACCACAGCAATGAGAATTCTGAAGATATAAATCAATGAAACGCGTAACGAGCTTTCCCCTGTCTCTTTTTTTTTAATTTTGTAAAAGTGTCTAGTCATGTTGTAAGAAACTAATATAAGGGGCACTGTAGAGGTGTCCAATGTCAATTTTTTTTCGTGGAAAGTGGGAAGCATAGAAATCAGAGGCACGTGTTCTTTTTTATTTTTCGTTAATTTCAATTTTAAGGGGTGAAATGAATTTAATTTGTTGGATATCTGGGGTTTATAGAGGCAAAATACTTGGTTCGGAAAATACCAATTTTCGAAATTTAAGGGGTTGATTTAACGATTAAAATTGCGATTGAACGAAAATAGAAAAGTACATGTCTCTTAAATTTTTGTGAATAAAAACCCCTGGTATTTATTATTTAATCGTTGGTATTTTTTTATTTTTTTTTACAAAGTATCTGTGCAATCTTCTCTGTTAAGATTTGGTTCATATATTTATCCATGTTTCAGTAACGTTTATAAATTTTATTATAGAGAAAAAAGAGCCAAATGACTTTTAAAAAGAATTCATCAAAATCATGTTTTATCTGCATTTTTTTAATTCACGAGAGGCACAAAAGATATTAAAAAATAGATAGCCAAACTTTAAACTACCGCCATTTTTAATTGTCGATCTTTTTCTTTCATCCTGATAGGTACTCAGTTTTTTTTTATTTCAAATATGCAGAATAATCGGTATCGCGAGGACCATTGGAGGACTTTTTTTGCACTGCCACAAAACTTTAATTATTTCTCTTTAATAAAATTTGTAAACATTACTTGAACGTGGATAAATATATGAAACAAATTTTGACAGAAAAGGATGAATGGATGCTTTATCAAAAAATCCCAAAAATTGTGTAAGAAAAAGCACGTTTTAAGTATAACACCTCCCTTGCCACCTTGGACGTATGAAAATTATGTTTGTTTAGCAATTTTTTCTTTTAAATAATAAACTCAATAGAAAATATGACTAATAACATTTCTTATACATTGAAAAAATTACTTTTTTAATTTTCAAGAGATGTATAATAAATCTCATTAATCAGATTTTTTATTAACTACATTTTTTAAAAGAAAAAAGTTTCTAAACAGACCTATGATTTTCCTGCGTCCAAAGTGCCATCCCCCTAACACATATTCAAGTAGAAACACATCAACATCGAACACCTCAAGAGTCTCCCTCGGCGCAAAAATGTACCTGCTTGACGATTTCCTTCTTTCCGCAATGAATCCCGACACCTAGACGCCCCCGATTAATTGGAGGCACGTTAAAGACTTAAATCCACGAAATCATGAAGAAATTAAAAAAAAGACACCAAAAAAAAAATATAAGAAATATTTCCGTAAGCCATCCGTGGAACGTTATCACGAGTCCCGGCGATCTCCGTCTGTTTCCGCGAGGGGAATGGAAGGGAATTTATTGAAATCCCGATCGCCGGCTCAGTCACGATCGGGTTAGTGGAGGACGCGGAAAAATCGAGGTAGATCCGTGACTGTGTCGACTGGATCGTAGTCGAGTCGCGAGAATGCGATCTCGAGTCACCCGAAGGTGGAACAACCGGTCCCGTCTAATCGTAAGTCGAATTACAAAGGTATCTAAAGGTGTAAAAGCGCCTCTGCTCGAATCGGTACGCACGAGGGATAACAAGCAAGCGGTCTACATTCATGGAGAAACGTGTCGACCTCTTCGAGGTCGGCGCATCTTCCGCAACCTTCCTTCAGCACTGTCCTCCGATTATTTATCAAATTATCATAAAGTACTTTACCGATTTCAGGTGTTTTTTAATTAAGTTCAATATATTCTCATATATATATTTTTTAAGAAGTTAATTTTATTATATATTTCTAGAGAAATCGGTAAATTTGGAACAGGCAAATTCGAGTTGCCTCTTTTATTTTTATTTTCTGATAGAAATTAGAGTGACTCAGTGAATTTTGCAAGACAAGAATAAATTTTAAAAATATATTTGGTTGCTTGAATTTCCCAGGGTGCGAGCTAAAAGGAAGGCTAGAATTTGCACAGAGCACGAAGAGGTTGAATGGCACTAACTGATCACTACTGATGAGAATGACGGTTTACGGATTACTGAGATTAATTGTGGATGAATCGTGAAACGTGAAACGATGATGGCTTAAGCTACGATCCCATCCGCCGATCCTCCACGGCGGATCGATTTCTACGCTCGTGGAGGAAGCGGTGGGATCGAAATGTTCGGGGAAACAGGCTAACTTAATCACATAATGCGCTGAACACTGTAAAAACGGAAGGAATTAAACGAATCGTTTCTTCGATCGATAAGTCGATCGACGGTTACTGTACATGATATCTACGTGCGTGGGTAATCATCTAAACCGTGCACACTCACAATACAAGATTGGTAATCGATCGGGAGTAAGACAGACTCGCTTGGAAAATGGCATACTATTTACATGTGTCGCTGATTCGCGAATCTGAAAGGCTACGTATTCTACGAGACGTTCATTTTTCTATGTACAAGTTTTTCGTGGAAATCTGACCTCCTGAGATATTTGTATTGGTATTTTTTCTGATTGTATGTATAGAGGGTGGATTAATAAGAATTACTCTCAAGAGGGGCAATTTTGAACACGAAAGTAGATTTTTAAAGAAATTCCTGTAGCAGCTATTATTATGTAAGAGGTATTATTCTCAGGTTAACTGCTTCTTGAAGTAGGTAATTATAGGTATCCAGGGCACTTGGGGAATAATACCTTTTATGCGATAGATACTAGGGGAATTAGTTTTGAAATCTAGTTTTGTAGGCAAAATTACTTTGGTGGTCAAAGTTACTTTAGTAGTCAAAGTTACTTTAATTGTCAAAGTTACTTTAGTAGTCAAAGCTAATTTACGAGTCGAAGTTACTTTAGTAGTCAAAGTTACTTTAGTAGTCAAAGTTACTTTAGTAGTCAAAGTTACTTTAGTAGTCAAAGTTACTTTAGTAGTCAAAGTTACTTTAGTAGTCAAAGTTACTTTAGTAGTCAAAGTTACTTTAATTGTCAAAGTTTCTTTAGTAGTCAAAGTTACTTTAGTAGTCAAAGCTAATTTAGTAGTCGAAGTTACTTTAGTAGTCAAAGTTTCTTTAGTAGTCAAAGTTACTTTAGTTGTCAAAGTTACTTTAGTAGTCAAAGTTACTTTAATTGTCAAAGTTACTTTAGTAGTCAAAGTTACTTTAGTTGTCAAAGTTACTTTAGTAGTCAAAGCTAATTTATCGAAGTTACGTTAGTAGTCAAAGCTAATTTAGTAGTAAGTTACTTTAGTAGTCAAAGTTACTTTAGCTGTCAAAGTTACTTTAGTAGTCAAAGTTACTCCAGTGGTCAAAGTTATTTTAGTAGTCAATGTCACCTTAGTGGTCAAAGTTACCGCAGTAGTCAAAGTTACCCCAGTGGTCAAAGTTACTTTAGTAGTCAAAGTTAGTTTAGCTGTCAAACTTACTTTAGTAGTCAAAGACACCTTAGTAGTCAAAGTTACTTTAGTAGTCAAAATTACTTTAGTAGTCAAAGACACTTTACAGTCAAAGTGACCCCTTTGAAGGTCCCACCTCGGAAATTTCCGAAACCATGGAAGTAAGAGAAAAATAATTCAAATAAAAATTATAACAATTTTAACCGCTTGCGAGCGATTTTTCTCTAACTTCCCCAATTTCAAAAATATTCAAGCTAGTAATTCTTATAGGACCACCCTATATGACAGAGTCCTCCACGCGTTAAATTAAGTCATCTAAATAACTTAATATTTATATTTGTAACCTCGCGACTTCACATTCACGTTTGCATAAAAAATTTTCCCGTTTCATTTGACGCTTTTCATTACTCGGGATTGGGTTTCGTTTTCAGTCTTGTGAAATTTATCGCACAAATTCGTTCTGCTCTAATGAAACCGAGCAGCGACGACGGAGATCGGATCCGCGAAAAAATTCGCCAACGAGCAGGCAGTGGCGTGAAGTGGCGAAGCCAGCCCGAGGGGCCCCGCGCTTAATTAAGACGAGGACCAACGGCATCGCAATTATCCAACGAGTGCTCGACAGCTTGACAGCTATTCGCCGCTCCCCGTCGTCTGATGCTTGCCTTTCTCATAAATTTCTCCTTTTTCCCTCCGCGCGTAAAGACGACTCTTTAGAGACTGTCGCGGCTCTCGCGAGCGACCTTCCTCCCTTACTTCCGTCTTCCTTCACGAACCGAGGAAATGTCGACGTGGCTGCAAGATGCTTGCAGTCGATTTTTTAAGCGATTTCTCTCGAAGAAATGTGACGAAGAGGACTCTATATCATATCTAACGGTAAGGAGAAATACAATCGCGAAGGGAAGTTATTGTGCAGACATTGTGGACCTTGAAGTAAGAACGGTGCAGCCCCATATTTATCATCTTCGAGTAAATTAGAAAATATTGTTTATAAAATTATTTCTTTGATTTAACAGTAAAAAAAGAACACTAATGGAAAAATAGATACTTTTACATAATTAATAGTACATAGTAGTTATTGAGTTAATAAGTTTTTATTTCTATTTTTCGCGAAAAATATTCTATAATAAAAATATTCTATAATAAAAATATTAATATTTATTAATATTAATATCTGTTAATATTAATATCTGTTAATATTAAAATCTGTTAATATTAAAATCTATTAATATTAAAATCCGTTAATATTAATATCTGTTAATATTAAAATCCGTTAATATTAAAATCCGTTAATATTAATATCTATTAATATTAATATCTGTTAATATTAATATCTGTTAATATTAATATCTGTTAATATTAATATCTGTTAATATTAATATCTGTTAATATTAATATCTGTTAATATTAAAATCTATTAATATTAAAATCCGTTAATATTAATATCTGTTAATATTAAAATCTGTTAATATTAAAATCCGTTAATATTAATATCTATTAATATTAATATCTGTTAATATTAATATCTGTTAATATTAATATCTGTTAATATTAATATTAAATATTAATAATTATAACATTAAATATCAATACTTATAATATTAAATATTAAATATTAATAATTATAATATTAAATATTAATATTAATATTTCAATTTTTATTTATTTGCAATAAATCACTTATTTATTATCGGATTTGCATGAAACGTGCATCAAACGATGCAAGATTTTTTTACGTACATTACACATCAAAACTCAAAAAACTCAAAAATGGAGTTGTACCCCTCTCACTGTAAGGTCCCCAATTATACCAAATATACATTTGAATACAAAAGACACTTTACAAGAATAATTCAAATATCAACTGAAACTCAATATTACAGATTCTTCACCCAAGATCAAAGGACCATTCTGAACATCCCCACCTAAATACTCTCATCAGAGGTCAGATTTCATTCCATCTCATAATTCTTCCCCTCTACCCCAAACCCCACCAAGCCCGCGGTAACCGATCAAACTGTACGAAGAAACAATCACAGTTCAAAAAACCAAAGAAACAATCACAGAACAAACAAAAGCTCTAAACACAAGAAGACAAAAAGAAAAAGAAAAAGAAAAGCTACGTGGGTCGAGTTCAAACAGTCAAAAATGCACAACGCTCATTGAACGTAAATAGCAACGCACCCCCAAAACGGCCAACGAAACGGTTAATTCCTACAGAAACCAATCCGTGCAACGCACAGACAGCGGCGTTCTCTAATAGCTAGCGATGATCGTACAAATGGGCAGTAGACGTCCCAGCATGGCTGACTGTTAGCTAAACTCTCTAATAAAATTCTCTAGGCGTGACACGAGAGGGAACAATAGAAAAGGAAAAATATATATATATATGTATCTATATCTATATGAATATGTGTATACGTATATATACGTTGAATCGTGCATTGCGTCGCGCTACCTGAGTGATAGCGCTTCTCGTTGTGCGTGACACGTCGTTGCGTGCGGCGTGCACGTGGCTGTGGTCGACCACCGACACCGACGCCGACGCCTCCACCACCAACGACACCACCGCCACCGCTTCCATACCCCGTTCTCTCGACCCTTTCGATACCGAGGACGCCGACACCTCCTCCATCGTTTCCAGCCCCTGTGCGCCACACACGTGCATATGCAAAAGCCACCCTCCAGACACCCTCTCTTCCTCCCTCTCTTCTTCTCTCCGTCCCTCTCCAATTTCTCTCTCCTCCCTTCTCGTTCCGATTCTCAAACACGAGGGGGAGACCCGCGTCGTTTTCCACTTCGCGTTTACGCCAGACACCGGTTATATTTAGAGCGGTTTTAATAATTAAAAACGAGAGGCCGCGCGAGCGAAATTCGCTTCTTTCCCTTCCGATGCGGCTTCAAAGGTTTCAGAGTCTGTGCTAGCGGCGATGATGATGAAGGGGGGTTTAGATTTGAATTTTGTCTTTTGGTTTTATGTAACGATGGGGGTTGGTGTGAGTTGCGCGGAATTTGGGGGGTGTTTTAAATTTGTGATTTTGCTGTGTGTGGAATTCCACATGAGGGGATTTGGAAGGTATTTTATTATTTTTTTATTGTTTTTTAGGCTGTTGATGTTTGATCTTTTAATTTGTATGAACCCTTGTAGTGAATTCTATACTCGGGAAAAATTTGTTGCGCTGAGTCTGTGGACCGAGTGTTGGCGGACTCGTGATGCAAAGCACGTGAGTAGAATGTAGAATGTTGGGTGTTTTAGTTTGGGTTTCATTTGGTCGGCGAGTGAATGTTTTCTGAATTTATATAAGATGTCTATTTTGACGAGTTGTGTATAATATGGGGGGGGGGGGGGGGGGTGGTCCTTATTTTTCAACTTTAAAATTTGTATTGTCTGACCCTCTTAAAATTTTCTATCCGACAAAAATATATCTTCTCTAACTTCTTTATTGTTAAGGGGGAACAACACCTTGGATGCGCGGAAAAAAGTGCAATTTTTTTTAATTTTATGTCAGTAATCCATACTTTGTAGGAAAGTCATTGATATGGGGTTTAAATGTGCATGTAGTGGACAGTATTTTAGAATTTTTGTGTAAAAAAAAATAAATAAACTTGTAACTTTAAACGCGTTTTTCTCGAAACTATGTTTTCCAAACTGGTTGAACGATTTTCTCCGCCAATTTTGCATGAATCAATCTCCGATTTTGCGTATTTATTCTACACAAAAATGTCTTCAGTTAAGTGTACGGAAATTTGATTACAATAATTTTTGGAGAAATGGCAGAGCTTAAAAGGGAATGTTATAAAATTTCGAGTCAGTTTATGAAAAAAATCAATATATTTTGGGGTGGAAAAAATAGTAAAAATAATTTCTTTTTAATTTCCGTGTGCTTAACTGGAGGCATTTTTGTGTAGAATAAATACGCAAAACCGGAGATTGATTCATGCAAAACTGGTGGAGAAAATCGTTCAACCAGTTTGGAAAACATAGTTTTGAAAAAAACGCGTTTAAAGTTACAAGTTTATTTATTTTGTCACACAAAAAGCTAAAATACTGTCCCCATATCAATGACTTTCCTACGAAGTATGGATATCTAACACAAAATTTAAAAAAATGCACTTTTTTCCGCGCTTCAAGGTGTTGTACCCCCTTAACTTCTTCTTTAATTTTACCTTCTTCTGCTTTACCCTATTTAGCTTTACCTTCTTTATACCAAAGTAGTAATATTTAACATAATTTAACAAAATTTTAAACGAAGTTCTTTTAAACTACAGTAAATCCTCGTTAGCAGCCCGATTCTACCACGCGTTAAGAGCCCGGCGACTATCCCCACCATTTCTTGGAATCCTTCAAACAAGAGTGGGGGAACCCGGGAGCGAGCGAGAGGGTCTATCATTTCCTCTCGCTCGCGCATTGGGTTTTCTCACTCGCGCCAGTGGCCTCGCGGAATACTGTCCAGTCGCGTTAAGAGCCCGCCGCCAGCCCCGTTCGTCGGGCTGATAACGAGTACTTGCTGTATTTGGAAGCTTCTGAGGGGGTTAGAAGAAATTTTAAAAAACTTTGATTTTTTACCGTACATATAAGGACCACACTAATGGGGGTTCATTAGAGAGAATAGAAAAAAATAGAAATGCGTGAGGCTTTAAGGGGAGGTGCCATCTTGGACGCATGAAAATCTTAGATTAATTTAGTAATTTTTGTCTTTTAAATAATCACCTCAATAGAAAATCTGATTAATGGCATTTATTATACACCTCTCGAAGATTAAAAAAATTTAGTCTATTTTTTAATCTTCATTTAAAAAAATATTAGATTATCCCTTATGTGCGCAACCGCAATTTTTTTATGTTCTGGTGAAAATATCGGGAAACCGCTCCGGATCCCCATTCTTTGAGGTCTTTTGCCCCGACATACGTTTTTAAAATAAAAATGTATGCAAAAGATTTTAAATAGTAAACCTTCAAATTTTTGATTATATTTGGTTGCGCACATAAGGGTTATTAATAATATTAGATTAAAAAATAATAATATTAGATTAACAAAAATTTAGTCTATTTTTTAATCTTCAAGAGGTGTATAATAAATGCCATTAATAAAATTTCATATTAAGTTCATTTTTTAAAACAAAAGAATTGCTAAACAAAACCTATGATTTCCATGCATTCAAGGTGGCGCCTTCCTCTAATTACCAACCACCCAATTACTAATAGAACCCCTTCCAAACCTCGAATTTAGCCACCACTATCCCCAAACAATTTTCTCTGCAAACTACAAAGGTTCACCGCACTTTCTGTCTGAGCATGTGCATTCAAGACTTCCCCTTCCTACCAGTCTACCCAAATACAAACCTTCCTTCTCGACCAAATCAACCCCAAATTAAATCAATCTCATTCTCACCCACATTTCTCAACGCTCCTCTGTTTCATTTTCCCCCACCACCGCACCTACCCCAACTTATACCACGAGTTTGCAAACTACAACGGTACACACAGGAAGCGAATTCACGGATTATTACTCGCGACGAGTCCGAATATTTCCATTGTTACCCCGCATACACAGAGCGCGCGTAATACGACTGCGGTCACGGTCCGCTCCAGCACAATTCCGCGCAATTACGATAGGCTAATATTCGCGCGTAAGTCACGCTCCGCGGAATTTAATAACGCCCGAGCCACGATCGAGCCGTGACAATATCACGGTCCACGATGGAAATCGAATTCGTGCCAACCGCCATCGTGCCCGCGCCTATCGACGAGTTATCGCGAATAAATGAATCCCGATCGCTTCGATTGAAATTCGATCGCGACCCTTCGATCCTCCGAGGCGAGATTATTTGATCAGCGCACTGCGAACGCTCTGGAAAATCCGTCGAGAAGACACGCCGCGGAATCCATGAACTTTCGACCCGCTCCTATTGTCGAGAGGAATTCGAGAACGGCGACAAACCGTTGTCGTAACCGATGAACCAGCGAATACAATGGCGTGACAGCATAATCACCGGTTATACGTAATGCGTCCCTCAGGTGGAAGCTACCTTTTGTCCACGGTTACGTATTCGCGGGACAGCCGTGAATCAAACGCGAAGATGAATCGCTTGCGGGGGAGGGGAAATTTCACTGCGAAATACCTGTTTTCAGGAACCTGTCTTTGGAGACGTGGCTCTTTTTTTCTTCTTTTTAATGTGGTAATGGGAATGATGGCGCAGTACGAATTGTCCCTTTTGAATCTGCTAATGGAATACACACTGAGAGGATTGATTTTTGTCTGATAGACACTTTTGGAACCCTGGGATACGATTATTCTATTGAATTTGGCGAATAATGCGATGATAGATAATATTTTTCTTCTAGAAACGACCTGATATTTTTTACGAATTGTTGAGTCATTTTTGGTATTGGAATACTGCATTCTAATTATCGGAAAGAATTGATGGAATCGCTGAAAGAAGAGGCCTCTATATATAACTCTAATAACCCTAAGGCGATGGGACTTGAATTTTAATTGTTCGGGTACTGATTAATAATAATTTCTGTATTCACAGAAATTATTATTATTTATATTGACTTGAAACTCAAATTTTGTTTAGATAGTAGATAATAAACTGCTGCATTCAGATGATTAGAATTGTAAAAATCGCAGAAAAAATGAACTCGGGGCGACGGGACTCGAACTCGGGATCTTCGGGAGTCGTGCGTACTGGTCAGTGCCTTAGCCACCTCGGCCACCGCTGTCCTCCTACTTAACACGTTCGCGGACGTGAATGCTATAACATTCATAACATACAGCATGACATGAATGCTATAGCATTCAAATCTTAAAGTCAATTATTTTGAATTTAATTTTGTATAACCTTAAGTTTTGTAATTATTATACCTGTCAAGGTAATGACCATATAACGATTAAAATATGATAATCTGACTACCCTTATGAATGTGTTTAATCAAATTTCGGATATCACAACCAATTTAAAAATAAAATGACTGTCAAGTTTTGCACCTCGCTGAAACTTTTACTCTCCGCGAACGTGTTAAGGTCTGTATTTTCCGGGACTCTTTTATAGATATGAGGCTTCCTGATCCCATAGAATTTATATATTCCTGTGAAAGTTGGTCCAGTCAGGACCAGTGAATCTTGGAATTTGCAAGTAAATCAGCATTTATCGTAATGGGGCGATGGAAATTCGAAATATTTTATAATATACTAGCTGACCCGTTACCCGGGAATTATTATTATTATTTATTATTTGAGATAGCATATTTATAAATAGCATATAATATAATCTAGGACGTATTTAATATATATTCAAAATTTCATTAAAATCCGTTCAGTCGTTTAGTTGAAAGAAAGACAAACAAACAGACGTTTCACTTTTATATATTAGTAAGGATAACAATTTAAGTTTCCGACTTTTGCCAACTGGACTGATGGGTAAATCTTGATATTTAGCAGCATCTGTTGGTGGAAGCCCGAGGTTTGAATATTTTCCGTGATAATTCGCACTTTTGCAAAGAAATTCCAAGATCCACCGGGCTTCGAACTTTTACAGTAACATATTTATTTATTTATTTATTTAAATAAACGGAAAAGTCCCATTAGCGATCCTACAAATAAATACTTGTGGCAAAAGAAGATGCGAAAGAACACATCCGTCACTTGAACTTACAAAAGTTTGAATGCAGAACACAAATAGTAATACAAACTTCGAAACAATACCCGACCAGCAATGAAAATTGCACGATTCAAATACACGCTATAAGCGAAGTGGACCAGCACCACTAACACATTTCGTTGTGATCCCTTTAAGAAAACAGCAGCAGGGGAATTCTGAGGAACTAGTAAACAGCCTAACGAGCAGGTAACGAAGCGAGCGCATGGAAAATTGGAGAAGTTGAAAGCATCGAGAAAGTTGGAAAACTGTTTGTCTCGTGTCACGTACAGGACAATGGCAGATGTAACGTCGCGTATAACGAGCGGATAACGCGGAAGTGGCTCTTCCGCGTGCAGGTACAGTTAAACAGTGTGCACTGCAACCGATTGCAGCGGGTTCGACCGATTGCAGCTGCAACTAAACGCACGAGTGCAATGCGAGGGCTACGCCTTTCCACTTCTAAAGAGGCTGAAAATCGAGAAGACGTTTTGCACTCTGTGTAAATTTAAATACGCTTCACTGTACTGAAATTCAATTAGGTTTATTTTGAAAGGAAATTGTCGTGGTGGCACGAGACGAGGCAAAGCGATTCATCGCGAAAAAGTTGATTGGAATAGTATTTTTGAAAGTCTAATAACGATAGCTTTGGGGAACACTCTTTGTTAAGATTCCTACGTTCTTGTTTAAATTTCTACTCAGCTGTAGGGTAGATGTCCCAATTACTGCCAGTGTCCCAATCACTGCCACTTTATTTATTTGATGTAATAAAAACGTAAAGTATAAAAAAAGTGTAAAAAATATGTTATTATTAAACGGAGATTCTGATTTACATAAAAATTAAACAAATAAAAAAATGAAGAAATCATACGGACAAGACGATTTATGAGGTGACAGTTATAGGTACACTAGGATCACTCGCGAATTTTAATTAATTATTACTAAATTCTTCATATTTAATTCATAAAACTATTTTTTTTTAATAAAAGAGATGCTAAATAATATTATGTTTCAAACTGAGACGATTTTTATGTTAAACAACATGTGAAATGATTAAATGAAGTTCAGTTATAATCTTAAGGTGGCAGTAATTGGGACATCTACCCTATTGCAAAATTGCAAAATTGCTAAATTTCTATTAGATATTTTCTGAGAAATTATAAAGTGTACCGATGGTCAAAGCGACTGCTAAGAAATAATTTCGCAATTACGAAGATAAAGTGACGGTTAATGTACGTAACGATAATGTGCTAAAAGCTGTTAGCGAAACTCTTGGAAATGCAAATGCTCCTACTATAGTGAGAAGTAACTAAGAAACTAATCCACAACGAAACTTCTAAACACATGAAAATTTAGGGATTTTTCTAGAATGACAGTATCCATGATCTACTCTGGTTGCTTAAAGGGCCCCACACGTTTTATAGGGAGAAAAGGGTTTCAATCTAATTCCCTCAGTTAGTTTTGAACCCGACCGGATAAGGGAAAAGGAGCCCCTAATAGTGTTCCTTCTCGAGAACTTTTATAATTTCTTATTTCTCATTTATCGAGAAATTACAGTGTTTCTCGAGAATCTCCAGTGTAGAAAAAATGATTAATAATTTATAATTATAAAAACAGCCATTCAAAATGAGAGAAATTTTTTTACAGCCACCGATTTTGTCACAAAGAAAGCAGAAGTTGATTGGCTGACGCGACATTACACGCATTGTGCTTTTGAAAAATCAATTTTAAAACAAAAAAGTAATGTTTCGCCCTAATCACATTTTATATTAAATAAATTTTATCAATTATATTTAATAAGTTTTTCCATTTACACAAGTTCTAAGTTGGACACGAATACAAATTTAAATAAATATTATCAACATTATTCCAAAAATATAAAGTTTGCAATATGTTTTTAATTTCTTGAGAATTCTCGAGAAATATAATCTGATTTCTCATTTCTCGAGATGCAAAAAATATCGAGAAATCAGGAACACTAGTCCCTAAGTCTTTGAATATAGAAATAATTAGTTACAAGCGCACAAAGTCGATTTTATTTAATTATCCTCTGAGTTATTGGTTACATAAAAAAACATGTCAAACAAAAGTTGTAGATCTAGGCACGGAGCATCTTTTACATTCTATTACTTTTTCTCGTGGGATATACGGTTTTTGAAATAAATCCAAAAAACTGCAAGCCTTCCCACTTGCACTGGGTTCAAAGTGCTCTGACATAAAAACTTGAAATCTTAGACGTTTGGCAAATAGAAATTTTTTGTTCAGGAGACTGAAATCTTACAACATATCAAAATTTAACTTAATTCGACTGAAGTCTTTTTCCCCTAAAAAACGTGCAGGTCCATTTTTCAAATTGCGAGTTTTCCCTCACGCTGTATTTCAACATAGCACTTTCCTCACCCTTTTTCCATTACCCTACTTTCGTTTCAGAAACTCACATTGCACTCGAACTATTAACCCAAGCGTTACCATTAAACGATCGGTCTTGCGCGTTGCAAGCCTACAAATTAACCCTCTGCGCTCCAATATACTCGCATATCGATCGACCAGCAGCTCCAAGCAATTTCCCTTGAATCCCACGCGTATAAAAAAACACTCCCCATACATAGCTTTAAAACAAAATCAACCAAACGTCTCGACAAGGTGGGGTATTAGGCTGGCCCTTATTTTTCAATATCCGATTTCTTTTGCTCTCACCCCCTAGTATAGTTCCATTTCTTAAAAAAATAATCTCTTAGAGAGTTTATTGCAATCGGACAACTGGAAAGAGTGCCAATCAGGCCTTAAAGTTTAGAACTGGTTTAGAGTGGTTTGGATTTCGAAATTTCTCAAAAATGGTAAGTCCTATCGAAATTTCGTTCAAATAATATTGAAAGAGCATTCAATTTTCTACAATTTCTCTATATATAACTTTTTCGTGCTTCCAACCATTTTCTAAATAATAGCGTTTATATGCACCACCTTTACAGCAGCCTGGCATATTGCGTTTACGCGCGTAGTGCGCTCCTCTCTCTATTTAAACGCAATTATCTAAAAACTGGTTGTAAGCACGACAAAATTATATATACAGTAATTGTAGAAAATCGAATGCTCTTTCAATATTATTCGAACAAAATTTCGATACGGCTTACCATTTTCGCGAAATTCTTTAACCTTTTGAATGCTGATAATTAAGAAGCTCAGCAATTCTCGCGTGCGGAACTCCTTTAGTCCTATCTCTTATACATACTCGCCGAACGCCTATGGGCGTTCTTCGCACACACTACGTACACTGATAAAACGCATAGGACCCAAAAGTTTAAATCCAAACCATTGATGAATTTTAAACTTTAAGCGGTGTCTAATTGCAATAAACTTTTCCAGGGACTATTTTCATATAAACTAGAACCATAGTAGTGGGCGACAGCAAAGAAGTAACAACAACAAAAATCGAGACATACAAAACAGGGCAATTTTAATGGGGTCCACTTCTACAATTATTTACGATTACATTCCCTCACAGAGTAATAAAATCATCATGCAACATCGAACGAAACCTCAGTGCGTCAAGTATATATAGAGTGCAAAGGGTTAAAGTTGAAAAAACGCCCGCAGTACGCTGCAATCAGCTCGGCCTTCCCCCGAAATTCATGGCGCTCGAAGACTCCCATGGTGCCCTAGCATTAATTCCAGGGACTTAATACCGGTATAACGCTCGTACCGGTATTTCGCCATTACAGTTATACCGAAACCGGCATCATACCGAAACCGATATTGTACCGAAACAGATAAATACCGAAATCGATATTGTACCGAAAAAAATAAATACCGAAACCAATATCATACCGAAAACAATCGGTTACCGAAAACCGAAATAAATACCGGTATTTTTTCGGTAACATTTCCATAGACTAGGAGCGATACATGTCTATATATGTCTATGGAAATGTTACCGAAAAGAATACCGAAAAAATACCGGTATTTATTTTGGTTACCAGTAACCGATTGTTTTCGGTACGATATCGGTTTCGGTATTTATTTTTTTCGGTACAATATCGATTTCGGTATTTATCTATTTCGGTATGATATCGGTTTCGGTATTTATCTGTTTCGGTATGATATCAGTTTCGGTATCATACCGAAATAGACTAGGAGCGATACATGTCTATATATGTCTATGGCTTTGTTACCGAAAAGAATACCGAAAAAATACCGGTATTTATTTCGGTTACCAGTAACCGATTGTTTTCAGTACGATATCGGTTTCGGTATTTATTTTTTTCGGTACAATATCGATTTCGGTATTTATCTGTTTCGGTATGATATCGGTTTCGGTATTTATCTGTTTCGGTATGATATCGGTTTCGGTATCATACCGAAATAGACTAGGAGGGATACATGTCTATATATGTCTATGGAAATGATACCAAAAAGAATACCCAAAAAGTACCGGTATTTATTTCGGTTACCAGTAACCATTTGTTTTCAGTACGATATCGGTTTCGGTATTTACTTTTTTCGGTACAATATCGATTTCGGTATTTATCTGTTTCGGTATGATATCGGTTTCGGTATTTATCTGTTTCGGTATGATATCGGTTTCGGTATCATACCGAAATAGACTAGGAGCGATACATGTCTATATATGTCTATGGAAATGATACCGAAAAGAATACCGAAAAAATACCGGTATTTATTTCGGTTACCAGTAACCGATTGTTTTCGGTACGATATCGGTTTCGGTATTTATTTTTTTCGGTACAATATCGATTTCGGTATTTATCTGTTTCGGTATGATATCGGTTTCGGTATTTATCTGTTTCGGTATGATATCGGTTTCGGTATCATACCGAAATAGACTAGGAGCGATACATGTCTATATATGTCTATGGAAATGTTACCGAAAAGAATACCGAAAAAATACCGGTATTTATTTCGGTTACCAGTAACCGATTGTTTTCGGTACGATATCGGTTTCGGTATTTATTTTTTTCGGTACAATATCGATTTCGGTATTTATCTGTTTCGGTATGATATCGGTTTCGGTATTTATCTGTTTCGGTATGATATCGGTTTCGGTATCATACCGAAATAGACTAGGAGCGATACATGTCTATATATGTCTATGGAAATGATACCGAAAAGAATACCGAAAAAATACCGGTATTTATTTCGGTTACCAGTAACCGATTGTTTTCGGTACGATATCGGTTTCGGTATTTATGTTTTTCGGTACAATATCGATTTCGGTATTTATCTGTTTCGGTATGATATCGGTTTCGGTATTTATCTGTTTCGGTATGATATCGGTTTCGGTATAGCTGTAATAGCGAAATACCGGTATGAGCGTAATACCGGTATTAAGTCCCAAACAAAGATACTACCGAAAAATACCGGTATAACACCGGTATTTTACGTACCGGTAGGAGTCCCTGATTAATTCTCCCCCAACGAACGACAAAACCAATGAATCTTGGTCCAAGGCGAGTCTCGCAGTCCAACTATTAAAAGGGTACGTCGCACTCGAAGGACTCGGCGGGTATCGGTGCCGCGGTACGCGCGTTCCTGAAGTTGCGCAAGGCAAAAGTGTCGGGAAAGCGATACGGCGGCTCGTGATCGATGGAAAAAGGCGCGGGGGCCGCGCGATAACAACGGGGTGGGGCCTTTATTGCGCAAGAGAGGGAAACCGGTGGATGGTGACGGGTGGAAAACGGTGCGCGGATGCGAGGATTACGGGCCGTGTCCGCTCGGCTCGTCCCGTCTTCATTCCCATTACGATTGCATCTGCCGGCATTGTGCGCGCGGCAGAAACCGTGCCCCGGTGTGTCTCTTGAGAATCGGAACGCGATTAATATTACGACGGGAGACTGGTTGCGTCTGGACGTGGCGCAATACGCGCGGAGAGATTATCGCGCGAGGACGAGAAGCATTCTGACGCCAGGCGAAAACGGACCCAGCCAACGGAAAACGAAAGCGGGCGCGCGCGAGCCACGAGCCTCGGCAACGCCTCCGGATGGTTGTAGTGGCTGGGAGAGGTACAGCGAGGACGTAATTGAACTGGCTTAGGGGCCTTTTTATGTTTTTGGAAATTTGTTTGTGGTTAGGATGTTCGGCGGAGTTTGGAATTTTGATTAATGCTATATTGAGTTTGTGGCTTCGGTGTACCTCTCCGAGTTACTATAGGGTAAAGGACCCAGTTACTGACACCTGACCAATTACTGTCACCTTGAGCTATTTTAGTTAAAATAACGAATAAACAAACGGTAGAATATAATCTATAGTATAGATTATAGGTTGAAATATATAATTCTTTTTGTGTATCAGTTTATAACGTTTATTTATTCGTTATTTTAAGTAAAATAGCTTAAGGTGACAGTAATTGGTCAGGTGTCAGTAACTGGGTCATATAGCCTACGCGATGAATTGAAGAGATTATTTACATGGCGTTGATCGAGGCATCAATGTAAATTTTGGGGACAAGAAGTTTTTTTAAAATTTTCATTGGATGCTGATTATATAATTTGTGAGAAGTGATATTTTTTAGTCATGCTAAGCAGAGACGTGTGACTTTGGGAGATTTTTTTCTCGCGGATGGTTAATTGGGCCTCATCGGTGATCCATATTGTGTAGGTTGGTCAGTTTTTTATTGACACTTTGAGTGGTAGAGGTGTGTTTTCTCGCAAAGAGATTTGTATTCTGTGATTTTACATTGATATTTTGGGAAAAACGTCCGGGAGACTTTCAAGGAGTTTAGTTTCGATGAAATTACTCTTGTAGAAGCGATTGCAAAAGGTACCATCTGTCAATTGTTAGATACCAATTTTAGTGAAACTAGGCATATAGGTAGAGTAGCTACAAATTTTCTACTTTGCGATCAGCTGTTTCTCGTATGCCCCAGTAATCAGTATTTCAAACCATGGCCCAATTTAACAAAAGAATGAATGAAAGCGTATCTAACGATTGATCTCCCAAGTATTTTATATTTTCATTTTCCATTTTCGTTTTTTTGTTTTTATTTTTAATTTTTTATTTTGGTTATTGAAGTTTGATATTTTTTATTTTGGAAATTGAAGTTTGATTTTTCTTTTTTGATTTTGGATATAAAAGTTTGATTTTTCTTTTTTGATTTTGGATATTAAATTTTGATTTTTCTTTTTTGAATTTGAATATTGAATTTTGATTTTTCTTTTTTGATTTTGGATATTGAATTTTGATTTTTCTTTTTTGATTTTGAATATTGAATTTTGATTTTTCTTTTTTGATTTTGAATATTGAATTTTGATTTTTCTTTTTCGATTTTGGATATTGAACATTGATTTTTCTTTTTCTAGGTATATTTTCGGAATATTATATACATTTCTATTATTTTCTTTTCTGTTCTTTTCTTATTCAATATATGCATACACAAAGTGTTATGTAATGGATTTAATCCGTTTATGAAAAATACTAATAATAATAGTAAATCGAGAATACGAAGCACCTCCAGATCCTTACGCACTGTGCCAATAAAATCATTATCCCACAACGACCATACATAATCGACTGATTACCTCTTGGATCACCGATGCCCCCACTGTCCGCCCCTAATTTCGAAACGCGTACTTCCCGTGAAATCGACCGATAGCCGTCGCGCGATAATGGTCGTTAAAGAACTCAATGAAAACCGATGGTACGAAAGGCTGGTGGGTTTCTAGTGTAAAAGTAAAACCCTGGCGAAGGCGCGTGCAGGAAACAGCGCGTGAATCCGCGCGTGGAACTGGCGTGGAAAAGAATCGCGCCGTTACGATTCCGTCGCGAGCTTCTCGTCCGCGCGCGCTCACTGTTTGGTAAGAATGAAATGATGATGATGATGATGAGCATGACTCGTTCGCTAAGGTTTCTTGCGAGCAAAGGAAAACTCCGACTCACCCAGCTGCTTCGAGGCATACTGCTGAAGTAGACGTGTCCGTTTCTTTTCGTAACCCTTTTGCGTTATGTCCCCTGAAACAACAGATCGTAACTGTTAATACAGTCATTGATTTATCAAAGACAATTGTACATTTCTTATTAAATATCTTTGGTACAGCATTCTTTATTAAATAACTTTGCTTCGTCATTTTTTATTAAATAACTTTGGTTGGTTATTTCTTATTAAATAACTTTGCTTAATCATTTTTTACTAAATTAGTTTGGTTAGTTATTTTTTACTAAATAACTTTGGTTCGTTATTTTTTACTAAATAACTTTGGTTCGTTATTTTTTACTAAATAACTTTGGTTCGTTATTTTTTACTAAATAACTTTGGTTCGTTATTTTTTACTAAATAACTTTGGTTCGTTATTTTTTACTAAATAACTTTGGTTCGTTATTTTTTACTAAATAACTTCAGTTCAGAATTACTTATTAAATAACTTTGCTTAGTCATTTTTTACTAAATAACTTTGGTTCGTTATTTTTTACTAAATAACTTTGGTTCGTTATTCTTTACTAAATAACTTTGGTTCGTTATTTTTTACTAAATAACTTTGGTTCGTTATTCTTTACTACATAACTTTGGTTCGTTATTTTTTACTAAATAACTTCAGTTCAGCATTACTTATTAAGTAATTTTGCATCGTCATTTTTTTTAAATAACTTTGGTTCGTTATTTCTTATTAAATAACTTTGCTTCGTCATTTTTTACTAAATAACTTTGGTTCCTTATTTCTTATTAAATAACTTTGTTTCGTCTTTTTTTATTAAATAACTTCAGTTCAGAATTACTTATTAAATAACTTTGCTTCGTCATTTTTTACTAAATAACTTTCTTATGAAATAACTTTACCTCATCATTTTTTACTAAATAACTATGGTTCGTCATTGCTTTTTAAATAACTCCAATTGTTTCCTCGTGACTTAGTCTAGGAAAATAACCAAAGCTATCAAACTTTCCACTAAATTTCTAACGAATCTTAAATTAATTATTAATCTCGAGTGTACTCGATAGTTTCTCGTTTTCTTTAGCTCTATTCTTGAAGATGGGAGAAGCAGAGGTTGGAAAGGTGCGCGTCGAACAACCCTGCCCTGGAACGAGTGGCTAAATAAGAGTGACGAATTTCTCAACGCTCGTTCCATAGAACTAATCTCCATCGACGCCGAAAAAGGACGTCTTTCGATAGCTCCTCGCTGGCTCCCGTTCGGGGCAATCTCTCCTCTCGTTGCACGAGGCCCGAGGAATTTCGAGGACGATCAGTGAACGCCTCCCAGCTGTTCAAACTCTAGAAATCGCCCGGACAATTCGCCAGCACGTGCGTGAAAAAGGAGACACCCGGCTGGCTACGACCTCGCCAAATGCGAGCAAGGAAATTTGCCGTGCAAAGGAATCCCGAGTACGCAAATTTCTGCTCTAGAACGAGTTTCTTCATTCTCAGACCACGTCCTTTTTTTCTCTCCACCAGTAGCTATTTATACTCTGCAACGTATTTTCGCAAACTATCACTAAATCCTCTATAAAATATTTTAACACAAAAATACATCTATAAAAATTAGAATAAAAAATCTAAACTGTCTAAATATTATTATTAAAATAAAATAAGATTAATTAAAGTAAAATAAATCAAAATAAAATAAAATAAACCACTATAAATCAAACTAAATAAATTTTAACACAAAAATACATCTATAAAAATTAGAATAAAAAATCTAAACTGTCTAAATATTATTATTAAAATAAAATAAGATTAATTAAAGTAAAATAAATCAAAATAAAATAAAATAAACCACTATAAATCAAACTAAATAAATTTTAACACAAAAATGCATCTATAAATATTAGAATAAAAAATCTAAACTGTCTAAATATTATTATTAAAATAAAATAAGATTAATTAAAGTAAAATAAATCAAAATAAAATAAAATAAACCACTATAAATCAAACTAAATAAATAAATAAAAATATTAGTAACACTTCATTCCCAACCCTCTCCTAATTTCCAAAAATAGCAAAAGCAAGACTGAAAAGACACGTGCTTCGATGTTCAGAGGATCCCCCGAGATCCGCAGGGACCCCGCAATTATTTCCAGCAGTGTATTCACGAGGATCGCTCGCGGAATACGCATTACAAGTGGCGGAGGCATTTCGCTGGAAAGCTCTCCGAGCACGATGATTAATCTGCCGAGAGAAAGAAACCGACTGGCGGGATTTTTCGCTGGCAGATACTCTAGAAGGGGTATGCATTGTAAATTTCTGCGGCGCAACAAGCTTGCCCACGTGTCCCGCGCGATGCGAAACGGGTTGGCATGCCGGCGTCACGCCTCGTAACTCGAGAAAATGCCTAGAATCGATCGGCTAACGGCCGAGACACGATTTTTCCAGGTGCGAGCACCGGCACACAACGAAACTAGGCCATGCAGCATTATCGCTGAATTTAGTCGACCGGTCCTCGGCGCACAAGGGAACGCGACACGGACAATTTTTTCGCATACTGATGCAGCGTGGTCGGTCAAGCTTGTAAATGAAATAGCGAACGCTATTTTCCGTGGGAAAATTATTAAATGGAGAAATATGTTACTCTCGAGTTTTTGAGGGACCAGAAAAATTATTATTAGTGGTATAAGAGGTGGTGATTCTGGTTGAAAAAAATTAGTTGAAAGTATAGAATAAAATTATTTGATATCGCGTTTCGGTTTTTTTTTTGACTTCAGTAATTAGAAAAACTGTTTATAAAATTATTGCTTTGGAATAGTGACAATAAACGAGAGTGATATCGGGGCACTAGTGAGGGCAATTAAAATTATTCTATAAATACGGTCGAAATTCTAATTATATTATTTAAAATGGATGGCGAAATTCTTACACCTACGACAAAGGAAAGTTTTTTCAATTTAATATCAAGACAGTTTGGACCTGAAATTTTAAAAATCTCAAGGACCTATCGGACAACAGGTTGAACCTAGGGTAAAAGACCCAATTACTGGCAGCCAACCCAATTACTGTCACCTTAAGCTATTTTACTCAAACGTTTATTTATTCGTTATTTTAAGTAAAATAGCTTAAGGTGACAGTAATTGGGTTGACTGCCAGTAATTGGGTCCTTCCTAGTTAAGATAAGTAACAGGAAAATATTTTTACTAAAATGCAGAACCAACAATATTATTCCAAAATTCATATCGAATAATGTAATGAACAGCTCAAATTTATTCCCTTCAGAGTGCAATCACGAAGAGTCATAATCACTGACACAGCATCTGAATAATTTCTCACTTATTCCTTCGCAATAATTTGTAAACTTTTGTATAAAAAAAAAGTAACCTTCTCTTCGCAATAATTTGTAAACTTTTGTAGAAAAAAAGTAATCTTTCCTTCGCAATAATTTTTAAACTCTTGTATAAAAAAGTAACATTCCCTTCGCAATAATTTGTAAAGTTTTGTATAAAAAAGTAACCTTCTCTATAATAATAATAACATAATAAAATAACCATTCCTTGCGGATACCTCAAAGTCACCTTCCTTTCCTCTCTAGAGTCTAGAATCTCCCTGAATTAGGTACCCAAGATATTTCTCCTAACCCAGCACCCCCCCCCCCTCATCAAAATTAAAAAATTCCATCTACTCTTTCCAAACCAGACTCGTCCTATCCTCAAAAATCCCTTCCACCTACAATCCCAAAAATTGGTCCACGATGCAGCATCAGCCTTAACCCTTGAACTTCCAGTGTAACGACAAGTCACGATTTTCAAGTTTATAAAAAAATCGACAGTACCTAAATGAATTTGGGAAACTTTTTTTGGGTGTCTGGGCGTTAAATGATTACTCACGCCAACCATTCCACAAGCTTTGTAGCGAGCCACAACTAGGGAATTCAATCCCGGGATCCCGGCTGTTTTTTATTCTAAAAATCCCGGAATATAATATAATAATAATAATGCGTCTTTATTACACCAACAAATTAAATAATACAGATTTAATTTTTTTTCGCTGCATTTTTTCTTTTCGTGGCGCAAAGGGCGTAATTCAGCAAAATGCTGTTTTAAAATCCTATATATCAAGTTATATCTTATCCCAAGAATTTCGAGAGTTTTTAAAAACGCAAATTACTTTATGAACAACTGAAAAATATAAAAATAGAATAAAAAAAACAGCCGGGACCCCGGGATTGAATTCCCTAGCGGAAACTCAAGTACCTACCCCTCGAACACTATGAGAATCATCCTGAGAAACTTGGAAAGAAAAAGCCTCGAGGTAAATGTTCTGGAAGCGGAGAAGAACGAGGAAGTTGCGTTCGCTGCGAGAGGAGTCCTACGTCCAGGCCGGTGGTCTACTGGAGAAGGTTTCGCGCGAGTTGGAGCGCGCAACGGGGCACGGTTATATCTCTTCGGGCTATCTAACCGCTAGTTAAAATTATCGGCACGCGGATCGACTGGTCCTTCGGGCAAAGTGCATATTGCGCCCGGGACCTATGAACGCGAGAACACGTCCAGGGGAATTATTACACGGCCGAGTTATGGGCAGCGCGCGCGGTCCAGCCGTTCCTCCGCGTCCAGAGAGTCCTGCGCCTATTAAACACGCGCCAGCTCGCGGCTAGGACATTGACATCGTGTCCCTTACTCAACCCTTCGCGCACCACGCGGCCATTCCCTCTCATCTTTTTATACCTCGTAACGGAGAGAGTTTTCTCGACGCGAGCCGCACTGGCGAGCTGCTTAATGCTCGGCGAGGGCGAGGGTGTGAGTTACGCTGACAAGGGAACTTGGGTAATCCGAAAATTTTGAGTTTTTAGTAATCTTAATTAGAAGAAGATTTGGTGTGGAGTTTTGTTTGAAAAAAATTCAAGAAATCACAAATTTTAGGTCCTGCACAGGAAGCTGCCCTCTTAGGCTTGTGTTAATTATAATTCTGTTGGGCATGAAGTGATAAGTATCGCTGACAGAAAAGTTGGAAGCCTGAATTTTAACACTCGGTTGTCACGCTGGGTCGAAATGTTGTGCAACTTGACTTTGAGCTAAAATATATTTGAGGTGTCATTGGAAATGGTACTATAGTCGTGTTCAGATTTATTGGCCGGTGAGTTCGGTTTCGCGAGCAGCGCGCAAGGAGAAATCAGCCACCACCACCTGACGATCGTGGATTGGCAGTTGAAGTTCCTTAGGATCTTGGTGAGAAGCTAGAGAAAAGTAGCACCGAGGCAAGCAGCAGGTGGTGGGAGAATACCCTTCAGGAAACTCACCGGCCAATAAATCAGAACACGACTATAGTGTTTAAACATGATAATACTTTCAATAATAATTTTTATATAGGGTGAAGCCACCAGTAGTCGACCATGTATCAGTAGTCGACCGCTTTCAGAAAAACATGAAAAATAAGGTTTTTAGAAGTCACTATCTTTTGAACAAAGTGCAGTTCTCTAACTGCACTCTATCTACACTCTGTTCAAAAGATTGTCACTTCTAAAAACCTTATTCTTCATGTTTTTCTGAAAGTGGTCGACTACTGGTGGCTTCACCCTCCTACTCTGCAATGTTCCAACTTTATCTCAGATTTTTTGCGATTTAATTTAAGGGGGCATTCTAGTAATCACGCTGCAAAATTCAGGTTTTTTTCTCAGTGAATGCAATGTCAAACTTCTTTTTTTTATTTATTACGTCAGTTCACAGACTTATCTGAAACAAAAAAAAATTAATTCTTAATCATTATGAGTACCGCTATCCTAGGTGCCAGAATTAGCCACGTAAGTAAAAATTTAACAAAATTACGCGCATTCAAACTTCAAGTAAAAATAGAAAATTGCGACACTTGAAATTTAAATGCGCGCAATTTTGTTAAATTTTGACTTTCGTGGCTAATTCTGGCACCTGCGATAGCGGTACTCATAAAGATTAAGAATGAATTTGGTTTTTTTCTTTCAGATGAGTCTGTGAACTGAAATCACTCCCCCGTCTCTTCAAAGGCGCGATTTTTAACTCCAGATAACATTGAAAAACACAATTAAAAGTGTATTTAAAAAATTGTTCCGTATACATTGTAATTATCCTAGTATAGGGAAAAAGGTTTGACATTGTTATTCATTGCAGTCACTGAGAAAAAAATGAACCTTATGGACCTTTGAGAATAATACTTGAATATATTTATGTATAACAACAAGACAACTATTGAAATTGCATTTAAATTTATTTTTCTTGATATTTCTATAAAAATAATTACTTACTTTATCACAATTAAAAAAAAAAAAAAAAACGATTATAAAATGCAAAACGTGTAGAAGCCCAGTAAATGACCGCATACTTTTAATAAGAATTGTACTTATTAATGTTTGCTTAATACGCGTAACTAAAAATATGGAATATTAAAAGTGCAACTACACTCCATTTATAATCATATAATATTTTTAAATTTATAATTGACATTTCTTTGCCTAATGATGATTCACTGGTATGCGGTCAATTACTGGTTGGTTTACCCTAGTTTTTAAACAGCAGCCGATTGAAAATTGGCTTGGGTCGGATGGACCCAGTGTTCTTCACAACTACGTCCGAAAAAATAATTGTGACAACCGAGAATTCAAACAAGTTATCGACGTCACAAAACCCGAAAATCATTTCCAACTTCGACAAACATCAACCAAAGTCGATTAACAATTTACCTCTCATCCCATCGACTACTAAATACCCTCGAAGCCACGAGCCCTTCCTCCCAGCCCTACCCCTAATGAATTATCGATTCCGCGCTAATCTATCGTCCATCATTGCGCGACAAGCTCCAATCGTGAGAACCGAGCCGCGCAGCTTAAGCCTCGTTCACACTAGTCAAGTTGTATTCAAAGGCAAGTAAAGGGAAAAAATTTCAACTTAGCTTGAAAATTGAAAGAAAAAAATTGAAAGAATATTTAAAGTCAAGTAAATAACAGGTTCACATTGATAAAGTAGTTTCTAGTAACTTGAATTCAAGTAATTAATTAATGTGAACGAGCCTTTACTGAACACGTGGAACAGTACTCGATATCTACAGGACTTTCCGCGAAAGAAACGAGTCGCGTTTCAAATTCCACGATGACAAACATAGGTTCTGAATTCAAAAAATATTAATAAATAATATTCATAAATATTAGGACACCCGTTGTATTTCCGCGAAATGTTAAATGTGGCACAGATTGAATACTCTGCAATGCTTTAACAATTTACGCACTGCTCTCCAGCGTCATTTTTTAGTTACATTTTCGTATTTTTGAATCTCTTAATTTTAGAGGGATAATTGTACATTCGTAATGCTCTAATAGCCTTTTCTAGAAATTTAAATTTTGGTATGATGAGATTTGGAAAAAGTTATAGAAAATGAACGATTTTTCTTTTTAAAATTCACAAAATTTTTGAATTTTAATATTAGGGTCCAAAAATTTACAGAAATATTGCAATGAAAAAAAAGTTACCTAGTGTGCGAATAATCCGAGATTAAATATTTATTTAAATAAAATTTCAAATAACGAATAAAAGTTAAAAAAAATTATTCGTCATGTGTTGAATAAAGTTTTTATCTTTTATTCATTACTTAAATAAAAATTGTATCCACCTCTGGGTTCAATACACCCGTGCGACCACAAAGGGCTAATTTTAAAATACAAAACAAAGTAAAATTGGTCACAATATTCTTCAATAAATTTTTCAATAAGGTTCTCCACAAATATGTCCCCCAGAGTAGGGTGTCCCAATACCTACAAACTACCATCGTACGCGATCGGGCCACGGCAGCCTGTTGCTTTTACGCGAAACACAAAGAAAGAAGGCGAAGAGAGACGACGATTAGCCGAGCGTACGTGCGGAGCTTGGAATCGAGTCCAGTGTAGGGAAAAACCGCAATGGGACCAAACCGGGCGGGCATGTTACGTAATTAACGTCGATCACGTGGAGCGAAACGGAGTCGAGGAGAGATCCAAGTGTCCTTAGGACGACGTGCCAGTGGATTATCAAATGGCTATCAGCACGCGGGGACCTCGACGACCACGTCAATCGTTATCGAAAGTGGCCAATAACAGAGTTTCTGATAATTGACGATAGCGGCATCTGAGCAGCTTCTATTTCGGTATCTGCGGGACATCGCGGAGTTTATGTTCCTTGGACTTCATTAGGAGAGACATAAAAACACGCGCGTTGCGCAAGCAGCTTGACAGCCGATAGAAAGGTAATTAGACTTCTACCTTGTGGAAGGAAATAGATTGGTAGATGGATTTCAAGGATTGTTAAAAAACAGAGTTAGTGTTTAATAGGCCTGTGGGCCTATATAGTGGGAGAATTCCGCATCGAAATGGACTAATTTTTCCTGAGGAGGAAAAGATTTATTTCCAGGTTAGCCGGTTAACTGGCAATGTATCATATATGATCAAACAAAAATCTGGCCAATTCTGGCAATGTATCATATATGATCAAATGGAATAACTTTTTTGTTTTTCAGTCGATTTGAATGAAACTTGGTATGTAATGGTTTTTGGAGTCGCTGAATCTGAATTTCGCATCGGAATTGTAAAATTCAATATGGCAGACTCGAAATGGCCGAACCAAATTGGCTGACAAATATTAAAATACTATCGGGATATAGAAAAATTGTATATAAGGGTTTTTGGGGTCGCTGAATCTGAATTTAGCATTGGAATGGTAAATTTCAATATAGCAGACTCAAAATGGCGAACCAAAATGGCCGCCAAATATTAAAATACTACCGGGATATAGAAAAATTGTACACAGGGATTTTTGGGATCGCTGAATCTGAATTTGGCATTGGAATTTTAAATTTCAATATAGCAGACTCAAAATGGCGAACCAAAATGGCTAGCGAATTGTTGGGATTTGTATAAGTTATTCGTACTGTATAATGTAGATCCTTCATCACTATCGCTAACTTCCTCTGCTAAAAATTCATCATCAGAATTATCCTTCAATGAATCGCATTCGGAAGATGATGATGGCGATGGCAACCGTATTCTTTTTTGACGCCGCATTTTTTTTTTTTTCAAAATTGTATAGATGTAAAAAAATCAAAATTTATCTGCAGTGCATCTCGACTTATATACTTTCCTCACCATTTTTACATGTGAGAAATATGTTAGTGGCTGTTTGCCACCTAGCGGTGACTTTTAGTACCAAGACGAAACTTGCAGATAAAAAAAATCACTTGCGGTGGAATTTATGGATGAAGAATTCAGGTATAAAATTATTCGAAACTTTTTCGTAGAAAATAAAAAACTAAAAAATTAAACCCCTAAACCCTTATTTTTCAGGGGTTGGGGGTGGCATTGAAAAAAGTAACTGCTGCAATCGAATTATAGACAAGAAAACTTCACAAATAAAAAAAGGTTTAGTAAAGAATTTACAAACTCACCCCTAAATTCTCTTTTTTAGGGGTTGGGGGTGTCAGATGAAAAAAATTACCCCCGGAATCGGTTCAGCGACTCAAAAAACCCCTGTATACCAAATTTTGTGTGATTCACTTAATTATTCGATGGTACCAGTTTGGGCCCGAATAGTGAAAATGACCGTGCCAGTTAACCGGTTAGGGAAATATACCAGTAAATGGACGCTACCAGTGAATGGACATTTTTTACTAAAACGAGTAAAATAAGTTACTAAAATAAGCAACTAATTAATTATAGACTTCTTCTAGTTTCTCGCTTCATATCCAAACAATTTTCGCAACACGTGGAATCAATCGCGCTGCAAACATAATTTTATAAAAGTGTCCATTCCTTAAGCGTTCTTTTACTGGTGCGTCTACCCTATATAATAGGTTTTGAGTGTGATGATTTCGAATTTGTGGTGCGTGTTGCAAAAACAGAAACTGAGTTCCAAAGTGAACCTGATAGTTTGAGATTTACGCCGTTTAGGAGTTTGCTACAACGCCCACAATTTTTATATCAAGTACCCTTAAGAACTCCTAAAGTACCTTTTTTTATTTTAAATCTACGCAACTGGTTAGTAACTGTGTTTGGATTTTTTGTTTGGTTTCAAAGCTTCAGTTTATTTTACAATATTTAGACGAACGTAATTTTGCAAAACAATATATTTTTTTTATTAGTACGATTAATTTGATTAAAAAGTATAATTGTTTAGCTTTAATTTCCACTTTGGCTCGTGATAATATGAAATTTGGTTCTTAAGTTATGAAAAAAATCGTTACCCCGAGTCAGGCTGAAATTAAAGGTCCATTCTACTTTTCTGGTGGAAAAACAGGCCTAGGGTAGATGTCCCTATTATTGTCAGTGTCCCTATTACTGCCATTTTATTTATTTTGCTTAATAAAAATGTAACGTATAAAGAATAGTGTACAATAATAATATTAATAATAAGAAAAACAGTCCCAATTTAATAATAATATTATTGTTGTACACTATTCTTTATACGTTACATTTTTATAAAACAAAATAAATAAAGTGGCAGTAATAGGGACATCTACCCTATTTTCATGAATTTTTTTCAAGAACTAATGTACCGTTTTCAACGTTTTCCGGCGGTTAAATATTTATTATTCCTTGTTGTAGGAAATCGTATTTTTCATGTTATCAGAATATAATTACCTTTTTACCGGTTTTGTTCCATCAAAAAAAAACATCGAAAAATAGGCAAAAAATATGTGAATAGGCCTGAACTTTTTCTTTACAAGGCCGCTATTTTGTAACCACTGCCGATAAATCAATAATTCTAGTCCACTTTATGCGTACACCTCTATAGGACACAATCATTCTATTTTTATCATTTTAGAACCACTATGACGCCGAGGAGGACTTTCGCAGTGTTGCACAAACATTGCGAGTTAAATCCACACATTTGTAATTTTATTTTGGGAATATGGAAGAAAATACAATTCTAAAGAGCAAGGAATAAAAAAAAATATTACAATCCGTACAATATTTAAAAAGAAAAAAAAAAATCTTGTTCCACCAACAAAGTACTCACAATGTCGCCTTAATTCCCAGACCAGTTAAGGAACTGGGTTTGGAATAAAGTTTTTGGGGATTAGTAACAGAACTGGGTAAAGTTTATCGTCATAGCAGGACTCTATTGTTTGGGATAATGTTGCAGTCTTTGCTCTGCAGTAATGGCAGTTGGAATTAATTTGTTAACTGGGTCATATCGCGATCAAGAACGACCGCGGAGTATTTATGAATGATTGAAGAGCAATTAACCTGCCTTGCCCGCGGCTAATGCTACGTACAACGTGACATTATACGTTCTTTTTGCACGAGTTTAATTCTTCATATCTCCGAATCAGTCAACTGATCATACCCCACTAAACGATCACAGAAATTGTCAGTTTAAGGTGAATTTAGACTTTTCAGTTTGGATGTGCATTAGGGTGGAGTGAATTTTTTTTTTCTTGACAATTTTGCCAACACTGTATGTTTAATTTTTTACGCTATACTAAAGCATTATTCATACCAAAAATTAATAAGTTATTACATCACCCTCATCAGGTGGTGCATGGTAAATTAAAAAAAACTTATAAACACTATAAATTTTTTAGAAATCAAGTATTCTGCGTTTTCGTTAGTCTCCTCTCTCGCTCCAGCAATTGTTAATTATTAGTTCTAAGGAGTCGAGAGCGAGAGAGGACACTATGGAAAGCGCAGAATACTTGATGTGTAAAAAATTTATAGTCTATAAGTTTTTTTTAATTTACCATGCGCGACCTGAGGATGATGTAATAACTTATTAATTTTTGGTATAAATAATGCTTTAGTATAGGGTCAAAAATTAAACATAGTGTTGGCGAAATTGTCAAAAAAAAAAATCGGTTAATTGATTCACAGTGAAAAATTTAAAGGCTGGTTCCATCTGCATTTCATCCAAAGTGAATATCCAAAGTGGCCACTGACTGAACCAAGTAGAGTCAGTCCTTCACTTTTAATGAATTCACCTTCACTGTCATTAAAAGTGTAAAGTCTAAATTCACCTTTACGCTTGCAAAAACAAAAATGTTAAATAACAAAATTGTTCATGACTCCTTCCCTTTGAACATCGACAAGAAGAAAATAATCAAAACCTAAAATCGTATTTTTTAACTAAACAACCAAAAACAACGCATCGTCTAAAATTAAGTTTTGAAGGGCCTCGGAAAGTGTCCAGTAGGGCGGAGCGAAACTATATAGGCGAAAATTTAAATTTGAATTTTCAGTTGACCTGGGTGCGGGATAGTTGTCTTTTGATTAATCAAACACAACTGTAAATAACTTTTTGAAAATATTCATGTCTGCAGGTTCCTTTTTCTCTTAAAAATGTAAAAAATGATATTGTAAATTTAATTTTTTACATTTTTAAAAGAAAAAGGAACCTACAGACATGAATATTTTTTTTACAGTTGTGTTTGGTTAATCAAAAGACAACTGTCCCGCACCCAGGCCAACTGAAAATTCAAATTTAAATTTTCGCCTATATAGTTTCGCTCCACCATAGTGTCCAGGCCCAATTAGTGCGGTACACCTTTCCAGGTTTACTGGGCCAGGTCCTGAGAACGATCACTTTCACCAGAGAAAGGAAGTATCAAACAACTACAATCCTACTTCACCAACCAAAAACAACGCTTCGAAGGGCCTTGGAAACTTTCCAGGCCCAATTAGCCCGGTGCAACTATCGAGGCTTACTGGCAAGGAGAGGTTCCCAGGTGACCACCTCCGATTGCTTTGAATTTTGGATATGTTTTGGAGGAGGGGGAAATAAGATATACGTATTTTTTTATAGCGGCCCGTTTTCATATTTAGGGGGTGAAACCAACCCCCAAAGTTATAAGATTTTCAGGTCTTCATCTCCGATTGCTTTGGTTTTTAAATATGTTTTAGAGGACCGAAAAATAAGACACACGTGTCTTTTTATTTTTGCGTGTTTGACTATTTAGGGGGTGAAACCACCCCTCAAAGTTATAAGATTTTTAGCTGTCCGTCTCCGATTGTTTTGGCCAAAAACCAAAACAATCGAATAATCGCACCATCTACTCTCATAAAATTTGAGGGGTGGTTTCACCCCCCGAGCATGTAAGCAAACCAAAATAAAAGGACACCTGTTTTTTATTTTTCAGTCCTCCAAAACATATCCAAAAACCAAAGCAATCGGAGACGAAAACCTGGCAATCATATAAATTTGAGGGGTGGTTTTTACCCCCTAAACATTCAAGCAAGCCAAAATAAAAGGACACGTATTTCTTATTATTCCGTCCTCTAAAACATATCTAAATTTCAAAGCAATCGGAAACAAAAACCTGACAATCATATAACTTTGAGGGGTGGTTTCACCCCCTAAACATTCAAGCAGGCCAAAATAAAAGGACACGTATTTCTTATTTTTCGGTCCTCTCAAACATATCCAAAATTCAAAGCAATCGGAGACAAAAACCTGACAATCATATAACTTTGGGGGTTGGTTTCACCCCCTAAGCATTCAAGCAGGCCAAAATAAAAAGACACGTATTTCTTATTTTTCGGTCCTCTAAAACATATCCAAAAACCAAAGAAATCGGAGAGGAACACCTGAAAACCTTATAACTTTGGGGGTTGGTTTCACCCCCTAAATATGAAAACGGACCGCTACAAAAGAACACATATATCTTATTTTCCGGTCCTCTAAAACATATCCAAAATTAAAAGCAATCAGAGGCGGACACCTAGGAACCTCTCCTTATAAGTCTCTCCCCAAAGAACCTCTGAAAACCACTTTCGCTCGAGAAAGAAAGTAACAAGGAACCCCAAGCATATATCACAAGATGCACAATGCGAAGCATCGGTTGGAGGCTTGTTACTTAAAAACTTGCCACGAGATTTACGGTACAAGTATCGAGGCTTACTGGGTCTCTTCCTCAAGGACGAGCACTTTCGCACGAGAAAGACTGGCTGGCTGGATGGTTTTCTCAGCTGCGACTTCCGTCTGAGGGGCCTCCTCCTGAGGCCCGACCTCTGCCTCTTGAGGTGCTGCTGCCTCTGGACCGCGTGCGAGCTCTTTCTCCGCTCGGGACCCGCGCGGCCGGGCTCGTCCTCGGTCTCGCTATCTGTGGACGACAGGCACCTGTAGTGCGCGGACTCGTTCCTCGACTTCTCCTTGCCGATAAGATTGCCCGAGCCCTTCGACAGAAAGCTGAGAAACTGGTTGCTGGCGAAGTAATTCGACGTGGCCGGCCGCCAAGTGGTTCTGCGCGCCAGGACGCCGCTGGTCCTCAGCTCCTCGGAGAAGAGCTTGTCCTCGTTGAAGTCGCTGATCTTCGGAGCGGGGCATGCCGATGAGGATGAAGACGTGGCGGAGAACGAGCCCAGGGACGACGAGACCAGCGAGTTCAGGGCCACTTCGTCCCGCCTGTCGTTGAAGTCACCCGAAAGCAACAGCTTCAGGTCGTCGAACTGGTCGTCCGACAGATTCGACGACCAGTCGTCGATCCTCTCCGCCGCCGGCGCCTCGCACTCGGGGAAGTACCTGATCTCCCGCCACACGCGGCGCTGGCGTCGCGAGCGACGACGCTCCGGCGGCACGAACCACACGGGGCTGTTCGATCGCGGCGCCTGGGGCTTCCTGGCCCTCTGCGAGCTCCGCTTCCCCCGGCGACGGCAGCTCGACCGCCTCGAGCCGCTCGTCCTCTTGAAGTAACCCTCGCCGCTCACGCTCGGAGACGGCTTCGGCGCTCGCCGGTTGAAGAAACCGTGCCTCGTACCCCTGAAGCCACGTCACATTGAAGTCAGGGCCCATTAGGGGAAACCCTCGACCGGTGAAATTTGCGAAACCGAAGTAGCTCGCAACTCGAGATCAGTTATGTATATACGCTGTGATTACAGTGTTGCCAACTCAGATTTTTGGAAATCCGTAGGGAAGAGTTCAACTTTTCGTAGAATTCCGTAGATAATTCCCTTCCTCATGGAAATTGTAATTTTCCAAATCCTTTATAGAAGGATATTATTTCAACCCTCCCCTACCTCCTCAAAAAAAATTATTGTCACAAAAATTCACAAGTTACGAAAAAAGTTCACGTGCAAAAGTTGTGAAATAGATTTTTAGTAATTCCACTTCAGTAGAAGAGCTTTTCCCAAAAATAATGTTTCCCCGAAAGTCATTTTCGCCAAAGATTTTCGTCCCGATGTAAATTCATGAAAAGGAATTAAAAAAGTTCACATGCAAAGATGTGTGCAAAGATTGTACTCGTTCAAAATGCAAGGTAGTAGAACTAGAAAATAATAGCTTGAATTCCAGAGATTAAGTGTGATGTAAAGCTTTTGTAGTGACGTGGAATTTAGCGACCCGTAGTAAATCGGCGGTTTGGATCGTAAAATTAATGGGTCAAATTAAAGAGTAAATGATTTCGTTAATCAGGATCAGAATCCTTTGTTTTATCAATTAATCCATGAAAAAGGTAAAAAATCTGTAGATTTCAGTTTATAATTCGGAGGTCTGTAGATAAATCCGTAGATCTACAAGAAAATCCGTAGAGTTGGCAACCCTGGCTGCGAATTTGAAGAGTATGTACTATGTAGGTACTTCTGGTGCACGATGTGGAGAAGTGAAAGGAGTGGCTTTGGATCAAATCAGAAATTTAGTTTCGAACAAGCAAGCTTTAAACATGTGTTCTTAGAAATGTCAAGTTTGAAATTTGAACTCTAACAAAGTATTATAAAATCTTCATGAATTTGTATTCGTTACGATTTCCTCAAGCTTCTACACCTAAACACATGTTTAGTTCAAGTTACTCACTCACACTACCCTCTTTAGATAAAATGTCCTATCTAGCATTTTGAAACAACCGAGAAAACTGAAGTTTTACCATTTACTTTGTACTAGGGCTGGGACTATTCGAATATTTTACAAGTATTCGAATGTTATTATTCGAATATTTGAGTATTCGAATGTTATTATTCGAATATTTGAGTATTCGAATGTTATTATTCGAATATTTGAGTATTCGAATGTTATTATTCGAATATTTGAGTATTCGAATGTTATTATTCGAATATTTGAGTATTCGAATGTTATTATTCGAATATTTGAGTATTCGAATGTTATTATTCGAATATTTGAGTACTCGAATGTTATTATTCGAAAATCGACGTATTCGAATACCAATATATTCAGATACTGCTGTATTCGAATAATATGGTGTGAAGTGGGTCAAAATTAATTAATTCGAATATCGGTTTATTCGAATACTATTCGAATAACGATATATTCGAATACTATTCGAATACCGATATATTCGAATACTGATGTATTCGAATAATATGGTGTGAAGTGGATCAAAATTAGCTTACAAGATTTCACCCTGACAAATGAACCTAAAGAACTTGATTTATAATTCACACCATACTATTCGAATATATCAGTATTCGAATACTGATGTATTCAAATAGTATTCGAATACTGATGTATTCAAATAGTATTCGAATACTCAAATATTCAAATAGTATTCGAATACTCAAATATTCGAATAATATTCGAATACTCAAATATTCGAATAGTATTCGAATACTCAAATATTCGAATAGATTCGAATACTCAAATATTCGAATAGTATTGGAATACTTGGATATTCGAATTATATTCGACAAATAATTAAGCAACAGAAGTATTCGAATATTCGAATACCGAAAAATTCGACAAATAGTCCCAGCCCTACTTTGCACCGTCCTTATTTCCATTTATTCAACTTATACATGTTGTCACTATTTCGTAGCAGCCAATATAATTTTTTGTAATAGGTATACCGGTAGCTAATGTAGTATTAACGTACCAATTAATTAATTGCTTTAGATAGTATATTATAACCATTTGGAAAGAAGTTAGGTTAAATTCATTAGACTGTTTATAAATCTTTACGAAGCACGTAGATATACTTAAAAGGTAAAAGGCGCGTGGAACTTCAAATATCTCAACATATCTCAAAAAATGAAAAAAAAAATGCTAGATAAGACAGTTTAACTAAGAAGGACAGCAAATTCCACGTTCCAATTCGATTCCAAAATAGCACGTCCTTTCCTCCACCCACCTTGCACATTCCAAATTCCAAGCACCCTCGCAAACTACCCCCCGCGTTTCGCAATTTCATGGTCGACGGAGGTCAATTAACAAGCGATAGATAGTAACCCTGCGCGGAAATCCGCCAGCTTGGCGATCCTCAACGAGAATCCGAACGCAGAGGAGACATCCTTGCCAGCGGCGCTCTTCTCTGGAGCGGAGACAGTCCTGGCAACGGTGGGCTGAGGTTTCCTCTCCTTCAGAGCGCTGTCCAGCGAGTGGTGAACGGATGGTCCCGAGGCTGAAGGGTACGGCACAGGGACAGCGTCCCTCCATATCCTGCCTAGGCTGATGCTGACGCTGGGAGGTCCTTCGACCGAGTAAGTGTCCTGGACCTGCAGAGCCTCCTGACTACTCTTCTTCTCCTGGATCGTCTCACTGGAGACCCTGAACGGCTTCGCGGTCAAAACCGGCGACGCGTCCAACTCAAGGATCTTCAGGTCCTCGGCCACGTGGTCTGGCTCGCTCTGCTTCTGGAACTTGCCTATCTTGTTCCTCCCCGCTGGAGGTTGCTGCCTGACCTGCTCCCGATGCACCTCGTCCAGTTTCTCGCGGGAAGACGAGCTGACGCCCTGCAGCCACTCGTCGTAGCTGATCGACTCGCGGCTCAGCGTGTCGTCCTGAAGCTTCTTCGGCTTCTCCTTTATCACGCTCTGCTCGATGACAGGCTTCTTCTCATTGAAGCTCGACTCGATGGTGGGGGCAGCGGTCGGCTCCAAGTTCTTCTGGAGCTTGTTGCGCCGCTTCCCCCTGTCCAGATAGCTCTTCCTTATCGATATCCTCTTGAAGGACTCGCTGCGCTTGAAGGACGGCTCGTTGCGGTCCTTCCTGCGGCCCACGAGCCTCCTCAAGTTCTCGAACGACAGCGGCCTCATGGGTACGGCCCTCCGCGGACTCGCCGGTCGAACGATTTCATCTGGGACCAGTAGTTGTTGCTGCTATCTCGCTTCAATATATCCTCCATGCGTCTCCGAGACTTCTTCTTCGAGTACCGCGATGATCTCATGTGTACGAGAACGAAACTACTTTCAGTTTTATATACGGCGTTGCTCGATGTATTCCTTGTTTCTCCACGAAGAAGAATATATTCACTACTTTATTAGAAAAAATGAAAAAACGAAACTCGGACGACGGGATTCGAACCTGCGATCTTCAGATTACTGGGCAGCGCCTTAACCACCACGGCCACCGCCACCGCCCAAGTGTCTCTATGTTTCAAACCCTTTTTACTTGCACAGGGCTCCTGATCCCACTCTACCTCGGCGACTGAAAATTCGAGAATTCCTTCTCCACTGGTCCCACCTCCTCCGTTTTTGCTCCCCGCGAGTAATCGCGCAGCGGGAATCAAGCAGACCCGCGGAGGGGCCGCCGAGGGATTCCCGGCGCACGGAGGGCTCGTTCCGGTCCCTTCGAGCGAACCACGCGTCCTCCTCGAGTCCTTCCGAAAGAGAGAAAGGGACTCGCGAGTTGCCTGCGCCGCTTCCCCTCCGACCCTTCCTCACCGTTTCATCCGTACCCTCGGTTTCTCTCCCGTTTCCTCGGTCCCCGTCGCTCGCTCCGGCCGGGGCAAGCAGGCTTGCGCGTTTCTGCGATCTCAGCGTGCAACACGGGGGCCTTCCACTCGCGAATCACCGTCGCTTTCCTTTTTCGACGTGCCTTGCCCGCGTCGCTCCTCCCTCTTCATCGCCCTCCTCCACCCTTTTCGCCTCGCACCGCCGCTGGTGGGATCCTCCTTCGACAAAAACCGATTCGGGACTCGGACGACTACAGCCGCGCGGAAAATAACCGCGGCGAGGTAGATTAACCCAACCCCGAGTGCTCAATCGCGCGTGAGCGTCTTCCTGGTGCCTTCTAGTCAGAGGAAACCACGTACTTTCTAACTAAGAAAATTTCATGCGTATCACTCTCGAGTTTGAGTTCGCTGTATTCCTCGCAAGTTATTTCACGCTCTGATATTTTTGCTTTTATTTGAGCATGTAGATGGATTTTGCTCAGCTTCGTAGCGGCACGCAGCTGTGCCTCGCCTTTTGCACCGTAACTATCTCTTTATCTTTAATTCTTCGAGTTCCTGCGCTGGGTTTTGATATCTCTGTGCGAAAGAAAGCCGCTCACTGTGGAGAGCTCACACCACTTCTTCGTTCCTTTATATTCACAATCGAGCATCCATATCATCCATCAAAATTTACTAAGTCTTGTCGATGATACATAGCAGTGTTCATCATAATTCTTTTTTTAAATCGAAGAGATATGATATAAATATTCCCAAAGTATCACTATTATTTTTTACGAAGTAACTGTGAATCCTCCAACAGCCGTTTCCACGAAGACTCGTTTCACATCGAGCGTTGATCCACCGATCTGCATCTACTCCTGCGCCGGTAAGTATCTCGAATCGTTGGGAAGATCTCGGACGATACTTTCTCCGCCCTCGAACGATTACGACACTGATTTCACCCTTCCACCGTCGGTCGCGTATTTATTATCCCGTGGCGACGAGAAACGTAACGGTGGAAAGCACGAATCCATCCGTGGCCAACATAAACAGGCACACACACACACGCGCGCACACGTGGAGCGGGGCACACACCGGCTGGAAACGTTGGCGAGCACGAAGAGCACGATTCGTTCACTTCGCGCCCACGGTGTAGCCATCAAAACGTAACGAATCGCGAGCCACCAACTGCATATTCACGTATTTCATACGGTGCACCATTGCGTCACGCGTTAACCAGCCCTCTCCCGTCTCGTCCGGCGAGCAAAGACGATTATATCACGGATCTCTCTTATTCCGCTGGGGAAAAAAAAAGGAAATCACGGTCACGCATCGGCCTCGAGGATCACGCTCCACCGACCGCCGTCGATTTCGCGAGTAACGGCGAGCATAGAGCGCGGTCTTTGCCGACGATCTTTAACCGATTTTTCCGAGTGGAGGAACACGCGCGTTTGAATTGATCGAGCAGCCTACCATCGCACAGCCCACGTACAGACGCGAGCTGAGCCGGGACAGGCGATATCGCGAATAAAGGGGAAAGAATTTCGTGGCGGAGGGTTTAAGCGGACGGGAATAAAACCGAGGATTCTGCCGCGGCGAAAATTTATGCCCCGCGATAATACCGGCTCCTACGGAATTCACTCGCGGCGCTCGCCCGCAACAGCCTGCCGGTTAAGGGAGTAAGGTCGACCCTTCGGAATCACGGAAAACGCGGTACCACTCTCTCTTGTGGAGAGCCTGTCGTCCGTGGAGCGCTGCCTCGCCAATCCTGCGCCTCTCGCGCGGACAAACGCTCGGTGTAATGCGGATTTACGTCGCGATGGGGATATGGGAAATCCTTGGTACTGTGGAAACTAGTATTTTCTGAATTGTATGTAGGTGGATGTAGTTTGTTTAGCTCTGTTCAGGGTTATATTAGAAATTGTGTTACCCTCGAATTGTTATATTAAATACTGGTGGTCTCTAATTGGAAAGTTTATAGAATAAGGACAGAGTAGAGTTTGTGAAGTTTGAGGGGCGCAAGATTTTGAGGAATGCACCGTTGATTCTGACAAGAAAGTTTTGCTCAATTAAGAAAGTTTCGGACAATACGGAAAATGGGCCCGTGCTCAGAAGGCCCATAGGGCCCATCCTTAAAAATGATGATTTATGCGAACTATATTTTTTCTGTACTATTACACTGATTCCGTTTTTAGAAAACTATCACTTTATTTTCCCGAAAACGGGGCCCTGACCGAAAGACCCCTAGGGCCCATCCTTACAAAAAAAATATGATTTTATCCAAACTATATTTTTCTTCTGTACTACTACACTTAGTCCATTTTCAGTTAACTACCCCTTCATTTTCCCGAATATCGGGCCCCTGCCCCAAAGACCCCTAGGGCTCATCCGTAAAAAAATATGATTTTATCCAAACACTAAATTTATTTCTGTACTACTATATTGATCCCGTTTTTAGTCAACTATCTTGAATTTTCCCGAAAAATGGGCCCCTGTCCAGAAGGCCCACAGGGCCCTATCTTTAAAAAAAATTATGATTTTATCCAAGCACTATATTTTTTTCTGTAGGTACTATTACACTGAGTTCGTTTTTAGAAAACTACCCTTTCATTCTTCCGAGAAAACGGGCCCCTGCTGAGAAGACCCCTAGGGCCCATCCGTAAAAAAATATGATCTTACCCAAACACTAAAATTTGTTCTGTAATATTACATTGATTCCGTCAACTCCGTTTAGTCAACTACATCTTCATTTTCCCGAAAATGGGCCCCTGCCCAGAAGGCCCATGGGGCCTTACCCTTAAAAAAAATGATTTTATCCAAACTATATTTTTCTTCTGTACTATTACACTGACCCCGTTTTGAATAAATTACCTTATTTTCCCAAAAATGGGCCCCTCAGAACGTTTCCCACCTGGGCCTTTTTCTCAAATCCCCCACTGTCAAAGCGTCAACATGCCAATCTCCAAAAACTATCCAAAAACAAGCGATCCTCGACACTCAACTATATAACCTCACCCCTAACACCGTCTACCAGCCCCACAATATTCCTTCCACCCAGGATACCAACAACATCGCTCTCTTTCGCGACTCGGCTCGCGCGTAACCCCAAGGCTGCCTTTATCGCGCGAGGAGGTAGGCGCGCGGCGCGTCTCCCGAAAGCTCCACGGAACGCGCGCGCGTCCCTGCACCGAGTCTGCGCGATCCAGCGTAAACAGCGTGTGTCCTTTGCGATCGGTATGCAGAGAGGAGGCCGGGGCAGGTAGAAAAAGGATCGCCGGGAGATTAGAGTAATGCGGTTTCAGGTAGCGAGGACGGATAACAGAGGGAAAAGGGACGGAGGGGCGACAGCAATGGCGCCAATATAGTGAAGGAGCGTGTATCGACGGCGGTGGCGGCGCGAGGAGGACCGACGAGAGTGCGTGGAGTGCGGTGGCGTACTCGAGGCGCGGGGCGTCGCGACGCTGGTCCACCCTTATCGCGGAGGCACGAGCATCGGGGAAGGCCGCCGCGGTCCCCTCGAGGAGGAGAAAAACTGTCGGTAGTGCGCGTAGCTGAAGTCGCGTCGAATCACTGGCATTTCGCGAGCTCTCGACGCTGCACCTCTCCCTGACTCACGAGACGAGAACCACCACACGGACCCGACCCAGCGGAGGAACAAGCCGAGGCGGCTCGGCGCGGGGTGGGGGCGGGCGGGCAGGCAGAGAGAGAGGGAGAGAGGCCTGGGAAGCGGGCCCCGTGAATAAAAGTCGCGCCGCTAGACGGAGAAGCGGCGAGGCGCGGAGAGGGGATGGAGAGGAGAGGGGCGACGGTAGTGGTGGTATGCCGTCCGTCCACTCTCGCCTGCTCTCCTGCTTCTCTCGCAGCATCCCATTTTCTCCTTCCCTCCTTGTTTCTTTTCTCTTTCTCTTTCTGCTCCTCTGCAACTCCTCCAGCCTTTTCCATCCCCTTCTCACTCGACTGTATTTTCTCCGAGCCTCTCGCTCCTGGGACCACCGCCCCCCTCCTGTTCATTCTCCTCTCCTACGCCTCCGACGATCATTCTTCACGTTTTCTCTTTCTCTCTGCTGGCAACTTACTGTCCCTTTCCCTTCTCCCGAGTGTTCCTCGGCGCTCCGAGGGCTTTTCTTTCTCATTTTCGTGTTACGCGCTCGATGGAGGCTTCTCTCTCTCGCGCGGTCCTTCTCTACGATGGCTCGAGCACGCTACTCCTGCCCTCCACCCATGCGCGTTCCCTTAAGCCGGACTCACAAAGATCGTGAATCGGATGGTGGAGACTACCAGCGATGGGAATGATGCCCTCGCGAGATGTATAGGTATGTTTTTCAGGGAAATATAGTAATCTTTTATATTTGGGTCTGATTAGCAAAATACATTTGCTAAGAGGAATTATCTTATATCTGTTTTTTGGAGTAATTTCTTTAAATTAACCTGTACAGTCCTGTAAAGGTCACACCTACTAATAAAAAATTAAAATTCCCCAATTCAATGTATACTTAGTAGGAAATGTTAAAAAAGATTTGTTACCTGATCCAAATTTGACCCTTTAAGGGTTGATGAGGGCAAAATTTAGAAATTAATTTTTAGGCATTTGTGTTGTTATGCTAAGACCAAGTAGCGATATGGAATTGGGTTTAAGTCCGTAAGAGATTTTGAGGAATCCGTGAAAACGTATTTCACCCTTTTTCACCCCCTTAGGGGTTGATTACGGCAAAATCCTGAAATTTGGTTTTTAGGCATTTGTGTGGGTAAACTTTGTAAGTAAAAAGTCCGGGAAAATATATTTTACCCCTTTTCACCTCCATGGGGCTGGAATTTTCAAAAATCTTTTCTTAGGGGATGCTTACGGCATAAAAACAATGTGCCTTCGAAATTGGACGATCCTAGGTTAAACAGTTTGAGTTGGGCGTTGATGAGTCAATTAAGACTTCTTCTATATATCAATTTAGTATTTACTTTCAAAATTGTAAATAATCTTGACTGTCCGGAAATCTTAAATTTACTCAAATTTGACTATTCTTGTTTAAAAAAAAAGGATTTTTTTAAAGAAGACTGTAACAAATGGTAAAAAGTCATTTTGATATTAATTTATACATATTCTAGGATATATTTCTTAGATGTAATCATGAATAAATAGCTATAACTCTGACGACGATTCAAAACACGATTCTTTTTAAAAATTCCCAACTACTCATTACATTTAGAAAACCACCAAAACCGCAGATAGCAAACAGAATATAAATCTTTGAACAGGATACTTTTCTCAACGATAAATATGAAATAAAGTTGGATTCTTGGGCTCGCGGAAAATAACAGATCGAAGCGAAACGACTTTAGGGCATGCAGGGGTAATTTCAAAACCAGTCATTCATTTAATCCCACGAATTGAGAATTCCGCCGCTTTTGCAGGGGTCAATGGAATAAGCATGCAATGTTAAATGAAAGTCCAGCTTGCCTGCGAGGCATAGCTCGCTTGCAGATGGTTAAATCTTCGATTGCAGTTACTCCATCTTATGTAACCATATGCACGTTCGCGCCTTTGATGTATTATTGCGTGCAAGCATAGAAATTCATTGCTAATCTTGATCGTGTTCGCAACGTGCAATTGTTCCTATCCTCGCGAATCAAAGAATAGCTCAGACGCTTGAGAGATACCCGCGGCAGGTGTAAGCTTCCTCCAAAACGGGAAACTCACTCGATGTTAAGGGGTCACATTCACCTAGAATGGTAAAAAAAAAAATCGATTTTCCAAAAAAAAATTCGTAGAAGCTACAAAATCAAAGGAAGGATATTTTGTAAGTTTAAAAAAAATTGTTTAACTTTAACCTGTACCTTAAACTTTAAATGCTGTTTTTTTTCAAAATGACGTTTTTCAAATCGGTCCCAAAGGCATTTCAAAAACCACTGAACCGATTTGAATGAAACTTGGCACGATTATTTTTCACATCAATATTTAGTTTTTTAAAAAAGGGGGAGATTTTTTTAAGGCCACAGTTTGTTTTTAATCATTAATAATCTGATGAAAATTCTCTCAGAAATGGTATTTTAAAATTCAATCACTCATATTTTTTTAGAAATGAAGGTTTTAAAAATCGCCTCCGATAAAGACTAGTTTCTTATGTACTTTAAGGGACATTTTGGTTTTTTTCTTTTGGATGACACGGGGAGAAGATATTTTTGGCACCGTAAACTCTTTACGTGACGACCCTGCTTTGGGCAACAGCTGCTACACGGCGAACAAGAGAGATTAAAGAGTCGTCGTAGAAAACAAAGTGCCAAAATTGAAAGAAAAAAATTTATCGTAAAATGTTCTACGTTCCAACGGTAATACTATAGCATAGAATTTGATTTTAGGAACTTAAAGTGTTTTCTACAAAGATTCTTCTATTATCATAATTTTTTTAAAAATATCTTCAAATTATAGGCTTTTAAATGTATATTGCGATTTTTTTTTTAAAAATATTTTTCATAGGTAAAAAAATTCATAAAAGGTCCCCTTTTTCAGGTCTTAGTTATATGTAACTCTTTAAGACAACGGTAAATAACTTTTTACCGCCCTCCAACTATAGTCCCGCTCAATCCTGAAAACCAATTATCATTTTCTAAGTATACCGTTTCTATCTTTGGAAATTCTGACCATAGTAGATAAGGAAACATCGTTAGTCTGAAGTTTAACATTCCGTTCCTCCTCAAAGACCATAGAAGAGTAACAAAAGCCACTGTTTGCAGCTGTACTTGAAGAATCATTCGACGTCATAAAGCCTCTTCCATAACGGAAGCTCTTCACGAGTACCTTAACCTTCTTGTGAATCAATTAAAACCACACAAGATTTCAAGTTATTCTCAACTCGAAGATGCTCGAACGAAGCACTATTATTTTCCACTACACTAAACTGAGCTCCCCTACATGCTTATGGACTAACAATAAGTGAAATTTGCAAAATTACAGAGCGCAAAGTAATTTGAAAAAGAAAAACGAGCAGGCTGCTGACTGACAACGAGTTTAAGAAGCCTTTAACCCTTTCGGCTCATGAACTCCTGTATGCGTTCAGTAGTCTGGTTAACAGATACGACTGGAGGATTTCCGCAGACGTACGCTAAGCCTCGAGTCAAAGGAAACTGAAAGCTGGGAGGGTTAAGCTTGAGGGTTCAGAGGGAAGTGACATGTGTAGCGACGATAAAGGACATAGGGCGATGGTACCTATTAATATCACGTAGCAAAATTAAATCGCTGTTACTTGAATAATAATTGATATTTTTGTAGGTAGGGTGAATTGAACAGCTAAGCGTTTTTTCTGTTTCAAGTAACGATCAAAATTAAATAATGTCCTAATTTATTAATGAAACAAGAATTTGTAATAGAAGGAGCTTTAAAAATGTCTAAAAAAATTGTTTGTGCTTTTTGACTTGAACAGCGCACAGTGTAACGAGTATATAGGAAAAAGAATCAAAAATCAATTTTCCATTAAGATACAATTATTTACATGTAATTGATATGTTAATCATATTTATACACAAAAAAAATAATTTTTAATATAAAATAATTCATTAAAATATATTTTTGAACATAATAAAAGTAAAACAAATAAAATATACATTTTTAAATACATTTAAACACACATTAATAACAAACATATGATAAAATTATAAAAACAATCAAATTCATTTTTTAAATAATTCGTGTTTATAATAAATTTTAAATTATTCATTCGTATGATACATATTCATCACTATCAGTTGAATCTGAAGGAATTCAAAGCTCGGTGTCTTTTAAAAACAAATATTCGAGCACAGATTTGTTAAGTTTTTTCGTTTTATTATGTGTATATTTTCTTATGTGGGAGCACACGGGGGCAGATAAAATTTATACCAAATTAAGGAGCATAAAAAGAACTAATTGTAGTAAAAAAATGAAAGAACCGATATGTTTCGTTTTTTTTTAATTCTCTCCAGAATTTAGAAGATGCGACAAAAAAAGTAATAATTTGAGCCACTGGTACGTATCCATAACTTTAAATGCAAGAATTTTTAATTACTAAAACGAAAAAGGATAGATTTTGCTTATTTTCAAGAAATAAGAAAGAAATGAATTTATAAATGCAACAAAAATGCAATGGGTAAATATTTCCTACGCGCTGTCAGTGGCAGCTTGCGTTTGGTTATTCAACTTTGAATGTAATTACTAACCTTAAATCCGTTATTTACGTTAATAAATTATGACGATCTTATATCGAAGGACTGTTTACTATCAATTCTATGCATTGAAATACAAAATTTCAAAACTCTAATTTTTTCTTTTTGAACACGTACCGCGCCACTGTGCAGCGTCTAAAATAAATCATAAAAATATACTAGTGAATTAACAAAATACCCAATAAATGAACACCTTGTACCCAGTAAATGAACACAAAGAATAATACTTCATTTTCCGACGAGAAAACGCTGAAAACGCTGCAAAAGTAGAAAGGAAGTTTAGGTTAGAGATCTAAAATAAGAATATAAAAATATAATCTATATATTATAAAAATAGAAACTTGACAAATTTATTTATATCAGAACACAGTTTACACAATATAATTGTTAACTATCATCGTACGTGTTATTTTACTAGGTTTCTCGCCGTGAATGGCAGCAGCCGAAACCACAAAACAAAAAAATTAATAAGCGATTAAGACGGTCATAGATTCAAAAAATATTAGTATCGCCGTTATCTCGATAAACTTTCCTTCATTCTAAATATAAGATCATTGTTTTCAATGAAATATTATTCTTGTTAAACACGAAAAAAGTAAATTTGTTCATTCACTGCTTAATTCACCTTAATTTATTTCAAAGTGAAGAGAAATTATTCAATTTGCACTACTTATCATGTGAAAATATATTTTTCAACTAGTGTTCTCTTTTTAATTTTAAAAATAGCTTTTTCTAATTTTCTTGAAATTGGTAAAGATGGAGCTGCACCCCTCAATTCACTTCATGACTGATGAATTTTAGTGCTTATTTTGCGAGATATAACCTGTAATTTAATTCTCTTTTTTTATTCTACTAATAAAATACAGATTGAATACTTTTCACCTCCCGCATTTTCTAATTTTAATTAAAAACACAAAATAAAATAAAATTAGAGTTCTTAAATAAATCTGCAATATTCTTCACAATCATTTCACTGGTTGAAATAAATAAATAAATAAATAAATAAATTTCACACAGAGTGTCTAAATATTTCTGAACAGCAGTGTAGATACATAGTTGACCAACGAAGAGACGAAATTTCAAGAATGGAGCATAGGGCACAGCAAGCCAGCATCGATGCTCGTTTTACGACTAAAAAAAGGCTTAAATTGACGGGTTGATTGCTCGGTGCTCTCTCGACCTGCCCCCTCCGTCCCACCTCCCTTCCCCGCGCAGTCCCGTGGGCCCTTAACTACCAGAGGTCCGCGAGCGCATCGTGCTGTCCACGAATGCGACTCGAAACACCCACGCTCGACGGTACTCGTGCGAGTACAAGTAGCACCGTGCCTGGCGAAATCAACGCCTCGGACAGAATCCAATGGAAATAGTTAAATAAAAGCTTTGATTCAACCTTGACTGCGAGCTACAAGGGAAAAGGTTCTGTCCAAAAGTTAGAAGTTTTGAAATTGAAACGTGGAAGGGTTTCGTCTTTTTTAGTCATTATGTAAAAGCTTGTGTAAGACATTAGTGTGTAAGATTCAGGGAATTGAACGCAGGTGGGACTGAGAATTTAAGAGTTGATAGCAAAGATTAGCTGTGTTACATGTTCTGATAAAGTGGTCGATGGCATTGAATCTTGAAAAGCGTGGGTTGAAGGAAGGGATTTTACGAGTTACTGAACTACGGAATAAGGATATTGATTGTCCTTGAGGATTAGGGTGGTCCTTATATGTAGGGTTTGTCGGTTTTTAAAAACCGGGTTTAAAAACCGGTTTTATTTATGAATTTATAAAATTCGAAAACCGGTTTTAAAATTTAGAAAACCGGTTTTATATATTACTTAGAATTAATTATTTAATTATTGTAGTATATTGTAGTAGGTAACAGTTTAGTTATAACTGTAAAACTAATCTTCATGAGTTCATATTTTCTGAAGAAAAATACTAAATGGAATAAAGATTTATAATTTCATACCATTGTAAAAGATTTATATTTTGTGTGGATTTTAGTTTAGTCTTTTTCATTTGGTTTTGTACGCAGTCTATGTGATAGTGTTATATTTTTGTACATCCATAAATATTAAATGAACTAAAAAATTGTACGGATTTGTACGGATTTTAGTTAATTTAATTTTTATTTATTTATATAGTTTTGTATAGATAGAGTATATTTTATTTTATTATATTTTTGCAATTCCATGAATATTAAGGAAACTGAACATTATTAAAGTGAGTACGAATATTTATTTACTATTTTAATAATATATTCTCTGTGAAAATTCGAAAACCGGTTTAACCGATTTTTTGGGAATAGTAGAATTTGAAAACTGGTTTTTTCAAAAGTCGGTTTTTGTATAAACCCTACTTATATGTATAGTAAAAAATTAAATTTTTTAAAAATTTCTTCTGACCCCCTCAGAAGCTTCCAAATAATTTAAAAGAATTTCATCTAAAATTGCATTAAAATATATTAAGGATTAAAGGTCGCTCAATGGCAATAAAATATTACTATTCTGGTATAAATTTTAAAAAAAAAATTCTTTTACAGCTTGTTCTAACTGGTTGGGGAACTGGAGAATTGGATGAGCTTCGTTGTTATCGGTGCTAGGGCTAGTATCTAGTATGGTACCCGGTTCTACCCAGGCCACGATGTAAAACCGTAAAAACGAATCATATTTTAAATCATTATTTTTTGTATTTTTCCTTCCATCAAACAAATTGGATATGTACTATTATTTAAAAAAGGGTTTATTCTAATCAATCCCAATTTGTTTCTTACTCGTAGATGAATATAACTATTTCCTCACAAAAATTATAAATCATTCTTTTGTTTTTGTAAAATCGAAATCTAAATTCTGGACGAAGCCAGGTACCACGTAGCAATAATAAGTACCACATAATAATAATAAGTTTGCCAAGTACATCACAACGAGGTTATGCAACTATAACAGCTGACTCAGTTAAAAACAAATTCTCCCAAAATACGCGCCAAAAATTGATGACATAAGGTGGTTAAACACTCGAAGAAAATCAAACACAAATGGCTCTATCAGCGCGACTACCGCGTCCTTATCGCGGAGATAACGGACCCTTTAATACCGCAGTTAGAAGCCAATTTTTCGGAATATTAACTGGTCACTTATTTTCCCCATAATCTATCAGTAACTGATTTATACGCTTAAGGTCTCAATTTATTTTCACGGATGGACGATAACGAAAGCAGCCAAGACTTATCGATTGATACTTTGAATAAGATTAACGGTTTTTAGAAATCGATGATCGATGCTACAAAATAATTCAATGTTTGTGACGTCCAAATACGAGGTGCAGTATAAAGAAAATATTGGAATGCATCGATCAGTGATAGGTGCAAGGAAATATTTGCAATTATACCAAAACTTCAAAATTTCGAAAGATCTTTTAAGCAGTTAGTTCCATTCCGTTATAAATATAATTCCCTCGTCCAATGCAAATTTTTAGTTTAATTCAGATCTCAAGCAACACTTTTCCTAATCTAGGATAAATCAATTATAAGTTCACTGTGGCTTCTAATTCTTGTGCTATTGTGAACAGTCGTCGTCAAAATCTATTTTTGGGGCATTGCAATTACAACTTGTAGGTGTGGGAAAGGAAGATGCGACTAGAAAAGGTGTGGGTATCTTATTTTTTCTAGAAAATATTATTGGTGAAACAAACACAATTTTTAATAAAAATTGTTTCAAAGAGCAAGTCTCAGTTTCAATTTTTTTCTTTATAATCAATGAAAATTAAATGCTTCCTTTTTTACAAAAATAACTGCCTAGTGCCCTTTAATTCCCCCTATACCAATTAAATACCCCTCACCCTTCCAAAAATCCTTCAAAAGCCTTCAAACCTACAAAATTTGAAATCTTAAAAAATCAAAATTCCTCCAATTGCAACGAGCAACGCACGCTCGACCTCTATGCGTTGAAATGCTAAGAAAAAGAGGAGGCGATGTTCGAAATGGATACTCGACCAGTGCTGGCGAAGCTTGGGTCGTCGATAAAGGCGACACGCTGGCCGCGGAGGTTTTGTATGGTGCATCGTAGCCGTCGGAAGGTGCGGAGGAGGGACATAATAGCCAACAAGCGTCGTCGACGCGCGTATGCAACGCGTGCATCGGTGCAACGTGCAACTCAAGGCGACTCGAGGACGTTTACCCACGAAACCGGCGACCTTGATCTTACAAACGGTCCACGAACGCGCCGCGACAGCAGCTGCACCGGCTACGACGACGGATGCATTCCGTCGTCGCGGTGCAACTGCACCTGCAACGTCGCCCGGATATATATATCGTCCTCCACGACGGATAAGGATTTTTCAATTGATCCATCGCCGATTGCGGTACCCCACCTCCTTTCAAAGGTGTTAACTTGCATTCGATTATTTTTTAATAGCACCCTCCCCTCCAGAGTCTTCACAAAGCTGTGAATTTGCATTTGATTAGTTTTTAATGAATCCCTCAAGAATTTCGAAACCATCTTCACCTCCTCACCTCCTCACCTCCCCTCGTTCCAAAGTTGTTAACTTGAATTCGATTATTTTTCAATGTCACTCTTACCTCCACTCTTCACAAAGGTGTCAACTTGCATTCCATACCACCCTCACCTCCTCACCTCCCATCCTTACAAAAAGGTTAAGTTGCATTTTATTATTTTTCAATGCCACCCCCACCTCCACTCTTCACAAAGGGGTCAACTTGCATTCGATTATTTTTTAATGGATCTCTCAATGATTTCGATTCCATCCTCACCTCCTCCACGCCCCTCCTTCCAAAGATGTTAACTTGCATTGGATTATTTTTCAATTCGTCCTTCACCGATTTCGATCACACCTCACCTCTCCTCCTCCTCCGTCCTCCCAAAGATTTTAACTTGTAATAGATTATTTTTCCATCAGCCCTTCAATTATTTCGATTACACCCTCACCTCCACTCATCCCCTTCATCCCCCTCCTCTCAAAGATGTTAACTTGTAATAGATTCTTTTTCCATCAGCCCCTCAATGATTTCGATCACACCCTCACCTCCACTCACATCCACCCACCTCCACTCATCTCCTTCCTCCCCCCTCCTCTCAAAGATGTTAACTTGTAATAGATTATTTTCCCATCAGCCTCTCAATGATTTCGATTACACCCTCACCTCCATTCACCTCCACCCACCTCCACTCATCTCCTTTCCCCTCCTCCTCCTCCTCCTCCTCCTCCTCCCAAAGGCGTTAACTTGCATTCGATTCCCGCCATCGTTTCACGGTTCGATTAAGCCCGAGATGAAGCTATCGACCACCACCGACACGATCTCCCTTATGGTGCCTTAACCCTCAGACAGCGGTGTCTGGGTCATTTTTGACCCAAAATTAACGCCATCAAGCGCAATACTAAACACCAATCGAGAAACCCCTAGAAATCGAAGGTATGAATTGCTTTTTAACAGCAATTTTAATTGCTTTTGAGATTTGCCATGGGTCAAAACGGACCCAACCACCGAATACTCTGTGATCACTCGAACAGGGGAGGGTTCGAGGGTTAAGAGATCATTCTTTTTGTACGACGGTTATTACAACAAGGCGAGGGAAAGATTATCTTTGTCCTTTTTACTGAAGACAGAGTTGAAGGTATTTTCTAGAGGTTGCCTAGATAAGACAGTAAAATTGGGAATCAATGCCCCTTTGTATTGCTTTATCAGACGAAACGAATGATATACGGTTTGACGACTGTTCGACGCAACACACATGCAGTGACACCCTGTGTATCAATTGGTGGGTATTCAGTGGGCAATAAACTGCCACTAGCTGTTAACCTCGCGACACATCTACCATGACTCTTTATTTCAAGTTGTTAGAATTCGTTTTCGTTTTATCTTCCCAGCGATAAGCACAATATTCATCCAGAAGAGAAGAATAGGTACTGCGCGAGACCACCGGCGTTGATAACTGATAAGCGCGACACGTACAACGATAATTAACCGATTAAAGCGACCACGGTTATCGGATTAGTTGGGATTATATAAAAAACATGGAACTCCACTAACGCTGTAATAATGTGTCCAATGAATTTACTACCCATTCACCATCGCAGGTTGGTGGAACATTGCTTGGGGCAAAATTAATATTAACTACGAAGTTCAACATGAAAATGCTTAGTCCAGGCATGCACAGATGGGCGTTCCGGTATTTCGAGCATTCATCGCGTTTTTCAAAGCTCGCGTGGAAGGGGGTGCTCGGAACCAATGACGTTGCGGGCATATCACGGATGGGGCAGACTCTAGTAGTGTGCGTGTAGGCTCGTACCCGTAGGTTTATGTAATTGGGGCTCTTGGAGCCCCAGTATTCTACATTTTAGAAATTGGCAAAATAAACAGGAATTTACTAATGATTAAACAATAATATTATATAATTGGGCGGAATAGACTTGAACAGTCCCACTTACACCTCTGATTAACAAAAAGTTTCTTATTAAACGATTTTTATTCAGTATCTATCAAGTTTAGTTAAAATTTAGAAACTCAATTTTAACCCCCTTCCAACTATCCAATAAACTTGAAACTTTGCAGGCATACGTAATTTGGATGACAATACAAAATTATGAAGAAAAAGAAACCGCCCCCGGGGTTTAAAAAATTACCTAGTCATCAATAAATATAACCCATAACCACAAATCCAAACGACTTGAAATCAGCCTATAACCACAAATCATATAAATTTAATCGCAATGTGAATATTGTATAAATGTATAGTGTTAAATTTCAACTCGTGTACATAACTGTAAATAAATCACGATAGCCAACGAGGCGACGCCTCTACGCCGCAACAATATTTATTAAGTATGTAATCTTACTTATTAATATCGATCTGTGCAAAATGCTTTGTGGAAAACCAAATGTTTTAAATGCATTTGATTCTAATTTAAATTGAACGTTTTATATGTTATTTGATTCGATTGATTTGTACAAAATGAAAAAATATAAAACAAATTTTACGTTAAACTGTTAAATGATTTTATTTAAAATGCACTAAAAACTAAAAAATAATTCTTTTCTTTATTTACTTTTTATTGACTAGTTTAAATTTGTGGTTACATGCTGATTTCATTGCGATTAAATTTATATGATTTGTGGTTATAGGCTGATTTCAAGTCGTTTGGATTTGTGGTTATGGGTTATATTTATTGATGACTAGGTAATTTTTTAAACCCCGGGGGCGGTTTCTTTTTCTTCATAATTTTGTATTGTCATCCAAATTACGTATGCCTGCAAAATTTCAAGTTTATTGGATAGTTGGAAGGGGGTTAAAATTGAGTTTCTAAATTTTAACTAAACTTGATAGATACTGAATAAAAATCGTTTAATAAGAAACTTTTTGTTAATCAGAGGTGTAAGTGGGACTGTTCAAGTCTATTCCGCCCAATTATATAATATTATTGTTTAATCATTAGTAAATTCCTGTTTATTTTGCCAATTTCTAAAATGTAGAATACTGGGGCTCCAAGAGCCCCAATTACATAAACCTACGGGTACGAGCCTACACGCACACTACTAGAGTCTGCCCCATCCGTGATATGCCCGCAACGTCATTGGTTCCGAGCACCCCCTTCCACGCGAGCTTTGAAAAACGCGATGAATGCTCGAAATACCGGAACGCCCATCTGTGCATGCCTGGCTTAGTCGATGAAAGTACGAAACTCCAGAAGGAATTCTTAAAGTTTCAGCCAATCGTATTGTGCAGATTTATTGCAGTGGGCGGAGCGAACCCTCACTGCTTCCACTAGGATGCATGGAGGGGGACGAATCAGAGACTATTATCTGAAATTTTACCCCTTTTTTGATTCATTATTGGATCACTATAACGGAACAATGCAGCAGTGATATTTAACTTACACGAAATCAAAGAACTTCGAGTTAATTCTTATTGGTACCTACTTACAAAATTTTTAAAGTTACAGGAATAAGTAATTTTGGGTCAAGGTGACCCAATATTATATATTTGCAAGAGAAGAGTTCAGTTAGTTATTACGGTTTAAAATTTAATATTATTATTTAATATTTTAATTTTTATAATTTAATTATTACGGGTTAATATTTAATATTATTATTTATCATTTTAAATATTACTATTTAATTATTACTGTTTAATATTTTAAGAACTGATTAAATTTCTACAATAAAAAATAAATAATAAGATATACAAAATAAAAAAGAAAATTAAATAAAATTATTATTAAAGAAATCAGTTAGTTATTACGGTTTAATATTTAATATTATTATTGAACATTTTAAATATTACTGTTTAATATTTTAAGAACTGTTTAAATTTCTACAATAAAAAAATAAGATATAAAAAAGAAAAAGAAAAAATAAAATTATTATTATTATATTTATTTATTACTGACGGTTATTAGTTGAAGATTTATGACTCGATATTGACCCAAAATAACCCAATTTCCGTATCCACAAGGGTTAAGTCAAATACCTTTAGTTATAAAATTCAAAGCTTCGAGTAATCAATTTATTTTCCCATAACTTATTTCCCTTATCCCATTACCCGACAAAAATAGCAGTGCATGTACCCCTGCACGCTACCAACACATCATCATTATTAACCTCCCTATCAGCGTCTTAACGTCCGTTCGATTACAAAACGCTCGAAAACGTTAGAAAGCACACAGAAGGATCGGCCGAAGGAAGCCCGGCGTCCCGTGGCAGGTATCGAAAACGGAAATACGCTGACCTCGGTAGCGCGGGGATCGAGGCCGCGTAGATCTCGCGGCGGAGCGCCAAGTCAGGTTGAACGGCAATGTAAATCGTCGTAACAACAGCGTAATCGAGAACTGACGTCAGCGGAAGGGACGAGGGGATCGCGATCTCTCTGCACGCACCTTGTCGCCCCGATGCACTCCCGCCGATAATGTGCCGACTAGTTGTAATCGAGAACCTGCCTCTACACGCTTACGACGAATCTCACGCGGAATCGGCTCGAGCGTGGCTCACTTCTGCGCGGGGGATCGCTTTCCACCGCGTTCCAGTTCCTCCACGGTCGACACGTTCGATCACGGAGCAACGATACCGGAAAAATAAGCCTCGTGGGGGAATGATACACCTTGAGGAATTTGACGCTTTTTAACGCGGCTCGTGCCAAGTGAAACTTTTATTTTATTCGCAAGGAATAAAATAAAACTGTTTCTCGAGTCGGTGTCGAAATCGGAATTGGATAAAAAGAGCTGGAATTGTGGAGAATATTACGCAATTGCTGTTTTTATGTGGGGTAGATGTAATAATTACTGCCAGTGTCCTTATTACTGCCATTTTATTTATTTTACGTAATAGAAAGGTAAAGTATAAAGAATAGTGTATAATAATAATAATAATAATAATAAGACCAAGACTGATTGAATGATATCTAAATTTTTCGAACAGTATTATTTATACGTCATGTTTAATTAAGTAAACTAAATAAATTTACAGGCATCAATTTATTGGGACATCTACCCTAATTGAATATCGTAAGTTAGTTTTCTCAATAATTTTTAGAGTCCTACCAACAAGCTGAATTTTTTACTACAGAGAAGTGAGTGTAATATGGTAGAAAGTATGAGTAAGAGATATTATAAATTGGGCCAAGTTATGCAGAGATCTACCAACTCTCAATATGATAAGAAATTAATTAAACACAGACGGATCTCATAATTTTTAGATTTTTAAATTTGGAAAAATTTTGAACCCATAGAAAAACTCTTACATTATACAATTATTAAAACTACCAAGCCATAGTTCCATTTTAGACTTAAAAAATAAAAGCTACAGAAAATTTAGAATGATATTAATTATATTAATCACGATAATATAACCCATTAAAAACATGGTAAAAAAATAACAAGAAATAACACGTACCCAATAAAAATAAAGCTACTTTTCATTAACAATTAAAATCTTCAGAATACATATCCTTAAGGGTTTGTAGCTTTCTGCATAATATAGATTAATTAATAATTAAACTAATACTAGCGTTGATACTGAAATTCTTTCTAAACTTTAAGTCGATAAGAGTATCTATATCAAACAATAATAAAATTTGTAAGGTGTCCTTGCTTGCTATCCACCTAATAGTAATGCCTCGATACTAGTTCACCTGCCAAACCTCCAAACAAGTTCATCCCTATCCCCCACAGAATTCATCCAATAGATCTCTCAACCTACACAATTTTATAAAACTTTAGCATCTAACAATAATTAGGATTAACGATTAAAATAGAAACAAACAGGAATTCTTGCTCTGAAATTCACTTCTGAATCACAACTCAAAATTTTCCCACGTTACTTATAATGGTAACAAAAAAAAAAACGTTTAAATCCTATAACAGCTGAATAGACAACCATGTATAAAAGAGGTCGGTAGTTAGAAGCTAAGACAATAGGATTCACTTGCGCTCATCGCCCCGTACAAAAAACGCTCGCGCAGGTCGTAACCTTCCTTTGTTAGCCGGTTAATCGCTTCCAAAGGAAATGTGACGCCCTAGAAATAGTTTTCTAGCCGCACATGAAAGCGCGTTCGAGATATTTAGGCTCACCTTCGCTTTCTTCAGAGGAGCCACGGCTTTTCAAACACTCACGCCGCGGCCCTTCTCGCGACGGGGTCGGCGACCTCAAGGTCAATCAAGGCCAAGCAAAGTTCAAAGACGTCGAACAATAAACACGATTTTAAGAAAATAAAAATTATGCGGTATGCATAATTACAGAAAATAGATGTTGTTTTTCGAGTTTTTACATATCAAGGTTGCAAGAAGAGGCTCTTTTTTAACGGGGCAGTACTCAAGTTGTAGAGGCTTATGGGAATAAACAAACAGTAGAATATTTTTATAAAAAATGACTAGCCATTTTTATAAAAAATAAGTAAAAAATATTATGAGTGGGCGTTATTACTATTATATCATGTAAATATTATTACTAAAATAATAAATGCTATTACACTCTTTTTGAATTTTACATGAGGCATTAAGAACAATTTTTTTAATGATTAAATATTTTCTATGATTACTATAGCTTATTACTGCTGCCAACTCAATTTCGAAAGAAAAATCGATTAGTCCGTTTTTGTTCTCAATATCTCATATTATGTTTGTAAAAAGATGGAAAATTTGAAAAATTAAAAATACTAAAAAAAAATGTTTACTCGCCCAGGATTCGAACTCAGGACTTTCGTATTACGAATAGCCAGTTTAAATGTCCAAAGCTACTTTTTATAAAAATGACTAACCAGATGCGGCTAATATTCTGTATTATATAGAATATTTATTATATAGAATATTTATTATACCCATGAGTCTCGAAAATTTGAGTCATGACTCCTCCAGCTCGCGACTTCTCCTAGTTAGTCATTCTAACCCCGAACAAAGAAGAGCGAACCCCAAGATCCAACAAAACCCAAACACTCGAAATTACCAAGAAAGAATTGTTTACAGTCGTAAATCCACAATCAGATTAGATTGCTGCGAACATCCACGACGTTCGCGCAAATGAAAAGATCCTGTCACGATTACTGCGAACGATAGGTATATATGTCTCATCGTTCGAGGTAACCAGCACTCGAGGGCCGCGTCAGGCATCGAGGAACTCAGCGACGTAACATTTTTACGACTAAGCATTCAACCCGGACGATTTAAATTTACGAAATCAAAGCCGCGGAGGTCATCAGCCTCGTTCTCAAAAGAGCTGACACATGCCTGCAGTCTATCCGCGTTGAAATAAGAGCGCGCAGAGTAAAATAGGACACCCGAAACTGGTCGGCCACTGGTCCCATCCGAAAGGATGAATCACCATTCGGTGAATAATCTTTCCTATTAGGTGAATGTCTCAATTTCTGCTCAATTCGTATTTTTCTTATTATTATTAGCGTCACGTTTGTACTATAGTTGCAAGAAAATAATTCTAAGTTATTTAATTATATTTATGTAATTATATTTGATTATATTTAAATAATTATATTTAACATAAGCAAGGAAAAACTTTTCAAAAGAAAGACTCATTATTTTTAAATCGATAATTGGGCAGAAAATAGTTTTTGCAGTAAAAGTTCTTATTTAATAACAAAAACACATACTATATTGTGCTCTGGATTTCGATTTATTTACTATTTTTAATTTTTTTAAGTAGAAAATAGGTGAGTAGGTTCAGGGTCAAGTGAATCACCGTCATGTCCGCATTTCTACTCACCACACTTATAGTAACATAACCTCACAATTCACTGTAACCCCTATTTCTATTCGAAGGCACTTTATTTTTTGTTTATCAATATTTTATGCTTTACTGTTGTGTTATAAAACCTCTCCATAACAGATGTAACTTATTTTAAGGTGAAAAGGCAACATATTATGTGAGCAGAAATTAGTTCAAATAGTAAGTAGAAATGCGCATCGCCATTTTTCACATCGCCATTTTTCGTAAGCAGAAATACGGTCACTTAGAGCATTGTATTTAATTACAAATTATTAATAGTTAAACATATTGAAATATCTTTCATAAATAATTTTTGGGGTTTGTCGGTTTTTAAAAACCGGGTTTAAAACCCGGTGTTTATTTATGAATTTGTAAAATTCGAAAAGCGGTTTTGAAATTTAAAAAACAGGTTTTATATACTACTTTGAATTAATATGCAGAAATTAATTAATTATTTAATTATTGTAGTATATTGTAGTAGGTAACAGTTTAGTTATTACTGTAAAACTAATCTTCATGAGTTTAGTCATTTAGTTTAGTCTTTTTTTTTCATTTGGTTTTGTACGCAGTCTATGTGATTCTGTTATATTTTTGTACACCCATAAATATTAAATGAACTCAAAAATTGTACGGATTTGTACAGATTTTAGTTAATTTAATTTTTATTTATTTATTTGGTTTTGTATAGATAGAGTATATTTTATTCTATTATATTTTTGCAATTCCATAAATATTAAAGAAACTGAACATTATTAAAGTGAGTACGAAGATTTATTTACTATTTTAATTATATATTCTCTGTGAAAATTCGAAAATTAGTCTAACAGTTTTTTTTTTGTGGAATTCGAAAACCGGTTTTTTCAAAAGTCGATTTTGTATAAACCCAGTTGATTTATTATTTTAAGAATTAATCAATTATTCTGCAAATTTTGATAACAAACAAATTTTTTACACCTCCTTCATCATGAATAACCTCTTAAAAGAGCAGAAATTGGGACATTCACCTTTCAGCGCGGGCCGCGCAAGTTTCCTTTTCACGGGCCCCGCTCGCCAGCCAATTACCGCGAGACACCGGATCGATCCTCGGCAATTCGCGCTTCGACCGGCCAGCAAAAAACGCTGGAGCGCGATTGCCGCGATACGGAGAGAATTATTTATAAGACTCCAAGAAGTTACCGCCACGCGTAATTGCTAGTTACCTGCGGGAGAATCGGGATGAGAGGAAGGATTGCATTCGCCCGTTTCGGTGTTTCCTGAATCATCGGTATTCGTGTTTTCCACCCGCGGGCTCGAGGCTTCGACTCGCGGAGCGTTGAGCAACCGCGGGCGCAACGATCCGTGCGATCGTGGAAATCGCGCGGATAAAGGTCCACCTTACCTTTAACGACGCGGTAATTACGAAATTGTGGGTTAAGATCGTTTTCTATTCTTTTTCCCCCGAGTGGAGCAGGCCACCGAGTCACCTCGATGCATTCAGCCTTGTGCTCGGCGCGCGTGCAAAGGAAAATCTGCTCTATCGTGATGGCTTGTGCCGATTTCTGCTAACTGCGAGCTCATATTTCTTTGCAAACGGGAAACTTTCTCTGGGGGGATCTGAGACGTGTTTTGGTGTGGAGTTTTCTGGGGTTCTGAAAATCTTTTTTAGCCCGGAATTTGTTTTAAAAAACACTGATAGAGTTCTCTAAATCTTTCTACCTCTAAATTTATTAGATTTTGCTAGAGATCCGTAAATTTTTCTAGCATCAAGTTCCTTTAAGTGCTCTTGTAGATTTTTCTAGAGTTCCCCAAGTTTTTGAGTTTTTTAGGGTTCTGAAAATCTTTTTTAGCCCTGAATTTGTTTTAAAAAAACACGGATAGAGGTCTCTAAATCTTTCTACCTCCAAATTTATAAGATTTTGCTAGAGAGCCGTAAATTTTTCTACTATCAAGTTCCTTTAAGTGCTCTTGTAGACGTTGCTAGAGTTCCCGAAATCTATCTTCAAATATATTTATAGTTCCTTGTAAAGTTTGCTAGAGTTCCCCAAATTTATTTAAAAGACCCTACAGATTTTTCTAGAGTTCCCTGAATATTTAAATCTCCAAACTCCTTTAAATACCTACCCTTGAAAATTTTGCTAGAGTTCCTCAAATTCCTTTAAATACCTACCTTTGTAGATTTTGCTAGAGTTTCCCAAATCTTTCTACCCCAAATTTTTTTATAAACTCTGATAGGTTTTACTACAGATGCCCACATCGTTCTATTCTCAAATTTCTTTAAAAGTCCTTGTACGTGCATTTTGTTAGAGTTCCCCAAATCTTCCTACCCCCAAATTTTTTAAAAGCCCTGGTAGAGTTTGCTAGAATTCCCCAAATTCATTTAAAAGACCCTGCAGACTTTTCTAGAGTTCCCTGAATATTTAAATCTCCAAATTCCTTTCTACACCTACCCTTGTATATTTTGCTAGAGTTCCCCAAATTTTCCTACCACAAATTTTTTTAAAAGTCCTGGTAGAGTTTGCTAGAGTTCCCCAAATTCATTTAAAAGACCCTGCAGACTTTTCTAGAGTTCCTTGAATATTTAAATCTCCAAATTCCTTTAAACACCTACCCTTGTAGATATTGCTAGAGCTTCCCAAATCTTCCTACCCCCAAATTTTTTAAAAGCCCTGGTAGAGTTTGCTAGAATTCCCCAAATTCATTTAAAAGACCCTGCAGACTTTTCTAGAGTTCCCTGAATATTTAAATCTCCAAATTCCTTTCTACACCTACCCTTGTAAATTTTGCTAGAGTTCCCCAAATCTTCCTACCACAAATTTTTTTAAAAGTCCTGGTAGAGTTTGCTAGAGTTCCCCAAATTCATTTAAAAGACCCTGCAGACTTTTCTAGAGTTCCTTGAATATTTAAATCTTCAAATTCCTTTAAACACCTACCCTTGTAGATATTGCTAGAGCTTCCCAAATCTTCCTACCCTCAAATTTTTTAAAAGCCCTGGTAGAGTTTGCTAGAATTCCCCAAATTCATTTAAAAGACCCTGCAGACTTTTCTAGAGTTCCCTGAATATTTAAATCTCCAAATTCCTTTCTACATCTACCCTTGTAAATTTTGCTAGAGTTCCCCAAATCTTCCTACCACAAATTCTTTTAAAAGTCCTGGTAGAGTTTGCTAGAGTTCCCCAAATTCATTTAAAAGACCCTGCAGACTTTTCTAGAGTTCCCTGAATATTTAAATCTCCAAATTCCTTTCAACACCTACCCTTGTAAATTTTGCTAGAGTTCCCCAAATCTTCCTACCACAAATTTTTTTAAAAGTCCTGGTAGAGTTTGCTAGAATTCCCCAAATTCATTTAAAAGACCCTGCAGACTTTTCTAGAGTTCCCTGAATATTTAAATCTCCAAATTCTTTTCTACCCCTACCCTTGTAAATTTTGCTAGAGTTCCCCAAATCTTCCTACCACAAATTTTTTTAAAAGTCCTGGTAGAGTTTGCTAGAGTTCCCCAAATTCATTTAAAAGACCCTGCAGACTTTTCTAGAGTTCCCTGAATATTTAAATCTCCAAATTCCTTTCAACACCTACCCTTGTAAATTTTGCTAGAGTTCCCCAAATCTTCCTACCACAAATTTTTTTAAAAGTCCTGGTAGAGTTTGCTAGAGTTCCCCAAATTCATTTAAAAGACCCTGCAGACTTTTCTAGAGTTCCTTGAATATTTAAATCTCCAAATTCCTTTAAACACATACCCTTGTAGATATTGCTAGAGCTTCCCAAATCTTCCTACCCCCAAATTTCTTTTAAAAGCCGTTGCAAATTTCGCTAGAATTCTCCAAAATTTTTTTTAAAAGCCGTCGTACATTTTGCTAGAGTTCTCCAAAATATCTTAAAAACCCCTTATTCATTTTAATAGACTTCCCAAATCTTTCTATCCCCAAACATCTATAAAAGCCCTCGTAGATTCTAGAGTTCCCCAACTCTTTCCACCCCAAATTCCCTCAAACCCCTTGCAGAATTTCCTATAGAACTTCTAACTGTCAGTCCAGTGCTCTTATACTCCACTTGCAATCTAGTTCTGAACCAATTCTGCCCCAGTTTAAGTCAGTCCTAAGTTAATATTATTTAGCAATCTCTGCGCGCAAGCAAACGAAAGTGGTCTTAAGTGGTCTTTGAGAATACCCATCTATCACAGGAACTGTTTCCAATCACGTAGCAATATACACACCGAACTTCGAGCTGCTTCAAAATTTTCCTCCGCTCACATGAACGGTAAACAGTTAGTGGTTTGTGCGAGGGCAGCTTTGCTCTAGAATTCGGCGTTTAGAGAAGCCAGCTCCGCTGGTTTGCTTACAGATCTTTGGCAAATAGAGCCCTAGTCCCTAGCGATAATACTTCTCCTATTTGTAGAACGATTACCCATGGAAGCAGTAGCGTGCAGCCATGTCCCCGTTAACTTGACCACGTTCAGTATCTCCGTTATGGTTGGAGATAACGACAAATGCACGAGGAAGAAGCTATTTGCTCCGATAGGGCACGCATGGTGGTTGCAGGGCTTTCCCGAGGTCATTGACATTTTTTTGTGGAACAGTCAGTCGAACAGATACTGTCATTTATTGTCCATGAAAAGGTATACATATAGGTAGGACTTGATTAGATACAGGCAAAATTTATATTTAATAAAATTAGTAAAACTGTAATAAATTAGTAAAACTAAAGTTAGTATACTAAAAATTAGTATAATAGTTAGTAAAATTATTCGTTATTCGTTCGTTAACCCGAGTTAACTTTAAAATTATTCAACACGTAATGAATATTTTTTTTTAACTTTTATTCGGTATTCGAAATTTTATTTAAATAAACATTTTACCCATCTCTGGTCTAGATTAGTGCGATATTCGATTTGGTGCGAATTATGAAGTGATACCAGGTCGCTTTAATTCGGACAAAAATTTAGTTAGAACTTTAATTCACAGTACTGCAAAGTTGCAACACTGTTTTTACAAATGCGTGGAATTCTATCGTATTTTTATATTTAACTAAAGATAGAACCCGTCCGTAGTTTTCTTGACAGTAAAGTAGAGTTCAATGTTTTTAATTAAGAAAATCAAATATTCTCTTTAAAAATGTATTGTGAATTATTACTTCAGGTTGACATGTTCTGTTTTCTTATACTTCTCAAATAAATCGGTGGAAAATAAAGTTAAGTGCTTCTTCTTTCATATTTGAAAAAAAGAATAAAAAAATAAATAAAAACATCGATATTTGCCATTTCAAAATAACAAAATATACAATAACATATATCAGTCTCGCCATTTTAAAATAACGATTTAAACGGAAGAAAGTGCAATTAACACTGTTAAAATACTTTAAAAAATAATAACCACGTTCATGTCATAATTTAATAAAACACGTAGGAAAAGGTATATTTAAAAAATTTTATTGTATATTTTCTTTAAATTAGAACCAATTCCTGAATCTCAAGTATTCGAACAGTGCGAATTCGAATAAGCCGATCAATTTTCGAGATTCATTACTCGCACTAATCGAGACATGCCTATTCCAGAATCATTCCGATGAAAAAGCAAAAAAAGTGAGAACACGGTGCCCGAAGTGATTGCCGTAGAGAATTTGCCAGCATTTTCCAACAGTTTTTCAAGCAACAGCGGTAAACACCTAACGAATGGACGCGTTTTCTAGATATTACTAACATCGTTGGAAACTTGACTTTTTACGCGCCCATGCAGGCCAATTCATCGAGAAAGTCGTATACTATGAGTCAAGAGAAAACAGATGTTCAAGTGACCGTAAAAAGCGACAACGCTGATGATAAGCTAGACCAGGTGTACTGAAACTAGTAAAATAACTTGTAGTGAAACTATAGCTTCTACGTTTACAAGCCTGGATATGTGCTGACCCTTCTCACGTCTGATTAGACTATAAACTATCAGAATCAGATTTAGAGGAACAGCAATTTTATTCAATTCTTCCTTCTTTCTTTGTTTTACTTCACTGACGAAACGAAGAGGACCCTGATTTATTCGATACAATTTCCCTCGATTACCCATCGATCAGCCACGTGGCAGAGGACTTGCCAATGATATACAGTAACGAAAATATTAATAATATAAAATATTAAATCTTCAAAACAAATATTAATATTTAATATTTTTATAATATTTAATATTTTAAATTTTAATATTTAAAATTATAATGCTTAAAATTTTAATATTTAAAAATTTAATATTTAAAATTCTAATGCTTAAAATTTTAATATTTAAAAATTTAATATTTAAAATTCTAATGCTTAAAATTTTAATATTTGAAATCCTAATTCTTAGAATTTTAAAATTTAATATTTGAAATTCTAATTCTTAGAATTTTAAAATTTAATATTTAAAATTCTAATGTCTGAAATTTTACTATTTAAAAATTTAATATTTAAAATTCTAATGCTTAAAATTTTAATTTTTGAAATTCTAATGCTTAGAATTTTAATATTTAAAATTCTAATGAAATTTTACTATTTAAAATTTGAATTATAATTCTAATGCTTAAAATTTTAATATTTAAAAATTTAACATTTAAATTTTAATTTTTGGTATTTTGATATTTTAATATTTATTTAATATATACGGGGTAAAGTCCCAATACTGTACACGAGAAAAACAAAGAAAAAGATAACAAAACTTAAAATCGATAATTCGTTTTAATCACCATAAAGTTATACGCAGGAATAGGTTGATTCCATAAAAAATTCTAGATAATCGATAAAAGCGCTCGCAATGATGCAAATGCGATTTACCAGTTGAGATAACCCAAAATTCAATCTCCATCGAAATGGGTAAAAGAATTGCCCCCACCCTCAAGGATTTCTTAGAGCCACAAAAATGAATTCACTCTAAGCCTAAAGAACCTTTCGTCACTCCACTGATCAACTTGAAATCGAAAAGAAAGTATAAATATTCCGACTTTAAGCTCCCTATACTTCAATTTACCTGCTCAAATCTTAATCATTAATACACAAAATAAATTCACTGTTCCTTTTCCTTCTAACAAGCCATTTACCATAGTTACATAAAACATATAACCAAGAATTTTAAAGCATTAGCATACGGTACTCGCCATTACCGTTCTCCGTTTACGGTGAACTCCTTCCGCGCGTTCCGACTTTCATCGAATCAACGGAATTGCCCGGGACCGCGAAAGCTGGCTCTGATCGAGCCATTAAGGGGTGATTTAAACGAAACCGACGTGCGTCGGCGCGGTAACGCGTGCTCGTTGTCGGGTCTCCGCGCCGCGTCATCTTCGAAATACTGTATCCCCTGGACAGGTGCGCAAACGAGCGTCGGAAAGTTCCGCTAGCCGTTACACACCGGGAGGAGAATCGGAGGATTCGTGGCGATCTACGAGCGAGCAGGAGGAACCGCTAAACCGGTTTAAATGCACGAGCGTAGGTAAGTACATCGCCCTGCTGGCTGCGCGATGGAAACAATTAGCCGGGAATTATAAAGAAGCGTGAACCGCGATATGCGTATCCAGTGGATCAGGGGAAGCGGGCAGATAACAGGTGCCACGCGTCGGCGCGCGACCGTCCCGCTTAATGACTCATGCACGAATCGTATCGTCGAATAAACGAGCCAACATCATCGAGTTACATCACCGCTGATTATATTAACGCCGTCGATTACCGGGTCGATTAATTCCTCGCGTTGGACCGATGCCAGAGGAGCTGGATACCATGTGTGGGGGACAGAAGAACCGAAGGGAAAGCTGAAGGGTGCGAGAAGAAAGCGGTGATGGTTTTATTGTCGAAGGATTCGGGGGAATCTTCTTTGTTGATGCATTGAGATAGTAATTAGGGGGTGAAATGGGCTAAGGTTGGTTTCCAAGTAGATGATAAGGTTTCTGCTTTCAGACGGGGATTATTTGTGAGAATAGTAAATAATAATAGTGACTATTATTAAATAATAAATAAAGAAATCAATATTTATGGGTTAAAGAAATAAGGAAATAAAGAAGTAGAGAAGTAAAGAAATCAAGAAATAAAGAAGTAAAGAAATCAAATGAAATTAAAAGTAATCAAAAGAAATCAAAAGAAATCATAAGAAATCAAAAGAAATTATGAAATAAAGGAAATAAAGGAAATATGGAAATAAAGGAATAATGAAATAAAGAAATAAAGAAATAAGGAAATAAAGAAATAAAGAAATAAAGAAATAAAGAAATAAAGAAATAAAGAAATAAAGAAATAAAGAAATAAAGAAATAACGAAATAAAGAAATAAAGAAATAACGAAATAAAGAAATAAAGGAATAAATATTTATTTATTTCTTAATTGAATAATAGTTACTATTATTATTTATTATTATCATACATAAATAAATAAGTAAATATTTCTTTATTTCTATATTTTCTTATTTCTTGATTTCTTGACTTCTTGATTTCTTTACTCCTTTACATCTTGATTTCTTTGCTTCTTTACATCTTTACATCCTTTACTTCTTTATTTCCTTATTTCATTAACCTATAATCTAATCTAAGACATATGTAATATATATTCAAAATTTCATTGAAATCCATTCAACCGTTTAGGCGTGAAAGAACAAACAAACAGACGTTTCACTTTTATACATCAGTAGAGACGGGTCACGGTTATTTAGCAGTTAGGAATTTCCTAGAAGAAGCGCTCGGTGGCTGGTACCTGGATGTCAAGAATATACAGTTCTGAAAATATAACGACCCTGTGAAGTGTCATTCACAGTGAAAATTCCCTTGGAAATCAATTATTGGTTATATACCAACTATATAAATTCCTGTAACTCGCGACACCCAGTGGTCAGTCGTCAAACACAGCATTCCTCTGTTCGAGGTACGCTAGCGTCTATTCAAAAGTGAATAATGAAGAAGCTACCAACTTGAGACCTCTACCCTATCTAACTCGTCGCGGCGAAACGTTACACCTACTCTTCCAAGCGCGACTGAGTCGTCGCGACGACCGTTGAAGTCCCACGGCGGCGGGCACGTGATTCCAGAAAGAGGATACTTAGTATTTAAACGACGGCAATCCAGCAGACGCGCGGAACGGGAACACGATTCGGCCGATGAATGGAGTCGCGTGAACGCGCTACGAATCGAGCGTGTAATTGCTGGCACGTGACGTGTAATTCGACCGACTCTTTAGCGTCGAATTCCTTTTGCCGATTTCTAGCTGTGCTAATTCAGCCGCTACTCTAAATAGAGTAGAGACACTTCGAAGTTGCAGCGTTTTCAATCTTTACGAGTCTTTTGTTTTATTATACAAAAGTACACGTGCGCGTTAATGCATGTCCATTGTCAAAGAAAAAAGGTAACAATTTTTAAGATTTGAGACTGATGTCGTCATGTTCAACGCATTCCAAGTGTTTTAAGTGTTTTTACTCGGAATCAGCCGGTGCGGGGTCTTTTTGGATCCAAGTGTATCGTTACCGACTACCGAGTGGAATAATGAAATAAGTCTGTATTTTTTTTTTCTTTTGTAAGATAATTCGTCGCTGAGCGGAGACGGCTGCTCGAGGCATGGTGGCGATGGTTACGCCAACACGGCTACGGCGACCACCCCGAAACATCGACGCATTCGCCGGTTATCTACCGGTTTCGAATAAACAAATGAGCCCGCGACTTCGGAGATGGGCAGTCATCACAGAGTCTCTTAAACGAACGGACGCTCGGAGATTCTATTATCCGCACAGAATATACTACAATTTCTACTTACTTAGTTATATGCTTCGTTGTGACTAAAGGGTGTATTCCCGTTAGTAAATAAATAAATAAATATATAATTAAATAATAGTAGAGATGACTTCAGAAATAGAAAAATACTTCTCTACTGCCATAAGAAAAGGAAAAGTTCTGTAAAATGCGTAGAATTTAGGAGAAAAATATTCCAAGAAAACCGTTGTCTTTATTTTTAAGCTCAATATCAGTGCAAAATTAAAGACACTTTTTTTAAAACACTGTATAAACTCGTGTAGCGTTATTTGTTAAATAGATATGTAATGTACTGACCCTTACTTATCGTTTTCTTCTGACTTTTTCTGTAAGCATGATTCACACTAACTACCCAAATGCTACGTAAATGTAAATGTGCGTCATCCCTGCTACCCATCGTCATCTTATCTAATGCGTCACCTATCCAAAATCCTGCAATTCTGCCCTATCCCGTCATCCCCTCTTTTACATTCCTAAACCTTTAAAACCCATCGCATTCCCTTATCCTGGAGAATTACTATTACAAAAGCCACCAGTCCCATTCACGGAGTCCAGTTTAAACAGTTGAATCTCTAATATTCTTAATTTAGTTGAATAAATATATATTTAAATATTATTCATAAAAACGGTTGTTCAATTATCCTTGTGTCCATTACAGATATGTATAAAAAAAATATTTTTTTACTCTACGTGATAGTAATAAACATTGTATAAATGGAGAAGTCTGTGCTTGCTTTCATCTCCTTCTAATTAATTCGCAAAAAATATTTGATTTTTCGAGCGATCTGACTGCCAATTTCCCTTAAGGGGGGATTCCACTTTGACCGGTCGAGAAATGAAGCTATTTTTAATGATTTTTTCTCAGTAAATACAACATATAATGAAATACATCTTTTTGATATTTATTAAGCTACTCTTATATTAATACCAAAAAATTAAAGACAATATTTTTAATTTATTTTACTTGTTTTTTTACAGAGTCGATATGGCACCTAAACAAAAACAGTATGTTCGTGGTGTAGGTAATTTCCCGGTTCAGGCTTATCCGAAACAAAAAATCCGAAAAGATTCTTAATCTCTACAAGTGTCGCTATCGTCCGTAGCTCAATTAACAATTTTTCTTGTAAAATAACAAATTGGCGCCGGTTTAAAAGAAAAAGTTCTCCAAAATGGTATTTTCTCGAATGTTCCCCGAGAAAAATCTCGGTTATTTTTCGACAAAAATTGTTAATTGAACTACGGGCGATAGAGACACCCATACAGATTAAGAATCTTTTCGAATTTGTTATTTCGGATACAGCTAAGTTTTTGTTTAGAAAAACTTAAAAATATTCTTTTTAATTTTATTGAAGTAATATAAGAATAGCTTAATAAATAACCAAAAAGATTTATTCTATTTTAAGTAGTATTTACTGAGAATTTTTTTTTTAAAAATAGCTTCATTTTTCGGCCGTTCAAAGTTGAATACCCCCTTAATACGGGTCAAAACTGACCCAATCCCCGGCTTCCACCTGACCCCTCGTACCGTCCGAAGGATTAAAGCGTATATAAGCAGAATTTGGTCGATAATCACGTTCCAAATTTAAAAATCCGTATCCAGGTCACAAGTCTCCCCCGATAAAGACCAAGCGTCAACTCGAGCCGATGGACTTCGTCCACACCTCTTCTTCTTCAGGCGTTCCGTCACGCCCAGCGCTGTCCAGGATCCGTCCGAAGACGGCCGTGTGCAGCACTCCGTCTCAATTGAAATACGCGCGAGCGGGTAATCTGCGCAATTACCTCACATGCAAATAAAGCTCCGCGAAGATGAACGGTGACCCGTCCAGCTGACGTCAAGCGGCCGCGCGAGGATACCGTGCAGAAACGACATTAGACGCGCCAGCGTCCCCGTGGCCAGATAAAATCTTGTGCAAGAAAAACACGATTACCTGATCGAGGCTGCCTCCCGTCGAACAAACCTATCGATCCTCCACTCGACTATTTTTAGCTATCGGGGCTCAATCTTTCCCAGCCTCGAGTCAACCGACGTTCCAAATTTATTCCACCCGTTTTATCGCTCGCAGATTAGGAGACCGCCGCTGGGCTAATCGACTTTCCAACTCGACGACTTTGTTTACGCCTCGCGCCACGCGCTACGCTCGTCCACAATGCGGCCGACTGTTTGCCGAAATTCGAGATTCTATACCAGCGTTTACCGATTGGGGTTCAAGTTTAAGGTTCCGTGGAAAGTTGTTTTGAATTAAAATATATACTAAAAGGAAGTGAAATTTAAATATTAAAAAATGTGGAATTATTCCATGAGAGACTAATATTTAATTGAGGGATTTTAAATGACACGGTGAAGTCAGCGCTTGGTTGTGATGAATCAGCACTGGTTTCGAGAAATTTTAGTGAGTTTGATTGGAGTTTAAATAGAGCTTTGAGTAACGAATAAAAGTTAAAAAAATTATTCGTTATTCGTTCGTTAACCCGAGTTGACTTTATTCGAAGCATGACGAATAATTTTTTTTAACTTTTATTTGTCATTCGAAATTTGATTTAAATACAAGTTTTGGTCATCTCTAACCTATATCCATTTGGATCTTACCTGTGTTCGTTAAAAATCATTGAATGCCATAGTCTTTTTTATTTTTAAGGTTGCAACTTATTTGAGTCATTAGCAACCATATTAATTTACATAAAAATGAAGGTAGACATAGATATTAGATTAGGTTAAATTTAAATCAAATGAAGAATTTTAACATATTTCAGGAATTTCAATACACTTGAGCATGAATTTGCAGTTCGAGTCACTTTTGTAGAATTTTCGTTGAGTTGTTACGATCTTCCATATTGATATTTCAGGCAAGATGTGACGATGTATTTAACCCTTCGCGATCATACCATATAATCACAAATTGGTCACATGGGGTTCACTGCACTCCAGTGTCACTTTTAAGTTACCATTTTCGTATTTTTGAATCTTCTTAATTTGGAGTGACAATTCGTAATACTCATACAATCATACTTTAATCCGGCGTTGTTAAGGTGGGGAAATTAAACAAAAGTAATAAGGTGGGGTCCCACAGACCCCACAAATAATTTAGTATATTATAAAAACCCATATTTTTAATTCATATGAGATTACGTAGTGGTGTGAAAATTTACAGAATAAAAACGCAGATACACCAAATTAAATTTGTATTACTCAAAAATACTTAACTAATTAAACAGTTTTAATTTTCAACAAAAATATGCTCTTCCTAGCACATATGTATATTGGACAAACTAAATATCGGCTCACTGCCACGCGTTGTTAAAAAGTTATAACATACTCGATTTAAAATCTTTGGGGTATGCGAGACACCACCTTACTAATGCCGGGTTAATAGTCCTTTTCCAGAAATCTAAATTTTGATATGGTGAAATTTGTGGTTGAAAAAATAGTTGTGGAAGAAAGCGATTTTTTTTATTAAAATTCATCAGATTTGTAAATTTTAATATTAACCCTTCGTTAACACCTTTTTCGATCAATTTTGACATTCCTGGGTGGCTCACAACTCAGAGGAATTTTTTAACGATTGCCATTCTTGTCTAAAAAATCCGATTTTTATAAAAAAAAATCATGAGAATTTCGAGAACCCTGGAAACTAGTTTTTCCATAGAAATATTATCACAGTTTTTGTAAAAAAATCTAGATTACCATATGTCGAGAAAAAACAAGAAAATCTTCAAAAAATTATAACTTTTACAAATTTCAATATCAGAAATTAAAAATCTACAGAGTTATTGTTCGGATATCATATTTTGAGAAAAAAAAGTAGTTTGTACGTTGGCTTTGAAAAAAAGCTATGTATTTTGCATATAGAAGGTACAGAGCATCAAAATCAGCTTATTGGTGGCTCACACCCAGTCTCAACGAAGGGTTAAGGTCTAAAAATGAACAGAAATCTTCGCAAAGACACAAACTTCTGGAACAAAATTACCTAAGGTGCAATATACACCCCACGTGACCACAAAGACTTAAATGAATTTATTGTGTCAATGCTACAGTTTTATTAACGACAAATGAAGAGTCCCTGTAGAAAAACTATAAGCGGCAAAATTAAAAAAAAAAATACCGGAAAATGTTCTACATGTCAATGGTAATACTATAATAATATCACATTTCTTTACTGATCTTTTATATTCTATGCACCAAAGGGTTTTCCCGTATATAAATAAATAAATAAATAAATAAAAAATGTAATTTTTTACCCTTACAACGACTCAATAAATATAAAATAAAATTGTGAAATCGCGTGTACATACATGACAGCGGTCGTGAAATTGTTAAGGTGCATTTTCACGTGACGATAAAAGTCACGACTTTCGCCGTCGTGACATTGTATGACAGCGTGAATCAAATGTTACTACATGATTACAATATCGTGAGATCTTCTTTTCTCGACCACAAAACTCATAACCGTAAATGTCACGATTTACTGTCACGTGCAAACGGACCTTTAACACCGCGCAGAGGGTGCAACTACCCCGGCGTGTTTCCACGCCGACGCCACTCCGAGCGTTAAACTCGAAATGAACGAGGATCTGCGAAGTGGAGCTGGTTGAATGTAACGATTCTAAATGCGAACGCTAACAGACGGATCATAGAACGAAGCAGAGAAGCAGAAACTTCACACCTGTAACGATGAGACCTGCCGCCACGAGACACCCATGCGAACCTCGACTGAAACGACACTCGGTGGTTCGACGCTCGAGAGAGAGATATTTTAAGGAGTCGTTTCGTTTCGAAATATGTCCCAGCGATCCGGCACGAACACTCCGGCTATAATTTACTAAGCTGCGCTCTGCCCCACCGTAATTCGTTCGCACAGCTCGGCCACGAGTATATTAGAACGCGCCTCATAACCGATGCGACGTCTCCCGAGCAGCGTGTAATTAACACGTGGGTCAACCGTGACCCAAGGTATTCATTGCAATGAAACACTCATCGAACACCAAGCGTGTCTTTCTGATTCGATGCTGAAGTCGAACAGCGCCGAAGGAGGCTGATATTGCAAGGAATTTTATATAACTGATACTTAAGATTAGTTTCCTAATCCCTTTTTTAATGGCGCGTTGACAAATCTGAAGTCCTGTGGCGATGCTGAATTATTAAAACCAGGAATGCTAAATATAGCTACAATAGTGATCGAAAGAAAGTTTAAACTGTGAATGATAGTAAAAATAAAATTTTGTATTTCATAGATCGGGGGTTGCGCGAATGGAAGATTCCAAAATAATTTTTGAAGCCTTAAATTTTCCTTTTCCGGTTTCTATTAATATTCTCCAAGTCTGTCGATGGTGAGTCGAGAATTTTCTTTGTTTCAAGAGTTTCAAATGGAAGTAAAAAAGTACATTATAATTTACGAAAAAGGTAGAGGCAACGCAACTGCAAATCTCAAGGCAAGATTAATTAATTACAGCATCGTTGATGCCCGAGGTCTGAAAAACCCCAGGTACCTGTTGAGGATTAAAAAATCCAGTCAAAGAACCGCAGCCTCGTCCACAATTTACTTTACCAACTACCATTAAAAAGACTCGAGCGTTGTCGCTGAAGAACTGGCTCAGAAACTCGACTCGACTCATTTTGCTATCTACCGTAGTTTAAAACCCAGTGCATACTTCCAGGAAAACGTGACTGAAAATTCGTACGTGTCGTGATTATCCCTACTGCGATCTCCGGCTTCAAGAGTCTTTTTTAACCCAACGATATTCTCTCTTCTTAAAAAATTCTTCGTCTCTCGACATTAAATTAAACGTATACAATAACCTAAAGACCGTAGCCGGATTAATACAACTACCAAGGTGGCCAATCCGACACAAAAGAACGCGTAGCCATACTTAAAATTTCAAGTATTAAATGCAACGCTTTTGTTTCCACTTCCACCGTCAATTCGTTGCTAAGGGACAAGGGTCTATTAGTCCCTCGTCATTTGTCAGCAAAATACAATGTACGACCTTTCTATTGAAATTATCAAACTTCCAATATGTACACTCTTACTTTCAGAAACCTATTTGCATTGGTTAAATACAAGCTCTAAATTCCTACGAAAAGTATCCGAACTGTAATTAATTCTATCTCAAAGAAGCTCGTCTATTCCATTGATCGGCAAGCACGTATCGAGGCTAGTCCCACCATTGGCACTAGCGTCGAAAACAGTCCTCCCTTCCATACCCCGGCTTCGTAAGATCTCGCGGTGGACCTCGAAAACTAAACGGGAATTACGTGGCGACAGAGCCTCGAGATATGCGTCGCTTTTCTACGCCTCGTCCAAGTGTACCGAGTATTCGGGGATGTCACCGAGAAACCGGTCGATAGCTTGTTACGAAAGAAGGAAACGCGAGTACAAATAGACGGCTGCAGGATACGCCGTGTACCGCATGGACGAGAGAGACAACCTCTTTATTCTTTTCTATCTCTTAATGCCTCTTTACAAGTAACACCTGAACACTCTTCCCATCCACGATAGAGTGGTTGGATCGAAGACGTCAAAGGATCACCTGGCACGACTCGAGCTGCTCGATTCCCGAAGCGTAACGCTTCCTCGCTACGAAAATACTCGAGCTTCTTTGACGAAGTATCGAGCGTTTAAAACCCCAAACTTTAAACAGTCTCGCGACGCGAAAGCAGCACGCAGACACGTCGAATCCTGTTCTATCAGGGAAACCGAGTCCAATAAACTGGGCACCGGTTTGGAACGGTGCGCGAACAGGTTTTCGCGACGATTGGTTTCTGCGACACGAGGCTCGCCAGCCACGGATCCATAGATTCCCCGGATACTTGAGCACGCCGAAAACGGGCAGAATTGTGGAGACGAGGCGGAATAAAGGATAAACCGGGGGAACGAAGGTGGCAGAGAGCGAGGCGCGGTCGATAGGGGCACTCGACTGTCCGTCACGATCGGGGCAGACTCGTTTGGAGGAATTCCAAATGTTGCTCGTCCAATTAACGTTTGACAGGGAACGGGGATGGGCCACGCTGGCGATATTCTCGGTGGCAGTGCGCCGCGGCCAGGAGGGAGAGAAACAGCCAACGGCCGAGGGTATTATCGATTTTATCAACGGGGGCTAGGGGATTCTTTCTTGCGGTGCGTGCAGTGACGGGGTGAGTCAGAAAGGGTTCAGCTAAGCGGCGCATCGGTGAGAAAAAAAGCTCTGGGCCCACTCACCTTCGGATAACTCGAGGTCCAGCTCAGCGAGCTTCTCCCGCACGTCCTCCGGGAGCTTGCCGATGTCGATGTTGAACTCGGCCATCGCTAGGCCATCCGCGCTGCGCCGAGATCACCAATTCTCCAGCCGTACATTCCACGACCCGTCACCACCGCTCGGCCATCTTGCCTTACACTGATCCGACACACCGTCGACAGCTGGCGACACCGTTCCGCCGCTGGGGCGCAAGCGTGCGCGTCGCGCGTCAGTCGATCAACGATCAAATAATGCAGCGGGCGCGAGCGCCAGCGCGGCGCGGTGTCATTCCAATGGGTCTGAATGAATCTTTGAATCGAGATTTATGGGGATGAAGAGCCGCTGAGCTTCGGAGCTAAGTGGAGCTTGTTTATAAATGGTTGGTCAGGTTTTTGGCTCGACGGAGAAGACTGTCGAGCAGAGAATTCTGATTTTAATGAAACTGAGTGAATAGGGTGAAGGACTCAGTTACTGACACCTGACCAATTACTGTCACCTTAAGCTATTTTACTTAAAATAACGAATGAATAAACGTTTAAGTAAAATAGCTTAAGGTGACAGTAATTGGGTTCTTTACACTAGAGTACTTATGTTTGAGTATGCAAGGAGCAATTATTTTTTTAGGGGAGATTCATTTGGTACAATACTGTCACGTACAATAGTAACTAAGAATAGGGGTTGTTTTAAAATTATTATGACACGATAGTATAATACTTTTGACCGAGTTCGATAATTTATTATACTGATTTGATAATTCAATAGGATGAACTATGAAAATTGTAACGATTCCAAGCATTCAAACTCATTTCTTGGAAGTCATGGTTTTTTAGTTATGTCATTATTGCAGGAAATGGGCGATATGAGTTAGGCTTGTGCTGTCAACGGGTGGGGCCCCGTACGCACCTTTGACCCCCTCCACAAGTCATGTTGTGTTTGCGCGGGGCACACAGAAAGTGTGGCACGAGCTTAGCTTTCGCGTTCAAATCAACGTGAAAAGAGGGGAAGAGATTTTTTATCATTTTGTACTTTGATTTTTATTTTATAATCGTGTTAAATAAAATCATAAAATTATTTAGTTCTCGTATTATTGGGGAATAGTAGTATTATGCAAAAGAATGACAAAAATATAAATTGAAATAAAAATATAAATTTTGTCATTCTTTTGCATAATACATAATAAATTTAAATAAAAATATAAATTTTGTCATACTTTTGGATATTACTACAATTCTTGAGTAAAACTAGTACTAAATGATTTTATGAGCAATAATAAATATCTTTAAATTTATTTATTTTTAATTTATTTAACATGATAACAAAATAAAAGTCAGAGGACCAGATATTCGACAACTAATACAACGGGTGTGCCAAAAACACCCCGCATACTTAATTAAAGATTAAATATCGGTGATACTCCATTGTCAATTCCTGTGTCTTATTAAAAAGGCGGGAATCTGTCGAATCGCATGCGCAATAGCTTTCAAGAGACACTCTTAGTTTGTAACTTGAAAGTTTTTATTTCGTGCTACAGATACCTAATCAAGGTATTTAGTGAATGTCCTCTTACGAATTTAAACAGAGTAGGAATGCTGCAGAAACAATGGAAGAAATAAATGTTGCGTTTTGAGGAAGATACTTAAGTCAACTTTACAATATTCAAATCAACGATTCCAAACACAGAAATGTTGAAAGATATCGAGAATTTAAATCCCGTTAAAATGCGTGAGATATACCTAAGTAAATGAGTATTGATCTTTCTATAATTGTCTTTGACTTTGCATAAATTAACAAAGTAAAGAATATGAATAAGTAGATTCCACGAGGTTTGAAATTTTGAAAACAGAGTGGCGGCTTCGCCACATCGCCGCCAGAGCGCGCCATCGGCCCCAAGTCAACAGGCTGGCCAACGCCGGCCGCGCAAGCTGATCTTGCTGCTACCTTCAGACAATTCAGGGGTTAGCCACCCTGAGACGCTCAAAAGAGCACCAAATTAGACGAATTTATTTTCTAATACCATGAGTTTGAAAATTATATCTATAATTATTATGTTTAGCGCATGTATCAATGAATATATTGTATAAATATTGTACAGAAATATTAAAAAATGGCCGAGTTGCTGCACCTGGATTGTTGGCCGCCCAGGTGCAAAAACAATATTGCCGCCCTTATTAATTTAATTATGTTGTAATCCTTGTGTGATTAAGAGGGATTGGGGGGGGGGGTTAATAATCATTTTGCCGATTTCGAATTTGTTTAAATAACATAAGGCCTGGAATTTTTCGATTTTTGTCTATATTCGTGAAAATGGGTTGTACTTATGATTTTTTATCTCGAAAACCAGCATCGGATAATTTAAAAAAATATAATTAATAATCATCGTAAAAGTTTTGATTATTATTCTTATTCATCAAAATTTTACACATAATAAACAACCTGTGGCCGCCCCTAGATTTAGCCGCACAGGTGCACCCCCGTCAGAAACGGCGTGCCCGCGAAGCTCCCCCGCATACGCATGTCTATCAAATTATGTCGCCCAAATTGGTCGGAAATTAAAAAGACCATGATTTTATTGTTCATTGATAAAGTATCTAAAATGCAGCATCCGATTTTTGTGATGCAATAACCCATTTGTTTGTAATAAACCATTTGATTTTTCGATTTCAAATGATTGAATGAAGTGCTCCATTGCACGCCGCAAACATCTATTTTTTAAAGAGACATGTAAGAATAAGATATATTAAAAGTCGAACAGACTTAAAATTTAAACTCCTGCATTTAAATTATATCTTAATTCAACACACTCCTCCACCTCCCCAAAAAACAACATAATTTGTTTATAATAATATAAAAATGGGAAATTATAGTGTAAATATAGATTAATAAAATTTAAAAAGTTTCATTAAAATATCTTGCATAGTTATTTAAAAAAAAAATTCCAAAAATTATATCACTTTTAGACTCAAATCCACAAATACCTTTAGAGTTGTGAGACCCTGGCAGCAGATTGGCATTTAAATCCTTTTAAATAATTCTTCTACTTTCTTAAATAATTCTTCTACTTTCTTAAAAAATATTTATATTTTCTTTAACAATACACACATTTATAACATATTTTTTAAATTTGATTTGTGCTTACAATTTTCACAAAATCATAAAAATAGCAAATACATATTCGAAAAAGTAATCATAAATAAACAATATTGCATAAAATTAACGCGAAGTAAACTCGCATTGAACAGCTGGAAGCCACTCTCCATTACCCCGGAATAAATTCAAAATTACAGAAAATATTCTTGCGTCTCAAACAACAAAAACAATGGAACCATCCATCAAAACCAACCTTATCACAAAATAAGCTTAAGACGAGCAATATTTCGATTAAATATTATTTCAAGTGCCCGTGACGTCTGTCATGCGACTTTACCGACCGAGTATCCACTGTATTTACGCGGGACGATCCCGGAAGGTTTCCAGCGGCATAACCTCCAGCCTCCGCTGCCTCAATGCCTTAAATTTATAAATGACCCTCGGCTCTCCAACTTTTATGGAAACATGGAGATTCTACAGGACCCAGTTTTTAAGACAAACTACTACAAATACAAAGTTCGTGTCAAGTTATGGGAAAGCAGCTTCACGGAAAAGCACGGACGCAAACCCAACAAGGTATTCGACTCGATTTTTTAATATCCAAAACTTAAACTGATTCAACCGAGATTATTATTATTATAATTTTTATTTATTTCACGGGACAAGCCGAATAGGAAAACCAAAAAAAAAAATAAAAAACAGTACACAACAGTGTACTAGGATAGATGTCCCAATTACCGTGCCTTTAGACTTTAAGAAGCTTTAATCGTTTAAAAATGCAATCTATTCATTTGTAACACATACATTAATAGTACAACTTAATTAAAAAAATTTATTTCCTTAGTTATGTGTGCGAGTTTTTTTGTACGGCTTCTTTAAGTATAAAGGCACGGTAATTGGTACAGGGCACGGTAATTGGGACATCTACCCTATTACAATTATCGTAGCATTAATAAATATCAAAAATCTTTTTAATTCCATTTTACTAGTGAACGTTTCTAATTTCTTTCACTCAGATTTTCTTATCAATATAAATAGAATTTTTCCACCACAATTTAAGCACAATTGTCTTCAATAAAAACTTAAATAATCCCACCGCTAGAAGCTAGATTCTTTCCCTAAGAATATTATATCATTCTCTCATGCTCTTTTAGAATGACATTAAAGAGGCCGACATGAAGATAAAGGAGTCCTACAAAATGTATTGGAAGCTGAAGACACGTGCCTTGGAAGAGACGCTCATAGATATTACCTTTTCTGACGATGTGCAAGAGAATGTTGCCGACGAGACTTTAACGCAGACATCAATCGAAGACACCAAGAATGATAATAAATCACTGGTGGATTGTAATAAACAGACTCTAGAAAGTACAGACTTAAACGACGCCGATAAAAAGGACACAGAAGCTCTGGACAAAAACGATATTAAAACTATAAATAAGGACCTAGAAACTACAGACCGAAAGGATGTTGAAAGCTTAGACAAAGAGGACACAGAACTCATAGCTACAAAGAATATAAAAAATACAGATCAACGTTCCCACAGCCAACCTGTTGCCAACACTTGGACAGCAGACGAAGTCGACACTAAAAATGTAAAAGGCGTATGGGGCGATCACTTAAGCAAAAGCAACGAGCAATCATCTAGAAAGAAGCACCCTCTAATCATAGGAAGATCGTCCTCTTTCCAACTCTCGCAAAATAAATTCACAAGCTCAAGCTCCATAAAGCGAAATCCCAGGAAATCGTTATCCACGACTAAGCTGAGAAGCAAATCCGAGAAGAATATTAATGCTGCAAGCGAGAAGACAGCGAATGTGGATGTAAATAATAGAGACGGCTTCGATGTTCACGAAACAGCGAAGCCTATGTTTGGCGAGACAGTGAAAGTCACCTACGTGGAACCCAAGTTCGACGGCCACTCGATTAGCTCGGTGCAGCAGTTGATCAAGGGTCACACTGTTAACAGGAACTTGAATCCGGGGTGGTTGGACCGGTGCGCGAAGCAGAATAATGTGGAGTATCCTGTGTTCGATTCGCAGAGGCTCTCTGGTACGAGCGACTCTGGGATTGAGTCCATGGAATCCAGTATTCAGTTGCAGCGAGAGAATACACCGTTGCTTGAATCGTCCAAGTCGCCACAGGTGTCTGATGAGGAGGATTTTGTTTGCAATAGCGACACGGAGGAGGAGCGGAGGCACAAGCGGATTAGGAACTTTAAGAGACTCAGCGACCAGGACAATCGCCCTGCTAAACGAATCTGTATGGAGACGTATGCTCCTGTTGCGCAGCTTCAGAGTAATATAAATACGCAAGCTGTGAAGCTTGAGAATTGTAATACTGGGGTGAATGAGCTGAAGACAATTGTGGATATTAATGCCACTGGCATTCCTGCAGCTACGAATGATAGTGTGAAAGATAGTAGAGTGACAAACTTGGCTAGCGATAGCGCCAAATGCAATGATAAATTAAAGGATGCGGTGGAGACGAACACGGAAAATGCGGATGTTGCGTCTGTGAAGCAACCGCGACGTCGTAGGGTGATTAGGAGAATTAAGGAGGATTCTGATGAGTCGGATCCAGATTTTAATGACACTGAGGAAAAGGAGATTAAGAAGAAGGAGGTGAAGAAAACGCGAGCGACTGCCGCGAGGAAGAGTAAAGCTTCTACGAAGGGGACGACTGTGAAGGGTGAGAAGAAGAATGCGGGTGAGAGGAGGAAGTCCTCTAGGAAGAAGAAGAACGTGGAGGATAATGAGGATTTGGAAACTGAGCCTGTGGATTCGGAGAGTGCGAAAGATAAAGGGCCTGTGATATATGGAATAGAAACTTTAGACGCTCTTCCGCGGTTCGCTATGAGTAAAAACAGCCAGGGAGACCTTATTGAACAATATTCGAAGACAGTCAATTTTACGGCTGATGGTTACAGTGCAGCTTCCGCTGCGCCTGCTAAAGCGAAAGGGAAATTGACTGATAAAGAGAAGTTGGAGAAGAAAATGTCTGAGGGGAAAATGAACGAAAACTTTGTCAGGATAAACTTGAAGAAGAAAGTGTTTGTACGCGGAAAGAAGCATTTTAATTTCTCGAAATATAAGAAGAATCAGTGGAAGGAAAGGAAGAAGGAACTGGGGTCTGGCGAAGGCAGTTTGGAGGTCGCTGATTTTGTTGAGAAGCATGGGGTAATGACTTGCTTCAAGTGCGGGGATGTTGGTCACTTTGCGAGGAGGTGTCCTAACTCGAAGGGCGATGATTTAATTCCTATGGATGATATAGACGAAGGTTCTGAATTTCCGACCTTGGAAGAGGCGCAGAGCATGGCTAGCCAAAATGCGGTGGCAGCACACGCGCGGAGAATTAGTCGCTTGCCGGAAACGCCAGCGTACTCGGCGGCGGAAAAGGAGTCGGAGGAAAAGGAGTCGGTGGAAAATGAATTGGTGGAAAAGGAATCGGTGGAAACCGAAGCGGGGAATAAAGACAGTAATGAGGATTTGTGGGAGCCCATCGAAGACGAGGTGAGAAAGCATTTATTATATTTATGAAACTATTTATTTCTACTTAAGGAGAAATGCCTAATTAGTAGACGAAAAAGAATGGCATTTTCCGGAATTTTTTGTGAAAAATGTGATGCATGTTTCCTACAACTATTTTTTTATTTTAGAAGTACATATATTCAGCAGTCCTCCGGAATTTTTTTATAGGAAAATATTAAATAATGAAGGAATAACAGCCATCTATCCCGGAAGCCATTTTTTGTAGCGTTGAGCACGATTTCTCCGAGCCGGATCATCTGAAATCAGAAAGTGAAGAAGATTCTGTTAATACACTAGTTTATCTGGTTCGTGAACGAAGGATTTTTCAAAAAATAATTTCTGACAAAATAGCGGCTGTTTAACGCAAAATCATGATTTTTCTATATCTGATTGTTCGTTTTTCGTGAATTAAAAATAGAGTTTTCATCAAAAACAAAAATCCTTCGTTCGCGAACTAGATAAACTCATATACTAACAGAATCTTCTTCGCTGTTCGATTTCAGATGATTCGACTCGGAGAAATCATGCTCCCCACTAAAAAAAAAAAATTTCCGGGAGAGTGGCTGTTATTCGTTCATTTTTTAATATTTTCCTATAACAAAATTACTGAGAATTGCTGAATATATGTACTTTTAAAATAAGCAAAGAATTGTAAAAAATATATTTTAGATTTCCCACAAAAATCAGGGATCGAAAAAGTTCTGGAACTCTTATTTTTAAAAAAAATACTGTTCGAACTTAGGGTAAAGGACCCAATTATTGACACCTAACCAATTACTGTCACCTTTAAGTTATTTTACTTAAAATAACGCATAAATGAACGTTGCAAAATTGATACACAAAAAGAATTCTGTGTTTCAATCTATAATCTATACTATAGATTATATTCTATAGTTTGTTTATTCCTTATTTTAACTAAAATAGCTTAAGGTGACAGTAATTGGGTCCTTTACCCTAGAACCTATTAAAAACTTCCAGAACTTTTTCGATCCCCGCAAAAAATTCCCAAAAATCACGTTTTTTTCGACCCGCTAACTCATGATCCCTTAATCGCATTTGCAGGAAATCTTATGTGGGCATAAAATACCTGAGGATCTGGTGTTGAAGTTACTACCACCAGAAATCGGCATAGTACAGCCACTGTACAACCCTGACGACAACCAAACACACATAGGTAACAAATCTCCTATACGCTTAAACTTATCAACTAATTAAAAAATTAACCACATTCTTTATTTACAGAAGCACCGTCGGAGGTTCTGGACACACTCCGTAGATTTGGTCACACCTCGTTCAGACCCGGCCAGGAGAAAGCGGTGATGAGAATCCTCTCCGGCCAATCTACGTTAGTCACTCTATCCACCGGCTCCGGGAAATCTTTATGCTACCAATTACCCGCGTACCTGTATTCCAAGCACTTTAATTGCATCACTCTAGTGATATCGCCGTTGGTATCTTTGATGGACGATCAAGTAACCGGCGTGCCGTCGTTCTTATCTGCGGCGTGTTTGCACACGAATCAGACGCAGAAAGTGCGGGACAACGTGATGGAAATGGTGAGGCAAGGGAAGCTGAACATCCTGCTGATCTCCCCCGAAGCGGTGGTCGCTGGGGAGAAGTCAACCGGCTTCGGCGCTTTACTAAGACAGCTTCCACCAATCGCGTTCGCGTGTATCGACGAGGCTCACTGCATCTCGCAATGGTCGCACAATTTCCGTCCGTCTTACCTGATGGTCTGCCGCGTCCTCAAGGAGAAGTTAGGCGTCAGGACAGTGCTGGCTCTCACAGCCACCGCGACAAAGGCTACCGCAGAAAGTATAGTGAGTCACCTGGGCATACACGACGGGATGCAGGGCGTCATCTCCGACATCCCGATGCCGAGGAACTTGTTGCTAACAGTCTCCAAAGACGACAGCAGGGACCAGGCCTTGGTGAGGTTGTTGCAGAGCAAGAGGTTCGAGGAGTGCGACTCTATCATCGTTTACTGCACTCGCCGAGAAGAATGCGCGAGGATCGCAGCTCTCCTCAGAGTTTCCCTGCGGGTACTCATTCTCCCTTTTCATATAACTTCGTCGTGATAATCCTGGAATAACTCGTCGCGATTGTATGCTTCACAGGACGACCGGAAGGACGAGAAGCTGAAGAGCACGCTGTCTCCCATTGCGGAGGTGTACCACGCCGGTTTATCCGCCTACCGCCGGAAAACCGTGCAGAAGTCATTCATGAATGGTCAAATCAGAATTGTCGTTGCCACCGTTGCCTTCGGCATGGGCCTCAACAAATCGGACATCCGCTCTGTTATTCACTACAACATGCCGGGGACCTTCGAAAGCTACGTCCAGGAAGTCGGGAGGGCCGGGCGAGACGGGATAATGGCGCACTGTCATTTGTTTTTAAGTCCCACGGTACAGTAAAACTAATTCAATTTACTAGAATTAGCAGATCCCCTGCGAGTAGTCTTGCGAAATGTCTTCTTCAATTTTTAGGAGGACAGGGATAAATGGGAATTGCGCAGGCATATTTTCGCGAACGGAGTAGACAGACACACGATCAGACGTCTACTTCAAAAGGTGTTCCTCCCGTGCTCCTGCGCGAGGATCCGCGAGAAGAATCCGCACCACAGATGCCCGGGTCACGAAGTCGCTATTCCAGTCGATGAAACGGTTGCGGCGCTGGACATCCCCGAGGAAACGATCGCTACGCTTTTATGCTACCTCGAGCTGCACCCTAAAAGATTGATCACGGTCCTCTCGTCTGTGTACGTTAGAGCTAAAGTCTCGAGTTACAGCGGGCCCCAGGCACTAAAGCAGGCGGCGCAGTCGGTGAGTATCTATTAATATTCATTGCCAAGTGCGCGAAGCTTGACTACTGCAATAACAAATGCTCCAGTCGCCGCCGCTCGCGATGGCAATCGCGCTGGACCTGCAGAAGGGCATCTCTCACGAAAATAGCAGCATCATCGAGTTTCCTGTGGTGGACGTGGCGTCCGCTATTGGTTGGGACAGCGGGGTGGTGAAGAGTCATCTTAAAAGCTTGGAATGGAAAACAGGTTGGTCTTCAAAGCTAATCACACAGTGTAATTCATAGAGACGCATGTAAACACCTTCCTTCTTCCTTTTAGTCAACGGAGCGTCGAAGCGCTCGGCCATCTCGGTGAGATACGACCGGTTGGGCTTGAGAGTGAAAGCACCAGGCGATCTAACGGATGACGAGCTGGACGAGGCTCTGGACGCTTTAGTCAGCCGCGCACAGTCCCAGGAAGCCTCGGCTCTGCAGCAGCTCGAGACAATCGGCGTGACGCTCCACAAGTTCAGCATGCCGGCGGTGACGGGCTGCCTGGTGTTGAACGAGGAAATGGAAAGCAAGTCTGATGAATTGAAGGCGGTTATTAGGAGGTACTTCGAGGGAGAAGTTCTCATGGAGATCGATTGGAAGCAACAGATGAAAGTGGAGAAGGAAAACGAAGTAGTCGGCGATGTCCGGAACTTGGTTATAAGCTACCGCGACAACAACTTCACTGGACGCGCGGTCGCTCGGATCTTTCACGGCATACAGAGCCCGAATTACCCTGCTTATGTTTGGAACAAGTGCCGCTTCTGGAGGGCCCATCTCTCCTGCAACTTCAACGCCTTGTGCCAAATCGCGACGAGAGAGATTTTAGCGCTGCGCTAGAAACGTCGCTTCCAGCGATTTTATGAGTAACTTTTAATATAGTTCCGGGAAACTTGGTAGCATGCGACCGCGGCCTTTCTTGAATATTAAGATTCACGGTTATTTAAACGCGCGATTAGCATCGCTGATTTCAGTTTGAAATTGATTAGAAGCATAATATTGGACAGGTATATCGACTGAGTAATTTTATTTCGAAAAGTTAAAGATTACGTAACAGTTTATTGTTTGAATAACAAGTGACAAAATCGGTATAGGTCGTAATATGGAACATATTTACTCACACGTGCCTTAAAAGAGTAACTTATTTTTTTACATTTATAAAATAAACTTTAATATAAATACTCTTCTATGGGTTTTTACTGGTACAACTATTTCCTCGCAGTATTACTGTCGCCTCGACGCGTGACGGTAGCTTTATCAAATTTCTTCGTTCAGCACTGAAACCAGTCCTACCCAGCTACATCGTTACTGTTAGTATTAAACAAATGCTCGATATAAAATTCTTTCCCCGCACCAATGGCTATTCTCTACTTCTCAGCGTTTTGCGTTAGTAAATTCGATTGATTTGCGGAGGACAGAGTTTGAATTAATGAAGGTCGCGAGTGATTTTTCTTACTCTGTCGATGCTAATTATATTCGACGCGATATGCTTCGGGGAAACGTTCAACAGTACTCGGTCGTCGAATGCTTTTTTTTTGTTTCTTCGCATTCCACGCAGAGGAAAATAATTGCAATTAATGGTCGCGGCGTTTCTCTGGCGGTCCTAAATTTATCACGTGACGACTCTTTTCATGTAATTGCAGTGCCTGAGAAACTTGTGCATTCGTATCTGGTGCATTTTCCCCACGCGGTCCATGCAGGTCTCGTTCTGGCACAGCGCGCAGAACTCGGACGAGATCACGTGGAACGGAGAGCGAAAGTACACGCTGGCGTTCTTCAGCGACTTGTTCTTGTGGTGGGCCCAGACGTGCAACGACAACTCTAACAACGTCAACACTGGTATTAACCAGCGGAAACATAAAATGGCCAGCAACAGTATGCAAATCGGGCGCATTTGCCCGGAGGTTGGCACAACGGGGACGGGCTCCAATGCCAGTGGATTTCGGTTCTTCTTCGAGCAACTGTCTTTAGACGACAGGGTCTCTTTCACCTCTTTGGGAATCTAAACAATTGTTATTTGTTAATCCCCGTTCGATTTTTGTTTTGGAATGTTTTAAAGCTCTCTTGTTTTGCTCGTTAATCGTAGGTCTTAAGTTAGCAGGGGCGGATTTGGAGATATGAAGTCCCTAGGGTAACAAGTGTCTGCCACCCTTCCCGTGAAATATTATTTTAATTTGAGAGAGACGAGGTAATTTTAAAATTAATTGTAATTTCATTATTGTTGATTTACTAGATGAAGAAAACAGTGAATTATTTTAAGGTTGTCTTAAGCCTCTGTGTTTAAAACTTTTTCAACTTCCTTCGCCCCAAAATTTATCGCACTCCAAAATTTGTCGCTCCCGAAAATTTATCGCACTCCAAAATTAGCCCTTCCCCAAAAATTATTGCACCCCAAAATTTGCCGCTTCCAAAACTTTATTGCACCCCAAAATGTTTCCTCAAAATTGATCGCGCCCCAAAATTTGTTACTACCCAAAATTTGCCGCTCCCCAAAATTTTTCACTTCCCAAAATTTGGCGCTCCCCAAAATTTGTCACTTCCCAAAATTTGCTGCTCCCCAAAAATTATCGCACCCCAAAATTTGCCGCTCTCAAAAATTTATCGCTTCCCAAAATTTGTTTCCCCAAAATTTGCTATTACCCAAAAGTTTTCGTTTCAAAAATTTATCGCACCCCAAAAATTGCCGCTCCCAAAAATTTGTCGCTCAAAATATATCGCTGTCCAAAATTTGTCACTTCCCAAAATTTGCTGCTCCCCAAAAATTATCGCACCCCAAAATTTGCCGCTCTCAAAAATTTATCGCTTCCCAAAATTTGTTTCCCCAAAATTTGCTACTACCCAAAAGTTTTCGTTTCAAAAATTTATCGCTCCCCAAAATTTGCCGATCCCAAAAATTTGTCGCTCAAAATATATCGCTGTCCAAAATTTGCTACTACTCAAAATTTGTCACCACCAAAATTGATCGCACCCTAAAATTTGTTTCTCCCCAAAATTTGATGCACACAAAATTTACTGTCCCCCAAAATTGATCGCTCCCGAAAATGTCCCACTCCCCCAAAGGTTGCGTTCCCCAAAATTTCCCACTTCAAAATTCACCGTTTCCCAAAATTGATCGCTCCCCCAAATTTTCCGCCCCAGCTGCACCCTTCTTAGCCTACACACAAATCCGCCCCTGCCCATTAGGGTCACCACCTTTTCAACGGCGCCCGATGTTAAATAATTCCAAAGTAACATACGACCGAAGAGACGCAAACACTTTAAGACATTAAGCTTTTGTTTCCGAACATTACAATTTTCGAAACGCGAAAAGATGGCAATCCTCTGTTCGAGCATCTATAAGCATACATTTACCATAAAAAACTATTAACCTGTCAACTGGAGAAAACAATGCGCAAGATGAGTCAATTCGAGTATATTCGTCTTTAACTACAGGAGAGGGGGGCGCATTCTGTGCATTCTGGCCGCGAGACCCAGTTAACATATTAAGCCGAGAAGAATAAAAGTCGCTTTTACTAGCTTTACAACTCTATGCCCGAGATATCACACGTGTGTTGTATTTGCAGCACATTAGAATTTCGCTACGACGCTTCTCTTCCTAAAGTAAACAAACAAAGAGCGAGAGAGAGAGAGAAAGAGAGAGAAAAAGAGAACGACACGCGTATGTTTATGATAACGATTCCATTAGGTTTATTAATAGCACGCTTCTTTTACCTGGAAACGCATCCTTCGATTCTTAGTCGTTTCAGTGCCCACCAGGCTGATCTCCGGCTCCCCCGTTTCGGCATTGTTCACCGAATTAATGAGCCGCGTGATTTCGCACTCGCCAGCAGGAACGCTAATGCTCTCCCCGGTTTCCTCGTCCACGAAAATTCGGTCCATTTCCCCGTCGATGTTTCCGTCTCGTATTGGAAATAAATGCCTCCTCTTCCCCTTCCTGGCTCCCTTAGTCGCAGTCCCGTATTTGGCGAATGAACACAAAGTTTAATGTATTCGAAGCGTATACGATCGGCGTGGTCGGATCCTCGGGGTCACTTCCCGGATACCGTGCTCTGCACGGTTTTTATTCTAACGATTTGGTTGCTCGGCGCGGAAGCTTTTCTGAAACAGGGCCAACGGCAACGATTCACTTTATCGGTTAAGAATAACTCCTTCGAGATCCTTTGTCCACTTTCTTTCTGTTCTCGATCAATAATGAAGGATGGGAGAACAAGCAAATTATTTAATAATAAAAAAAAGACCGCGAGTACGCTTTAAAATAGTAATTAATTTTAAAAAAAACACGATACTTTGTTGTGATACTAATCTCGATTTGTCGTTCACGTACGTACATTTTATGTAGTTGCACGCGTGGGACGAGCTCGATTTTACTTCTATATAGGGTACGGGACCGAATTACTGTCAGCTTAAGCTATTTTACTTAAAATAACGAATAAATAAACGTGTAAGTAAAATAGCTTAAGGTGACAGTAATTGGGTCCTTTACCCTAGCCTATCTTACTCGGACTGTTAAGACGAATCTAATGCTACCTCATTTGTCAAAATCGGTCCAGCCGTTCAAGCTCTACCAGGGAGCATAGAGGAATTCTGATGGATACAAACATGACAGTCAAACACATCACCCTGCTTTTGGGCTGCGCCGCAGTCGGGTAAAAAGAAATCCACGTAAGAGTAATTACGGCATTTGCAATTGACATTAGTTGCCGGGATGACAAGCGACTTAGACAATGAAGAGATAAGATAATTTGGGGAATATCGTGGAGTGTAATCTTCCTTGTGACACACTGCCGTTCATAAATATTGGGACACACTCCGTGTGGAATAATCGGAAAAAACGTTGTAAATTTATTGACGAATTGTAAATTAAAAAAAGATAATGAGAGATAGTTAGGAGTATTCTATTTGTACCAAATGTCACATTTTACCTAAATACTACTTATGAACAGTAGTTTTCAGAAAAATTCATATAGCGATCGAGTCCCACTCTTTTGTTAAATTTATCGCACGTTTTAGTCTAAGAGAATGGTAAGCGATCACGTTGAGAACCCTTGAATTAATCATTAAAGTGTCGCAGTGTACGTATGTGCGTGCATTGTACTATTCATTGTATATGTTTTGTGCTACTGCATCGCACCACCGACAGGCAGTGGAACATGTAGGAATTTAAAGCGTTCGAGTCAAATGTCACGGACCGAGGAGTCATTAATGTAAAAAAGGGGTAATGCAGGTAATGAAGAAGCAATTACAGCTGGATTTAAAGCATCGTCTGGCCACGTATTTGAATTTTTTTTTCATTACAAACATAATATATAAAACAGTCTCATAAAATAATTATTAAGGAAATTGTCGCATACGCGAAACAATTTTCGAATCGCCTCTCATTAAAAGAAATATACACAGAAAGGCACTATTATTATGTAGAGAGGCGAGTGTTAACGTAAATATCGTCTACACCGAACGCAATTAAAATGCACGAAGATACCGAATCCGTTTTTCCTTCCACTTCTCATTTGTATTCTCAACTTCTCGCCGAACGTGAAGAATAACAAATGGTTAAAGGTTAAAAGCGAAAATATGTCGCGCCGCAGCTTGTTGCATGTAAAGTTTCATACATTATGATTCATCGTCTGGTAAACCGAATTATTCCATGTTCGAACGCAATCCGAATCTCGAACGGAGGTCCGCAACGCCTCATTAGTCCTTTCCCAGTAACTATTTACATACTTGGTCAGGACGACCAACTGCTGAAACTACTATCGTCGTCGATGTCCGGAAAGCAAACCCACCAAGAGCAACCCAATCTCCTGCAAAAGTTCGCGAGCACCCTACAGAAATATTCTATTGTACAGCACATGTTCGGCCAATGGAATTTCTATTAGGCGTGTGCATACGCGACGATTAATTCCGAATTATAGGTTAGCCATCTACGACTTGTAATTTTCCATTCACTCGACCGAAGTTTGCTAGTTAGAAAGCTTTGGGTTGTTTCTGCACGATGTCACAAAATAAAAGGATAGCAACATCGTGGTAATATTTATTTTCTAAATTCTGTGTACGAATTATGTATTCCAGTTTAGAGAAATTTCTATTATTGTAAATATCACAGATTTGAATGTTGAGAGTTTTACATGAAACGGTTTATGTTTCGTAAAATTAGATTTGAATGTGGGGTCCGCGATTTTTTTAAGTTTTCCTGAGAGATTGTTCCACACTGACGCAATCTTACGCAATGGCGGGTAAAAATTAGGTGTGTGCATCATTTGGAAGACAGGTTTTTAATCTTCTAATAAACTAGAATCTTATTTGGCCTCGTGTACAGACTTTAATTTCGCTTAATAGGGCTGCGAATCCCGCAATTAACTCTTACCGAGAAACATAATCGATTCTGTCTTCTCAATTGGAAAACGCCATTCCTTCAAAGTCATTTATCCGTTACTTAAAATCGTCGGCGATTCGTGACGAACAGCTTTGAAGAAAAAGAAGAAAACGAGATTCATCGCGAATTTTCTAACGTAACTGGTAAACGTCTACATCGGCAGAAGTGACTTACAAAAACAGATCACGCCTTTGACAGAGGAATGTTCCATGAACGAGGAAAAGATCGCGTGCGTGACTAACATCAATCACAGTTGTAATTACATTCAGATTGCCGGCACTATGTAATGAAATTTTAAGAGCAGGTTGTGCATGAAACTGCGGCACAGCGTTAAGTTTTCTATCGATACGTGCAAGTGTAAAATGCTTCACGTTTACGCGGGAAATAAATCACTGGTAATCATCGATGCACATTTAATGATCGACTGTCGGTAATTATTTCGAAATTAACATCCGCCGTGCTGGTTTACCAGTGCTTAATTCATACGCGGGATAAAACAGATTTACGATACACAGCCTATCAACGAAACGGTGAGCGGTGAGCGTACATACGCGCACACAACGACAAGCACGAGAAACGTGCAGATCGGGACCACTGACTAGATTTATAAAGCAATTGAGTGATTTCTCAGAAGTTGGATGTATCGAAGCCACTTGACGCAATAAAACGCAAGGGATCACAAAATCATAACAGAAAAATGGAAACTGCCTACTTAATTTTTTTTCAAACTAGGGTAAAGGACCCAATTACTGGCTCCCAACCCAATTACTGCCACCTTAAGCTATTTTACTTACACGTTTATTTATTCGTTCTTTTAAGTAAAATAGCTTAAGGTGACAGTAATTGGTTTGGCTGCCAGTAATTGGCTCCTTTCCCCTAGACACAATCAAGCAAAACACGCTCGTGTTTATTTCACCACCGAATGCCGAGAAAGGCGACTTAACTCCCACTTAACAAATACTTCCTTCGCACAAGCGTCGCTCAAAAAAATTTTATCGCAATCTTCCGAACAGTAGATACACCTATCTATCGTTTCTCAAGAAAAGATTGGCAACCCAGTAAAGCTACCATCGCGAAGAGAAATCAATTTCCATTTGGCCCGCGAGACACGCACCAACCCACCAACAAACGTGCACCAAGATTCACGTGGACGAGGAAGATAACCCATAACGTGCACTTACGGGCGTACAGCGCGAGCGAAAATACGCATCAACGACAGGAGCGCCGACGGGCGATTAATTAATTCGCTGCTGCGCGAAAATCTAGGGTACAGAGCGATGGGAATGGATGCGAGCATCGGCTCGAGCACAGAACGTGGAATCATACCTCGGCGGAGAGACGTGGGACCGACACTCAGGTGGAAAGCACTGTATCGACGATAAAACGCAACATATTGCGAGGAGCGCGGCAGTCACCAATCCGCGTGCGACTCGTCGCGCATCTGTAGTTCGACTGGTTAGGTGCACGCTATAACCTGTAACTATGTGGATTGTAGACGGGCGTATTTATCAGTCGCACACGTCTCCGCCAGAGATGATAACGTGGATTCACTTTAACAACAAACTCTTGTAATTCGTTCGCCCGACGATAACGTAACTTAATTTCGAGCTTCTTTATTTGCGAATTAAGTGTACACCAGACCAAGGCTTCTGTAGATATGCGAACAGAGTCGAACGGAGGCTCGTGGCTTGCAGTGGCGTAAGAAACTGGCGGCGAGACGGAAAGTTTTGTTTCCGAACATTCGGTGCTCGTCGCGTGGGGCGCCATTTTCTTGCTACGTTACTGAACACCTCTTCGAGACGTTCGATGTTGTGCACGCGAGCGTGAATAAAATTGGGTGGTGATTGCGAATGCGTGTCTGTATCGCGGGCCTGTATCTCCTAAAGTGTTTAGGAGCGGAAATGAAATATTTGGGTACTAGGGGAATTTGAGACGAGGTTGATAACGCAGTCTAAACTTGAATGATAATAAATTGGTTACAGGTGTTTGGAGCGTATGTAATGAGCTAATATAGACTTTATCTCTGCAGATAACGGTCTATGAGAATCTGGGGTTCTTAACTTATTGCGCGCATCGCGAGATAATGCATTGTATCATTATTACAGTAAACAGGTTAATTGTTATCGGTAACGATTTCGCGTGTTACTGTATGATTGAAAATTTATTTTCGATTTAGGTGGACTTGTGGGGGCACGCAGGGTGTCCTGGGAAAGGTGGTAGATAATTTAATGGGCGATTTTACATAAAATAGGCGGAAATATAAAATAAAATTGTTTGATATCGATTTTCGTTTTCGAGAAAAGTGTCGTTGAATTTTAACCTATTACGCGTGCAACGAAGTACTGTTTTTGGGAGCTAGGGGGCACGCTGAGGTAGAGGACCTTGCGACAAAATTTTATTCTATATTTTCGTCTTAATTTTTCGTGTAAAATCACCGATTAAACACCTGTTGCCGAACATCATGTATAAATATTTTATGATTCGAGAATGATGAAATATGGAATTGAATATACAAGAATGTGTAATCTCGAAAGCACGAAATACAACACAATACTCCACACATGTTAAGAATTCCGATAAACTGAGATCCGATGCCTTCTGCACCGGATGTGCCACGCAATTCAGATTTAAAGTGTGTATGTACTTACATCACTTTTGAAAATGAGTGATGGCGGAGGAAAAGCTGATTGCAATTAGGGTTGCAGGTCCATTACACAGCACTAAGCGGAAGATTATAGGGCAGATAATGGAGGGCAGGAAATCCCTTTGCATTAGATGCACGCTGATAATTAAGTTGCATTAATAAAGTAGAAGCAGAGGGTGCCGTGGCATTAATGTTAATAATATTGCGAATTACTTTGACGCAAACTTTACGGAGCTAAAAATATAACTTTTCGGGAGATACGGCTCGGTGGCTCCAGTGCACAATCGAGTCAGCTGTTGACCTTGTTTACGTTCCCCGCCTCGCAGCTGCTCTTCAAGTATAAATAAATTGAGCTGCTTTTAACCCTTTTCCACACCTCTATTTCTGTATTTAATATTAATAGTAGTAGTCTTCGATCCGTGGAGGATAGAATATATAGGTTGTCGCGCAATCGGTGGCACGAGTGGAGGGGGGTGATTGTACATGAAAAAATTAGTTAGAAATATGGGGTAAAGGACCCAATTACTGGCACCCAACCCAATTATTGGCACCTTAAGCTATTTTACCTAAAATAACGAATAAACAAACGTTTAAGTAAAATAACTTAAGGTGACAGTAATTGGGTGGGGTGCCAGTAATTGGGTCCTTTAACCTAGAATACAATTTTGGCATAAGTAGGTTTCTTTTCGAGAAAATTGACTTCGAATTTTAGCCGAGTATCCTTGCTCCTCGAGCGCTAAAAACTGTACTTCGGTGCACTCGGGTAAAATTCGAAGTCAATTTTATAGAAAATGGAGCGCGATATCAGAAAACTTTATTGTAAATTTTGGACTTATTTCTTCGTGTAGAATCCTTCCTTTGTGCTATAAAATTATAGTATAACAGACAAATACCGTATAAGTGTTAAATAAATAAATTAATAAAATAAAGGCTGCAGCACTGGACCCCACTTTCCAGGGGCCCCGTTCGAAGCCTTCCATTTATGACAAAAATAATTCAAAGAAATTTTGTTCACTGTTTCTCTTTTGAAATAATTAGCAACCGCACTAAAAGTTTATTTCACAATATCTTTTAATATTATTTATTTGTAAATCATAATTTTCCGTTACGATTACGTGTTATTAAATTTTATTTTGAATAAATTTTATTTTTTTAAGATTTACGTATTTTATTGTGTTTTATTACAAAAAAATTACACCCTCTCCCATTCAATTTTCAACCAATGGGGCCCTTGAAGGTTCGATATTCCTAGGCTCCAAAAATCTTAATTCGGCCGTGGATAAATTATAAGGCGGTGTTTGTTAATATTTGACTTACAACATCATATGCAACCATTACAGTAAAATAATATTTAGGATAATTTATTACAAAATTTAGGACAGACGATACTTGGAATATCTTCTTAAATCTTTAAAGGGTAGAATATTTTATTACAATTCTAAAATTGATAAAAAATTGCGCCCACCTATCGAAACATTCCACAGTTTCTGCAAATGGAGCATTCTTTTATTATTTATTTTTTATTTATATTATTATGATAAAACGTATCGCCCAGCATAATCTTTATGTTTGCATATAAGAGTACCTTTCCAGCTTACTTTGGTTTACTCACAGTCTACTTAGAGTTATTTACAATCTACTTAAAGTTGTTACATATTATTTATTCATAGTTGAACCCTATCTAAAATTCTCTTCCTTCTCTAATTCTTCCAAACAAAATGTTGAGCATACATTTAATAAGCCACTGAAAACAGAGATGGGCAAAAAATTATTTCAAATAAAAATTTCGTACAAAAATACGTCTTTTGATTTCGTACAAAAATTTTTATTTCCAATAATTTTTTGTCCATCTCTGACTGAAAATTGCCGCATCTCTACAAAACACGAGTTTCGTTTGTTTGATCGATTCGCGTCGAGTCAGTACAAGTCGAGATGTGGAACGGTTTCACGTTCACCGTAAAAGATAAGTGATTTTTCACGGAGAATGAAGAAAAATGGAGAAAAGCAGAAAACACGAACTGAGCGAGGAAAGCTCCGGGGAAATTTCCGGTTCTGGAAGCTCGGAAAAGCGTTCGAAATCATTCACTGTGCCTCGCATGGCCCCGCTACACAATTTTGCGGGCAGATTGTGTCACAAACCGACACAGATTGACCAAAAGTAATTGCCAAACGTATTTTCAAATGTATGCCGCATTGTTTAATTTATAAACATTTATAATACAAAAGTTTTGTTTACAATCAACATAACCCATACAGCACACTACGTTGCCGAAAGGTTGCAGTTACGTTACGTGCAAGATTGGAACATTCAGGCAATATTTCTGAGATGTTGCAGAAATCTTTCTATGTCCGCCCGTTTGCAACATTGCGTGAATTATCCTGCAACGTTTCAGAGATTTTATAGCAACATTTCGGAGATTTTACAGCAATTGTCTCGCAACGATTCGGATATTTACTTGTCAGTATTTATTATAATTTAATTAATACCCTTACATTTTTTATCTTTTCTGTAATATCACACAAATTTTGCCGAAACATCATTGCTGTAAAATGAAAAAAATTACTCCGAAAAGTTACGAGACAATTGCTGTAAAATCTCCGAAACATTGCGGGACAATTGCTGTAAAATCTCCGAAACGTTGCGTGACCATTGCCGAAACGTTGCAGGTGATATATTGCACCGCAACATTGCTGAAATGTTGCAGAAATCTTCCTATGTCCACCCCACTGCAACATTGCAACCGCAACGCAACTGTAACCTTTCTGCAACCTTTCTGCAACGAAGTATGCTGTATGGGAAGTCTCTTTATTTTATATTATATTTCACTTGCCTCAACTGAATCTCAAAATTACTCAAAAATTTTACCCATACCCCAATGCATATTTATAAATTTTGCTACAGAGGGAAAGATGAAATACCCTTCTTTATACCACACAAGAAGTTACTCGAGAAAATCGAGTACAAGCCCGAAATTCAGGAGCCACTGGTACGAACATTTTTACATTTCTTCCAATCGAACTTTATTGAAGCAGAGTGTAAGGAAAATATTTTCGTAGACTGGATTTAGCAAGCAACAAGAATGGATAAGGAAACAGGTATGCAAGCCGTATATTCCACTGCCGAAACCGGGGGAGGATCAGGTGCCAACGAAGAAAGATGCTGCGGTGCCAGTCACAAGTATTACTCTCGCATTTTTATTTTTATATTTTTCCTATGATTGTCAGTAGTGCTAAAAATGGACCATTTTTCGATTATTAACCCTACTACGTTTCTCGGGTCTCTTTTGACCCAATAGCGTTTTCATTTCTTTAACCCTATTACGTTACTCGGGGTCTGTTTTGACCCAATCGCATTTTCGTATTCTTTAAATTGATTACGTTCCTCGGATCTTTTTTAATTTAATGAGGAATATGATGCAAAGCTCGGCGCAGATGGCGCCACTAGCGCATGTGCTGTGGTTGTTCCTGAGTGCGTATGTGTGAATGAGAATGCATCGTAAATGAAACATGGACATAGGAATATAGGGACAGAGGGTGAGGCTAGCTTGTGGACGAGGGACGCGAAGCCTAGTTGAGGGACGGGCCCCCACCCAGGGCAACCGAAAGGTACCCTGTAGTGATTGGTTGCATTGTTGCGCATGCTCTGTACCGCTAATTATGAAAAACTATTAACCACAGATTAATGCAAATATCGTTAATACTAAAAAGTGATTATTTATGAATTTGAATTTTGAATATAATGAAAATTTAAGAGAAATATACATCTTCAATTACTAGAATATATAAAATGAATTAAAGAAAAAATACTGATTGAAAATAATTTATTATTTATATTGAAATGAAATATTATACAATACATACTTATTACTAGTATACTTATTATTAATTACATGAAATCTGAAATATTTCTATCACTCGCCCCTAAAAAGTGTCATTTTGTTAAAAAAATGTCTTCGACAATTTGACGTATCTATTTTACTTAAACCTATGTAATATAACCTTATTTTAATATATTTTTTTATTATGGCACGTGTTAAGTGCACTACATGGTTTTCCATAAATCCCTGTTCATGTGTATGTTTTTTTAAATTTTGAAATATATTAGTGTTAATAAATTTCTCTAATACTGCATTTGATAAATACAATTGAATTGTTTGCTGCCTAAAGATCACATCTGAATGGATGGCACATCGAATTTTATGTTCACACTTGCGGCAAATCGCAAGTACTTGGTCTGACGGCTGTATTAATCGCCCACGGGTTTTCACATTAATTAAATTATTTCTTCCAATATTACTGTCAGTTAGTTCGTTTGTACAAACTTCGCACAGTAACCGTTTTTTTAATTGGAACACATATTCAACAACACTCATTGAGAATGCTGTAATTTCTCGAATGTCTTGAATGTAATCATGATCATTTAAGTGATTGTTAATATTGTGAAAATCAGTTTCCACCGGTTCAATACATAATCTTGATAATCGTGACGTTACATTTATAACCTCTTCTGCTATGGCAACGGTACATATGGTAGTACTGCGCTTGCGCCGGACAGCGGCCAATGAAAAGGAGGCACCCTTTTACCTCGTCCCCGTCCCGCAACGGGTCCCGCCCCGCAGTGGTAGTTAGACCCCTTGAAATGAAACTCTGTCGAGGTGGCGCTTTGATCGTAGTGCTCTGAGCATGCGCGTGATGACGCCGTGACGTCAAACCAATCAACGCCAGCGCAAAGCCAAGCTCATCTTGGCGTCGATTGGTTTGACGTCACGGCGTCATCACGCGCATGCTCAGAGCACTGCGATCAGAGCGCCACCTCGACCGAGTTTCATTTGCGATACATTCTCATTGTTTGCGCGCGAATTTTTCATTTGTGTATTATATAAATGTGAATGTGTGCTGGTGACGTAACGGGTGGGAAAAAGTTGCAGTCATCTTCCTCATTGCGTTTTTGTTTTTTAACTCCATTCCATTAGTCGGGTCAGTTTTGACCCAATCGCGTTTTCGTTTCTTCAACTCTATTACGTTCCTCAGGTTTCTTAACTTTTTGAGAAAAATATAAGTAACATAACTCCTTTGCTTTTCGTTCTTTGGCATCGTGTTAAATGTACAGCTGATCTGAAGATCGTATCAGGGTTGACTACTTACGCTCACCATGTTCTTTTTTCATGGGCAGCATACATCCGGCCAAAAAAGCGGCGCGAATCCGATGCACCTCCGTTAGTCGATCAGTTGGAGCTGATGCAAAAAATTCGTGACGATCCTAAGATCGGATTTTTTTACATGGTCTATGCGGTAGAACAATCTTCCAAGTATTTCACCCCCTACGCTCTAAAGTAAATACTTTGTTTCTCTTCTCTCTGATTTAATTAAAAAAACCGAGGCTCAATGCTATCACCCTTTTCAGGGTCGTCCATTATAAAGACGTCGGCCGCATTTACATGACGATCAGCGCCAGTGGCGTCACCCAGTACACCCCCGACGAAATGAATTTCACCCCTATCGAACAGTGGGAAAGGGAATATATATTTTACTTAAAAGTATTAAAGGTACAGAAGTTGTGTTCTTAGGGCCAACGTGAACTTTTGCGGGGCCGGGTTCCAAAATTGTGCAAGGTCAAAGGAGAAGCCTTTATATGCAATTATTAATTTTATAATAATAAATATTTGTGCATAGGGCCTCGCAAAAATTTATGATGAGCATTTCGGGGACCGTGGGGCCTTTTCAAGATATTTTAGAATAATAAATATATATGCATAGGGCCCCGCAAAATTTACCATGAGCTTCTTTCCTACCAGGGGGTCATTTAAGGGGAGTAGGCAGTTAGATCGCTCGAAAATAAAGTATTTTAATAACAAATTAATTTAATTACAAATTTAATTACAAATTATTTTAATTACGAATTAATTACAAAGAGATGATCACAAATTGTGACTAGTACTTTTGGGTATTGTTTATCAATACTACAAATAGTAAAAAAAATTATTTGAATATTATATACATATGTATGACAACGCTACAGTCGTCTGATATATGTATAGGCGTTTTTTTCTGGAGCCACTGTAATTTTGCAATGATTCTGGTCGTAAGAAATTGAATTGTGAAGTATCCTCTGAAACTGATACTTTGCCCCAGCCCCCATTCTGCCCTGAACCTATTGAAAAAGAAAAAAATCAAAATTATAAAAATGGTGGCTGCAAAACGTCAAATTTTAAAGAAACGTCATTTTTCGCTAGGGAAAAGAGCCATTCTATTTTTTGGTGTCAAAACAGAAGTTTTCTCAGACTTCTGCGTAGGTTCAGGTCGTCACTAGACATGTTTGATACATGCTGAATTTTTTTCAAATCGACGTGTACCTCTATTTTTTCGCAATCACTACCAAACTAAAAGGAAATATGATTCCGAAAAAAACGCTTTGAAAGTTTCCAAAGGGTTTTAAAGCTTTTCGTCTGTAAAATCCTTAATTTTGCGAATTTTAACATAAACCAAACGGCATTTTACTCTGAAAGGATGGTACTTTCGAAAAATGCAACAAAAAATTAAGTTTCCAACTGCCTAGTCCCCTTAAGGGGTCATGCTCAGTCAGGAGGCCGAAAAAAGGGCGATCTTTGGGAATTTTTTACTCGAAAGCTATAACACATTTCTCAAAAATTCTTTTTTCCTTTTAAAGATTGCATCTAGTACTGTGTATCGTAATTTTTTTATTTAAAAATATTTATTAATAACAAAGTTATTGTCCATCTCTCAAAGGTCCTCTAAAAAAAAGGCTTCTGCGGTGACCACTGCTGTTCGAAAGTCGATCATCTAAATTAAAAAATTCCAAAGAATTTACTTATTATATTATATTATCTTGTCTTTGAACGAAGGATTTTTCGAAATATTGATTTGGGAAAAAATGGCGGATGTTTAAAGTAAAAGTTTCAATTTTCATTATAAATCGTGTCTGATTTTCGTCAATTATAAGAAAATTAAGCATTGGAAAAAAAAATCCTTCGTTCAAAGACTAGTTCATTGTTCCTATAGTAAGCTTGTAAAATTTGAAGTAAATCGGTTGAATGGTTTTTGAAATATCTTGGTCACCGATTTTGAAAATGCTGTTTCGAGAAAAACGCGTTTGAAGTTTCAAGTCAAGTTTATACTTATATAAAATGGTTCACTTTGAACGCCTATATCTCGGCCAATTTTATTCGGATTACCTTAAAATTTTTGCAGAATATTTCTAAGATGTTGTATTTAAAGAAAATACAAAAATTGAAAAATCGATTTTTTGAAAGTTTGTGACGTAGCGTCCCAGCGCGAGCGATCGAGCACGCAGCAGCGCACCCGGGAGTGAGTGAGACGGCGAACATCCAGGCAACCGCGGCCGAATCATACCGGATATCACCGGTCTCGCGACGGGATAATTGTCTATCGCTCACTCCCCACTGCGCCGCTAGATCGCGTGTTTGATTTCTCGCCGCTGAAAATTGCCACGGACCTGAATATAAGCCCCGATACGGTTAAGGCAGACAAGCTCGAGGTGGGGACCAAACCTCCCGATACCAAACCCGCCTTATAGAGACGCCTGGAAGTTGCCCGGTCTCTTTCCTCCTACCGTTCCGAAATAGAGACGCCTGGAAGTTGCCCGGTCTCTTTCCTCCTACCGTTCCGAAACGAGACGCCTGGAAGTTGCCCGGTCTCTTTCCTCCTACCGTTCCGAAATAGAGACGCCTGGAAGTTGCCCGGTCTCTTTCCTCCTACCGTTCCGAAACGAGACGCCTGGAAGTTGCCCGGTCTCTTTCCTCCTACCGTTCCGAAACAGAGACGCCTGGAAGTTGCCCGGTCTCTTTCCTCCTACCGTTCCGAAACGAGACGCCTGGAAGTTGCCCGGTCTCTTTCCTCCTACCGTTCCGAAACAGAGACGCCTGGAAGTTGCCCGGTCTCTTTCCTCCTACCGTTCCGAAACAGAGACGCCTGGAAGTTGCCCGGTCTCTTTCCTCCTACCGTTCCGAAACAGAGACGCCTGGAAGTTGCCCGGTCTCTTTCCTCCTACCGTTCCGAAACAGAGACGCCTGGAAGTTGCCCGGTCTCTTTCCTCCTACCGTTCCGAAACAGAGACGCCTGGAAGTTGCCCGGTCTCTTTCCTCCTACCGTTCCGAAACGAGACGCCTGGAAGTTGCCCGGTCTCTTTCCTCCTACCGTTCCGAAACAGAGACGCCTGGAAGTTGCCCGGTCTCTTTCCTCCTACCGTTCCGAAACAGAGACGCCTGGAAGTTGCCCGGTCTCTTTCCTCCAACCACTCCGAAACGAGACGCCTGGAAGTTGCCCGGTCTCTTTCCCTTTACTGCTCCGAAACTAAGTCGCCCAGACACTGTCCGGCCTCCACCAGTTCGTGAAGCAAAACCAAAGAGAACCGAATCACGACGACCCCCCCCCTTCTCTCGCCTAGACGTAGAACATTATGTACCTGTTATACTTATGGAGTTAAAAATAAAGGAAGTAAATCGCAATCAAGAGGATTTCATCAAACCCTGGCATACCGACTGAGTACATCCTCCTAAATTCGTCCCCCGGAGTAACAACCGTTACAAATTTGGCGCCCAAACAGGGACACGAAAACAATAGAAAGAAGCCCAAATGAGCTCAGTACTAACCCGGTTATACCACCTGAATAAGGAAGAACTCATCGAGGCCCTAGAAGCAGCGAACGAAAGTACCGAAGGAAATTTCGAACAACTGCGCGCCCGACTCCGCCGGTACCTGGCCTCCACCGATACGATGACCAAGGACGACGAAAATCCACCGTCCGGCAGCGCGACCGGCCCCACTTCACCGTCCACCGAGGTCACCGAGCACGATGCCGCCCCCACACTCACACCCATGACCAACGCCATGGACCGCGTGCGCAAATGGGGCTGTCATTTCGACGGCACCAAAGACGCCCGGGACTTCCTAGAGCGAATATGCGAGCTCCAAGAAGGTTATGGCCTCACCGACGACCAACTCCTTCGGTGCCTCCCCGAATTATTAAAGGGTCAGGCCCTCCTGTGGCATCGGAGCAACCGCACCGCATGGGCATCATGGGCAGACTTCGAGAAAAGCTTCCGCTTGTTTTACATACCGACCATCAGCCAGTACGACTTGGAAGAAGCAATCCTACAACGGAAACAGAAGCCCGGAGAACGAGCCGGCGAGTATCTCATCGGCATCCAAACACTGATCCGACGCCACGGCCAACTTCCCCAGGACCGACAGCTCGAGCTAATTCACCGAAACCTACTTCCCGAATATCGGCAGTATATTCGCCGCAAGGACTGCCCCACCATCACGACCCTACTGGAAACGGCCATCGAATACGAAGCCATAGAAAAAGACAAGAAGACCGGTGCCCCAAATACCGTGACCCCGCTCGCACCCAAACCACGAGCCGCCAGCTCAACACTCGCCACCGTGGCAACATACACCCGCGAGAGCTGTTGCTGGAGATGCGGGCAACGGGGACACCGACGACAAGAATGCCGGCAGCCGGCACGTCTGTTCTGTTCACGCTGCGGTCAAGATGGACGCCTCTCCCGCGACTGCCCGTGCCAGCCTCCGGCGGGAAACGCCACGGGGCCCGGAGACAGGGGCGCCTCCCAACCACCGGCCAACACCACGCCCCAGTAAGACAGACCGGCCAAGCCACGCGACCATTCGTCACCATCCGTTTACATGGTCGCCGGTACCGGGCTCTTTTGGACACCGGAGCCACCAGCTCATACGTGCGCAACGACGTGGCGGAACACTGTCTACGCCACGGCGACTCCCTCACCCCCACACGCCGTCGAGTTCGTCTGGCGAACGGATTCGAGGCATCCCTGACCGGGGACCTGCGAATATCAACTCGAGTAGAGAACCAACGACTCACCCACAACTACGCTGTTCTCCCAGCACTCACACACCCGATTATCCTTGGCATGGACGCTCTGCGAAAATTGAGGGTACACATGACTCTCGGACAACGCCTGCTGATACCGGAAACCGCCACCATCGAACCGACTAATGGAGTGACGGCGTGCACCCCGGCACAGGCCGAAATCCTGCAACACCTCCTCGACGAAGAACTACCCAAGTTTCAAACACTACAAGGAACCACGCAGCTCGCAGCCCATACCATCCGCCTGAAACCCACCGCCCCGTTGAAACAACGCTATACTCCACGCAACCCGGCCATGCAGCAGATTATCAACGAGGAAGTAAATAGAATGCTGGCCGAAGGAATCATCGAACCATCCCGCAGTCCATGGAGCTCCCCCGTCGTCCTGGTCAGAAAGAAAAACGGAAAAAGACGATTTTGTATCGACTTTCGCCGGGTGAACCAGGTCACCGAAAAGGACGCGTACCCACTCCCACAAGTAGAGGCCACCCTAAGCAAACTTCGGGAAGCCCGGTTCATCTCAACCATCGATCTAGCCGATGGCTACTGGCAAGTGCCCCTCGCCCCCGAAAGCCGACCAATAACCGCCTTCACAGTACCGGGCCGAGGACTGTACCAATTCCGGGTCATGCCATTCGGCCTTCACTCCGCACCCGCCACGTTCCAGCGCCTGCTCGACCAGGTAATCGGACCAGAACTGGAACCGCGAGCCTTCGCGTATCTCGACGACATCATAGTACTGGGTCGGACGTTCGAGGAGCACCTACAAAATTTACGTGAAGTCCTACATCGCCTACAAACCGCCAACCTCCGGATCAACCGTGACAAATGCGAGTTTTGCCGGACCGAACTGAAATACCTCGGCCACATGGTGACAGCCGAGGGGGTCAAAACAGACCCAGACAAGGTCCAAGCAATACTAGGGATCCCAGCACCTACCAACCTCCGCGAATTGCGTAGGTTCCTGGGGATGGTGTCATGGTATCGAAGGTTCATTACCCATTTCGCCGACACCACCGCACCACTAACAAAACTTCTGCAGAAAAAGCGAAAATGGACCTGGGGCCCCGAAGAAGACATGGCCTTTCACGCCCTCCAACGCCAGCTAGCCGCCGCACCCGTCTTAACATGTCCGGACTTCACGAAACCCTTCACCCTACAAACCGACGCCAGCGAGGAAGGACTCGGAGTAGTACTGACTCAGGACACCGCAGAGGACGAACACGTCATCGCCTACGCCAGTCGAACACTCAATCCGGCAGAACGAAATTACTCCACCACCGAAAAAGAATGCCTGGCAGTAGTATGGGGAATTCGTAAGATGCGGCCATATCTAGAAGGCTATCAATTTACCGTCCTGACCGATCATCAAGCACTCAAATGGCTCCAAAACATCGAGGATCCCTCCGGTCGCCTCGCCCGTTGGAGCCTGGAGCTCCAACAATACGATTTCATTATCAAATACCGTAAAGGAGCCAACAACCTGGTAGCCGACGCACTCTCCAGGCAGCCCGACGATGTAAACACGATCAACGAACCCCCAGCATGTGCATGGTACGCACGCATCACGAAGCAAGTCCAGCAGGAACCGACAAAATACCCAGAATACCGAATCACCGAGGAACAATTATATCGGCGATTTCCCGACCTTACCGGACGTGCCACGGACCCCGTAACCGAGTGGAAAATGTGCGTACCACGACCAATGCGCCGCGCCGTGCTCGCCGAAAACCACGACAATCCAACCGCCGGTCACCTGGGGACCACCAAGACCGCAGCAAGACTCGCCGAACGCTACTACTGGCCCGGGATGTTTCGGGAGGCGGCTCGGTACGTCCAACAATGCGCCTCGTGCCGACGATATAAAATTCAGCAACGGACAACCGCCGGCCAAATGCATACGACGCCCGTCACCCGTCCGTGGGAAGTGGTGTCTGCAGACCTCGTCGGACCTCTTCCTCGGTCCAGCAAGGGCCACACTACGCTGTGTGTCTTCCAAGACAAGTTCTCCAAATGGGTCGAAGTCCAACCGCTACGCCAGGCCACCGCACCAGCCGTTACCAGGGCCCTAAAGAACCAAATATTCCTACGTCACGGATGCCCCCGCATCGTGATAACGGACAACGGACGGCAGTTCGAAAGCCGAGAGTTCGGGAATCTCCTTAAGGACGCCGGAAGCACACACCGGAAAACACCGCCTTATTCCCCGCAGTGCAACCCCGTCGAGCGAGTGAATCGGGTGTTAAAAACAATGATCGCGCAGTACACGGCCGAAAACCACCGCCACTGGGACCACTGGATCCACGAGCTCGTATTCGCATACAATACGGCCAAACATGAAAGTACGGGATTCACTCCAGCCTTCCTTACCTACGGACGAGAACTGATACCGCCGACTACCCTGCACCGCCCGACCGAAGCCATCCCACCAGATTTAGACTACACCGATACTCGATTCAGAAGACAACAGATCGACCACCTGCAAGATACCCTCGATTTAGCACGACGAAACCAAGCACGCGCCCTCGAGAGTCAGAAGAAATACTATAATCTAAGACGGCGAGATTGGCGGCCCGAGGTCGGAACGTACGTGATGAAGCGAGAACACCATCTCTCCGATGCCGCACAAGGATTCGCCGCGAAACTCGCGCCGAAATTCGCAGGCCCGTACCGGGTCATTAAGCACCAGGGGCCAAACATCGTGATTCTGAAGGATGTCAACAACCGTAGCAGCCGGGCCCACGTGAAAGACGTGAAGCCCTGCACCGAAAGTACTGTCAACAACGAACCGCCGGCCAGCGGACAATTCCACGAACCCGGAAGCGAACTGGGCGATAAGCTGAACGACGATCGCGAGGAAGGAACATCACAGTCGAACCATGAACGACATACGAGAAGCCGGTACCGACATGCCGGAGCTCGTGAGCCCCCGACTACAGCAAACGTTTCGAGAGCTGTTTGGCGAATCCTCGGGCGAGGAGTCGCCCCCGCCCAACAACCGGACACCGTCTCTGCCACCCACACCTGGCCGGAACATTCGGCTGTTGGCACGGACGCCCTCACCAGCCCAGGAGGCACCGCCGACGACCCCGACGCCGCCTCAAAACAGGAGACGACCAGCGGGCCCCAAAATCTGGCCCCCGACCACCCGGAGGACACAACCGGCCGGCCAGATGGAGGTGACGGAACCTCAAGGCGCGCCAAAACGCAGGCGGTTCGTTCCCGCGGCCGGCCCCGCCGCCAAGCGGGCCCCCAACAACCCCCGGCCCGGACAAACAACCCCGGAGGAGGCGGCACCGCCACCGACACGGAACTCCGGGCCACCGGCCACCATACCCGGAGTTTCACCCGCAGCCAAAGCCGCCACATCCTCCGAAGAAAGAGGGGGATGTGACGTAGCGTCCCAGCGCGAGCGATCGAGCACGCAGCAGCGCACCCGGGAGTGAGTGAGACGGCGAACATCCAGGCAACCGCGGCCGAATCATACCGGATATCACCGGTCTCGCGACGGGATAATTGTCTATCGCTCACTCCCCACTGCGCCGCTAGATCGCGTGTTTGATTTCTCGCCGCTGAAAATTGCCACGGACCTGAATATAAGCCCCGATACGGTTAAGGCAGACAAGCTCGAGGTGGGGACCAAACCTCCCGATACCAAACCCGCCTTATAGAGACGCCTGGAAGTTGCCCGGTCTCTTTCCTCCTACCGTTCCGAAATAGAGACGCCTGGAAGTTGCCCGGTCTCTTTCCTCCTACCGTTCCGAAACGAGACGCCTGGAAGTTGCCCGGTCTCTTTCCTCCTACCGTTCCGAAATAGAGACGCCTGGAAGTTGCCCGGTCTCTTTCCTCCTACCGTTCCGAAACGAGACGCCTGGAAGTTGCCCGGTCTCTTTCCTCCTACCGTTCCGAAACAGAGACGCCTGGAAGTTGCCCGGTCTCTTTCCTCCTACCGTTCCGAAACAGAGACGCCTGGAAGTTGCCCGGTCTCTTTCCTCCTACCGTTCCGAAACAGAGACGCCTGGAAGTTGCCCGGTCTCTTTCCTCCTACCGTTCCGAAACAGAGACGCCTGGAAGTTGCCCGGTCTCTTTCCTCCTACCGTTCCGAAACAGAGACGCCTGGAAGTTGCCCGGTCTCTTTCCTCCTACCGTTCCGAAACAGAGACGCCTGGAAGTTGCCCGGTCTCTTTCCTCCAACCACTCCGAAACGAGACGCCTGGAAGTTGCCCGGTCTCTTTCCCTTTACTGCTCCGAAACTAAGTCGCCCAGACACTGTCCGGCCTCCACCAGTTCGTGAAGCAAAACCAAAGAGAACCGAATCACGACGACCCCCCCCCTTCTCTCGCCTAGACGTAGAACATTATGTACCTGTTATACTTATGGAGTTAAAAATAAAGGAAGTAAATCGCAATCAAGAGGATTTCATCAAACCCTGGCATACCGACTGAGTACATCCTCCTAAATTCGTCCCCCGGAGTAACAACCGTTACAAGTTGTGACTGAGCATGACCCCTTAAAGCGCGGGGCTGGGTTCCGGGGAACCCTCGAATCTTCCCCAGCTTACAACTTCTCCTTTTACATTTCTGTGACACCAGATAAGGTCGTTCGTCGTGTTCCGGATGTGGAAAGCCTTCTACGTTTGGAGGAAGTCTGTCTCTTGCAGGAAGTTCATTGAGGCGAGAAATATTCTGCAAGAGAATCTCTTTATATCCGATCCTATCCTTAGTAAATCTTTGCTGGAGATCAAGTCGATGTGCTCGATCTTCCTCCATTCCAGCTTCTTCGACGGCACAGTGATCGAGAAGCTGTTACCCTTTTATTTCGTGGAACTCCAGGTGAAACTCAAACCGATCACGTTCTGAGAAACTAATTTTTCCTGTGAATACCACGATACATGCGAAATTCTTTCTCTTGCAGTTCGCGCAACTAGATTTAATTAGAGATAAGTTAGATGAGTTTAGGACGTTGGCGTTAGATATTGTTAATAATGCCTGTTTGGGCGCACTGCTGAATGCTGGATACACGCCAGACGATTCAAATATAACGGTTGAACAAACTGCATATGGAAAACTTGGTAATGTGCCATTTTATGAAAAAACATTCTTTCTACCGTTGAATTAGTTACTTTACAATTTTCTTTTTTTTTATTATATATCGTGGGTATACGGGTAAAATACACTAAACAAAAAATTTTTTATTAAACTATTTAAATAATAAAATATAATTCAATTTAAAGGAATTCAAGTTAGTTAAAAAATGCCCCTTTTTACTTTATACTGAAAAAAAAACATAAAAATTACTTCTTCATATAATGATAATAGACACTAAGTGATAACATATAAATAAAGGATTTTTGTACTACTAATTTGAGTTTTTAAATTTTTTACTTCAATTGAACAAAAACTTTAACTTCCATTTCTGAAAAACTATAGATTCTGTTTTATTGCATTTTACCAGTTAACCCACGATATTACATTTCATTATTGCATCTAATTTAAATTGAAAAAGTAGTGATAATAAAAATGGTAATAGCATTTTCGTGGTTCTCCAGGCGAGTTTGGCGCTGTTAAATTTAAGATGCCCAAGGACGGTATTCTGAAAATGAGTTACATCGAGCAAGCACGAAAAAGGGAGAAGTGTTACAGACTCTCTTGGTACGTATGCAAATGGGGCTATGAATATACAAGTAATAGGAATCATTCATAAATGACGACCAGTCGTTTGAATGTCCAGCTTCATTCACCTGATTGACTATATGCAAACGAATATGATGCACGGGCTTATATTAAACACTTACACGGCGTTCCTGAATGCTTTGAAGATCCACACAGAATTCTTACCTGATGATGAGGCGTTAGACAATGATGTAATCGATTTTCCTTTGAAAGAAAATCGGCCAGAGTCGCATCGGATTCAGGTATAGGTACTTTGTTATAATTTATGAAAGTTTATCTTCTTAAATTCTTTCGCTTTTAATACATGGAAGTTATTAGACATTGTCTGTATTTGAAGAAGATATTAGCAGCACCAGGATTGCCACTAGAATTATTTGAATTGTTGAATATTTTTGAATAATTGCGGCACAAATAATTATTTATTCAAATTATTTAAATCGTACGAATTAGTCGAAACTGAAATTCGAATTCTACTGGTATTCGAATGTGAAATTCAAATTTTACTGGTATTCTAATATTTAGAATATTCAAATTATTCAAATCTCAAATTAGAATTCTACTGGTATTCGAATCTGAAATTAGAATTCTACTGGTATTCGAATCTGAAATTAGAATTCTGCTGGTATTTTAATCTCAAATTCGAATCCTACTGGTATTCAAATCAGAAATTTGAATTCAAGTGGTACTCGAATCTTAAATTCGAATGCTACTGGCATTAAAATGCGTTGCATATTCGAATTATTCAAATCTCAAATTCAAATTCTGCTGGTATTCGAATCTCAAATTTGAATTCTGCTGGTATTCGAATCTCAAATTCGAATTCTGCTGGTATTCGAATCTCAAATTCGAATTCTGCTGGTATTCGAATCTCAAATTTGAATTCTGCTGGTATTCCAATCTCAAATTCGAATTCTACTGGTATTCGAATCTCAAATTCGAATTCTACTGGTATTCGAATCTCAAATTCGAATTCTGCTGGTATTTAAATCTCAAATTGGAATTCCACTGATATTCGAATCTCAAATTCGAATTCTGCTGGTATTTAATTCTCAAAATGAAATTCCACAGATATTCGAATCTCAAATTCGAATTCTGCTGGTATTTCAATCTCAAATTCGAATTCTGCTGGTATTCGAATCTCAAATTCGAATTCAACTGGTACTCGAACTCCAAATTCGAATTCTGCTGGTTTTCAAATCTCAAATTTGAATTCTGCTAGTATTCGAATTAGAAATATGAATTTTACTGGTATTTGAATCCCAAATTCCAATTCTACTGGTATTCAAATACTCAAAATATTCGAGTTATTCGATTCTCAAATTCGAATTTCACTCATATTCGAATAATTATATTATCCAAACATTCGTAACACCCTCAATTGCCCCAATTTATTAAATAATATCAAACTTTCCAGTTACCATATTTCATCGTAGACTTAGTAATTCTGCCATCCGCGGATATCGTCCTGGACCCCACTGAGGATATTCTCCGTTTCGTATTAAAGACCATCCAAATCATGTGGGAAGAGAATCTATTCGTGATTAAACCTCTGCTCTCCGACCCCTTCTTCCACTCCTTCACCAGGTACCAAACCAGCTGCACGTTTCTTTCACCCTGTACTTATTAAAAGTAATTCCATTTTCTGTACACTTATTCGAGGCCTATGATCAATCATAAAATAGAAGATCGCATCTGTGGCAACCCACCGGAGATTCGGCAAGTACTGAGGCAAGATCCAATGTTAGAGGCTCTGAAAGAAGAGTTGCAGGAGGTTTTGAACAAGAATTTCAACGCTGTCGCGCGTTACGTTCGACGTTTCGACGAGATCCGGCAATTCTATCACGAAGACATCATGTTCGACGAGAATATTATACGAGACAATCGGGACTGCAAACTGTTCCGCGAGTGGAGCATTCGTTACAGGCGGGAGCTGGATCTGATCGATAAAGTGTACAATCTTCAGCCACTTGGTATATTCCTCATTCAACTGGAGCGATTCAAGACTGCTGCCGAGATCGCTCCTAGAGGAAAGATTGGAGTGATTGAAGCAGTTATGCCGGGGTAAATAGCTTGATGGAAATATCTGGGGACGAGTTCAACAGGGGCCAATGTCAAACTAAGATAGAGTTAAGATAAAGTTTTTTGCAAAAGTGTGAATTCTGATATTGGCACTTCTTGAAGCCTAGGGCTGGGACTATTCGAATATTTTACAAGTATTCGAATGCTACGAATAAATTTCGAATATTTCGAATACCGATGTATTCGAATACTATTCGAATACCGATGTATTCGAATACTATTCAAATACCCATGTATTCGAATACTATTCAAATACCAATGTATTCGAATACCCATGTATACGAATACTATTCAAATACCGATGCATTCGAATAGTATTCAAATACCAATGTATTCGAATACCGATGTATTCGAATACTATTCGAATACCCATGTATTCGAATACTATTCAAATACCGATGTATTCGAATACTATTCAAATACCGATGTATTCGAATACTATTCAAATACCAATGTATTCGAATACTATTCAAATACCAATGTATTCGAATACTATTCTATTCGAATACTATTCAAATACTATTCTATTCGAATACTACTCAAATACCAATGTATTCGAATACTATTCAAATACCAATGTATTCGAATACTATTCAAATACCAATGTATTCGAATACTATTCAAATACCAATGTATTCGAATACTATTCTATTCAAATACCAATGTATTCGAATACTATTCTATTCGAATACTATGCGAATAGTATGGTGTGAAGGGAGTCAAAATTAGGTTACAAGATTTCACTCTGACAAATGAACCTAAAGAACTTGATTTATAATTCACACCATACTATTCGAATACATCAGTATTCGAATACTTGGATATTCGAATTACATTCGCCAAATAATTGAGCAACTGAAGTATTCGAATATTCGAATACCGAAAAATTCGACAAATAGTCCCAGCCCTATCTTGAACTCACCACAGATATAGAGTAGCTCCATAATTCACTACATTTATCTTACTTCCCTTATAGCCGCGATTTTCAAAGTTATACAGTTTCCTTTACTGTCTTCTTATTCTTACAAAACACATCACCCAGTTGTTACAACCCGATTTTGACGAAGTTTGCGTAGAGTATAGATAGCGAAAAAATATTTGATAAGTACATTTTTTATCAGCAAACATCCGTATCTAGGGGGTGAAGTGAGCCCTCAAAGTTGGGGTGAAAAACACGTTTGCCCAAATATCTCCGATACTATGCTCTATAGAGAAAAATCTTTTACACCAAAATAGTGTATTTTTTTATGACAAATTCAGTCACCTATTCAGATTCGTAATAGTCAATTTGTTTAAACAATATACTAAACAATAGTATTTTTCCATTAAATCTAATTACGTAACTGAATTTTTTATAAAAAAATGCATCGTTTTCGTCTAAAAGATTTTTCACTATACTGCATAGTTTTCGAGATATCGAGGTAAAAGTTCTTTCCACCCCAACTTTAAGCGCTAATTTCATCCCCTAGGTATCGACGTGTGCCGATAAAAAAATTCGTATCAAATATTTTTTCGAGAACTGTATATATAATCTACAGTTGGATGATGTCCCTTGTTAGTCTTTTGAAATCTCTAGCAGCCATGATCTTTCCATCAACTCTTCCCCTTTTTTGGCATCCACTTGTGACGTCACTCTTTCATTTCTAAAATAATTTTGCTCCCGATGCTAGAAATTCTTAAGAATTTCCTCGATGCAACCACTCCCACTGCTTCCACTATTCCTTCAATTTCCCTTTTCTACATAAAAACCACCCATGCTTTGACAGCCTGGGGAAAAAAAGAGTGGACGCTCTGTTAGCGGAAGCGATCGACGCCATCAATTACCTACAATCTGAGCCGGTGACAACGGACGACTACGTGGCTTACATACAGTTCGTCGACAAAGCCCGCGAAACCGTGGATCAGAAAGAGGCTCAACTGGATTACGTGAAAGAATTGTACGACACGATGGAAGAGTTCGGCTTCCCAATACCGACAGTAGACATGGCGAATTATTTGGTAACGATCCAACAATACATCAGCGCACACTAGGGTGGCTCTTATTTTCGATTTTTGAATTTTCTTCGGGACACCCTCCAGAATAATTCCAAATAATTAAAAAAAAATCCCTTTAGTATTTTTGCGAATTTCGGTCACACATTTTCAGGAAACATTCATGACATATCGAACACTGAAAATAAGAAAGAAATTTTTTTTTTAAATGTTTAAAAAATAGACCTCGAAAATAAAAATTCCATTTTTTTGTTCACCTTGATAAATAAAAAGTGTTCTGGAAGCAATTAAACTTTCAAAATTTGGAAAAAAGTTTTTTTTTAGTTTCTCGGATTTTTCCGAAAACCGTTTGTCGCACGAGAAAAAGTAATACAACAAAAAAGATGCTCCTTGTCCGGATCTACAACTTTAGTTTGACATATTTTTTTATTTAAGCAATAACTTGGAGGATATTATATAAAATCGACTTCGCGAGCTGTTAAATAATGATTTAAATGTTTAAGGGTTGGTACAGGAATATTTTTAATTATTTGGAACTATTCTGGAGGGTGCCCCGAAGAAAATCTTGAAACAAAATTGTACCAAGAATAAATAACAGCCACCCTAGCGCACACGTTACTTTCTCACCACCTCCAGTCAACCCTTAAGTGGCGTCGTGAAGCAGTGTTACATAAATAGAGTTGTGGCTCTTTATTCGTATAGCTCTTTATTCGTAATCTATAATCCTTTATCTACGAAGTAAACATACAATATAAACCTTACAATTAAATAAAAAAGACCTTTTTATCAATTTATTAAGGTATGTGCGACGTGCGTAACGCTTTTATTTCTGATTTACAAATGTTAGGTGGGTCCATTGGACCCCACGACGCCACTTAAGGGTTAATCCATGGTTTTCGAAATAGGGTATCGGCGCCCATTTCACCAGTCTACGCTTAGCCGTGGAGAATTGCCTCGAGCAGCGGGCGAAGTTAATAAACAGATTCAACGCCCAGCTCCAAAAGGACATCACAGCGTTAAATGAGACGATATCAGAGATCCACGAAGAAACAATGGTACGTCCGACGTAGACAAATCTATCTATCAAATTTCCTTACAATCTCACGGTTCCTCACAGCAACCTTGGCTACTAAACTACGAGAGCAACGTGGACGCCTGTCTCAACACCCTGAAGGAGCTCGATAAACGAATAGCCGCCTGCGCAGCTACCGCTGAGGAGTACCGAGCCCATCAGAGAACATTCAAGGTACCCAATCAACTCACAACACTTGGAAAAGCCTCCCCTAAAATAAAAACTCAACATAAACCGAAGTATTTGCTTTATTCTCACTTGGAAGCTCGAGCAGACCAGGTTCGACATCATGGACCAAGTGGCTAACGAGCTGAGACTGCGCACTCTGCTCTGGGAGACTCTGACCTCCTGGGAGCAGACAGTCCACGAATGGTACAACGTGGACTTCGACACCCTGGACGTAGAGGAGATCACCTCGTTCACGATGAACACCATGAAGAACATCATCCAGCTGGAGCGCGGCTTGCCGCCGAACAACATCCTGCCGGATCTGAAGGAGAACGCTGAGCTGATCAGGAACAAGCTGCCTGTCCTGGGCTACTTGAGGAACCCGGACTTCAAGGAGAGGCATTGGAAGATGATCGAAGACATACTGGGCTACACCTTCAAGCCTAAGGAAATGAAGACCTGGCCGGCGCTGGAGAGCCTGGGGGCGTTCCTCAAGCCTGACGAACTTATGGAAGTGGCTGCTGCGGCTAGCTCTGAGGCTAACTTGGAGAACATGCTGCGGAAAGTCGTGGACACGTGGCAGGGGCTGCAATTTATTGTGGTGCATCATAAAGAAGGGAAGGATGTTTTTATCCTTGGCAGTTTGGAGGACATTCAAACGGCCATGGATGATAGTAATATCAACCTTCAGACCATCATCGCGTCCCGCCACGTTGGGCCTATTAGACCTGTGGTCGAGGAGTGGATCGAGAAGCTGGAGCTGTTCACAGTGACTTTGGTGGGGTTTTATTTGTTTATTTACGAGGGAAGATCCTGAAGATGGGGTTTAAAAAATTATGAAACTTTGGGGATATGTGGAGAAGTGGTTCGCAATGTTTTCTTGGGTTTGCTTTAGGAAGCCTGGCAATACTTGCAGCAACAGTGGCTGTACCTCGAGGCGATATTCTCAGCGCCAGACATCCAGCGACAGCTTCCACAGGAGGCGAAGCTGTTCATCGAGGTTGATAAGTTTTGGAAGGATCTTATGAGGAGGACTTACAAGGTGGGCGATGCAGAGTTTTTCTATATTGTGGGATTGAATTAGTTTTCCGGGATTAACCCTTCGTTGACTTTCTGGGTGTGAGCCCAGAAAATAAATAATTTTCTTTTTCAAAATCGACTTATAAACTATTTTTTCTCTCAAAATATTATATCCGAATATCTCTACTCTGTAGATTTGTAGCGTTTAATATTGAAATTTGTCAAAGTTACCATTTTTTAAAGATTTTCTTAGTTTTTTCTCGATATGTGGTAATCTAGAATTATTTTACAAAAGCAGTGACAGAATTTTAATCAAAAAATTGTTGGAATACATTCTAGAGAACTTGAAATTGACCAATGATTTTTTCATAATAATTGGATTCTTTGGATGAGAATGGCACTCGTTCAAAAATTGCTCTGGGTGTGGGCCACCCAAGTGTGTCAAAGTTGATCGACAAAAGAAGTGTGTCAACGATGGGTTAAGATTGAATTATTATTATTATTATTTATTTAATGGGACAAACCCAATAAAAACATAACAAAAAAAGTATCCAATACTGTACTATTACAATAGTGTACAGACAATTTCGAAACCTCGTGGAACACTAGGCCATTGGTGTACCGGAAGATGAGATAACCGACAGTCTGAATACTTCAAGCGAGGAACCAAAGAAATCAATCAAAGAATTGAAGACTGTGCAGGAAGAAGGGGCAGCTCCAAATTTAATTTTGGGGAAATTAATTAGAACAGAATTGTACCCATTTAAAATCTACATATTAACACAGCATTTAGCACTGCTGCTAAGCAAAAGTATATTTTCTTTATAGCAGAGTGAACTTTGAAATTTTTGAGCTGCCTCCTTTTTGCAGCAATCTTCAATTGCTTAGAAGAAAGGGTGTTTAAATTAGGGCTGGGACTATTCGAATAATTTAATATTCGAATATTTTACAAGTATTCGAATGCTACGAATAAACTTCGAATATTTGAGTATTCGAATGTTATTATTCGAATACTATTTGAATACCGATGTATTCGAATACTATTGAAATACCAATGTATTCGAATAGGGTAATTCCGGGAGACGTGGCCGAGCTGGAGAGTTGGTCGAAACATTTGATTTCTAGAGAATTAATTGTTCTAAACCTTAACACAGTTTTACATATACACAGATGTAGTGTCTGAATATAGCAACTCGACCAACTCTCCAGCCCGGCCGCGTCTCCCGGAATTACCTTACTATTCAAATACCAATGTATTCGAATACTATTCAAATACCAATGTATTCGAATACTATTCAAATACCAATGTATTCGAATACTATTCAAATACCGATGTATTCGAATACTGATGTATTAGTATGGTGTGAAGTGGGTCAAAATTAGGTTACAAGATTTCACCCTGACAAATGAACCTAAAGAACTTGATTTATAATTCACACCATACTATTCGAATACATCAGTATTCGAGTACATCAGTATTCGAGTACATCAGTATTCAAGTACATCAGTATTTGAGTACATCAGTATTCGAGTACATCATTATTCGAGTACATCATTATTCGAGTACATCAGTATTCGAGTACATCAGTATTCGAGTACATCAGTATTCGAGACATCAGTATTCGAATACTTGGATATTCGAATTATATTCGCCAAATAATTGAGCAACTGAAGTATTCGAATATTCGAATACCAAAAAATTCAACAAATAGTCTCAGCCCTAGTTTGAATTCATTTTTTGAGGGTTTGTAGAGAGTAGTTGTCTCGAAGAAATTAATATATATAAACTTTATTAATCCCCTCGGGGTTATAATCTTCCATCACCTTACACTTACATTTACTCTTACAACTACCTTATCCTATGCCTTCTCCTTTTCCTTAAATCTACCTTAGCCTATTCTTATCTCTATCCTCTCCTCCACCGCTCGCTCGCTCGCCGCTCGCACGTTTTCTCGCACGCTCGCTCGCCCGTCTCCTCTCCCCCCTGGACCTCCGCTTCCGCTCGCCGCCCTCTCACTCCCATCTCCTCATTCATTTCTCATCTCCTCCCTCCTCTCATCCATACCCCTCCCTCCTTTCCTCTATTTTCCTTAACCATTCCTCCCCTTCCCCCTCCTCCCCCAATACCTCGCCCACCATCTCCTGCCATCCTCTCTCCACTCCCCACCCCATACATACCTCCCACACATGCTCCCAAGACTCTTCCTCCCCCCCACATACCCTACACCTTCTTTTTTCCTCCTCCTCCCAATATCTCCCCCCTCTTACGCCATTCCCCAATCTAAATTTAGCCACCCTTTGCCACCTACTCTCCCCCCAACCCTTCTTCAAATATCCCGGTACCCCCGGCCCCTTCACCCTCCCATACCACCTATTATACCCCGACTCTCCAATCTTTCCCCACCTCTCCTCCTCCTGCAACTTCCTTTTCCTGTCCACTATCTCCTCCCCCCTTATCCCCCCCCTTTCCCTCTCTCTTTCTACCTCCTCCACTGTCCATCCTCTTTCCCCAAAGAACTGCTCTCTTTCCTTTTCCCATCCCTCCAAGACCCTTCCCCTCCTCAATCTCCCCTTCAACTCCTCCCAACACAACCTCGCCAGCTCCCCTCCTTCTCCTTCTTCCAATTTTTTCTCATATCCCCACGCCCTCATCCCTGCCCTACCCCTCAACATCCCCCTTTGCAGTTCCTCCCTAACCATGTATCCCGGTGTCTCCCTGCTCACCCCTAACACCCACTTTAAAAATCTCTCGTGCAGCGCCTCCACTTTCCCCCTTTCCCTCCATCCCCACACCTCTACCCCATATCCCACCACCGCCCAAACCAACCTATCGAACAACCATATTCTTCTGCCCCAGTCTTTCCCGAATAATCTTTTCCCCAACCCCCACACCTTCCCCATTACCGCCGCCCCCTTCCTCACTCTCTCCTCAACATGTTCCTCCTGCCCGCCATTCCTCATTATAGTGTATCCTAGATATTTAAAACTCCTCACCTCCTCCAGCTCTTTACCCTTCCATCTCCATTTCATTTTCTTCCACCTCCCCCCACCCCTCCTACACCTCATTATCTTCGTCTTCTCCACGTTTACCTGCAGACCTTTCCCATCCATATATTTCTCCAGCTTTCCTATCATTCCTCTCATCCCCTCCTCATCCTCCGCTAGCACCGCCACGTCATCGGCATATGCCAGCGTGTATATTTTCCTCCCCCCTACTCTCACTCCCCCCCATCCTCCCCTCTCCAGCTCCTCGTCCATGTCTGCTATGAGCAGTGTGAATAAGCTTGGGCTTAGGGGACACCCTTGCCTCACCCCCCTCGCTGTCCAAAACTTCTCCCCTTCCTCCTCCCCCACCCTCACCCTACACACTGTCTCCTGCAACACCTCTCCGCACCTCTCCACCAAACTTTCCCTCACCCCCCTCTTCCTCATCGCCCTTATCAACACCCCCCTGTCCACCGAGTCAAACGCAGCCTTTAGGTCCAGTCGAAGAAATTAATAATAATTAATTAATTCTCGCTGCGTTTCCCCTCTTCCCTATCCAAAAGCATTCGATAAAAGAAAACTATTCTCCTCGCTATTTACTAATCATTTCACCCCGTAATTTCCAGTCACCCCTGGCCATGGCTGCCTGCATTCAGCCAGGCTTGCTGGAACTGCTCCAGGAGAACAACAGCAGACTAGACGAGGTGATGAAGTGCTTGGAAGCCTATCTCGAGGTGAAGCGAGTAGCATTCCCGCGGTTCTTCTTCTTATCAAACGACGAACTTCTGGAGATCTTAGCTCAGGTATCGATTAAAAGAGGGGAAGCCAAAGTGTCTCATCCGTCCACTCACATTGGAAAGCGTCAACTCTATAACACCTACCGATCGCCCTAAAACAGACGAAGAACCCGCACGCCGTGCAGAGGCACTTGCAGAAATGCTTCGACGCGATACACCGATTGGAATTCGCCACTGCAACGAAGGAGGACGAATTCGGCGAAGTGATAGAGACTGTGCTGACGACTGACATAATCGCGATGGTTTCGCCAGAAGGCGAGGTGGTTCCCCTTGGGAAAGGCTTGAGGGCCAGAGGCAACGTCGAAGACTGGCTAGGTCGAGTCGAGGATGCGATGTTCTCCACCTTGAGGAGAAGGATGAAGGAGGGGATTAACGACTTACAGGCGAAAGGACGCCAAGCGTTTCTATCCATGCATCCTTCTCAGGTTATAGATTACCCATACAGCACACTTCGTGGCGGCAACGTTGCAGGATGGTTGCAGTAACCTTGCACTTGCTTGCAGTGCTGCATAGGTGCAGCGCAATGTCGATGTAACGTTGCTGCGACGTTGCCGTGCAACGTTGCACGGGGCGGACATAGAATTATTGCTGCATAGTTGCATCAATGTTGCGTTGCAATATTGCACTGCAACGATCCTGCAACTTTGCTGCAACGTTACGGCAACGTTTGGCAACGTTTCCACAATGTTGCTGCAACGTTGCGCCAGTATTGCGGCAACTACCATTTAAACCTAAACTTTTTTCCGTTGTTTTTAATGATACGAGAAAATGTCTAAGGAAAAACATGTTTGCTTCAGAGAGACAATTATTCTGACAATGATGATTTTATTCTCACGCTTATATTTCCCGAAATTTACTATAATTTACTATTAATTTTTATTTTCATTACTATAACGTTATAGCTAATAAAAATACAAATTGAATCATGTATAATATGTTGTCCTTTTTATCTAGCAATTATTTTTTTCTGAGACATTTTCTCGTATCATTAAAAACAACGGAGATATTTTAAGTTTAAATGTTAGGTGTCTCATCCTGTATATTTTAATGTGTAGAATGACACAGGGTGGAAATTGTAGTACATATCTACAGTAGCGGACAAAAAAGTTATAACTTTTTCCAACCACCCTACGTTTATTATTTTTTCATATCAACTTAAAACTGCAGTATGTGCCTAATATACATATCTTGAAAGAGGATTAAAAGCTGTATAAAACCCAGTCTGCTAGTGTTGTGTTACAAAACTCTAAGGGAGTTTGTCAAAATGTGCCTTCGTTTTTTAATAATTTGTGTTTAAAGTTTTGCATGGTAGGAATATATATTCGAATACGTTAGCAGTCTTATCAATCACTGGTTGTAGCTGCGGCGGTAAAGTGTTCGCCTACGACGCTACAGGTCGCCAGTTTGATTCCCTTTGGGGGCAAAGAATTTTTCTATAAGAAAAACGGGCTTTTTATAATTCCTATGATTCTCTGCACACATTCAAAATATATATACCGTTATTTATTATTTATAATTTTGGCCTTACTGCCCGAATCGTTGCAGCAGGCGGACATAGAATTATTGCTACACCCTTGCGGCAACATTGCGTGAAGCATTGCGATCTTGCACTGCAACCATCCCGCAACTTTGCTGCAACTAGTGTTCCTTCTCGAGAATTCTTTCTCGAGAGTTTCTCGAGAAATTTTATAATTTCTTATTTCTCATTTCTCGAGAAATTACAGTGTTTCTCGAGAACCTTCAGTGTTGGAAAATTATTATAAATCCCATTTGTTTTCAGAAATGAATTTTCAGTTAGTTGAAATTGTGTGTTAATTGTGAACATACCTATAAACACATGGTACAATCAGTGATAAATGTTAGCTATATATACGAAGAATTGCGCGATTGTTTATAAACTTTTCTCTTCGTATCGCCGATGCTCTATAATCTATATACAATTAAACCAACATCCACTCAAAAGGAAAGAAATTTTTCTACAGCCGCAGATTTTGTCACAAAAAAGTGGATTGGCTGACGCGACCTTAGACGCATTGTGCTTTTGAAAAAATTATTTTAAATTAAAAAAGTAATGTTTCGCCTTGCTCACATTTTATATTAAATAAATGAATTTATCAATTATTTGGTTTAAGTTAGACACGAATAAGAATATAGATAAATATTTTCAACATTATCCCAAAACCATAATTTTTGCAATATTTTTTTAATTTCTTGAGAATTCTCGAGAATTCTCGAGAAATATAATCTCATTTCTCATTTCTCGAGATGCGAAAAATATCGAGAAATCAGGAACACTAGCTGCAACGAGAGTGTGCTGTATGGGTATAGATATGTCTCAGTTATATGTGTCTGTTTAGAATCTTGTTTAAAATAAATGTGTCTTCGTGGATTAGTAATAAAGAGAATGCACCACTCCTCATCCTTTCCAGATAATCCTCGCCGTCTTCCAAATATTCTGGACTCGAGACGTCCATGCCGTTTTGGAAGGCCCTGGCAACGTGGTTGAGGAGATGAAGGCGTTAGAGGCGAAATCTTTCACGGTATACTCGATCTATTTTAGTGTAATTTGCAGGGATGTATACAGGGTGTCCCAAAAATGTTGCGGGTCCTTAAAGGGGGTGATTCGGGGGATGAATGCAAACAACTTTTTCCTTTGCGAAAATGCTCTCCGATGTTTCGTTAACGAGATATTAATAAAAAGCACCGACCAATCAGAGCGCGAGTCTGACGGCCGAGTTCCCGCGCTAGCGTGGCTACGAGCCGCGCTGCGACTGCGAACAAGCAACTCGGCATGCATCGAAGTAAATTGCGTAGAATGGCAAATGAAAAAGCCGTAACAAATAAAATTTTTCATTTTATGTCTTTTTCATTTGCCATTCTATGCAATTTTCTTCGATGCAAGCCGAATTGCTTGTTCGCAGTCGCAGCGCGGCTCGTAGCCACGCTAGCGCGGGAACTCGGCCGTTAGACTCGCGCTCTGATTGGTCGGTGCTTTTTATTAATATCTCGTTAACGAAACCTCGGAGAGAATTTTCGCAAAGGAAAAAGTTGTTTGCAATCACCCCCCCGAATCACCCCCTTTAAGGACCCGCAGCATTTTTGGGATACCCTGTATAGGTCGTTTTTTGAGGTTCAATTTTGTAGAATTTAGCCGAGTGGGCGGCGATGGTGAGGGGTGATTTGCCGATATTGATACGGGACGTTTTAACCAATGTGATCACGATAGACGTTCACGCGAGGGATATTGTTACGGCTTTGGTTGAAAGCAAAGTGACGACTAGGTGAGAAATAGTGAAATTTTCAGGTGTGAAAGAAGTTGATGGAGGAAGTTGCTTTGGAAATGGAGGATAGGTTTTGTTGATCCCTCTAAAACACTTTTGTGCTTCAGCACGAACTTCGAATGGGTAAAGGCTCTGCGCTATTACTGGGACGAAGAGCTTGATAATTGTGTGTCGCGGATGAGCAACTCCCAGTATCTTTATGGCTACGAGTACCTAGGTGCGTCGAAGAGACTCGTCATAACGCCACTCACTGACAGGTGTTACTTGTGTCTTATGGGAGCTCTACAGTTGGACTTAGGTAATAATGGCAACTAGTGAAGATGGTAGCAGGTACAGTGTTGTCTCGGTATAAGGGCGATGCGAGGGGGACAGGCTGAACCTCTAAATAGGCTAAACTCTAAACTCTAAATAGTCTAAACTCTAAACTCTAAATAATTTAAACTCTAAACTCTAAATTATAAACTCTAAACTCTAAATTATAAACTCTAAACTCTACATTTTAATCTCTAAACAGTCTAAACTCTCAGCTCTCAACTCTAATCTCTAAACAATCTAAACTCTCAACTCTCAACTCTCAACTCTAATCTCTAAACAGTCTAAACTCTCAACTCTCAACTCTCAACTCTCAACTCTCAACTCTCAACTCTCAACTCTCAACTCTCAACTCTCAACTCTCAACTCTCAACTCTCAACTCTCAACTCTCAACTCTCAACTCTCAACTCTCAACTCTCAACTCTCAACTCTCAACTCTCAACTCTCAACTCTCAACTCTCAACTCTCAACTCTCAACTCTCAACTCTCAACTCTCAACTCTCAACTCTCAACTCTCAACTCTCAACTCTCAACTCTCAACTCTCAACTCTCAACTCTCAACTCTCAACTCTCAACTCTCAACTCTCAACTCTCAACTCTCAACTCTCAACTCTCAACTCTCAACTCTCAACTCTCAACTCTCAACTCTCAACTCTCAACTCTCAACTCTCAACTCTCAACTCTCAACTCTCAACTCTCAACTCTCAACTCTCAACTCTCAACTCTCAACTCTCAACTCTCAACTCTCAACTCTCAACTCTCAACTTTAAACTCTAAACTCTAATCTCTAAACAGTCCTAAACAGTTCTTTGCCGCCTTCTTTCAATTATTTTTGGCTTGTTGCACTGGGGTGCCCTCTTGCTCATTCTCACTCTCTCGCAAAATAAGGTTAGAAGGCTTTCAAGAACTTGAGCAGTGGCGCACCTAGAGAGTTTTGTAAAAAGAAAAAGAATAGATTTAATTCTTTAAATAAATTTTTACAACCACCTAAATATATTCAAAATAATAATAAAAAAATATTTTTATCCGTTCAACTCGGTTACCCCCAAGATTAAATTCCGAGTGCCCCACTGCAGATATGCCTCGAAAGAAGGTGACGATTCTAGAGTCTTTTCAACTTGCCTCTACTGCTTTATCACGTAAAATGAGAAAAACTTGCTGTCTCATTCGCTACGCCCAAAACAGAAATGGAGGAGATAGCGATTACCTTATTTCGAGACAGAAACCCCGTCATTATTTCGAGACGACATTATATTCCTCCTGAAAATTGCTAAATAGGCGGAGCTCCAGCTGGCCCTGCTGGAACAGGGAAAACCGAGACCACTAAGGACCTGGCCAAAGCCAATGCCGTCCAGTGCGTGGTGTTCAATTGTTCGGAAGGACTCGATTTCAGAGTATGGAAAAGATAACGTCCTTTGTCTCGGTTCTAGGAGAATCTGATTAATTAATCGTTAGAATTTAGCTTCATTAAAACAGAGCGATTCTGTGATGACAGATGATGGGTAGATTCTTTTCTGGACTGGCGACTTCCGGCGCCTGGTGCTGCTTCGACGAATTTAACAGGATCGACATCGAAGTGCTCTCCGTCATAGCCCAACAGTTGATTACCATCAGGAACGCGAAACTTATCAGAGCCAGAGAGTACGTTTTCATTTTTTCAATGGTTATTAGAAGGTTCATTGGCATCGATGTCCTGTGCACGGTTTTATAGCGTGATTTGACGTAGATACTTTTTAGAAAGCAGTGTTTCTCAACCTTTTTGACTCGCAACCCTCTTTTACAATATTCAAATAACCCATTTTGAATGTGCAACTCCTACCCCCTATAAGGTAAGGTAAATTTAATAAGGTAAACAAACCAAATTAAAAATTGCTATTTCAGAATATAATTCTAACTTAATAATATTAAAACAAAAATCATTTGCTTTACTTTCTCCTCATGTACTACATCTTCATTTTTTTCTCTTTTCTGTTTTTGTTTAACAAGTAATACAGACGAAATAATAATAATTCAAAAACCCGTGGTAACCCCCAGAAAACACTTCGCGACCCACAGGTTGGGAATCACTGCTATAAAGCATCGACAGTATTGTCCAAGAGTCCCTTCTAATGTTTTCTTCGAAATAAACCAAGCAAACAGCTCGCTTTCTACACAAAAAACCCATTTTTGAAAATCTTGCGCGAGTTAAGCTTGGGAACCTTAATCGCGAGGGAAAACATGTTCACAAAGCATCCGACCGAAATTTAATTTTTTTTTTCGAACGCACTTTTTCACATTTACAAAACATGGTGTACACGATAGCTTAATAACTATTCAATCAATTAAATTGCGCTTGTGTATACATATAGTTTATTGCACCCTCTTGGCAATGAACCTTTGGAAAAAAATAAAAACATTTTTACCAACTTTTATTCCATAAATAGTACGAGTGAGTTTTTTTTTTAAATCTTCATTTATTGTTTAAAAGTTTTCCTTACTATTATCACACTCTGGCAACTTAGCTAAAAAAAAATACTTAGCACCGCGGGGGTTTTAGAGGGTTAAAGTTTCAAGGATATCCAGATCCAAGCATCTTGTCTCTTCCCCAGGTTCATGTTCGAAGGACGAATAATAAAGCTCGTAATGTCTTGCGCCACTTTCATCACCATGAATCCCGGTTATGCCGGTCGAACCGAATTACCAGACAACTTGAAGGCGTTATTCCGACCGTTCGCTATGATGGTTCCAGATTACAGTATGCTTGTTGACAGAATCCTCCTAATTCAGGCGAAGGCAAACCTATTTTTTGTTTTGGAGGGTGAAATGACACCTTGAAAAAATACAGAATTTTCTTTTTTGGGGAATATCTCGAGAACGGTGAGAGATATCAAAAAGAAGTTTAAACAAAAATTGCATCTTTCTTCTATATCTACAAAACTACATAAAAATAATAATTGGTTAATAAAATAGTAATAATATAAGTAATAAATAGTAATAATAAAATAAATTGGTTAATAAATAGTAATTGGTGGTGGGGGTAACTTAAAAAATATAGATTTCTCCATAATTATTTCTCGCGGTTTTGTAGATATAAAAAAAGATGCAAATTTTGTTTAAACTCCTTTTCGATATCCCCCACCGTTCTCGAGAATTTTCCCCCAAAAAGAAACTTCTCTATTTTCTTCAAGGGGTGATTTCACCCCCCCCAAAACCGGACTATGGCACCAAAAACAAAATAGTCTTGTCTTATACATGAACTACTCTACTAGCACACAAAGCTGCATAACTTCCTGAATTTTTAGATTGCATAACTTCCCTTGTAACTCAATTTAAATTACCCAACTCTCCCTCGCAGAGCTCATCGCCGAAGTCACTTTGTATTCCGAAGGATTCGAGTCGTCGAGACCTTTGTCGCAAAAGATGACGCTGATGTACACTCTTAGCAGCGAGCAGCTTTCTCAGCAAGACCATTACGATTTCGGAATGAGGTCTCTTTCATCTGTTTTTCTTCATACAAGAATTCACACCTCTTCGTTGCTTATTATTCAAACACCTTCCTCGTTCTTGAAGGGCTGTAAAGAGCGTGCTGGTGATGGCGGGCAGTCTGAAAAGGAATAATCCTGATAGACCAGAAGACGTAGTCTTGATCAGAGCTCTGCGCGAGAGTAATCTGCCAAAGTTCCTGCACGACGACGCCGAACTGTTCGAGGGTATCGTGGGAGACCTCTTCCCAGGCATCGTCATCCCCGAGGAGGACTACGGTATTTTGGAGAAGACAGCTATCCAGGTAATTAAGGGTTGGATTACCTCAGACCAGAGATGGGCATTATTTAAATAAAAAATTATTTAAATAACGTATCAAATAAAAGAGGCTTTATCTTCATTTTTCATCAAATAAAAATAACCCACAGTTACTTTTATTTCAAACGTCGCAATTAATTTTTTTGTTCGACGTGAATTTATCCGACGGCCATAAATAATTTTTTGGCTTGTCGGGAATTTATCCGACGGCCACAAATAATTTTTTTGTTTGACAGGAATTCATTTTAACATTCAAATAATTTTGTCGTCTTTTCATTCATTTGTATTTGAAAATTATTTGAAGCTCAAATAATTCTGAGTGTAGGAAACGAGAGAGAGAGGGGGAGCGTGTGCTAGAAAGCGGCAAGCAGGAGAGCATGATGCAAGGCGGTAGTAGTTACAGCGAGTGGGTACTGGAGCAAGCGAAAAGCCCGTTGCTAATATCCACCTCTCTTTCTAATCTCCGTTCGCTCTCGTTCAAACAACTACCTCCTCGCATCATGCTCTCCTGTTACCGCTCTCTAGCACACACTCCCCCTCTCTCCCGTTTTCTACACCCAGACTTATTTGAGCATCAAATAATTTTCAAATACAAATGAATGAAAAGACGACAAAATTATTTGAAGGTTAAAATGAATTCCCGTCAAACAAAAAAATTATTTGTAGCCGTCGGATAAATTCATGTCGAACAAAAAAATTATTTTTAACGTTTCAAATAAAAGTAACTCTAGCTTATTTTTATTTGAAATAAACATAACTCTCAGTTATTTTTATTTGATGAGTCTCGAATAAAATTTTTGTCTTTTATTCGAAATCAATTTTTTATTTGAAATAATTTTCTGCCCATCTCTGCCTCAGACACAGCTGGATGAGTAGTTTTAATCCTGGACACCTGATTCTCGTAGATAGTGGTAGAAGCAAATCTGCAGCCGGAAGAGTGTACCTTGAAGAAGTCTATTCAGCTGCACGAGTGCTTGCAAGTGAGGCACGGAGTGATGCTGGTTGGACCTACTGGCGCTGGGAAGACCACTGTTCTTGAGGTGAGTCGATTGTTAAATATATTCAGAGCGGGGATTCTTTATGAAGGGAGTCAAGAAATATTTTAGGCCCTAAAGAATTTCTCAACAGGAAAACAGCATAATAAGAACAAAAATAAAAAATAAAAGAAATAAATATTAAGATATTTAAATATACATTTGACTTTTTCATTGCCATGTCGTTAATAATATTAGACTATTATTTTATTATATTAGATATAATATTCTAATTTCCTTTTTGACAGTCCTCGCATTACCACAATCACAATTTCCACAAAATACCACGGGTCCGTAGTATTGTTCATTCTGTGTTTAGAGCCTGAAATTCAAGCCGGTTTCTAAAATTAAATCAATTTCGATGAAATAGAAAATTTTCATTCTCATTTTTTCTTTTTTTTCCTTCTTTCTAAATTGTTCTGGATGCCTTGTACCCGCTGCACCAGGGGAGGGGAGGGGGGCAAAAGGGGCAGTTGCCTCCCCCGGCTTTTGAGAAAAATCGCTTATTTTTCAAAACTGACCTTTATTAAGTTTATACTAAAAAAGGGAATATTTTTAAATTTTGTTTTTTAATTTTTAATTAAATTAGCATTATAAAATGGGTTAAAAAGCAAGAGGGGAATATTTTTCTTTATCATTATCCCAAAGTCTCTCCCTGTGGTTGAACGCAGAGGGAGAATTTTTTAATTTTCATTAAGCGGTGCTTTGGAGAAGCCGAGGTATATTATTTGTAAACATCTTAAGTCACATCAGTGGTCTTCTGTGTTTTTTTTTGTGCGAGGCACCCCTGTCATCGGGCGCAGAAGGAGCATTTTTTATAACTTTTATTAAACGGGTCTTTTGAGAAGCCCTGATTCTAGGGTGCTATATATATTCTTGCATAAGCGTCACTCATAATACTATTTCTGTCGTTATAATGAATAAAAAGAACTTGATCTTGATCCCTGTCTCTTCAGACCCTCGCCAAGACGTACACCCGCCTCCACAAGATGGGCGTACCTGGTCTAATGTACGAACCAGTTCACATGTACATAATCAACCCAAAAGCAGTGACGATCGGCAAATTATACGGGCAGGTGGACATAATGACCAACGAGTGGCACGATGGACTAATTGGATCCACTGTCCGACATGCCTGTTCTGTTAGTAATAATACAAAGCGCAAACTCTTAACTAGTTGAAAATGTAAAATAAAGTCAAGATAGTGCAGTGTTTTCCAAACTTTTTCAGTCGCAACCCCCTTTCATAATATTCCCCTTTTTATATATAAGGTACGGTAAATTTAATAAGGTAAATAAAACAAATTAAAAATAGGTGTTTAAGAATATAATTCCACCTTAATAATATTTAATTATCTTAATATATTTAATTATCTTAATATATTTAATTATCATAATATATTTAATTATCTTAATATATTTAATTATCTTAATATATTTAATTATCTTAATATATTTATTTATCTTAATATATTTATTTATCTTAATATATTTATTTATCTTAATATATTTAATTATCTTAATATATTTAATTATCTTAATATATTTAATTATCTTAATATATTTAATTATCTTAATATATTTATTTATCTTAATATATTTAATTATCTTAATATTTTTAATATTTTTCTTAATATTTTTCATCATCTTAGTTTATAAACGGGTATTGTCCCGTTCATGTTGAAATAAATAAATAAATAAATAAATATTTAATTATCTTAATATATTTAATTATTTTATTTAGTGTGATGGTCGTACTCGCATCTGGATAACCATCTTCGTATTTTTTTATAAACCATATTAAAATAACTAAATCCTAAGAATCGTCAATTAAAAAAAAACGCGGAAACCCCTCAGAAAATTTTCCCGAACACCTTTGGGGTCGCGACCCACTGTTTGGGAAGCACTGAGATCGAAATGCAACATTATTTGAAACACCCCTCTAGTTTACCACAGAGGACCACCAGTGGATCGTGTGCGATGGCCCAGTGGACGCTATATGGATAGAAAACATGAACACCGTCTTGGACGACAATAAAATGCTGTGTCTGGCAAATTCGGAGAGAATTAAATTCACCCCGTACATGCGCATGCTTTTCGAGGTCATGGACCTTGCTCAGGCGTCGCCTGCTACTGTCAGTCGTTGTGGTAGAAAATACTAATCCTTATAATCTATCGTAATCGTAATAATAGTGTTCAGACTTTGTTACATTGTGAAATATAAAATTAATCGTTTTAAGTCAGGGTGAATTTCTGTTTTTGTCTTTCAAGGTATGGTGTACGTGGATCCTGCTGAATTAAAGTGGATGCCGTACGTGAAGACGTGGGTGACAACTCTCCCGGAAGCAACCGTGAAGGATGAGCACCGAGAATTGATCATCCAACTCTTTGGAACATATTTCGAAGATGGGCTGGTCTTTTGCAGCAGGAATTGCGACTTCCCTATTTCCCAGGTCGACGTTTATTCTTCTGCTTAATGGAGGAATAGAAATTTTATTTATTTATTTATTTATTTATTTAAGTAAACGGAAAAGTACCATTAGTGTACATATAATAAAAACAGTGGCGCACTTAGAATTTAATCTTTGGCGGGAGCCGAGTAGAAGGGATAAAAATATTTTTATAGCAAATTCAATGAAATTCATTAGGCGGTTATACAAATTTGTTTAAATAAGAAAATCCAGTTTTCTTTTTTTTTCTACAAAGTTCTTGAATCACTTCAGTCGTGGGTATATTAATCTCCTTTTTTCTTCTTTTGGGGTGTGCCAGGGCCCCTCTGTGTACGCCACTGCAAATAAGAACTTGTGGCAAAAAAGTGTAGAAAAAAACGGACGTGTCACCTAGGCTTATAAAAGTTTGAACGCAGAATTTCTGAAAGAGCTAAAAGTCCAGTGAAATTAAACGATATGTAAAAAGCCCCATCGATGTCACCGCCGCGAAATATTTTACAGAGGGTCAAAGGTGAAAACAACAGTTTCCTGGGAATCTCCCGTTATCTATTAGTTTTACGACGAAAATAGTTATTATAAAATTTGTAGCTTAGGAAATTCTCTACAAAAAAGATTCTATAAGTTTCTTTCGTAGGAATAACCATTTTCGTGTATGACGGCTTACAAAATTTCAACCCTCACACTTCTGAGTTTTGATAATGAAAAGTATAAGGGTTGAAACATTCTAAGCCGTCCTACACGAAAATGGTTACTCCCACAAAAAAAACTCAAAGAACCTTTTTTGTAGAAAATTTCCTAAGCTACAAATTTCGTAATAACTATTTTTGTCTTAAAACTATTTTAAACTGTGTTAATTTAACATTAATCCTCTGTAAAACTTTTCGCGGCACATTGATGGGGAATTTTAACATACTATTTAAACCGCCGAAATAAAGGCTCACACAAAAATGTAGCTTGCTGGGAATTATTTCGCAGATTGGCCATATTTCTGTCTAATTTCACTGAACTATTATGTCACTATCAAAAAGAGTCTAAAACCTTGCAAAACAAATTCGCAGCAATACGTACCTTGAGAAAAGGACCCAATTACTGGCAGCCAACCCAATTACTGTTACGTTAAGCTATTTTACTTAAAATATTTATATTTATACTTAAAATATTTATATTTATACTTAAAATATTTATATTTATACTTAAAATATTTATAAAATATTTATTATTTTAAAATATATATATATTAAAATATTTATAAATATTTATATTAATTTTGCGTAAAATAGCTTAAGGTGACAGTAATTGGGTTGACTGCCAGTAATTGGGTACTTCACCCTATACGATGCACAGAATGAAAGACAGCGAAGCAATATGTATAACGATGTGCGGAGAAATTGCAAGCACCTCGTTAGTGCATAAAAATGTATTCACTCTACTAGTTGAGGGCAATCAATAGTATTAATCAACTTGAATAGAAACAGCAAATAAACTGTCTGTGTTATACCAACAGGTCGATATCAGCAAGGCAAATATGGCCTGCGCGATAATACAGTGCATCTTAAACGAGCCGGGAGCCATGGCAAGGACCGCAGACAGAGCACGGACTAAAACGTTCCTAATACAATCCTTCATTTTTGCTTATCTATGGGCGGTTGGAGGTAACATCATCGACTCCTCCCGAACCATCTTCGAGGCTTTCGTGAGGAAGCAGTTCGAGGAAAACGAGGACGCACTGTAGAGTCCCAACCCCTTCACTTGACTATAATTCTTTCAATTAAATTCATTAATTAAAATTCGTTTACTCGCAGGATCCCCTCGTCAGATTTGTGGGACATCTATATGAACGTCCAGCAACATCGCTTGGACATGTGGATGGATATCATGCCACAGTTCATTTATAACAGTGATGTACCGTTCTTCGATATCCTCGTGCCAACAGTGGACACCGTACGGTTTGGCTACATGATGAAAAAAATGGTGGAAATTAACAAACCGGTGTTCTTCACCGGTGACACTGGTTAGCAGTCTTCTTCTAACGCCTCCCCTTTCGACGGCCACCTGTTATTTTCTAGAAAGAATTACAGATTTGTTTTGAAAAAAAAAGGTGACTGTTCGGATGTTCAGAACGGACGGACTTTATTTTTCTTCTGATAGTGTAGTACGGCAGAGATGGGAATTTTTTTTATTTAAATAAAATTTGGAATGACGAGTAAAAGTTTAAAGAATTATTTGTCATGTTTCGAATAAAGTTAACTCGGGTTACGACACGAATGACAATTTTTTTTAACTTTTATTCGTTATTCGAAATTTTATTTGAATAAAAATTTTGCCCATCTCTGTGTGATAGAGCGTAGAACGCTGAACAATTATTCTACTTAAAGTTTTGTTAGTTTAAAGCTACATTAAAAAAAACGAAAAGACGAAGTAACTTTAACCAAATAGAATAAGTTTTTATTCGAATAAAATTTTTTATTTGAATGATTTCATTTTATTTGAAATTTTTATTCGAGATTATTCGAGATTTATTCGAGATTATTCGAATAAAAATTGATACCGAACTTTGGTGTATTTAGAGTGGAAGTGGGGATAATGTAACGTCATAATATTTACCACGATGGGAATTTCCCCCGGCAACGCTGGTTGAAATCAGGGATGGGCAAAATATGATTTGAAATAAAAATTTCGTACACAAATTTTTTTTCAAATAATTTTTCGTACACAAATTTTTATTTCAAATCATTTTTTGCTCATCCGCTGATTGAAATCCGCTGATTGAAATGCGCTCCAGCGAGAGTTTACTGTACCACATTTTCCGCGGGATAACAGAATAAGTGGAGGGGATAACGCGCACCTTCTTTCGGGGCACTACTGTAATTAATTCTACCAAAGCAACGCGCAACCGTGATTCAAAATATCCCCTGTCCTTCGCAGGTGTTGGAAAGTCGGTGATAACTAAAGTAGTTTTGAATGACCTGGAGGATACAGAGCTCTGGGTGCCCATCACCCTGATCTTCTCCGCTCAGACGACCAGCGGGCGCACGCAGGAGATTCTCGAGCTGAAGCTGGAAAGAAGGAGGCGGACAGCCTTGGGCGCCCCTATTGGGAAACGTGTGTGCGTGTTCGTCGACGACGTGAACATGCCCAAACTGGACACGTACGGTTCTCAACCACCCATCGAGCTTCTTCGGTATTGAAATGAACCGCAGTTATCGCTGGATCAATCGTTCGATCATGCCATAGGCGACCGTTGAATTCCACAGGCAGCTATTAGATTATAATGGAATGTACGATCTAGAGAAGTTATTCTGGAAGGACGTGGAGGACGTGGTGTTCGCGGTGGCATGCGCTCCTCCTGGAGGGGGCAGGAATCCCCTGACCCCGAGATTCGTCAGACACTTCGCGATGCTGCTCATTCCGCCGCCGACTGAGCTGTCCTTGAAAGGGATTTTCAAGTAAATATTTAGGGTCACTTAAGGGGAGGTTCTGGTCTAGAGCCCAGAAAAATAGGTGATATTTAGGAATTAATTAAAGGAAAACTACTATATGTAATTTAATGGGACTTTTTGCATTGTATTAAGGATGTCTTAAATTATAGAAATATATTTTTTGTTTTATAATTAATCATTGCAGACAGCCCTGGGGAGTCGTTAAAGTCAAGGCGTCAAAAAATTGATCCAAATCGGTGGGACCTGTATCTCCAAAAGTTATTATCCGATTCGACTGAAACCTTTTTTATTTTGAAGATTATTCTTTTGGCTAGGGGGGAACTAAAAAAAATTACAAAAATGACATTTTTCTTAGAAAATAACGACACTTCAAGTTTGAAATCACTTTTCCCTGTATTTTTCGTCCTTTCATCGGCTTTGAAAATTATAAATTTTCAACTTTTTGTAATTTTTTTTAGTCCCCCCCCCCCCTAGAAAAAAGAATAATCATCAAAATAAAAAAAGTTTCAGTCGAATCGGATAATAACTTTTGAAGATACAGCTCCCACCGTTTTGAGAACACTGTTTCGAGAAAAACGCGTTTAAAGTTTTAGTGGCCGGTTGTCACCCATGCATTTGCCGCTACTCAAATGCCTATAACTTCGGGAATTTTACGAATTTCTACAAATCCTTTTAAACACGTTTTCCTAATAGGTTGAACATTTGAAAAATGAAATAAAAAAAATCGACATTTAGACCAGAACCTCCCCTTAAGGGGACAAACTACTGTAACGGTCCGAAATGTAAGGGTGTTTTCGGGAATTTATTTCACCCAAACAACGCAAGTAAATCAATGTATTGCTTAGTATAGTTAATAGTGTACATATCGAAGGGTAAGAAAATTTTTTTTCAATCAAATTCATAAATCCGTTTCCTGTATACTCTTCGTCAAAATAAGCGCTGCGGTAAAAACATGCTAGTCGCGTTGACAGTACCCAGGCCATATGGTTAATCCGCATTCAAAAAGTCAATAATATTTAGAAACTAGAAGTTTACGTGAAGCTCTTACGTGACGATCAAAAAAAGTCAAAATTGTAAAAAATTACAATATGATGGAGCACTGAAAAAAATCATGTTTTCGGGGTACAAAATTGGGGAAATGTTGATAAAAAAAATAGAAGCAGGTCTAAACTTGAAAAAAAAAACTGATCGTCACGTAATAGCGACGGGTTTTAGGTACAATAAATATCCTTGCTCATGTCAATTGGCCGTATAGTTTTCTCTGTAGACTGTCAAATATAATTCTGAAAAATATAATTCTGAGGAAAACGCGTTCCAAGTTCCGCGGGACTTAGTCGCGCGCTTGACACCGCTTCGCAGAAAATACTATATCTCCGTCAATTTTGCGAATTTAACACAGATTTTCAAAGTTAAAAACGTTCCTACCATAATCTCTTTAATTTTCCCCTATTCTGCAATATTTGAACTTTAATTAAAAAAAAAATCATCGCTCTATCTCATTTCTATCAAAAGTTCTTTGATTTTTACACAAACTTGATTACTTTGACCCACTGTGCGTCGTTCGAAGGTCGAGTCGCGTCTATTATTGTAGAATCTACACCATTAAGAATTTAATCTTATAGCTTTTAATGCCTATCCTTCAGCTACTATTCTATACATTCCATTTGCATAAAAATAAATCAATTTTCAGACAAATTTTAATAAAAATGTCCCCTTGAAATTTGACGGACGCTGATAAACCGACTTTCGTAGGGCGATAATAACAGGCTTCCTGGATGACTTCGTGGAGTCTGTGAAGCTGATAGGAGACAGAATAGTGAACGCCACCGTGGACGTGTACCAGAGGATCGCGGAGGACCTTCTGCCGACGCCAGAGAAGAGCCACTACATCTTCAACCTGCGCGATCTGTCCAAGTGTATTCAAGGTATCATGCAAGTGGACGCTACGGTTGTGAAGCAACCTATGGAGATGTACAGGTACCAGGGAACCTTCGCCAAGATACGAGAGATTTTTAGTATTTTCAATTATTTTATTCTATATTATTTTAGTTATATCTGTGATATTAATCCACTTAAATGTTCGTATGCAGGGTGGATGTACCGTTTGTGGCCATTGCACTGTTTTTGGCCATGTGCATAATTATCTTATTTTTAAATTACCTGCAGATCATTATTCTGTGGAGAATTTCACATCATAAATATTTTGTTTAGTATACCGCTCGAAATATAAGGTTACATTTATTGCTTACACGGAAAAATATTATATTTTTTAAGAAGTGGCCAAAACTGGTACAAAATATCTTAAAGTGGCCACAAATGGTGCATCTACCCTATTCATATTGTATACCGTTAAGGAACTAGTTTTTGATCAGTTTAGGGAGTTTCCCGCTTTAATATTTATTTTTAACCTAATAAAACTTTCAACCATAGACTTTTTTTATACTAAAAGATGAATTAATGTTTACACTTTAAGGAAAAATTTTAAAAAGTTGAAAATAAGTATAATTTAATTATTTATAATGTTAGGGAATAATAAGGTGATTAGGAACTAGTTTTTGATCATCTGAAAATACATGGGAACTAATTTTTTATCAGGTCAGGAACTAGTTTGAATTTTCCTTTTTTATGTTAGTAATTATTTCAAACAATTATTTAAGGACAAAAACTGAAAAGAACGATTTATTTCATGAACTGATTAAAAATTAGTGCCTGATCGAGAACTAGTTCCTTAACGGTACTAATAGGGTTTTCCCGTAGATAATAATAATAATAATAATAATAATAATAATAATACCCTGAAGAGGACTTCCCAAGATCGAAATACACTTCGCCTGTTGCAGGCTCTTTTACCACGAGTGCCTTCGAGTCTTCCACGATCGACTGATCAATCTGGAGGACAAGACTTACTTCTTCAGGCTCCTCAACAACATTTGCGCCAGTACGTTTGCCGTGGAAGTGATGCGACTCCCCGACGACAAGATTATCGAGAAGCCGCCGCTTCTGCTGTTCGGTGACTTCATGACTTTCGGCGCCGCCAGAGAGCAGCGAGTTTACGAGGAGCTCACGGATATCTCGAAGGTCAAAGAGATTTTACAGGTCCGTCAGTCATTGAAGTGTGTAGACTGATGTGGGTACCCAGTACGCGGTGGTGCATTCTTTAAATTGATGCTGCAGGACTACTTAGAGGACTACCAGTTCTCTGTTGGGAAAGAGATGGGTATGATCTTCTTCACGGACGCCATAGAGCACGCCTGCAGGCTCGCGAGGATTCTAAGATCGGAGAGGGGCAACGGCCTTCTTGTCGGGGTTGGCGGAATGGGGAAACAGAGTCTTACTAAATTGGCGTCTCACGTGAATGGATACAAGTTCGTAATTCGGGTGATCGAAAGTGTGGTACAACTGGACTGGAGGTGATCCCTTGTGGGAGAATAAATGAAAAGTGCAGAATAACATTTTTTTTCATCAAAGGCTTACTGTTTGAGAATGTAGAATGATTTGATGAGAATTATGTTTAGTCTTCGGAGGAGTTCGATTAATTTTTGATGATTTATTCAGAACGTCTGAGGTTGCCGGTAGGTGAGTTACGACTGATTTGGCGAGAACATGCGGTAGGAAATGAGGACGATGATAGAGGGGGGTCGAGATATAGTTAGAATAGAGGCGATAATAATGGAAAGAGAGATCAGAGAAGGAAAGGTAGACAGATTTCTTCTTCATCTTCACCTTCATCTTCATTTTCATGTTCATCTTTTTCTTCAACTTCATTTATACTTTCATCTTTATCTTCAACTTCATCTTCATCTTCACTTTCATCTTCACTGTCATCTTCACTTTCATTTTCACCTTCATCTTCACTTTCATCTTCACTTTCATCTTCACTTTCATCTTCACTTTCATCTTCACTTTCATCTTCACTTTCATTTCCATGTTCAACTTCATCTTCATCTTCACTTTTATCTTCACTGGCATCTTCAGGTTCAACTTCACCTTCACTTTCATCTTCAAATTCATCTTCACTTGAATCTTCATCTTCACTTTCATCTTCAACTTCGTCTTCATCTTCAACTTCATCTTCGCCTTCACTTTCATCTTCACTTTCATCTTCACTTTCATCTTCACTTTCATCTTCACTTTCATCTTCACTTTCATCTTCACTTTCATCTTCACTTTCATCTTCACTTTCATTTCCATGTTCAACTTCATCTTCATCTTCACTTTTATCTTCACTGGCATCTTCAGGTTCACCTTCACCTTCACTTTCATCTTCAAATTCATCTTCACTTGAATCTTCATCTTCACTTTCATCTTCAATTTCGTCTTCATCTTCGCCTTCACTTTCATCTTCACTTTCATCTTCACTTTCATCTTCACTTTCATCTTCACTTTCATCTTCACTTTCATCTTCACTTTCATTTCCATGTTCAACTTCATCTTCATCTTCACTTTTATCTTCACTGGCATCTTCAGGTTCAACTTCACCTTCACTTTCATCTTCAAATTCATCTTCACTTGAATCTTCATCTTCACTTTCATCTTCAACTTCGTCTTCATCTTCAACTTCATCTTCGCCTTCACTTTCATCTTCCCTTTCATCTTCACTTTCATCTTCACTTTCATGTTCAACTTCATCTTCATCTTCAACTTCACGTTCACTTTCATCTTCAACTTCATCGTCACTTGAATCTCCATCTTCACCTTCACTTTCATCTTCGGCTTCATCTTCATCTTCATCTTCATCTTCATTGTACATTTTCCGTTTCTCAATTTCCATTTGTCTTTTATATCGGTATTAAATACAGTAGGGGACAAAAGTAAGTGAACACTTTTAAAATCGTATAACTTCTTCAACATTGGCCCAAACAACTTAAATAGAAACTTGTGTCAAAAATCGCGAAATTTCCGAATCAGCGATTATGGACCTTATTCTGCGATCTTTAAGCGTTTATAGCTCAGAGCAACGTTAACCGATTTTGATGAAAGTTTAGGCGTGTACACAACTTATTTCAACCTACAAAAGCCATTTTTTAAACTTTCATTACGAGCACAAACAAAAAAGCTGAAAAAATGATCTTTCCTATTTTTTTGCTATTCCGACCAATTGCAACTTTTTTCAAAATGACGAAACACATCACTTAGCAAACTAATCCTTCTAGTTTCTAAAAAAACTCAAGTTGTTTGGACCAATTTTGAACAAGTTATACAATTTTAAAAGTGTCCACATACTTTTGTCCCCCTACGTACATATGCATATTTTTTTATATATTATTTATTTTTGTATATTTCTTGCCTTACTGAATTTATACACACACCAAGTATCATGTAGCCTTGTTACGTAATGTGTTCAAACCTGTTTACGAATAATAATAATAACAATCTTTAATGTGTAAGAAATTCAAACACTCACTTCTCGATAAACTCGATTTTAAAAAATCGCTAATTACAAAATTATCCGTAAATATGGTACAACTGTGTATGGAATGAATAAATCGAAATTGTAGACTAACTGTTTTCAGACAAATCGATTTGAAGGTGGAATCGACTTTTAGATCTTCGAGCTCAATTTTCTCGACGACCAAGCTTCAAACGAAAAAAATTTTATTCTACATTTTTCATAACGAATCACCTACTGCCGGTGTGTGCCATTATTTCGAACGCACCCTGTATAAACCACGCAACGTGTTAATAAACTACTACCTCCGAAACTCGAGCCACAAACTCTTCAAGGTGTTACCAGATAGAAGTGACTCGCACGTACGATAGAAATTCCTGGCACGAGGACCTCCGCCGCTTCTACTTCGAGCCGGGCACACACGCGAAGCACACGACGTTTTTGTTCACGGACACTCAGATCGTGTACGAGGAGTTCCTGGAAGATATCAATAACACCCTCAACACAGGTAAGCTCCTCGCGGTATCTTAAAATTTAAAGAGACCACTCGTTCTTGGATCTGTCCAGGCGAAGTACCGAACTTGTACGAAGCAGATGAACTGGAGAAAGTGATCATAGCTACCAGGCCCGCGGCGCAAAAAGCTGGGATCAGCGAGGGAAACAGAGATGGGATTTACCAGTTTTTTATTGGAAGAGTCAGGAACCAGCTGCATCTGATGATCTGTATGAGCCCCATAGGCGATGCTTTCAGGTCTGTTCTACGATTTAAACACGTCGCACAGTGTTTCGCGTAATGGAAAAAAGTCAAGAATCCGAAGTGTTTGATCCACGAATTCATTCATCTTAAAATGTTAAGAAAGGAACGTAGATTTCAATGTTACCCATAACTTCTGCTGAATTTTTTATTTTGTTGTCAAAAGTGATACTAGAAATTCATTACAAATTTCTGCTTTAAAATTTCTGCATTACAAATGTTTATGCTTTTCATTTGATGTTTATAAGTTGTGTTTAATATTGGCATACCTTCAAAACTGCCGAGTCAGTTTTTTACAATACTAACAATTTGTACTAATTTTTTATGTTAAGTGTTTACCAACTTCAATTGGACTTTTAAAAAAAAACACCAAAAAATACCTCTGTGATGTTTTCGAATATTGATTCAGGGATCATTAAACTTTATATTCACGTCAATTTCAGCTGCACATATTTGCACAAAACCGTAATATGAATCGAAACCTTATGTGAATCTACACATCCGATATGCTATTTCCAATTGTTTATACAATATCTACCATGAATTTTCCATTCTGGATGCTGTCTTCAGTTTTAAAATAGCAGTTAAACGCGATTCACGCGAAAATAATAATTAGATAAAAAAATGTTTCGAACAAAAGTTAGTCAGTATACAGTTGACAACAAATTGCGAAAGTAAATATTAATAAAAAACCTTTTATTCACTAAAAAACTCAAGATCGCCTTAATTTTTTTAATGTAACTGTATATATTTTTATACACCAATCGATGCATTTTTATATTCTCTTTAAAAAAGTATTAGGGTACTTAGGACGAAAACTGATTAGTTCGGAAGTTATGAGTTTTGTCCCGAACGCCCATATACGGGGAACACTGTGCGTCGGCGTGTTTTCACGCCGAGGGATTATTTGCACCCTCCTGGCGTGTTTTCACGTTCATATTTCTTGAGAAGTATCGAAAGAATTGGCTAAATATCCCCAGGGCCCGATCTAGGGCAGCACAAGCATGGCAACTGGCCCAGAGCGGCGAATTTGGGGGCGGAAAAATTGGTAGAAAGAGAAAATTAAAATCAGTAAAACCACTAAAAAAAGTACAACTTTTTTAGAACTCTTTCTTTTCCAAAATCTTTTTTTATAAAATCAGAATCTAAATTTCGGACGAAGCCGAATAGTACAGTACTTTTTTTTATCAATTTTAAGATAAAAAAAGTACAACTTTTTTAGAACTCTTTCTTTTCCAAAATCTTTTTTTATAAAATCAGAATCTAAATTTCGGACGAAGCCGAATAGTACAGTACTTTTTTTTATCAATTTTAAGATAAAAAAAGTACAACTTTTTTAGAACTCTTTCTTTTCCAAAATCTTTTTTTATAAAATGAGAATCTAAATTTCGGACGGAGCCGAATAGTACAGTACTTTTTTTTATCAATTTTAAGATAAAAAAAGTACAACTTTTTTAGAACTCTTTCTTTTCCAAAATCTTTTTTTATAAAATGAGAATCTAAATTTCGGACGAAGCCGAATAGTACAGTACTTTTTTTATGAATTTTAAGATAGTAAATTTACTTAAAATTGATAAAAAAAGTACTTTACTATTCGGCTTCATAATAATAAAAGCTTTTTATTTCTTACAAAAATATAAAAAAGAGTGTAAATGTACTTTTTTATATTTTTTTTTATGAAACAAAAACTTTTATTATTCAAAATATGCCTACAAAGCATGTCTCTCACTGTCAAAAATTATGTTTTAAATTAATCATTTATGATTAAATACAAAGGGCGGCAAAAATTATTTTTTGAGAAGCTAGATCGGACGCTGAGTATCTCCGGATGTTTGCTCGGACCGAGTTAAGCAGAGATTTTTCGGTATTTTTAAAAAAATCCGCGCCACTCAAAGTGCTATTTCTTCTATGCAAATAGCTACTGCTAGACATTGTTGCCAATTTAATATACGATCTATCTTCGTAGATATCGCTGTCGCATGTTCCCTTCATTGGTAAATTGCTGCACGATTGACTGGTTTACGAAATGGCCGAACGAAGCCCTGCTCTCTGTGGCGGAGAGCTCTTTAAGTGCGATTATGGAGCCAGGTTCAGAACAGCTAGCTGGCCTTAGCTCTATTTGCGTCTTGATCCACGAAGTACATTACCGACGAAATCAATAAGAATTAGATTATGCTGGAGAAAAAGAATCGGGGGCGGCAATTGAACTCGGGGGGCCTTTCACATTAGGGTGACTGTTCGTATTTGGAAATAAGCTAGGTAGTCAAATTTTGAAATGTGATAAATTTTGGAGGGCGACAAATTCTGTGCAAACAATATTAGAAAAGATTTAAACACAGAAGCTTCAGAGAACTTTTAAAACAATTCACTTATTTTATGTAGCGAATTAGCAATGACTCAGATGTGAGTTGCGATATTGAATTAATTTAAAATTGTTTGGATTCTTCTAAATTAAAATATTTTATGATATTTCACGAATTGGGCGACAGACGCTTGTTAACCCTCTAGTGCATAGATTTTTAATTCAGTTGGAAAAATTAGACTACTCTAATTTGGGGATGAAAAGACCGAATCCGATGTCTGTTTTCAATTTGGAGGAAATAATAATAATAATAATAATAATAATTTTCGCAGGGTACGTAATGCAAAAATGCATTTCAAACTAGATTTCTGTCAAATTGTAAACTTAGATTGACATGTTTCTTAAACCAATATCTGCGCTGTGACACTACTTTTAGGCTGGCAAATGAGAATTCTCAATCCCTGGGTTAAACAGGTGCCCGCCTTAAGGCAGGCGTATGCACTAGAGGGTTAACCTAGGGGCGCAAAATCTTCAAATCCGCCCTTGAGCAGATCTCCAACCCGGAAATTCAAAACATTATGAAACTTTGCAAAAACCACACCCCAAAAATAAATAATTTTTTTCTACCCTTAATAATTGATTTATAATTGAGAGAAAAATATATAAAGTACAGTTAGTATGTAGCTATTTTTTTTCATTCAAAAATCTTAAGTAATAACCAAGAAAAAAATAATAACTTTAAGGGCGTTTACCCCCGTATTACCCTTAAACGAGGGAGTAGCGATCTGAAACTTTACGTAATGGTGTTTCAGGTAAGGAGCATTGTTTAAAAAATAACAACTTCAAGAATCGACATGAGGGCTGTTTGCCCATGCTTATCCTGCTAGACCCTTTGAGCAGCAAAAAAAAAATCCGTGATACATATCTATATATCCTCTACATATCCTCACAGTTTCATAATCTTTTCAATTTCCAAGATAGGAACCTTCCCTTGTGAGCTCCTCGACGATTCCTCTTCTCCTAATTCATACACCCCTAAATAGCTGTTGCGATCATAAAAAACACTGAATTTCAAACACAACTACTCAAAATTGCAGAGCGTGGAGGAGGTGACGGCTAGGTTCTACATAGAAATGCGGCGGAGATACTACACCACGCCCAGCAGTTACTTGGAGCTGCTGAAGCAATTCCGAACGACTTTGGAGAAGAAGAAGCTAGAGATAGAGTCGTTGAAGAGTAAAATAATGAATGGCCTCAACGTAAGTACTTTGCTTCAAAAAAACAATACCAGGTACCCAAAGGATCAGCATCCACGTTGCCTGCGTAGAAACTTCTCGAGACTAACCAAATGGTAGGCGTGATGAAGGAGCACCTGGTGATCCTCGCCCCGAAGCTTAAAGCGAGCACGGACGAGGTGTCGAATCTGGTGAAAATCATCGCGAAGCAGCAGACCGAGTGCGACAAAGTGAAGCACGTTGTAACCGCTGAAGAAGCGATAGCAAAAGTAACGACAAACACACTGAAATTACCTCTGCAGTAGGATTTGTCGGTTTTTGAAAATCAGGTTTAAAAATCGGTTTTTATTTATATATTTGTAAAATTTGAAAACTGGTTTTTAAATTTAAAAACCCGGGTTTATATACTAGAGTTAATATGCAGAAATGAATGAATTATTTAATTAAAAAACGTTAACATTTTTACTTGAAATAGTCTTGAATACAAGAATATTATATTAGGTAACAGTTTAATGTAAAACTAATCTTCATGAGTACACATATTTCCAGAAAAAAATACTAAATGGAATAAAGATTTATAATTTGGTACCAGCTTTCAAAAGATTTATAATTTGTACGGATTGTAGTTATTTTAGATTTTTTCATTTTGTTTTGTATGCAGTCTATTTTATCGTTTTATATTTCTATAGACCCATAAATATTAAATGAACTCAAGAATTGTACGTATTGTTACGGTTTCTGGTTATTTTAAATTATTTTTTTATTTAGTTTTGTATAGACAGTACATTTTATTTTTTATATTTTTGTATTTTCATAATCTTAAAGAAACTGAATATTTTTAAAATAAGTTCAAATATTTATTTACTATTTTAAGTATGTTTTTCGTGAAAAATCGAAAACTGGTTTAACCGGTTTTTTGGGAATATTGGAATTCAAAAACCGATTTTTTCAAAAGTCAATTTTTATATACAGTAATTCTTCGTTATTGTCCCGTTTTTACCACGCGTAATAGTCCCGCTCACTATCCCCACCATGGGGAAGATGACGCAAAGCTCGGCGCAGATGGCGCCACTAGTGCATGTACTGTGGATGTGCCTGAGTGTATATGTGTGAACTGTTTGCGCGCGAAATTTTCATTTGTGTATTGTATAAATGTGACTGCGTGCTGGTGGCGTCACGGGTGGGAAAAAGTTGCAGTCATCTTCCTCATTTCTTGGGATTGACTGTGAGAGAACGAAAGAGACGACGGCAACTTCGTGTCAACTGTTTCGTTCCCTCTCGCTCGGCTCTTGGGTTTTCTCACTCGCGGCATCGGCCGCACGGAATAGTCTCAGAGCACATACTACTCTAAGGGAATAGTGTCCGCATCGCGTTATTGTCCCGCCGCCAGCCCCGTTCATCGGGACTATAACGAGGCCTTACTGTATTCCAAATCTGAGGGTATTTTTTCAAACGCGTGGCAGTGGTGGAATGTTTATGCTTTTCAATTGATTTTATAAATTCTGTTTAATATTGCAGAGTCGGTTTTTTAGAATACTAACAATTCTTACTAATATTTTACGCTGAATTTATTTTTATTATTATTATATTATTTTATTTTATTATTTTTTTTTATTTTTTTTGTGGACCGTGTGTTTCATGTTCGCTAGTTAAAAGCTGACGAGACGGCAGTTCTGGAAGCAGACGCTAGGCAAGACTTGGAAGCAACGATCCCAGCCCTGCTGGAAGCTCAGAAGGCGTTGGAAGCGTTGAACAAAAACGATATCAACGAGATCCGCGTGTTCAACCAGCCTCCGCACTTAGTGCGCTTCGTTATGCAGGCAGTGAACTTGCTGCTGGGTGAAAAGTGTGTGTTCGTTGGAAGGTTGAATGTCTAGAAGCCCTGTTATTTTTTAATTCCTTTGCTAGGACCGATTGGCCATCCGCCAAGTTGGTTCTGGGTGACATCCACTTCCTCGACCGATTGATCAATTACCCGAAGGACGACATAAGCGACAAGCTTCTGGCGAAGTTGCAGGAGTATATCAATCATCCAGAATTCAAGCCACACCTGGTGGCCAGGCAGAGCAAAGCGTGCAGGTCGATGTGCATCTGGGTGAGAGCCATGGATGGCTACGCTAAGATTTACAGGGTCGTCGAACCGAAACGGCAGAGGTGAAGCAGATTTATTTAATAAGCGAACATTGCCAACTGCAAAATTCTGATTTTAATGAAACTTAAGGCGAAGGTTGAGAATACTGGAGTTTTAAAAATTCTTTACGGTCGAAATTCTAATTAGGGTCCTTATTACTGTCAGTACCCCTATTACTGCCACTTTATTTATTTTGCTTAATAAAAATGTAACGTATAAAGAATAGTGTACAACAATAATATTAATAATAAGAAAAACAGTCCCAATTTAATAATAATATTATTGTTGTACACTATTCTTTATACGTTACATTTTTATTAAGCAAAATAAATAAAGTGGCAGTAATAGGGACATCTACCCTATTTTATTTAATACTGAAGTTTGCAAGGAGTAATTTATTTTATTTTGGAGGGGTGAAATCAGTCCTTAAAGCTGTCGCATTTTTTCGTTTTTTAATGTAACTTTATTTTTCTTTTGGCGATGTGATAGAGAATAAAAAACTGAACGATTTTTATATTTCAAGTTTTCTTCTATCTTCCACCGTTACGAAATTATATTAAATGAACGAAGAGGCGATAACTTTAAGGGTTGATAGTGATTTCAACTAGGGCTGGGATTATTCGAATAATTTAATATTCGAATATTTTACAAGTATTCGAATGCTACGAATAAACTTCGAATATTTGAGTATTCGAATGTTATTATTCGAATACTATTCGAATGTTATTATTCGAATACTATTCGAATGTTATTATTCGAATACTATTCGAATGTTATTATTCGAATACTATTCGAATGTTATTATTCGAATACTATTCGAATGTTATTATTCGAATACTATTCGAATATCGATGTATTCGAATACTATTCGAATATCGATGTATTCGAATACTATTCGAATAGTATGGTGTGGAGTGGGTCAAAATCAGCTTACAAGATTTCACCCTGAAAAATGAACCTCAACAACTTGATTTATAATTCACACCATACTATTCGAATACATCAGTATTCGAATACTCAAATATTCGAATAGTATTCGAATACTTGGATATTCGAATTATATTCGCCAAATAATTGAACAACTGAAGTATTCGAATATTCGAATACCAAATAATTCGATAAATAGTCCCAGCCCTAATTTCAACCCTTCAGACTGAATTTACTCAGAAAAAAATCACGCAAAGTTTTATTGAAACTAGAATTTTTGTGTTGGCAACGTTTCCTTGTAAGAAACACTTGTCGCGTCTTAGTGAGCCTATAACGAAGTGCGTTTGCGTAGATTATACGCGGCTGAAGCGGAGCTCCAAGCGATCATGGAGGTCCTCGCCCTGAAGCAGAAGGAGCTCGCCGAACTGGAGGAGGAAACCGAGGTGCTGAAGAAAGCTTTTGACGAGGCTGTGAAGAATTTAAATAAACTGGAAGCCGAAATGGAGTTGGCGGAGGCGAGACTGAATCGGTCAGGTCGACTCACGTCTGCTCTATCGGACGAGCGAATTCGATGGGAACAACTGACACGCGTACGACAAACGGGTTTCATTTAATCTAATGATACCTTCAAAATATCACGGAATGGAAAATGTGGAAGCTTCTTCTTTGTCTCAATCTGTAGGGTTTCGATCAGCAAATGATCAATTTAACTGGCGACACCATGGTTGCTGCGGGAGCACTTGCCTACCTGGGTGCTTTTACTAACGAGTACAGAGAGGAACTGGTGAAGAGTTGGCTCGCCAATTGCCGGGAGTATCGTATCAAGACTACAGAAAACTATAATCTCATTTCGATATTGGTTGATCCTTATGACATTCGACTTTGGAACACTCACGGTTTACCAAGGGATAAAGTCAGCACGGAGAATGCTATTTTTGTTACGCAAGCCGGGCGGTGGCCTTTAATGATAGATCCTCAAGAACAGGTGAAGAGAAGAAAGGCTCTTTTCTTTTTTCTAATCTCGTTCCTCTTCTTCCTATTTTTTATTTTTAAGCTTCTTCGTCTATTTTTCTTCTTGCAGGAATAGGATTCATAATTCCTATTTGCGGGATCTATTTTTCTTCTGGTAGGAATAGGTTTTATATATAATTCCTATTTGCGGAATCTATTTTTCTTCTTGTAGGAATAGGATTCATAATTCCTATTTGCGGGATCTCTATTTTTCTTCTTATAGGAATATGTTCCATAATTCCGATTTGCGGGATCTATTTTTCTTTTTGTAAAAATAGGTGGTTTTATAACTCCTATTTCCGGGATCTCTATTTTTCTTCTTGTCGGAATAGGTTTCATAATTCCTATTTGCGGGATCCATTTTTTTTCTTGTAAGAATAGGATTTATATATAATTCCTATTTGCAGGATCTATTTTTCTTCTTGTAGGAATAGGATTCATAATTCCTATTTGCGGGATCTCTATTTTTCTTCTTATAGGAATATGTTCCATAATTCCTATTTGCGGGATCTATTTTTCTTCTTATAGAAATAGAATTTTTATAATTTCTATTTGCGGGATCTATTTTTCTTCTTATAGGAATATGTTCCATAATTCCTATTTGCGGGATCTATTTTTCTTCTTATAGAAATAGGATTTTTATAATTCCTACATGCGGGATCTATTTTTCTTCTTGTAAGAATAGGTGATTTTATAATTCCTATTTACGGGATCTCTATTTTTTTTGTAGGAATAGGTTTCATAATTTCTGTTTGCAGGATCTCTATATTTTGCTTCTTGTAGGAATAGGTTCTATAATTCATATTTGCGGGATCTATTTTTTTCTTCTTGTAGAAATAGGTTTCATAATTCCTATTTGCGGGATCTATTTTTCTTCTTGTAAGAATAGGTTTTATGTTTCCTATTTGCGGGATCTCTATTTTTCTTCTTGTCAGAATAGGTTTTATTATATATAATTCCTATTTCCGGGATCTCTATTTTTCTTCTTGTAGGAATAGGTTTTATAATCCCTATTTATAGGGGAGCCACGGAAAAAATGGACCTCGGGCGACGGGGATTCGAACCCACGACCCTCAGCGTACTAGTCAGGCGCCTAACCAACTGCGCCAAAGTCGATCCTCCGAGATCTCTTATTCTGAACTCCCTCTTATGTTCCTGATCCCACATTCTGCACCTCTATTATTCAATATTTCTATATTTACTCCCACCTCCCGCCTCCTATTTCTCATACAACTCCCCACCACGTGCTCCCACGATTCTCCTCCTATACAAATTCTGCATCTTCCCTCTTCCTTTCCCCAATAACCTCGTCGCGTTCTCTAGTCTAAATCTAGCAATTCTTATCCCCCCCCTTTCTTTCCCCTTCCCCAGTCTCCTAAATTTTGCCGTTAAAATTCGCACAGGCGAACAGGTGGATACGGAGCATGGAGCAAGACAACAACCTGAGGATATGCAAACTGACGGATCCAAATTTCAGCAGGATACTGGAAGCCTCCATCAGACTCGGGACACCCGTGTTACTCGAAGAAGTTGGGGAAACGCTGGATCCCAGCTTGGAGCCAATCTTGCTTAAGCAAATCTTTCTCTTGGTACGACATTGATGTTATCATTTATCTAGGAGCGGTTAAGAGAACGAGACGGTTATCATGTAAAATTACCGTGACGCTATGCAGGCCGGCAGACCGCTGATACGATTCGGAGATACGGACGTCGAGTACGATGACAATTTCAAGCTATACATCACGACGAAAATCGCGAACCCCCATTATCTCCCGGAAATCTGTATCAAAGTGACGATAGTGAACTTCACCGTGACGATGGGCGGCCTCGAGGATCAATTGCTCGCGTACGCCTTTCAAGTCCTCAGATCACTTCGCGCGACTAACGGGGGACATCATTCAACTCTCCCACATCGATTTTGATAAAACCTGGCATATATATAGAGCACCCAAAAATATTAACTACACATTTTTTCAGCAATAGAAATTTATATTTAGGGGTGAAATCACTCTTCAAAGTTGGGGGTTGCAAAACTGTTTAGTCGAATAACTCGAAAATTAGTGGGGATAGAAAAAAATGATAAAGAGGAAAATTGCATGATTTTTTATGAGGAATAACATGGCGTAAGCGGAAAATATTTATTCCACTAAATAGTCCTCCAACCCCCAAGTTTGAAGGATAATTTCACCCCCTAAGCATGAATTTTCGCCGCTAAAAAATTTGTATGTAATATTTTTAGCTACTCTATAAATATGCTGAGTTTCATCAAAGTTTTACCTGGATTTTATGCTACTACATCCTTTTTTTATTCTACACAGCGACGTAGTGCGCCTCGAGAGGCCAGATCTCGAGACGATGAGGAACGATTTGATAACGAAGATCAACGCGGACAGGGGTCAACTGCAGAGCATCGAGGACAGAATATTGACGTTGTTGTACGGCGCTGGCGACGACATTCTTGATAACGAGGATCTCATTGAAACCCTAAACGACAGCAAAGAAACATCCGCGATCATCGCGACGAGATTGATCGAGAGCGAAGCTACTGAAAAAGAGATAACAGTGGCGCGGGAGAGGTATCGATCTGTCGCGAATCATGGATCGGTGCTCTACTTCGTCGTGGCGAATCTCGCTGTTATAGACCCCATGTATCAGTTTTCGTTGAAGTACTTTAATCAGGTGAACTAATCTAAACATACTTTAGCTTTAAGGGGGAACACCACTGTGACAGTAGGAAAAATGAGCCCATTTTTAAGGTTTTTTTTAGGAATATCTTACCGTTTTCATTTTCCTGTTAAACAGGATGGCGTTTCAAGCATTTCGCTTATACTGTGCCCAACGAACAATAGTCATACCTTTTTCCTTCTCTCTCTCTCCTTCAGGTCCCAGCAGCAGCGGCGCACCGGGAGGAGAAAGGTGGGCACCCATCTTTCCCCAGTACCCGCCCCGTGATGTTTAACTTCGGTGATCTAGCGAGAACCGGTGTTTTCATCACGGCTAAGGCCGCTGGTTCTTACCGGTTTCATATAAAATTGTAATTATCTATCTTTAGTACAATGTCTTAGGAGATTATAAAAAAAATTAATATAGAAAAACATGCATAAATTTTCATATACAGTTAATCTTCTAGACCCTCCACAAGAAACTCTGAAGTCAATTTGTTTTTTATATAATCTATATGAGTGTAGTTTCCGTTGTACGAACCGATTTTTTAAAAAATTATTTTTGTAAAAATGATGCGCTTTAGAAGAAAAAGTTTCAAAAATCCGCAAAAAATGCATAATTTTTCAAGCGTATTTAAAAAAATATGTTTTTGATCGTATAACAAGATAATCTTGTTTTAAAGATCCTGTCAAAATTTTAAGTCGATCGGATAAAAATTGACAGAGTTATTCGATCAGTTAGAAAAATGTCGTTTCGAGAAAATCGCGTTTAAAGTTTGACTTGTAATACGTTTGTAACCGTGATGCGTTTCTTCGAAAATTCTTCGAATATCGATTTGAAATTTTCAGAGAGTATTTTTGAATAAAAAAGTGAAAAAAAAGAATCGAAATTTTTTTCAACTTTAACAGTGGTGTTCCCTCTTAACTATTTTACTGTTTATCACGTGCGAGGCACGGACAGAGTAAAATACAGAAATAAAAAAATATTTATCTAAATAGATACTTTCGGTTATGATAAAAATGAAAAAAAAAAAAATTTTATTTAATATTTACTAATATAATAACATATTTATTTAAATAAAGAAATAAATATTTTAGTACAAGTTTCAATTTTAATTTGCGAACCAGAATTTTAAATTTTATTAAACTGTGAAAAGGTAACTAATAATTGATCCAACCTTCTACTCTGATCTTCTACTGTGCCTCCAGATATTTAACACAGTGATCGAAACGACCGAAAAGGAGGACGATTTGCGGAAACGCTTGCAGACGCTGGTCGGGGAAATAACGTTATCTATTTACACGAACGTATCGCGGGGTTTATTCGAGAAACACAAGCTGGTTTTCAGCTTCATGCTGAACATTGCGATACACATAAACAACGAGACCGTGGCCCTGGCGGAATGGAATTTTATGTTACGAGGTGCCACGCAAATTACCGTGGTAAGCTGCGATTTGGAGTCACTGATTTATTTGCAAAAGGAATGTTTGGTATTCATGAGTAATGTTCTCTGATTAGAAAGAAATGCCAGTTCACCCTACTTTAACCACCAGGATGTGGGTTACAGCGAATTATTTGGCTGAGACGTTCAAAAGCTTCAGAAGTATTTTGGATGATATGTTCAAGAGAATCACGTTAAATATTGGGTACTTCACGAAAGTAACTACTCGGTTTCCTTTCTTTGAATTTCAAGGGGTGCAGGACTATTAAACGACTAAAATTAACGGTTTCTGTCGGGTTGGGTCGCTTAGATACCAAATAATTTCACAAGCAATTTAAAAAAATCGTCAGAATGTTGAGAATTATTGATATCATGTAACGCTAAAAATGGTCCTGCGTTGTGCACAGGTGCACCAATCACCTAAAAGCAAAATGCTTTGGGATGTGTAATTTCTACACTAAAAACAAAAATTGTGAAAGTTAAACACGAATCAATTTTTCCCCATTTTACAAATTAAATCGTCTTTAATCAGTTATAAAATGTTTTACAAACATCTATTGTTAATATCCAAGGTACGCACTCTAGAGAAAGCAATTCTACATCTGCAGTTAAAATTTCAACTCAAAATATTCACTCGTTCAAGAGTTATGACGTACACGGTGTGTGAAAATGAAGTTTCGAGATAAATGGCTTAAAAGTGAAGCTCCCTACGCGGATACCACTTTACGGGGCCATTATTCCTCACAAAACTTTGTCGTAAATGTTCACAAAGGATGACACTTTCAGAATTAATAATAACAAAACAATCTACTTTTCGAGAATTCAACAGTCCTGTACCCTGTTACTTAATTAAAAAACCGAGTGGTCTTAATAGTAGCGCAACTTTCAGGAAATCAACGTGATCCCCACGAATACGGACGTATCCACGCACAACTGGGATAAAATCCTGACCGACATAGAAAAGTTAATGTTGCTGAAAGCCCTAAAAGAAGAGGAGCTGATCTTTGCGATCACAGCCTACGTGGCGAAGCATCTGGGACCGAAATTCGTGGAGTCGCCCATGGCGGCGTTGCATCTTTTGTGTGTACCAGAAAAATTCCCTCCAACATCTATTGTAAGCAGGGACTTCCACCGAAACTGAAAATACCGGTATGTTACCGGTATATTTTTCAGTTTCATCTCAAAACCTTTATAGAAACCGAAATACGCAAATACCGATATGACGTCATACCGATATATGCAAATACCGGTATATTTACCGATATTTACCGGTAATTTTTTCGGTTTTCGGATTTTATTACAGTTTTCAAAATATTATTAGACAAGAATCTAAAATCAACATAGCAAAACCGATTGTACAAAACCGGTTCGGAAGAAACTTTGTTTTTCGTTCTGATGGAAATGAAATATTTTTCAGCAGCAACGATATTAACCGAAACGAAATTATTATTACCGGAGCTGAACCGAAACGAAACGAAAAAACATTTCGTTCCAGGTCCCTGATTTTTACAGCTCGAATTAATAAGGGCTATAAAGACATTACTTTAATCTACCATGTCACCGAAAGAAGAACCGGAAAAATACCGGTATTTATTTCGGTTTCGGTACTTCAACGATTTCGGTATTCACCTATTTCGGTTCTATAAGGGTTTCGGTACTCACCTATTTCGGTACGATATCGGTTTCGGTATAGCTTCGTTGACGTAATACCGGTTTGAAGTCCCTGCTTGTAAGTGACCCTCAATAAGTCCTCATCACCAGCGGCCTTAGCCGTGATGGAAAACACCGGTTCTCGTTAGATCACCGAAGTTAAGCATCACGGGGCGGGTACTGGGGAAAGATGGGTGAACACCACCTTTCTCCCGGTGCGCCGCTGCTGCTGTGGCCTGAGGGAGAGATAGGAGAGAAAATAAATATAGGACTAAAATAACTTTGTTAGGCAATATAAGCGAAATGCTTGAAACACCATCCTGTTTAACAGGAAAACAATAAAACATAACATAACTCCTCATCCATCTTTCAGATACGCAGCCACGTCGAACAAAATCCCACTGGTCTTCATACTCACCACTGGGTCGGACCCCTTCAGCGGTTTCCAGAGATTCGCCAGGGAAATGGGCTTCACCGAGAAGTACGACTCCATCTCCTTGGGGCAGGGTCAAGGTCCCGTCGCCGAAGGGCACGTAAGGACAGGCACCATGGAGGGCCGATGGGTGTTCCTGCAGAATTGCCACTTGGCCGTGTCGTGGATGGTGAGCATGGAGCAGCTCGTGCAGGAAATCGCGGAGGAGCCAGAGGGCGTGATCCACCCCGACTTCCGGCTCTTCCTCAGCTCCATGCCCAGCACTGCTTTCCCAGTCTCCGTGCTTCAGAACTCGGTGAAGGTCACCAACGAGCCGCCGAAAGGCCTGAAAGCCAACGTGTTGAGAGCTCTGTACGATCTGCACGAGGAGTTTTTCGAGGATCATCGTAAGGGAATAGGGAAATTTGGAAATTTAAAGTGGAGACTGTTTGGATTTCTTCTTTTCGTGAATAGATTTGGGAGACAGCTGGCGGAGAATGATATTTGGAGTTTGCTTCTTCCACGCCATCATCCAGGAAAGGAAGAAGTTTGGACCGCTGGGGTGGAATATTCTTTATGAATTTAATGACAGCGATAGGGAGTGCTGCTTGTTGAATCTTAAGCTGTTTTGTATTTTTGACACTGTTCCTTGGCACGCGCTGATATACACCACAGGTTTGTTTTGTTTCAAGGAGGGTAATCGATGGGAATTTAAATTCACTTTGGGAATTTTTTGTGAGGGAGGTATATGTGCAATCTTTTTGAAACTTTAAGGCTATATTATTATGTGTTTCAAGAAGGGGATAAATATTTTTTTAGGTAAAAATTGCGCGGTGATTCCAAATGGTAAGCAAGTGTTTCGGAGTGAATTTCTATTTGGAATTACGGCGTTATTTTTATATAAAAAAATGTGTGTTCACTTCTTGAAATATATTATATTATAGCCTGGAAGTTTCAAAAAAATTGCGTGCATAGTTTCCTTGCAAAAAATTCCCCAAAAGAATCTTGATTTCCGCCGATTAGACTAGTTTCTCCTCTTAAGAAGGAATGCCACCCTTGAGGTAAAAATTTTTAGATTTTTTATTTTTAGATTAGTGATGGAACCGATTCAGATTGGTAAATCAATGCATGTGTTCGTAATTTCACTTTAGATTGAATTTCAACTTTGATGCTGATTTTCCGAAAACACCTTTTTGGAAACCGTGTGCATGATTACTCAAAAACTAATGCACCTGCAGCCTTGAAATTTTTACAGCAGTTTAACCACACATGGAACTCTAATATGAACCCCGGAGAAAACTGTTGAAGATCTATAAATCCTGTTTTTTTAATATTTTATCAAAAGATTTGTGCTTCTTTTCCGTTTTATGAAATCAAAGTACCTAAAATGGGGTCAAATTAATTTTGATACTGATAGTGGTTCACATCAAAACTACTACTATACTAATTACGCAGAAAAATTGGATTTATCACAGTGCCCACCATTCCAGCAGGAAAGTGCACGCCACACTAGCGTGTCTTTGATTAGGTTTTCAATTTAAATGCCCAGAAACCCCTAACTTTATTTTCGTTTTTCAAAAGCCATACGGTGTTAAGAATCTATTTTTCTTCAATAAAAATAATCTCTAACAGAGTTATAGCTCTGCAATCATACGCAACATTTAGCAGCCCAGGGGTGGCATCCCTCTTAAAATATTCATTTAACTATTTCACGTATCAAACACTAAAGATTTCTATTCATTAAAATATTTCTTTCAGGCGAAATTACTTACGGAGGCAGAGTTACAGACAGCTGGGATGCGAGGTGCTTGAAGACTATCCTAGATATATTCTTTTCCCCCAAAACTCTGGATATCAGTAAGACACAGTCAAGTAGAACCAATCTCCTCAAATACTAACAATAGAAAACACTTCTAAACCTTTTAGAATACACATATTCACAGTCTGGCAAGTATTACAGTCCCAGCTATAAAACTCTGCAAGAATACAAAGATTTCGTGGACACCTTACCCATCATCGACGACCCAGAGGTCTTCGGAATGCACGAGAATGCGAACATTACCTATCAGGTAATAGAATGTAGAACAATTAAAAATACACTCTGTGATTTTCATGGATAATTAAAAGTAAAACGTTTATATGATCATATTTTGCAAGCTAAAAGAGGCCCAATTCATCTTGAACACTATTCTGGAAATGCAACCCAAAGAGTCCGGCGTGGACCAAGGTAAATCCAGCTCGGATATTGCGTATGAAGTTGCGGATATGATTATTGCTAGAATTCAACCGAAGATAGATCCTTTGGATTGTAATCCGGATCACAAGATAGTAAGCGATAAGTCCAATTTAAGGGTATCCTCCCATTCAAATTTTCCAAAACATCGATTTTTTTTATTGTACGGTTTTATAGTAAAATTTGGCGTCAAAATTCTTGGCGCCAAAATTCTTGTCCACAGATATAAAGGTGACCCTTTTTTGGTCACCTGATTTTTCTCAAAACACGTTTTTTAAAACAGCGAGAGTCCCAACAAAAAATAATTTTAAAAATTCTTGCGGGATTTCATTCATTACTAAATTCCCCGTCGAATCATCTATGATGGTATCTGTGAGCCCAATCGTTTTATTTTTATAAACATTTTCGTGTTTAAAATCAGCCGTTTCTCGATGTTTGCGGTTCAAACGTCTGCTAACACACGAGATTACAATATTTTTCTATGAGCGTAGATGCCTCCACGAATAATCTTATAAACTTTAAGAATTTCCGTGGTTTGTTGATTTCACATAATTCTACGAGGTGTTAAAAATTCCGCAGATGGGAAACTTTTTTTTGGATCGCCAGGATTAGATAAAATTTTCGATTTTTTTTCTTTTAATATCTTTAAAGATGTACAAATACAACACAGAAAGTTTTTTGGCCCTACGACGTTTACTTTTTTTTTTTAAATAAAATACAGGCCCAAAAGTTCTTGGGCCCTACGACGTTTACTTTTTTTTAAATAAAATACAACCCAAAAACTCTTTTGGCCCTACGAGGTTTACCTTTTTTTTAATAAAATACAGTCCAAAATATTTTTGGCCCTACGACGTTTACTTATTTTTAAATAAAATACAGCCCAAAAAGTTTTTGGGCCCTACGATGTTTACTTTTTTTTAAAATAAATACAGCCCAAAAAGTTTTGTGGCCCTACGACGTTTACTTTTTTTAAATAAAATCCTGAAAATTACCTATTTCTGAAGTGACTTGATGAGAGGGTACCCTTAACTGACTTACTACTAAATTACGAAGTAGACACGAGTCACAGAACTCTTGCAGAGGGATTCAATGGGAAGACTTCCGTCCTTGACCACTGTGCTCATACACGAGGTTGATAGGTACAATATTCTGCTGAAGAAGCTACTTGCATCGCTGGATAATTTACAGCGAGCCATCAAAGGTTTCGTCGTCATGTCTGAGGAATTGGAAGACGTCTTCAGGGCTCTTATCAATAATCAGGTTTCACTACAATTTCATACAATTTCTTACAAGTCCACTATAATATTTCCCCTCCAACAAACTACTATATATTCATAGAAGCCTAAGTTAATTATGCTTGCATAAATTAGGTTCCACAAATGTGGCATAACGTGAATGTTTACCCATCGTTGAAAACTTTGGGAAGCTGGGTGAGAAACTTGGAACTAAGGATTGATTTCATTCAGGTAAATATACGCTTCAGCTCTCAAAATAAAGAAGACTAGAATAAACGCACCAGTAAATGAACACTTAAGGTTAATGAATGAACACTATTATAAAATTAAGTTTGCAGCGCGATTGATTCCACGTGCTACAAAAATTGTTTGGATATGAAGCAATAAATGAAAAGAAGTCTCTCATTAATTAGTTGCTTACTTTAATAACTTATTTTACTCATTTTAATAAAAAATGTCCATTCACTGGTACGTGTTCATTTACTGGTACATCCCCCTATGGTAAAGGACCCAATTACTGACACCTAACCAATTACTGTCACCTTAAGCTATTTTACTTACAATAACGAATAAATAAACGTTGTAAAGTCATACACAAAAAGAATTATGTATTTATTCGTTACTTTAAGTAAAATAGCTTAAGGTGACAGTAATTGGTCAGCTGTCAGTAATTGGGTCCTATACTAAAAAAGATTATATAGTTTAATAACTTTTCGTATCGCAGATGTGGTTGGTCGACAGAAAGCCTATATCCTTCTGGATTTCTGGTTTATCCTTTCCGCAAGGATTCTTAACCGGTATGCTGCAAACGTGCGCAAGAAAATACAACACTCCTATCGATCAACTGAAGCTAGACTTCATTCCCACCAACTTGGTGCTCGACCAAGAGGAAATTGAGGAAGCACATAAGACTTCTGAGAAAGAGGTCCACTCCCTACAATTTTCTTTAAAATACTCTTAGGAATTCAATCACTTTTAAACATATTCCCGCAGGTGCCAGAAGTGTACAAAGGCTTGAAGGTGCCAGCAGACGGAGTATTAATACACGGATTGGCCATCGATGCTGGGAGATGGGATTTCGAATCTATGCTCTTGGTCGACGCGAATATAGGTAAACACGTCAATCTCGCGACACAGTTTTTGAAGTAAGACGCTCTAAAGAAACGGGCAAGCTATTCAGGAAACGCTTTTCAGGCGAAATGCATCCAGACCTCCCAGTTTTGCATATAAATCCAGTATTAGAGTTACCAAAGGACGATCCGAGATACGTTTGCCCTTTGTATAAGACAGCTGTAAGAGCAGGTGTCTTATCTACGACAGGACATAGTACGAACTTTGTTGTGGCCGTTTTACTTCCGTCCGCGAAGGAACAAGCGTACTGGATTTTGAAAGGATCGGCCCTGCTTATTGAAATTATAAATTGAGTTTCGGTTTTGGATCCAGTAATGTTAGTAGATCGTTTGTGTAGTATTGCGCGAGTAGATGTATGAATTAATAACCACTTGGCTGTGAAAACTCTGGTATTAATATATATTTGTGTTAAATACATATTTTATTATATTGAACAGGAGTAAAAAATGTTATAGTACAAATTAGTGTATACTTAGGTGTAATGAACACAGTGGCTGAAAAAATAAAGCAAGCTAGCTGTATATATGTCAGAATGATTCTCTTCCTTTTCTCCTCGCAAGACTAGCGTGGTAATTGTAATCCTCCTTGTCGATGGTCCACATCAAGGCCATGTAAATTGTCAGTATCGAAGATAACAGTAATCTGTCCAATCTATAAAATGTTAAAGATTAAAGTTTTTGTATATCGGGATACTTACTTCGTAGAGTGATAAGATGTTAATATTTTGTATTAAGGTGACCATTTGTCTCCGGGGATAGTTCCTGGGATTCGATTTGTGTCCCCGGTAATTTTGATCCTCGATTTTGTAATTCTCCGATTGTGAATTTAAGGTAATCATTTGTCCCTGATTTTTGGTAATATGTAGTCGCTTTATTCGGTACCAGTGAAATACATCCGTGCTTTGCTTCGGGAATAAGAGATATTGAGGACTCCATGAAAATATATTTCACCACTTTTCACCACCCCCTTAGGGGTTGGTTAGGGAAGAATCCTGAAATTGGTTTTTAGGCATTTATGTTAGTAATCTTTAGGAGTAAAAACCAAGTTGATATCTAATCGGGCCCAAAAGATTTTGAGGAATCCGAAAAAATATATTTAACCCTTTTCACCACCCCCTTAGGAGTTAGGGAAAAATCCTGAAATTGGTTTGTAGGCATTTATGTTGGTAACCTTTCGGAGTAAAAGCAAAGTTGATATCTAATCGGGCCTAAGAGATTTTGAGGAATCCGAAAAAATATATTTTACCACCCCTTTTCACCCCCTTAGGGGTTGATTAGAATAAATTCTGAAATTTGTTTTTAGGCTTTTATCTGGATAACCTTTTGAAGTAAAAAACAAGTTGATATCTAATCGGGCCCAAGATATTTTGAGGAATCCGAGAAAATACATTTCACTCCTTTTCACCCCCTCGGGATATTTTCCTGGTTGGTTAGAGAAAAATTCTGAAATTGGTTTTTAGGTAATTGTGTGAGTAATCTTTGTGAGTAAGAACCAAGTTGATGTCTAATCGGGCCTAAGAGATTTGGAGAAATACGAAAAAATACATTTCACCCCTTTTCAAAAATGGCCGAGTCAAGGCCGTCGCCAATTTTGGCGAACCGCGGCGACGCGAAACAATTGATGTCCGAAGCGCAGCGACAATTAATCGATTATTAAGATCATGGACTTTCTAATTTCGGATGAACCTGGGCGTCATAATTTAATGCACCGCTCACACGCGTAACGGCAGAGGAACTTTGGGGGACAACGCATAACTCGGCTATTATTTAATATTTCTGTACAATATTTATATAATATATTGATTAATACATGCCCTAAACACAAGAAGTAAACAAATATTTTTCAATCTCATAGAATCATAAAAAATAAATCGTCTAATTTGCTGTTACCAATTTGGTCTTAAGGGGAGGTTCCGGTTAGAGCTCAAAAAATAAGTGATGTTTAGGAATTAATTAAAGGAAAATTACTATATATAATGTAATGGGACTTTTTGCATTGTATTAACGATGTCTTAAATTATAGAAATCTATTTTTTGTTTTATAATTAATCATTGCAGACAGCACGGGGTAGTCAAGGCGTCCAAAAATTCATCCAAATCGGTGGGACGTGTATCTCCAAAAGTTATTATCCGATTCGACTGAAATTTTTTTATTTTGAAGAATATACTTCTGGCTAGGGGAGGAACCAGAAAAAAATATAAAAATGACATTTTTTAGAAAATAACGACACTCTAAGTTTGAAATCATTTTTCCCTATATTTTTCGTCCTTTCAACACCTTTCAAAATTATAAATTTTCAATTTTTTGTAATTTTCTCTGGTTTCCCCTTAGCCAGTAGTATATTCCTGAAAATAAAAAAGTTTCAGTCGAATCGGATAATAACTTTTGGAGATACAAGTCTACCGTTTTGAGAACACCGTTTCGAGAAAAACGCGTTTAAAGTTTTACGTGAGTGCCGAATGACCGAGTGTTACCCATCAATATTCCGCTACTCAAATTCCTATAACTTCGGGAATTTTACGAATTTCAACAAATCTTTTCAAACTAGGGCTGGGACTATTTGTTGAATTTTTCGGTATTCGAATACTTCAGTTGCTCAACTATTTGGCGAATTAATTCGAATATTCAAGTATTCCAATAGTATGGTGTGAATTATAAATCAAGTTCTTTAGGTTCATCTGTCAGGGTGAAATCTTGTAATCTAATTTTGACCCACTTCACACCATACTATTCGAATACATTGGTATTCGAATAATAGTATTCGAATACTTGAATATTCGAAGTTTATTCATAGCATTCAAACACTTCTAAAATATTCGAATAGTTCCAGCCCTATTTCAAACACGAATTCCTAAAAGGGTGAACATTCGAAAAATGAAATAAAATAAAATCGATTTTTATACCAGACCTCCCCTTAAACTTACAAAATAATCAATATCAAACCAAAGCCACGAATTTACATTTAAAATTCTACCAATTTAACAACACTATACCCGAATCTCCAAAGCATAGCAATCCCTAAAAAAAGACATCTCATATCCCCGGAAACCCCCAGAAAAAAATAGTCACCTCCCTCTACACCCATCTTACGTCATATAAGGATGGATCCACAAGATAACAAGGAAGCCCATAAAATTAGGATGCCTCATGTGCGAGTAATATCGCAGCAGTTCCCTAGACTTCATTACCACAGGACTCGGTCTGAGCGAAAATTTATAATAAACTTGCTTCAACCCAGCCAAGTCCGAAGCATCCATAATTAAACACCCAGTGAAAATTATCGACCAAGCGAAGACGTGAAGACCCGTGAACGTGAACCACGCAACGCTATTAGAAGCCGTATCGACTTTCCATAACGCGATCGACGGAATAGTTTGCCAGTAGTTGATCAACAAATGAAGAGCCGCAGCACTGACAAAATTGTAAATACTCCTCTCCATGTAATCAATTTGCAACTTGCAAAATAAGTGTTTTACGAAGTCAGTGGTCATAATCGAGTGTTGCAACATGAACATAGTTAAAAAAGCCGTGTTCACTATCGAAAACCACAAGACGGGTTTAACATCTTGGTCTGAAACACAAATTTGTAACATAAATTACGAAATTTGTGAAATAAATTACGAAATTTGCCATAAATTACAAAATTCATGCTTCTAAATTTCTCGTAAAAGTATTCGAAAAAAATCGTAATTCTTAATATAATTCACCTTTTTCCAGCACAGCACTCGTTTCTTCATTTTCCTTGTGTTTCGACAGGAAATATGTCAAATTACATAAAACGTAGAATGTATATAAAAAGCACGCTGCACACGTCGCTACACTGATACACTTTACAAACATGATTGTAAATAAATAAAGCAATGCTTCGAGAGAAAATGTCGTTTAATCGGTAACTATCGTTCTACATTATAATTACAATATTACTAACAAATGTATATAATCATAATTCATCGACAAAAAATATTCTAAAATTAATATAGAATTGTTTACAAACCCGTTCCCCGAATCCTGAATGATCATTAAACATGTAAATGCAATCTAGACACGAATGCGAGTTTGAATTATTTAAAAGTGGCGCCACGACTGTTTTGGCGCGAAACCGCGCGATTTCAAATTTCTTGCGATATTGGATTCTTTAATTCCTCGAGTAACAGATTAATATTAGTAGAATATTCTCCTAATGTTTTTTAAAGTATAATACAATAATTCCGCGTTGATAATTGTTCCTTAATTCCAATTAAACACAAGCGGAATATTAAATTTCCTTCAGAAGCTGCGGCGCAAAGATCGGCCAACGCCTGTCGAAGCGAACCTTCATCTATGACCGCTCGGTGTTTCGCATTATCCGTTTCATCGGTTTGGAATGCAACTTTCCGTCAAAAGGAGAGTTCAGGTTAACTTTCAGTCGTGTGGCTTGGAAATTTGCACGTCGACCAGCTGGTTTCTCAAGAAACTCGGCTGGTACTTGTCGATATCCAATTTGTGAGTATTCCAGGCGTATGTATCGCGCATAAGGCGTTTAGCGAGGCATGCAGAAATACGTGACAGGACGTCTGCCAATTTCGTAATGTTAATTTCTTAAATATCTCCGAACATACGCACTTACATTCGAAGCCTAGTTACTTAAAACACTTACTCGTCTAAATAAATACTTCGAAACTTTAAACGAATACTTCGCACCTTTGCTTCATTTTTCTGCGTCTGTAATTAATTTTCTACGTACGTAAAAAAATTTCGAAAAGACGCTACAGTCACCTCGCAAGCATTAGAATTTTTTTTATTTTAGAATTATTATTTCTCGAACTCGAATTAAATTTTCGTCGCACAATCCCGATTTCGAACGCGCGATTTTTCGATCCAGGGAATTTTGCAATTCGAGGATGCGGAATAAACGTAATTAAGCTTGGGGGAAAGATACGAGTCTCTCGCCTTTTATTTGCGAGTGATAAAGCAGTGCAAAGTTCAATTTTATTCCTCGCATGTGTCGCTTTTAATTTTAATCGTCGCACTTTCGATTCTTAAGTTTCAATGAATTCTCGTAGCTGGTCCAAGATGTCGAACCCTGCCGAGCGCTTGAATTATGTCCAAGACAGCAGCAGCGACACGGAGACGGACAAGGAAACCGGCGGAAGAGGACGGCATCGTGTTTATAAGAATAGAATGAGGTATAACGTCTTGGCTTAAAAGATTCGTAAGCATACTCGATGCGAAAGAAGAAGAAATCGATACTTTTTAATAGCAGTTTAATTCCTCGCTTCTGCGAGGAACAGCTTAGACGACCAATAACACAATTTTTATCTGTAACTCGTTATATTCTTAGAGATTCTATTTCAACGATTACGTGTTCACATCGTAGCATGTATTTTACGGCTGTCGTCATACAGTATGTTACGCTAGGGTGGTTGTTATTTCTGGGGTTGTAAGGAAAAACGAGCTATGTGGCATTTTAAAAACTTGAATTTATGGATTAATTTGATTGGAGAATATTGGATGTATTTTTTTAGTAGAAAAAATGCTTGAGAACGAGTTTTGTACGTTGACAAAATATGGAATTTAGTCGGAGTCTAATATTCCATTAAGGCAGAATACCATATTTTACTGCGATTTTAGAGGCGGTTTTCATGAATTTTTTTGAATACAAAGAATGTGTGGAAAGAAAATCGGTTTCAGTCAGTTATTAATGTAAGTTTAATCTGTAATTACACATTTTTTGAAAGTGAAAAAGTAAAAAATAATGTCTTGTAGGGTGAAGGACCCAATTACTGTCACCTTAAGCTATTATTTTATTTATACATTTATTTATTCGTTATTTTAAGTAAAATAGGTTAAGGTGACAGTAATTGGTTTGGCTGCCAGTAATTGGGTCCTTTACTCTATTCTCCAAATTTTGTGGACTTACGTTGTTTTGCCAAATGCGTATTAAGGCAGGATACAACCTTTGACTGCGATTTTAGAGGCGTTTTTCATGAATTTTTTTTGCATACAAAGAATGCGCGGAAAGAAAATCAGTTTTAATCAGTTATTAATGTAAGTTTAATTTGTAATTACACATTTTTTGAAAGTGAAAAAGTAAAAAATTATGTCTTGTAGGGTGAAGGACCCAATTACTGGTTCCCAACCCAATTACTGTCACCTTAAGCTATTTTATTTATACGTTTATTTATTCGTTATTTGAAGTAAAATAGGTTAAAGTGACAGTAATTGGGTTGGGAGCCAGTAATTGGGTCCTTTACCCTAGGTGGCGCCAAAATACATTCCTTTGGAGGAACACCGTTAGATGGCGTGTCAAATTCCGCTGTGTACGTGGCTCCTAGAAAAAAAAAACAAAGAATGTTCTTATTAACAACAATATTTTTTAATGCTGTACGTAGGGATTTTACGAAATTTCGATTTTTAAGAAAATAGCGGTCGGTTTAACAAAAAGGTCAATTTTTTAGGGTAAAAAAGTTTGTAAAATTGTGCACCAAAAAAAAATAACGCTAGAGCAAAAGTCCTACGTACATCATTAGATTATACCACGGGGAAGAATTGTGCAAAGATTCAAGTCAATCCGATGAAAATTGTAAGAGTAATCTGACACGCCGATTTGAAAAACTGGTGTATTTTGGCGCCACCTACAAGAGATTATTTTTTACTTTTTCAGTTTCAAAAAATGTGAAATTACAGATTAAAGTTACATTAATAAATGACTAAAACCGATTTTGTTTCTGCGCATTCTTTGTATACAAAAAAAAATCATGAAAAACGCGTCCTGCTTTAATACGCATTTGGCAAAACAACGTAAGTCCACAAAATTTGGAGAATAGGGTATAGGACCCAATTACTGGCAGCCAACCCAATTACTGTCATCTTACGCTATTTTACTTAAAATAACGAATAAATAAACGTTTAAGTAAAATAGCTTAAGGTGACAGTAATTAGGTCCTCTACCCTACGACGTATCTTTCCTTTGTGATCGCTTTTTATTTTCTATTTTTATTTATCTGCATATACTATAACGTATTTTGTGTAAAATCAAATGAGCAAAATTATATTTGATTTTTTAGTTTAGAGGAAACAGCACACTATGAAATAGCAGTGATACATAAATGTGTGACTTGTATTTTACAAAAAATAACGCAAAGCACAGAAGAAAACGAAAGAAGGCAAAAAAGAATGTAAAGGAAGGAAAAGTAATCATTTCTTTTCTTTTCTTCTTAATGTTCTGCCTAAAGTGTATGTAAATTATTACTATTTTGTTTTTTATTATTTACGTTAATTATACGAATATTGAATATTATGCAAAGTGAAGGAAATATACGTTTATATCGTAAGAAGAAAACAAGGAAACATTGCTAATAAGAAGAAGTAGTGTTTAGAACTTTCAACGACAATATCTCGAAAGTGAAAACATGTAACATGGGCCGTTTATCCTTACAATCACAGGTTTACTCTTGGTAAAAAAAAATTTCTAGATTTTCGTCGAGGCACCCTCCAGAATAGTTCCAAATAATTAAAAACAAGTCCGTGTAAAGTTTGAGCTCAATCGAATAACATCTTAAACATTTAAATCACTATTTAACAGCTCGCGAAGTCGATTGTATATAATATCCTCCAAGTTATTGATTAAATAAAAAAATATGTCGAACAAAAGTTGTAGATCCGGACGAGGAGCATTTTTTATGTTTTATTACTTTTTCTCGTGCGACAAACGGTTTTCATAAAAAGTCAGAAAAACTAAAAAAAAAACTATTTTTCCTCAAATTTTTAAAGTTTAAATGCTTCTAGAACACTTTTTATTTATGAAGGCGGACAAAATAAATGAAATTTTTATATTCTCTGACTATTTTTTAAACATTTAAATTTGTTTTACTTATTTTTCGTGTTTGATACGTCATGAATGTTTCCTAAAAATTTGGGACATATATTCTCAAAAATATCGAAGATATAGACTCTAAATTTACACGATTTTTTTTTAATTATTTGGAATTTTCTGCCCCGAAGAAAATTCCAAAGTCGAAAATAAGAGCCACCCTAATGTCACACGCATGCTAATTAATCTTTTAATTCAGAACCGATCACTCTTGCTCTAGAACGTTTTAACAATAGATTAGTTGACGAGCGATATATCGAGCGAGATATTTCGAATTCATCTAGCATTATACATCGTTACGTTTGATTTCTCTTGAATTTATTTCGCATTAGGCACTCTCTACACTCTTGACGTTCTTTAATTTCGTTCGACTACTCGTTGGTTCGTTGGAAGAATTAAACAGCGTTAATAAGTGGAATAACGATACACTTTAGATTAATTGGAATGATTACTTATTCATGTACATACACACACACACAATCGACCGTTCGTTTGGACTAGCCAATACGTTAGAGTTAGCAGGTATTACACGATGCTTGTTCGAATGCTACCATTAGGAAGGTAATGTCGTTGTTTTGCATGTAGTTGTGGTGGCTCTTCCAAACCAAAACCTTGTCTGGTACAAAGGGATGGAAGCAATGAAAGGCACTGTCATTCCTTCAATTCTGCCAAGCAAAACATAATCACTAATCAGCAAAACAGGTAATGTTTCACAGGCGAGCGAACGATTGCGAAACAAAAATTTTTCTGTCATCTTTCACACCCGAAGGTACACAAAGATTTTTCGTTAGCATCGGATAGTACAAAGTATTTAATCATCTTACATTCTTATGTACCCCTATTTTCATTCTTTAATCATCGACAAAGAAGAGTCCAGGCATCGCTGTCCGAAAGGTACGTGGCGCACAGAACTCTCGTTCGAACATATTCTATGTACATTGCTTTCGTGCATTTACTAGACACAAACTCCTCTGTTTCGTATAGGTGTTAGTGTTAAATGTCCTTCGGGAGTTACTGAGAACATGTTTTTCTTCAGACTCTGCACCGGGGTTAGTGTCGGAAAGAGTCAGCAATGTCAGAATAGGGACAATTTGCCGTCATCCGGATCCATTACTGGTATAAGTAATCCGCAGGCCAGCGACGAACGGATCACCCTTATTGTGGATAACACCAGGTATGACTCGGGCGATAGAATTTCAGGTAATGGTACAGATATTCGCAACTGGGGCTTGAAACGGTTCCGAGAATAACTGTTTAAAGGTGTTATATAAAGGTTTTGATTAAAATTGTTATGGAGAATCTTTATTATAAATAACTGTTATGATGAACCGAAAATTTTAACTAGTATCTGTTTCGGTTACGATTCCTATTTTCCCACGCTTATCGGTTCCAGAATCGTTATTTTTTTTGGTCTATATTGGGGTTGGGACTATTCGAATAATTTAATATTTGATTATTTTACAAGTATTCGAATGCTACGAATAAATTAAGAATATTTGAGTATTTTAATGTTATTATTCGAATATTTAAGGATTCGAATACTATTCTAATATTTCAGTATTCGAATCCTACTCCAATATTTAAGTATTCGAATACTACTCGAATATTTCAGTATTCGAATATTTAAGTATTCGAATACTTCTTGCATATTTAAGTATTCGAATACTACTCGAATATTTCAATATTCGAATACTATTAGAATAGTATAGTGTGAATTATAAATCATGTTATTAGCTTACAAGAGTTCACTCTGACAAACAAACGAACTCACAACTGAAACTAAATAAAAGCTTGTAAAAAATGAACCTAAAGAACTTGATTTATAATTCACACCATACTATTCGAATACTGAAATATTCGAGTAGTATTCGAATACCTGGATATTCGAATTATATTCGTCATATAATTGAGCAACTGAAGTATTCGAATATTCGAATACCGAAATATTCGCAAATAGTCCCAGCTTTAATAGGAACCGTAACCGAAACAGATAATAGCTAAAATTTTCGGTTCTTCGTAACAGGTGTTGAGAATGAAGGTTCATTCATAACCGTTTGGAGAACCGAAATCGATATTATAACATTTTTCAAGCCCTGCTCCCAACTGATGGGTCGCGAAGTGTTTTTTTTTTTATTTCTTTACCTTATTAAATTTTCTTCACTTTACTTTCACCTCACCTTATATGGGAATTCCCAGGTTATTTGAGTATTACACTAAAAGGGAATCGCGATTCAAAAACGTTGAAAAGCACTGCAAAAGCAGAATAAATATAAAAAATCCCAAAATTCATTTCCAGATTTATCGTCGATCCCGCGCTCTTCACTGCGCATCCGAACACGATGTTAGGTAGAATGTTTAGCTCCGGCGTGGAATACGCCCAACCAAATGAACGAGGCGAATATGAAGTCGCAGACGGCATATCCGCTATGGTATTTAGAGCTATCCTTGATTATTACAAGGGTGGAATAATTCGCTGCCCGCCGACGGTAGCCGTTCAAGAATTGCGCGAGGCGTGCGACTATCTTCTCGTTCCATTCGACTCTAGCACGGTCAAGTGCCAGAATCTGAGTAAGTAGCAGTTGTAATCCGGTAATTTACAGCTTAAACCCTCAACTTTCAAAGGCCGTCGCAGATTCCAACGAAGCGAATCGAAGAAATTAACAATAATTAATTAAACGTCGCAACCCTTCAATCCTCAATTCTTCATAAACTTTTCTCTTCGTACCGCCGCGCTTCGCCAAAACACGCGACGGCCTTCCGGGATATCGATATATGAAAAACTTATTACCCTCCCACATTCCCGAGAAACTTCACATAGAGTCACTTAGTATCCTATATAATAAATAATTTAAAATCCACCGCATTGACTTGCGTTAAATGGCAGGAGCTCTAGAAACTAGATAATTGATTGTAGGAGGGTTATTACATGAGTTATCTAACGAAGGCGCCCGCTGCCAGTTTGAAGTGTTCCTCGAGGACTTGATATTGCCCTTGATGGTAAACAGCGCGCGTAGAGGCGACCGAGAATGTCACATTGTTGTTTTATTGGAGGACGATATCGTCGACTGGGACGAGGAGTATCCGCCGCAAATGGGCGAGGAATACTCGCAAAGTAAGTGCACGTACTGTCACCTTTCACTTTCCCTTTTCTCCCGATAGCAAGCTTGAGATATGCAACCTTGATAACGCCGCATTAAATATATAAACCTGAAAATCGATAATCACGCCAACCGTCGAGGCTTTACCTATCATACAGGACGTTCCATTTATCTTCCACCTCTGAAACACCGTTTCTCATTAACTCAACTCTGTTTATCCCTAAACAGCCGTGAACAGCACCGCGATGTATCGGTTCTTCAAGTACATCGAGAACAGGGACGTGGCCAAGCAGGTAATGAAGGAGCGCGGTTTGAAAAAGATCCGTTTAGGTATCGAAGGCTACCCCACGTACAAGGAGAAGATCAAGAAGAGGGCCGGCGGCCGGGCGGAGGTGATTTACAACTACGTTCAGAGGCCGTTCATCCACATGTCCTGGGAGAAGGAGGAGGCGAAGAGCCGCCACGTGGACTTTCAGTGCGTGAAATCCAAGTCCGTGACGAACCTCGCGGAGGCCACCGCTGACCCGGTGCTAGACGCTGGTGGGAATCCTATAGGAATCGGTCTGCTGCAAGCGACGGAGCCCGTGCCCCAGCCGGAAGTGGTCCTAGCCGTCGGCTCGGACGCCGACGCCGAGGGCGCCATAGGTCTCTGCACCGACCAGGACCTCGGCTCGGCGCCGCCCGACGAGCTACCATGAACATTTACCGTAGAATTCACATCGAACAAAATACCAAGTATTTATGGAGCGCTTTCTTCTCGCGTCAATTTCTAAAGTTAGTCGGACCGGCTTATCTCGCGATTTCCTTTCAACGCCGAGTAATGAAGTTTCAAGCGGTTGGTTCTCGAAAGAGGAAGCCTCTAGGTGTTTTCCATATTTTTATAAGACGAACCGAGGTCAGTTGAGTAAAATTGCTTGCACGGTGGAGTGCCTCCCCGAGCTTCCACCCGGTCGGAACGTGCGCACCGTTACATTATCGCATCTTGTGGATGTTCGTTTAGCGTCTTGTGATAGCCCTCGCGCGCGGCCTTCGGATTAATTTCAACGCGACCCGCTGCGAACTTTTTCAATTTTCTATGTAAACGTTAAACGTTATTGTAACAATTGTGTGTGAAAGTAACGGCTCGTCTCTGGTATGTACCTTGCGAGTACCATTTCCGCGTTTTATACGATTAATAAAGTTGGATACCGTTACCGAGTTCAGGCTCGCTCGTTTTTCTTGCGCAACGCCACCCCCGCGTCGCTTGCATGCATAATTCAGCGTGTCTTTAAGTGCCAGCGAGTTATTATTAAAGGAAAGCGGTGTGAAACTTAGGAATACAAAGCAGGGAGATAAACTTTCCTCGCATTTCTGTATAGAGCCCGGTAAACCGAAATAGAATCGATTCAAAGAATTCGTTTCACCGCGAGACGCTGGGTCTGCCGAGTTGCCGACTCGCCGCAACAATTCATCTTTTGTCGCCGAGGTGTTAACCGATGTCTCCGCGGCGCGCTGCTCGAAGAAGCTTTTGTTAGCGAAGAATAGTAGCCTCGCCGTTACCCAAATGAATTTGCGCCCCAATTCTGGAGGGGCGGGATTTCGATTGATCTCGGTCGGTACGGCGAGCGGGGGAGCGTGGATCGCGGGAGGAGAGGGAGGATCTCGGCGGCGCGTCGGGGTCGCTCGGGGAAAAGGAGAGGATGATGAGGTCCCGAAGGCGTAATGTCGCGGTGAGGACGCAGGCGCGTATGCGATCAATAAATAGGCTAGCTCGGTCGAGGGCAGGAGAGCAGTAGCGTACGAACACGCGAGCAGTGAGGAGGGTGGTAGCGCGTTTATTGTTGTGTGTCGGGTGAGGCGTACGAAAACAACAGAGCACCCCTCCCCGGCGGACGGTGTAAAACGGGCTGCCAGCGGTGAGGCTGCAGAGCAGGCCGCTCGTCCAGCATGCAACCACCACCGAGAAAAGTAAGCCGTCATCCACCTAGGCACATGTCTCTCCCCTTTGCGTCCCTCGGCGACTCGCTCTCTTCGCCCTATCCCCGTTTCTACGCCTGCACCATCTCTCCCTTCGACTCGGGGTCGCAGGTACTCGCGGTACCTTCGCTACGCGTTCCTCTGGAGAACGCGTCTCCCGAGTGTCGCCACTCCGGGGGCTTTCGAAGCGGTGGAAATTGGTTTCCCGTTTGTTAAGCGATTCCCTAAGTGTCAGGCGTGCGTGCTAGGGGAAGCGCAGGGGTTGACAGTTGTGCTGGCGTCGAGGCACGATCGAGACACAAGAATTCGCCCGTGAGTATCGATCTCGAGCGACGTCTTACGGAAAAATTGACGTAAACGCCGCTCGAACCTTGCCGCGATGGGAAAATCGATGCGCACTTCGGGCGAATCTATACCGAAGGCTCAAACCCATGGAGCAGGCCAAAGACCCGGGTTAACGTTGCGCCAAGTCGATGGGAACGTGCGTATCCAGCGATCACTTCCGTCTTCACGGCGATCTTTAACAGTGCCACTTCCGCGACACACCATTTCCTTCCCCCAAGCCGCTCTGGCGGCTCGATATCTCCGGAATTTCTCAACGTCTACTTTATTATGTAATGCTACGGACAGTGAAATCGATCCTGAATTTTCGGGGCGAAAGGATTTTCGGGTGGCCATGTCGCTTTGGAATGGGCTGGGGAATGTTGAAGGAATTGTGGGAGAAAGAGGAAGGAACGGTGAGAAACCGTTTCTACGGATAAATTTTTTTGGGTGTAGTACAGTTTTTGGGAAGTCTTGTTCCTTCGTGATGGGAAAAGAAGGAAAATTTTCCACCTAGGTATTTTTGTTTCTGGACTTTCAGTGTGGATAGATTTTTGGGAGACCGTGTTGCAGACAAAATTTTTACTGAAATTTTAAAGGTGAAATTGGCTGAAATTTTTAAGTTAAAATTGATGGAAATTTTTAAATTAAAATTGTTGAAATTTTTAAGTTAAAATTGATGCAATTTTTAAGTTAAAATTAGCTGAAATTTTTGAGCTAAAATTAGCTGAAATATTTAAGCTGAAATTGGTTGAAATTTTTAAATTATAATTTTTTTAATTTATAGGCTAAAATTGACTGAAATATTTAAGTTAAAATTAGCTGAAATTTTTAAGCTAAAATTGGCTGAAAAATTTAAGCTGAAATTGGTTAAAATTTTTAAGTTATAATTTTTTTAATTTATAGGCTAAAATTGACTGAAATATTTAAGTTAAAATTAGCTAAAATTTTTAAGCTAAAATTGGTTGAAATTTTTAAGCTAAAATCGACTGAATTATTTAAGTTAAAATAAGCTGAAATTTTTAAGCTAAAATTGGGTGAAATCTTTAAGCTCAAATTGACAGAAATTTGTAACTTAAAACGACCCAAATTTGTAGATTAATAAACTCGCATCTATACACTATTAACCTCCGCCCCACGAACAACCACTAATAAACCTAAATTTGACTAAAAAAACTAAAGGAAATGTTTCTCCACGGGAGCATCCCCTAATCCACCCAGTAATCCCCACATCGCAATCGATTAACTTCGCCACGATCTTGGACAGTCTCCAGCGCGTTGTAGTCCTCTCGGAGCCCCTAATTCGCAAAACAAAAAGCCCCAAGTACACTCAAGAGATAATTAGAAGATCTCAAATGGCCGCATCGGTACCGGATAGTCCTTGCCCCGCGGGCCAATAACGAAGCCAGCGCGAAGAAATGCGCAAAACGTCCCCTCAGAGATTCCCCCGTATAATTCCCTCAGTTCCTTCTACTTAACCTCGCATACGCGACGAAGTCGCTCCGAAGGACTAGCAAGAAGCTAAGAAGACCTCCCCTCGAGTTATTCGCTCGTCCCTGTTCACATAACAAGATTGTCCTGACCTATTTACGAAGCCGTGCGCCAACTGGCCCTTCGTCTAGCTCCACGACAATGAAGTTTCGCAGTTAAAGATCGGGGGGATTCCTGACCCACTTCCCACTTGTCGAATGCCGTTCGAGCGATAAGACTCAAAGAGACCGCCCTCCCGGGGGAAGTCCACGAAAAGGGAACATGCGTCGTCGATCTGAAATAAAAAAAAAAAAAAACGCCCCTAAGCATGCCCTTTCCACTCCTCGCATCTTCCAGACGATTTCGCGTTTACCGACTCCGCGGCCCTCGAGAAGCTCCCTCCGCGGAGGACGCTCACCGTGGCTGAGATCGTTTCGAAATTCCAGCGACCGAGAATAATTGCTCGCGCCGCGTAGAAATCTTCTCACCCACCCCCAGTCTCCCCAAAGATCCCCCCTCCGTCCGCCACTCCCGCCGCTACAAGGAAGCTCGAGCACTCTGATCGATAAAACGTTTTTTAAAAGTAATAAACGTCCTTATCACGGTCCCGGCTATAAATTTCCTTGAGCGTGGCCTTTCATCCGTAGCTGGAAATTCCCCGCTGTATCATGGCACTTTGTCGAGTGCGCCTTGCTCGGGTTAAAAGCCCGGGCCATTCCGCCCCGCAGCTCACGGCTTGATTTAGGATTGAATTACCCCTCCAGCGCCGAGGGAAGTCCCTTTAAAACGAAACCTTCGCGATAAGTAAACGACAACGAAATTCTTCATAACCAAGCAAAACCCAAAGTGATCTAAAAGAAACATTTAGATCCCTGAAGAAAATTGAAGATGTCCCCGCAGACACCTCTGTCTACCAAGATTAAGGTTAGGTTAAGCGGACGGTTGTGCTTAAAATTTGATTGGGAGCTGTTGCGCCTCAGCGGGGTGGGGGGATCGGTGGGAGGCGAAGGAGGGCTGCGTCGTTACTCGATAATTCCATTAGCGTGTTTGCTTAAATCGTCGCCGCCCGGAGGAAAAGAAAAACAGAGGGAAATTCGTGTCGCACTCGAGGACGATGAAGTAGCTTTTCCCCCGTTTAACGATCCGCCTGACAATGCACCCGACGGCCAGCAGCGCGCACAGAGTAATTACACGCCGGCCCGCGGGCCGCGCATATCTGTGTGCGATGCATTCAAAAATGCAACGCCTGGCTCTCGAGCGGGTGGGGGGCGGCGGGGGGAGGGGAGGGGATCGATAGGGGAGAGCGCGTAACTGGAATTTCGATGATCGGCCTGGGGCTCCCCCTACGCGCTAACTTCGCCGGAGTTCACGGGGTCAATGCGAGCCCTGATGCGTAACGGAATCATCGGCTCACCCTTGTCTCCGCCGCAAAATTGAACTTGACTCCGAACAATGTCGTCGCTGATTAAAGCGTCACCCTTGTTAGCTTCCCTACGCCGCGATTATTGCCGCACGCTGGACGCTGATAATATAATCGAACCGCAGCGAGCCGGCACAGCCTGATGCAGGGGGATCCACTGTGCGCTATGGTTTACTGCACTTTTTCAGGGATTTAGCTGGGTAAAGGGTAATAATGATGGAATTGTGGGGAGAGGATTCGAGAGAGGAGGAATATTGATTGTTTGACTCTTTGTGGATACATGTTTTATGTTAAGGGTTAGGGTAGATGTCCCAATTACTGCCACCTTAAGATTGTAACTGAACTTTGTTTAATCATTTCACGTGTTGTTTAACCTAAAAATCGTCTCAGTTTGAAACATAATATTATTTAACGACTCTTTTATTTAAAAAAATAGTTTTATGAATTAAATATGAAGAATTTATTCATAATTAATTTAAATTCGCGAGTCATCCTAGTGTAGCTATAACTGTCACCTAAAAAATTGTCTTGTCCGTATGATTTTTTATTTTTTTTTATTTTTTTATGTAAATCAGAATCTCCGTTTAATAGTAACATATTTTGTACATTTTTTTATAGTTTACGTTTTTATTACATAAAATTAATAAAGTGGCAGTAATTGGGACATCTACCCTAGGTAGTCGATTTTCGTGAGAAAGAGACTCTTGTCCTTTATTTATTTGTAAAAAAATGAAGACACATACAGATGTATCCTTTTATCCAATGTTTATTACTAGCATAGAGATTGAAAAAAAATTGATAAGAAATATATATGCGCTTTAAAAGTGGCGCTGCAGAGGGGTAAACATTTTAAGTTTTTTTGGGCGTTTTGCCTTAATATCGGTCTTAAAATGTAATGTAATCCAATTTCAAAGGTGAGATTCTTGTTTGTTGGATTCATAGTTTCCGTGCAAACCTATAAAAACAAAAATTAAATCAAAATTATGCGATTGATGGCTGAAAAACGGTGACTTCTTAATTCTGGTGACTTCTTAATTTTTTAATGAAAATTTCGAATTTTTACGGACCATATCAGAGGTTTGCGGCGAAATGACACATGTTTTACATATCCTGAAATTTTTTCCAAGTCGATCTGAACCTCCGTTCGTTCGCAATCAGGAAAAAACGAAGAGAAGAAAAATATTCGAGAAAAACGCGTTTAAAGTTTCTGGGCAAAGGCGACGCTATAGGTTTCCGCTTGACGTTTTTCGCTGCCAAATCTGCAATTTTGCGAATTTTACTATAAACCAAGCGGCATTTTATTTAGAAAGAATAGCACTTTCAGAAAATATAATAAATAAATCGATTTTTCAACTGCCTAGTCCCCATAAGGGTGTAATCCCTCTATCTCGGTTCTTCTACAGAATTATTATTATTTTTAAAAGAAAGCGGAATATAGAGAAGGGATAAATAAAATTGGAAATACTAGAGAAAAGAAAAAGAGGAGATATAAAATAAAATGGAACAAATATGACTTTTTACTCGTTTTATTTATTGGCTCGTCCTCCTATCCGTTATTAATTACCACCGCCACTAAATAATTCATCTACTTAATGAACACTTTGTTTGGTCTGAGCGGAGTTGGGCATTCACTGAATAAAAAATTATTTGAATAACGGATAAAATAAAAGTTACTTTAACTTCAGAGTTATTGACGAGTAATCCCTACTAATATTATTTTTAATTTTTAATATATGAAAGTAAAACGTTGTCTGTTTGTCCTTCTTTCACGTCTAAATGGTTGAACGGATTACAATGAAATTTTGAATATATATTATATGCGTCCTAGATAAGACGATAAAATTTATTTTTTCTTTTAGACTTTTTTATTTCATCATAAATAATTCCCGAGTGAAACCGGGTAACGGGTGGGCTAGTTGAAGAATAATTTTTACATACGACAGTAATTTTTTCAACTTTTATTCGGTATTTGAAGATTTTAAAAAAAAAATTTTCTCCAATTCTGTGTCTGAGTCTCGTTTAGTAGTGCTTGAAAAGATAATAAATTTCCCCTAAATAAAATACAAAATCTCATTTATTTTTTCAACTCTTCACCCGCAGGGAAATTTCGCAAAATTTCTGAAGAATGTGCACGCGGAGCAAGCGGCGAAGTTGCAGGCGAAAAACCAGCACGAGTGCGACCTTCTGGAGGATATCCGGTGAGTCTTGAACTTATGTAAAGGAGAGGATTAGACGAAAGCCCTTTAAACGTCTTAAGATCGAGTCGTTTCGCGTCAGCGATTTCCATTTCTGCGGCGTTAAACTTTTACTTTCGACAGGCAAAGAGGTTCTCGATAATATTTATCCTTCCCCAGCGAGAAACTGGTGACGTTATTTAGTCGCAATGCCCTGATGCGTATAATGCTTCGACGCCGTGAAATGTGACGTTATTTTGCCCCTGTTACGCGAACTGCAAAAAGTCGATGACCCGTAACAGAATATAGAACTGTTCATATGACACGCGCAAGTTGCTTTATTAGAAATCAATTTCTGTTTTATGCTTCCTCTGTTACACCGGTAGCATTCAGATACTCTCCATTGACAATCTTCCCTGTTTCATATCGACAAACGTTCAATTACACTGCTTACAATTTTTTGGAGACATGTATTGACACTCGGCCGGCGGTGCTGGGTCCTTTTTGACCCAAGTTACCTCAGGATTTAATTTTGGGGGGAGTCGAATTGAAGGGATAAAAATATTTTTAATGTAAATTTAATACAATTCAATTGGTGATTATAAGAATTTATTTAAAGAATAAAATTCGGGACCCCTTTGCCATTGGTAATGATAGTAGAAAAAAAGAACGCCACATATAGTTATAGTAGCGGGTCAGAAATGACACAGACGTCGACTTCCGCGTGCTCGCTAAAAAATTATTTGAAATAAAAATTTGTGTACGAAATTTTTTGAAATAAAAATTTGTGTACGAAATTTTTTGAAATAAAAATTTGTGTCCGAAATTATTTGAAATAAAAATTTGTGTACGAAATTTTTTGAAATAAAAATTTGTGTACGAAATTTTTTGAAATAAAAATTTGTGTACGAAATTTTTTGAAATAAAAATTTGTGTCCGAAATTTTTTGAAATAAAAATTTGTGTACGAAATTTTTTGAAATATAAATTTGTGGACGAAATTTTTTGAAATAAAAATTTGTGTACGAAATTTTTTGAAATAAAAATTTGTGTACGAAATTTTTTAAAATAAAAAATTGTGAACGAAATTTTTATTTCAAATAATTTTTTGCCCATCTCTGTCCGTCACCCGAGAGTTAATCTTGTCTTCCTTCAAATATTTCCAATCTAATGCTTTACGATACAAATATGTTTTTCAGCAACTTTACGATTAAGAAGTCTGCGATTGAAAAATCGTATTCCGAGGTAAGTCGGTCAATATTACACGCGCATACGAATCTCTGCTCTTTCGATTTACGACCCACCTCTCGTTTCAGGCGCTCCTCAAAATATCCTCCGCTTACTTGAATAAGAAAATACCAAATATTCCGGACCTCAAAGTCGATGGCGCCGACGAGAAATGGTACATCTGTTTCCGCCAGTGTTTCCCCAAAATCCGCTGCGCTTTCATCGAGATTCCGCTCGTTTCATCCATGAAAACGTTAAGCGATGGAATGCTTTTTACCAAGGTTTGAAATTCTTTAAAATATTCCAGGAATATGTGGAACGTTTGGCGGACCGTTTTGGAGGAGAACGAAAAGCTGGCCAGGGCGCGGCTGGCCGCCGTGGAAGTTTTTCAACAGCAAATCGCTGACGACGCGAAAAGCTTAAAGATGCACAAACTTCAAGTTTCTAAGAAGGTGCCGTTTTTAAATAAGCTACCAACTATTTTATAACGACCAGCGGCCTTAGCCGTGATGGAAAACACAGGTTCTCGTTAGATCACCGAAGTTAAGCATCACGGGGCGGGTACTGGGGAAAGATGGGTGACCGACGACACCAGCTTTCTTTCTCCCGGTGCGCCGCTGCTGCTGGGACCTGAGGGAAAGATAGGAGGGAAAAGATAAGACTTATAGTTCAGTTCGTTGGGCAATATAAGCGAAATGCTTGAAACGCCATCCTGTTTAACAGGAAAACAATAAAACATAACATAACACACTTTACAACGCGCATATTTACGTATGTAGAAAGATACAAGGTTCCTACTTGTTCCAGGCAATCGACCAATTAATGATAGTACAAAAAGAATTGCAAATGTGCGTGCAGGACGTAGACAAAACTAAGAAACTGTACTTCGATGAAGAGCACAGCGCCCACGACGTGCGAGACAAGGCAAAAGACATCGAAGAAAAGTGCGTACACTCGAATAATACCTAAGCTCTAGATTTTTACAAATTATATTCACATATTTCCAGACTAAAGAAGAAGAAGGGATCCTTCTTTCAGTCCATAACATCGTTGCAAAAAAATAGCGCCAAGGTACGAGCAAATTGTGAAAAGTATCGTGGCGTTAAATGCTTACACGCTGAATTTCGTTGTTAAAAGAAGTGCTCTTATTCTTCCGTGCCCTTAGGTCAGCTCGAAGCGCGACGCTTTGGAAGAAAAATCGACCGGCGCACGAAACGATTATTTACTTAGCCTCGCCGCTGCCAATGCCCATCAAAATAGATATTTTGTAGTCGATTTACAGAACACTATGCAAGTAAGTCAACACCGTTGTTCTTGATCTCTTTCTCAGGAGCTTTTCTAATCTCTATTTTGTACACAGTTTTTGGAGCACGGCGTTTACGATAAAGTAGCGGAATATTTAACGCTGATGGGTCGCACGGAACTTCTGACCTGTCTGGCGACGCAAAACAGCTTCACCAAAATTCGCGACCAAGCGCAACAAGTGAGTAATTAAACACGCACTAAATCAAAGAGTGGTTCGCCTAATTATGGTGAAACAGAAAGCACGGAGGTATTTTTGTGTCACTTCACTTCGTTTCATTAGAGTAAAGGACCCAATTACTGACAGCCAACCCAATTACTGTTACCTTAAGCTATTTTATTTAAAATAACGAATAAATAAACGTTTAAGTAAAATAGCTTAAGGAGACAGTAATTGGGTCCTTTACCCTATAGTATTATTGCTATTATTCTACTAACGGGTACCTTAAACAGGGAAATCCCCGAGAAGCTAAACTATGCTATGCGATATTATGCTACGTTTTAAAAAATTAGCTTCGATACATTCTTATGGAACCGTTTCCACCGAAAGCTAAGCTAAAACAAAGCATCGCATAGCATAACTTAGCTTAGCTTCCGGGGGATTCCCGGATTTAAGCACGACAGTATCTCGCAAAGTTCCCGCAACTGATTTGTTAAAAGTTGCTCGGGTTACATATCATATTAATGCCAGCAAATATCCTCGCGTTCGTTGCAGCTCACCAGAGAGTACAACATACAATGCTGCTGTTTGTATTACCCAGTGTTGAAGCAACATATACAGTACGACTTCGAGCCCTGCGACAACGATCCGGTGGAGAGGTCCGTAAATATTATATCGTCGGAGGGTTTCACGTTCCGAGCGTCGGGTTTCCCAATAATTGAGAGAAGCGTGCTTTCCTTGCAGGATAACCGCCGATCATTCCGCTTCAGCCACGCTTGGGAAGGAAGCTCGTCGCTGGTCGACGAGAATAGCGCGCGAAATGAGCACCATCAGGGAGAACAGTAGGAAACTGCAGGTGCTTCAGCAGCTCAAAGAGTCTGGGCAAAAGGTGAGCATGCTGCGCGATGAGCTACTACTTGCTAAACGTGAGGTTTTCTTTCTCTGGTGCTTGAGAGTGACTTGACAATTTTTCCAGACTGATCCGAACGATCCGCAAGGCCCAGATATAGACACGAAAATGGATGAATTGAAACTGGCGATACGGCGCGCAGAGGTAAGATTTCTGGTGAACTGCGAGTCGCGTGAATTATTTTCCTTTATATGTGTAATTGTTCATTAGACTGCGAAGCTGAAGTCGGAAGCGAGACTAGAATGCCTTCGAACCGGCGGAGGTTTGTTATATATTGTCTTCTTTCTTTGTTTGAATGTGATTAAAACTGGTTGTTGATAATATCCGCGCCGTGATTTCGGCGTTGTTGCTTCTTTAGTGAACGTGGACGAGTGGCTCCAGGAAGTTGAAACGCTGAGCGTACAGGACATGCCACGCTCGGCCAGCTCCTTGTCCGTCAGGACCGATGCCTCTGGAACGGCGGTAGTTATTCATCTTGATCGAATCTCAACGGTGTACAGGGTGTTCGTGGGATTGTACACTGAAATCAATTTTTAGAAACTGTAATATCTGTTGAATTATGTGAAGGTGGCGAGAGTCTTCTCGTACCTTGTGAAAAGGACTGTTAATTCATAATAATGATAGTATGAGCACCAGTGGCGGATGTAAGAAAAAGGCCCAGTTGGAAAAATGTTCTGAGGGGCCCATCTTTTGGAAAAATTAAGAGGTGATTTATTAAAAAGGGGCTAATTTACAGAAGAGTGTAGAAAAAACTATAGTGCTTGGATAAAATCATATTTTTTTTTAAATAAAGCCCTAGGGGGGCCTTCTGGGCCGGGGCCCATTTTCGGGAAAATGAAGAGGTACCTTACTAAAAATGTGCTCAGTGTAATAGTACAGAAAAAAAGTATAGTTTGGATAAATCAATTTTTTTAAAAAAACAAGGCCCTAGGTGGGCCTTCTAGGCAGGGGCCCATTTTTCGGGAAAATGAAAAGGTAATTTACCAAAAACGGACTCAGTGTAATAGTACAGAAAAAAAAGTATAGTTTGGATAAATCATAATTTTTTTAAGAATAGGGCCCCGGGGGCCTTCTGAGCAGGGCCCCAGACGGCAACTCCTCATCGGCCGCCCTGTTAAATCCGCCACTGATAAGCACCCTGTATACACTTATGCACGACTAAGTACAGTATCAATGACTAGATTTTCATCGCGCAGGAGCATCCATCCTCGGATTTCTTCTACGACAGCGACGGAGACGGAGGAAGCGACTTGACGACCGTCGAGCGACCAGGCAGCGCCAGGAATGCTCCTCAGCAAGAAGAGGAGCCGACCGAGGAGCGACAGAGGCACGACAGCGAAGAAGTTGACGGTAGGCGCATACCATCATGACGTATTACGCGATATCCAACATCAGAAGTCTGATATACACGTTTGTTTTGCAGCCTTACTCGAGCAAGAGAAGCAGCGAATAGAGGAGCTGACCGTCGGTTGGGACGACCCGACATCAGTCGCTTGGGATAACGAAGACAAGGACGAACAAGCTGACACTCAGGACGCTTCTGAGCCGCCCTCTACGCAGCCTATATACAAATGCACTGCGCTTTATTCGTACACGGTATGAACACCTGTTTTTTATAATTCACAGTCGATTTTCTCGACAACAAAGCGCAATATCAAAAAAAGTTACTCTTTCTTTTCGACTTATAAGAAGTAAATAAGTCGAGGAAAAGGAATAAAATTTTTTGATATTGCGCTTCATGTTCGAGAAAATCGACTTTGAAACTCTCGAAATTTAAAAACCTACCAAGGCTAACGACCCACCTACTTAAGAATGCCAGAAAGTACTCAATGGAGTCCCAAAGTTTACAGCTTCGACTCTTTGCAACAAGAAATAAAACCTTACCTTCCAAAAAAAAATGCCAAACCTTTGCTCCAAAACCTCAAAGCTGTAAAATTTGGGACTCTCGCAGCTTTTACGATCTCACTATGTCCCTTCTGGATACTATACAAATTCTCTAAAACCTAAAACATACTCCCTCCCTTTAAACTACTCTTATCCACTTTGCAACTCACAAAATAAATTTTGTAACAGGCGCAAAATCCTGACGAATTGTCAATCATCGAAAGCGAGCAGCTCGAAGTGGTCGGCGAGGGCGACGGGGACGGTTGGCTCCGAGCCCGAAATTACCGTGGCGAGGAGGGTTTCGTTCCCCAGAATTACCTCGACGTGGAAAGGGAGACCGAGGTAACTCCCGGTCTCAGTTCCCAAGGACCAATGCTCGTGCAGCAAATATCCTTCACTTCGATAGATTACACGATCGACGATCACGAGGCAGTGGATCCCGACGCTAACCTACAAGAAACATCAGTTCCGGAACCTCTGGTCATACAGAATCATATAGGAGGTGAATCAACTATTCTAAACTAAGCAAAACAATGCATGCTGCTACACCAACGTCAACTGCAAATGCATCTACGTTGCCTTTTCAGAAACCGAGCAATACTGCATTGCTCTTTACGACTACGACGCCACCTGTGACGAGGAGCTGAGCTTCTACGAGGGCGACATCCTGAAGGTTCTGAGGAAGGAGCCGCACGATGTGGACGACGGATGGTGGGAGGGAGAATTACGCGAGCAACGAGGATTATTCCCGTCTTTAATCGTAGAGCCGTGCGCCGCAGACGGTTCGCCTTTAACCCCGCAGGTTAAAATCCAATCGATAAACGCCGCGCCAACGCTTTTCCAGTTCAAAGCACATGACTTTGAACTTCTAGCTTCTGTAACGCGATTATAGATGTACTCAATTGCGTTATTTCCCCATGATCTTCTTACGCCTCGCGTTATCTGCAGGAGAACATGACGCCGCCGAGCTCTGCGCCGCCTGTATTTACGCCACCCGCGATTCCGGAGTTCTTATTAGAAGAAGAACTTGCGCAAAGCATGATGAAAGGTAATGGTCCTGTTGGCAGATCAATTCTAGCGAAAGAACAGGGGAATTACAGTTTCATCATCTCCGTTCAACAGAATCCCAAAGCGGAGATGCCAACAACGCCGAGCCGCAGCAAGACGGTTTCATGATGAACCTCTCGCAGGACCGGAAAAGTCAGTACGGCTCGCAGTTCGAAGCCAATGGGAACGAAGGGCCTGGTATAGTAGGTAAGTGGTTATTAATCCCGCTAGCATTCACGCTGATATTTAATCCGTGTCTGAATTTACGCGAAATTGCTGCTTAGTCGTAGAAGTGTCGGATGAGTCGGGAGCCAAGGTAAATGGTGTTTTCATTAAATGCGGCGGAGAGACTCGTTGGAAGCCTCGGCTCTTCTTGCGAGCTTAATCATCCGTGGTTTAATATTTCCAGACGGATGAGGAGAGAGCAAAGCATCCAGAATCGCTGGCTGATGAACAGTCCGAGGACGATTTCGGGCTCGGCGTTGCGCAAATCGTGATCACAGCGGCCACGCCGATGGAGGAGGTCGAGCACCCGTTTCCGGGGCTAGAGGAGACCGCCGACGACACGGTGAAGTCGACGGAGAGCTCCGAGGGCGATCCGCCCTCGAGCACCGCCACTGACATGAACGAAAGCGAGAGCAAAGAGCCGACGGTGATAATGGACGAGAAGGAGGAGCAAGAGACGACAGAGGCGATGGAGGACATGGAGGAGAAATCGACGGTGGACGACCTGCCGGCGGACTCGGCGCCGTTCCCGGTTAGCAGCAGCTCCGGCAGCGAGGCGGACTCGATGTCCGGCCCGAGCACGGGGGAGAATTCACAGTCGATACCGTCTCGCGGCACGGTGGTAGACGTCCAGGAGGAAACAGAGGACCCCGAGGAAACGGAGGATATCGAGATCATACCGGAGAAAATGGTCGTGGGGGGGAGGGCAAGTATTCCAGATGAATTACAGCCCGACCAGCTGGAGAAGCTACAAAATCTGAAAGAATCGAATGCCTAGGAATGACTAGACCTCGGAGATCCCGATTATCCTGCCTTACCGAATAAACTGGCTCTTCCGCAAAATCATCAAAATAAATTCCAGCACCTGCTGGAATTCTGGAAATCTCCGGAGGTTAATGGGAAGAAAGACTAATCGAAATCGAATGATTAACACGGGACAATTGAGAAGAATTTTTATGTTAATACTATGTACACAACCTTTTTGCTAGACGATAATCTAGTGAAACTAACTATTTAAAGAAGGGTGTTGCGACTTTTGCAACGTATTTACAAGACGTTAATGTACAGTCATAAGGTAATAAAGAGAATTGTCGATACCTTATAATAGATGAAAAAAAACTTTTAGTTGTTCGTGTACATTTTAAGAGAATTATAATGGTGTTGCATGTAAAAGGAAGTTAACGTTTTTTATTCATCTTTCGTATATTCGTGTATCTGTCTGTTTGTATAAGTTTCTTTTCTTTCCAATCTTGTTCTGGATCCGATGTTGTTATGAACCCTTTATCCGTCTCCATGCTCGTGTGCGATCGGTTTGTGCGAAACTCAAGGCTGCATCCTCAGAGCACCGTCTAATCTTATGGTCTCCCCGTTTAGGAGAGGATTCTCGACGATCTGTTGCACTAGCTTAGCGTATTCGTCCGGGTTGCCCAGTCGTTGCGGGAATGGTACCGTTTTCGCCAGGAATGCGCGCACCTTGTCCGGCAATGCTTGTAGCATAGGTGTGTTGAATAATCCGGGCGCGATCGTGCAGACACGAATGCCAGCCTTGGCTAAGTCGCGGGCGATCGGTAGAGTCATGCCAACAACCCCACCCTTGCTAGCGGAGTACGCTGCCTGACCCATTTGACCCTCGTAAGCTGCAACGCTCGCTGTATTAACTATCACTCCACGTTGCCCATCCTCGTTTGGTTTGTTTTCATACATCAGCCTCACGGATAATCTGATGACGTTGAATGTTCCCACAGTGTTTACGTTGATCACTTTCTGAAAATCATCTAAATCGTGCGGGAGGTCTTTGTTGAAGTTGAACGTCTTGAATGCGACGGCTATTCCTGCCGCGTTCACCAGGACGTCCAATTTGTTGAAATTCTTCTTCGCTAACTCCAACGCAGCGGTCACGTCCTGTTCTGATGTTACCTTTAAAAGAGAAAGCATGTCGGTGTATGCACAAGACACTATAGGTTTGTTGTCGTAATTGTTTCTTTTGCGAGGGCGAATTAAAGAGATTGCAAATTATAGAAGGCCGATTTGTTTTCGTGTAGAAAGATGTTGCAACTACACTTTCAATGTCAATTCATAATGGTTACTATAACGATATTGGTAGTAGTATATGTATAGTATGTTTAAGACCAACGAGGGGAACGATGCTAATATTAATGAAATTATTAACAATCACGTATTGATATTAAGACTAACGATTCTACAATAAATGATTATATTGTGAAGGAAATGTATATCTTCTTTAAATGCTTCGAAATTTCTTTTCATATTTCAGTTAGTGAATTAATTACGCACGATGATTAAGTACTCTTTCATGTAGCTTGCAGTAGGGCTGTTACGGGTATTCGAATATTGTCATTCGAATACAAGTGGAATTTGAGTTTGAGATTCGAATACAAGTGGAATTTGAGTTTGAGATTCGAATACAAGTGGAATTTGAGTTTGAGATTCGAATATTCTAATAAAACGAGTTTCAGATTCGAGTCTTGTAATAATTCGAATTTCAGATTCGAATATTGTAATAATTCGAGTTTGAGATTCGAGTATTGTAATAATTCGAATTTGAGATTTGAGTTTTCTAATAATTCGAATTTGAGATTTGAGTTTTCTAATAATTCGAATTTGAGATTCGAGTATTCTAATAATTCGAATTTCAAATTCGAGTATTCTAATAATTCGAATTTGATATTTGAGTATTGTAATAATTCGAATTTGAGATTCGAGTACTCTAATAATTCGAATTTGAGATTCGAGTATTCTAATAATTCGAATTTGATATTTCAGTTTCCTAATAATTCGAATTTGAGATTCCAATATTCTAATAATTCGAATTTGAGATTCCAATATTCTAATAATTCGAATTTGAGATTCCAATATTCTAATAATTCGAATTTAAGATGCGAATATTTTACTAATTCCAATATTCTAATAATTCCAATATTATTCGAATAATTAGGAGTATTTGAAATTATTCGAATAATTAGGAGTATTTGAAATTATTCAAATAATTAGGAGTATTTGAAATTATTCGAATAATTAGGAGTATTTGAAATTATTCGAATAATTAGGAGTATTTGAAATTATTCGAATAATTAGGAGTATTTGAAATTATTCGAATAATTAGGAGTATTTGAAATTATTCGAATAATTAGGAGTATTTAAAATTATTCTAATAATTCCAATATTATTCGGATAAATTAAGAGTATTTTAAATTATTCTAATAATTCTAATATTATTCGAATAATTAGGAGTATTTGAAAGTATTTGAATAATTCGAATAATTAGAAGTATCCAAAATTATTCAAATTATTTAAATAGTTCAACTATTCAAATATTTACAGCTCTAGTTTGCGCACTATTACTTCTATTACTACTACTAATATTAATTTATCAATACTTACATCCACTGGCGCAAAAACAACAGAATCTCCTAACTCCCCAGCAACTTCCTTTCCCCTTGAAACAGGTAAATCAGCGATAACCACTTTGGCACCTTCTCTCACGAACCTTTGCACGGTACCGAGCCCCAAACCAGAGGCACCTCCAGTTACAAGAGCAACCAATCCCTGAAATATATGTCAATTATAGCATTCTCTTGGATACCTCACTTTATTGTAACATATCACTTATACACCAATAAATCAAAAATCTTTATGTAAATAAAACTTCTCAATGGTAAATTAATTATTCTCTGTGCACGCTACACGTTACATAAGTGTTTACTATAATGCACCAAATTATCCAAATATTACATTCCCTTCTCAAAACAAATAAGAATCTATGTTGTATTAAAATGTAACACAGAGCAAACGCAATCTAATTCCTATTATTCTGAACCAATGCTTTGCAATCGTTCTCGTGAGAATTACATTTCCAGTATTACGTTCATCGATACTCGTACAGATTTTATTTCATTTCATTACAAAAGAACTCGTAATCGCATTAAAATTTGAAACTACAATATATACAAAATAATACTGTAATCAAGCAAAAATATAAATTTCTTAACAAAATCTTAAATACAACATAACAAAAGTTACAACATAGAAGATTCACTACTTGAATCCCTCAACTTAAACTCAAGTATCACTTAAACAGCAAAGAATATGTGGTCCCAGGAATCCCAATTTTTCCAACGCTATCTTCAAGCTTTCAATGTATTTATTCACTCATACATGTTTACACATAAATTCACTTATACTAAATACAATAGATATCTGTTCCTAAATACTTTCTATCCATATTCGCCACTACAAGATAAAAGAATGCATTGTGATCAAAGAACTTGTTTTAGGAAACATCCGTTTTCACCGGCCAGCGGCGAGTGTAAAGGAAGAAATACTTTCGGCGAATATGGTAGCATATACGCGAAACAGACGATATCGTGTCCATACGCGATAACGAGCCGAGGAACGTTACGCACTAATTCTCGCAAATTCGCACGTTAACATTTACAATTGTAGTTTTAGTGTACGCACAGAGGAGAAATATAATACACCACTTACCTTCATCATTTTGAAAAGTTCGAGATTAGCTACTAGGAATGGAAGAGAGTGGATAAGTAAATGCGGAGGAACGCGAATTAAACCCCTCGACGGTTACGAGCGCTTAGGAGATAGCGGCTGATGCCGGCTAGCACGAATGGAAGCGAAGGAGGAATGTCTCGACGAGTGTTGAAAGAGAGAACTTCGTCGATACGGAACTTTGAACTTAATGGGCGTTCCCTATCTTATGAATTTCAATCAACGAATTAAACAGCGACAACAACAGAAGCAAAAAGAATAATGCAACGGGGACCGAGAGAGATGGACGCTCGAAAAAGAAAGCAAGTGCTCTGCTGTTAACACTACGCGACACAGTTTAAAGCGCCGGCAACTTGTACTTTGACTCGCTTTGACTCAAGGACGTTCGACCGAAGCCGAAAAGCACTGTAATATGGAAAATAAGTTCTTTTTGCCTCGTAAAGTTGGAGAGAAATTATCTTATCTCGCGACCCGAAGAACTTAAATATCTGCTGCGATGTAAATTAATAAAATCAGATATTCTCTATATTTTGTGGTTTCTTGTATTTTTATTTACTCGTTCCTTATCAATCAGACATCGTTGCGTAATGTTTGCTTGAAGAATTGGTTTCAATTGATGTTCTTATTGGATATATTTATATATATCGTCATTCCGAGAATTTTGATTATTGAGAATGGAAAATTAAATCTAATTGGATGTAAATTCTTTGGCAACCCAATGTGTAATTTGCAATAAATGAATATTGTAAAAGAGAAATTACTTTCTTGCTGGAGAAAACTACTGAGAATCGCTGTTCGCAAAATCTAATCTCCACACGCCGGGCGATCAGGTTGAAATAATTTGAATTTTTAATGCTCTTTTACAATTCCAAACACATAGGTTCTTTCGATATACAGTTTGGCACAAATTACTGTGTAAGATTAACATAATATTATTCATTGTCATCAATCTTAATAACTTGAAATCTGTATTCGAACGTTATTTTTTAGGTTATGTTTTCGTAAATGTATTAATAACCCCGTAAAATATATATCTCACCGTACGATGATTATCGTACGATTAAACGAACTATTGCGTACCAATTCCTTTTACAAATATTGTTCCAATAGATATTCTACTGAGCTGTTAGCAGGTAATTATTTATTTATTTATTTATTTATTATGCATCCTACTTATTTAAAGTAGCTCCGCGTTTGTTTACAACTGAAATTTTGTAACAAACAATGCCATCGCTGGGTGGTTTTTAGATTTTCCAGCAACATTCAGGTTCAAAGATGTGGAAAACGAGTGCCACAATGTTTGGGAAAAGAATAAATGTTTTGCCGTTAAAAGTGGCGAGAAGGAAGCGCTGAAGATGCTTCTTCCACCTCCGAACATAACTGGAACGTTGCATATAGGGCACGCGTTAACTGTTACCATCCAAGATATATTAGCGAGATGGTATATATTTTTTGCAGTCTCGTATTTGCTTACTATTCTTCGTGTTGCTTATATATTTTGAATTTAGGTATAGAATGAGAGGCCACCCTGTAATATGGATACCAGGATTTGATCATGCTGGAATTTCAACGCAAGTGACGATAGAGAAGTATCTTTATAAAACGAAAGGTGTTAGTAAGTCCGAGGTGGGAAGAGAAAGGTTCCTCTCGCTTGTTTGGGACTGGAAGAAACAGAAAGAGAACGTGATAAAGCTGCAGTTGAAAGCCCTGGGTGCTAGCTTAGACTGGTCCAGGGAGTATTTCACGATGAGTAAGGTATTTGTTGCAGATTTTTGTATGAAAAGTATCTCTGTTGTAATTGGGGCTGGGATTATTTGAATATTTTACGAGTATTCAGATGATACGGATAAAGTTCGAATGTTTGGGTATTTCAGTGTTATTATTCGAATATTTAAGTATTCGAATTGTGAGTTCTTTAGTTTGTCAATACATCAGTATTCGAATAGTATTTGGGTTGTGAGTTCTTTAGTTTGTTAATACATCAGTATTCGAATAGTATTTGGGTTGTGAGTTCTTTAGTTTGTCAATACATCAGTATTCGAATAGTATTCGATATTTTACAAGTATTCAAATAGTATTTGGGTTGTGAGTTCTTTATTTTGTCAATACATCAGTATTCGAATAGTATTCGATATTTTACAAATATTCAAATGATACGAATAAACTTCGAATGTTTGGGTATTCGAATATTTAAGTATTCGAATAGTATTCGAGTTGTGACTTCTTTAGTTTGTCAATACATCAGTATTCGAATAGTATTCGATATTTTACAAATATTCAAATGATACGAATAAACATCGAATGTTTGGGTATTCGAATATTTAAGTATTCGAATAGTATTCGAGTTGTGACTTCTTTAGTTTGTCAATACATCAGTATTCGAATAGTATTCGATATTTTACAAGTATTCAAATAGTATTTGGGTTGTGAGTTCTTTATTTTGTCAATACATCAGTATTCGAATAGTATTCGATATTTTACAAGTATTCAAATAGTATTTGGGTTGTGAGTTCTTTATTTTGTCAATACATCAGTATTCGAATAGTATTCGATATTTTACAAATATTCAAATGATACGAATAAACTTCAAATGTTTGGGTATTCGAATGTTATTATTCGAATATTTAAGTATTCGAATAGTTTTCGAGTTGTGACTTCCTTAGTTTGTCAATACATCAGTATTCGAATAGTATTCGATATTTTACAAATATTCAAATGTTACGAATAAACTTCGATTATTTGAGTAATCGAATGTTATTATTCGAATAGTTTTCGAGTTGTGACTTCCTTAGTTTGTCAATACATCAGTATTCGAATAGTATTCGATATTTTACAAATATTCAAATGTTACGAATAAACTTCGATTATTTGAGTAGTCGAATGTTATTATTCGAATAGTATTTGAATTGTGAGTTCTTTAGTTTGGCAATACATCAGTATTCGAATACATAAATATTCGAATAGTATTGGAATACTTGAATATTCGAATTAAATTCGCCAAATAATTGAGCAACCAAAGTATTCGAGCATTCGAATACCGGAAAATTCGACAAATAGTCCCATCTCTAATTGTAATGCGCACATTGTACGTTCGTAATTAATATTTCAGGAGCATAACAAGGCTGTTACAGAAGCGTTCCTAAGACTAAATGATCGAAACCTTTTATACAGAAAGAAGGCTTTGATTAATTGGTGTCCTACTTTGCGTAGCACAATATCGGATATCGAAGTGGAGCATTTGTATATTAACGAGAAAACGGAGCTCGAAGTTCCGGGGTACAAGAAGAAAGTTAAATTTGGAGAAATGGCTTATATAGTTTATCCGGTCAAAGATTCGAGTAAGATTTCTTGATATACATTTCTCAAGCCATCTGTATTAATGACGGTTCATAAGATAATAATTCTCTTTGTAGAAGACGAGATAATAGTCGCAACAACCAGACCAGAAACTGTGTTTGGTGACGTAGCGATTGCTGTTCATCCTGACGATCAAAGATACGCAAAGTATATTGGCCAGAAGGTTTGGCACGTTCTAAGAGAAACCTATATACCTGTGGTTCCTGATCCTTCGGTAGATATCAACTTCGGGACTGGTAAATATATTCCCAATATTTACTCCTACTACGATTTTTTACTGGTTAGACTGTGTTATAATAAAGAAAACTTTCTCAGGAGCATTAAAAGTAACGCCGGCCCATGATCAACTTGATTACACAATCGCTACGAACCATCAGTTAGATGTTATCGATGTTGTTGACGAGTATGGGAACATAACTGACGCAGGTGAACGATTTAAGGTATATTAATGTTTCCATTACATACTAATGCTCTTTTTAACCGACTTCAAAAGGAGTAGGTTACGCAATTCGCGCATAAATTCCGCATAGATGCACCGATTTTGATGATTCTTTTTTTATTTGAAAGAGTATGAAGAGCTGGTGGTACCGTGTTAATTTTTTTTTATTATTATCTAGATACTCTAAAATTATATATAATTCCAGTTTTAATATTTGTTCGCACATAACTTTGCAACGCATGAACCGATTTGGGTGATTCTTCCGTTGTTATATGGAGTATCTTCCCCAATTGCTACCATGATAAATGTTTTTTAATCGACTTCAAAGACCACTGACACTTAAAAAATAAAAACTTTAAAAAATAAAAAACCGACTTTAAAGGGGCGCTAAAAAGTAAAAATAATTTTTTCCCTTATTTAATCTACGACTCTCATATTTTTCAAGTCGATGCTTCATCATTTGCACTGTATAAATCTGGCGCCGACTTAAAAAAAATACGAGTCGTAGATTAAATAAGGGAAAAAATTATTTTTACCTTTTAGCGCGCCTTTGAAGTGTTTTTTATATTTTTTTTTAAATGTTCCTTTCGCTACAAAAAGGTACTATCATCGTAGTTGGGCAATGTTACAGGGTCTTCCGAGATTCATTGCTCGGGAGCAGGTTTTAAATGAATTATCGCACAGAGCTATGCTGAAGAAAGTATGCGGCTGTAAGATGAGCGTTCCAATATGTTCTCGATCTCGCGATGTTGTGGAATACATATTAAAAGAACAGTGGTTCGTTAAGAGTAAAGGTATGGCTGAGAAAGCGATGCAAGCTGTGAAGGAGAACCGATTGAAAATAGTTCCTAGTACGCACGAACAGCTGTGGTATGATTCGCTTAGCAATATTAGGTAAGAAAAGAACAACAAAGTAAAGCGTAGGGATAGAATGAACCGCGATATCTGTTTTAATGGCAATACTCTTGTTAGAGACTGGTGCATTTCAAGGCAGCTGTGGTGGGGTCATTCTATTCCAGCTTATTACGTTACGATTGGAGACAAAACTGAATGGATAGCTGCTCGAACAGAAAATGACGCTCGACTCATTGCGCAAAATAAGTACGGACCCGAGGTAGAGCTACATCCGGAGCAAGATTTGCTGGATACGTGGTTCTCCTCTGCAATTCTTCCTTTCACGGCACTGGGATGGCCGAATGAAGTATAGTATAATGATAATTGAATGATATATTATCGATGGTACAGAAATAAGGAAGTCGTACATTGAGGTCGAGTATAAATTAGGGTGGTCCTTATTTTTCAACTTTAAAATTTGTGTTGTCTGACCCTCTTAAAATCTTCTATTCGACTAAAAAAAATATCTTTGTGTTTTTTATTTGTATATTTTGATATATAAAGGTCGCTTTAAGGACTTTATATTTCGCATGTGCCATAAGTTTGGCAAGTGCGACTTTCTATAATTGTTACTTGTTAATTTTGATCAAAGGGGGCTCATATTTATATATCAGAATCCGAAATCTTGCTTTTATCCATGTGTTTAACAACGGGAATAGAATGTAGAATGATTCGAGAGCTACTGATGAGAGAAAATTAAATGTGCATGCAATGCTTTAGGTATGCCGCAACGCAATACAGTACACACTCGTTATAAACCCGTTTCGTCTATGCGATGTGTGCCCGAATTTTTATTGCAAAAATTTCTGTCAATTTATACCAAAGTACATACGAATATTTCATTGCCATTGAGCGACCTATAATTTTTAATATATTTTAACAGAATTTTAGTCAAAATTCTTTTAAAGTATTTGGAAGTTTCTGAGAGGGTCAGAAGAAAATTTAAAACATATTGATTTTTTTCCATACTTATAAGAACCACAATATTATAAATGGAATCGTACGTTTATTGCTGGGTTGAGTAGCTAACAACAAATAATAAACAGATGAAGTATTCCTATTTTAAATTAGTTTCTTTCTATTGATCAATTTTAAATTGTCTTGCTTGTCTTTCATTTCTCCTCATTTACGACTTCGTTGCTTCTCTACCGTTGACAGTGCAGGATATTATAGGTGTGTCAACAAACGCATTTTTAGACGGAGGATCTTAAAAAGTATTATCCATTGACGTTAATGGAAACGGGACACGATATTCTGTTTCACTGGGTCGCGAAAATGGTCATGCTCGGATTGGAGCTGACTAATCGGCTACCTTTTAATGTAAGATACTTTATTCTTAAGAGAACCTGGTTTAGGGCGCTGAGAAGGGTGATTTTCGCGAATTTTTATAACACGGAATGATAAAGACGATCTTTCTGAAACTTTGGGAGTATTTTAATATATATTTGTACGGTATAGAAAGAATTTTTAATTGAGAAATTTTATCACGCCGAATTATCACAGTGCGATTCATCACTGGAATTTCGAAATGGCGAGGAAAATAGAGCCTTTAATTTTTGCTCAAAATAAACAAACCGAAGTTTTTCCCAGTTTCCATCAATTTACATTATCGATGAACTAAAAAAAAAAAAGAAAAAGTCTAAAATCGATAAAATTGTGGAATTTTATAGGAAAAGTTGCGGTTAAAATTAATTATTTAGTTCCGGTTTAATTTAATTTTTTTCATAAACGTTTACAGTTCATCAACGATGCTTGGTCATTATTTAATCAAAAAAACGACGGGAAAAGTCGATAGGACAAATACTTTGCTATTTTTCCCGCCAACTCGAAAAATGTTTTAAGAAATAGAGTTTTAAACTTTACGAGCTGCCGCGTTTATACTGCACGATGCATAATAGCTGATACTTCCGAAATACTTCGAATTCCATTCTGAAACCTTAAAAATATATTCTCCAAGAGTATTACTATCGATTAAAGCAAAAAAAAAATATAAAATCTCGACCCTGTAAACCAGGTTCTTCCCTTAAACGCACATTTGCCAGTAAAATCTCCTCCACATTTAATTCCTTAAGAATTTTTCACCCACAGGAAGTGGTTTTGCACGGAATTTTGTGCGACGCTTATGGAAAGAAAATGTCCAAGACGCTCGGAAACGTGGTCTTACCGGAAAATATTATTAACGGCATTACTTTAAAAGTAGGTATTAACGTACGCCTCTTTCAAACGCGCAGCTCATTTCTATCAAACAATTTGTAAATAGGACCTAGCTGCACAAATGAAAGAAAGTTATGACACAGGTGTGCTCAGCAAGGCTGAGATGCGGCGAATGTTATCAGGAAATAATAAAATGTTCCCTAACGGAATACCAGAATGCGGCGCGGACGCATTGCGTATGACACTGTCCAGTCACAATATCAAAAGTCAGTGTCTACAAGCGTAACACCTTATAATTTTCAGAGTATCGTTAATAAATCGTTAATTATTTTCAACTACAGATCAGAAAATCAATTTCGACATCATGAAGTGCCAAACGAATGCGTTCTTCTGCAATAAAATCTGGCAAGCGAGCAAATATGTCCTACTCGCAACGGGTGACAAACTTTACCAGAAACCGGAAACTCTGACGCTTATTGACCGCTGGATCTTAAGTCGATTATCCGCATTGGTTGATATCGTTAACGACGGATTTGCGCAACGAGACTTTCACAAATCTGCACAATCGATAAAGCAATTTCTACATTACGAATATTGCGACTTTTATTTGGTAAGATTCTGGCAAAGAAATCTCCTTTTACGTAACATACGACTGAAATTCTGTCTTTGTTATTTAGGAAGCAACTAAATGGGGATTCAGAAGTGAAGATTCGAATGTTATTGCTAGTCACACGTACGGTTTAAGGAAATGCTTGGAAGTTTCGTTACGAGTGCTTGCTCCCGTAATGCCCTATCTTGCTGAAGATTTGTACAGGAGATTGTCAGCTAAATTCCAGGAATTTTCGTCGGCACCGTCGTTAATGGAAGCGTCCTATCCAACGCCGGAGCAGGTAAGATCATCGGTTTACAATTTTGTGAGTTTCAGAATTCGAGATCTGTATTTTATGTAGGGTTGGGATTATTTGTCGAATTATTTGGTATTCGAATATTCGAATACTTCAGTTGTTCAGTTATTTGGCGAATATAATTCGAATATCCAAGTATTCGAATACTATTCGAATATCCAAGTATTCGAATACTATTCGAATATTTGAGTATTCAAGTTGTTGAGGTTCATTTGTCATGGTGAAATCTTGTAATTTAATTTTGACCTACTTCACACCATACTATTCGAATACTGCTCTATTCGAATACATCGATATTCGAATAGTATTCGAATACTCAAATATTGGAAGTTTATTCGTAGCATTCGAATACTTGCAAAATATTCGAATATTAAATTATTCGAATAATCCCAGCCCTAATTTCATGTGATTATTACAGTTTAACGAGTGGAGAGATGTTACTCTAGACGAAAAGACAGACGAAGTATTGGACGTAGTATTTGAAATTAGAAGCCTTCTGGCTAATGTTAGTAAAAAACTCAATCCAACAGGTAATTATTCGAATAACTTATGAAATACATTGTCTGAAATTGTCACGAAGAATTCTTTTTACAGTTCACATTGTGACTCGAGATTCCGACGACCTTCAGTTCTATAACGAAGTTATTAATTTAATTAAAGGAGGAAGCAGAATCTCCAATATTTATACATTTTTAGAAAACGATTACACAGAAAATGGAAGCAGTATATGTTATCCGGTTACTGCTGACTGTACATTGTTTATTACCGTGGAGGTAAGTTTTCAATTATATATTTACTTTCGCGATGGTTTGTGTCTACTATTTATGCACCCCTTTTGTTTAGGACTCCTCCAGTTTAGAGCAACTGAAGAAGAATTTGGATAAGAAAGCTACGCGGGTGGAAGGGAATTTGAGAATTTAAGAGTATTTGTTGATAAGAGAAATCCGCGAGACTTAAATTAAATTAAAGGAGACGTCCATAATTAAAACGTAATGTATTTTAACAAGAGTGGTTCATACTTTACAATTTAAGACTGGATTAATCTTAATCGACGTCCATGTGTTCAACTTCAGAGTCATTTTCATCTTCCTCGCTATCGTCGCTGTCCTCGTCATTCGAGCTCGAGCTACTGGACTCGAACCAAGTTTGCGAAGCTAAATCGTCTGCTATCACCGTTCTCCATTCGTCTAATTTACGGCAGTCTAGAAACGACATGGTAGGAACACTTTATTTCATAAACTTTTATACGAAACGTAATCTTGATATATAAAGCGGAAGCTTCTAATATTTGTGTGTTTGTCTGTTGCCTAAAAACTTTCGAACGATAAACTCTGGGATCTCGAAATACTTCGATAGCTCATTATGTCTGACTAATTTAGATTAATGTGACTATTTTCACAAAAGAATTTTTTTTATAAAATCAGAATCTGAAAGGCCGAAGCCGAGTACTGAAGCTAGTAAATTATAATACTGTACAAACCCAAGCTATACAAATCGTTGAGTGTATATTGCCGATCTCCAACTTCAAGCATCCCGCCATACAGATACAGAACATTGTGTTTCACAGCGAGTCCAGGATTTATCCTCGGAGACGGAACAAATATGTTTTCCTGTGTGTTCTCCTTTTTATCTGCAGTGGACGCCTGTGCTACACCTATCGTCACTGTGAATATACCATCGTCGTCAGTAGTTTTCGATTCAACCGGAGCAGGTGCTTGTATTTCACTGTCGCTGTCGTCTTCGTTACTGTCTTCTTGCCCACCATCCTCCTTCGCTTTTCTCCTTCGACGCCGCGCGGTCGCGTCTTTCTTCCCACACAGCGACACTAAATATAAATAACATCGTTCAAACACTAATAGAAAAATAACGAGTTCGTTGTAGCTAACGAACTCACCTTCGTGCCACTGTAATTTCTCTAAATCCAACGCCATTAAATCGTTGTAGAACGTTCCATGAAGCTCTTCATCCTCGTCTTCCTCGTCAAACACCCCACCAAACAGATAAGCTAGATTAGGCTGAACCAAAACAGCCGAGGCACTGCATCGCGGCGACATTTTAATTCCCGACTGCTTCGCGGACACCCATTTCCACTTTAAGCCAGTTTGATCATTTTCTGGAATAATATTCTATGTAATGTCCAAGATTCGATCAGAAAATCTTACTTGGTGAAACAAATCGCTTACTCTCGGGGGTCATTAAAAACATGTCGTGATGAACGCAACCTTTATCGACGTCCTTCTTTACTCTTTCTTTGCTGTAGCCTCCGTATACAAGAAGTTTGCTTTCAGGCGTAGGTAATATTATGCATCCAGAGCGTGGAAGCGGTGGAATCCCTGGAATTTTGTAGACAGTGCTTTATGATACAGAGATAAAGATATACACTCGGCGTCAAAATTAAAGGAACACTATAATTTTTCGAAAATTTTGGTCATTTTCAAATGGCTGTATCTCTGCGAAAAATGGTCGAAAAAAATATTTTAAATACGCATTTTAACGCTTGAAGTTTCTAGTTTTCGAATCAAGGACTCAAATTTTTCACGTTTTTTTTTGTTAGTTCAATGTCATTTTAGTGGGAAGACTCGTAAAACTCGAGTTCGCGCATTTAGGTGGTGCTAATGCCAGTAATTGAAGTACAGTTTTTGTCATTGCGAAGAGTTTGGACAAATGGAAAAATGTTTTTCTTAAATTTTCGAATTCTCTTCTTTTTACTAAAATGGCATTGAGCTAACAAAAAAAAAACGTGCAACAATCGTTCGAAATCCGCGAGAATAAAAAAAGGGGTTTTGAAAAAAAGACATCGTAAAACGGGTAATCGTTCCATTTTCAGGCGATATCGCATGTTTGACCATCGAGGACATACGGAAAAAAAATCTGATCGGAACGTCCTTTTGCACAGTGTTTAAGGGTAGTTTTAATTCGCGAAAAACGTTGACACTTGAATGATTTCATGATTTCCCTTGAAGTGGCATCATGTTTCTAAAAAATGGTAAATGTGCAATTTTTGGGATCATTTTAAAATGGCTTTAATACGATTAAAAAAAATCTCATTAAATTGGCAACTAATGGTTCTGAAAGGAAACTTTCTTAGCTTTCCAAAACAATCATGGAAATTTGTCTACGATCACGAGTTCGCAAATTATAAGTTCAAAGTGAAAAGTACCTTTTTTGCTTTGATCGCGAATAACTCGGTCAATAAAAATCATACAACAAAACCCCCAAAAACGAACTTAAAAAGAAATGTTTGCTTTATAAGAGCTTTTTAATGGATTTACCGGAAAAAATTTTTTTTGGCTCGTGCATACTTTCGAACTAGTCAAAAATATCTGATACTTCGGTTCCTGCGCTTCATCTTGATAAAACAATATTATAATGGGTGAAAACAAAAATTTGACTCCCTGATTCGAAAACTAGATTAAAATGCGTATTTTAAATATTTAAAAATCCGAAAAAAATATTTAAAATACGCATTTTAATCTAGTTTTCGAATGTGTATTTAAAATGCGTATTTTAAATATTTTTTTCGACCATTTTTCGCAGAGATACAACCATTTGAAAATGACCAAAATTTTCGAGAAATTATAGTGTTCCTTTAATTTTGACGGGGAGTGCGTGTATATATATATATCCAACTGTTATAATTTTACCAGTTAATTCGATTTTCTGCCACACGTATGTTTCGAGATTAAATATATGCACATCATTATAATATTTGTAGTCTCTTAAGTTATCATGAAATCCACCGAACACTATTAATTGTCTTTTCATGTGCGCCATTCTGTGGCCACTCCTAGCGGACGGTCCACCAGGGGACCTAAAGAAAATACGTGGAACTAAGTAACAGAAAAAATCTTTTCGCGTAACTCTTAGAAGGTGTGTGCGTACAAAATTTTTTCCCACTTCTTCCCTCCGATTCGATACACCCACAGATCTTTGTAATGGTAAAATTGCGATTCCGAGGGACTGGAAAATTCACCGCCAAACACCCATAACTCCCCTTTGTTCGTGGACGTCGCCACCGCTTGGTGACCGCAGCGAGGAGGTGGAGCGCCTGGTGCTTTTATAACGGTCCACTCGTTTTTACTCAAGTTGTACGTGAACATGTCTCCGTAAACAACTGTCTGAACAAGAGTAAGATTGTTAGACTCGCCAAAGTAACTTGAATATCGATTATCGTAAACTGGAGTGACTTTGCACAATTTTTTACTCTGACTGAAAAATTACCACATGACTAAATTCGCTATTTTTTTTTTTCGTTTGATCTTGGAGAAATTATTGCTATCGATTACAAAACACCATATGTTCTAATTAATTGGCAATAAAATAAAATAAAATTTTTCCGAAAAGTTTACGGCAGCTTAATGAAATTTTCTCAGTGAAACAGTGTTGCGGTAATGAGCGAAATATTCTTCGATTTACCGTCCGTCCATCGTGAAACTCTCCGCCGAGCATGATGAGCTCATCTTTGATGGGGTGAGCTGTTAACGTAAAGTTTACGCGCCGAGAAGGTTGCGGTACCGTCTTTTCGACAACGCGTTGCCTTCGGGCTTCTTCCTTCTCAATTTCGGCGAGCACATGTTCGATGTCGTCCTAGATTTTGTACGAAATGAACGATCTTTACGTGAGAATACATGAATTTTTGTGTTATAAGTATGCATTTTGATTATTATGGGCTTGCAGTTGCGTGGAATTAGTTGTAGATGCATATTTCAATGATTTATTAGACCGACAATTATGATGTTTGGTGACGTGAAATACAGATTGTATTTAAACAGTTTTCTAACCTCACCAAGGGCGGCCAATTCCTTTCTCTGTTTGGCGTTCAGTTTCTTTTCAGTTTTAAGCGCGGTTTTCACGCTACCGCTTACTTTCCTTTTGGTCTTATCCTTTTTACCCATGTTGTGCTGCGAAACTTTTCAGTAATAACGAAAGGTTACTTTTACCTTTCAAACTGCATCAACCCACGTGACTGTAGAAGCAATTATTTAACCGAACTTGAAAGTTCGAAAGTTATGCTAACCGATACTTTGCTTATTTGGTCGAAAGAATGTAACGACAAGAATACGTAAGAATCTTAATTTTATATTTCGCACCTACCTATCTTCAATTAAAAATAAAAATTCTTCCATGCTTCATATTAAACTTTTATAGCCGCGAAAAGCATACTTTGACCGATTAACAGATCGAATCTTTTTTTTTATGTATTTTAATCGGTGTTGCGAGTTGCGATCCTCACTCTAACGACGTTGAGCGCAAGCTCTTAAAGCGCGAAGTTCAATTAGTAAAAGTCAAGGATGAACTTTATCACTATATAGATTTTGTCCCCGCCTCCTTCCTTATCACTCGAAAAACAACATAATAAAAAAACAAAATACCTGAGCGAAAGAAGAAGCCTGTTTCTTCTCCAGGCAATTGATAACCAAAGTTGTAACAGTCCAGACGTGCACTAATAAAATTCAATCCTGTTCAATTTAATCTTTGTTTAATCATTCATTCTTAAATAGTTCCAATTCGTTTATTCAGTTCTACAAGTGTTTATTTATTCAAGTTTTATCCAGTTCCAAGTGTTCATTACAAAATATCTCGTTATTCATTTCAATTAAATTCACGCGTACGCGAGCAGAATCCTTTAGGATTCCACGGACGAAGACCCACAGAAAAACTCCCTAATCTTCGAGAATTCCCAGCCGGCCCCGCAACAAAACTGGTGACAGCGGTGGGATTCTCTCGTCGGCTCGCAGAGGTGGGATTCTCTCGTCGGCTCGCAGAGGTGGGATTCTCTCGTCGGCTCGCAGAGGTGGGATTCTCTCGTCGGCTCGCAGAGGTGGGATTCTCTCGTCGGCTCGCAGAGGTGGGATTCTCTCGTCGGCTCGCAGAGGTGGGATTCTCTCGTCGGCTCGCAGAGGTGGGATTCGATCGTCGGCTCGTGGAAGAGGTTCTGACGATTGCAGCTTCTCCTTCCTGGGTTTTCGCGCGGTTTCCCCAGGAACGCGGATACCGTGGATGAATATCGGAGAGGGTGGCTTCGGGCGGCCGCGCAGCCAATTCCCCCAAGTTCACATGCAATCGCAGAGACGAAGAAACCTCGCTACAACAGATAAGATTTAAATTTACTATTTAATTGTTCGAAATTGTTTCCTAAAAATGTTAAAAGATCCCAGAAAAATGTTAAAACTGTTAAAACAAAAAAGGAAGCGTTTGCAAAAATTTGACGTAGAGGACATATCCGCGGAGATGTTGCGTTCGGATGGTCTCGAGAATAGCCCACATTCTCTAGAATTGAGTTTCCTACCAACTCAGACGAGTACCCCTACCTTTTCTGTTGGACCAATTAATCAATCTTTACCTAATCCAATCGTTTGTGAGTCCCGAAATTGTCCGATAATAACCACTTCAACCATTTGCGATTCTCGAGATTGTCCTATCATAACCGCTCCAACCATATGCGATTCTCAAATTTGTTCAACTTGAATACCTTTTAACCTCTTGATAAATGTTCTTGTTCAAATAATTTAAATCCATTGAATGTTCTGTTTAAATCTGGCTAGGAGTGTTGTCCCTTTTTTCGTAAGCCTGTATAATTTCGTCTACTAAGTCCGGATCTTTCACGTACCTTGTTTCGGAAATTTTTGTTCCTTGTATCCCTGTAGGCAAATAGGCAAAATTGACAATGATGTAACCTTCGATATCGACGTGATGATTTTGCAATAGTAATACATATATGAAACATTTCTAATACCATAGCTCCCTTGTTCCCCACAAGCTCACAATTATCTTTTCTGGTTTATGACGGCTAGAATGCCAGAATAAAGTGTTATATTTGTTATATCTCCTGTGATTCAATCCATGCAATCCACTAGGTCATTTGTTAATTTCATACATGCAATCCACTAGGTCAATTGTTAATTTCATATTTGATTCTCATTTTTCCTCTGAAGTTTATTCTAACTTTGACGCTCTTCTCATAATCTCCCCAAATTTGTCGAATATGATCATAATTACCATAAATCACCACATCAAAACAGACGAAATTGACACCTTTTCTTCTGAACATCTGCTGGAGGTTATCGTAGGTACCAACGATTTGCCACCTGTAGATGCTGAGGGAGTTAGGGACGTAGACCAACACGACTCTACAACAGAAAGAAATGAGCAGGCTTTAGCCAAAGTTTTTCTAATTTGCGATGAATACCATACGGCAGACGAAAGAGAAATAGAAATCTCAGAGAGAGGAGGATTGCTCTCCGAAAGCACGGAGGATATTGCACACTTGGTGGAGCTGATGGACTGCGGTGAAGGGCACCAAGTATCCCCGTGGCTTAGGAAAGGGGGCGTGGGTACCCTCGAGGACGCGGGAACTAGGGCTCTGCCTGGCCTGTTGGCTAACGGGAAGGTCCTCTGCTTCAAGACTCCGCTCAGGTTGGCACCCCCTAGACCCGTGGAGAGAGGTTCAGCGGTTCTACCGTCTGTGGATTGTGTCGTGTTGGCGGGGGAGTGTACGGTCTCCCAGCGTAAGCTTGTGGAGCCGACCTCATGGCCGTCCTCGACTGTGGGTATAGGAAAGGAGACGCAATTCTCCGTAAAACCGACCTTAAAAGAAACCGAAACCAATCCTCATGTCAAAATTTTAAATTCAACAATTACAGAATCATCCACATTCCATTTCCCCAAAATTCCCGGTATAAAGTTTTGCAAAGATCACCTTTATATGCAAAAAGATAACCTCATGAAATTTCTCTCCAGTGATTATCACGTTTCTTCCCAGACAAGTAAACACTTATTAATCCATTAAATTATCCATCCATCATGTAATTTTTCAACACTTTAGCCATCAGCATCTGAAAAATCGACAATATAGTTGACGAGTTTCCCTTTGGTGCTGCATACTTGTAATCGAAGTCATCTAAATGGACTGTACTGTGTGTTGAAGGTGGGTAACTGCCATACGAAGATGTGCTTCTTCCCTTTTGTCTTCATTTCCCATGTTTAAGTCTGAATTTCTGGAATCCATCTGTTTAACATCTCTCAAATACCACATCCCATCTTAGAACATTTTACTTATCGGCATTATAAGAGCCCGTTACATGGAACACTCCTGACAATCTTACAAAGGTAGAACAAAATAAATATGTTAATAATAGATGTCAATTACTATAAATTCGTTATAGAATATCATGTTTATTTAACTAATAAATCAAAGGTATTGAAGTTTGACTTTGTCGTGTAATGAAAAATAAATTTAGAATGTGGATAATTTTAAAATATAGATAAATTTAGAATGTATACTTGTTGTTGGAAAATGAAATCAAATACCGCCAAAATGTAAATTGTTTGTGACGTGCCAAGTAGTCTGCTGGGCCCTTTGACTTGCCTTTCTATGGGAACCCGGGTGGACCGAGTAGCTCGGCTACTGTGGGAAGGTGGGAAAAAGGATACTCAGAAATGATGCTTGTAACGACGCGATTATCCATGTCAGAAACTTTATTTTCTTTTAACTTTAAGAAAGTTGTTCTCATAGAGAACACCTTTTGTATAAGGGGGGAGGTGTTGCGAGTTGCGATCCTCACTCTAACGACGTTGAGCGCAAGCTCTTAAAGCGCGAAGTTCAATTAGTAAAAGTCAAGGATGAACTTTATCACTATATAGATTTTGTCCCCGCCTCCTTCCTTATCACTCGAAAAACAACATAATAAAAAAACAAAATACCTGAGCGAAAGAAGAAGCCTGTTTCTTCTCCAGGCAATTGATAACCAAAGTTGTAACAGTCCAGACGTGCACTAATAAAATTCAATCCTGTTCAATTTAATCTTTGTTTAATCATTCATTCTTAAATAGTTCCAATTCGTTTATTCAGTTCTACAAGTGTTTATTTATTCAAGTTTTATCCAGTTCCAAGTGTTCATTACAAAATATCTCGTTATTCATTTCAATTAAATTCACGCGTACGCGAGCAGAATCCTTTAGGATTCCACGGACGAAGACCCACAGAAAAACTCCCTAATCTTCGAGAATTCCCAGCCGGCCCCGCAACATCGGATATTATTATTCATTGGTAAGTACTTGCTTCAAGTAATCTTAAAAGTAACTTTAAGGTATCTGACATTACTGAACACAAACTTGAAATCAAGTTATTTGAATTCAAGCGACTTGAAATCACCCACACAGCACAACGTCTAGCAAAGTCTTAAAGACGTCTCAAAGACGTCTTAAAGACATCTTGTTACAAATCAAGTCATTCATTGGCCGAAGTTCCCATTTAGTACGCACTTTATAGGTAGGAGGCGCTAAGTACATCACACACACATACCTAGGTGTATCAGTGAGCACGCCACGTAAAAAGTGTGCTTCGGAGGACCCCGGCATGGCACTTCGAAATTTCAGGCAGGGTCCACCGGCCACCGCTGCTATTGGTCAGAAGGAAACAACCAATGACGGCCAATCAGCGTCGCCGGGGAAATAGGTTGTCGACGCTGATTGGTCGCGGTGTCACTCGCTTGGCGCTGGCGTCGGTTCGTCTCCAATCGAGTAGTAGTTCCTGTACGCGCCCGTCACGCATTTGGCTGGGCTTGACGTTGGCGTCGTTACATTTGTGACGTCACATTCGTTTCGCGATGTCGCCACGTGGCTGGCTTGGCGCCAGCGTCAATTCACGCACACATTACCACCGCTCCTGTAGGTGTGGTGCCACGCCGGGGTCCTCCAAACCCTGTTTTAAAGTAAGCGGTGCATTACACGTATACACAATCACATACGTCCCGATTCACACCAATTCACACATTCACAGTTTAGTACGCACTTTATAGGTAGGAGGCGCTAGAGGGAAGCTTGGCCCCCCTGCTAGTCACTTCTCAATAAAGGCTCAGAAACGTGTCGGCTTATTTCCGGTATAGATCCATCATGTCAAAGCGTCGAAAAATCGGTGTTCACCACGCAGTGTCTTGTAAGTTAACACTAATTTATTTGTGGGTAGTAAAGAAACATCAGGATAAACTTATGGTGCTACTAAATATTAGCCAATAATAAAAGTGAGGGAAATAGTTTTTTCCGATTTTAGAGAATATGAAATAAGGGTAGAAATAATATGAAGTAGGAAGTTAACAGGAGTTCTATACAGAGTACTTATGATCAATCTCAAAATAATTCTTCAGCTAATTAAGAGCTGTTTCAATTATTGAACTTTCTCTCAACAAAATCTTCTCATTTAAAGCCTTTAATGCGTTTTTCATACGTTTGTTACATTGATAACAAACTTTAGATTTCAATCTACTAATTTTAGAGAGAGATGTTTTTTAATATAACGTTCATTGCCAAATAATAAACCTGCTAAGTAGATTTTTAGTCAGATCTGAACCTGGCTTTCTATCATCAGTATTACCCTTTGTCAAAGTTACTCCTTGAGTTTCACCCATTTCATTGTTTACCATATGTAATTTGAAAGAGAAAACCAAAAATAAGTGCTCTTGCTTAATTTTGCATTGTCAGCGAAAACCTTATTTTTGAAAATTCTTTGTACATGACATACTGCAATAAAGATTGAATCAATATAAAAATACTATAAAACCCATGGTTCCAAGGGAATATCATTGTTATACCCTCACAATATGTTATTTCTGAGATTCTTGTGGGTTTTCTGCCATCTATGAAACAAAACAACTCTGTTATATTCTTATTCATTGGGTACCTTCTACTGCTTGATAAAATACTGGAAGTTTACCCGCTTCCTTAATATTTTTCTAATCCATATTTAGCATTTATGGCAAAAATATTATTGAAAGTCTTTTTGATAAACATGGACTTTGGCTGAAATTGCTTAAAAAAATAAATTAAATGATGAGATAAAACTTTGCAGTTTAAAAAGTATGAAACAAATTTATAATTCTTAACATGATAACAGGCTATTAATAGCATTGAATTATTAGGCTATACCGATTGATGATTTATGGTTATTACAATAGAGCTTTGATTATCCGAACCACTTGGGATCAAGGTTGTTCCGAAAATCGAATTGTTCGGAGAATAAAGCATGTACTTACTTAGTTTATAACTACAGGAAAAAAGTGGCAGGGATTGTGATGCTTCGAATAATCGACGGTTCGGATAATTGACGCTCTAGTGTATTACAATCTCTCGACTATCATGTAATAAAAATACAATGATAATGAAAACCATGGGTAATTTTTGTGCTAGGCAAAGAATCTTTGAAAGCAGTGCGAGATCCCATGAACACACCATCCGAACAACGTAGTCTTTCAAGCAGTTCAACTAAGGAAAATCTTGAAACTGGTTCTAGCTCTAGCAAACGAAGAGGTTCTGTTACAGACACATATGATGTACTATCAAAGAGATTGTGCAAAGATTCAGAATTGCCTACTGGTTCACAAGATGAATCTGGGCAGAATTTGCCTGGCGAAGTGCTTAATCCTTGTCAAACCGATCAATACAGGAGTAATATACCACGTGCTTTGATTAGACTTATGTACCAATTAGACTTGTTGGTGCTCTGGTCACTTAGAAAGTTGAAATATAAACATAAATATCCTTCATTGTCAGTATCATTTGAAGATTCTGAAATTGATAAATTTAATAATATTGTTCTTCGCTGTAAAGAGAAGTCCATTCGTGTACGCATTGAATATGCAGACAACTATTATATGGATAAAGATATTAGTTATGGTAAATTATTTATTAAAAAAGGAGGAAATCTTTTTTTTATTAATAATTACTTCAACGGTTTTGTTAAACATTTCATTTCTGTGTCACGTAATTTATTAAATGATGTTGAATATCTTATTATCTATACTAATTCAGGATTGGATCTTACAGCAGAAGAAAAGTTAAAACAAGGACGCGGAAATTTTTATCCTTTTAAATTTGATAGAATAAATATAGAAAAATGTGACATTTTACAAAACTTTTTGTTTACTGGTGATAGTGTACAAGGACGTGGTTTTTATCAATTTTTGCACGATGAAACAACGAGACGAGAACTGCTAAAGCGATTAGAATTTTCACCTGCTGTGCAGAAAGTAATGAAAGAAAAAAAACTATCTCAAGAATTTGAAAATGAAATGAAAGGAGCATTTTTAGATAGATTAGTATTTGCAGTTAAACAGCCTAGTAGAGAGGAAATGAGCAGCATTGTTAGAAGTGAAATACAGGAAAACAGTGAAGTTCAAGATGATCATATAGCATTAGAAGAAAAAGTATTACATGACTTAACAGCTCCAGAAAAGCCTAAAGAACTTGGCGGTTATATATTGGGAATGACATATCAATTCAATTTATTAATGTCCTTCTTGCATTCCATGTTTTTGCATGAAAACATGTATTCTGTAAATTTTGAAGGAAAAGGCGATGGTATATCTAATGACATTACTATTAATTACACAGGTAGAATCACTTACTTAACGGCTCGTATTACAAATAGTAGTATTAGTTATAGTCAGTTATTTCCATCAAAACGACAGGAGAAGAGAGAAGCGTTATCTATTAACAAGCACTTTACTCTCTTTCTTGAAAAACTAAAAGATGATATAACATATTTTATTATCTACACCGATGCAGACATAGATCTTACAAAAAAAAAGGTATTAAAAAAAGGACATTCTAAAGATTTTTATCCTTTAAAATTAAATAACATCGATATTCGAAAGGAAACGTACAAAAGTCTAAGAAACTGTTCGTGTATAAGTGAAAATAACCTTTATCAATTCGCACGGGAAAAAACAATAAGAAAGAAACTGTTGAGTCTATTAAAGCTTCCCCCGTGTTTGCAAAAAGAAAAAGAAGAGGGGAGACTTTCTGATCAGAATGAGAACCAAATGAAAGAGAAGTTTTTAAATAAGCTAATACTTGCAGTCAACCAACCTACTAGGGAAAATTTGAATACTGTTATAAGAAATGAGATAGATAAGTCTAATGTTCCATATAATTACGAAAAATTACATGAAATAGCGTTACGTTGGTTAGAATCTCGAGAATTTGGCCCTATTACAAAAGGAATAATGGAAAAGCTTTTGGAAGATATACAAACTAATAGATCTAGTTACCAGGAAATTCGGAACAAAAACATTGACGAAGAAATTAGATTTGTTGGAAGTGTAGTTGGTAGAAGAGAGACAACATCTGCATTTGATCAGTTCTTAGATTTTTTAATTAAGGGAGAAGGAAAAAAATATCTAGAAGTCCTTAAAAAAAAAGGAATTAGTCTAACTAGTACGAGCAGTATTTTGTGTGGAGCAGGAAAAAATGTTGCAAAAGCTTTTAAAGACTTATTTGATCTTTGGTTCGATAAAGAAGGAAAGACAACACGGTATTTAAAAACACTAGAAGAAGACGGAATAAATCTGCCTAATATGTCCAGTATTCTAGGTGGAGCAGGAACTAAAGCTTCAAAAGCTTTTAAAGACTTGTATGATCTTTGGTTCGATGAAGAAGGAAATAAAACACGGTATTTAAAAAGTCTAGAAGAAGAAGGAATAAATCTGCCTAACATGTCCAGTATTTTACATAGGGCGGGGGCTAATTCGGCAACAGCTTTTAAAGACTTATATGATCTTTGGTTCGATGAAGAAGGAAATAAAACACAATATTTAAATACTCTAGAAAAAGAAGGAATAAGTCTACCTAATATATCCAGTATTTTGCATGGAGCAGGAACTAAAGCTTCGGAAGCGTTTAAAGACTTGTATGATATTTGGTTCGATGAAGAAGAAAATAAAACACAATATTTAAATACTCTAGAAGAAGAGGGAATAAAGCTAGCTACTGTGTCGAGTATTATATGTGGAACAGGAACTAATGCTGCAAAAGCTTTTAAAGACTTGTATGATCTTTGGTTCGATGAAGAAGGAAATAAAACGCAATATTTAACTACTCTAGAAGAAGAGGGAATAAATCTACCTAATATGTCCAGTATTTTGCATGGAGCAGGAACTAATGCTGCAAAAGCTTTTAAAGGCTTATATGATCTTTGGTTCCATGAAGAAGGAAAGAAAACATGGTATTTAAAATCTCTAGAAAAAGAAGGAGTAAATCTACCTAATATGTCCAGTATTTTGAATGGAGCAGGAAGTAAAGCTTCAAAAGCTTTTAAAGACTTATATGATCTTTGGTTCGATGAAGTAGGAAATAAAACACAATATTTAAATACTCTAGAAAAAGAAGGAATATATCTGCCTAATATGTCCAGTATTTTGAATGGAGCAGGAAATAACGCTGCAAAAGCTTTTAAAGACTTATATTATCTTTGGTTCGATGAAGAAGGAAAGAAAACACAATATTTAAATACTCTAGAAAAAGAAGGAGTAAATCTGCCTAATATGTCCAGTATTTTGAGTGGAGCAGGAACTAATGCTGCAAAAGCTTTTAAAGACTTGTATGATCTTTGGTTCGATGAAGAAGGAAATAAAACGCAATATTTAAATACTCTAGAAAAAGAAGGAATAAATCTACCTAACATGAACAGTATTTTGCATGGAGCAGGAACTAATGCTGCAAAAGCTTTTAAAGACTTGTACAATCTTTGGTTCGATGAAGAAGGAATGAAGACACGGTATTCCGAAGCTCTAGAAAAAGAGGGAATAAAGCTAGCTGCTATGTCTAGTATTATGTGTGGATCAGGAACTAATGCTGCAAAAGCTTTTAAAGACTTGTATGATCTTTGGTTCGATGAAGAAGGAAAGAAAACACGGTATTTCGAAGCTCTAGAAGAAGAAGGAATAAATCTGCCTAATGTATCCAGTATTTTGCATGGAGCAGGAAATAATGCTGCAAAAGCTTTTAAAGACTTATATGATCTTTGGTTCGATGAAGAAGGAAAGAAAACACGGTATTTGGAAGCTCTAGAAGAAGAGGGAATAAAGCTAGCTACTATGTCTAGTCTTATATGTGGAGCAAGAACTAATGCTGCAAAAGCTTTTAAAGACTTATATGATCTTTGGTTCGATGAAGAAGGAAAGAAAACACGGTATTTAAAAACTTTAGAAGAAGAGGGAATAAAGGTAGCTACTATGTGTACTATTATAGGTGGTGCAGGAACTAATGGTGTACAAGCTTTTAAAGACTTGTATGATCTTTGGTTCGATGAAGAAGGAAAGAAAACACGGTATTTAGAAGCTCTAGAAGAAGGAGGAATAAATCTGCCTAAGATGTCCAGTATTTTGCATGGAGTAGGAACTAATGCTGCAAAAGCTTTTAAAGACTTATATGATATTTGGTTCGATGAAGATGGAAAGAAAACACGGTATTTAGAAGCTCTAGAAGAAGAGGGAATAAAGCTAGCTACTATGTCTAGTATTATATGTGGAGCAAGAACTAATGCTGCAAAAGTTTTTAAAGACTTATATGATCTTTGGTTCGATGAAGAAGGAAAGAAAACACGGTATTTAAAAAGTCTAGAGGAAAAAGGAGTGAAGCTATCTAGTGTGTGCAGCATTTTAAATGGAGCTGGAGCTAATTCTGCAAAAACATTTAAAGACTTACATTATCTCTGGTTTGATGTAACAGGAAAGGAAACACGGTATTTAAAAACTCTAGAAGAAGAAGGAATAAATCTGCCTAATATGTCCATTATTTTGCATGGAGCAGGAACTAATGCTGCAAAAGCTTTTAAAGACTTATATGATCTTTGGTTCGATGAAGATGGAAAGAAAACACGGTATTTAAAAACTCTGGAAAAAAGCGGAATGAAGATATCTAACGTGTCCAGAATGTTACATGGAAAAGGAGCTAATGCTGCAGAAGCTTTTAAAGACTCCCAGGTTCGTTGGTTTGGTAAAGGAGGCATTATTGAAAAACTCCAGAAGAAAAAGGAATAAAGCTATCTAACGTGTTCAGTATTTTAAGCGGAGCAGGAATTAATTCTGCAAAAGCTTTTAAAGACTTATATGATTCCGGGTTTGATTTAAAAGGAAAGAATGCACAATATTTTAATACTTTAGCGGATTGTCGTGTTACCCCCGTCAAATGGCTAGGATGTGGTCCACCGAATCCCCGTCGCAGCTGTAGCACCACGGCCGGTGATACCAGATCGGGGACCAGTGCCCTCGAGAATTTCCCCCACCTCGCGCACACTACGCCGGAGCAGCGCGTCCGTGAGTTGGACTGCAAAGCTCCGAGCTCACGGACACGCTGCTCCGGCGTAGTTTGCGCGAGGTGGGGGAAATTCTCGAGGGCACCCATCCTCGATCTGGCATCACTGACCACGGCATCTCCTCTCGTCTTATGCGACATGAAGTAGTGGTGTAGAACTATCGATGGTACCATCGATAGGTATCGATAGTTCTCACCATCGAAAACCATCGATGGCTTATTTTCACTATCGATAATTATCGGTAGTGAAAATCGTAGTTTAGTCCAGATCTTCCCAAGTAGGGGAAAACCACTCCTGAAACACATGTTTCGGTTCTCCCTCCAACGTTGCGCCTTCAGCTAAGATGGAACGATTCCTACTACCCTCTCTCCGAGGCGACAGTAACGCCATTAGGAAGCATGTTGGAGTGCCTTAGCGTGACTTGACACATTTGGAACTTTCACCCTAAAGCGCCCCAACATGCTTCCTAGCGTCGTTACTGTCTCCTCGGAGAAAGAGTAGTAGGAATCGTCTCACCTTAGCTGAAGGCGCAGCGTTGGAGGGAGAACTGAAACATGTGTTTCAGGAGTGGTCTTCCCCTACTTGGGAAGGCCTGGGTTAGTCAATTAATAAATAATATCAGCTAAAATTCAGAATCACAAATTTAATTTGTAATATTATTACTTGTATTAAAATTAAGCTGTATAATACATATTTGAAATGCGTTTTTTATTACCTTTAAAACTTTTATAAATAAAAAATGGTATAGCGATGTACATAGATAAATGTATTTTGTTGAATAATAAGGAATAATTTGTTAGCTTGTATTTCTCGTTTCCCTGTAAAAATTTAATGTTTCGAATTTGATAAATCATTCGAATTAACAATAAGTGACAACAGTATTACTTATATATGTATTACTTAAATTTCTTAAGTATATCAATTAATGCTGCGAATTTAAAAATATCTGTACATAACTTACGATAGCGATAGTGTTTTGTCAATTTGATCATAGCAGTGAAGGACATTTTGTGTGATTTTACGTACCAAGCATTTGTGGCTTAATTAATCTTAAATTTGTATTATAATCTTTATATATTGTTGCGAGCACCCGATGAATGGAATTATAGTTTATTAGTTATAATATAGTTTATATTATATAGTCTACTGGCGTTTTAGAAGTTGAATAGTTAATTTTCTTTTTATCTGGTTTGCCTTTTACTAATAACGGATAATAATGGATTCAACAAGAAATGGTAAGTTGTACATTAATTTAATTTTTTATGTACGTTCAAGACGTCTTAAAGACGGCTTATAGACGACGTGTGCTATCTGGATACACTTTTTTCTATATATATATATATTACATCATTCGACAAGGACAGGAATAACTTAGGGAAATCACTAGACAACCAATTTAAATGCCCATTCGGCAATGATCGGTAAACTTCGACAATAATCAGTCAATTGCGGTAAGGTACATTTAGTCGATTTGAATATCCCGCTCGAATATAGAACCAATTTAAATGCCAAGCTGAAGTAAGGACTTCAAAGGTTGCGCCCGGAGTGACGCCTCTTATTATACCTACTCTTTGCCCGTAGGTAGCTGCTACGCTTCGTTACGCATGCGCGTGACGTCCATGGACCTGAAGGACAGTGCCTAGTTCCGGGGGGGTACAGCGAAAGACGGAAGGGGCTGCGATTTGAGGGACGACTGGTGGTGTCCTCTACAGCCGAGTATAAGTTTTAGAAATAGCGTCCTTCATTGTATATCCTTGAACAACTTCGTAGTTCACTGATACATTTGGTGTTTCACATATTCTGCTTAATATTAACGTTGATTGAAAGTTTACAGACATTACGCTTCATTTATTACAGGTGTTTTATGAAAATAATGTAAATCCAAAGTGCCTGTCACCAGTGACTTCTACGGTATTCAACGCACGAATAATCAAATTTAAAATGTTTTGCTAGAAGAAATTTTCGACGGTATGGCACAGATGGCACTACCAGTCGTCCCTCAAAAATCAGTTGGAAGGGGTCGATTCCCCTTCCGTCTTTCGCTTCAACCCCCGCATCCATAAGTCTAGCTTATGCACTGTCCTTCAAGTCCATGGTGACGTCAAACCAATCAGCGCCGAGATGGGAAACGAACCGGCGCCACTGTTAAGTGAAGCGAAGCTAGCAAACCAGACCAACCAGCGTCGCCGGCGGAGTATATTGTCGACGCTGGTTGGCTGCGGTTTTATTTACCTTGGCTAGCTTCACGGATTGGGGTTGGCGCCATTTCGTTTCCCATCTTGGCGTTGATTGGTTTGACGTCACGCGCATGCGTAACGAAGCGTAGCAGTTAGCTACGGGGCCCTTTCCCATGCACACTGGATGTCACTTCCCAATAAAGGCTCAGTCACGTGTCGGCTTATTTCCGATATAGATCCATCATGTCAAAGCGTGGAAAAATCGGTGTCCACCACGCAGTGTCTTGTAAGTTAACACTAATTTATTTGAGGGTAGTAAAGAAACATCAGGATAAACTTATGGTGCTAACTAAGAATTAGCCAATAATAAAAGTGTGGGAAATAGTTTTTTTCGATTTTAGAGAATATGAAATAAGGGTCGAAAAATTATGAAGTAGGAAGTTAACAGGAGTTCTATACACAGTACTTATGATCAATCTTAAAATAGTTCTTCAGCTAATTAAAAACTGTTTCTATTATTCACCTGTTTCTCAGCAAAAACTTCTCATTTAAAGGCTCAAATGCGTTTTTCATACTTTTTTACGTTGATAACAAACTTTAGATTTCCATCTACTAATTTTAGAAATAGATGTTTTTTAATACAATGTTTATCGTCACATAATAAACCTGCTAAGTAGATTTTTCGTCAGATCTATCATCAGTATTACCCTTTGTCAAAGTTACTCCTTGAGTTTCACCCATTTCATTGTTTACCATATGTAATTTGAAAGAGAAAAACCAACCATAAGTGCTCTTGCTTAATTTTGCAATGTCAGCGAAAACCTTATTTTTGAAAATTCTTTGTACATGGCATACTGCAATAAAGGTTGAATCAATATAGGAATACTATAAAACTCATGGGTTCAAGGGAATAAACCTGTTATAAGAAAATTTTCGTATCTAGAATGCTGACGTACTAGAATCATTGTTATACCCTCACAATATGTTATTTCTGGGACACTTGTGGATTTTTTGCCATCTATGAAATAGAACAACACTGTTATATTCTTATTCATAGGGTACCTTCTACTGCTTGATAAAATACTGGAAGTTTACCCGATTTCTTAATATTTTTCTAATCCATATTTAGCATTTATGGCAAAAATATTATTGAAAATCTTTTTGATAAACATAGACTTTGGCTGAAATTGCTAAAAAAAAATATAAATCAAGTGATGGGATAAAACTCTGTAGTTTAAAAACTATGAAACATATTTATAATTCCTAACAATGATAACAGGCTATTAATAGCATTGAATTATTGGGCTATACCGATTGATGATTTGTGGTTATTACAATAGAGCGTCGATTATCCGAACCACTTGGGATAGAGGTTGTTCCGAAAATCGAATTGTTCGGAGAATAAACCATGTACTTGCCCAGTTTATAACTACAGGAAAAAAGTGGCGGGGATTGCGATGCTTTGAATAATCGACGCTCTAGTGTATTGCAATCTCTTGACTATCATATAATAAAAAGACAATGATTATGAAAACTATTGGTAATTTTTGTGCTAGGCAAAGAATCTTCGAAAGTAGTGCGAGATCCCATGACCATACCATCCGAACAACGTAGTCTTTCAAGCAGTTCAACTGAGGAAAATCTTGAAACTGGTTATAGCTCTAGGAAACGGAGACGTTCTGTTACAGACACATATGATGTACTATCAAAGAGATTGTGCAAAGATTCAGAATTGCCTACTGGTTCACAAGATGAATCTAGGCAGGATTTGCCTGGCGCAGTGCTTAATCCTTGTCAAACCGATCAATACAGGAGTAATCTACCCCGTGCTTTGATTAGACTTATGTACCAATTAGACTTGTCGGTGCTCTGCTCACTTAGAAAGTTGAAATATAAACATAAATATCCTTCATTGTCATTATCATTTGAAGATTCTGAAATTGATAAATTTAATAATATTGTTCTTCGCTGTAAAGAGAAGTCCATTCGTGTACACATTGAATATGCAGACAACTATTATATGGATAAAGATATTAGTTACGCTAAATTATTTATTAGAAATGGACGAAATCTTTCTTTTATTAATAATTACTTCAATGGTTTTGTCAAACATTTAATTTCTGTGTCACGTAATTTATTAAATGATGTTGAATATCTTATTATCTATACTAATTCAGGATTGGATCTTACAGCAGAAGAAAAGTTAAAACAAGAAGGACGCGGAGATTTTTATCCTTTTAAATTTGATAGAATAAATATAGAAAAATGTGACATTTTACAAAACTTTTTGTTTACTGGTGATTGTGTACAAGGGCGTGGTTTTTATCAATTTTTGCACGATGAAACAACGACAGGAGAACTGCTAAAGCGATTAGAATATTCACCTGCTGTGCAGAAAGTAATGAAAGAAAAAAAACTATCTCAAGAATTTGAAAATGAAATGAAAGGAGCATTTTTAGATAGATTAGTATTTGCAGTTAAACAGCCTAGTAGAGAGGAAATGAGCAGCATTGTTAGAAGTGAAATACAGGAAAACATTGAAGTTCAAGATGATCATATAGCATTACAAGAAAAAGTATTACGTGACTTAACAGCTCCAGAAAAGCTTAAAGAACTTGGCGGTTATAAGAGAATGACATATCAATTCAATTTATTAATGTCCTTCTTGCATTCCATGTTCTTGCATGAAAACATGTATTCTGTAAATTTTGAAGGAAAAGGCGATGGTATATCTAATGACATTACTATCAATTACAGAGGTAGAATCACTTACATAAAGGCTCATACTACAAATAGTAGGATTGGTTATAATCAGTTATTTCCATTCAATGGAGAGCGGAAGAGAGATACATTATCTATTAACAAGCACTTTACTCTCTTCCTTGAAAAACTAAAAGATGATATAACATATTTTATTATCTACACCGATGCAGACATAGATCTTACAAAAAAAAACGTATTAAAAAAAGGGCAATCTAAAATTTTCTATCCTTTAAAATTTAATAGCATCGATATTCGAAAGGAAACGTACAATAGTCTAAGAAACTGTTCTTGTATAAATGAAAATAAGCTTTATCAATTCGCACGGGGAAAAACAATAAGAAAGAAACTGTTGAGTCTATTAAAGCTTCCCCCGTTTTTGCAAAAAGAAAAAGAAGAGGGGAAACTTTCTGGTGAGAATGAGAACCAAATGAAAGAGAAGTTTTTAAATAAGCTAATACTTGCAGTCAACCAACCTACTAGGGAAAATTTGAATACTGTTATAAGAGATGAGATAGATAAGTCTAATGTTCCATATAATTACGAAAAATTACATGAAATAGCGTTACGTTGGTTAGAATCTCGAGAATTTGGCCCTATTACAAAAGGAATAATGGAAAAGCTTTTGGAAGATATACAAACTAATAGATCTAGTTACCAGGAAATTCGGAACAAAAACATTGACGAAGAAATTAGATTTGTTGGAAGTGTAGTTGGTAGAAGAGAGACAACATCTGCATTTGATCAGTTCTTAGATTTTTTAATTAAGGGAGAAGGAAAAAAATATCTAGAAGTCCTGAAAAGAAAAGGAATTAGTCTAACTAGTACGAGCAGTATTTTGTGTGGAGCAGGAAATAATGTTGCAAAAGCTTTTAAAGACTTATTTGATCTTTGGTTCGATAAAGAAGGAAAGACAACACGGTATTTAAAAACACTAGAAGAAGAAGGAATAAATCTGCCTAATATGTCCAGTATTCTAGGTGGAGCAGGAACTAAAGCTTCAAAAGCTTTTAAAGACTTGTATGATCTTTGGTTCGATGAAGAAGGAAATAAAACACGGTATTTAAAAAGTCTAGAAGAAGAAGGAATAAATCTGCCTAACATGACCAGTATTTTACATAGGGCGGGGGCTAATTCGGCAACAGCTTTTAAAGACTTATATGATCTTTGGTTCGATGAAGAAGGAAATAAAACACAATATTTAAATACTCTAGAAAAAGAAGGAATAAGTCTACCTAATATATCCAGTATTTTGCATGGAGCAGGAACTAAAGCTTCGGAAGCGTTTAAAGACTTGTATGATATTTGGTTCGATGAAGAAGAAAATAAAACACAATATTTAAATACTCTAGAAGAAGAGGGAATAAAGCTACCTAATATGTCCAGTATTTTGCATGGAGCAGGAACTAATGCTGCCAAAGCTTTTAAAGACTTGTATGATCTTTGGTTCGATGAAGAAGGAAATAAAACGCAATATTTAACTACTCTAGAAGAAGAGGGAATAAATCTACCTAATATGTCCAGTATTTTGCATGGAGCAGGAACTAATGCTTCAAAAGCTTTTAAAGACTTGTATGATCTTTGGTTCGATGAAGAAGGAAATAAAACACAATATTTAATTACTCTAGAAGAAGAAGGAATAAATCTACGTAATTTGTCCAGTATTATAAGTGGAGCAGGAACTAAAGCTTCAAAAGCTTTGAAAGACTTGTATGATCTTTGGTTCGATGAAGAAGGGAATAAAACGCAATATTTAAATACTCTTGAAGAAGAGGGAATAAAGCTAGCTACTATGTCTAGTATTATATGTCGTGCAGGAACTAATGCTGCAAAAGCTTTTAAAGACTTGTATGATCTTTGGTTCGATGAAGAAGGAATTAAAACACAATATTTAAATACTCTAGAAAAAGAAGGAGTAAATCTGTCTAATGTGTCCAGTATTTTGCATGGAGCAGGAACTAAAGCTTCAAAAGCTTTTAAAGACTTGTATGATCTTTGGTTCGATGAAGAAGGAAAGAAAACACAATATTTAAATTCTCTAGAAAAAGAAGGAATAAATCTACCTAATATGTCCAGTATTTTGCATGGAGCAGGAACTAATGCTGCAAAAGCTTTTAAAGACTTGTACAATCTTTGGTTCGATGAAGAAGGAAAGAGAACACGGTATTTCAAAGCTCTAGAAGAAGAGGGAATTAAGCTAGCTACTATGTCTAGTATTATATGTGGAGCAGGTACTAATGCTGCAAAAGCTTTTAAAGACTTGTATGATCCTTGGTTCGATGAAGAAGGAAAGAAAACACGGTATTTAAAAACTCTAGAAGAAGAAGGAATAAATCTGTCTAATATGTCCAGTATTCTAGGTGGAGCAGGAACTAAAGCTTCAAAAGCTTTTAAAGACTTGTATGATCTTTGGTTCGATGAAGAAGGAAATAAAACGCAATATTTAAATACTCTAGAAAAAGAAGGAATAAATCTACCTAATATGTCCAGTATTTTGCATGGAGCAGGAACTAATGCTGCAAAAGCTTTTAAGGACTTGTACAATCTTTGGTTCGATGAAGAAGGAAAAAAAACCCGGTATTTCAAAGCTCTAGAAGAAGAAGGAATAAATCTGCCTAGTATGTCCAGTATTTTGAATGGAGCAGCAACTAATGCTGCAAAAGCTTTTAAAGGCTTATATGATCTTTGGTTCGATGAAGAAGGAAAGAAAACACGGTATTTCGAATCTCTAGAAGAAGAAGGAATAAATCTGTCTAATATGTCCCATATTTTGAATGGAGCAGGAACTAATGCTGCAAAAGCTTTTAAAGACTTATATGATCTTTGGTTCGATAAAGATGGAAAGAAAACATGGTATTTACAAACTCTAGGAGAAGAGGGAATACAGATAGCTACTATATCTAGTATTATAGGTGGTGCAGGAACTAATGGTGTAAAAGCTTTTAAAGACTTTTATGATCTTTGGTTCGATGAAGACGGAAAGAAAACACGGTGTTTAAATACTCTAGAAAAAGAAGGAGTAAATCTGCCTAATATGTCCAGTATTTTGAATGGTGCAGGAGCTAATGCTGCAAAAGCTTTTAAAGACTTGTATGATCTTTGGTTCGATGAAGAAGGAAAGAAAACACGGTATTTAAAAACTCTAGATGAAGAAGGAATAAATGTGCCTAATATGTCCATTATTTTGCATGGAGCAGGAACTAATGCTGCAAAAGCTTTTAAAGACTTATATGATCTTTGGTTCGATGAAGATGGAAAGAAAACATGGTATTTAAAATCTCTAGAAGGGAAAGGTATGAAGATATCTAACGTGTCCAGAATTTTACATGGAAAAGGCGCTAATGCTGCAGAAACTTTTAAAGACTTACACGATCGTTGGTTTGGTGAAAGAGGCATTATTGAAAAACTCCAGAAGAAAAAGGAATAAAGCTATCTAACGTGTTCAGTATTTTAAGTGGAATAATGTAATTAGAATATCGACCGTAATTGTAAAATAAATAAACGAGAAGTGGTTTCGGCGTACTATTTCGGTCAGTTTAAACAAGTAAAAAGGAAAGTATCACGGTGTTTACACACTTACTTTTGTATAGCTCTCGCTCAAGCGTATGACTAGCCGAATTTCGCAGAGTTATTACGTGTGTCTTTTACCATAATGCAACGGTAAAGCCAATTACCAAGGCAAACCAAAACAAGTGCTCTAACGGGTGTCTCCCCGATACAACCCAGTTCATTAAACCTTCCATGGTCGATCAGCGTGTAGGATTCAAGATCCTCGCCTAAATTCCCTCCACCCTCAGCGTGCAGGATTTTTTTTTTTTTTTTTTTTTTTAAGAGGGGGAAAATGCCTTACGCATACCCCGACATTTATTGTCGGGGTTATGTGGGACTCCCCGCCTGTAAAGTAGGCGGGATACCCACTAAAAACCCCCTCTGGTGGTCTCCACCAGGGGCCTCATGGCGGCGCCCGGAACTTCTGGTGTAGTCCGTCGGGCTCATTCATGACTGATGAGGCCCCACCATGATCCCCCCTTCCAAAAGGACTTTCGGGAGGGGGGGATAGTGTGCAGGATTCTAGATCCTCGCCTACTGTGGTTTGCAAAAATGTTGCCGGCAGAAACTTGGTGGTCCGATCGAGTGTATCCTCATTGACCCACTTTCTCTGACACTGTGGTAGATGTAAAGCACACGTATTGTCGCTATTGGCCGACGCGTCACGTCAACGAATCGGTCAGCAGCACCGCAGGACGAAGAGAGCGAGCGGGGGAATTGGGGAGTCCGCGGCAGAGAGTGGGGCGGCGCGAGCGAGGTAGTCCCCTTGCCCCGCTCCGCATACGACTGCCAACAATTTTGCAAACCACAGTAGACGTCTCTAAGACGAGGTGTGCTATCTGGGAACATTGGCGCATCATATAAATAGCATAAACAGGCTAAGTTTTACTAATCTGAAGTCATTAAGATACATTGACAATTAAATTTTTTATTTTATTTTTTACATCTCAACTAAAATCTAATTGTAACATTGGCACATCGTATAAATAGCTTTAATAGGTTAACCTTTACTAATCTGAAGTCAGTAAGATAAGATATGAATACGTAACAATGTTACCTATAATAAAATCTCGATCTCGAATACGAATTTATATGTTCATGCGTATAGCTGCCAATGTAACCCCGGCGTATGCCAATGTTACCTCGTACTGCCAATGTTCCCCCATTTTACGGTACGCTAGTTGCAGACCCAGGGGAAGACAGCGGTTGTGTTGGGGATCTTACCGTAAGTACCCGTGCAGTGCTCAGCAAAAGACATGGAGTAATAAGAAACGTAGTCAAGTTACGAGCCGAGAATATTATGGCAATCTATCACAATCTGTTTTGAAATTTAATAAAGGGAAATGATATTAAAGATCCCATTTCTGACACCAGTTTTGTTAAGTCCCCAACTATTCTCTACGAACTCCCCCCAGCGGTGAGAGGTTTCGCCGTGTCCTTGCTCTGTCAAAGTGCCGAAGCATACCTTGATCGCGTTTCCGTATAATGGGAGAGGAATTCGGAAATAAAAAGATAGCAAAGGTGGATAGACGATCACCTCCTTCAGATAACAAATATAATCTCGAATAGGCAAGTAAATGAAAGTAAATACAATTAACATACCCTTTAGTTGCAACAATGTGGTCGCTGTTGCGTCAATGCCACTGGCTTACATGATTGTGTCTCTATCGCGGTCGCGGTTCTAATTACCCACACAGCACAACGTCTGGCAAGTCTTAAAGACGTCTAAAAGGCGTCTCAAAGATGTCTTTAAGACGCCTTTTAGACGTCTTTCAGACTTTGCCAGACGTTGTGCTGTGTGGGTAGGGCTGTTCGATTCAGCTCAAAGAATCGATTCAGAATCGGATTATAAGATTCGCAATCGAATTATAAGAATCGATCCTTCTAAAAAGTCGAAATCAAAGAATCGATAAGAAAAGAAATTTTGGAAGAATCGTCATAAAGCAATCGATGCTTCTAAAAAAAGGCTGTACTTCCGAATGGCCCCAGTGGCCGATCGACACGAGGTTTGGTATTAAAAGAATGGTAAAGTAAGATCCAGGACATAAGAATTGTATATAAATTTGACGGGGATCGAATATAAATGGCGGGAAACGTATAAGACCAGGAAAATCTACGCATCAAGTAGTTTGTTTGGTTCTTTCACTAGTGACAAGTATTTCCACCAGAGGGCAAAAAATCAATTTCAATTCATAAATTAAAAAATCGATTCTGGAAAAATCGAATTCGAAAGAATCGATTCAAAAGATCGATCTTTTAACAAAAAGAACCTATTTTATAAGGAATCGAATCGGAATCGAACACCCCTGGTTCTATATATTATTGTTGCTCTACACGGTGGGCCTGCGACACACGTGGAAAAAGATCTGAACGGTGCTCGGAAAGTGGGCACTGTCGCCGACGGTGCCAGCAGGCCAGCACTATAAATATCGATGTTTTTCGGCGCTGGTGCTGGCAGTGTTGCCAATTCAGATTTTTGAAAATCCCTAGAGAAGATTAAAACTTTCCGTAGAATTCCGTAGATCCCCCTTTGAAAAATCCGTTGATCTACGGATTTTCTTCTTAAGTGTTAATTATTACATGTATGAAAAAAGCTAATTCCCTTGCTCATGGCAACCGTCCTTTCCCAAATTCTTTCTAGAAATCTTAGGGTGCGTTCCAATTCAAACATAATGCGCATAAAATGCGTAGGATATATCACGTACCCTATGCATTTCATGCGCATTATGCGTGAATCGGAACGCGCCCTTATATTTCGACCTTCCCCTAACATCCTCAAAAAATTATTGTTATAACAAAAATTCACAAGTTACGAAAAAAGTTCACGTGCAAAAGTTGTGAAATCGACTTTTACTAATTCCACTTCAGTACAAGAGCTATTCCCAAAAATAATGTTTCCCCGAAAGTCATTTTCGCCAAAGACTTTCGTCCCAACGTAAATTCACGAATAGGAATTAAAAAAGTTCACATGCAAAGATTCTGAAATCAACTTTGTTAATTCCTATTGTACTCGTTCAAAATACAGGGTAGTAGAACTTCAAAATAATAGCTTGAATTCGAGCGATTAATTGTGACGAAAAGCTCTTGTAGTGAAGTGGAATTTAGCGACCCGCAGTAAATCGGCGGTTTGGATTATAAAATCAATGGGTCAAATTAAACAGTAAATGATTTCTTTAAAAATCCGTAGATTTCAGCTTACAAGATTTCAGCAGGTTCGCTTCTCTTGAGTGGAGGATGTTAAATTGGCGTATATCACACATCCATGTTAGTATCAAGACCTCCAAACTTTTCTTTACCTTGCTGTATAGTTCTCATAATCATATTCTCATCTATAAACCTCATCGATTTCTCTCTCAGTGATAAAAGATTTTCATGAATCGGTTGCTTATGTCGCGTCCCATTAAAAATACGGACAGCTAGGTCACCTAATATCAGTGCGTTATTTAGCACAATGGTGTTCACTTCCGGTGCATCTGTAACATTTGACGTTACTTTTTCCCGATTAGAAGACCAGCCAGACCAGCTTGTATTAGTAATATTTCCTTTCGGTACACCTTGTGATTTTCTAGACTGTGGCATATTTGGTATGGTAGCACTGTACATCTTTTCTAACGTTACAGAGCATGCATGGTTACCTCTGTACTTAGAGTCTTCTGATTCTTTAGCAGCAAATTTGTCAGCCACATAAAATACTAATCCACCACCTTTTTCTTTTATCCAATCAAGCAACCCATTTATCCATGAAGAGGGTTTTGTACCAGAACTTGTTGCTATTTCAGGTTGATCTATGTAGTAATGGCTATCTTGGTATTTAACATTACGCTTCTGTACCCTACGATCCCTATGTCTTTCACGATGCATACGCATACGCATACGTATGCCATCTTCATGTCTACAATGAACGTTATATCTTTTGTGCTTTATGTGCCAAATAGAATGATTACAACTTGCAGCCTCTGGAGGTGCAGACATTTCTTGTAACTTAACGATAGAACCAACTGAATCATTTATCCCTGAAGACTTTTCACTTGCATTGCTTGTTGATATTTCTGGTTGATTACTTGAGTGTATACTAAGACGCCTATGCAACAAGTGTTGATAACTACGTTTGTGTTGTCGAGGCTTTTCTCTTTTTTCATTAACTTTCATCTCTAAATGTTCCACAATATTACTATAACTTCTAGCAGCAGCTAAGTCCATAGGCGTATATCCATTATTATTCTTCACATTAACATCAACACCTTTTTTCTCTGTAAGGTATTTTACTATTTCTAGCCAACCTTTTATAGCAGCACTGTGCAAAGGCGTATCTCCAGAATTATCTTTTACATTAACATCAGCATTGTTTTCTTCTATAAGATACCTTGCTATTTCCAGGTTACCGTTCATAGCAACTACGTGCAAAGGCGTAGCCCCATCATTATCCGTTATATTAACATTAACGTTTTTTTCTTCTACAAGGTATTTTACTACCCCTAGCTCACCAGTACGAGTAGCAAAGTGCAAAGGTACCTGTCCATCACTAGTCTTTACATTAACATTACCGTTTTTTTCTTCTATAATGTATTTTACCATTTCTAGACTATCACTCTCAGCAGCATTGTGCAAAGGCATAATCCCGTAATTATTCGTTACATTAATGTCCGCACCTTTTTCTTCTACAAGGTATTTTACTACCTCTAGCATACCATTCCTAGCAGCTAAGTGTAAACATGTCCGCCCATAATCATCCTTTACATTAACATCAGCGTCTTTTTTTTCAACAAGGTATTTCACTACCTTTAGCTTACCATTACTAGCAGCAAAGTGCAAAAGTGGTTGCCCGCCACTATCTTTAACATTAACACTAACTCCTTGATTGATAAGATGCTGAACATCACCAAATTCATCATATTTTACTGCATCAAACAATCTATCCGTTAATTTTTTAACAATACAATCTACCACACCCGTATAACGTTTCCTTTCTAGCATGTTTAAACGTGTTTCAGCATTAAATTTTAAATCAATCTTAGCACCTTTCTCTATAAGGTATTTCACAATTTCTAGATTTCCCATATCAACAGCATCCTGCAGCGGTGTCATCCCAGAAAAACGCTTTAGATTAACATCAGCCCCTTTCCCTACAAGGTATTTTACTACTTCTAGCTTATCGAGGGTAACAGCTGAGTGCAAAGGTACCAGCCCAGCATAATTCTTCACATCAATGTCAACGCCTTTTTCTTCTATAAGGTATCTTACTACTTCCAGCCTACCACCAACAGCAGCTGAGTGCAAAGGTACGTTCTTAAACTTATCTCTCACATCAACGCCAACTCCTTTTTCTTCTATAAGGTATTTTACTACTTCCAGACTACCATCATAAGCAGCTAAGTGCAAAGGTACCTGACCAAAAATATTCCTCGCATCAATGTTAGCGCCTTTTTCTTCTATAAGGTATTTTACTACATTTAGACTACCACTAGATGCAGCAAAGTGCAAAGGTACCTGCCCAACATTATCCCTCACACCAATGTCAGCGCCTTTTTCTTCTATAAGGTATTTTACTACTTCCAGCCTACCAACACGAGCAGCTAAGTGCAAAGGTACCCTTCCTACCCAACCCATCACATTAACGTCAGCGCCTTTTTCTTCTATAAGGTATTTTACTACGTCCAGCTGATCAACAACAGCAGAAGAAAAATATGTCCGCCGCAATTTACTCCTTAGATTAAAATAAGCGCCTCTTCCTGCCATAGGGTCTATTAAATCTTCTTGATCCCAACCGATAACAGCATAATCCAAAAGTGAACCACCATCTACGTTATCATTAAAACCCTTTCCTATAAGGTACTTTGTCATTTTTAGATCAAAATTCTGAACAGCTATCTCCAAATGCAAAAAATGAGGAATGCCCCATACATTAACATTAGCACGTTTTTCTTCTGTAAGGTATTTTACTAATTCTAGATTGCCACTAAAAACAGCAAAGGGAAAAACTGACCGACATGAATCACAGTTTACATTAACATTAACACCTTCTTTTTCTATAAGGTATTTTACTACATTTAAACTACCACTAGATGCAGCATAGATTAAAGGTGTAAACGAAGAATTATTATTTTCTTTAACATTAGCGTATTTTTTTTCTACAGAGTATTTTACTACCTCTACATTGCCATCACACGCAGCGTAGTGCAAAGGTTTATTCGCAAAATTATCCTCTACATTAACATCCGCGTGTTTTTCTTCTATAAGGTATTTTACTACTTCTAGATTACCACTTTTAGCAGCAGACTGTAAGGGTGTTTGCCCGTCATTGTTTCTAGCATCAATACTAACACCATTATCAATAAGCTCCTTGACCTTCTCAATATTATTTCCCTCTATTGCTTCAAACAGTTCTTGTTCCTTTATCGCATACATTACAGCTGTATAACTATCAATCATAACTTTCCTCTTTAATTCACTAAAGGTCCCGGCACTATTTATCCTTTCTATTTCTTTCCTTAACAATATCTTCTTATCATCAAACTCTATCTTTAGCCACTGCATATTATCTTGATTGTTCCCAATATAAAAATCGTTCAATATAATAGAAGACGGGTTATTTTTATTTGTACTCGAACTCAAAGAGTTGGTTATAACTAAAGCATCGTTATCACGAGCAAAAATATAATCTCCTATCTCCTTCTTTACTCTTATCTTGCCTACTTCCGCCAGATCTGTTGGATTTATGACATAAATAGTTTTACTATTATCGTCGAAAATCAAAGGTGCTGGAGTTAATTCAAAATCTTCTAGAATCTCTTCAATTACAAATGTATTATCGATTAGTATATGTACTCTCTTGTACCAATCATTCCCTAATGCATCTTTTAATCTTATCTTAACTACTTCTTTTTTAGACGCATCATCAAGAGATAAATTAATCAGTAAATCACTATTAACTTTACTAACATCTATGTTGATTTCTCGATCAATATCCTTTTTCAGTTGTTCCTTTATTTCACGCAGATCTAAAGTATCTGTTTTTTTCTCTTGAACAAAATCATAAATTATCACGTCAGAAATTGGAAGCTTCGCAAGAGTTATTTTTTCATGGCCCAAGGTAATAACAAATACATTCTCACCACCGCCACCAACTAAGTGAGTTGTTTTTGCAGTAGGATCATTCGTAAATACATCCCAATGACTATTTCCAACTGTAAGAACTTCACCATTCGAATGTACAATAACATGCATTTCTGACTTATCCGCTATAGAAGAGTAGTCTTTTACAAGATTATCAATTGGCTCTTTAGTTTGTTGCATTGCATACACATTATTTTGACCAATTACAATTTTGGTATGGTCAACTAGTTGATATGTAGTTGTGTTCTTATCAGCACCACTAACAGTTAAATTAAAACTACTATTCACATTTATTTTCTTTTCTTTTTTGTAAAAATCTTCTACAAAGCTAAAAGTTATATTTTTCCCGGATTTATCGATAGCAGCAATATCTCTTAATGTATAGTTAGAGACGAAAGTATTGTTGCTTTGTGAACTTGGACCAAACTCAATATACGCTTCCTTTCCCTTCTCTCCTTTTACAAAATAAACAAAGTTACCTCTAGTAGCATTATTAGTGACCCTAGTGTAAGGATTAACTATAACTTTAGTATCATAAGAACAAACATCATCTTTTGGAATTATAATGCTATCTAAATAATTTATATTTTCTCCTCCTCTACCATCCACATGCTTAGTATCACAAGCAGATACCACTTCATCTACTCCACCTTCTCTTCCTAAGAATACATTTATATTTTGTATATGAAGAAAAGCAGTATATGAGTCTGTTAAAAATCCTGTACGAAAATCAGCATATACTTGGTACCTACCTACTCTCTTACTCCACACATCAAGCTTACCAACATCAATTGTATCAATTCCTCCATGCCCTTGAATAAAAGCTTTAATTAAACTATCAGAAACTGCATCAACACTCTTTTCTCCAATAATAAAATTATCATTTTTATTTCCCCCAACCATATGTTTAATCCCATCACCAAAAACAAAAATATTGCTACTATGTTCAAAACCATGTATCACATCGTTACCATCACCGAGATTTATCAAAGTATAATTTCCAGTTCTATTATTTGTATACTCTACACCAATCGCACCATCACAGTAATAAGTCCCTCTTCCTGGAACAGATTCCCAATCCCCTTTAGGCAGACAAAATAAATCAATTCCCACTGGATTATCTGGCCTTGCCCTAATCCATTTTATATCATTTCTCTTTCGATCTAGATACACTGTATTATCTAATATGTAAGGACTATATAAATGGTTAGTACCTCCAGTATATTTTACATTGATACTAGGGAAAACATATCTTTGAATGTCCGGATTATCTTTTAAAAAGGCTACTGCATTTTTGACTGCTTGATTATTTCCGTTTTTCTCTTTCATTAACTCTCCGATATAGTCTGAAGGTCCTGCACCAAGAAAAGCAAGGATACCTTGAGTAAACTTTTCCCATCCTGTTAGATGAATGAGCTCATCAATTTTCTCAACTGCTCTTACTGCCGAGTAAACACCAGTGCCTACCATTACTGCAGTTCCTACGGCCATTCCCACAGGACCAGTGACAGCAGAAACTCCCCTCAACAATCCAAATGCTTCTCCAACCTCTACTCCAATTACAGCAACATCTGTTGCAAGCTCAATACTATTTCCTATGATAGGAACCAAGGCATCTTTATCGCCTTCTCTATATTTTTTCACTTGATTAATCAAATCATATACAGTTAAAGCACTAAATGCGTTTGAAATAAATGGGGAGACAATCCTTGCGGCCTTGCCACGCCATACTTTGCCTTTTGATATATAATCTGCTCCTATATCTGATAGTGTATTTGCATTTTCCGCTAATACTACACTATCATAAAGTAATTTTACATTCATCTCAAGATCTTCATAATCACCACGCAATATATCACCTACCAGAGATTTTCCGATCATTCCATGCGTAACCATACCAGAGATTTTTCCTACTCTCTCTAAATGATCAAGATACCTGTGCTTATCAGTGAGCATATCGACATTATTTTTATGGTCACCTATAACTTCACTTTCACTCGCTAAAGCAATGAATTTCGAAAACTTTTCCTCGTTTGTCTGAAGTTCACTTGAGATACTAGAAATAAACTTCTCGCTATCTATTATGATGTTATCAGGATCTCTATTTTCAGCCCCTCCTTTATTAAATTTGTCTATTTCTGCCCATTGTAAACAGCTCGTACTTGCAGATCTAGTACTTCTTCCAGATTGGCTAAGAGGACAAAGAAGTCCTCTTATCTTCTTTAAGCCAACATGCGATTCCATACTATCCAGAGTGCGTACAATTTTCTCAAGAGTAATGTTGGGATCATTTAACATGTCCTTGACCTCGTGTTTTACCTCAACTAGTTGATGCGCTATATTTTCGTAATCTTTGATACTAATCAATGCATCACCGTGCGATAAATAATTACGTAATTTTTTAATATCAATTTTTTTTTCTTCACCTCTATTCTGCTTCCTATTCTCCTTTTTTTTATCACTAGCTTTCTCAGAAAGAGAATATACATTAACAATCTGCGATTCCACTGCGTAAGGATGGTTTATTTTTGCCAGCACGCCAAATTCCTCTTTTGCTCTGCGCGAGTATAATTCTTCTATCTTTTGATTTATAAGATTAACTCTCTCTTGGTCATTATTTCGAGGTACATCTGGAAGGCTACACTCCACAGCAAGTTTATCATATACTGACGAACGTATTGACTTACCTTCCAATATATCGTCATATATGGTCTTAAGAGCAGGAGGGTTTTTTCTAAGTAAATCAACACATTTCTCCCGTCTCCACCCTACCGAGTACGAAAATAACTTTTCTTTAATATTATCATTAATACCCAAGCCTTTAACCAATCGTTCATATTCTTCAGGTGGAATATAATTAACTTGACTTTTTCCAATTGATTCGAAAAATCCAATTAATTTCACTTTATTAGCATCTTCCCCACTGATATAGTTGTTCAGCAAGTCAATTAATTTTTCCGGTTTACTATCTTTAAATTCGCTGTAGGCATCATTATTTTTAAAACTTTCTGCATCAAAATATCGTTCCAATTCTTTTTTAAAAGAACTACCGATTACCTCTTCGTTATCAGTACCTTTCTTAATCTCCACGTAGATATTCTCAAGTATTGGCAGATGAAGGAAATCATCGAGAATACTATTATTAGGCGAAGAAGTATCCTGATAACTAAGACGGTCTAGTACTTGTGTTATTTGTAATACATCACCATGTGGATTTTCTAGCCCGCTTGCAGGTCTTTCTAAAATCGGTGATACCTCATCCCATAGCTTATTGTACGCCTCCAACTTACTTTTGTTAATGTAGTCTACAATTGAATCCGAGAGCTTCGGTTTCTTTTCACTTAATTTACCTTCGGAAGACATTACCGGATCTACGGATTTCATTCGTTGGACAGTTTGATAAACTTCATCAACAAATCTTTTAGTCTCATCGTCCATAGAGTGATACTCATTTTCTAACTGCATCGTTCTAGTACATTCTTCAAGCCCCTGAACACCTTTCCCACTTATAGACTCTTTAAGTCGTTCTACAACAGACTTATCAATTTTAGACTCTTTCCCTTTCTCTTCAATAATCTTTTGAACAAAACTATCCTCTATTTCAATTATTGTACTCCTGACAACCTCTTGAATAGGAAGGATATATTCATAAAACAATTCCTTCACTTGATTATCATTTCCCTTTATTAAAGGAAATACTTGATAATGCGCCAACGTGTCTCTATACTTACTTAGAGCCTTAGTTGGCACTCCCTTTTCCTCTAAAGATTGCCTGACTTCGGATAATAGATTAGGAGTACTTGGAATATCTTTTACATATTCACCAGTAATATGAAATACTCTTTGCAAAGCTAATCTTTTATCCTCTATAGAAGGAATCCTCATTTTATCCTCTTCTATAGATTTTCCTCTATGATTCACTTCGAAAGTTTTATCTACTGACAATGAGTGAATGGTATAATAGATTTTATATAAAGAATCACCATCTCTTCTGATGTTTAAATAGCTATCAATCTTAGCTTTATTACTGGAATCTAAGTGTCGGTCAAGTTCCATTTGAAGATCTTTTTCAAGGAATTCAATATACTCTTTCGGAATAGATTGTTTAGAGGGTTTCTTCGTACGCTCCAATGCTACTTTCTTCGACATTTCTTTTGATATAGATTGATAGGATGAGAGCAGACATTCTACTAGAAACTTATTAAAATTAACATTTTCCCCAACTTTATAATCATTTAAAATGACTCCAATAAATTTAAGATCCCGCATATCTAATTGAATTAGGTCATTCTTAACGCTTTTAACCTGATCCTTAATCTTATCAAATAGAATCTTCTCTTGTTCCCTTGGAAATCGCTCACGGCTTTCATTCTTAATTTGTTTCAAGCAATCTAACGCCCATTGAGATAATAGTGATAAAAGGGCAAAAGCTTGCCTTCCAGCTGCTCCGACTTCCACCAGCTTATTTACATCCTTACAATCTACCATTTTTTACTTTACAATCTGTCCCATGTACCAAAAGAATCTTTACTGCATGATAATCTTGAACCAGGCAAACAAGATGCAATGCTGTACAGCCGATATCAAAATCAATAATATTTATATACTCTACTAACCCTTCCTGTACGCCTTCACCGCCCTCCTTTTCTTATACAGCAATGCACAACGAACGAGATCTGCTAGCAGCACACTTCCTGTAACACTGTCTGACAAATAAATGAGATGATTGTCTACAAAACTGACGAATGAGACTGAAATCTGTGGTTTGTGAAATCGGCTACCAGCCGACCTCTTCACCTCCAGTATGCAGCAGCAGCAGTACCTAAAGAGTGCGCAATTGCTGTCGTGGAAAAATACCTCCATTAAGTCCTCATAGTCCAGTTTCTAATCGTCAATACTTGAAGATAGCTAGAAAAACAAATATTGTTACGGGAGGATAGTATTTACAGGAATGTGTGCAATGCTATGCAGCCGCTATCAACATCAATAATATTTATTTACTCTACTAACCCTTCCTGTATACCTTTACCGCCCTCCTTTTCTTGCACAGCAATGCACAACAGGTGAGATCCGCTAACAGAACACTCTGTACAACACTGACCGACAAATAAATGCGATATTGCATTGGCGGATCCATAGGGGGCGATGGGGACGATAGAATAATAAAATATATACAATGATATAAATATATTTTATTTGTATAAATTTTATATATGTACACATATGTGTAGTTATGTACATTTACACGTTTCTCAACCCCCCCCCCCCCCCAAGAAAGGCTCTTGGATCCACCACTGGATGTTTGTCCATAAAATTGGTGAAAGACTGAAATCTGTGGTTTACGACACAGGCCAGTGGTGCCCTGATGGACGGACCTAGGACACGAGCATCCTAGCGTTTTCCAGTAGAAAACAATTTTTGTTTTTCTTGGTATTTTCAGGTATTGATAATTCGGAACTGGACCATGAGTTGATTTTATCCCTTACAAGGGAAGATCCCAAACCCGGAAATTCAAAAAATTCTGAAACTTTGTGCATATGCAGGGGATTTCCTCCTGAATACAACGCAATTTTTGTTTGCTTCCTAAATTCACTGGAATGGGGTGAAATTAACCCCTGAAAATTTTTTATTTTCCAATTTTGTGTTGTAACTGGCGAATTGTAAGAGATAGAAAAAAGTTTCAAGATAAAGGTTACTTCTTTTAATTAGATCTATCATTTGGTAAACAAATTATTTTACAGTTCACGAAATATAACACAAAATCGGAAAATAACCGGATTTTCAGGGGTCAATTCCACCCCCTTAGAGTGAATTTGGGCAACATACAAAAATTACGTTGTAATCAGGAGGAAATCCCCTACATATTCACAAAATTTTCGGAATTTTTTGAATTTCCGCGTTCGGGATCTGTCCATGTTACTTGTTAGTGGATGTATTACTCAACAACAGCGATAGAACTTTCTTCAGATACTGCTGCTTACTGAAGGTCAAGAAGTCAGCCGATAGCCTATGGCAGCGATGCCCCGATATGCGGTTCGATGCTTAGAGTATATAAACATGGAGAAAGCATGCAATAGGCGGACATGTAGACGGTGATAAAAAGAGAATGTATACATGGGAATACCCCCTCTCTTCCTAACGCCAGCGTTCTTTTATGTTAGACAGAGAGAGGGTGTTCCTCATGTATATTTACGTGTTTTTTTTTCTCTTTCTACCGTCGTCTACATTTTCGCCCACTGCATACTTCCTCCATGTTTATATGCTCCAATATGCTCTAAGGCAGGGCTCTCACTATCCGGATATCCGGATACTCAGATCCGGATTTCGAGTTATAACGAGTAATCCGAATACTCGGATATCTGGATAGTAAGAGCCCTACTACCTACTAGGTAGGTACTAGGTATCCGAATTGCTCGTTATAACTCGAAATCCGGATCGAAATCCTGATCTGAGTATTCGGATATCCGGATAGTGAGAGCCCTAATCAGCATCGTTCCCAACGTGTAGGGGCCTCTCACGCGCCTGCTTCCCCTTCCAATCTTCCTCTCGCGCAGCGTGCCTTCCGTTGTCAAGTAGACCGCGCGACGCTACGATGCTATGATGGGCTAACCGGGCTAGCATCTTCGCGGTTAGCGTCGCACGGTATCCCTGACAACGTGGACGAGAGTGGGAGAACCCCAATCTTCAACGGGAGGGATCTTGAAGAGCCCTGCTCTAAGGTCCGAGAGTGCGAGCATCCATAGCGTTTTCTACTATATTGAATCTGTTTTCTATTAGAAAAAAATTGTTGCTCGGAGCTACAAACGCTTAAAGATCGCAAATAAAGTCGAAAATCGCTGATTTCGAGAATTTCGCGATCATTCAGTCGTCGTGGGCGCGGTCGATTTGGGCGTAAGTGGAACGCGCCCAATAAGATAAATACATAAATGATCAAATTATATATACAGATGTGGTATATTTAACATGCTAAAAGAATGCAAGAATGTAAAGAATGCATTTTATTAACAAACATTGATTTGACATATAAATCGATAAAAAAATAAATCTTCTGATGCGAGTACGGTTTTCCGATACCAAGTATCGCAACCGATACCAAAATTACTCGTATCAAATCGAAAATATCGAGTATTTACTCGTATTTACTTGGATCAGTTCATCCCTACGTGTCCCTACGCGTGAGGGGTCTCTACGCTGGACAGCGCTGGGTTAATGATTCGGCCACTGAAGAGGATTATGCTGGCATTCTTTGTTGTGACTGCATACCAGAACGGTTGATTTATTTCAAAATAGAGAAGAGCGGGACCCGACCAGTACATAAAAGCCATATCTGTGGAAAAAAATTGCACATAATTACTACTTTGCAAAGGAAAAGTATCCAAATTTCTTAACATCACATCCTTTCACTCATAGCACACACATGTCACTACCCACACAGCACAACGTCTGGCAACGCCTTAAAGACGTCTACAAGGCGTCTCAAAGACGCCTTAAAGGCGTCTTGTTACAAATCAAGACGTTCAGACGGTCTGAGTGTCCTGATTTGTAACAAGACGCCTTTAAGGCGTCTTTGAGACGCCTTGTAGACGTCTTTAAGGCGTTGCCAGACGTTGTGCTGTGTGGGTATCACTAAGGCGAGCAACTGAACCACTACATGACAGAAAGAAAGAGGCACCCATGGGTAGATGGTTATAAAATACGGAGTAATGTGGCACATAAGTATATAATATTTTTGAAAAATGAAATCTAGTCTATAATATAATGGACCTGAATTTGCACAAAGTATATAGGTACACACATATAGATGTTGAGAGAGAAGAGAATTGTACAAATTAGGCATACGTTTTTAATTTCAATGAAATATTGAGCAATAAATCAGTTTCCCGGAGCTGAAGTTCTTACATCACATTACATATACACCCAAACATTAAATAAAAATGAAATTAAGCACAATATTATTTCGAATGCCATTCCATTGAACAAATTATCAGTTTATTTGAATCATGGGTAGAAGTAATTAATGAACGCAGATGTAAGGACCATTAAGAATTGCTAGAAGTTAATAAAACTTCATTAGATCCATACAATAATTTCAACGAATATACTATTCTTCAAAATATTTGAAAACATTTAACACACCTAAACACATTTCACACATTTTTTTTTACGAGAGTCATGATTCCAACGTGTCAATAAATATTGATAATCACAAATTCTAGATTATTATGTATACTCTGCATATAGCATTTATTTTCTTTTTATGAAACTAATCTATAAAGACCAAACTAGGGAGTTATTTTTTTTCGGAGTTTCTGTATTATTTTTGTTTACTTTACACCCTGGCTGTGTTTCAATTCACGCATACTGCGCATGAAATTGGTGGCATCTTATTGGTGGCATCGTACGATTCCCTAGAATTTCTCTCGCTTGCCACCAATACGATGCCACTTCCGGTGCAGCGAGCGTGCAGTGACTGCTTCTCTTCTGATTTTCTGCGATTGCTGCACGCTCACTGCACCGGAAGTGGCATCGTATTGGCGGCAAGTGAGAGAAATTCTAGGGAATCATACGATGCCACCAATAAGATGCCATCAATTTCATGCGCAGTATGCGTGAATCGGAACACAACCCCTGATAACCAGGTGTGCCGGCAGATCCGGCGCAGTTTATGTCCGCATTCAACTACGGATCTGCCGGCAGACACTGACAAGGCAGGATCTGCTGCGGATCTGCCGTTCATCTGCCGGCAGACCCTGCCTTGTCAGACCCTGCTGTCCATCTGCTGACAGACTGCAGGCAGGGTGGTTATCAGGGCAACAACTTAGTAGGAAAATTCATCATTTACATTTATCTAAATATAGTTTTTTATGTTTTTGAATTACTTAATACATTGCAAAGATGAATTTCAATTTTTAAGTAAGCAATTTGAATCAATCGTAAATCTATATAATCAAAATTTCTACTAAATCAAACCATGTATTTTCAATCTTCAAATTCTAAAATAATGCTTTGCTTGATTTCAATACAACTTCTACAGAAGAAAAAATTGATGTACTTACTCGTGGCAGCAGCAGCTTCGCTACCTTCTTCATTCACTTCAATAAATGCCTTCTGTACAACATTACTGACGCGCAAGTGATCGGCGGCAATGCCAGAAAAGTTTGCACGTGCAGTGAACATGTCAGTTAAACCCATCTAAGTAGCACGGAAATCAAAAGTATAAGAAGAGTATAGTTTTTATGCGACTGTAATATATCACACAGCACAACGTCTGGCAAAGTCTTAAAGACGTCTAAAAGGCGTCTCAAAGACGTCTTTAAGACCGTCTGAACGTCTTGATTTGTAACAAGATGTCTTTAAGACGTCTTTGAGACGCCTTTTAGACGTCTTTAAGACTTTCCCAGACGTTGTGCTGTGTGGGATTATACGCTATACCTTCCCCAGGACACTTTTGAGGTCTATCTTCTTTTCGATCTTAAACTTTGGTAGACTTAATATTACTTCACGTTTATATCCCTGGTTCAGAATGTCAGCAATGCTCATACCTTGTAATTTTGTTTCAACCATTGGCAAACCATTAATTTCATTTGGAACAATAATAACCATACTCAGTTCATCTCCCTATAACATTAACTTGCAGTCACAACAGGAAAGTTATTTTTTCTAAACATTAATCGTTTGTTAAAGAAAATTACCCGATATGGTATTTCAATGAATGTTGCGTTCAAATTTGAAAGTACACCGTATTTGTAACTCCCTACTGTTTGCATGGTAGGAACATTTTGTACTGTATTCTCATTGACGTAGAATGGCAAATCCTTGGTACGGTTTGCATTGAATTTATGTTTCCACTGACCCTTAAAATATACTGCATTAACAAGCACCAATGTCGCCCCATTCATTTCACCTATTTAGAAAATTGTAGTATTTAATAACTGCTGTCTAGAATTTGTTATCTTCAGCGTTTTTTTTGCTGCATCTGCAATTCTATTCTACTCTTTGTAGCATAATAGATAGAACACTTACGTCAGGCCTCGGATTTAAGTGAACGCAGCGGCCGATTTTCAGAGGCAACGCGTCCTTTCTCCCGCCGCACATCTTGGCCCCCGCGGCGGCCTAGGAGCTTGGAACGCCTCAGGCCCGTACCATATGAACCGCGCGTGGTGCGTTGACAAAACAAAAACGCATCGACAATCGTGCTCTCTGGAACGATGTGGAAGCCTATTGATACAATGTCACCCTAATACGCCACGCGCGGTTCACGTGGTACGGGCCTGAGACGCTCTTAGCTGATAGGCCGCCGCGGGGGCCAAGATGTGCGGCGGGAGAAAGGAGGCGTTGCCTCTGAAAATCGGCCGCTGCGTTCACTTAAATTCCAGGCCTGACTTAAGTCGACGATTTTTATATTGTAATAAAGAAGGAAACATTTAAATATACTAACCAGGAGAAACAAGGTTATTAATGCGATTGTTTGTATTCCCCTCAACCCATGTGTTGATGATGTTTGCAGCTTCATCAGATTTAGTAAAGTCTACTAGTTGTGTAGTAGAGCGAAAATAAGTCTCTGTTAATTCTCTAAAACTCGGTTTTACTGAATAGTTTTCAGCCATGAAAACTTTGTTTGCAAGGGTGAGAGTATTCTCTTTGGTATTCTACAATAAAGCGTACTTATATGAAACTCAGTTTAAATAAATATTGAAGCAAAGAGAAGAAGAACTCATACTTACATTGGTGTTGTCAATAAGTGCTTGATAACCAGATTTACCAAGACTATCAGGAGATGGAAGATGAAGAACTTTCCTAAACTGATTTTCTGTTTCTCCACGAGCACCGTAAGCAACCATGCCAAGTACAAGAGCTGCGCTAAGAGGAGACATTATAAGATTGCCTGGATTCTCCTCTACCACAGTCTAAAAAAATTTATACTACATGATTTCTTTATTTGCAATCATTTTGAATTCACATCAATACCCACACAGCACAACGTCTGGCAAAGTCTAAAAGGCGTCTCAAAGACGTCTTAAAGACATCTTGTTACAAATCAAGACGTTCAGACGGTCTGAATGTCCTGATTTGTAACAAGACGTCTTTAAGACGTCTTTGAGACGCCTTTTGGACGTCTTTAAGACTTTGCCAGACGTTGTGCTGTGTGGGTAACGAATGGTGTTTCATAGAAACTAAATGTCCCATGTCGCTGCTACACTCTTTTACCTGAAACAGCTGTGATGAAAATGCATTTGTGCTTTGGGCAACAGCACGAAACGCTTCATTGCTGTCTACTTCTTCCGCTATAGCTATGCCAATAAGGCATGCTACTAATAAATACCGCGTTACTGAAAAGATGCATAAACCATTATTGCCTAGAATGTTTAATTTTCTCCATTATTTGGAAGTTTTAAATTAAAAGAAAGGAATTATATAAATATTTTTGCAATTATAAAAAAACAAATATAGCAAAAAGATAGGAATCACAGTTTGAAATTGTTATGTTTTAGGATCCTCATATTTATTATATACAAAATTATATCATATGTTAGAAACATTATTTGTGGTATTGTGTGATCGTTATTCAACGTCAACTATATATAACAATTGCGAGTCCTTATATTTGTGAAGGACACATTTGGAAAATCGTGCCTTTAAATGATGTGGGTATATACAAACAATATATACGTTACCCATGTTCTCTATACTTATTATGCAGGCCCCTATGACTTTCAAGTTGAAGATTCAGGGTTTACACCCGCACAGCACATAGACGTTTGAAGACGTCTGCTTAGTCGTTTAACACGTCTTCCCAGATAGCACACAAACGTCTAAAGGCATCTAAAAGACGTCCTAAATCCGTTCAGACATGAAACGGACAGGCAATTCACGTCTTTATAACTTTTGTGTTATCAGCGTTACCGGGAAATACCCTCGCAGGGGCAAGGTCATAATGGAGGGGGAACACCTATAGCAGTAGCGGTATAGTATGTGCAGCGTTGCCAGAATCCTGCGACGGGGGGGACAAATGCCTACCCCCACTATAGGCGGTATTCACAGTCGCTTCTTAAGATCGTCTTAAGCATTCGGCATCCTCTACTATTCTAGTAGGCTAGTAAAGGATTCCGAATGCTTAGGCATTTGTTTAAGACTAAGTAGCGATTATGAATACCGGCCTATGACCTACTGTTTACTTTTTGCCCATAATAAATGTGAAATCTGCTTATACAGACGTTACTAATCTTAGAGCATATAAACATGGAGGAAGCATGTAATGGGCAAAAATGTAGACGGCGGTAGAAAGAGAAAAATATATATGAGGGACACCCTCTCTCTTTCTAACATAAAAAACGCTGGCGTTAGATAGAGAGGGGGTGTCCCTTGTGTATGTCTTTCTTTTTCTATCACCGTCTACATTTTTGCTTATTGCATGCTTCCTTCATGTTTATATGCTCTAAGTTCGATTAAAAAAAAATGGAATTTTTATTTTCGAGGACTATTTTTTAAACATTTAAGAGAGGGCATATACCGAAATATACGAAAATGATAACAAATTTTTTTACTTATTTTCAGTGTTTGATATGTCATGAATGGTTCCGGAAAATTTGGGACCGAAATTCGTAAAAATATCAAAAATATAGAGTCAGTTGCCCCCTCCCCCCTGGCTTTTGAGAAAAAATTGTTTATTTTTCAAAACTCATCTTTATTAAGTTTAAGCTAAAAAGGGAATATTTTTAAATTTCGGTTTTAAATTTGGACGCCCGGATCCTCTAGGTAGTGCTTGGCAAATGTGTCCACCACTTTGGCCTAAAGCGGAAGTCACAAATCGGCGGGCACTTCAATATTAAATGAAGTTTGCTGTTGATCCCACTTCCCACACAGCACAACGTCTGGCAAAGTCTTTAAGACGTCTTTGAGACGCCTTTTGGACGTCTCTCACTTGCCACCAATACGATGCCACTTCCGGTGCAGCGAGCGTTCAGTGACTGCTTCTCCTCTGATTTTCTGCGATTGCTGCACGCTCACTGCACCGGAAGTGGCATCGTATTGGCGGCAAGTGAGAAAAATTCTAGGGAATCATACGATGCCACCAATAAGATGCCATCAATTTCATGCGCAGTATGCGTGAATCGGAACACAACCTATATCTCCTCTTTGGCCGAACCACGCAGAAGCAGGGTTTGGAGGACCCCGGCCATGCACCACACCTACAGGAGCGGTGGTAATGTGTGCGTGAATTGATGCTGGCGCCAAGCCAGCCACGCGGCGACATCGCGCAACGAATGTGACGTCACAGGTAGACCCTGTGCCACGTAAAAAGTGTGCTTTGGACGACCCCGGCCAAGCACTTGGAAATTTCAGGCAGGGTCCACCGGCCACCGCTGCTATTGGTCAGAAGGAAACAACCAATGATGGCCAATTAGCGTCGCCGGGGAAATAGGTTGTCGACGCTGATTGGCCGCGGTGTCACTCGCTTGGCGCTGGCGTCGGTTCGTCTCCAATCGAGTAGTAGTTCCTGTACGCGCCCGTCACGCATTTGGCTGGGCTTGGCGTTGGCGTCGGTAGATTTGTGACGTCACATTCGTTGCGTGATGTCGCCGCGTGGCTGGCTTGGCGCCAGCATCAATTCACGCACACATTACCACCGCTCCTGTAGGTGTGGTGCATGGCCGGGGTCCTCCAAACCCTGCGCAGAAGTCTCTTTGATTCACGAGAATTCCCAGCCAGCCCACGCAACAGTGGCGCGTGCAAAGGACAGTTATGCTCTCCACCAATCAGAAGCGATCACTGTTCTGCCTGCACCAATCAGAGGCGATCACGGATCACTGTTGCCTGCACCAATCAGAAGCGATTACGGATCACTGTTCTGCCTGCACCAATCAGATGCGATCACGAAAGTCACGGATCACTGTGAGAAATCACCGTGATTGGGAAGGAACGTGATCGGATCACTCGTGATTCACAAATCACGGTTCTAGCCATCACTAGGTGTACCATCTGGGACGTAGCTATGGAAACCACGTCAAAGACTACACACATAGAAGCGTGCATGCAGCATTGACAAGTGCGACATCAGCGCCGCTCGCGGCTTGTCTTTAAAGCTTATCTCTGGTCACAGATTTTGCTGGGAGTGCCCAGGCCCTGATCATGATGTCACGTGCACTTGGCTTGCCTTCGTTCTCGTCTTATCACGTGAAAAAGCTAAAAAAAAGTTCATTTCACTGTTTTCAAAACGTAAACCGTAAATAGATAATTGAGAAAATCGCATTGTGTCGTTATATAAATATTACACTCGAAGCCAACCCTGCAGCCGGAGGTTAGGTTGAAAATTAGAGCTGCAGCTTTCATAACTGTTAAATATGTGCAAGATCCAGACACTTTACTGGAACTCGACGAAGTTATATTAAAATATTTGTAAATACGAAATGATAGGCATGGTAATATTATGAAATTACATTGTCCATAATAACTTGTAATATTTGCATACAAACAAAATGAATGCTGCGATTGCATTATGCGTCTTTTGCGAATCGCACGGACCCAAAGTGATATTCACCACGCAAACATATCGTAATTACGACAATCAAAGTACAGAGAAGCTGAAGTTTTATGGCCCGAAGGAAATATTAAGGAGCCAGAATATCGTCGAAGATGGGCAATATACGTGCGAAGGTTGTCAGAGTATTGGCAATGTGAAATATTTGAGTAACGAACATGAAACTAGGACATCGTTCCTTTCTGCTCAACAATCTTTAACCGACGACGTTTGGTGTTTATTGAGGCACGCGTGCTTTAGGTACAATAGTTCTAAAATATCTATATACCTAGCACCGTATTATATACCATAGAAATGAAAACATTGTATCTTTTTTTAATTGTTCAAGGAGTTTAAGTTCCGAAGTACATTCTGGCAATGAACATGTATGCTACTTCGGAGACGAATACAGGGGGCATGTTTTAAGTCGTACTTTTACGCTAAAAGATACCCAGGTGAATTATGCAACGAAAAAGCATGTTTGGTAGCTATTACAACAAATTACTCAAATCATCTGAATAATTACAATTTGAATATTTAGAGAGAAATTGGAGGCAATGTTCACCAATACGAAGAGGTTTTATTTTTATAGGCACGAGGTTTCAGAAGATTGTGCAGCTTCATTGTTTTCATGAGGGACAAGCAGTTCCTGTTAAACATGTGGCCATTTTTAGTCGACAATTTGAAGGAAGTAATTCGAGAATTACAAGATCTGGCTGTGAAGAAGTACGACGCGGAGGAGGCGGAATGGCTGGAGAGAATTTTTCATCTAACGACAGCTAACAGACCGCCGAGAGCATATAATAATTCAAACGAACAGCCCAGAACGTTTTGCGATATAACTAATGAGAAACATGTTTTCATAAGGTCTGTTTTATATTTAATATACTATATGCGATAATACTTGTAAAAAGGGATATTAGCGAATTAAAATTAAATCAGGATCCACATGTGGCTGGTATGGATTCTTAGCGCAGGAGCAAGACATTTCATAGAAATTTTCCCCATGAGTTTATTAGATGATGAATTAAATTACAATTTGGACCATCTGATTGGTTAGCATCATGAAAAATACTACGTTCGTAATAAACACATTTGTAGAAAGGTGTTCGATTAAAAACAGCCTTTCTCACGTTTCAGAAACCGAAGTAGGATATACCTTAGTGAACGCCAAGTTACCTGTAAACTTGAATTTCAATTCGAACGCATCGGAAGCGAGCTCGGAGTTCTCAGAAATTTCAGGAAAATCTACGACGGCGATACTCAGAGATTTAAGAACCGTGCTAGGAACGGAGCAATTTAGACAACTTTTATATGCTAGTTTAACGGGTGTTCAAATCTTGGTAAGAGGTCCAAATATTCAAAGGTTGGAATCTTTGTACGGACTTAGTTCTCTTATTCCACGTGCCTGTCGAAGAGTCAAGACGCAGGCGACGGAATATATGGATCCCGATAAGTGCAACTTCATCGGTATTTACATGTTAAAAAATATTAAAGCGCAAGTTTCGTTATTTATAAGTTTTATGTAAATTATGCCACGGACTTTAGGTGTCGACACTTCGGTGGCTGTTCCCCTGCCTTGCGCGAGCGTATGTAGATTAGACATCGTGGCTGACGAGCATAAAGTGGAAAATTCAAGCTCGCACGTCGTCAGATGGATGGGTACATTACCACTGAAACTTCCAACGTTACTGACGAAGATTGAGAAGTCGCTCGATAATGAGAAACTTGGAAATTCTACGCTTAAAGCACATTTTGCTGCGCTACAAGAAGAATGGGCAAAGTAGTTACATATATTATGATTATAGAGCTGTTTGGGTACTCGAATAAAGCAAGCGGAAGCTGGCTCGGCTCGACCGACCGGGCCAAAAAAATTCCGAAAAATCCGGGTAGCTCGAATTTGTTTCGGGCGACTTGGAAAATCCGGGTAGCTCGAATTTGTTTCGGGCTACTTGAAAAATCCGGGTAGTCCGAATGGCTTCGGGCCGCTCGGTAGAAGAAGTTAGTTCGAATTTTTTGGGTGGTTCAGAAAATCCGAGCGCCTCGATAGTCGGACATTCGAGACGCTCGAATTTTCCAAGCCACCCGAAACAGATTCAAGCTATTCGGATTTTTCGGGCCGCCCGGATTTTACGGACACCCGGCTTGGCTCGAGAATCAAATTTCAAGCTGCTCGAATATTCGAGTACCCGAACAGCCCTAATTATGAATACTTCAAATAGTTGCTCCTCCCGTTCAAGTTGAAACTGTACGCATTTGTTGTGATTCTAGTATCGCGAAAGTTGTCCATGCTATGCGAGGTCGTGGCCATAGCGGAGACCTCTTCGGACTTATGCTCAGCTTAGGTGCTGGTCCCAATGATAAAAAATTGGTGGATGCTTGGTCAATGGGCTTGCCGTCCAATCCAGCATAATTCTTTAATTAACCGACAATATTCCACGCGTTGTAGAGTATTATTGGGTAACACATAATTTAAACCCCATATATGTATTCTTTTATTTGTATTTTTTTCGTTGTTTTTTTTTCAATATTTATATATTCAAGGTTGTGCATCATTCTTTTTTTTTAATTTATAATATAGCTAGGAAATAAGGGCGAGAACTTGTCGATACGAAATAAATTATGTTACACGCATCACTAACGGAAATTTACATCCATTTTGTAAAACATCTACTCTACATGATATTTCGATAGAACTATGCCAAAAATAAAGTTTTGTAGATGTTATTTGTATCTGCTTATTTCTAATTTAAAGTACAATATTTCGCTTCTCCTTATAAATATAAAAATTCTATAGCACGTGTAAAAAATTCATAAAATTACTCCCAAGTTTCAAATGAAATAAAACGCGTTTTTCGTGTGTTGCTAAAATACTTATATCAATTTAACTTCTCTGGAAGTATTCAAGTATTATTAATAAAATTGATATTGTTGATTACACTCTTAAGGACTTCGTAGTAACATTTGAAATTTAAATGATAAAAATTTCCAGGGAAACTATTCGTATTATGTAACGAATATTATTAAGATAAAATTGTTTAATTTTAATAATTCAAGAAAAAAAAGATTCTTCCAGTAAACAAATTCGTCAGAAGCAAGGCTTGAACATCTCCTTTAATAAATATCTCTTTTTTTTGTTTCTAATATCTCGATGTATGATTGTTATTTAATTGCAATTAATGCTGTAAAAATACAACTCAGAAAACCATTAATAAAACGGCACATCAGGTAAAAGACCCAATACGTGGACACGTCCCAGTAGCTGGACACTGGTGCAAAAGAACTATTTTATTCAAATATTTAGTAAAATATATTCATATATATATTTCACTAAATATTTAAATAATTGAATAAAATAGTTCTTTTTGGATAAAGCAGATATTAAATGTACTAAACAGTATTTTTGCACCAGTGTCCAGCTACTGGGACGTGTCCACGTACTGGGTCTTTTACTTACCCTCTGGAATGGAGATTCATTCACCATTGGCGTGTCGTCGTAGGTTTTTAAAACTCGAGAACTTCGAGAAGTTCAAGCACTCTTCAAGGAGCTTCGAGAAACAGTATTCTGGTATATACGTTGCAAGGTTAAGGGCTCTGAAAGATCATCTTGCACAGAAAGCAAAGGACAAATGGGGTAAGATTCTCCTTTTAGGTTATCCGTTTCGATGTGATTTTAGGTTATGTTTCTAAGGAGTAACGCTCCGTTCCAGGGCAATACGAGGTTGTTACGCTGTCCGAGCTTTCTGAAAAGAACGAAGATGGTAAATGTATCGTGATAGGGACGTTATATAAACACCAGGAGTTGAAACCATCCATATTACGCGAGCTTAGCGAGGAACTTCAACTAACTGCGCAACCACCTAGTACAAATTATGCGTCGTTTAAAGATCTATTATTTCTGGAAGACGAGATGCTACGCGTTAAATTGCTCGGCAATCACATGAATATTCAGGATGTGGTCACTGGTATTGTTTGCGCTGTGTTTGGACACGAATTAGAAAATGGCGCGTTCGAGGTAAATATTCCATCGCAAAAATTCGTAAAAGTAATCGTAAAGTTTTAGTTATAATTTCGATGTAATTCAATATGTTTCGTATGATATAATAGATTAATATTTCGTTTTAATTGTAATACATTCCACATCTTTTTCGTTTCTTCTTTGAACCGCTGAAAAATTAAGCTAAGGTAAAAGACCCAATACGTGGACAAGTACCAGTAGCTGAACACTGGTGCAAAAATACTGATTAGTACATTTAATATCCGCTTTATCCAAAAGAGAACTATTTGAATAAAATAGTTCTTTTGCACCAGTGTCCAGCTACTGGGACGTGTCCACGTATTGGGTATTTTACCTTATTTTTAAAGATATTTTTCTCAGTAAATGAAGCACATAATGAAATAAATCTTTTTGGAATTTATTAAGATACTCTTATATTATATAGAAAAATTAAAAAGAATTTTTGTAATTTGTTTTAATTGTTTTACAGCGTTAATATGGCATTTAAGGGGAGCTTTTGGTCGAAAAGTCGATTTTTTTTTTGAATGTTCAACCTTTTAGGAATATGTGTTTAAAAGGATTTGTTGAAAGTCGTAAAATTTTTGAAGTTATAGGCGCTTTGCTTGACTGACCACTTGGCGCTCACGTAAAACTTTGAACACGTTTTTTTTAAACAGTATTCTCAAAACGGTGGGACTTGTATTTCCAAAAGTTATCATCCGATTCGACTGAAACTTTTTTATTTTGAAGAATACACTTCTAGCTGGGGGGAAACCAGGAAAATTACGAAAAATTGATCATTTATAATTTTCAAAGGCGTTGAAAGGATGAAAAATATAGGGAAAAAGTGATTTCAAACTTCAAGTGTTGTTGTTTTCTAAAAAATGTAATTTTTGTAATTTTTTCTTGTTTCCCGCCTAGCCAGATTTATATTCTTCAGAATAAAAAAGTTTCAGTCGAATCGGATAATAACTTTTGGAGATACAGGTCCCACCGATTTGGATCAATTTTTTGACGCCTTAACTTTAACGACTCCCCAGTGCCGTCTGCAATGATTAATTATAAAACAAAAAATATGTTTCTATAGTTTAAGACATCCTTAATACAATGCAAAAAATCCCATTAAATTATATATAGTAGTTTTCCTTTAATTAATTCCTAAAGATCACGTATTTTTTTGGGCTCTAGACTGGAATCTCCCCTTAAAAAAAATAGGTGTATTCACGGCGTAGGTGATTTCTTGGCTCAGGCTTATCCGAAACAAAAAATTCCAAAAGATTCTTAATCTGTATAAGTGTCGCTATAGCCTAATTAACAATTTTTGTTGAAAAATAATAAAATGTCGCCGGTTTGAGGAAAAGAGGTTTGACAAAACACCCAAAAGGATGTAAATATTCTCGGGTGTTCCATGAGAAAAATCTCGGTTATTTCTCAACAAAAATTGTTAATCGACCTATGGGCTATAGCGACACTCACACAGATTAAGAATCTTTTTGGAATTTTTTGTTTCGGATACGCCTGAGCCAGGAAATCACTTACGCCATGAACATACCTCTTTTTTAGATTCCATATTGACATTGTAAAAAAAACCCATTAAAACAAATCACAAAAATTCTTTTTATTTTGTTTTCTATAATATAACAATTTAGCTTAATAAACACCAAAAAGATTTATTTCACTATATGTTGCATTTTTTCAGAAAAAAATCTTTACAAATATCTTAATTTCTCGACCAATCAAAGTAGAAACCCCTCAAACACACATTCGAATTGTAATCCGAAAACAGTTGGTCTAATTCCGTTGCTCAAAGTATATTACTTGTAGGTGATAGATTGGTGTTTTCCAGGATGTCGCCCCGCTAAACCAACTACACATGACAAAGCATTGAAAACGGGGGGGAAAATTCTACTGGTTTCAGGTTTAGATCTGGCGAACAATGCAGATTCGTTCAGCTTAAATCTGTTATCCGAATGGATAATTGGAATGATCGGTTCTACGGAAGCCCAGAGGGAAGTTGCATCCGTAGTCTGCGTTATTATAGCAGGTGTGTAACTTGCATCGATCGATATACGAAAGTAATCTCAATCGAATAATAATATAAACACAGGGAACAGCGTAAGAGGATCCGTGGAGGTATACAATCGTAAAGGATATTTCGAGGTGAAAGCGCACGACGAAGCTATATTCAAAGAGTCCGCGATGGTGACGCATAAGCTCGACAAGTTTCTTCGTCCTATAGCGCAGTGCTGTCCTGTAATATTAATGCCGGGTGAATTTGATCCGTCTTGCCACACGATACCTCAGCAGTCGTTTCATCCTTGTATTCTGCCCGAATGCTCCAGGTAATGTAATGTATTTATACCATGTGACAACGAAATATCCTTTGTGTTTGTATTATACAGATTTAAGAGTTTCTATGGAGCTACTAATCCATGGATTGGTAGCATCAATTCTCGTATTGTAGTCGGATCCAGTGGTCAGCCTATTATGGATATTACAAAGGTTGCTGGGCTCGCTGATATCTCTCCGTTAACATGGCTGGAACGTACGTTAGACTGGGGACACTACGTACCGACCGCGCCAGACACTGTACCAGCTTATCCGTACGACAAGACCGATCCGTTCGTTATAACAGAGTGCCCTGACATATACTTCGCTGGCAACATGGACAAGTACGATACGAAATTATTCACAGGTAAGATTATTCTCGACGGAGAATTTCATCTTTATATTATGACAAAGAAAATAGTCTTGATAAAATAGGATATATATTTGCAGCAAATGAAGGACAGGCGATAAGATTGATTTGTATCCCAAAATTCTCTGAGACACAAACAGCTGTGTTGTGTGATTTACAAGATTTACAAACTTGGCCTATTTCTTTTGGCGTCAGTTAACGTAGTAGCGCAATTGATAAACTATATTTTAATATATTAACACGATACATGATAATGAATTCGAAGGAAGCTAAGAATAAAAGACTTTCTTATGCCCTTTTAACATAATTTGTATATAGTAAATATATTATTTATTCTGCTGATACAATGCAATTATTTGTTCATACCTCCTTCACATTTGCATACAGCCTTTACTTAATAACGATATTTTGTAATAATGCTGCAATTCTTTAAACGATGCTTCTTCGTACGTAGAGATGGAAAGTGAAAGAAAATGTATATGTATAATTGAATTAGCCAAAAATAGATAGCTACATTTTTTACTTCGCATTTCTATGCCAGTACGTGGAAACATCGTTTAATGAATTATAATATTACTACATTAGATATTTTATAAATTCTCAACGTTCCTTTCGATCAATAACGTTGTAATTTAGATGTTCGTGTGCACCGCAGCGTAAGCTTACTTAATTACATACTGCGTTAAAAGTATTTACTTTAATACTTGGAACAATATACCATGCATTTTATAGTTAGAAAATAAATCTGACTAAAATATTTCAATATAATACATATACACAACAATACTGATAGTCTTTAGTACTAAAATACTGATTTGTTTTATGAAAATACTATTATTCTTTGGCACAGTAGATTTTATAATACCACTAAGAAGTACAGATGAAAATTATAGTAAACGAAGTTGGAACTCAGCATCGACTTATCAACTATTTTATCTACTTTCATAATACTAAAATCGTGACAATGAATCGATAACGAATAAGATTCTACTCTGTTCTAGCATGAAAATCAATGTCAAGTTGTAATTCTCATCGTTCCAGAGGCCCGTATCGCGTTTAGAATTATGTTTTCTTACGAATGAAGATCCATGACGGAGATTAAAGTTTCCCTAACTACAAGATTTCGGAGGAATCGAAATATTCATATTTAAGCAAATATTCACATTACTCGACGACTCTTTAGATTCAGAGACATCGGCTTGTTGATCCGTACTTTTTTCTTCGCCCCTCATCGCACATATCACATCCGTCAGGGCAATTATGTAATTCTTGGCTAAAGTTAATGTCTCGATTTTGGATAATTGCCTTCCCTTCGTTACGTGTGGAATTACTTCGCGCAAGGACTGCAATTGAAATTCTTTTAGAACAGTACCGAATAGAAACAATCGAATGTGTGTTTTACCTGAAAGGCGTCGTTCAAACTGTGCATCCTCATTCTCTCTCGCTCGTTACTTTCCAATCTCCTGAGCGTTCTTTCCCTAGGCGTTACTCCTTTAGACAGTTTCGCTAGTTTCAAGGCTGACCTTTTAGTCCTCTTAGTGTTCTGCCGCACGGCTTTACCATCCTCCGCTTGTTGTTTAGGCCATTTTCCTTCCCAATTATCCTTGTTCATTACTTTGGATCTCATTTAAGAATATTCCTTTCACAATTAACGATATTATTATTATATATAGAATTACATCGCGCTTACTCAGTTCTTATTCCCTCCCCTCGAAATGATAAATAATTTAATGCAACCGATAGATCGATAAACCTTGGATAATGCACTGCGAAAATCAATTTGCAATGATAAATAATATTTCCAAGTGATCAGATGAGCACACATAATAATATCTTTAATCGCACAAAAAGGAACATATAAGTGAAATTCAAGGATATTAAAATAATGGGGGTATACTTACAAGTGACTATAACAAGCGAAGAAATAAAATGTAAATCCAAGAATATTTTTGAATTCTTCAAAATATCCCCAGTGCGCGAATTTTCGTTGTGTTTTTCATCAGGTTTTTTTTTTAAAAAAAATACGGAGGAACGGCAATTTAAATTATCCGATACATGTCCGTCTATGTAAACTGAGCGCCCAGAACCGCGTGTACTTGTTGAGCCACGTTGGAGCGACGACTGACGTCGCGACGCCGGGGTGCGGCCGAAACAGCCTTCCACCCCCGGAAACTATGCGATCTACCCTGTGACCTTCTCTTAACAATCTTTTCGCGACACCTTACTTGACTTAAGCTCCAAGTAACGCGCCGAATTTATTTCACAGTCCAGCGCTTTCGTTAAAGAAATCTGCATTTCCAATTCGTTCCCTATGAAAATATTAGAAATGTTAATGCAACTGAGAAATTAATATTTCGTAAAATTCTGATCCGTTATTTACAAGTTACCGTGGATATTATCGAGTCGAATTTATAGCTGTAGTTTTCTTAGAAATTTATATTGCGTTTGTGCTACGAGTAGGTTCGTTGGTAACGAGGGAATGTTAATGTAAGGGGATATTTAAACGACCCGCAAGGATTGCAATTTTTAAGGCACACCTATTGTGCTACCAATCCACGGAGCTTTGTACGTGTGCGCGGCTACAGGTGGGCGTATGACGTAATTCGCCCACGCGGTCCCTTCTATCTTTCCATAATCACACTACCCTCGATCAAAGTAGCGTGAAATATTCGCCAAACTGTATCGCAGTTACTATTATTCGCGATGAAATTCGTCTCTTTTATATATATATGAAATTAGACTCATTAAGTGAAGGATGACCTCTGAATACCAATTACTTTTATTAGCAAATTTATGAAAAATTTACGTAGAGTTGAAGAGCTCTGAATTTAAGCAAATTTAAAATTTGCTGTTAACAATTACCTAAACATTCTCACAGTTCATTTACATTTGCGTGTAGCACGTGAAACGTAAAGGGGAAATGAAAACGATATGTAATAACGTTCAATTGTACATAAATTAAATCTTTATTATTTATGTTTTATCTTTACATTTACCACAACACGTGTCAGTCTGTTTTTCTAATTCAGATTCCTTGTAGTTAGGAGTCCACGGTCCTAGGCTAGCTGAAGCATAGAAATCCATAGGATACGGTTTATCGGTGTTAAAGCTTAACATTTTTAAAGCAACAGCTCCTTCGTAAGGCGTGAGAAATGGCTTTTCGAACGCTGTGCCCCAATCTATGCTCAATCGTGGACACGCGACCTATAAAACGTAGATCGTGTAATATGTTTACAAAAGACAGATAAAAGTTTCTGTGTATAGGATGATATTACCTGTATAAAGGCATCTATGCCCTTGAACAGTTTAATTTTGTCCGGGAATATTTCCGAAAGTAATATAACAACATTTTCCTTCCCTAGCGATTTGATTTTATTTTCTAGATTCTTCAAAACATGTAGGTTCCCTTGTCTTCCCAGGGTACCAAGTATCAGACCGAATCTGCCGGTTCCTTCTGCATGTTGAATCGCCATTAATCTGGTATTCAGCATTTCTTCGTGATTATAAAACTCTTCGGTCAGTTTCTTTTCGTACGGGTCGTACCGAAATGCTCGTAACTTTGGATTAGCGATCATTGCTGCTTCTAAATGAAACCGACCATCTCCCAGATAAATAACTGCATCCGCGCATCGAATTTGCGGCGCTGTGCAACCTAAAATCTTTATAAGAATGCAAAGTTCTTTAAACACAGAGATTAGATTTCGATAACTAGACTCTGATCGAATGCATAAACGTCAATACCTCTCCAGGACTCAGCGGTTTACTTTGCGGCATGGATACCTCGTAACCAGTCTTCCTCATTTCCGATGCAATCACTTGCAACGTTCCGACGAACTGAATAGTACTTACAAGACCTATTTTCGTTGTAATCGGCAGTGTGGCTTGTAAGCACTCGATACAATGCGAAGCGTCGAGCTTTATATTAACGAATACGTAAAGCACCTTGATGCCAACTGTTTGATCGATAGGTATCAAGCACGAATGTCCGTAATGAATTAAAAAGTCTACGTCTAACGCTCTTGCAGTGTAATCGTCTATGCAACAGGCTCCTAGATATAATAATGCATCGTGTGAATGTTATTTGAACGACGATCAGGGTGAGATTACATTAGATAATTTTCTAATTTTATGTAGCTTCTCACCATAAGTAACGTCTCCCATTATAACAGTCTCGGCACCTGTGAAATCTTCTATAATATCAGCTATAGTCGTCGCGTACATCAAAAGACCTTCAGGCATTTGTAACGCAACCCTCTTCGCCTTCGCTTCTCTGATTCTCCATATTGACTTATGGATTTCGAAGGTGTAATTGGGTGGCAAAGCAGCGATAGCTGCATTTAGTAGCGGATCGTTCAAGATTCCATCTGGAATCTTGTTTACTCTAACTGGAGCTTTAAATATTTTACGGACTGGCTTCGCTTTAACGATCACAACGGAGTCGTGCAGTTCACTCATAATTGTAGCTTCTTCTTGTAACGTTATTAAAACTATAGCTCGCTATTTGTCACTGTTCTTTTCGAAGGATACATCAAATTTGAAGTTTATCATTCCTTTACTTAAAGATATATTTCACTACTAATACGTACGCTTTACTTACGATACACTGCGTCCATAGTTTATGATCCTTTCCCTAATTTCTGTTAACTCGAATACGAGTTATCATAACCTATTGTTAGAGTGTTATTAATATCGTCATGATAAGTGAAGGTTATGAACTATCCTAACCTAACTTTCGAGATTGAACGAATGCAGACGCAAGAACCGATGGTGATGCCCCCTAATTAGATTTTTCAATTTACGAATGGTGGATATTCTTGCGTACATAGGTTTTGGAATAAAACAGAAATTAAGTAAACATGTATTGAATTAATAATACGTAATAATTGTTGAATTAATTTTGTTCAGAATAGAATAATAAAATGCAACTATTTGTTTATATATGCTCATAGTATACGTATTATATGTATGCGCACTTAATTATTATAAAATAAATAGTTTAAATATTTCGCTTTTTACCATAGAATTCTTTTGTCATTGAACTATGCTTAGATTTCAAGAAAGGAAAAAAAGAAAATGTTTTTAGGTCCCACCGAGATTTGAACTCGGATCGCTGGATTCAAAGTCCAGAGTGCTAACCATTACACCATGGGACCGCTTGTATTTACCGCTCTTATTATAGTTGTATTAGAATTGTACACTCAGTTTTCAGTGTCACTGTAGTTTTATATATATACAAATAGCTATATAGAATTATCAGCTATATTAGACTAAAATTACCGAGGAAGTATAAGGACCCAATGTAATTTTGTGTCACGCGCTTACCATTTTCGTGTCACACCCAACGTTACCGATTCAGTCTAAAATAAGATTACAATGCTACGCGTGGTAGGAATTAAAATTAAATGTTATAGACGTCATGCGAGTTTTATAGACATTTTGCAATACTATATATATATATATACAATTGCGATGCCATTATATTTGTGGAAGCAAAACCAACAATTCCTGTAAACAACAATTATGCAATAAACTTGTTGTATTTTCTGGAAATTAAATATATTGTTTTTATTCACCCTATTTCCTACATTTCGTATATGTAAGCTATGGCTTTTACACTCTTGATTTAAAACCTAATTCAAGCGTGCAATTTTACAATTTGCCGCGGCATGACACAGATGATAACACTAGTGGCCCCTACCAAGATGGCTGTAAGAGGTCGCTATTAAAACCTTTCATTCCCCTTCCATCTATCGCTTCGCCCCCCGCGTTCTTAATCGTATTATTTTGTTATCATGTCAGCGCCATCTGTGCGGGCTGGGGTAAAACTAAATTAGTAGGAGGGAAATTTGAAACGTGGGTTCAGTACTTTCCGCTTAGAGCGAATTCGGCACGCAGGCAAAAAATTATTTCAAATAAAAAATTAAATTCGTCTAAAAGACGAAAATTTTATTCGAGACTCATGAATAAGATTAACTCGAGTCAATATCTAATCGTAGCGCTCATGATTGAAATCATGGGTATTCAATCGCCATGATTTTGTCGACGCTGGTTGGCCTTATTTGGCTTCGCGTTGGGGCCACTCGGCTGGCTTGGCGCTGGCGTCAGTTCACGCACTCATTACCAATACCCCTGTTGGTGTTTTGCCCCTCCATTGTTAAGCATAATTGCTCCTCACGCGTGAACGATACAATGTCACTCGGTTCGGGCCTCACGCGGCCTCGATCAAAGACTCTCGCGAGTCTCGAGGCTCGCCAAGGTTAATCGATCTTCAATCGACTAAAATACGATTGAATACGAGAACACTGTTTATTCAATCATGATTGAATCTCCATGATTGAAGGTAGTTCTGTTGCGTGGGCCGCCTGGGAATTCTGGTACTTCAAAAGGACTTCTATGTGGTTCGGCGTCTTTGAAGCTCTGAAGAGCTCTGCTCGGGAACACGCGAAGTTGAATCAACGAAATAACAAAATGGTTGTAAACAAATAACTTGGAATTCAATAAAACTTATAGAACCGAACTGAATTAATTTGTTAAACGATTTAAACGATGTAAAACTGTTAATTAAGAACGAGAAACAAGGATATTTTTAATTGAACAGGAAAGGATTAGTTTATTCAGATCTGACATGTCTGATGCGTTACAACGTCGAAAGCTGAATGCGAGGAGAGGAAACAGGCTTCTTCGTATGTTCGTTCCTCTTTTTTATCAATAAATTATTTTTGCGAGTGTTAAGGCAGGAGGCGTGGATAAGCGGTGGAGTTCATTCTGAACTAGTTCGATTTTAACTTAGTTTAAACTTCGCGCTTTAAGAACTTATACTAAACACCGCTAGAGCGAGGATCGCAACTCGCTCAATGTTCAATCATGATTGAATCCCCGTGATTGAAGGTAGTTCAATCATGACCGACGTTTGAATACCCATGATCGAACTACTTCAATCATGGGCGTTTCGATTAAATATTGACTCAGGTTAGTCTTATTCAAGATGAATAACACTAAAGTATCTTTTATTTGATACATCATTTAAATAATTTTTTATTTAAATAATGCCCATCTCTGCGCACTGGCACTGCACTGGTGCCAGAAATTATCGTGCGTGACTTTGATCGGTTGATTCTTATAGAGCTATTTCCGTATCTATCAGAAACAACCAAAGTTATGTATCATAATTTCTGGCGCCAGTGCAGTGCCTGCCGAATTCGCTATTAAATTCATTGAACTTAAAAACGACTAAGATACATGTGTATCACTCAACCGCTGAACGTACCCAATGTATGCGCGAATTAACGTCGCATGCTTCGGTGGTGGGTTCATGTTTTATTATGAAAATAAACATAAATGAAAAATTTGTACAACACATGTTCACCAGTTTAAAAAAACTTTATTATGGTATTATGATGCATGAAATATGTTTAAGGAAAAAAAGCTGTGATAAGGATGGTAATGAAAACACCAAACCATAACATAGTCTGAAAATGTATATTTAAAATGTAATATTATTATACATAATTTTTAAGTCCTCATAAGTTTCTGATCATCTAAAATTGGAGAACTCATATTAAGTGTAGCACAAATAACTGTTAAAATATCTTCTAGAAATGGTACAAGCGCAGCAGGCATTCTTGAACTGACAATTTGGAAAGCTTTTATTCTCCGGTTGGATCGATCGACGTGAATTCTAGCTTTAGATATTTTTGATATTTGAATTAATTCGTCTTTAGTAAATTGTTTTTTATCTTTTAGAATAGGTGGCCTTATGCACTTCCAACGATTCATTTCACATATTCCATCAATTACAAACCCCCTATTAACCATTACTCCATCACCAGGTTCTAATAACTTTGTTAAATCACTTTGTTCGAATACATTCGAGTCGTTTACTAGTCCAGTGTAAGGTTTGCTTAAAAATGATATATTTCCTGCTGGTGTAATGCCTGTCAATATCTTCCACGACCCTTCCAGATTTTTTGGTTTTTGGATAAAAATCTCAGTGCAATCCAGTACTACCCTAACATTCTCGAAACCTTGAAAAGATTCGGGCAAATTTTCGACAATTTCTTCTTTCGATGGCCAGCGAATCGCTCCTTTCAAGCACTCACTTAATACCTTCAGAGTTTCATAAAACACACGTTGACAGTCCTTCGCTGTGCCACAGTTAAACAGAATTGCCAAGAAACGGTACGACAAATTCTGTTTTAACTTTACGTATGTCATAACAACTCTGTCCAGTGTATTCATTCGTACATTCTTTCCTTCAAAATTGGTTCCATGCACAAGCTTTATGATACCAACAATGGTATTAAGAATATCGAAAGATTCAATTCCTGTGGCAGTATTCAACTCACTATCATTTTTTAATAAACTAACAAATTTTGATTTTATACAGTCACTTTCCACTTGAACTTCAGCATCTTTAAATAATGGAACATTAGAATGTGTAGCTTCCTGTACGTATACTGCATTTACAAATTGGAATATATTCTCTTCTTCATTTTCTTCTACCATATCCATTTCTATTTTTATGGGGTGTTCTGTATTAATCATTTGTGTCATCGCTTCTTCACTTTCTCTCCTTTTTACTTGTCTTTCAATCTTTACTCTATTAGCTGCAAAATTTACTTCACTTATATTACTGATCGGCAAATTACATGATGGCACAGCAGTTTTCTTTAAATTTCTCCTTTTTGACGCAGCATCTAGATTTGCATTTAACATGTCCTACTTATGCATGAATGTATTTACACCTTAGACGTATGTTTGCATCTTTCTATGTCGCTTACCTGGCAGTATGTAATCTTGTTTCTTAAAATGCAGCGAGCACACTTTCATATTTGGAGTGACTTCATATATTTTCAGCGCAATTATCCATGCTTTTAAACGGTCGATTTTCTCCAAATGACCAAATACATTTTCTTTGTATATAAAGCGATCATTTGGCTTTGGAAAACCATGAAATCGTACATTGGGATTTTTATTTCCTCTGCTCTCACACCCTCTCACTGCACACTTAATTCTGTTTTGCGATTTCGAACGCGGAGAAAAGGTTACTACATCCATATTATTAAATAATATAAATATGAAACTTACACTTCGTTTAAACGCAAAGAACAACGAACTCCAATGAAACGGCAGGAGAAAGTACAGGGTTTGATGTTTACTGTTGCGAGTTGCGATACTCGCTCTAGCGACGTTTAGCGGAAGCTCTTATAGAGTGAAGTTTAAACAGGAAAAAGTTAAGGATGAACTTTACCAAATTATAAATTTGTCTTCGCCTCCTTCCTTATCGCTCGAAAAACAAAGTATTGATAAAGAAAAGAGGAACGAAGAACGTAAGGAGAAGCCTGTTTCTTCTCCTCGCAATTGATTCATTTGATTTCCGACGTTGTAACAGTCTTGACGTGTCGCAATAAAACTCAGCCCAATCTTGGCATATCCTGGTTTCGTTTCTTAATCGTTCCGAATAATTTAATCAATTTAATTAAGTTCAGTTCAATAAGTTTTACTCAGTTCTAAGTTCCCAGATAGCACAACGTCTGGTAAAGTCTTAAAGACGTCTTAAAGACGTCTTGTTACCAATCAAGACGTTCAGACCTAAAATGGACATAAAATAGACGTCTCTAAGACGAGGTGTGCTATCTGAGCATCTAACCAACTGGTGGCCGGTTTCCTCGCCACCTTGGATCTAACATAGAGGACTAAAGAGGTGAGTATTCCTATCCGCCATTTTGGGTCCTCTGGAGAGAGAAAATTATTGAGTATCCGCCTTTTTATGTATTGTCAGATTCACTTTATAAACAAAATACGCATTACTGATATTGATACATGTTAGCACGACACATTATTAGAGTATTTTATTACATTTAAGTACGTTTCTAGATTCAACTAGATGTTATTTTCTTACATTCTTCCCATACAGCACACGGCGCCGAAAAGGCGCCTGTTTTAGGCCTGAGCGCCTTGATTTGTAACAAGACGTCTTTAAGACGTCTTTGAGACGCCTTTTTGGCGTCTTTAAGACTTTGCCAGACGTTGTGCTGTGTGGGTTCGTAGATATCAGATGATTGCATAAGTTCGTGCCCGATTGGAAAATAAAATTCAATGATTAAATTTTAAAGCGCACAGTTTTATTAGTCAAGTATGTAGTCACCATTCTTCTCTACAATTGTTTTCCAACGATCTACAAGCTTGTCGATTCCAGTTTTGAAGAAAGAGCTTGGTTTTTCTCGAAAAAATGTCGCGAGGTAGTAAAAAATCGGGCACGAACTTATGCAATTATCTGATATAAATTCTACGTTGTAGAGCACAACGTCTCAAACAAGAATGAGGAAAGGAGTCCTTTCAAAGAACGCCAAGGAGGATGCCTTCGAAAAGCTGCGTAGTTCTTGAGACGCTATTCAGATTGCGCATGCAGAGGTGCAAGATGCGAAGATTTCCGACTGCATCGCCGCCTGCGGTGGAGTAAGGAATCTCAGCTTGTGACATCTCCGCTCTATAGAATAATATTCCTTGGTAGTTTCGTGCTATGCTTAGACCATATATACTCATAGACACGGCCCGCTCTATATGCATCCACGAGCCGAAGTGAAGCCAAGATAACGGGCAAAAGTGACGTCACTTGTGGGCAAAAGATAATTCAAAATGGTGGTTACTGCACATTGCATCAGGTCTAAGGTTAGATCGATCCATCTTCAAATAAAATAATTATGATTATATCCCAACACTATACCTATTTTTTCTTACTACTACATTTAACCACATGAGCATTTCCGGAAATATTTTTAAATTGCTTTGAATATAAGAGCTTCCATTATTTTGCCCACATGTGACGTCACGTAGATGATTTTATCTTTGCGTCAAGGCAGTTATCTGGAGCCGCGTCTATGAGTATATATGGTCTAAGCATAGCACGAAACTACCAAGGAATATTATTCTATAGAGCGGAGATGTCACAAGCTGAGATTCCTTACTCCACCGCAGGCGGCGATGCAGTCGGAAATCTTCGCATCTTGCACCTCTGTGCGCATGTAGTCCCTTCTCAAAGATGGCTGCCCGCTTGGTGGTTTCAGACGCTGTAGGTAGTGATGGCTAGAACCGTGATTTGTTAATCACGAGTGATCCGATCACGTTCGCTCCCAATCACGGTGATTTTTCACAGTGATCCGTGATTTTCGTGATCGCATCTGATTGATACCGGCAGAACAGTGATCCGTAATCGCTTCTGATTTGTGCAGGCGTAACAGTGATCCGTGATCACCACTGATTGGTGCAGGCAGAACAGTGATCGCTTCTAATTGGTGGAGAGCATAACTGCTCTTTGCACGCGCCACCATAACCCCAAATTCTATTATCTCTCGAAACATTGTCAAGTCCTCACTGTTCCTATAGAATCTCAGTTGTATATTTTGAACCAATGTAATCGTTCTTGATCTATTTAAATTAACGAATATATCTTCACTTTAGTTAAAAAGTATAATGTGATATGTGAACACTTTAGCCAATCAAATTAGTGCGTGCATACATTGACTATTTATGAATGAATATTCTATATATTCGCTGAATTAGCACGCTTTGACTGTAACACAAGCTCTATTAAAGTATTTTATAAAAAATAATTGAATCAAGATCAAGAATTACGATTACAGTCAAGTTAAATTCACTCAAGTTAAAAAAATCACAATCACGGTCGTGATTTAACTTCAATCACGACCGTGATCGTGAATCTGCGATCACTGTGATAAATCACTGTTAGTGATTTTGCACTCCATCTCTAGCTGTAGGAGTCGATGCCGCATCCAGTGTTATATATCAGGGCTCAGATCCCAATAGAAATAAGAAGTCTAAGCTATTCGCTTTTACTTCAATCACACGTATTTAAAAGAAGCAATGCTAGTCGATTTTATTTAACCCGAAGTGGTTAACAAAGAAATTCGAAGATTACCGATCACACCGTCCGAAGAATCTTCCCAGTGTTGTTCATCGTTTCCTTAATGTACTCCTCATTAGTAACCTATTAAATAAATTAACTAACTAAATTACTAAACTACCATCATTAACTTTAACCTCATGAGTCGCAAGTTCAAAAATGTCTGAGAAATCCATGTTCGATTGTACCAACTCTTACTCCGTTCAGTTGCTACCGAATCATCGCATTATACTTACTTTTACCTGTCGTCATTCTGCTTTTACTTTGCGACAGTAGTAATAGAAAGTATATTTAAATCTTTCAAGGCCCAAGGGTACCCTTTGCACGGATTTTTTTTTAGTTAATTGGAACTATTCTGGAGGGTACCCCAAAGAAAATCTTGAAAAAAAAATTACCAAGAGTAAATGAGGTATATAGTCAGAGCAACAACGGACCAACCCACATTAATTTTTTTTCTATTTTGTATAGTTAATAGAGCCTATTGGAATACGTTATTGCTACTAATTCAATTTCGAAAAAAAATGTGGGTTAGTCCGTTGTTGTTCTGACTACCTCAAATAAGAGTCACCCTAATGTAAATATATGTATAATGAACTTTATAATCGCGATGACGAATGAAGAGTATGGATAAGGTAAACGCACCAGTAAATGGACACTTAAGGCTAGTGAATGGACACTTTTATAAAATTATGTTTGCAGCGCGATTGATTGCACGTGTTGCGAAAATTGTTTGGATATGAAGCGAGAAACTAGAAGAAGTCTACAATTAATTAGTTGCTTATTTTAGTAACTTATTTTATTCGTTTTAGTAAAAAATGTCCATTCACTGGTAGTGTCCATTTACTGGTATATTTACCCTGTAATGGTTACTACCGAAATTTATTTTGTAACTTGAAATGAGATAATTAAAATCTGATTAAATACTGAAATATGTAGAATTGAATACTTATTACAATTCTTTTTTGTTTCTTGCGACTAGGGGGTAGACACGGGTAATGCAGCGCGCTGTATACCGACACAATCTGGCCCGAAACATGGGTCTGGGCGGGCATGTTGTTTGTCCTTATATGATCAGATTTCGGGCTGAGTGACGTCTCATTCGAAAGAGGAAGCTTCAATGCAGACCGCTCTGGTCATGATTCGACGAGATTGTGTTGATATGTAATAATATGAGTGATCAAAGTAGAGCAAAAGTCGAGAAAATACACCCGCAAGAATCCAAGTATTTTTAGGTCACTAAAAGAGTTTTGTGACTCAAACGATGACCAGAGCGGTCTGCATTGAAGCTTCCTCTTTCGAATGAGACGTCACTCAGCCCGAAATCTGATCATATAAGGACAAACAACATGCCCGCCCAGACCCATGTTTCGGGCCAGATTGTGTCGGTATACAGCGCGCTGCATTACCCATGTCACGTGGCGTGTTTACGTCCTTAAGTATTTTTAGGTCATTAAAAGAGTTTTGTGACTCAAACGGTTATCCCAGCGCTCCGCATTGAACCTTCCTCTTTCGAATGAGACCTCGCCCAGCCCAAAATCTGCTCATATAAGAACGAAAAAGGAAAAATTTCAAACCCATGTTTCAGGTTAGATTGTCGGTATTACAGCGCGGTGCATCGCCCGTGTCACGTGACGTGTCTACCCCCTTAAGTACAACGTATTTTTAATTTTACTTTCGTTTCATTACAGGTTTATTGTAATCAACCTCATATGGTTTAATATTTTTACACATTAGTGCGTACCTATCGTTAATTTATCGAATAGTTATTATTAATTATAAAATTTAGGAAATTCGATTAATAAGTCGAGATAATTCGACAATGAACGTAGATTCCCTTTATTCCAAATTTTACATAGCTTTCAGTTTAAAAATCATGCATCACAGAATCAATTTTTGTACCATATACGAAGATATTTAAAAAATATAGAAAATGAGTTCATAAATGCAAAATTCACTGTTTTTCATTTCGTTTACTTTCTATACATATTAAGGAAACAGTACTTACTACTTTTATGAAACAGTAAAAATTCTTTCACGATATATATTATTTACAATATTTAATATTCTAATAAAACAATTAATAATAAAGTCTAGATTTAATATCCCTTGTAGAACTGATAAAGAGACAGGTCAATACTCAATATAATAGTGTAGGGAGTACCATTCATAAAGAATTAAAAAGAAGTTAACAGGCATATTATTTCGTAGTAAATAAGAATATTAAGTTTACACATTGAATGTATAAAGTTAGAAATTTACTAACTTTTTTAATGGCTAAATTACCAGAACGTTTTTGAAGCATGTACAAATTCATCTATATTACAATAATAATAATTACAGATATATCTACATATGGGCATTATTTAGATATATTTCTACTAGATATATTACAATATTCAAGGTAAAAGACCGGTGTAATAAATAACAATTTCATGTTACATGCTTAATCTTCGTCTGTACTTTTCTGATATACTGCGCCAAATTTACTCATATACTTACGTACAAAATCTTTAGCTTTATGTTTGACATTTTCGTTACACTGTAACTCGTCGACGCTTTTACAATGTTTTAATTCTTTCGCGAGTACAAAATGTGTAAGCTAAAACAGAGAAAAAGATTTTTCACAAATGAAATTTGACGCCCGCGTAGCAATGAATTCTCGCCGCTTTTTATATTCCTTGATAAACGTACCTTTCGAGCGAGATGTTTAAAATCTTCCGTGTTCGTTATTCTACCTTGTTTACAATCATTTTTTCTATATGGATTCAAAAAGTGGACCATAACATTTGCCATATTTATCCTAAAAGTATCTTTAATCTTTCTCTCCGACATGGTAGACAAATCCGTCGAAGGTGATTGTATTTTATTCAAACTGTGGCGCGAATGTGATTTAGATTTGTTACTACGTCTGTGTCTTCGTATTTTGTCAACATGCTCTTTAAATTTCGCTCTTTCCTTTTGACGGCGTAACTTTTCCTTTATTCCTTTGTGCGTTTTATGGTCGATACGATCTTCTTCTCGACGCGGCTGCAAAATATATAAATACACATGCAATAACACGCATTCATTATGATTGAAAGAAGAAAAATAGAGAGTGAGAACGCAACATACGCTGATGATTCTTTCTTGAACTAGTCCCTCTCTTCTCTTTTTCCCTTCTGGAAATAGTCCTGAATTTCCAGTTGGATTATGAACACCACTTTTCTTAGATGTAGCATGCTTGGAACCATCTAATGATTTGTCTACTAAAGTGTTACTTAAATCGATCTCTTCGCCTTTCGGATCCTCGTTGTTATCCTCCTCGATATCTTCGTCGTCTTCGTTCGACGAACTAGATTCCTCGCTGGACTCGGAAGTGGATGACGAATCCGGTTGAACTCCAATATGATCTGGCGGGGGTGGCAACCATTGCGATACACGCTCTTTCACGTGATAGTAATATGTTCTGCCTCTAGCGTCTATCGCGCTTTTCCATTTAGGCGGCAAATCTATAGGTTGAGCTTCTGGTTGCGATTGTTTAAATGGCTTTGCAGAAAACTGCTCCGGTTGTTTTTCAATGTGATCATAAAGAGATTGAGTTTGAATTGTAATAGGAGGAGTTCCACCGTGGACCAAATTATTCGACACTGACAATTGACCTTCAGAATATTGTTGGTGACAATGAGGTAGCAACGAGTAAGCTGTTGTAGTTTGATTGAAGGCAGGTGTTTGACTTAACGTGTACACTACAGGGGGTACACCTGAAGGTATGCTACTTGACATACCAGGTGATATTTCAGAAGAGATTGATGGTGGTAGAACATGCGAACTTTGTGGTGCTATTCCAGCTTGAGAGTGACCAGGTACCGACTGAGGTCCGCCTACATATACCGCGGCGCATTGTTGACTTATTTCTCCGTCTATAACAATATATCCATGAACTAAACAGTATAACACGCAGTGGGGGATTTAACGAGTGGCCAATGAAGAGTTGCCACCTGGTTCCCTGTTCGGAAAACCACACAGGGGCCCCATTTTCCAAAAAATTAAGATTCTATCCAAACACTAGTTGTTCCTATTTCCCATAATTTTTATACGCGCGTAAATTTATTTGTAATTTTGTTATGCAAGCAAAGTTTTTCAACACGTTTGCCACGCGGGTCTTCCTCCTTAAATCCGCCACTGATAATACGATTTATATTAAATAAACAATACAAACGCAGGAAATTACTACCTTGTGTGGAATAATGTTGCCACTGCCCAAGTGCTGGATTATAAAATACGGGATACCCTGTTTGTGGGTCTACCATAGCAGTCGTGTGAGGATCTATACCTAATGCTAAACATCTGGTTTCATGATCTTGCCATGATTCTTGCTGCTGACGACGCTGTCGCTCTTCTTCTTCTTTAGCGACTTTCAAGGCGAATAATTGTCTACGTTCGTACTTTGTCATGCGTGGAATTGGAACTAAGCTACTTCTTTCTTCTATTCTTTTATCTTTTGTACGACTGTACTCGGATTCTGGAGATTCTCGGCCTCGCCTTCTATCGCCCCGTTTTTCCACTTCGTTTCTTCCATATCGATCAGATCTATGTCTGTAAAATAATATCATCGTGTTTTGGTCGTAAATTATAAGATATCCGGTTGCTTATTTATTTGTATTTATACCTATCGTACGACGTCCCTCTTTTTTCCACCTTCTCCAATTCTTCTTTGTATCCACGGTCTACAAAAACAGGCGTGTGAAATCGATGGAAATTGCAAACTTGTATATCATATTAATAAAGAATTCAATGTCGTTACCTGCTTCTCTCTCGTGTTCTTTCATTTGCTCAATTCTTTCCTTCTTCGGTATTCGAAAAACTTCTTTCAAATTTGACCACTCTACTAAAAGACTCGAAGCTAATTCGGGGATAAGATTTTGATCTGGATTGTCTGACTTTATTTCGTTAATTGCTAGACAACTTTCAATATTGTTCTCCTGTTTCTCCACATCATTCAACTGGTAGTAGCATTTCTTTTCGTTACTATCATAATTGACTTGCAATTCTTCGCAATTTGATTTTGATTTTCCTTGATCGTCTTCTGGAGAATCTCCATTTAGAGAGAAGTACAGTCGTTTGGACCATTTCTCAACTACATTGTAAATTTTACTGTCCATTAACATGGTTTTATTGGGAATCGGTAGTGTATTTAAAGTCTTAAGAACTTCCAGCCGAAATTGTTGCGCTTCGTCGGAATCATTTGTAGAAATATCCATAACATAGCTCCAAATTAAACGTAAACCATGGTAATCCAAAAATAATCTCCGACATGGCTGCTCTCCGCTTTGTATAAGGCGTAAAAGACGTGTCCTATGTTCCAACTCCCTGCTACGTACCATTAATCGACTCAACGTCAATGTGTGAGCCCTATTTTTCAAACCACCTGAGCACAATTTATCTATTTCTTCTTCCAACTGAAATAATACATAAAGAAGGGCAATAAGTAGAGTTTGAAGAGAGAGAGAGAGAGAGTTTAGAACTTTAAAATTTGTACATTATCTAAAACTTACATCCTCATCTTCCATATAGTCAGTCTGTTTCTTTTCGCCCTTCTTCTTTCTCATATCTTTCTCGCGTTTCTCTTTCTTCTCAGTTTTTTCTTTTTCTTCTTCGGGCGTATCGCCAATCCAACCGCGACAATTGAGAGCTTCGCAAAAACATTTCTGCGCCTCTTTACTGAATTTACAACATTCGTGGCATAAATAACAGAATTATTACACTTTTATAAATATATATTAAAATACTGGATATCATACCCATAACGTTGAAAGTGGTAATCAAACGTAATTTCTTCACCAGCGGCTATGAATTTCTTATTAAAAAAGCCTATACGCAATTCACCATTAACAGTCCACTGCACAGATTACAAAATTTATGACAGTGAAAACGTATACTTTTCAAATGTTATTATTCTTAATCGAACTTACTTTCTGTGTTTCCGAATTCGGATCGCAACTATGATTTATAAATCGTGAAACATTTCCTTTCATAGTAGCATCGATAATTTGATCAGACTTCAATGCCATAAAGTAATAATGTCTATTCTTGTCCTTTGAATATTCTTTTGCTCTACGTCGAAAATCTTTCGGATCGACTACTTCGCCTACATATTCCATTATAAATTCTCCCCTATTAAACATTGAATTTATCAACAGATTATTATGAATCATTTTATTATACTTATTTTGATTACATGCAAAATTACTTACGCTAATAGATCAATAATGGCGCGTAAGCCGAAACCTTTCTTCTCCGTTCTAAATACTTCGCACTTTGCGTAATCACAATTTTGAAATCTTTTGTTTGTACAACGATCGCCTACTACACATCGAGGTCCACTAAAATTTGTGTAATAGCGATAATATTAGCCATATTCTTCATGTTTTATGTATCTAATCTAAATGTACTTATATAGCGTAGGATATGTACCATTCAATCATAAGAAGTCTATTGAGGCAATCTTCTCCACAACCAAGTTCTCCTCTTTCAATTTCTTCTTCTGTTAAAAAACAATCGCATACCATTCGTTTCGTCTCCTTATTTGTGTACCTGGAAAAAAAAAGTATTATTACAGCGCATATTAAACTTTTACAGGCATAGATTTGTTTATATTACTTACCTCTCCGTGAGATATAAATTCTCGCGCAGATATTCAAACTGGCTTAATCTCTCCTCCATTTCTCTGTCTTCTGTCTCGGGGACCATAGGTAATGCAATTTTTCCACCAACTGATTTTGGAATCTGTACAACAACGCCGCTGTTAGCTGCCGCTGACGATTCCGTTACTTGCTCCATTTCTACGTTAGATTGAATATTCGCAGTTGACAATATAGATCCAGATCCAGAATCCGAAGAGCCAACGTCTGCTAGGGTTCCAGACACAGACTTCAACGTTAAAGACGATCCCGATTCAGACGCATTTGAAGTTACAATCCCAAATGTAGATCCAATCGCTGACGCACAACCGAATGCAGTATTCGATCCACCCATTTCAAGCTCGCTAGATCTCCGCCAACGAGATTTCACTTTAACAGGTTTAGAAGAGTCTGAATCATAGCCTGTAGTATTGCAAGTAGTTGCTTGTGGCATAAACGGGTCAAATGTGTTTGTAGTCTTGTTAATATTATTCTCTTTATTTGATTGTGGCTCAAGTGGATTATCTATTTTTACTTCTTGAGCAATAGGAACAGAATTATTAGACGCTTTGTCCCGTTCTTGATGAATGCTAGATTTCGAAGCATCTATATTAGGTTTCGTAACTAAACCACGCCCTCGGGACCTATGAAATAATAATGAAACAATTTCATTATGTATGTGAAAAATATATTCAACTTATTTTAATTCTACGTATTAAGCTAAATTAATAAAAAAAACATGTTTCGATATATTTTTTCTGGGTTCATCTCTCAATATCAGAATACACACCTTTGCTTCATTAAACCTATCGATCTAATTCTACTGCTTCTTCTAACGCCAGAACTATTTGATCCACTTTCTGAACCTGTTGTATCGGTGCTGCCACTTCGGCTTCTAAATTCGATCTTTTTATCAATATCGTTTGAATTATTGTTACACTTCGCGTCGAGTTCTGTTAGCTTGCAGTTACTCATGGATAATAACATGTCGTTACTGTTCTCACTGCTGCTAGATAATTTTGTATCTTCGCCGTCAATTTTATTGTCCATTTCACTATCGCCGTACAACGATTCATTGACCTGTGGTAAATGTATAGCTTTCCGCTGATTCCCGACCTTCTTCTCTTGTAAAACTTTTGATTTTAATGAATGCTGATGCATGCATTCCATTTTATCCTCGCAGGAAATCGATTTGCTTTCTTCCGCGATTTTATCTGTACTATCAAGTTGAGAAGCCGAATTGTTCGGTTGATGTAATTGTTCTATTTTATCTAATATCGATGAACTGCTCTCGTCATCTATACTCATTGGCATCACTTTTTCTATATTACTAACAATTTGTAACGGAGACATTATATCCTCCGTATTAGATAAATCATTAACTAACTTTTGTATCTCTTTCGACGATTCACTAATTTGCATATCTGCTAATTTGTTATCTATTCTGCAAAATCCATCGTCTTTAGACAAAATTTCTTGCGACTGTTTCGCGAACAAGTCTGCTGCATGATTAGATGTGTCTTTACCATATGTATACAATTTTTCCAAATCAGACGATTTATCGTTTTTATCGTCGGAACTCATTGGCACATCTATGCACAAAGCTGGTACGTAGTTCTCCGCTTCCGTTCTATGTAAATCACAAATATCCTTCTCTACAGCGTAGTAATCGCTGTTAGATGTGCTCCTCGCGTCGCAAGCCATTACCATGGATTCTAAACAATCTTCGTTCTGTATCACAGTCAATTCAACGAAATTTTTTCTCTCTAAAGACGGGTTACTTATTACTAGTACCTCGTTTACCATCGCGTCGCTTTCTTGTCTAAAACTATAAGTGTTACTTTTAACGTCTTCTTTAACTTCCATCTCTTCGCAAATTATGGTTTCTTCCACCACATCCTCCGGCCATATTTCAATGTCAGCGGAGTCAGGCTCGGTTACAACTTCTTTACTCGGAGTACCGACGACTACTTGTTGAACGTCTTCGGGACTAAGTTTATCGGATCGATCGATCGTGCCGTCTATTCCGTCTTGACTATCGCTTTCGCTGGCATCTCTTTTATATTGCGACGACGAATACGAACTCTCCTCGTTAATTATATGTACATTACTATTCGATACATTCTTATGCTTGTTATATTTCCTTAAAGAATTTTGATTCTTTTTCGGAAGTACTTGATTCTGGTATTCTGCAGTACTTTTAGTGTCTTCTGAATCATTGACATAAGATACTTGTGAGACATCTCCGTTAACCTTTTTCTCTTCTAATTGTTTTTTGGCTATTTGTCTACTAGATTTTCGGACAGGTACATACTTAAGGGATGACTTCACAGAAGCTTTCATTTCAGTTTTACGTCTGCGTGCCATTTTGATTCCATATAATCATCTAATCTGAAATATTTATGAAAAATAACAACTCTTTCAATAATGTAATTTCAACGAATCCAATAATTCTTAATTGTACTGTACTATTATAGCACAATATAATATTTAAATATTACAGGGTTCAGAACATTCTTACGATTGAAATTTAATCGCGATGTGACTGAAAATATCTAAAATGTTCTGCAGGGGTAAAAAATTGCTTTATATAAATAAAAGAGTTGAAGTACAGTAAAATATTTTGGAGTAAGAAACTATTACTATCGTTTTTTATTCTGAAAAAAAAACCAACTTAACAGCGAAGACTATATGGTCATATTAACTTGCAATTGGAAGACCTAAAAATTAGTGCTTTTGCTCCAAAATTCACAGCTTTCACGTAGACCATAAAAAGACTAATTTATAATCATTGCTAGTTTGCTATTTTAGCCAATTTTATATCGCAATGTTCAAAGCTACGTAGGCTTGTACAATTAACAAAACAGTCGGCGAAATACAATCTTCTCCCAAAGCATGTATTTTACTCCGAAATATTAAACAAGATTATACAATGGAAGAGGCGAAAGCAGCGAGTCTTACCATATGACTTTACAGTTGAGTTCTGTAAATTCGTGATAATCATTGTTTGATATCTCGTATATATTTCCGAATAAACATTGCTTTCATTTTTCAGATTTCCTGAAGAAACAGAAATGCAAGCTGCTTATTACACATCGTCGCGAATATTGATTAAGTTGATTGAAAGTAGATGATTTTGTACGTTACTAAAAAGTTTTGGCGCTCGAATAAATGTACAATTCTGCATTACACATTGATAGGAGTTTTCATCACTATAGGTATCCTTTCCAATCTTGATTGTTTCACTTTGCATACATCACCTTCGACACAAATAGAACGAGAATCCTGTTGTAATTCACAGTTGTAAAGTCAACGTAGAATTTGTTTAGACAAATATTAATCACCTGAATGAACTTAACATGGAGAAGTGTAAAGGATGCGTGGTGCTTAATTGATAAACTGTATGCTCAAACGTATACATACACTCGGCTCAAAAATATCGTGCCGTGCCACAAGCATAAACTACATGGAGGAGAAGGTACCCCCTCCTTCGGGGGTCTCTAACTTCACGCGATTGGCGATGCGCGAGCTACGTGCGCACAAAATTATTATGCCGACGTCCGCTCGATGGCGCGGATCGAAGTACGTTGCTCTATCGATAATTGACGATTAACTCGCCAGGAATTTTTTTACAAAGAACCCATCAATTTTATTATTATTTAGTTTATTGCTACATGTTTATTGATGTTTGAACTATCTTTACAAATTTTGTCAATGGAAAAGAATTAAAATCAAACTCAGTTGACTGTTTTAAAGTAATGGTGAAAAAAAAACATGGTGGTACGGTGTCCATGATTGGGCTCGTTCTAGTGATCTATAACAAAAAATGAAAAGAGATTCTATATCTGTATGCCTGTGGCTTTCGTCCCTACCAGAATGATAAAAAAATATTGAAAATTAAGCAAATGGCGGCGGTTTGAAAATTAAGTTTCGATTTTCGCACAATTTTTCAACTTTAAAGGTCTGTGAAAGTTTAAAAACAAAATATTTTATCATAATTCTGGTAGGGACGATAGCCACATGTGTGCTGATAATATATGCAAAACTTGGACTAAGTTGGTCCAGTCAATCTTGAAATATCATGGTCACCGGTTCGAAAAACATGGTTTCGAGAAAAACGCGTTTAAAGTTTTGCGTACAATTTTTTCCATTGATAAAATTTGTAAAGATAGTTCAAACATCAATAAACATGTAGCAATAAACTAAATAATAATAAAATTGATGGGTTCTTTGTAAAAAAATTCCGAAATAACGCGACGAAAACGCCTCGTCAGACCAGAATACCCCCTTAAGGTGGAAATAAAAAATGTCGTTTCAGCCTCTTATGTATAGTAATGTTATTTGGAATTAAATAAAATATCGATTTATTTCACATAATAAAATAATATATTCTTTACTCCAAATACCGATGAAAAGGTAAGTACCCACACAGCACACAACATCCCGAGGACGTTTGCTTTAGGTCCGTTCTAGGACTGTAGGTCTGAATGTCCCGATTGGTAACAAAACGTCCCCGGGGCGTCTGTGGACGGCTCTGGGATGTCTATAGACGGTTTCGGGGTGTAACTACATTGGCGCCATCTGTACAATGTCCTAAGGACGTCTTGGGGATGCGTATGGGACGTGTCTGTGCGGGGTGTATAATTCCTCAAGCTCCACCAGAGGGCGACGCGGCTCGAGAATTTCTCGCCGGTGATCGTGGACCCAGTTAGTATATATACAAGTTCCGTCGCAGTCCTTCTTTCCTAATAATTTTTAGATGTGTTTCGACCGTAAATCTTAATTATAATTGATATTGGCGCACTGATTCGGTCATAAATAACCAATTGTTTTATTTAATTTAATAAAACAAAGAAATCAAAGCTATTTTGCAACTGATTATATTAATATTCCGACGTTTCGGTTCTTATTTGAACCATTTTCAAGGAAAGAAATTGACATAATATTGCATATGCTATTGATGATTGTGTCGCGACGTTACGAACTAAGCAAACGACACCCGAGTCCTTCTTTCCTTTTCTAATTTCATTTCACATTCTACCTCCAAATTTAAATCCTCTTTCTCATATATTGCGGCACATTATTATAATTCCCTTCCTGCTACCATTCGTCAGCTAGACTCTTATTCGTCCTTCAAGGACTCAGCCCGGCATCATATTCTCCATCACTTCTAGCATTAGCCATCCTAGTCATGTCTTCCTTTTCACTATCATCCTTGTTGGGCCGTCACTATTCTTATCTCTTATATATATATTATTCTTTTGTATTAGTCTTAGTTTTAAGTACGCTTAGTTTTAGTACATTTAGTAATAAGTAGTGTTTAGTTTATGTTAGGGTTAGGCATATTAACAGTTTATACTGCGGCCTCGCCTTTACTCTAATTTGCTTTTTCTTTTTCTTTATATGTTACATCTTCTTTTCTCTTTTTTGCTGTTATCATTTTAGAGTAATAAAGACATAATAATAATAATAATAATAATAATTTGGGTCCCGCCCCGTTTTGATACCTGGAATCGCACTATTATGTTTTTGTTTATGTTGGGTTTTTTGAAAATTTTTTCCCATTTTCTCTTTATCTTATTAAAATCCCTCATGTTGGTAACCCCAATTATATTTTTTAAAACTGTTGGTAAGGGGGCTTCAGCTCCCAGGAACAACAAAAAGGACTTATGACGATAATAAATAAAAAAAAAAGTCCTTTCCTTTTCTAAGGCATTGCGGTTTTTTGAAACTTTTCCGCAAGTTACTCTTACCTTCGGCTCCTACCTGCTGCTGGTAATCCCACAGTATCTACCGCAGGCCGGTAACTGGGCTCCTGCCCAGAGGGACGGTCCCAGGGGATTAAAGAGGCGAAGTGATCTCCCCTCTTTCCCTCTACTGAGCAGACTATAAAAAAATCCTTCTTTCTTTTTTATTAAAACGAATATTTTCAGAACAGATCTATAATTTTCTGGGAACAAGTGCATCAAATTTGTTCAGTCCATTTTAGGTCTGGACGTCTTGATTTGTAACATGACGTCTTTAAGACGCCTTGTGGACGTCTTTATGACTTTACCAAACGTTGAGCTATCTAAGTATATGACAACGATCAGTAATCATATATTCGTGTATAATACATGTGTACATACATATATTATACGATGCGGATTTTAAGTAGCCATCACTGTCTGTCTGGCACTTACTAGTATAAAATTAATTTTTTTTTATCCAATCCTAAAGAAAAAGGGATCGATCCTTGACAGATCGGAATTAAAAAAGCTCGATGAAAAATCGATTGTATTTCCCCTAAAAAGATCGATTTTAGATCGATCCAACAAAAGCATCGCTATCACTAACGCACACCATTACCTGCCATCACCACCGCTCCTGTAGGTGTGCAACGATAGCTGGAGACCGCCAGACCCTGCACATCAGTACAATGGCGCCACAACAGTTCGCGCCAATGATTGGAACGCTAGAAGAAACGTATCTGGGAAGTGGGGGAAGAACTTGTGAACTTATATAAAACAATTACTTATAACATGGTATGACTTCGCGATTTGTCGTGCACAGTGGTGGTTCGATTTGTTAGGTTACGTGTATGTTTATAATTGTTCGAAATTACTGTGCTTTTACAACACTGTAATACCTAACACAAGACTGTACGAAGGAAATCTATGTAAAATTATGCAAAAACAAATTTTTCTATTTCTTATTCAATGATCGTTCTTATTTTAAGTTAATTGCGTTACTATTCATATCAAGTTGAACATTTTAGTAACCAACCTGTTGTTTCTTATAAATCACACAGTAAATTCCTTTATTGAAAAGAATAGCCTATCTTTTACAGACTCTGCCCTCATCCTTCCACATGAAGCAGTAAACCACATTGAACACAATTTTTCTTCTGCGAAAAATATAGAAATATCAAGCATGTCTGGATCGCCGACTGCAAACCAAGCTACTAAGTGCCAAAATATACCTTTGAAGAAAATTACAATCAGTGATCCCAGTCAGTTACCCGCTGAATATTCATCTACTCCTGGTGGAACGCTTTTTTCAACAACACCCGGAGGTCAGTGATTTTTTTACTGATGTAGTTTCTTCTGTTGATGCAATCAATATTAAATTTTAGCGACAATAGGCGACGATTGATGTACATTTTCCTATTGATATAATAACTAATTAGCTAAATAATTAATTTATATATAGCAATAGGTTTATTAAGAATTTATATTATTTTAATGCTTATTTAGGATTTGTATTAATTTGAAGAGATACAATTTTCAAGGTGTTTTAATTAACATATTGAACCGAAGATTAAACATGAACATTATGAGTATGGTAGATGCATCTTATGTATATAATTTATGTTGCCAAAAACAATATTTTATTTTGTGATTTATACCTGTTTTTACTAGAAACATGTTTTTGATGCAAGAAGGAAAGGCTAAATTATCTCTATTACAAGAGATATATACCGCATTAAGAGCTTTCAATAGTATTTCTCTTGAGATAATTGATAATTTAATTTTTAAGGAATTTATAAGGATAAAACAGTTTAGTTATTACTTTTCTGTGCAGTTCATAATACTTTACCTTTACACTCACTTTCAGAATCATAACCAGTCAATTATAGATTACATGGATCGAGGTTTAACTGCTAGAGAATTTATATTAAATTTAATAAAACTTTGTTGGTAAACAAGGTTAAAAATATTGTTTAATTTTCTAAGGAATTAGTAATCTGTAAAAAATTGGTTTATAAATAGTTTCAATACATAAGAAACCGCATTGTGATAAAAGATATCCAACATTTTCTATCATAATGAGGCAGAGTATCTCTTGGAGTACTATTATTTTGAAATGGTTTTGGATTCATGGGGTGTGTGCACAACTGGTTGATAGCTCGCAATAAATCATCTGGTTAGTCATTGTATTTATCGAACATATTTGTATTTTATGACTTTTAATGTATACTCTTCAGTGTTTTTGTACTACTATACTTGTACCGAGTGTACGAGCTAACATGAGCACTCTGTCTGTTTCCATTGCTTTTAATGATGCAAGAAAGTTGTAAAGGCTTAAGAAGGCTTATATTATGGTTGACGAAAAGTTTAAGTAGAGGTCCTATTTTCAGCGACTTCATGATCGCCTTTCTTTTTTATTGTTAAATAAAACCATATATTTTTTATTACAGCACATTGTAACAGACTTTGAGACAAATTCAACGATATGTGACGTATGACCTTGAAATGGGAATTTCATCTTAAGGTTATTTCCCCATTTTAATTGTTGTTGTTGGTAAATAGAGATATATGTCTACTAACTATCAGGAGGTTAATGTTGACAATGTCGATGAGACGCAATAGTCTTCAGAGAGTCATTGAAGTATATAGTAGTATATAGTAGTAGTATTTATTGCACCATCCGCACATTCTTCTATGTTTTTCGAATGTGTAGTATACATGTACAGTCTTAAAGTGGTTTTCCAATGCGAGAGTCTTTGAAGTAGGTAAACGTATGTATCTCGAAGAAATGGCAGTGTACTCTCAAGCAAAGAAAATTGAAATGGTTTTAATTTAGGTTGAGACGGTAAGAAATTCTGTATAAGCTTGGAGGTTTTAGTACAAAAATATGTTGATATTGGCTGTCATCTTTTTGAACATCTATTAAAACGCCATGGTGATGTAGGAACTATAATGAATTTAAATAATTTATTAAATTTCCTCAAGGAAACATGGAAGATGATTTAACTATACTCGAAGTCATGTTGGAAGGAACTTGCAGACCGAAGAGTTTAGATCGGTTCTGCGCATGTTGGCGCTCATTGGTGCCGAAACAAGTTACTATTGGCTATACTCCAAATAAACGCTCCTTTGGAGCCAATGAGCTCATTGTACATGCGTGAAATAAGTTCCTTTTAACATGACTTCGAATATAGAGCTCTTACTTTTTGACCCGTCGGGGGACCCGTCTACCCGAAACAACTTCGCGCCATTGAATGTGATATTGCTCGATCATATTTGGCTAACATTAAAGATTAAACCACAGATAATCGTAGACAATACTACATTCAATTGCTTGAAGTTATCCCGGGTAATGTCCAGGTACCTGGGTACTCAACGGGTCAAAAAGTAAGAGCTCTAGATTTAACACAAAATTTCCGTTTCAACATTTCCATTTATACATTGTTGAATTTGCCTGGGGTCTGTGACTTTGGTAATAAAAAACATATTGTTCCGTTTGAAAAAATTACAGTGACATAAAAATCTCCGAAAATATGACTTTCACCTGTATTTATTGTTAGCCATAATATAGGCCCCCTTAAACCTCCCTGAACAATGTCCTTGTTTCCCTAAAAACAATGGCAACATTTAAGGTGCCCATGCTAGCTGGGACACTCAGTATAAACTGTGATAAGAATAAAATTAAATTAGATCAAAAACAATAACTCGAAATACAATAAGAATGGACAGAGGAGTGAAGCTAATATAAAATCGTTTAAAAACTACAGAGAGTATTGGTTCTGTATGCATAAATAGGCTTTATACATCAAATTTTTAAATAACTTTTATTGTATAAAACAATGTTATTATTTAGTAAAATTTCTTTTTCATTACTTTCTTATTCAGTTTAGCCGCTTGTGATATTTTACTTATTTGTATTAAGTATATTAATGTATAATGATCATTACTCCAAAATTTAGTTTCATACTTGCAGTTTGTTCAGTTGGTATTATGCTTTATTGTCATATGAAAATATTTGTATATTTTTTTAATTGAATACAAGTATTATTTTTATTGAATAAAAAGTATTGATACCACGAGAATTAAAAGTACATATTATATAAGTAGGAAACCAGTTTTCATGTTTTATCTGAATGATTTATACCTAATATTTATTTATTTAATATTATTTTATAATACGAATATATCGTAACGTTTTACGAATATATCATTGTTAATAAATTCAGAATTAAATAAACAATTTGATAGGAAATCAGCTATCAACATAATATCTGAAAATTGTACAGGTACGCGTATCGTCTATGAGCGGGATTTTTTGATGAATTTACGAAATTCGCCAATTTCTCGAACACCACCACGAAATATGCCACGCATACCAGTGGAGATATTGAGAAATCAAACTGCAATTGTAACGGAGCCAACGAAACCTCAAATTAACAAAGGTCAGTATTTGTTTCACTCACTTTGCATGTAGTGTAACTTACTTCCTCTCATCCTCCCTTCCTTCTCTCTTTCTCTTCTCCTCTCGCTCCCCTGACGAAAGTATTAGAACAAAGAATGCAATAATATATTTAATATAATCTTTTATATCAATACGTTACAGATACTCCAGTAATCGAGGAATCTGTAGAACAATTTGAGATGGACATGTAAATAAATCTGTGATTACCGTTTGCTCGCCTTGAATCAGCCATTTATATGAATGACGATGACCAATCCAACAGAAAAAGAAACATATTTGTAATGTATTTTTTTGTATAACAATCTCATGGAAGATCTTATAAAAATAAATGTTTGTACAACTTTGTTAAATGATATCAAATCCAATAAATACAATTCCAAAAAAATAGGTACCATGTTCTATCTTCTATCTATCTTCTATATAAATAAAAATTTAAATGTTCGTTTGTTCAAAATCTTAAATCTCCGAAAGTTCTTCACCGATTGCTTTGAAATTTTGACACAGCGTTGCATTCGAACGCGCGTTTTTATATACTGTTTAAATATTTTTATAAACCAAACGCTTTCTCTTTTCTTTCTTTTCCATTTAACCAGACTGAGCCACAGTAACGCGTGACCGGGTACAACTAATTATTAATAAACGACATTTGTACATTGCAATTTCATTTTCTCGCTGATATTTTCTGTTTCTGTATGTTTAATATAAATAGTGCAAATAAAAATATTGTTTTAACTTCTATTTTGCAGTTCTTTATTGGACAATAGTTTATACATATGTAGGGTGTACTTTGGTGCAAGTGAGGGGCAGCTCCAGATTTGACAAACTCGCCAAAAATAAAAATAAAAATTTATCAACTCGATAACTACTACTTATTGTGTAAAAATATATATTTTTTAGTGAGTGTCCTTTTTTAAATGTTAAATCAAGGCAATAATTTTATAAATAGTTTTTTCTCTAATTTACTCGAAGTTGGTAAATATGGAGCTGCACCCCTTTTACTGCAAGGTACTGAATAATTATTTTCAGTTGCCGGCCACTAGTTCTAAGTAAATAAGGAAAGCGGCAACCTCGAGCGAGTCGCAATCGGATCGCGAGAGTCGTGGACCGAGAGGGAAATCGAAGAAGCCCGTCGACTAAAAGCGCATATTATGTATTAAGCCAGGAATCCACTGGGAACCTAAGCTATGCTATGCCATGCTACGTTTTAAAAAAATTAGCTTCAATACATTCTTATGGAACCGTTTTCACCAAAAGCTACGTTAAAACATAGCATCGCATAGCATAACTTAGCTTAGCTTCCCGGTGGATTCCCGATTTCAGTCTCCTAAATCGCTAATCGATACCCCTGATTCGTTTTTCAATTTGGGCGAAACTACGCAAGTTACCCTGATATTCAATAAAGTAGAAGGTAATATTTCTCATTTTTTATTTCAGTACAAAAGATTATATACATATTTATATTGGATAAAAATGTGCAGCCAAAGAATGTAAATATGAATTACTTAATGTTCAACGATACAAAATTATTCAAGAATATAATTATTATATCAAAATTTGTATATAATATAAATTTTTATAAATATTTTTATATAATATAAATTTTTATAAATATTTTTATATAATACAACATTTTTATACTAATAAACATTCTTAACAAAAAACTTTATTCTGTTCTTCTCAAATTAATTTCCCTTTAACCACACTTGCACATATTTTCAACTACATGTGTACATCACTCAATTCTTATATTTATATTATATTTGCTGAAGTATGAATTCTGATTGAGAAGGCAGAAATTTACCTTGTACACATATGTATATTAACTTAATTTTGGTATCTTGGACAGTCTTTCAAGGATAATTTTTGCAATGTTAACTTTAATCCCATTATCGTCATAATCGTCATAATAAATTAATTCGCAGAGATCTGAACACTCTGGGTCATTATTCAATAATTCTTTCAATTTTTCGTGAAACTTTTTTACAATATGTAGGTGATATTTTTTATAAATATCTGTTTCACGATGCGAGTGTTTTTGAACTTCAAAGAAAGTTAACAAAGGTGTAGCACCTTCTGCTACTACATACAAAGGTGCACAGTTTGAGTGTTTCCCATTTGGATAAATTTTATATATATTATTATGATACGATCGCCTTTTAGTTCCTGCTCTGTCATGAATATCTTCTTCTAAGTCAATTGCGCTTTCCATCCATTGATACGAAGTATCTTTAAGATCTGGCGGGATGTACGATGACGAGGGTATTAAAATTAATAGCTTATGCACAGCTATTGTTATATTATGCTTGTCTTCTGTATTTTCTATTTTTTCACGTAGACCCTTAGTAAGGGTACCTGGTGAAGGAAGTATAAGTTTCAAATATCCATAATAATAATTATGTGCCATGCCAGTCCCATAATCCAAACCCTGCATCCAATCGATGATACAGGTTTCTTTTTTGCTCCATTTAACGAAGTTGATGATTTTCGAAAACATCCATGAAAACAAGATCCAAGGTGCACATGTTAGTGCACTAAATTTGTGCATTCTATTATAAAATTGTGTAGAATCCAATACATTTAAAATTATGAAAATAATTAAGTGAATGATACACACTAATGTAGTTATGGTAAATTGATAGCTTGTTTTCCGTTCAGCTTCATAGCTCACATCATTTTTTGCACTACAAGAATTATTTGTAGATATTATTTGCATCATGCACTGACAGAATTGTATTAACATATCTCCAGTCATAAATATTATATTGAAGAATAATATAATAACAAATAAATCTGTCAGCGTAATTGAACTGTCATTTGTTGCTTGCAAATGTATCCCTATTGCGAGGCTCATAACAATAAAACTTACGAAAAGTAACCTTGTTTTATGACCTGTTTCGTAGGTACTCATTTTTTTTCTATAACACTGACTGTTACTAACACCACTTATTTAACATTTCAATTAATAAACTAAATAATTAAACGTATATTACATCGAAACTATTGTGTTGTAATATGTAAATATGTACATATAATGTACATATACGGAGTGCAAAAGATTCTCGGACACCAGTTGCACTCATGCATGCTCATGCAACAGTCAAAGAATAGTCAAAACACTCAACGTTATCAAAGAGCCGTCCCTTCCTGGAAGAGCTGTTAGGTTACTTGAATAACGCGAGCCGAGTCTAGCTTGGTCTAGCTCGGCTCGACCGACCGGGTACCCGTAAAATCCGGGCGGCCCGAAAAATTCGGGTAGCTTGAATTTGTTTCGGGTGACTTAAAAATTCGGGTACTCCGAATCGCTTCGGGCGGCTAGGTAGAAGGGGTTAGCTCGAAATGTATCGGGAGGCTCGGAAAATCCGAGCGCATCGGCAATCGGACTGCCCGAACCACATTCGACGCGCTCGGATTTTCCAAGCCACCCGAAACAATTCAAGCTACCCGGTTCTTCCGAGCGGCCCGAAACGATTCGGACTACTACCTGGATTTTTCAAGCCGCTCGAAACAAGTTCAAGCTACTCGGATTTTTCGGGTACCCGGCTCGGCTGGAAAACTGAGTCCCGGCTCGGACCAAATTTCAAGCAGCTCGAATATTCAAGTACCCGGACAGCCCTACCTCCCGCCCCTCCCTTCGTGTAGTTACTACCTTCATTTTACGTATTTTGTATTCGACATCCGAATCACCAGTTTGTTGGAGCGTCGACGAAGTGTAGAGGCGCAGACGAGGTACGGAAGTCTGTGCCACCCAGGGCTGCGGAGTCGGCAGTCAAAACTCCTGAATCCGACTCTGACTCCGACTCCTCTTTTTTTACCAGCGACTCCGACTCCGACTCCGACCCCGACTCCGACTCCTGCATTTATATATATATCGCGAGCGTGTATAAACACGTAGAGCTCAACAGACTCGGATTTTTATAAAATTTACTAATATGGAGTCGGTGTTGGAGTCGGCATATACTTTTTCGACTCCGACTCCGACTCCGGTAATCAGAAATTCCTTCTGAACTCCGACTCCGACTCCGACTCCGCAGCCCTGGTGCCACCACAAGAATTTCACCAAAGTTCACGACACTGGTCGGTAAACGAGTTACCCTAGCCGGTGTCGTTAAAGTCGGGATCTGACGGGATAAGAGATTCCACCACAGATGTGTAGACCACAGATAGAATATTCTACACCTGGTCTGTGGTAGATATATCCTATACTTCGTCGATGTCCGGACCCATTACCCTTTTAATGTCACATGCAACATTACCGGTAATGTCTCGAAACAGATTGTAACGCTACACGTGGTATGAAGTAGAATTCATCACGGGTAAAACTAGGTCATTCGAAAGGCGCGATTTACAAATGTTTCTATTACAGTAACAATTTAAAGATCATCTTGTGGACGTATTCCGTCCAACAGGAGAGAAATAAGGATCACAACAAAACGAAAACACGTTCGCTCTTTAACCTTGCTGCCCAATTCCGATTTATTTAACGCAAAGCAAATTCTGACGGATTTTCAAACTCATTTTTTTCGGGAACGAAACCTTAAATGAAAAAATGTTATTCTTTTTTCGATTTATTCTTACATATTGAATCACCACCCGGCCGTGTTTACCATAATTTTCGGGACACCCTGTACATAATTGAACAAAAATACACAGTATAATTTGTTTACTAGTATTCTATCAATGCATACCATCTACTATCACTTTGAATAATCTAAATTAACTAATTACTCCAAATATTCTTTCAATTGAAATAATTCTACCAACAACATTCTTCGTCCTGCTATACACACAGAGCTCGTCAACATTAAACATTTCCTAACAAAGCAATACCAATATAAAATCAAAGATACTACAAAGATGTACATATCTACAGATTCGTCAAACCGATATGTAAGCACATAAAAGCAAACGCGTTTTGAGCGACAGCTTGGGGAGGGGAAAAGAGCGCCCGAAGTTGTAGAAGATGGTGGAAAACTCAAAGTTGAAAAGTTACATGGTCAATAGGGAAAAAGATCAGTCCGAGAAGATGAAAGGGAGAAGACCGCAAGATCGATTGGTAAAAATTGGACAGCGCGGGGGTGAGGGGAGATCTACACGTAAGAAGGACGACTTATGTAAAGGAGGAAGAGATAGTACGGGGGAGGGATAGGAGCATCGGCAGCCGGGGAACGAAGGTGAGAGAAGAAAGTGGTGGGAAGGGGGTGGGCCATCGAGCGGTGGAGGGGTGCAGCGAGCAAGGTTTCGGTGGTGGGGGGAAACGGAGGTCGAGTGGAAAGTCTGACCTGCTCACAGTCTCGTTGATCCAGCCGCAGGTAACGTGTACTGCGACGTGACAATGACGGTAGTCATAATTGCGGAACGGTGCATTATTGTGACTAGCTGATCGAGCGAATTAAAGGGAAAGAAAGGGAGCACAGCGGGAAATAGTACAGAGAAACGGGACGAAACTAAGGAGAACCTTATAGAAAGGGCTAGTCTGACTCGGCTCAGCCTCGACAAGGGAAATCAAGGGAGAAAAGAATCGTATTTTGGAGGCTATGTGTTGCAACTGTGATTGGCGTTGCCTTTGAGGCGCCGCGCCGGGTGCTTTTTGTTTTGTGTGAATAGTGGTCGCAGTTTTTGCGGGTGTGTTGTGCACGTATGCGTGGGCCTCGCAGGAGCAATAGATAAATGTATTTTAGCCATGCCCGCGGTGCGAAAGTACAGAAGGGATACTAGTGAAGTGAGCTGTTGTCTCAAGTATGTGATCTTTGGATTTAACGTCATGTTTTGGGTGAGTGCTACTGTTGTCATACGTATATTTGAATTCTGCGATGATCACACAAACAATTGCCGCCCTTTTGTAATGTTTCTTCCACTGAAATTCTTTACATCCGAATATTTTTCTGTCAACATAGAAAGTAGAACGTTAATTAAAAACTCCTGAAAGCATGTTTCATTTTACATATTCCGGTGAGCAGAGATGCAATGGACCAATGTTTTATTACTCTTGTTTGTGTAATTACTTTAGTTGTCCCATTACATTCACATCATTTTCTTAAATTATAAAACGTGTTCTATTATTAAATTATAAAATCTGTGAACCAATAAGTCGATTTGCATCGCGATTATACGGGGATAGTTTTCTTTCATATTGCGATGTTTCCAGGTATCGATCATCTGTGCCCAATTAAAGTCACCCTTTTGTAGTTATATCGCGAGTTCGATTATTTTTCCAATTTGTATATGCAAAATTTGTCACTTCGATGAAAGCATATTTCAGTGAAACACGTATTACACCATGGGTACCAATTTCCATGAAATAATTCGTTACAACACAAGAGCTGTATCATTTTAAGTTTTCTGATATCTGAAATTCTGAAACACCATTAAACAAAACTCGAGTTTATAAATTTAACATTAAAATCTCTCTACTCTTTGTACATGCAAACAATCATACGTACATGTATATGTATTTGTGTGTATGCATGCAAATGAATATTTGTGTATATGAAGCATTAATAAGGTGAAAAAAATATCGCCAGGGTTCCTTCAAAATTAACGTAGACTAGATTGTACAGAATCTACTTACGAAGCAATACATTTTTTACAGTGGGCAATAATTATCTTTAATTCTGTATGAATGGTCTTTTGTTTAATATTAAAACAGAAGCAGTCTATTTAATGGTCAACTTTACGATTTTACATATTCGCGGCGTATTTTTGCGAATACTGCGAATGACCTGCAATGCAGTTCGTGTGTTCTGTGAAGTGTTTCAATTGCGAGAACCACGATGCAGGCCGTACATGTGCGTCACAGCCTGTATATCGTACAGCAACGTATCCAAGCTGGACACACATGAACTGTTTCGAATTAAAAAGTAGTAGAATCGCTGAGTTCCCTAGTTTGCCATGTGTCCCGTATATCGTCTATTTTTTCAAGCCCGTTTTTTGTATCTTGCGTTTCGTAATGCGCTGTTCTACTTGAATACGACCATAAGATATTACTCGCGAACTGTAAGAAATGGAAGAAAAGTTTTCAGGCAAAAGTCACTTTTTTAAATTAGGACTATCATTTCGTAACTTTACAGTTCTTACAGTTCTTACAATTCGCTAGTTATAACACAAAATCGAAAAATAGCCGGATTTGCAGGGGTCAATTTCATCTCCGTAGGGTGAAGTTGTGCAACAGAAAAAATTGCGTTGTACTCAGGAGGACATTCGCAGAGTTCTATAATTTCTTCAATTTCCGGGTTCGGGTTCTTCCCTTGTCAAAAGTAGAAGGGTTGAAACTTTGTACGCTGTCATACATGAAAATGGCCACTCTTACGAAAAAAACTCATAGAACCTTTTCTGTAGTGAATATCCTAAGCTACAAATTTCGCGATAACTATTTATGTCGTAGAAAACTGTTTTTCTTTACATTTGAGTCTCCGTAAAAATTTTAGCAGATGTCACATCGATGGGGACTTTTGATATATTATTTAAAACTATGAAATAAAAGCTCATACAAAAATATAGTTTGCTGGGAATTATTCCCCAGACAAATCTTAATTTCACTGGACTAGGATGCCTTATTTTTTATTCTATATGTGTTATTATTGTATATTTACAATAAAATACGTTAGACTCTAACGGTCAGAGAAAAGAAAATGTAGGGGGCCGCAAGCAGGGCAATTGCCTGGAGCCACAATATTGATAAAAAGAAAATATTAAAAAAATCAATAAAAGTTGGAAACCAATGAAAAAGTGAAACTTTTTGAGAAAACAATAAAACAGTAGGTACAGGCTCCTGCGAGTGAGAGGTCCTATTCCGTTTTTTTTTTCAATAGACAGCATGGCTGTTGTTACGACCGTTTATGGCTTATGGAAGTCACGCGCCCTCTCGCTGTTTCTCAGCCCTCTCATTCGCTGCGATAGAGAATAAGGGCGAGCTGAATAGAGTGATTCGAAATAAGCACGCGACCGACCACGAAATTTATCAAGAAAAAAAAATCCGCGTAGTATAACTGGACCCGGGTTGTCCAAACCCGCATTGTTCTAGGGTCAACTGTATATATGAATATTTACTGAAATGTTTCTGTTCGTGGTAACAGTGTAGCAAATTATTTCAGGTATTTTCTGTTTGCTGTAATTTTAATGTGACTAAAATTTGCACAATACATTTCTGTTATTTTGCATTCTCTTTTTACGTTGAAGAGAATGATTTTAATGTCTGTCAGTAATTCATGACTTGCTCTGATGGAATTATACATTTACATTGAGGTATGAATGAATTTGTATTTGAGGAGAAATACTGTATTTGGTAAATATTTATAAGAAGGGAGTCACCTCCGATTTCGATAATTTTTTAATATGTTGTCAAGGACATCACTCTGTGTAGTGTTGTGACGGTTTTAGTTGGGAATCGCAGTTTATTACTACTAAGTGTGATGACCTTGATAACATATTAAAAAATTATTGATATCGGAGGTGGCTCCCCTTTTGTGAATATTTACCCCATACTTTAGTGATAAAAATAAGGAACAACTTATTTTATAAAATGTAAGACAATAGATCGTTTAGTAGATGTATTGCGATTTTCTGTGTATTTATTTTAATTCAAGCAGATTGTAAGATTCATAACATTATTCAAAAGAACTACCTTGACCTCTGGTTTGGATCTTTATGATTTTACCTATCATAATTTTTCTCAACTCAAAGTGATTATCGTGCATTTTTTTATGCAATCAGTCATTACTCTTAAAATTTGTCTACCTCATTTCAGAATCACCCTGTAGATTATTTTTACTTACATTTAACCGTGCAGTGGCAGAAAAAAGTGGCTTTTATTAAGGCAGGATACCACCTTTAACTGCGATTTTAGAGACGTTTTTCATGATTTTTTTTGCATACAAAGAATGCGCAGAACAAAATCGGTTTTAGTCATTTATTAATGTAACTTTAATCTGTAATTACACATTTTTTGAAACTGAAAAAGTAAAAAATAATCTCTTGTAGGTGGCACCAAAATACAGATGTTTTTCGAATCGGTGTGTCAGATTACTCTTACAATTTTCATCGGATTGTCTTGAAACTTTGTACAATTCTTCCCCGTGGTATAATCTAATGATGTACGTAGGAGTTTTGCTCTAGCGTTGTTATTTTTTTTGGTGCACAATTTTATAAACGTTTTTACCCTAAAAATTGACCTTTTTGTTAAAATGACCGCCATTTTCTTAAAAATCGAAATTTCGTAAAATCCCTACGTACAGCATTAAAAAATATTGTTGTTAATAGGAATAGTGTTCCTCCAAAGGAATGTATTTTGGGCCACCTACAAGAGATTATTTTTTATTTTTTCAGTTTCAAAAAATGTGTAATTACAGCTTAAAGTTACATTAATAACTGACTAAAACCGATTTTGTTTCTGCGCATTCTTTGTATGCAAAAAAAAATCATGAAAAAATCTCTAAAATCGCAGTTAAAGGTGGTATCAGGCCTTAATGTATTGCGTTTTTATATAAAACGTTTACAAGAGAAGCGAACAACGCGCAATACTTATTTTATCCACTGCATAGTGGTTGGTAATTACGTGTTCCCGAGGAAGAAGGATATTCTAATTACGTATCAAGCTTCCTGGGGGGACATTGCACTCGTTTGGTTCTCAGAAACGGTTGAACGTCCTTCAAACTCGGCGAACAGATAAACCTTAGCCAAGTCTACTCGGCCTACCGAGTGGTCTTACCACATTATACCGCCTGACTCCGTTCAGAGTACTTTCGCCATTGCTACCTTGGAACACATGATTAGCCTTGTTAGTATTATGAAGTTAAGTTTCGATTCTTAGTCGAAACAGGAAGTTCTTCACACTCCTAAACGTTTAGAAAGCCTGTAAATGTGTTGTATTCTCAAACATACAGATGCTACTTTACTAGCTTTAAGTATTAGAGCAGTGTTTCTCAACTTTGTCTGAGTCGCGATCCCCTTTTATAATATTCAAATAACCTGTTACCCCCGCCCCCTATATAAGGTAAGATAAAAATTTTGTTCCTTTCATTTGTGAAAAATCAGTGTTACGCCAATAATAAATTATGGCAATGTAATCATATTAAAATAAATAAGTGCTAAAAATCGTTAACTAAAAATAACTATGCCGTCACAGGTTGGGAATCACTGTATTAAAGTAACACTCTTCTAGATTCGACTCGGTTCCAATATTGCTCAAATTTAAAAGCTTTCAAAGTATTCACGAGTTTTGAAACTGTGGAAAGATCTTCTAATTAAATTACTTATAATGGGACGAGATGAAAAAAGTTTAAAAAAATTAAAACCGACTTCAAAAAAATAAAATTACACTAAAAAGTAAAAAATAATTTTTTCCCTTATTTAATCTACTACTCTCATATTTTTTAAGTCGGTGTCTCATCATTTGCACTGTGTAAATCTGGCACCGACTTAAAAACTATGAGAGTAGTAGATTAAATAAGGGAAAAAATTATTTTTTACTTTTTAGTGCAATTTTTTTTTTTGAAGTCGGTTTTAATTTTTTAAAATTTTTTTATTTTCAACTTTTTAGTTTTCAACTATAACTGGTATAAATATAAATAGTAAAACAAAGATCATCAAAATCGGTCCATATGCTGAGGAGTAATGAGGGGACAAACATAAAAAAAAATTATACACACGGGTCGAATACATAACCTCCTCCTTTTTTTGAAGTCGGTTAAAAAACACTCCACGCTTCGCTTCGGGCGTACGAGATATTAAAGACTCCATGAAAATACATTTTCCCCCTTTCCACACCATTGGGGATGTAATTTCCAAAAATCCTTCCTTAGCGGATGCCTACGTCGTGAAAACAATGTACCTTCCAAATCTCACGTTCCCAAGTAGGTCAAACGGTTTGAGCTGAGTGTTGATGAGTCAGTCAGTCAGCATTTCTTCTTTTATACATATAGATTTCGTAACAGTATTGAAGTAAAAAGTGTAATAATGCAACAGTGTGAACTATGAAAAACAAGTAATTCACACCGAAGAGATTCGAACCCATCACTACTTGTTAGTTCAGTGACTCCATTTGTTACAAGCGTCATCCGCATTCAAACTTCGTCATACCTTTTGCAATTGTAGATTCAGATCTATGCCCAACATACTCCCTAGTTCGCAAACCATGTTCTTTACTATTAAGTTCACTGTTCTACATTTGCTGATTATACATTCTTATTGTCCACATCACTTTCCTGCGTTTATGTACATTTATGTAAACGGCACGCGCGACAACATAAGTAGGGTAATCGCACCAGTAAATGAACACTTAAGGCTAGTGAATGGACACTTTTATAAAATTATGTTTGCAGCGCGATTGATTCCACGTGTTGCGAAAATTGTTTGGATTTGAAGCGAGAAACTAGAAGAAGTCTATAATTAATTAGTTGCTTATTTTAGTAACTTATTTTACTCGTTTTAGTAAAAAATGTCCATTCACTGGTAGTGTCCATTTACTGGTATATTTACCCTATGCATATTCTTCAGCGCACACTGACGCAGAACTCCGCGCTATAAATTTCGGCCGTTATACGGGACGATGAAACACACTTTTCCCCAGTACCATTTCGCCATATGACGTCACAGAACGAAATTACAGGCCTTTGAAATTAGGTTTCCAAGCGACTGGCGACAGACAATTCGCTGCTCGGCGGCTGCCCGCCAACGCACGCTTCTCCCACTTCCCCCTTTTCCTTCACTTATTGTACATCTGTTTCGACAAAAACTCATGCATGAGCGATAGAATTTCTGTTTCACAGTTTAAACCACTATAAATCGTGTACGCAGTCAAAGCAGCATACATTTGCAGTAAAAGGGGAAAAACCGGGAATGTCCATTTTTCGTGATTTGCGATTTATAATATATTTTGTTGGTGGCAACTGGGACTACAAAACTGTAAATTCACGTCAGAACTATCAAATCAAGGGTTATACAGTTCAAAAGCACCTATAAGATAACGTTAAAGATTTGGTTTAACACAAGTTAAAAACGAGAAATGTCCACTCTGCACTGGAACAAAATCCAAAATGTCCCCACTCTTCGCCTAAGTATAAACTTCCGTCGTCAAGGTAAAATAAGAAATTATTTAAGAAGCAAATTACACGAGAAAATTAAATTCATCGAAGCGTGTTTCTTTAATGCTGGATTAAATTATTAAAACTTAATTTTCTTGATAAAGCTGTTTTGTGACATTCCCTGCCCCCCCTTTCCCTTCATTTGCAGTCAGCAAATGAACGACGAATTACCATCCCTAGACTCTGGCAAACATAATAATTATTATTATTATTATTATTGATTCAACGGGAGAACCCTTTAGATTACAAAAATAATACAGAGTATTACAAAGATACAGAGAAAAATAACATTAGAAATAAAATAAAATAAATAAAATAAACATAAAACAGAAATTATAACTATTATAATTTTAAAATTATAATTTTCAAAGTCCTATAACTCTGCGACATGACGTCATTTCATAAAGTAGATCCTGCTAAGAAAAAGTGTTTCTATTTTCGTCCTTTCCAAATTTATTACGCTAAGCTGTGAGTCACCCTTATTGTTCGTTCGTGTTATGTCTGTTTGACTGTACACGGTGCTTGCGACAAAAAATGCGCCTGATCGATAAGCAGCCACGAATCTGACATCGAGACTGTTATTTATGAAAATGTTGGCCGTTTTTCCATGCTCGTTGCATCCTTCGACATAGCCGTTATTCTTCGTTCTCGTTCTCTCACTCGATGCTGGGCGCTGTTTGAGGATTCTCATTACAAAAGTTGCCTGTAAAACCGGTTTCTAACCAGTGCAACCGGCCACCATGGCACGGGTTCGGTTTGCTCAAAGTAGGTGTGACTTCTTTGATTCCCTCGTACGGCAGGGTGGACTTTCGATCCAGCGAGGGTAGGGAATCCAATCCCGATTATTATTTACTATCCCGGGATTGCGGGATTTTTTAAAGTCTATCCCGGGATTTTTTAAAGTCAATCCCCGGATCCCAGGACTAATCCCGGGATTGGGTAATAGAAAAATTCAGTAATTAAAATGATTTACTATGTGTTAAAATTCTAAATATTTATTTGAAGTAAACAAACATAAATTAAAATCATTTTTAAGAATAAAGAAACAGTCTGAATAAGTGTAGATAATATCGGTAAACCATTATGAAGCGTTTTGGAAATGTACACGAAGAAATAGCAAAGCATCTAATGTATCATCTCGTAGCCGACTTCATATTTTTTTTCCTATATAACCGGCCGCTGAAAAAGCTCGCTCTGCTTCAATACTTGTTGGAGGAATTGATAACAAATATTGATAAGCTTGTTCTAGATGACGTCCACGGATTCCACCACCCTTCTTTTTTTATGCTTGACGATAGATCAGCTTTTTGGGGTTTTTCAGGTTCCGCACGCTTCATACTCTTCTCGATTTCTTTTTGTAACTTTTCCTGCAACGTTAGCTGACTATGTTCTTGTGTTTGAATGGGCTGATTTGCCACAGTTAATATAATTTTTTCATCTCCACTTTTGTCTTCAGCGTAGCTCAATCTTTCAATAAGAATCTTTAATTTTTTTCTAATTACAGTTTAACTAGGGCTTAAAAATATTCCTCAAAGTTGCCGAATCCTCATTGTAAAAATAAATACAATTTAGTTAGTTATATGCGACTCAATATTATTATTTAAATAAATAATTATTATTATTTTCCTTATTATTATGAAATGACTATGTTGATTTATTCTGTTTATTTTTATATTTTTCAGTTGTTCATAAAGTAATAGGGTGAAGCCACCAGTAGTCGACCATGTATCAGTAGTCGACCACTTTCAGAAAAACATGGAAAATAAGGTTTTTAGAAGTGACAAACTTTTGAACAGAGTGTAGATAGAGTGCAGTTAGAGAACTGCACTTTGATCAAAAGATCGTGACTTCTGAAAACCTTATTTTTCATGTTTTTCTGAAAGCGGTCAACTACTGATAAGTGGTCGACTACTGGTAGCTTCACCCTACGCATTTTTAAAAAATCCCGAAATTCCCGGGATTAGTGATATCAAATCCTGGGATTTTTGAAAGTTAAAAAACAGTCGGGATTGGATTCCCGAAGCGAGGGCCTCTTGCAATGGTCGGCGGTTAGGGGTGGAATCAAGATTATTTTATTTCACCCTACACTGTCGCCTGAAAGTTTGAATACACTTGTCATATATTTTCTTGTCTATTATTTATTTACTTGTAGCTTTTATTACTCTAATTTTAATAAAATACATTTTCCACCCGTGGCAGATCTGCTGTATTTACACCCAACTGTATCTACATTCTGCATTTCAATATAAAATACTTGTACAATTTGTTGAATGAGTTTTCTGTCATGAAAACATTCTATTTGTTCCTAGCTGTATGGAGTAGGATTTCGCGAGGTTACAATGTTTTACGCTCCTTTGTGACTTTGGGATTTATGTTTTTATAAGCAACATGAAGAAAGATTTCATAAATTAAAAACGCAAATGTCGAAACTTTGTAACATAGTAATAAACGGGAGGTTGTTATTTTGATGAAAGTAATATTTCATAATAAACAGCTTTCGTTTTAGTTTTCTTATTGTCGCGATTTATTAATCGAAAAATGTATTCAAAATGAGTGTAAATATTATAACACCAGTAGAAACTTTTTAGAATACATTTTCATTAATGGATGTATACAAACTTTTCAGCAGTGGTTTGTTTTCTTCGGGAAAACTAGAAATCAATAGACAGGGGCGGATTTGGGCATAGCTAAGTAGGCTGCGGATTAGGGTGGCGGATTTAGGGGAGAATCAAATTTTGGGGTGCGGTAGATTTTTCCGAGCAGCGAGTTTGGGGGAGCATCAAACTTTTGGGTGCGGCAAATTTGGGGGAGCGACAAATTTTGGGGAACGATAAATTTGGAGGAGCGATAAATTTTGAGCGAAGCAAATTTTGGGGAGCGACAAATTTTGAGCGAAGCAAATTTTGGGGAGCGACAAATTTTGAGCGAAGCAAATTTTGGGGAGCGACAAATTTTGAGCGAAGCAAATTTTGGGGAGCGACAAAGTTTGAGCGAAGCAAATTTTGGGGAGCGACAAATTTTGAGCGAAGCAAATTAGAAAAGGTGTAAACACAGAGGCTCGAGACAGCTTTAAAAACAATTCACTGTTTTTCATGTAGCGGATTAACAATGACTCATATGTGAGTTGCCATATTGAATTCATTTTGAAGTTGTCTCGACTCTTTTCAATTGAAATATTTGATGATATTTCGCTAAAAGGGCGGCAGACGCTTGTTAGCTTATTAGAGGCTTCAAATCTTCAAACCCGCCCCTGTGAACAGATTAAATAAGTTCGTAAATAAAATAGAAAAATTGCAATTTCTTAAAATAGGATATGTTCAAGTTCTGTCCAAATATTCCTGAAAATTTTCTTTGTTAATTCTGAGTAAAGCTTTGTGACATCAATCAATACTTCGTAGTTCGTACACTAACAATGACTGCCACATCAGTACTGAGTATTGTTCAATGTTGTCCTTTGGTCGAATTTCCTTTGTACGCTTTATTCCTCTGTGGTGATCGTTGATTCCTCTGAATGTCAATTTCATTAGAATGCTTCCACTGTGACGTAGGATTTTCTATTTTATTTTTGTACTTTTGTAAGTACCGTACTCGAGGTGTACTGGAAAATGAACGTACAAAGCTCGGTGAAAGGTGAATACAGTTTCGTTTCGTTACACCCGCATGGTGGAGCGTTAAATCTTCACCGTTAATTACTCTGCAGAAGAGATTAAATGCTTCGCGGTCCTTGTCGCCCGGATGGAGTTCAGAAGCGAAAGGAAAGGTTACCCTTCTTTTGTTTTTATAGCGCACAGCGTTCCGTCGGAATTCTAGCTGTGACGGTGAAAGCAAGATTTTACGCTACACTTCGTTATATCTTAAATTCCCTCAGAATTCCAATCCAAGGAATTTCGTTGTCACGTAGAAATACCTTAAGGGGGAGACTGGTGTAACTAGTTGAAAATCGAGGCATTTGTCGAGAATTGTTTTTAAAGAAAGTATTTAATTGATAATTCTGAAACTTTCAGGATATTGTATTGTCAGATTAAGGTAGATAAAAAATTTTATTAAAAAAAGACGGCAAATAACAGTGCCTAGTCCGTTGGCGACGCAATTCTTCCGCGGTATTCATCTGAAACCAACAATTCAACAATTTTTGTTTAGTTTATCAGTGCACGCACAAATCGTGTAAATTTATAACTTAAAAGATGCAAAATTGAACGAATGGCGGCCTCTAGAAAAAATGTACACTTTTTCCAACGAAATTTTGACTTTAATGTGTAAATAAGGTATTTATTTAAACAATATCATTATACCAATAGCTAAGCTCTGTGAAGAAAATGTTCACAAATACGAATTGTAAAACTGTCTATATCTGGCTATATCCGCTTTAATTTTTCAAATTTCGTTTTACAGCTTTGGGAATTTATTATCGCGATGTTCAGCTATTTATTTATGCAAAAAAAATCGGTTTCTTCGCCCCGTTGCACCAGGCTTCCCCTTTAAGGGGGCCGTCTCAGTTTTGTTATTGTCTGTCTCACCGGGCCTTGAATGTGTGCGGACGGTCACACAAAGCTAAGTTAAGCGTGTACGTATACGCGTGTAGTAAACAAACCGTTTCAACCGTCTTTCGTCCTGGAATCGGCTAGAAGGAAGTTTTTGCGGGTACAGTTACCTTCAGTAAACATCTGTGCAGGGTGGTCTGGTGTGTTTGAACGCTAATAAGCGCTGTACATTGAAATAATAATGAATTTAAGAATCGAAAATTGACAGAATGAAGCTTCAAGGCTTCTCCGTCGGTGGCGCTAATGGTGTACTGTAGCTACGTAGCACCAGCGTGACGTATAAATTCATTATTATTTCAATATACAGTGCTTATTAGCGTTCAAACGCACCAGACCACCCTGCACAGATGTTTACTGAAGGTAACTGTACCCGCAAAAACTTCCTTCTAGCCGATTCCAGGACGAAAGACGGTTGAAACGGTTTGTTTACTACACGCGTATACGTACACGCTTAACATAGCTTGTGTGAGCGTCCGCACACATTCAAGGCCCGGTGAGACTGACAATAACAAAACTGAGACGACCCCCTTAAATGATATAGCGCAAAGAGTCGTTTTTTAGTACAATAGATATGACTCGAAGTAAATGAAACATTCAGTTGACAAGCCAAGTAAGTAAGTTCTATTTCTCACTTTTGTGAAAAATGACCTTTTGTTTAATATTTTATAAAGTATCTGATGAATATCAAGAAACAAATATTTTAAAAGAATATAGTTAAGCTACAGATTCTATATAAATTAACAGGAACATTTCAACTTCATTTAAAAATATTTTATTGTAAAATAAATCATTCTAATACTTTTACTATAATAACATGTACTTGCAGAATGTTGAATATAATGTTTTATTCGCCTGTTTGGTTCTACAAATGAAACAAAATAAAATGTTTTAATGCCGAAGGAATTCGTAAAAGAATCTTGGAGATTCACAAGAAGAAAATTGAAGAAGCGGTATGTAAGTAATTTATTGCTGCAATTTCCACTTAATTTAATTTGTCTTTGTTATCACCTGCAAGTTATAATTTTTCCATTAATATATTGTCCTGATAAAGTTACTCAATAAACGAGGAAATAATTTAAACAGAAACAGGTTTCAGTTGACAGTTTCGGTCCAGCAGCAATTTATCTGTCTCTGTATCACAGGTACGCCATCATACTACATTCCGACGTAGAGAAACATGAATTTCATTCATTAGCGGTTACTAAACCGTGAAAAGTGGAATTACCGTTATAGATGTGTCAACAATCTCGAATTAAATAACCAGGTGTTTTGAATCCCAAGCATGTCTTTCACTTTCTCATGTCTAAAAATAATCATATGTTAATAAATAATCAGTTAATAATCATAAAAAATAATCAGTCTTTTCATTTATCTTGCCATGAATATTGCATTTATCAACACGACGCAAATAAATATTCCGTATAAAAGCAGAAAATATATCTCACCATCACCAATTAAACAATAAAAACTTATATAACTAACAAGTTCAATTTACTTATCTGACATTTAAAAACGAATGTAAAGCCCCTTTTATAGCTAAACGAGAGTTATCATCAATTTTTAACCAACTTCAAAAAGGAGGAGGTTATAGATTCGACCCGTATGTATTTTGTTTTATGTTTGTTCCCTCATAATTCCTCAGTATATGGACCGATTTTGATGATCTTTTTTTTATTCGAAAGAGGGGTTGTCCCATCCTACACTGCATCAATATTGGTCCAATATTTTGCTAGGTCTGGTTAATAATAAAGGCTATTGTCACCTAATTATTATTATAGGCATGTTGTGCCAATATATATATATATATAAAACTAAAATGTTAAATATAAAAATTTAAAAAAAATTAAAACCGACTTCAAAAACCTAAAATTGCACTAAAAAGTAAAAAATAATTTTTCCCTTATTTAATCTACGACTCTCATATTTTTTAACTCGGTGCCTAAAAATTTTCCCTGTGTAAATCTGACACCGACTTAAAGAATATGAAAGTCGTAGATTAAATAAGGGAAAAAATTATTATTTACTTTTTATTTCAATTTTATGTTTTTGAAGTCGGTTTTAATTTTTTCAAAATTTTTTACAATATTTGAAAATTTATACTACATACTAGCATACACTCTCACTGAAAAGTTGGGAGTCACCCTGTGAGCTAAGGGAAGCTGAAAGTGTCTCGTTAAATAATTTTAGGTGGCTCTTTACGTGCTACGATATTAAAGCTTATTAAAATAAAGCACACTGCAATCATTACTTTAATGACAGTATCTTAATAAAACAATGGCACTACCCGCACACCAAGGTACCCTGTTCTCCGAAACGTATCTCTGTAAATGAGGACAAGTAGCCCAGGTATATGTCACGTCCCTTTCCCACCTCGGAGTTTAAAGTTGCCAACTTTAATATTAATATAGTTTGAAGCAGATCGCTTCATATCCTCGCCACTTTGGCAAAGTTTTGTGTGCCAGGGTCCTCTCCCGAGGACCATGAAGCATCGTACCTTCGTATTTCGTTGGAATCTCGTAGGGCGCAACCAGCGTGCTTTGATATTCGCGATGTTCAGACAGAATATGGGAGCCCTGTTGTAGTCAACTAAAATTGCGCAGCATTTAGTTATTATCCTGCCTCCGAAGGCTTCTCGAAGGCTATCTACGTTTATTTCTGCAATGGTGGCTACTTACTCGCCAGCAAGTCTAAGGGACTTAAATTCTTCGAGTTTTCTTAAACTTGTTCTTCCTCCTCGGTGTAATCACTTGCCATCCCATTGGACTTTGAAGAATACTCGATGGTCGATGGAAAGGCAAGCTTTGGGCTTCGAACTGAAGTTCGTCTCGACGGGGCTTGAAAATTGAGTCTGGGAATACTTGGAGCTGGAAGTAATTTCGAATGAATCTCTTCAGCCTTGTTCATTACTCAAGCAATAATAATTTTCTTGCTAATTGTGGAAAGAAATTTTAGGGTAGGTACGTGGGTAATTAAATTATAATATATTCAATTTTATGATTGCAGTTGGGTGTTGATAGGTGTTTTTGAAATAAAAGTTTCTTATAATATTTTATAGTTTGTGTGTTTGTATTTTATAGGCTTATAGTTGTGTGTGTTGTATTTTATAATAGTGTGAAAGTATGAGTTTGGTTGATGATAATGAGCAGGCTAGATGGTTTTGGTTAGAAACAATTTATAAGAGAATTATTATACAGTAGTCATCAGAGTATTTCTCATTCATTAGTGAAATGCATAATTCATGGTTTATCTTTACCTAATTTCTTCATGAGTATTTGTTTGAATTAAGAATGCAGGATTTGGTAACTACTTTTGTGAAAGGGAAAAGATTAAAGCTTAGAGTTTACAGTGGCAAAGAAAAACGAGAAATTAGAGACTGAAAGTTCGAGTTTTTAAACGTTCTTCCAAGTTTCCACTTTGCACGAATTTGCTGTCTCGGCCTATGCCCATAAATCTACAGCTGGATATGTAAACGCTTTGGAAAACCAAAGGAGAATATGGCTTTATGGAAATCGTGGATTTTCAACTGACTGCTTGCTACTGTAACGCTTTGTGTAAATAAAAGTTCTGCATTAATTTAGTATTTATTCCGAGTAACAAAGGAAATGCTGAAGTAATTGGAGGGTAATAATAGTATTAAACAAAGCGAATTTAAATCACAAGTGTGGTGTAATATTTTATTAACATTTAATTTTCCTATTGAAATGTTTATACAATCATATATTTAAAATTCATAGTTGCATTTTAAATATTATACTATTAGTTGTCGTTAACTTTTTTAATGCTCTTCGTGTCTCAGAACCGATTTTGTATTATTCTAATATATACAAAGATTACGGAGATTTACGGAGGAGTTAGTTTTAAGGATTTACGGAGGAGTTAGTTTTATTCTATTTATAGTAAAAAATTTTAAAAAAATTAAAACCGACTTCGAAAACATAAAATTGCACTGAAAAGTAAAAAATAATTTTTTCCCTTATTTAATCTACGACTCTCATACTTTTTAAGGCACCTATTTAAAAAATATGGGAGTCGTAGATTAAATAAGGGAAAAAATTATTTTTTACTTTTTAGTGCAATTTTATGTTTTTGAAATCGATTATAATTTTTTAAATTTTTTTTTATTATAAATAGAATATAACTAACTCTTCAGTAAAAAAATTAAAACCGACTTCGAAAACATAAAATTGCACTGAAAAGTAAAAAATAATTTTTTCCCTTATTTAATCTACGACTCTCATACTTTTTAAGGCACCTATTTAAAAAATATGAGAGTCGTAGATTAAATAAGGGAAAAAATTATTTTTTACTTTTTAGTGCAATTTTATGTTTTTGAAGTCGATTATAATCTTTTTTAAATTTTTTTTATTATAAATAGAATATAACTAACTCTTCCGTAAAAAAATTAAAACCGACTTCGAAAACATAAAATTGCACTGAAAAGTAAAAAATAATTTTTTCCCTTATTTAATCTACGGCTCTCATAATTTTTAAGGCACCTATTTAAAAAATATGGGAATCGTAGATTAAATAAGGGAAAAAATTATTTTTTACTTTTTAGTGCAATTTTATGTTTTTGAAATCGATTATAATTTTTTAAATTTTTTTTTATTATAAATAGAATATAACTAACTCTTCAGTAAAAAAATTAAAACCGACTTCGAAAACATAAAATTGCACTGAAAAGTAAAAAATAATTTTTTCCCTTATTTAATCTACGACTCTCATAATTTTTAAGGCACCTATTTAAAAAATATGAGAGTCGTAGATTAAATAAGGAAAAAATTATTTTTTACTTTTCAGTGCAACTTTATGGTTTTGAAATCGATTATAATCTTTTTTAATTTTTTTTTATTATAAATAGAATATAACTAACTCTTCCGTAAAAAAATTAAAACCGACTTCGAAAACATAAAATTGCACTGAAAAGTAAAAAATAATTTTTTCCCTTATTTAATCTACGACTCTCATAATTTTTAAGGCACCTATTTAAAAAATATGGGAGTCGTAGATTAAATAAGGGAAAAATTATTTTTTACTTTTCAGTGCAATTTTATGTTTTCGAAGTCGGTTTTATTTTTTTTAAATTTTTATATTTAACATTTTAGTTTTATATATAGGTATTGGCACAACATGCCCAGGAGATATGCGCGTACGTACATACTATAATAATAATTAAGTGACAACAGCCTTTATTATTAACCAGACCTGGCAAAATATTGGGCCAATATTGATGCAGTGTAGGATGGGAACACCCCTCTTTCGAATAAAAAAAAGATCATCAAAATCGGTCCATATACTGAGGAGTTATGCGGGGACAAACATTTAAATTATTATTATTAACCATAACTGGCCAAATATTGGGCCAATATTGATTTTGTGCAGGACGTGACCATCGGGGCATCGCCCTCTTTCGATTAAAAAAAAGATCATCAAAATCGGTCCATATGCTGAGGAGTTATGAGGGAACAAAAATAAAAAAAAACACATACCGGTCGAATCTATAACCACCTCCTTTTTGAAGTCAGTTAAAAATTACTCCACTTCTCAAATATTACTGTTTTCCATTTTTAGAATTTCTCGTATTTTCATGCTTTCATAATTACATTGCATGGGAGATTAACGATAATAACATTATAACAGGATGCAACATTTGCTAAACTAAATATTAACAATACCTTATTTTCGTAACACAATTTGTATAATGAATTTACCAATTCTGTACACAGTACTGCTATTATTTGCGCAATCAAACAGAGATTATTGATCACTAATTGTTCCTTTAATTTATACAAGAATGATCTAATTCTTTTTTCTGCGTGTTGTGTGCGAATGTCAAATGATCGTTACATGGTTGCAACACTTATGATACCGGTTATGCAATGATTAGAAAGCGAATCGACGACACGGTTTCTTACAATGCGCCACTGAGTTGAATCCTATTACATACATTTCAATTTGTATTATCCCCCGCCTCTCATCCAGCGAAATTTCTTGCGGCACTCGTTTAGCGTTACATCCGGATGTGCAATCACCCCGGTGACTGTATAAATTTTATGAAGTCGATGACTCAATCACTTTTATGAATATCATTGATATTTGTTAATATTTCTTGAGTAAGTACAAGGCTCTTAAACTATGCCAGTGTAAATGGTAAATATATGAAAAAAATGTAAGGGAAAAGTTTCACTATTTTCTGCAAGCAACACGATTGGTTAATGTCAGCTTTTCAGATTTGCAATAACATTCAACCAATGCCGGTGACCTTTCATTTTTTAAATGGAAAGCTATGCTTTTTTTTTATTATAAGAAGGTAGTGTCAGGATGAATTTGAAGATATAAGATACAATAATAATTAGAATTACGCTAGGCCGTGAATAAAAGATAATTTGACGGTTTCCAAAAGTCTGACGCCTTTTGGAGTTCATGATTTACATTTAAACAAATAAAAAGTCTCAATAAATATATATAGTATGTTCTCACGGGAAGCTTAATAGCCTTCTACAGTGGTGGGTCCGTATTTTAACTAATGTAGAAAAGTGAATTTTCTACGCGTAGAATAAGACGTACTAAATAGCTTAATTTTATTACGTCATGTATTTTATGTATAAAATCATATTGTTTGAAAAAAAACGTCTGTGGAACGCCATAACCTGCATGGACACATCGTAGATCATTAAATACAGAACTGCAACAACACACTTATCGTTGGATGATGAATTTTTCCAACTATCTAAAAGTAGACCTGTATCTTTGGATTCCACACTGATTATTGATTTTTTGTAATCTTGAAATTTTGTTGCACACCAAAGATATGAAATTTACTAAAAAATTTCAAATTATTTATAATTTTTACAATTACAATCCAATCTTTCTTTTTAAAGGAATTTAAAATATTGTGCAGGAAAATTCAATGTAATAGGTAGAGGTTAATAGTTTGTATTTGAATTTTTTACATCGAATACATTTTCTACATTTTATACAATTATTTACATTGTTTACGCGTGTCACGTAGTAAATTCGATGTAACGTAGTAAACCCACCACTGGCCTTCTATATTTCAGGACATATGTTTGCTAAGAATTTTTTACTAATTTAGGTAAGCATTGCGAGTTCTAAAAATTTGTAATTCTTTTTTTGGAAATACCCTGTAATATCCTGAGTTGGTTAATTAATTTTCTGCGCCGCTTGAGCAGAAAAACGTAATCAGAGCTCCCTGCAGCATTCCACTTCAGGATTCCGTGGATCCTTCATTGGGATTAAAGGGAAATACTTCAACCCCGTAAAAGCTGAAATACTTCATACGACTCTAAGGGAAACCCTGGCTCATATATCTCTTTTTTCAAACCACTTGTATACACAGAAGCTCGAAACATGTTTCTTTATCTCCTGGCTGATTTTACGACATCACTATTTTGCTTCCACTGTGAAAGATATTAGTTTACAAGCCACTCGAGCGTGGCCCAAGCATAGACAATGGAAGGGATGTACATAGTGGAGTCGTAAAACCAGCCAGGCGTTAAAGTAAGCATGTTTTGTGCGTTGGGTCAAGAGGCTTGAAAGAAATATGGGGAGACAAGGGCCCAAGCCTCACTTGGGGTCGTAACCTCAGCTCTCATTCAGTTCCCATTATGTAATCCCATTGAAAGATACACGGCACCCTAGAAAGAATGGCCTGTATGGTTCAAGAAGTACCTATGTATACTCAATGAGTCACATAAGATCCATGTACTTTTAATAATTATTCTAGATTCTGCCAAAATAGCACAAAAACAATAAATCTTTCAATAAATTCATTTCACATTTATTAGAGTAATTCAATTAAGTAGAATTTCTTCTTTATTGACCTGCATAATTTTCAGACAATTTGAGACTTTGTACCTGTAATTAAAAAATTCAATTGAATCATCTGTAACTATCGTGGTTTCTGTCAGTATGAAATCTACGTCGTGGAATGTGTTCTACAGTGGGTTTAGAAAGTATTAATACACCCTTTAAAATCGCATAACTTTTTCAAATTAATTCAAACAACTTGAGTTTTTTTTTTGAGAAGCTAGAGGGATTAGTTTGCTAAATGATGTGATTCGTCGTTTTGAAAAAAAATGAACATGGTGGGAATAGCAAAAAAAGTAGTAAAAGTCGTTTTTGAAACTTTTATTTGTGAGCCTGTAATGAAAATTCAAAAAACCCGTTTGTAGATTTCAGTAAGTTATATACGTGCCTAAAATTTCACCAAAATCGGTTAACGTTGCTCTGAGTTATGAACGCTTAAAGATCGCAGAATAAGTTCGAAAATCGCTGATTTTGTGAATTTTCGAAAAACGACTTTTACTACTTTTTTGCTATTCTGACCATGTTCATTTTTTTCCAAAACGACGAATTACATCATTTAGCAAACTAATCCCTCTAGCTTCTCAAAAAAAACTCAAGTTGTTTGGATTAATTTGAAAAAAGTTATGTGATTTTAAAGGGTGTATTAATACTTTTTACACCCACTGTATACTTAGAATTTCGTATTAATATTGCAAATTCACACTTTACTAATAATGGGACGTCAAACAATTGGGCATACCGTATAGTGTTACAGGATTTTCAAACAAGTGTCTTTTTAACCGACTTCAAAAAAAGGAGGAGGTTATGTACTCGACCCGTGTGTATTTTTTTTTTATGTTTGTCCCCTCATAACTCCTCAGCATATGGACCGATTTTGATGATCTTTTTTTTATTCGAAAGAGGATGGTGCCCCGGTGGTCCCATCCTACGCGGAATCAATATTGACCCAATATTTTACCAGGTATAGTTAATAACAATTTATGTGTTTGTCCCCTCGTAACTCCTCAGCATATGGACCGATTTTGATGATCTTTTTTTTATTCGAAAGAGGATGGTGCCCCGGTGGTCCCATCCTACGCGGAATCAATATTGGCCCAATATTTTACCAGTTATAGTTAATAATAGTAATTTATATGTTTGTCTCCGCATAACATCTCAGCATATGGACCGATTTTTGATGATCTTTGTTTTATTATTTATATTTATACGAGTTATAGTTAAAAACTAAAAAGTTGAAAATAAAACAATTTAAAAAAAAATTAAAATCGATTTCAAAAAAATAAAATTGCACTAAAAAGTAAAAAATAATTTTTTCCCTTATTTAATCTACTACTCTCATATTTTTTACGTCGGTGCCAGATTTACACAGTGCAAATGATGAGACACCGACTTAAAAAATATGAGAGTAGTAGATTAAATAAGGGAAAAAATTATTTTTTACTTTTTAGTGCAATTTTATTTTTTGAAGTCGGTTTTAATTTTTTTAAAATTTTTTTTGTTGAATTTTTATAATATTATAATCGTACCTATGTCTTCAGATTAAATTTCTTTCAAAATGTAACAGTGATTTATTCCACGGCTGCTGTGGCTCGCCCTTCATCCAGAACGGCATTGTAAACCACGTAACTAGCAATCGTGTTTACTCGATTTCCATAATGCACAGCAAACGAGTTGCCTCGCGTTGTAATTTATTGCGACGACCTTACTTGCAAAACATGTGAATCGTAGATAAATGCATACAGTTAGCGGGTGTGTGACGATTTGTTCTGGCATTGACTGCCATAAAGCAATGGGTGTAATATTCATTGCAAGTCCAATTAACAGCGGGAATAATAGTGGATTTATTGACGAATATGCTACTAAAATTGCTGGCAATCATTTTGCCCTGTCGCAGTACCCGCCTTCCAACAAAATATTTTTCTTTTAATGGCAAAATGAAATTTTATACTGGCTAACAAGATTTCTCGATCTAAATACATTTAATTGAATGCTGATTGGGGAAATCTAGAGAGAGTAGCTTATGCGGATGAAGAGCAATTTGAAAATAATAGTAATTTGCAATTGTGAGGATAAAGAAAGCTCCAGAAAATATTAAACATTGAACAATGTCCAGTATGGATTATTATCCAATATGCATTTATATTTCAATACGTAAAATTAAGTTCCTTTACTGAAATACAGTTTAGTAAAACAAAATGACAGATAATATGATTTGAATCTCGAAACTGTGTTTCACAGTGGCAAGTGCTGTCTGAAATGAAATGTATTTTTGCCAGAGAAACATTTAAATTATATATGAATAGCATAAGGGCAAGGAGTTCATTTAACAAATTAAAAGAAATATTTTTCATTCAAAATGTATTATATCTTTGTATTAAAAAAATATTTCTCTACAAAAACTATAAAATATATTTTTAATTAAATGTACGGTTCCTTGATTTTTACCATACGATTTTCTACATCAAGAAAATAATTTTTAGTTTTGTTGCATAATTATATGTACATTAATCTTTCGATTACAGTAAATATTCTCTAATTCTTACAAATAGTTTTACTCTTAGAAGTGCATATTTTTTTATTTCAATATATTCATTTTTACTGATTGGTTTTCCTGAGTCGAATAACACTTTTTTACATTGACGAAACTTGTAATTGTAACCGAAATAAATATTTATTTACATTACATTACTAATATTAAGAAAATGCGTTTTCTTAATATAAGTAAATGATTTAGCATAATCCAAAACATACTGCTTATTTTAAGCAAATGTTTATGTAACTTCAGTAAGGCTCTTCTAAATAAATGCAGTACTCAAATTTAAGTAAATAAATCTGTACTCTAAAAATAATTTACTTACATTAAAAATATGAAATAAGTCGATTAAAAAAAATTTGTTTGCTTGAATTAAGCGCATTTTTTTCTCAGTGTAATTATTTAAACATCTTTTGTTGCCAAAAGTTTCTCCAAACCATTTAATAAAATAATGGATAGATCGTGCTATTTTTTCCTGTAGCTATCCACAGTTTGTGAAACATGTAAAAACATTCTGTTTTGAGGTAATTTATTCCACGAGAACGCGGTGCTTTGTCTTGGTTAAGTGACGAATGTAATTAGATGCGTGGAAATTGCGTCCGACTACCTTCTTTCCCCCAGTGCCTTTCTACTTGTTTCACCTTGAACACCGGCATTTCCACAACAGTTGCGGGGCTATTATGTACAAAGGGGGGTTTCAACGACCCTTTGTCATGAGTTACTCGAACGAATAAGTGCAATAGCCGTGCGTGAAACCCTATCTTCCGGCCACCGGAAAATGTCATGAAGAACGTTATTGCTCTCCCGCGCAAATGCATCCTGAATGCGTTACGGACCAAGTAATCGTCTAGATCTGATTACTCTCACTTCAATTTTACCAAAATTTCATTTACAAAGCTCAAAATATTCTAGGCACTTCTGAGCATTCCTTAAAAGAATATATGTCTACAAGAGACATGTTTCATTTTGTAAAAAAAATATTTTCAATAAGTCCTTCGAAAGAAAGTAAAAAAAAAGAACGTATTTAAAGGGAGTCTGAAGTGTTTTTTTTACGGTTTATAGCTCTCCTTATTAAATAATATTTGAGGAGAATTCTATTTTACTTCACTACACTTCAATTTTACCAAAATTTCATTTACAAAGCTCAAAATATTCTAGTCACTTCTGAGCAACTCAAGCATTCCATAAAAGAATATATGTCTACAAGAGACATGTTTCATTTTGTAAAAAAATTATTTTCAATAAGTCCTTCGAAAGAAAGGAAAAAAAACCTATTTAAAGGGAGTCTGAAGTGTTTTTTTTTACGGTTTATAGCTCTCCTTATTAAATAATATTTGAGGAGAATTCTAATTTACTTCACTACACTTCAATTTTACCAAAATTTCATTTACAAAGCTCAAAATATTCAAGGCACTTCTGAGCAACTCATGCATTCCATAAAAGAATATATGTCTACAAGAGACATGTATCATTTTGTAAAAAAATTATTTTCAATAAGTCCTTCGAAAGAAAGTAAAAAAAAAAGAACGTATTTAAAGGGAGTCTGAAGTGTTTTTTTTACGGTTTATAGCTCTCCTTATTAAATAATATTTGAGGAGAATTCTAATTTACTTCACTACACTTCAATTTTACCAAAATTTCATTTACAAAGCTCAAAATATTCTAGGCACTTCTGAGCAACTCATGCATTCCATAAAAGAATATATGTCTACAAGAGACATGTTTCATTTTGTAAAAAAATTATTTTCAATAAGTCCTTCGAAAGAAAGGAAAAAAAACCTATTTAAAGGGAGTCTGAAGTGTTTTTTTTACGGTTTATAGCTCTCCTTATTAAATAATATTTGAGGAGAATTCTAATTTACTTCACTACACTTCAATTTTACCAAAATTTCATTTACAAAGCTCAAAATATTCAAGGCACTTCTGAGCAACTCATGCATTCCATAAAAGAATATATGTCTACAAGAGACATGTATCATTTTGTAAAAAAATTATTTTCAATAAGTCCTTCGAAAGAAAGTAAAAAAAAAGAACGTATTTAAAGGGAGTCTGAAGTGTTTTTTTTACGGTTTATAGCTCTCCTTATTAAATAATATTTGAGGAGAATTCTAATTTACTTCACTACACTTCAATTTTACCAAAATTTCATTTACAAAGCTCAAAATATTCTAGGCACTTCTGAGCAACTCATGCATTCCATAAAAGAATATATGTCTACAAGAGACATGTTTCATTTTGTAAAAAAATTATTTTCAATAAGTCCTTCGAAAGAAAGTAAAAAAAAAAAGAACGTATTTAAAGGGAGTCTGAAGTGTTTTTTTTTACGGTTTATAGCTCTCCTTATTAAATAATATTTGAAGAGAATTCTATGAAAGTGAACCCTTATAATTTTCATGGAAATATTTTTTATACCCCAAACCGTAGTTTCGCTTGCCGCTTCTTTTTCATGTATTGAATTTTATTCATTCGAATATGGAAAGCGGTTGCTAGGGAAGGATACAGGTAAAAAGCTGCCTGAAAATGTTCGTTTGCGATTGAAATTTAGCAATGAAAAGCGAGGTACGAGCACACATCATTCTGAGCCGCTGTGAAATAACTAAAAAGCACGGCGAGGCCCTGGCCACGGCATGGCACATCATTTGACTGACCTTTTATTATGCAAGTACGCTTCGCGTAAGTAGGTCAGATATGGAGGGCTGGATGATGCGCTCGGACGCATAAGGAGGGTAAGAGCACTTACGTTGTTCTTACATCCGTGTCCTCAATTGTTAATGTTCCACGTCGGCAGTTGAGTACTGGACGAGATTCACCAAGGCATTTGCGTCAGTAAGGTAAAAGACCCAATACGTGGACACGTCCCAGTAGCTGGACACTGGTGCAAAATACTGATTAGTACATTTAATACCCGCTTTATCGAAAAAAAGAACTATTTTATTAAATTATTCAAATATTTAGTAAAATATATTCATATATATATTTGACTAAATATTTGAATAATTGAATAAAATAGTTCTTTTGCACCAGTGTCCAGCTACTGGGACGTGTCCACGTATTGGGTCTTTTACCTTACATAGTGTTCATTCGAATGTCCAAATCCGTCTGAACCCTTAAAAAGACCAAGCAACAACTTAGTTGGCTGGAAGTTTAATGAATATTAATGTAATAATTATTGAAAAATTAATTATTTACCACGACTTGGTAAAGCAAATTTCCTTGATTAAAACTTGTGATACATATCGTTGTACGTCACTGTGACATACTTTTATCTTTGCATAATTAATTGAAGTGCCTTCCATGCTTATCTCTGAGAAATTAGTTTGTTAATTAACTATGTGTTTAGTTTAAGTCCGCGAGTAGTTAAGGAAAGGTTTTGGACTTTTGTCAGGCGGAAGATGGTATATGAAATTGTGTGCAAGTTCAGTGGTTTGTTATAAATTTTAAAGCCCTCCCTTCGCAGTTCAAAGGTAAAGTACGTGTGAGCGTGTCGTGTTGCTCGCATTGTGTTTGATCGACCGTATCACTTCCAAGCACGTCACGTTAACCTCGCCCCTTTTACGCAGATTTCATTTCCCTCCGTTTGTCATTCCCCTGGTTCATTCCCCTATGCTCATTACGGCCCTCGTGAAAGTAAAGTCGTTTCTGTTGGGGGTGAAGTTTTCAAGTACGTTAAGCACGATGGTCACTGTTACGTCAACGAAAGATCAGTGACGGTATAAAGGTGGATTCATACATATCGGTTTTGTGACGTTTCAGTGCCGGGGCATTCCACGCGAACTCAGACACTTTTCGGAGTAAAATTTCGGATTTTGGTGCAACTTGGATATGTTGTAGTCTTTAGGGATATATAAACATTACTCGAAGGATTTTTGAAAATTTCAAAAATTGTGGAAGTTACAGCTCTTTGAAATATAGTGTTTACTATTTTTCCAAAAATTATAACTGTTGAACTTAACCAACCGATAAAAATGACCTTTTGGGTGCTTACAGTGGAGATATAAGAGTACCTAATAAAAATTATTTCACTGAAAAAATACAAGTTTTTGACCATTTATTTTGCAATTCTTGTAAACAAATGCAATTTTATAATTGAAGGCAAATTTTTAAAAATTTGAAAAAATAGGAGGATATAGCCCTGTTTGTCCTCTTTATGATCGTGTTTGGAAATCGATGGACATTTTAAAATTGGCCAAATGAAAATTAATTGAATGTAACGCTGCGTCAAATTATTAGAGCGCGCTGCACTGAACCTTCCTCTTTCAAATGAGACCTCACCCAGCCCAAAATCTTCTCATATAAGGACAAACAACGTAATTTCCCAAACCCATGTTTCGGGCCAGATTGTGTCGGTATACAGCGCGCTACATTACCCGTGTCTACCCCCTTAACAAGCTTTGTGTCAAAGAAAAAGTCTCAGCTACAATTTATCTCTTTGTAATTAAATGAAAAAGAAATGCTTCATTTTCGACAAAAACAACTGCCTTAGACTTGAGTGTCTCAGTCGACGAAAACGTCGTCTTCTTTTGTTAATTAAATATGTACTTATATATAGTAGAATATTAATTGAATTATCTTCTGCCTCCTTTATTATTCTAGTTTTAATCCTCTCACAATCAATCACAAAAGTTATTGGAGCTCCTTCTTATTAAAATATTTTTGTAATTTTTAAGAGTGAGGTGTATAATTGAAGAAGTGTGAGTGGTTTAAGGGTTGATTATTTTAATTTGATAAAGAGTTTTCAGTCGATTTCCAGTTTCTGGAAGAGAATGCGATTTTAATTAAAATGAATTTGCGAGTTACCCAGTTTGTAGCGTTTATACCACTTGTTCTGAGAGTTTAAAAGTTTCACCTTGATCTGGTATTTATATTTGCTGCTGCCTTTATTATTCATTCTAATTACCCTCATTAATATTTTATAAACCTTCTGCATATTTTAGACTTACTTTCTTATATCGTAAATTGTTACTTTCCCAAATCAATCCACCACATAATATTCATGAATGAAAATTCTGACAGGTAGATTTATCCCGCAAATTGTCAAAGATAGTGTGTACTAATTACAGTAATTACCTTATATCAACAGTGCTTCGTGTAATATATGTATTATCATATTCGATTCGAATCAAATTCCAAGTTGCACGATCTCGTATCGCACCCTATAATATACCTACCCATCCTTACCCATACAGCACACTTCGTTGCAGCTGTATTGCAGGAACGTTGCTGCAATATTGCGTTGTTGCAGGTTGCATTGCAATATTGTAGGAACGTTCCTGCAATATTGCCGTGCATTATGGGAGTGGCAATGATCCTACAATATTGCAGCAATATTGCAAGAACGTTGCCGTGCAATGTTCCATTGGCAACGATCCTACAATATTTCTGCAATATTGCGCGCACATCAAAGTGCAATGTTCCATTGGCAACGATCCTACAATATTTCTGCAATATTGCGCGCAAATCGATGTGCAATGTTTCAGTGGCAACGACCCGGCAAAATTGCCTACATATTGCCGTGCAATACTATAGTGGAAATATTGTAGAAAAAGTACAGCAATATTCTGAAGCAACTATGACTTTGACGAAATTTGAAATATGACGTCGAGTAGATTCTACAGCATGTTTCATTTAATTGGATATGCTAGAATTTCTCGTTGGCCGTTTTTATTGCCGTTTCGTTGCAGAATCATTGCCGGAACGTTGCAGGACTACATGTTTGCAATGCTGCCGCAAAATTGCAAAAATACACAGCTGCAATATTGCGAAGGCGGACATAGGACTGAACCTGCAACGTCTCTGCAATGTTATGGTGCAACATTGCAATCTTGCACCGCAATATTGCAGAGACGTTGCTGCAATGTTCTACTTGTGACTGCGTGCATCTCTCAATATTTTCGATTTTTCCAACTGTCTCCACAATCTCCAATAGGGTAGATGTCCCAATTACTGCCAGTGTCCCAATTACTGTCACTTTATTTATTTTATGTAATAAAAACGTAAAGTATGAAAAATGTACATAATATGTTATTATTAAACGGAGATTCTGATTTACATAAAAATAAAAAAAATAAAAAATCATATGGACAAGACAATTTTTTAGGTGACAGTTATAGGTACACTAGGATCGCTCGCGAATTTTAATTAATTATTAATAAATTCTTCATATTTAATTCATAAAACTATTTTTTTTTAATAAAAGAGATGTTAAATAATATTATGTTTCAAACTGAGACGATTTTTCGGTTAACCAACACGTGAAATGATTAAATGAAGTTCAGTTATAATCTTAAGGTGGCAGTAATTGGGACATCTACCCTACACATAATTCCAAACTCACTCCTAACGCCATCCGTCCTAAATCTCGTTTCACCTCATCAACCCCTCTCCTATTTCCAAAACCTTTAAACCTATTTCGATGCATTACCAAGTACATACTTGCAAAGTTACTATTTCCAGAGCTACCAGACTCGTTCTCAGTCATAATTTACTCTCTCGTCCAGATGTACTCCAACATCTTAATACTAATCAAAATGGTCAGAATAGAACGTCCTGCTTTGCGAACTGATAGTTTCGTATTCTCCTTGTGACCATTGCAACCGCAATGTCGGTCTGCCCAGTTATTGGTTAGACTTATTTCGAGCAGTCCCGCATTCGGTTTGCCCTCCACCAATTTGCATTGGTAAATTCATGCTTGAGGCTAACAAAGGCCTTTCGCCTAACCAAGCAGTATGTCCACGTGCACACCGACCGGAACACGTGTGTATACACCCCGCGCATCTATGACACGTAGTATACACGACGAGCCCCGCTGGTTCTAGCCACCTATCCACCTACTTGTCTCTGGATCTATTGACGGATCCGGAGTTGTCCCAATTTCGAACGATACACGCAGATCACAGGGAATCCAGATTCCTGGGCTCCGCGAAGCTTCGTTACCCCAGACCGCGAGGTTTCATCCTTGGCCTAATTGCATCTGAAAGTAGGGTGAAGGTGAATCTATACGTGGCTTCGGTGGGGTAGAATCCCTCTGATGTATGCATTAGGTGTCCCGTTTGATGATACATTTAGCAGCTGGTAGAACGACGAATAAGTGGAATAATTTGGTGTATGATTGGTTCGTATGTAAAGTCTGGCAGAAGTAACGCAATTTATTAGAGTTGAAAAGGGTAGGGGAGACCGGGGCTGGTTGTCCCAAGGGGTAGGTTGACTAATTGTTAATAACTTTGCACTAGGGTTTATACAAAAACCGACTTTTGAAAAAACCGGTTTTCGAATTCCACTATTCCCAAAAAACCGGTTAAACCGGTTTTCGAATTTTCACAGAGAATATGTAATTAAAATAGTAAATAAATATTCGTACTCACTTCAATAATGTTCAGTTTCCTTAATATTTGTGGAATTTTAAAAATATAATAAAATATACTCTATCTATACAAAACCAAATAAATAAATAAAAATTAAATTAACTCAAATCCGTACAATTTTTTAATTCGTTTAATATTTATGGATATACAAAAATATAACACAATCCCATAGACTGCGTACAGAACCAAATGAAAAGAAAAGACTAAACTAAAATTCTCACAAAATATCAATCTTTTACAATGGTACGAAATTATAAATCGTTATTCCATTTAGTATTTTTCTTCAGAAAATATGAACTCATGAAGATTAGTTTCACAGTAATAACTAAACTGTTACCTACTACAATATACTACAATAATTAAATAATTCATTTAAATAATTAATCGGTTTTTAAAAACCGGGGTTAAATAACCGGTTTTAAATTATGAAACCGGTTTTCGAATTTTTCAAATTCATAAATAAAAACCGGTTTTTAAACCCGGTTTTTAAAAACCGACAAACCCTACTTTGCACCGATGCACAGTGGTCTCAAATCCCGAAAACGTGGCCAAAATCTCAAGTATTATTCAATTTAGGCAAAAATCGGTACCCTGATGTTTCTGAAGTCGTTGATTACGAATCTAAACTTAAAACTTTGAAAAACAAAATGGCGAATCCAATATGGCGGAGGACTATACCCATACAGCACACTCTCGTTGCAGCATAGTTGCAGTATAGTTGCGGTGCAAGATTGCAACGATTCATGCAACGTTGCCGCAACTATGCAGCAATAATTCTATGTCCGCCTGCTGCAAAGTTGCACAGCAACTTTGAGGCAATTTTGCACAGCAACTTTGAGGCAATTTTGCACGGCAATTTTGAGGCAACGAAAAACTGTTAAAAAAAAATAAAAAAAAGTTATCGGTTACGACAGACTTGAACTTGAACTTCTTTGATGTAGATTACTGTAGATGGTATATATATTGATTACTCCGTACGTTAAAAACACGTACCATCAGTAAAGTAGATTCTGACTTATGCTTGGACCTGATTAAATGGTTGCCTTCTCCGACATATATTTTATATTTTAGTTCATTATGCAGGATATCCGCGGGAACAGTAAACACCTGGATATTTCCTAACGTATTGGAGATATAAAAGAAATTATTTACATGAAATTGCATGGTTGGAGGGGACAAATTTACTGGAGCAGACGATTTTTTCTTGTATTATTATTTCACGAGATACGATGATCAATTTTTTTTTTAAACGGAACTCTTTTTTTTAACAGATCACTTGATAGTGCGTTTCCAGACGAATTCAATAAAGTATAATGTATACACTTTATTTCAGTCGGTTTTGGAGATATTATGATTTAAAATTTGCTAACGCCGCAAAGCTGTGGCAAAGTTGCGACAAAGTTGCGGCAAAGCTGTGGCAAAGTTGCGGCAATGTTGCGGCAAAGCTGCGGCAAAGCTACAGTACATTATTGCAACGTAACTATGCAGCAACTATGCAGCAACAATTCTATGTACGCCCCGTGCAATGTAGCACGGCAACGTTGCAGCAACCATACATCGACATTGCGCTGCAACCATGCAACATCACAAGGTTACTGCAACCATCCTGCAACTTTGCCGCAACGAATTGTGCTGTATGGGTAGTAAAAAATTGTTGAATCTACTCGAATGTCAGTACCCTGATGTTTTTGGGATCACTGATTACGAATCTGAACCTATAATGTTTATAAACAGTTTATAAACAATTGAAACATATAGAAGAATTCACAGTTAAGGGGGGAAGCCACTGTGACGGTCGAAAATAAAGGCTATTTTCAAGACATTCGTTTATAATGAAATGTAGCTTTCTACGAAAAATCTTTATTACCAACTGAAAATACATATATTTAACTAATATTTTATGCTTTGAGATTGAAATTTTTTTCGGTAGTATGGCCACAACATACGATAACGTTAGGCTCTGCACAAAAAAAAATACAAAACGGATGCACGTATAACTTTCCAACAATTGATCCGAATTTAAAATTTCCAACGATTTCATAAAGTATATTTCAATAGCTTCAGTTGCACGTACGGGTTTAAAAAAATATTCATTTTTGAAGAAATGGCGGACTTACACAGTAAGTCCCCGCCGCGGGGGCCAAGACGTGCGGTGGGAGAAAAGAGGCGTTGCCTCTGAAAATCGGCCGCCGCGTTCACTTAAATCCCAGGCCTGCTGTATGGGATATCGCGATTTATAACACAAAATCGGAAAACAGCTGAATTTCCAGGGGTTAATTTCACCCCCTTAGAGTGATTTTGGGCGGAAAAAAAATTGCGTTGTAATCAGAAGAAAATCCCTTACATATCCACAAAGTTTTTTTTGAATTTTCGAGTTCGGAATGTTCCCTTCTTAGAAAATTGGCCCACATTCCAAACACGCCCCGTTTGCTCTCCCAATACTTCACACATTTTTATCTCTACCAAATGATCAATCCTCCACGGCGAATCATTAACACTTAAACGGATAACGCAATACATAATACGCATGTATTTGCACAAGGCGAGGAGTAGGCGAGAGACATGATCAGAAGTAATAACTGCAGGGGCGCTAATTGGTATTCCGTGGTACTCCCGTGACTCCTCTATCTGCCCGGCACGATGAGGATGATAATGACGGCAATGGCGATCTATGACGGCTGGAGATATCAAGATACGCCTACTCAATAAACCCGTGCCAATCAGTCTAATTGTTACTTCCAGCGAGGGGGGAAAGTTGCAGCATCGTCTGTGAAATTTACCCTTGTCCCAATAAAGATCGCCTACTTGTGCATCGTAACGGGATTACCCAGTTTTGCCCTTCCTGCGGCTGGGCAGTTGCAAGTAATAGGATCAGAGGCAGGAATTAAACCGCTGTGTCGTGTTTACTCATTCATACGTTGAGACTAAAGCGACCCGCAGATGCTCGAGCACAGTTGTCCATCATCCTTGACAACCCATGATTGACTGTTGCCCGAACACTTGAGGCGCCAAGTGGGCTAACTGCACACCCGCAGTGTGTACCTAAACTCTACATGTAATAGGGCTGATAGTGTCGGCGCGTTGTAACAACGGTGGTAGAGTTAATTGCAATAATTTTAGCGTTAACAAGCGATGAGGAATCTTCAGTTAGGGGAGAGTGGGGTAATGACGAACACCTAAGCGAGAAAGCAAACAGAACGAAAACTATGTGAGATACGAATTTGTTTTTTATTTATAAACATATCTATCTGTTTTCGGCGCACAGGTTCGGTCAATTTTAAAACAATAAAAAACAAGCTATTTAGGAAAAATAACACTACCTCCTGTCGGTGTTTTTCCCCCTCCATTGTTAAGCATAATTGGTCCGCACGCTGGGTGTGACGGCCAGTTTTTTTTCGCTTTTTTGGGGATTTTTTTTTGACGAACCATGAAAACACAATACGTTGAAATTTTTACTACATATTTATTAACATTTGAACAGTTATTCAGAATGTTTAGAAGTTAAAATATGGAGTGGAATTGACTTTATACAGATCAGTTGCGAAAAAAATTGGTCCACAGCTGACATGATTCCGGCTGTCCTGCTCATCTGAAATCAAAAAGTCAAACAGCACATTAATTTGTAGACATGTGGCTATAGCCGGTACCAAAATGAAGTCAAAATATTGGAAATTGAAACGATTTTCGTCATTGACGAAATCGTAACTTCATTTTCAAAACTGTGCCAAACATTAAATTTCCAATATTTTGACTTCATTCTGGTACCGGCTATAGCCACAAGTCTACAAATTAATGTGCCGTTTGACTTTTTGATTTCAGATGAGGAGGACAGCCGGAATCATGTCAGCCGTCGACCAACTTTTTATTCGCAACTGACCTATAGAAAGTCAATTCCACTCCATATTTTAACTTCAAAATATTCTGAATAACCGTTCAGATGTTAATAAATATGTAGTAACAATTCCAACGTATTGTGTTTTCATGGTTCGTCAAAAAAAATTCCCCAAAAAAGCGAAAAAAAAAAACGGCCGTCACACCAGACGACCCTCTTAAATTGACAATGGATGACTATAAAATAACGGGCAGAGGATTCTGTGGTTCTCCGAATACATTTACAATAATTTCAACTTATAAGTGTTAGCATGTGACAGAATTTAATGCCACGGGGAACAGAGATTCCGTCGCCCGGAGTAATAAAAGAAGAATCCACGACCTGGTTCACGCGAATGGATGAGGAAGCGTTGGTCGTCATTCTTTCTGCGCGACAGACACGTGGGCTCCGCCACGGCATCTCATTATTATTCTCGGCGCATAGGCACAGCCCCGGCGACTATTCAATGAGAAATAAAGAATCTGGTAAATCTTTAAGAATGACGCGAGCGGGAATACCAGCGGTATTAACAGTAATTGCACCAGTTAGTGGCGCCCAGCGGGCGTCTCTTAGATTCGCGTGACTTCGTCGCAGTTTGATTTTTATCCAAAATGTATCTGCATTGGACGGAATTAAAATAATATTTGGTTAGAACTACAGTCTGCTTTAAAGTATTTTAATAAATCGTTGTTGTGAAGAATATTTCAAATTTATGTATGAATCTTTTTCAATGATAAGAAAGATCACTATTCGTATATAGTGTTCCTACTCGAGAATTCTTCCTCGAGACTTTTTTGGAGAAATTTTCTAATTTCTAATTTCTTATTTCTCGAGAATCTTCAGTGTAGGAAAATTATTATAAATCCCCTTTGTTTTCAGACATGAATTTTCAGTTAGTTCAAATTCTGTGTTAATTATGAACATATAAACACATGGTAGAATCAGTGATAAATGCTAATAATATATACGAAGAATTGCGCGATTGTTTATTAACTTTTCTCTTCCTATCGCCGATGCTCTATATACAATTAAACCAACATCCACTCAAAGTGAAAGAAATTTTTCTGCAGCCGCAGATTTTGACACAAAAAAAGACGTAGATTGGCTGACGCAATATTAGACGCATTGTGCTTTTGAAAAATTATTTTAAAACAAAAAAGTAATGTTTCATCTTGCTCACATTTTATACTAAATAAATAAATTTATCAATTATATTTAGTATCTCTTTTTCATTTACACAAGTTTGTCTAAGTTCGACACGAATAAAAATTTAGATAAATATTATCAACATTAATCCAAAAATATAAATTTTGCAAAATTTTTTTAATTTTTTTAAAGAATTTTTTTTAAGAATTCTCGAGAAACATAACCTGATTTCTCATTTCTCGAGAAGCGAAAAATATCGAGAAATCAGGAACACTATTCGTATATCAACTATATAAAGTATATTATTTTTTTGATAAAACTTCTTCAGTTTTTGACGCTTAAGAATAAATTTATTTGCCCTTGTGCCAATCACATTCTTGCGACGAAGGTAACGTATCTTTGTTGCACGCGGAATAAGTAATTTCCCATTATTTTTCATTTTCTAAAATCCAAATCGATACCCGATACGTGCTGTGATAATGCATACGCTACAGATGTTCCACCGGCAGGGAAGGCATAGTCGTAAAGGAAGCTTCTTGGGAGAAGTATCGAGCAACTTTTGGGGTGGCTGACACTCGAGATGCTCCATTTCTTGGCTCGGTTTTCTACATCAGTGAGCCTCGTTAAACTCCCATTGGGCCTGTTCCAACTTCCTGCATGGCGTAAAAGTGACGATCCGCGTGTGGACGGACTCGCGTACTTATGCACGCGCACTAGCATCTCCCGGTTTTTAAGTTACGTCTAACATCCTGTAAGGCATTTAATTCTCCCCATATCTCAAGTAGCATAGTGCTTTTTTTATTATACGCGTTAACCAGTTTTTCTGGCTGCTTCCTTAGTTCGTCCACGTGATTGAAATAACTATACACAGGCAACTGATGGTCAAACTATAACCTAAAGTATTTTTAATTATTAAAGTGCGAAGCAATAGATTTGTTCAAGAACACTTTATCTCCGGAATGTAATTAGTAGTTAAGCTTACGAAGTACTCCCAAATGGGTTGGTTAAATTTTAGTAGCGTGCTTTCTTACTGATATTAACGATAAGAAAAATATTAAAACTGCGGATAGGTACATAAAGTTGGTTTATTTACATGTAGTAGATAACTACTATATATCAGTGGCGCATTTAGAATTTAATCTCGGTGGAGCCGAGTGGAACGGATAAAAACATTTTCAATGCAAATTCGATGAAATTCATTGAGCGATTATAAAAATTTATTTGAAGAATAAAATCCAATTTCCTTTTCTTTTTATAAAGCTCTTGAATTACTTCGGGCGTGGTTACATTAATCTCCTTTTTCCTTTTTCTTTGGGGGTGCCAACCCGCCCCCTCCCCCTCTGGATGCGCCACTGTTACTTATTTTTATTTATACATTTATTCTGTTTTGGACCTACAATGCATTACATGGAAATGGAGCAATTTCTGTCAGTATGACTATAGGGTTTTTTTTTTACATGTAGGAGTCGTTTTGGTTCGCGAGTTGTATTTCGGACACATCCACGGATTTTCTAACTTGATACTTTTTTTTTAAATTTACGCTGTCTATATGAACTTTAAATATTCAAAGTTTTAATATTGTAATATTTAAATAATATAATTAGAATTTCGACCGTATTTGTAGAATAGTTCTAATAAACGAGAGTGATATCGTCGCACTATTTAGTTCGGTCAATTAAACATGTTTAAATAACATGTTAAATAATATATCAAAAAAACATGTTAAAAACATGTGTTTAAAACATGTTAAAAACATGTGTTTAAAACATGTTAAAAACATGTGTTTAAAACATGTTAAAAACATGTGTTTAAAACATGTTAAAAACATGTGTTTAAAACATGTTAAATAATATAATTAGAATTTCGACCGTATTTATAGAATAGTTCCAATAAACGAGAGTGATATCGTCGCACTATTTAGTTCGGTCAATTAAACATGTTTAATTTATATTCTATAAATACGGTCGAAATTCTAATTATATTATTTAAATATTATTATATTATTTAGTTCGGTCTTATTAAACATATTTAATTGACCGAACTAAATAGTGCGCCGATATCACTCTCGTTTATTGGAACTATTATAATATTTACTTACGGACCGCAGAGTGTCTTATATGAAAATGCTCCTAAATGCATGAAAACTATAAAATATATAATTAGTTATGAACAGGGAAAATCCGGGGCTGTCGGTACACCTAACATAAAATGGCTATTAAAACTAACACCGATATTATTTATTTTATCAGAATAAACATATATTCAGAATTTTATGATTCGGAAAAACTGGTTGTTGTGTGCTTTAAGACAATATTTACTGAAAATCGAGTTGAAAACTTTTTATAATAGCTGCGGACCATTTCTCCTGAGATGGCCGACGTAATTATTCATTCAACTATGTAGCTTCTAGAGAAGTAAATGGTCTACGATTTTTTACTTATATAGAGTCTGAAATATAGCAAATGTATCAACTTCCCTGCCGTACCCTAATATTTAATACTAGAAGTTATAATTATATCAGATATTGCACTAACATACTAATATTACGACTATAATATGAGGCAGTCAGAGCAACAACGGACTAACCCACATTTTTTTCGAAATTGAATTAGTAGCAATAACATATTCCAATAGGCTCTACTAACCATATAAAATAGGGAAAAAAATTTTTTTTTAAGTGGGTTGGTCCGTTCTTGCTCTGACTGCCTCATATATAGAACCACCTTGACTACTCGGCTTCGCCCGAAATTTGGATTCTGATTTTATAAAAAAACAATTCTTTTTTAGATTTTTTTTATGAAAATGCTCACATTCATCTAGATTAGTCAGGCATAATGAGCTGAGGCACAATTTATGATCCCAGAGTTTATCGTTCGATAGTTTTTAGGCGACAGACAAACCCATAAACATATCGAAGCTTTTTGCTTTGTATATTAACCGGTGAACTGGCACGGCTTTTTTTATTATTCGTGCCCAAACTGGCAACATCGAAAACTTAAGTGAAACACAAAATTATTTCATTTGATCATATATGATACAGAATTGGCATATTTGGCAGAATTGGCCAGATTTTTTTTTGATCATATATGATACATTGACAGAATTGGCCAGATTTTTGTTTCATCATATATGATACATTGACAGTTAATCGGTTAAGATTATTTCAGCAATTTAGTAACACTTAAGGGGAGGTTCTGGTCTAGAGCCCAAAAAAATAGGTGATATTTAGGAATTAATTAAAGGAAAACTACTATATATAATTTAATGGGACTTTTTGCATTGTATTAAGGATGTCTTAAATTATAGAAATATATTTTTTGTTTTATAATTAATCATTGCAGACAGCCCTGGGGAGTCGTTAAAGTCAAGGCGTGAAAAAATTGATCCAAATCGGTGGGACCTGTATCTCCAAAAGTTGTTAACCGATTCGACTGAAACCTTTTTTATTTTGAAGATTATTCATTTGGCTAGGGTGGGGGGGGGGGGGGCTAAAAAAAATTACAAAAATGACATTTTTTTTAGAAAATAACGACACTTCAAGTGTGAAATCACATTTTCCTTATATTTTTCGTCCTTTCATCGCCTTTGAAAATTATAAATTTTCAACTTTTTGCAATTTTTTTTAGATCCCCCCTAGCCAGAAGTATATTCTTCAAAAGAACAGTGTTTCGAGAAAAACGCATTTAAAGTTTTACGTGAGTACCGAGTAGCCGGGTGTTACCAATGCATTTGCCGCTACTCAAATGCCTATAACTTCGGGAATTTTACGAATTTCTACAAATCCTTTTAAACACGTTTTCCTAAAAGGTTGAACATTCGAAAAATGAAATAAAAAAAAATCGACATTTAGAGCAGAACCTCCCCTTAATGTGTTACTAAGTATGAGAACTTAATGTGTTATTAAGTTCTCACTACTCTGCTCAATATTACCCCCGGTGGGCAATTTATCGAGTGGCTTGCCGAAAGATCCTCACATGCAAGAGCAGACGGTGTCGCATCGAATTTCTTCCGATAGCTTTGCTTCCACGTCAGACAGTTGGGCGAGCATCTTCGTGAGAAAAAATTACCCGCTGCCCCTGCCTCGCAACGCGTGGGAATATCAAGTGCGCCCATAGACTTCGTGGGTATACTTGAAATACGATAGCCAGGAACGTTACTCATTGGCCGTCGCGCAAATTGGTATCGACGCAAGAGGATAATTTCCCAGGGGCGTTAACCTGTGCCTTACAACCTGGCAATACATCGAGAAATCCTGACGACGAGCAATCCCATTGCTTCCGCCGGGTACGATAATTTACATTCACCGCGTGATGTCTTTTGTCTGGGATTAGAGGGACACGTAACCAATGAGCCTTGCTGTCGTCTCGATTTTGCTCCGTCGAATTTCGAATCCTCTAAGCCCGTATTAAAAATCGTTATTCCTCTTGCTTCGTATCACATTTTCATTCGTTCCAGTGAGCATTGTTAATTATAAAGATGGTATTTAATCAGCAGGACCAGAGAAAATGGAAGTAGTGACTTTCTTCGAGCATGAGATGTTTCTTCCTTTTTTTAAATGCCTTGGATTTTCTATTTCGAAATTTTTAAATTGCGTTATTTTTTGTTCCTTGCAGTATTTTATGTGGGGATATTTTTGATTTAGGGAAATTATTATTATATTTTCTTAATTATTATTATAATTATTATATTAGGTTAAGTTAGTCTTAGTTGTAAGTTATTAGTTGTTAAGGTAATATAAGGGTAGAGGATGTGAGGAATTGTAACCCTGAGGGGTGAAATAAAGAATTATATATGTAATTATTATATTTTCTTTGATTTAGGGAAATCATTTAGTATTTTGATAGACGTATGAAGTTTATTATATCTACGTACGCATCATTCTTTTTTTTATATCACTTAGAAACATGGAAAAATTATTTAAATAACAGATCTACTAAAAGTTACTTTAATTTTAAATTATTCGTCGAATATGTTTTTTAACTTTATCTCGATATTGGAAATTTTTCCTTAAATAAAAATTTTACCCATTTCTGGATGTAATATCTATGCAAGCTTCGACGGTTTAAATTGATCTTCCTTTTTAAGAAATTTACCGAGAACGATTTATTTGATCCAATTTTTCTAAAAATGCCTGCCAAGTCGCCGGATGAATGACGCGTTTCACTAAATTAGTTAGACTTCGTTATAAGCACGGACGAGTAAATTCTCTGGGAAGTGAATCTACAGCGTCCTCCATTTTCGTCGCTCTTATTGCTCAACTTGTAAAATTAGTCTGCGTCAATAATTGTCCTCTCCCGTCCTGGATTTCGATCAAGAATGCTGGGACGTCTCTTTCCATCGGAATCCTCCATCCGCGCGTTCCGACGTTCCGGAAATTATTTTATCCTTCTTGCGCCTCTCCATTCCGCCGACGACGTCTATCCAACTTTGTCTCTTCACTTCTGATCGTTACTCTCCCACGTATTTCAGTCGCGTAAAATTTCCACACCCTTCACGGACGATTATTTGTACCTATATTGACGTGCCGCCCCTGAGAAATATTTTCCACGTAAAATTCGAATTTCTATCAGGTTGCAGCTTATAAGGTTTCGGTCGTACGCTTATACCAATCGGAACTTAAATTTCAGTTTTGTAATTTAATATCTAGTTTCAAAATTATCTATTTTTTTTAGATAAAGTTGACGCTTGAACAACGCGGAGTTAGGAACGCCGACTCTCCGCGTGGTCGGAAACCCGCGCATAATTTTTGTTTTTTCAAAAAAATTGTTAGATATAAAACACGTTAGAGAAAAGATGTTATTATTATTATTATTATTGTTATTGAATTGACGGGAGAACCCTTTGGAATACAAAATTTGAACAAAGTTACAATAGGTATAGCTTATAGTAAGAAGAAATAAATAAAATAAAATAAACAGAAAATATACAGGAAAAAAACTTAACAGTCAACAAAAAGCGCGATAAACCAAAACAAAGATAATGATAATGACACTTAACATTTAACATGTTAAGTGTTAAAAGCTGTCGCAGAGAGTGAGAGGTCCTATTCCGTCTTTTTTTCGAAAGACCACACCGCTGGATTTTTACCAAATTCGAGTAAATTAGAAAAATCTTTTTATAAAATTATTGCTTTGATATACAATTAAAAACAGAACACTAATTGAAAAATATATATTTTCACACAATAAGTAGTTATTGAGTGGATAAGCTTTTATTTCTATTTTTGGCGAATTTTTCAAATCTGTAATTAGTAACTTTGTCAAAACAGTAATGAATGCAGGCTTAAAATTTGCAACAAAAAACTCATTTGTTATCGGATTAGCATTAAACGTACACCACATGATGTACACTTTTTTTTACATATATTACTCGTCATAACTCAAAAATTGTAAAAATGGAGTTGCACCCTTCTTGCTACAAGATCCTCATGTCATGGCTTATTTATGTCACGCGCCATCTCGCTGTTTCTCAACCCTCTCACTCCCTGCGATGGAAATAATGACAAGCTGATTAGACTGATCCTAAATAAGCACCCAGCTGGCCTCGGAATATTTCCAAAAAGAAAATCCCCCTATAACTGGACCCGCGTCTTTCAAGCGTCAGCTGTACTGCTGTTTTCAAAATATCTACAGTTCCAAGTCGGTGTAACAACGTGGTACCGACACGATGGCTGTGCTGCAAATGATGCACAACGAGCACGTCAGGTATCGTGGAGACAGTTCTGTAATGAATGGGTTGGACGCGGCATAGAAACTTCGTGGCTAGCTCGTTTGTCTAACTTAACGTCGTTTTAGTTTCTTGGATAGAAGCGCAAGAGTTGGAAGCGACTAAGCAGAGCCTTGCATATTTTAGTATTATAATAAACTTCAGCCTTTACTTTTTATTTTCGGATTACAATAAAATAATCGCATTTTTTCACATTAGCTAGCGTAATTTTGAAAATGTATTGCTGTTGTAGGGAAAATTTATGATAATTCTATTGATTAATTTTGCGTTTTAGGGATTTTTTTAAAAAAGTATCTTTTGTTTTAATGAACACAGTACCTACTCTTGTTTTACTGTAGATGTGCATCCTCATGGAACACCGTCTTTCCCAATAATCGAATCGTTTCACGCAACGCTTCCGCAGGATCGATTTTAATGCTTTTCCGAGGCAGCAATGTCAATACGTCCTATTATCTCCGCGTTTCAAATCCAAGGATTTACGTCACTCCCAACAGCTCTGTCTCCTCGGCGCGGATGCAGTTTCATTCAGCGTAACGAGTTAAAATGCAGGGTGGATTCAGCGCGGACGAATGTGCTGGAAACGAGCATGTAACGCTTGTAATTTAATGCATGACGATAGATCGGATGTGTCGGGATTGTATGCGCTCTCACATGCGCAGTCGGTGGGACATATATAGGGAAGTATTTGGAGCGTAGTAAAGTGCTATGTAAATCGCCACATTTGAAAGTCCAATCTGCCAAATCTGTTTTTCGCTAGTCATTACAGGGCCTTACGGACCCAAAGTGATCACCCATCTTGGTGACAGTGGCAATCCTATTTTAGGGAGCAATTATGTGCATTTGCCATCAGAACTAACAAACAATTCGAAATGATTAGTTGTAATTTCGTATTAAACTTACTTTTTGTAACAGTGCATTTTCTGATATTTTTGTGATTTTTATTGTAATACTTATATGTATTCTCCTTTTTATTTTTGATGGGTGTATATAACATACATAGATATATTTTTATATTATATTATATTATATTACATTACATTACATTACATTACATTACATTACATTACATTACATTACATTACATTAGATTACATTACATTAGATTACATTACATTACATTACATTAGATTACATTACATTACATTACATTAGATTACATTACATTAGATTACATTACATTACATTAGATTACATTACATTAGATTACATTACATTACATTAGATTACATTACATTACATTAGATTACACTACATTACATTAGATTACATTACATTAGATTAGATTACATTACATTAGATTACATTACATTACATTACATTAGATTAGATTACATTACATTAGATTAGATTACATTACATTACATTACATTACATTACATTACATTACATTATATTACATTAAATTATATTATATTATATTATGTTATATTATATTATAGTGTATTATATTACTCTGATAGAAACAGATATTTTTAATTGTCAGTACATACTTCTAGGCCACTGGAACTTCCTGTTTTCCAAATTATTATAAATTTTTTCTAAACCTTTCAATACCACAACTAATACCTTCTGCGACAATAGAATCCATTTACCATGCACAGAAACTTCCATTTATTTTAATTCATCTCCCCCGCGCTAACGTCACCGTTTACAGAACAAAGGGGAAAATTTCAGGGTTGGAAGCAAGCAGACACTTAAAAAAATAATCTACTTGAGACGCTGCAAAGTGCTCGCAAAGACCAAGGGGGAGCCAGTAAATGGTTGTGGGAAGAGAATTGGCCTTCGATCTGCCCACAAAGTCACCCCCTAGCGCAACGTCCAAAAGCTATGCTAAATTCGTCGCCAGGCTATTGAATTTTAATAACCAAGAGCGCTACCTCTGGTCGCTGCTTTTACGACTTATATTTATTCCAGCAACTGTACTTGCAATTTGTAAGGCGGTTAGCAAGCTCCGTGCAAGCCGACGCGACGCGTTCAATGCCTCTGCTCTCTGGCCGAGAGACTAAATAGTTTGTTCGCTGGCCCATTACCTACCTCTTTCCTCAAGGAACGTGCCACTGGTTCCTTTTTCTAGTCCTCAGTCATTTACTTCCCTCGGCTTTCTTTGCCGCCCGTAGCAGGTTGTTCTAATTCCGACACTAGCTTCCCCATTGCCATTATCACCCTTCCCTGCCTTCTAAGACCGTTCGCAACTGGACTAATGCCTGGAACCCCTGGCATGGTAAGCACGTTCGCGTGTCTACTACATTCTGCGTGCCACAACCGACACCATTCTTTACTCACCACTCTTTTTATATCTGGCGAAATGTTCCTCGGATGAATGAAGATAAAACATTTTCAGAGGCCACTGTTAGATGCACCTGTATCGTCGTAGTAGCTGTGCCCATTACGTTCGTTCTCTCCTGCACAGTTTTATTCTTGTTCTTTGCTTTGCTATCTTGGCTGAAAGGGCTCATTAATTGTGAGCGTAATTGTTGCCAATTTAATTGGCTGGCCACACCTACTCTGCCGCCCTATTTCTGTCCATGCTTAATTAAGATGTAAATAATTCACCGAAGTGTGCATAATTGAAGACTCCTTGTAGAAAACACTGCAAGTGCCATAGTTAAAAGAAATAAATTTTTATTGGAAAATGTACTACGTGCCGGTGGTAATACTATAGTGTAGAATTTGATTTTTGGCACTTAGAGTGTTTTCTAGAAGGACTCTTCAATTCACATTGGAAGAATTAAAAATTGAGGAAATCTGTATAAAGAATACGTGTGCATAGGTAGAAAATTGCTTTACTTGTGCTTTTGCATTTCGAGTATCTGGAATAGATACAAATATGAAATCGATTTTTTATGAAATTTTGAATGGTTAATGAAAATACATTGACATGCGTGAAATTAGAGGCAAATAGAACTAGAACTTCCTGTAGTTTCTTAATACGATAATTTAGCGTTTAGTTAGCAGTATTTTTAATAAAAATGAAAGGATTTTATATTTTCTAAATACGTCATACAGACATATAAAATAAATAATATTGCGTTAGACCACGGTCCCCATTTCCTTCGATTTAAGTAGTACAGTAGAATTGCTCAATAATATATCAGACGAGTGCGAAGCAAAATACATACGCGCGTGGAAATACGCCCCACATATTGTACGGAGTAAGCAATATATTTTTAGGCACATTTTAAAATAAAAGTAGGGTAAACCAACCAGTGAATGACCGAATTGTTGAATGAGAAGCCCAGTAAATGACCGCATATTTTTATTAAGAATTGTACTTATAAATGTTTATTTAATACGCATAACTAAAAATATGGGATATTAAAAGTGCAACTACACTTCATTTATACACATATAGTAATTTTTAAATTTATAATTTATATTTCTTTCCCTAATGGTCATTCACTGGTATGCGGTCAATTACTGGTTGGTTTACCCTACGAAAAACATGTGAATTATACAAAGTGTATATTAGGTATATTTATTTGTCAATTCTTTCGTTCCTACCCATACAGCACACTTCGTTGCAGCTGTATTCCAGGAACGTTGCTGCAATATTGCGTTGTTGCAGGTTGCATTGCAATATTGTAGGAACGTTCCTGCAATATTGCCGTGCATCATTGGAGTGGCAATGATCCTACAATATTGCAGCAATATTGCAAGAACGTTGTCGTGCAATGTTCCATTGGCAACGATTAGAGCTCCTTCTTATTAAAATATTTTTGTAATTTTTAGGAGTGAGGTGTGTAATTGAAGAAGTGTGAGTGGTTCAAGGGTTGATTATTTTAATTTGATACAGAGTTTTCAGTCGATTTCCAGTTTCTGGAAGAGAATGCGATTTTAATTAAAATGAATTTGCGAGTTACCCAGTTTGTAGCGTTTATACCACTTGTTCTGAGAGTTTAAAAGTTTCACCTTGATCTGGTATTTATATTTGCTGCTGCCTTTATTATTCATTCTAATTACCCTCATTAATATTTTATAAACCTTCTGCATATTATAGACTTACTTTCTTATATCGTAAATTGTTGCTTTCCCAAATCAATCCACCACATAATATTCATGAATGAAAATTCTGACAGGTAGATTTATCCCGCAAATTGTCAAAGATAGTGTGTACTAATTACAGTAATTACCTTATATCAACAGTGCTTCGTATAATATATGTATTATCATATTCGATTCGAATCAAATTCCAAGTTGCACGATCTCGTATCGCACCCTATAATATACCCATCCTTACCCATACAGCACACTTCGTTGCAGCTGTATTGCAAGAACGTTGCCGTGCAATGTTCCATTGGCAACGATCCTACAATATTTCTGCAATATTGCGCGCACATCGAAGTGCAATGTTCCACTGGCAACGATCCTACAATATTTCGGCAATATTGCGCGCAAATCGATGTGCAATGTTTCAGTGGCAACGACCCAGCAAATTTGTCTACATATTGCCGTGCAATACTATAGTGGAAATATTGTAGAAAAAGTACAGCAATATTCTGAAGCAACTATGACTTTGACGAAATTTGAAATATGACGTCGAGTAGATTCTACAGCATGTTTCATTTAACTGGATATGCTAGAATTTCTCGTTGGCCGTTTTTATTGCCGTTTCGTTGCAGAATCATTGCCGGAACGTTGCAGGACTACATGTTTGCAATGCTGCCGCAACATTGCAAAAATACACACCTGCAATATTGCGAAGGCGGACATTGGACTGAACCTGCAACGTCTCTGCAATGTTATGGTGCAACATTGCAATCTTGCACCGCAATATTGCAGAGACGTTGCTGCAATGTTATGGTGCTGTGTGGGTAATACTGTAGGTATATAGCAATTGACAATCAGGCAATGATTATAATACAGTGAAATTTTGTTATTTAACGTTGATTGGCAGGGGTATTTGTATGGTCTTGCTATACCATAATTTGTGCACCACATATGGTACACTGTATATCTAATCTCTGACGCCACGTGCACCAGAATTAGTATACACCGAAACTTACACACTCAATACTGCAAAATATGATTAAATAATTAATGAAAGTTAGTCTGTTAAGTAAACATTATTAGGTACTTGACCAAGTATTTCATCGAGGCCTCAGAGCTTTGGGACTATGTATACGAATAGTTTTCTTATAGTACTGTAACACTCATTGACAACACTACTGTGTACACAAAAGTGGTATTCTTAGCCGTGAACATCAAGGGCGTCCATAGACTTTTTTCCAGGGAGGAGGCAACTCTGGGGTGACGGTAACGAAAAATATAGTAATGAAAAAACGAGTAGCCATCTTGTTTTTTTTTAAATCCATTTTGTGGTGCCAATTTAATTAAAAATTTAATACTGAAATTTAGTATAAAGTTAATAAAGATCAGTTTTTAAAAACATCAGTTTTTTTCTCAAACCCCAGGGGAGCGACTACCCCTTTTTGCCCCTCCCCCCGGAAGCCCATGGTCAACATATTAATAATAATACATTTACAGACGAATTATACTTCATAACTTTATTACACGTTTTCTTATAAACCCCATAATCTAATTGAAAAATAAATATACTAACCAGTTATATTTTCTTTTTGTTTCAGGTAAGTTTCATCATTTACTGGGCACGGAATTATATATTTACTTTCGTGCAAAATGATTTGGTAAGTGCAGCAGATCGTACATAACACTGTGCGTTTAATTGCGCGTGAGATTAATTCAGTATACATATATTAGTCGAAATTCACTTCATCTCGTATAATAATTGATTTACTTAGTAAACATGATATTTCTTTACGTTCCACCTTCGAAATATGCATGCAATTCCCTGGCTGGTAGGGTTCCGAGTTTTAAAGAGGGTTCATCACTGCCAAGAATTCCATTTTAATTGTTCGTCCTGTACCTACATCAGGACACGACACAGATCGAAATTCCATGCAAGTCTTTCGTTCCATCCATTTCCCTCGCGTATTCGTTTGTGCTTACTTCGTAACGATGTCGAGTGTCTATTTAATCTCTTTGCAGAATGAAAATAGTTATTTGTAGGTTAGATGTCCCTATTACTGTCAGTGTCCCTATTACTGCCACTTTATTTATTTTGCTTAATAAAAATGTAACGTATAAAGAATAGTGTACAATAATAATATTATTATTAAATTTGGACTGTTTTTCTTATTATTAATATTATTGTTGTACACTATTCTTTATACGTTACATTTTTATTAAGCAAAATAAATAAAATGGCAGTAATAGGGACACTGACAGTAATAGGGACATATACCCTATATGGCATTATTACAATGTTAAAATATTATTTAAGTTATCTGGTTATTGAATTCCTTCAAATGTTTCGATATCCTTAACTCAAATGATTCCTCAAACACGCAAATTTAGATATGCAAATCTTCACCAATCTTTCGCTAATTGGAGCGACTGCAAACGTGACGTTTTGGTATGACATCCGTTAAATTCAGACCAGAGCTACTAATTTGCGAAGCACTTGCAGTACTAATAAACGTCAATAAGGAAAGCTGTCGCTGCGCTAGCAAGATTCAATGGTATAAAAATAACGATAAATGGTAAAATTATAATTATAGGGAACACCGTTATTTTTATACGATGTGTCATATCATTCCTGATATTTGACTGATCTCTTTTGAAAAACCACTGTCACGTATGTAGCACATACTTTACGGCGACAAAATAAATATGATTCACCTTTTTGAAACTTTAGGACCATACTGCACATGAGACATCCAAAACGCCAACTGCTTTTTCAAACTAGTTAAAAATGGGCATTATCTATCTATCTATTTATATGTATAAAATCGTTATATCACTCACTAATTCATCAACGTTCAGCCCAAATCGCTGATCCTAGAAATATGAAATTTGGAGGGTACCTATATTTCATTTACGATGTAGGAGCTCGATAAAACGAGATTTTTTGATATTCCATTCCCAAGGTGATGAAAAGGGGTGAAAAGTATTTTTCTCGGACTCTTTAATATCTCTTAGGCCCGATTAGAATATACCAACTTGGTTTTTATTTACAAAGGTTACTTTACACAAAATTACTAAAAAAAAAACAGATGTAAAAGTAATTCGTTTTAATTATTCTATTTTGCGAATATCAAACAAGACTGCTGAAGATGTATTATGGTGTACAATATAGAGGACAATTTTTCAAATACACGGTTATAACGAATGTGCTAATCAAAGTACAGAACACAGCTCGCTTAAGGGGAGGTTCTGGTCTAAAAGTCGATTTTTTTATTTCATTTTTCGAATGTTCAACCTTTTAGGAAAACGTGTTTAAAAGGAGTTGTTGAAATTCTTAAAATTCACGAAGTTATAAGCATTTCAGTAGCGGCAAATGCATTGATAACATCGGACTCCTCGGCACTCACGTAAAACTTCAAACGCGTTTTCCTCGAAACAGCGTTCTCAAATCGGTGGGACCTGTATTTCCAAAAGTTATTATCCGATTCGACTGAAACTTTTTTATTTTGAAGAATATACTTTTGGATAGGGGGGATCTAAAAAAAATACAAAAAGTTGAAAGTTTATAATTTTCAAAGGCCATGAAAGGACGAAAAATACAGGGAAAACTGATTTCAAACTTGAAGTGTCGTTATTTTCTAAGAAAAATGTAATTTTTGTCATTTTTTGTAGTTCCCCCCTAGCCAAAAGAATAATCTTCAAAATAAAAAAGGTTTCAGTCGAATCGGATAATAACTTTTAGAGATACAGGTCCCACCGATTTGGATCAATTTTTTGACGCTTTAACTTTAACGACTCCCCAGGGCTGTCTGCAATGATTAATTATAAAACAAAAAATATATTTCTATAATTTAAGACATCCTTAATACAATGAAAAAAGTCCCATTAAATTATATATAGTAGTTTTCCTTTAATTAATTTCTAAATATCACCTATTTTTTGGAGCTCTAGACCAGAACCTCCCCTTAAACGTAATAACACTTTTTATTACTAATCTGCATTTGAATGTTTACATACGATCATTGAGAAGTGTTTTGCCCGGTTTATTACATTGTAAATGCAACTAAGAGGGATGTCTGTAAAGCAGCAACGGAGCGTTAAATGAACGAGGCGTAGGCGTGGGTTTTTACAATTACCATTTGCCACAGCATTATTACTCCTAAGTCCTATGTCTTAAGTTCTAACGCTTTGGCAATCAGTATCCTTTCACATACTTCATATTAGTCATTTTCACCGTGTAATTTACTCCAATGTCGCAATCATCGTGAAAAACGCGCCATCCTGTGAAACGAAATGCAGCTGTACTGAAGTTCTGCAGTGCATTTCTTGAAACTTGTGCTACCATCGTGTACAATTTAGACTTCGCAGTATGTAGTCTGGGGGCGTTATATCGCCTGCATAGACTACGACCGCCTTGTGCTATAGATTCGGTGGGTGTAACTTTAAAATTGCTTTATAACTCGTAAACCGGGGTCATGACTTAAGAGTCGCGAACTGGCGTTGCTTCTTGCGCTGCCTAATTTATTCTGTAAATTGATTATTGCAACGTAGATATGAGTTTCCGAAGAGACTTTATTATTCTGCTTTGCTGTATATAATTGTTTCACTGGCAATATACTTCAAAGATTTGTATGAAACATGTAAAATTGTAAAAGAATTAGATAGGTAACAATAATGAAGTGCTAATCTGCTATGGTCGCCATAGTCGCCCGATTTTAATCCCATCGAGAAATTATGGGATGGATTGTGGGTGTAGAAAATTAATTAACGGAAATAGTGTATGTATAATAAGTAGGTACTGTAAATGTACTACATGAATTTTAAGGCAGAAATGGCAATGAAGGGTGTTAAGACTGTAATGCTCAGTGTAATGAATCATTGATACGAAGAAAATAGATCTCCATGCTCGCATTGATGTCAAAGTAAACAATTGTGGAATCCTGGACAATACTTTTGATCGTTTCCAGAGAATATCGACGCAAAAGCACATCAAAGCTGTGCACAGGGTGGAAATTCCTCGGCGTGGACACTAGGGCTGGGATTATTCGAATAATTTAATATTCGACTATTTTACAAGTATTCGAATGCTACGAATAAACTTCGAATATTTGAGTATTCGAATGTTATTATTCGAATACTATTCGAATATCGATGTATTCGAATACTATTCGAATATCGCTGTATTCGAATAGAACACTATTCGAATAGTATGGTGTGAAGGGGGTCAAAATCAGCTTACAAGATTTCACCCTGAAAAATGAACCTCAACAACTTGATTTATAATTCACACCATACTATTCGAATACACCAGTATTCGAATACTCAAATATTCGAATAGTATTCGAATACTCAAATATTCCAATAGTATTAGAACACTCAAATATTCCAATAGTATTCGAATACTCAAATATTCCAATAGTATTCGAATACTCAAATATTCCAATAGTATTCGAATACTTGGATATTCGAATAGTATTCGAATACTTGGATATTCAAATAGTTTTCGAATACTTGGATATTCGAATAGTTTTCGAATACTTGGATATTCGAATAGTATTCGAATACTTGGATACTCAAATAGTTTTCGAATACTTGGATATTCGAATGGTATTCGAATACTCAAATATTCGAATGGTATTCGAATACTCAAATATTCGAATGGTATTCGAATACTCAAATATTCGAATGGTATTCGAATACTCAAATATTCGAATGGTATTCAAATACTCAAATATTCGAATGGTATTCGAATACTTGGATATTCGAATACTCGAATACCAAATAATTCGACAAATAGTCCCAGCCCTAGTGGACACACGTCGACGCCACTCAAACTCAGTTGAGTCTCAAAGTCTCATAATTTCTGAACAGTATTGTACCTATAGGTGTAACAGAGTTCTCAAATATGCAGTTATTTGCAGAGGCGTATTCAGAGATTTGGCGACCCCAGACTAACAAGCGTGTGACGCGCTTTCCGTGAAATATCATCAAATATTTTAATCTAAAAGAGTTGAGTCAATTTTAAAATTAATTCAATACGAAAACTCAAATATGAGTTATTGCTAATATGTTACAAGAAAAAAGAGAGTTGATTTCAACGTTGTCTCAAGCCTCTGTGTTTAAACCTTTCTTTCGCCCAAAATTGTCTGCCCTAAGCAGCAGTCTACTTATCCTAAATTCAAATCCACCCCTGTTTATTTGAATTCCTCAAATTTTTACTCATGGAGGTAATTTAGAATTCTCAACGCAAAGTCGTTTTTTTCATTATTAATTTCATGGAAAACATTCTTGCACACATGTTCATGCAAACTTTTTTCTCGTCCCGATCCCATAGAGTTAAGGGGAGGTACTGGTCTAGAGCCCCAAAAAATAGGTGATATTTAGGAATTAATTAAAGGAAAACTACTATATATAATTTAATGGGACTTTTTGCATTGTATTAAGGATGTCTTAAATTATAGAAATATATTTTTTGTTTTATAATTAATCATTGCAGACAGCCCTGGGGAGTCGTTAAAGTCAAGGCGTTAAAAAATTGATCCAAATCGGTGGGACCTGTATCTCCAAAAATTATTATCCGATTCGACTGAAACCTTTTTCATTTTGAAGATTATTCTTTTGGCTAGGGGGGGGGGGGGACTAAAAAAATACAAAAATGACATTTTTCTTAAAAAATAACGAAATCACGTTTCCCTGTATTTTTTGTCCTTTCATCGCATTTGAAAATTATAAATTTTCAACTTTTTGTATTTTTTTTTAGTCCTAACCCCCCCCCCCATACCCAGAAGTATATTCTTCAAAATAAAAAAAGTTTCAGTCGAATCGGATAATAACTTTTGGAGATACAGATCCCACCGATTTGAGAACGCTGTTTCGAGGAAAACGCGTTTGAAGTTTTACATAAGTGCCGAGTCGCCGGGTGTTATCCATGCATTTGCCGCTACTCAAATTAGGGCTGGGACTATTCGAATAATTTACAAGTATTCGAATACTACGAATAAAATTCGAATATTTGAGTATTCGAATACTGATGTATTCGAATAATATGGTGTGAATTATAAATCAAGTTCTTTAGGTTAATTTTTTTCTACAAGCTTTTATTTAGTTTTAGTTGTGAGTTCGTTAGTTTGTCAGGGTGAAATCTTATAAGCTAATTTTGACCCACTTCAACATATGCGATCGACTTGAAACTTTGCACACATACGTAGTTCCAATGACAATACAATATTTTCACTAAAAAGCATGAAATATTTTATAGTGAATTTTTTTAAGAACAAGCTTTTATTAAAATGTACTAAAAAGGAACCAATAATTTTGATACCGGCCCAGGTGACTGCCTGAGATGAACTTAAATATTCGAATACTTGGGTATTCAAATTATATTCGACAAATAATTGAGCAACTGAAGTATTCGAATATTCGAATACCAAATAATTCGACAAATAGTCCCAGCCCTAACTCAAATGCCTATAACTTCGTGAATTTTACGAATTTCAACAAATCCTTTTAAACACGTGTTCCTAAAAGGTTGAACATTCGAAAAATGAAATAAAAAATAATCGACATTTAGACCAGAACCTCCCCTTAAGTGCTCGCATAAATCCCAAGTCAAACTGGAAGCAGGTATTCCTGAATTTCGTTTTCGTTTCGTTTTTGCAGTTCCATAACATTCTTATTCCACCGTGTTTAGCCGAGCCTCATTAAAGCAAACGACGTGCACGCCAGTCAAACATTGACATTCAATTTCGTTGGAAACCATCAAATGTTTGTTCTGGCCGGGGGTTACCAGTCGATTGCTTCTTACGCCGTCGAACAGTGGTAAATCTAAGCAGTAAAGGGGGCCGAGAGAGAATCGAGTGACGGGCACGTTTCGGAGTTTCCTAAAGGGCGCTCGATTTTTCGAGTAACGGGCAAACGCTCCGACTCACGTACGTTCCGAGATCTCTGCGAGGGAAACCTCGCGATACGATCGGAATATCAATACGAATTCGCCGTGGGCTATTCGGTTAGGGAATTTCAACGGGAAATGATCGGTTCGTTTTTAACGTTGAAAAATCGACAGGTCTAGTGTATCTGTTTCATCGAAACCATGGTCAAACTGAACCACCACTCTCGTTTCTGGTGTCCACATTGCATTATCCCGCGAGACTGTACTGCAATTTCCTTTATGTTGGTGCAAACGACTCTTGGTTGGAACGTTAAACAAGTTGGGTGTGACTAGAAGTTGGAATCACTGTTGAATATTAATTCACTTCACTGTGTATATTGGCTGTACTTATAGTTCAGGCCATGCAAATTAAAGTTTGTATGTTGGGGGTGCTCGATTTCAATTAAGGGGTAACACCACTGTAAATTTTTCGGAAAATTGATTTTTTTTTTATTGGCTTAAAAGATGCTTTGAACCTTCTAGAATATGGGGAAAAAACTGTATTAGTTGAAATAAATTTGTTTCCTTGAAATTTCGAGCTCCTCCCCAAGCGCGTCGGACTGCTTCGAAACGACTACCGGCGTCAAATTAATAGGAAGGTACAACCTAATGTTCTACCTTTTGATTTTTAACTTCTCTAATACACAACGGATGTCGTTAGAAAGTTGTTATGTTCAGATAGAAGCATTTCCAAACAAAAGTATGTTAGCGGCAACATTTAATTTCTTCATGTCTATAACACATTTCAAAACTTTAAACGCGTTTTTCTCGAAACACGATATTTCAACACGGCACGCAACATAACACCGACAATTTTCATTCTTTTCATTCGAATTTTTAACAATATCGTTAAAATGACATTTTGAAGAGAAATACGTACGGGATTTTCGATAAATTAATTTAAACATTACTTATTAATAAATGATTGCCCTCTCTTTATAGAATATTGAACGTCTTTTATTAAAATACTCACTAATCACACAAAGATCAATATTTTTAAAATCCCCTAAGTATTTCTGTAGCTATAAACATGTAGATTTAAGTGATATTTTTGTCTTTTTCCAAATTCAAATTTGCACCAGCTACATGTCTCACGAGAATAGCTTCAGTGCCGTCATTTCTTAATATTTCTCAATAACTTTTTTTTTCTTAATAACAAAATATATGCTTAATAACTTCCCCCAGTATTGTTGTTCTATTACATTTCCTTCCGTCCAAGAAAAATTACCAGAAAAACACTTTTTTCAAGCTGTTACAGTGGTGTTACCCCTTAATTCTGTTTGGTAAATTAACAACGGAGATGAATGTTCAGGCATATCGAGCAGCAGCGAGGTCTACATTGCGCATGCGCAACACAAGGTGGCGCCACAACTCGAGTTCTTTGGGAATAGATGATTAGATTTGAGGTTAGGCTGCTGATCCACTTAGTATTGTGGCATTATAACCAAAGACCTTTCAAGCATTTCTATTTCCCATCCACTTATCCTGAATTAAATTACTAAATTCAATTTTTGGAACACTAACGGCGCCATTGGTTTCTTGAAGCAAATAGTTATGTAGTTTGTCTCAAGTTGGCAAACTTTGAAGTGGGTATACAGGGTGTTTATAAAAATGTGACCCATATTTTACGAAATATAAAAATTCTTATAACTGCAAAACTAAGCATTCTTCGACTTATGCATATATCAACTTTTTTATTATTTTGTTAAGTAGAATCGATCCTGAAAGAACGGTCCACATATTTATAAACGCCCTGTATAATACAAAAAAACGTTCCTATTTCCAAAGATTTAATACAGATATTTAATATATCGTATTATATTATTTCCCGTAACAAGTCCAGGCGAATAAAGCTCCAACCTTCTTTACGCCTCGAGCAGAGTCGATCGATGGGCGTTAGACTGTACAGAAATCACGAAAGTGCCACTGCACCTCGTTATGATTCTCATTCGTGCAAGTTGATTCGAAGTACGTGCATGCAAAGTACCGAGCTCATCTAAATCTAATTCAACGGAATGTAGGGGAGAATTGAAGACGTTGCCAGTCTTTTATTCCAGCGCGGCGCTGTAGATAAATTCCGTTGAGCACGTTTTTCCTGTCTCTCACGAGACTTTTCTGTGGGGGGCGAGGGAGTCGACACATACGTAATTGTGCCCATAAAAATAATACCGGCCATGCAATCGAATCAAGTTGCCGGATGCGGGGTCACTGCGCCTAAATTGCGCCCGTGGTCTTCCTCTTCTCTGACTCAATTTCCGCGCTAGCCTCGAGGATGCGCCCGCAGTTTTCACGAGGGTCGAAGTCCGATATTCAGCTTGAATCGTGTAAGGAACGCGTTATCGAAGCGATAATTGGCAAAGGTAGTCTAGCTTCCTGGGTGAATGCATAGGAAATAGTAGAAGAAATTGGTTTATTTTAATATTTATATAAAACGTGGAAGTTTTCTTTAGCGAGTGAAGGAAACCGCAATGTTGGATAATATTTTACCGTGCATTATTAAATTATTTAAATTTCCTTCCCCAGGTCGAAGTAAATATTCAATATCTTGAAAAATTTTGTAAACAATTTTCATAGAAAAGACAATTAATTACGCGGGTTCTTGTTTTGTGTTTAATAAGGTAAAAGACCCAATCCGTGGACACGTCCCAGTAGCTGGACACTGGTGCAAAAATACTGATTAGTACATTTAATATCCGCTTTATCCAAAAAAGAACTATTTTATTAAATTATTCAAATATTTAGTCAAATATATATATATGAATATATTTTACTAAATATTTGAATAATTTAATAAAATAGTTCTTTTGCACCAGTGTCCAGCTACTGGGACGTGTCCACGTATTGGGTCTTTTACCTTACAGATGTTAATGTAGGAGTAATATAATGTAATAAGGAGGAAATAAGGGGAAGTTGCAGCGTGTTCAATTTTGAACGTGGAAACCTATATAATTGTTAGTAGTAGCAATATTAATCGTTTTTTATGTTTCGCAATGACTGCCTTCAGTTGTAAATTTTTACCATATATTTTGACATACTGGACCTAAACCTAAACTTACTTATAAACTATTTCCTATTTTATCTAAACTTCCATTATTCATACTTACCTCCAACTACTGCAAATTATTATTATTATTATTATTATTATTATTATTATTATTATATACGGGAGAACCCTTTAGAATATAAAAGTTAGGACATAAATGTACATTAAGTATAAAATATAAAATATAAATATATAAAAAATATAAAAATGTAAAAGATATATAAAAATAAAATATAGATAACATAGAGTGGGGGACAAATGTAATCGAACACCTTTTAAAACAGAATAACTTTTTTAAAATTGGTCTTGGATTAGTTTACTACTTAGGTAACGTGTTTCGTTGTGTTGAAAAAATGCAATTGGTCGGAATAGCGAAGAAAATAGTAAAGGTTGTTTTTTCAACAGTTTTATCTGAGCCTGTAATACAAATTTAAAAAATGCCTTTTACACATTTAAGTAAGTTGTATGCATGCTGAAAATTTCATCGAAATCGGTTAACCTAGGCCAGGGTTGACTAACTGGCAACTCACGAGCCGCCGGGGGCAGTGATGCCAGAATCGTGGGACGCGGGACTGAACGCTTACCCCCACTATGACCTACTGTCGACTCCCACTATGGCCTACCGTCGTCCCCCACTTTCTTCTCACCGCACTGCACACAAGCATATTTTTACTCTTGTCCGTGTGAGCTGCCTGTTGGGCTGCTGAGCACATGGACAGGGGTAGGGATATGCTTGTGTGCAGTGCAACGGGAAGAAAGTGGGGGACGACGGTAGGCCATAGTGGGAGACGACGGTAGGTCATGGTGGGGGTAAACGTTTGGTCCCACGTCCCACGATTCTGGCATCACTGGCCGGGGGCCCCACCGCCTTGCTGCCACGCTGAACGGCCCCCCTCCATTCCGACCAGACTCTGACGATCGCAGTCGATTTCTCCTTCTTTCATTCTCTTTTCGACTGCGTTCGTCAGAGTCTGGTAGGTATGGAGGGGGCCGTTCAGCGTGGCAGCAAGGCGGGAGGGCCTCCGGCAGCTCCTGAGTCGTCAGTTAGTCAACCCTGACCTAAGCTATGAGCTGCAAACAGTAAAAATAGTTAAAAGTGGCAGACATCGCAGTTTTCGACCTATAACTGTAATAACCCTAAAGATTCTTACATATTTCGATGCCTGTCGCTTGTTTCTGTATCAACCGATTTCGATGAAATTTCAATATGCACACAACATATTTAAATCTACAAAAGGCAGTTTTTACATTTTCATTACAGGCTCAGATAAAAAAAGTTATAAAAAACAACCTTTGCTATTTTCTTCGCTATTCCAGCAATTGCATTTTTTTTAAAACACTATCTAATAAACTAATCTTTCTAACTTCTCAAAATAGCTCAAGTCGTTGGGACCAATTTTAAAAAAGCTAGGGTAGATGTCCCTATTACTGTCAGTGTCCCTATTACTGCCAGTTTATTTATTTTGATTTATAAAAATGTAACGTATAAAGAATAGTGTACAAAAATAATATTAATAATAATCAGAACAGTCCCAATTTAATAATAATATTATTGTTGTGCATTATTCTTTATACGTTACATTTTTATTAAGCAAAATAAATGAAGTGGCAGTAATATGGACACTGACAGTAATAGGGACATCTACCCTATTCTGTTTTAAATAGTATCTGAATATTTTTTCCCCCCATTGTAGATATACCGAACAATATTGAGGTCTCCAGTGCGCATGCCCAAAGAAGCGATGAAAAGTGGGTGGGGCTGTCGTTCCCCCGCACTCCACGTCGAGAACTCCGTGGGAATACCAATTATTTCCTCCTACAAACCCCACTATTACTAGGTATAACTATAGTGACGTGAAGCTTCTTGTAGAGTAACAGTTCCGTATGAAATACGATCGATCCTAAAATTAAAAGCTAATGGATCAGGCGGGTGGCATTAATATCGATAAAACTCGCCGTATGTAACCGTGTATAGGGATTACTCGTACCAACGGACAAATTCCCAGGACGAGTAATCATTTAATATTTGTCCAGTTTTCTCCATCGATGCGAAATGATTTATCGTCCAAGTACTGGAAACACTGTCGTCTTTTTCGCTCTCTGTAATAAAGGTGCGGTAAATACGAGAGAAGTTCCGTATATCGATCGAAAAGATTGGGATGATTGTTATTAGTATTTATTACTAGCATTAATTGTTATTAGTGGTTTTGACTGTTCCTTCCTTAAGATTATACTCTACTGCTACTACCTCTCGAGACTTTATCTTCATTGGCAAAGTTTTGATCACGACATATTGCAATCACATAGGAGAATTTCCCCAAGATTTATCTCCGTGATCTATGAAACGCCGTCATTAATGGTCCGCCATTCCTTATCCATGTTTTCTTATTCCGCTTCCGTTTTAGCCGGCGCTTATTCATTTTTGCTTGAACACCATTAAGATATCGTTAATCAGTGGTATGTATTTAGAATTAAATTCAGTAATAAATAATGTCTCTGTTTAGAGTATTTAATGATTATAAATATTCATAGATAAATAGAACGAAAGATAACTTTGTTTAATTATATTTTGTACTTTTAGAACGGATTACAATGAAATTTTGAATATACATTACGTACGTCCTAGATTAGATTATAGGATATTTATAACTATCTTATCAAAAATAATAAATAAAAATAATTATAATAATTCCCGGATGAAACCGGGAATAAATATAATTCGCAAAATAAAATGTGTAATCTAATTTATCTTGATAAATAGAATTATTCTATGCATAAATAATTATATAACAAATTTTATAATACACGTATACATAATCAAAGTACAAGCACCTAAGGTTTCCTTCATTTTTTACTATTCATTTCTTTTTGTAGAAGAAGTTGTCCCCTCCATTAATCTTTACTTTTCCTGACTCAATCCTTCGTTTTAGCAATTCATGACGAACCAGGGGCTTTAAACTGAATAGTAGGTATTATCAAAATGAAGACGACGGTCTTAACGTTTTGCTTCTCACTATCTTCGTATTATTCTCGTTGTACTCGACATTCGCGGATTAACAAAGCCCGCTAAGGACGATGCCAGCGAGAACAATAGGCGCCGGATTAACGGGCTTCGATGCAGGGCATCCCGCCTCCCTCGCATTAGAAGACGATCAACCGGTGTAAAGAGTAATTAACTACTTTTATTTCTTCGCTTTTACGGACTCTTCGTCACTTATAAAATACACGTGTCTTTCTTACTCTGGATTACACTAGGAAATATAGATTGCAATGTGGGGTTAATTTAGTCTTTTAATATGTTTGTGTAAATTAACCACTATTTGTTTATTCAAGTATTTAATATTTAAATTGGGCATTTGTTTTGTAGTGAAATGAGTTTAAAATAGGGTAAACCAACCAGTAATTGACCGCATACCAGTGAATGACCATTAGGCAAAGAAATGTCAATTATAAATTTAAAAAAATTATATGTTTATAAATGAACCGTAGTTGCACTTTTAATATCCCATATTTTTAGTTACGCGTATTAAGCAAACATTAATAAGTACAATTCTTATAAAAAGTATGCGGTCATTTACTGGGCTTCTACACGTTTTGCATTTTATAATCGTTTTTAAATTAAATTACGATAAGAATAAGTAATTATTTATATAGAAATCTCAAGAAAGATAAATTTAAATACAATTTCAACAGTTGTTTTGTTGTTATATATAAATATATTCAAGTATTAATCTCGAAGGTCCAGAAATTCAACAATTCGGTCATTCACTGGTTGGTTTACCTTAGAACTGTAACGTGTACAATGTTATTGTTGGAAAATTCGACTTCGATCTCGTGCAATTTTCAGGATTTTAAATGTTAAAATTTTGAAATATGTAGAGGAACGAGTGTTTGATATTTACACCACATTTTGGGATAACACTTTGTGTTGAAAATAATTTTAAAATTGAGAGAATGCTTTTTTAGAATTGTATGCCTGTACAATTTTCGTTGTTGGTATAAATAACAATATTCCTTCAATTTTTGGCTTCTAATTTCTTAGTTCAAGCCTCGAATCGATTTGAAAATAATACCAGTTAATTTTCAGAAGTGTTCTAAGTAAAATACATTTTTAAAACGTTTTCATTTCAGCCTTAATAGAAATTTACTGAAGTCAACATTGATATTCACATTCCTTCAATTCTTTAATAAAAAGTAGTACTAAAAGTCGAACTCTATTCTTTCCATATCTTTGTATCACTTCTCTTCTTTTCGTTTTACTATAATTATCTGCAACGTAATACAAATGCATATCCTCGCTAACTCAGTGAAAAGGAAAAACACGAGGCTATATTAATTATTCATTAAGCAATGACTTTGAGAAAGAGATTTGGAATTTCCAATGCGCCCTTGCCTCATCGATATTTCTGGCGATGATACTTTCAAATAAAAATGTACGTTGATTCCTGCAACTATATATTTTAATAATACGGAATGACTTTGAGAAAGTTAAAAATCAAACAAATCCTTCAGCCTATTCTGAATCGAACAAATTTTCACTGAAAAATCTCTCGATATCTTCCATCAAAATAATTCACATCACATCATGCATTCGTTATTTAATGTTCCCAACCAGTGTAACTGCAAAAATGGGAAATAAATGTTCTTCGTATTAATCGTAGAACGAAAGTTTTAGTTCACCGTAACGCTACGAAGAGAGTAAAACACGTCTAGACGCATGCGGACAGTGTATTGATTACTTGCCAAAGTAAGAATACAAAAACCAAAAATACTTGGAATTACGATACTGGCAACAAATAACGTTAATAAGCTGTATCAAGAGAAGCAGAAATACAGATGACAAAATTGTTTTGGAAACAATTATCAATATTACCAAAGCTTTCCTTCTGTAGACGGCGTATTTGTTTACGTTCGTTTTTAAATCTGCTTTTTCTTTTCGTTTTGTTTCAGTGGCTGGGTTTAGGCATCATGGCGGTGGGTGTGTGGGCATGGACTGAAAAGGACACATTTAACAACTTGTCCCGCCTCACGAATGTTGCCCTCGATCCAGCATTTATTCTCATTCTAGTCGGTGAGTGAGAATTCGTGTTCTGTTTTAGTTCGTTTTAATTTTTAAAATCTGTATGTCCAGACTGAAATTTGAATTTGTTCACGTGTTTCGAGAAAGTACGAAACTACAGAATGTTGACCATTCTTCAGTTTTATATGATTTCTGCTTTACGACTCGCATAAAAAAGCATCGCTGTGAGTCATGTGAGTCGTTTGAGTCATTTTATATCAAAGCACGATTTAGTTCCATAACTACGAGTATTTACAGATAAACATGAGCTCTACTGTCAGGAATTTTGAAACAAACCCTCATTGAAACTTTACCACCCCTTTTATAGTTAGTATAATTTCAAAATTTGTATCTAAGCTTAATAATATATGGTTGCCAATATTTGTGGATAGTTGGTTAACGATCGATCAAAAATTCACTTTCTTTGTAATGATCTGTGCAAGTAGCAATCTCAAAAAATCATAACTACTTCAAATTAAAATACTTCCAATATTAAATTTCCATCTCTAAATTAAGTAAAATTTATTTGGTCAACTTTTTACATTCTTAGATTAAAGACTGAACTATTACAGATATTTTTTAGGAATTTTTAGTTATAATAAGTGTGTATTTAACCGGTTAATTGGTAATGTATCATATGTGATCAAAAAAAAATCTGGCCAATTCTGTTTATGTATCATATATAATCAAATGGAATAACTTTTTTGATTTTCAAACGATTTGAATGAAACTTGGTATGTAATGGTTTTTGGGGTCGCTGAATCTGAATTTGGAATTGGAATTGTAAAATTCAATATTGCAGACTCAAAATGGCTGCCAAATATTAAAATATAATCGGGATTTAGAAAAATTGTATATAGCAGTTTTTTGGGTCGCTGAATCTGAATTTGGCATTGGAATTTTAAATTCCAATAAGACAGACTCAATATGGCCGAACTAAAATGACTAGCAAATTGTTGAGATTTGTATAAATTATTCGTACTGTATTCAATTGAGACTGCAATCGAATTATAGACAAGAAAACTTCCCAAATAAAAATTTTTAAATGAAAGAAAAAAGGTTTAGTAGAGAATTGAAAACACTCACCCCCAAATCCTATTTTTTAGGGGTTGGGGTGTCAGATGAAAAAATAACCCCCGGAATTGATTCAACGACTCAAAAAAACCCTGTATACCAAATTTTGAGTGATTCACTTAATTTTTCCATGTTGCCAGTTTTGGACACGAATAGTAAAAAAAGAAACCGTGCCACTTAACCGGATAATAGCAGTAGAAAAATCCTGAACAGGAAATATTATGATAGAATTTATTGCTGCAATTTCCTTTGTTTGCATCCCTAATCACAAGTAGCCCAATATAGGGTAATTCCGGGAGACGCGACCGGGCTGGAGAGTTGATCTACATCTGTGTATATGTAAAAATGTGTTAAGGTTCCGAACAATTAATTCTCAAGAAATCAACTGTTTCGACCAACTCTCCAGCCCGGCCGCGTCTCCCGGAATTACCCTAATCTCCCAATTTTCCAAAACAAGATGAGAATTATGTGTCACGGTTCTCGAGAACCAGTATGGAAACAGAGGCAGGTATCGCTGCACCTCTTCTGATATCCGATTTTTCACAAGAAAGCAAATTAGAAATTAGTTGTTAAATAGTGAGATAATCCATTAAACTTAAGCCGGTGGTCAGATGTAAACTACATAGACTCTAGACTGTACGTATCATAACACTCACTATGTACAAACTTTGCTCATAGTTAGTGGTCAGTCATTAGCAGTAACTATTACATAGTCTCGTTTTCGTCAGAGTACGTGTATAATCCAATTTCCGCGTTAAGTTTTCAATGAACATAGTGGACTAAACCCATTCGCGCTAGTTGAGTTCATTTTGGACGAGCGTAGTTGGTACATCACGTGCAAATTCACTGAATAGACCAAATGATACCAAAGCTAATCATGGGTAGTAATGACAGACAAAGGATTATTATTTCGTATAGTCGTGTATGTACATACAGAGTGGTGGATTTAAAGCTGTACATTTCTGTATCAGTAATAATAACGACAGTTCCTCAGCTTAACGAGAGAAGCATTACGGTGGAAGGTTTCTTAAATTGAACTTTAGCGATTAATAAATTACACTACACAATTTTAACGAATATATTTTCCTATTTTTCCTATTTTTTAAAATTCGTTCTTCGAAGAAAGAAATCATCATAGTTTCCATTCAATTCCATTCCAATGTCACTTTAACGTGTCATTAATTTAACAATGAACAAAATATATGGTTATATTAAAATGAGGAAAAATGATCCTTCCACTTGCATGTATTTCTTTTTAGCACTTTGATAAACTAGGTACATACATGGTGTCCCAAAATTACGGGAAAACCCGAAACATGCAATATACTGAGGCAAAAAGACATTGAAAAGTCCTGTACCGTTTTAAGATCCGAGGCTCCGTTCTTGAGATATTAACAGTTGAATATTAGGGCCGCGCAGTTTAAAGCCAAAACAGCTGAGCGCGGAGCAGCAACCGCGCCGACGCACGCGCACTCTCTCGGCTTTAAACTGCGCGGCCCGGAGTTCCACCTCTAATATTCAACTGTTAATATCTCGAGAACGAAGCCTCGAAACTCAAAACTGTAAAGGACATTTCGATGTCTTTTTGCATGAAGAATTTGCATGTTTCGGATTGTCTCATTATTTGGGGTTTCTTTATTGTAGATCGCCGAGACGGTAAAGTTCAAATCGAATTTCAAACTTGATTTTCCTTTTCAAAGCAAACGTTCGGAGATTCTTGATCAATACTTTCGATTACATTTCAAAAAATGTTGACGTGGAAATACGCCAAGTTTTGCAGAGGATAGGAATCGCTCGGCATGAAAACACGCTGTCTTCAGTCAAAGTGTTAAACTTATAAAATAATTCATGAGCATTTTTCGGTATTATTGTTTCGTATGATCAAACGTTGAGAAACACGTGTGTACTGTTTAAATATTCCACTCTATATACGAACCAAAATAACTCTAAATAACTCAAAATTTCTTCTTACTCCCATGACGAGCAATTTTATGACAGAGATTTTAACTAAAAGTAATTATGTAAAATCGAGAAATGTCTAATATCCATGCACATAATCAGACGTTTTGGTAATTGAACATTACTTTAATAGCGGAGCAGCATGCTCTCATCTTACAGTGTTTCCCTTTACAGGTACAGTAACATTTATCATTGGATTTACGGGGTGTGTCGGTGCACTCAGGGAAAATACGTGCCTCCTAGCTGCAGTAAGTACTTGGGAGCTCGATAAAGTCCTTGTGGATTATTTTAATTGCCTAATAACTTCTCAAACTTCAAACTTTAATCAAGTTTCCGTTTCATTAAGCATTAAGCGATACCTATGCGCCGAAGCATTCGGCTTCGCGCTGGCACAGAAATACAAAACTGTTTTCCAACTTTCTTTTTCCATTGAATTGAAATTCCAAACTGGGGGTAGGGGACAGTTACGGAACACTGTTAATGCTTTATAAACAGATAAATAAAAACGAGCTGACAGTAAATCTATTCTACGCTCGATTCCACCATCAGTGATGATTTTCTTGAAAATAAAGCCTCTCTCGAAAAATTAACCTGCAGTTTAGACTTATTTTAATTCGTATCCACGATTGGCAATTAGGTTTACTCGTCCTAAACGAGGCTTGAAATTTAATTTTTCCAAAAAGGAAGCTTCGTACAAAAATTTTTGTCCTGTATATTTTTTAATTAGTTTACTGACATTTTCTAATACTTTTCCATGGTAGTACCACCTATCACAAATTACTTTGTTAATATATTATAATATCTCAGTTAAACAAAGTCCACTTACGAATTTTTTCAAACGTTCGTTTTGAATCGAACATATTATTTTTAATTTCATTTATTAAAATTGTGATACTTTAAAACGTTGCCTGTATCCATTTATTTCAGTATGCGATATTTCTGGCGTTACTACTTCTAATGGAGATGACAGCTGGTGTGTTAGGGTTCATCTTCAAAGATTGGGTACGTTCTGCACACACGTACATTTCTTGCTGTACGTGAAACTATTTTTTTCTATCAACAATTTGGTTGTGAATTTGATTTAGTACCACTAAATATAAATATATATATACTGTATAGAATATAAAGTGCCTAAAATCTGTAGAAGGAAAATTAGATGTACATTTCAAATCTGCATTTGCGGACAGGGTAACCTGGTTCCATTCATTTAATATTTCATTGCTTGATCGTTAAAACATGCTGCCTGTGAATTCGTAAATACAATCTGTACCACTTCATAAAGTCGGTCGAAAAGTTTTGAGTAATTCAGCTGTCCGTGACTGAAACAGCTAAAAATAATATTTTACTTCGATATGCAGATAAAGTCACAAGCCACAGGCGGCTTCCAAGCATTCATCATTCATTACAGGGAGGATCCTGACCAACAGAATCTCATCGATTGGATTCAGGAGGATTGGGTACGTATTATACTTCCTACGCTGGAATCGTTGAACTTCTCCAATTACAGTGAAAAGCTTGTCGACAAACCAACTTTTAATTGCTTAAAAACACACTGTCATAAGGAACATATTATTTTTACAAATACCTACTTCACAAACGTGATTCGTGTGATCATTTTGTGCAAAGTGTTGTTCGTTGCCTTTGCATTTTTGCACAGTTTTCATATACTGTAGTCCTACGCGATTTTAATCAAAGGGTTAATCAATTTCGGAATTGGCAGAAATGTATTGTTATTTGCTTCACTGACGAATTAGAACTGCTGAAGGTAGTCGGTACTGCCACTTTATTTATTTGATGAAATAAAAACGTAAAGTATAAAAAAAGTGTACAAAATATGTTATTATTAAACGGAGATTCTGATTTACATAAAAATAAAACAAATAAAAAAATGAAAAATCATACGGACAAGACGATTTGTGAGGTGACAGTTATAGGTACACTAGGATCGCTCGCGAATTTTAATTAATTATTAATAAATTCTTCATATTTAATTCATAAAACTATTTTTTTTTAATAAAAGAGATGCTAAATAATATTATGTTTCAAACTGAGACGATTTTTAGGTTAAACAACACGTGAAATGATTAAATGAAGTTCAGTTATAATCTTAAGGTGGCAGTAATTGGGACATCTACCCTACTCCTCTCTTAACAAATGAAAAAGAATAGCAATCTGTAATGCAGCTCTGTAATGAGTAACGAAAAACTGTTAGCCACTATACTCTATGGGACTAGAATTTAAAAATTAATTAATTATTTCATTAAAACGTTAACATTTTGACTTTAAATCGCTGTAAAACTTCACTGTAAAACTAATCTTTATGAGTTCACATTTCCAGAACAAGAATTAACACTAAATGAAATAAAGATTTACAATTTATATATTAAACGGATTTTAGTTCTTTTAGATTTTTCATATTTATTTGGTTTTATATAGATAGGGTATATTGTATTATGTTATATTTTTATAATTTCATAAATATCAAATCAACTGAAAAATGTTAAAATAAGTATAAAGATTTTTTACTGTTTTGATTATTTTTTTTGTAAATATTCGAAATCCTTGTTTAACCGCCTGTTTTTGAATATTGAAATTCGAAAAGTAATTTTTTTTTTCAAAATCGGTTTTTGTATTTTAATATATAAAGCACAGTGTTTGTGTGTTCGTCTGTCGCCTAAAAACTTTCGAACGGCAAACTCATGTGGTTATTTCCACAAAAAAAAATAAATAATAAAAAAAATTTAAATCAGAATTTAAATTTCGGACGAAGCCGAGTAGTAAAGTTACTAAACCCTACTTTGAGGCTTATGACACTTTTCCTTGCCCATGAGTAGTGGGGGAAGACTGCACCCTAACCAATGAACCGCGATTTCTTAGGATATTTTTCTGTCATCACGAAATACATATTTGAGGCACTGAGAGTAAAAACGGACTAGGGGCCGTCCTTAAATTACGTAAGGGTAATTTTGGCGATTTCTTATCCCCTCCCTCCCCCAGTATAAGAATTCGTAAGATTTGATATTGCAACCCCCTTCTTACGTAATATTTTGTACATCGAATTTTTTCAGTTATTAAAATTCTTTTAAAGGTGTATATAATTCATTTAACACGGTTTCGAGAAATTTAAACTAAAACAACTTTCCTGGGACATTAATGATAGAATTTGCATTTATTGAAAATTAGGTTAAAAAATATTACGTAAGACGCTGCCTGGCTCCCTCCTCCCCCTTGTAAGAAAACGTAAGAAATTCGCGACCCCCTCCCCCCAAAAAAGCCTTATGTAATTTAAGGACGACCCCCTACCCCACATCGAAATTTTTTTTTTTTTTATTTTATATGATTAGTCCAGCCTATTGGAATGCATTACTGCTACTAACGCAATTTTATAAACAATGTGGTTTAATCTGTTTTTGCTCCCAATGCCTCATTTATCCTTAACTGAAAGATAACAAATGTTCCTTGACCGTGTCATAAACCTTATAATAGTAACCCACTGCACCAACACCGATTGCACTTCAAATCGTTGGTAATAACACACGGGGGAAAAACAGCTGAATGAATCGATGCCCCGTTAATGGCCGAAGGAAGCGATTACTCTGTAATTATGGCATTCAGTTTCATTTCTCGTTGGCTGGTTGCAGTCATGAGTGCTGAATCGATTTCAGCCAGGTCTAGGCAGCGCGTGTACATACAGTCCTAGTAGATTTCGTTAATCGATGGTTGGCCAGCCAATTGTGGTTGACGAGATTTCAATAGAAACGGCAGCGTGCCGCCACAATTCCGGGAATCCTATCAGCATTGGAGTTGCACTGCTCCTCTTTGCTCTCCGCTGACCAGCCTCGCGGGATTCCCTTGCTTCCATTTGCAGTAGATTAATGAAATGCTTAATACGTGACACAGAAGAGGCGCAATAAACTCGGGAAAATTTAGAAGGCAGAAGATTTGAGAGATTCAGATTTGAAAAACCGATTTGGGAGACTTTTTTACTGGGAGATCGCCATGGTTTTTTTTTTTAAATATTACTAATTGTAAAATAGAATTATATTCTGAAATTCATATTTGTAATCTCTTTTCTTTACCTTATAAAATTTACTTTGCCTTATGGGGGGGGGGGGGGCAGGTTATTTGAATATACTAAATAGGGATCACGACCCAAAAAAGTTGGGAAACACTGTGTTAACAAGTTCGCTGCGGATGACGCTATTCGGCGGTTTCGCTTGTTTCAATTTGTATGTGCGGACGAAGAGAAAGAAGCGTTGAAAGAGCACGCGTTAAGGTAAAAGACCCAATACGTGGACACGTCCCAGTAGCTGGACACTGGTGAAAAAGAACTATTTTATTAAATTATTCAAATATTTAGTCAAATATATATATGAATATATTTTACTAAATATTTGAATAATTTAATAAAATAGTTCTTTTTTGGATAAAGCGGATATTAAATGTACTAATCAGTATTTTTGCACTAGTGTCCAGCTACTGGGACGTGTCCACGTATTGGGTCTTTTACCTTACTTATTTGTGAATAATAAATATGAACAATAAATATGAACAATTACAACAAAATATAATCATTCGTGTGTTTTAAATTATACAAGAATATTTGAAAAAATATATGCTGTCTATATTAAGGTATCCGCAGCGAAAGTGTTAAGGACCCATACTGAAAAGGCTGGCCAGAGTTTTAATAATAATAATAATAATAATTTATTTTACGGGACAAGCCCATTAAACACAAGAATACCACAAGAAAGGATATTACCAGTAAATTACAGAAAAATAAAAACATAGAGAAATCAAAGATATGAGATGTACGTAGAAATAAATAGGTGGAGGCGAACCGCTAAGAAATGCCTTTTAAGGGGTCATGCTCACAATTAGTCACAATTTTCAAAAAATCGATTTTTCAATTTTTGTATTTTCTTTAAGTACAACATCTTAGAAATATTCTGTAAAAATTTTAAGGTAATCCGAATAAAATTGGCCGAGATATAGGCGTTCGAAGTGAACCATTTTATATAAGTATAAACTTGACTTGAAACTTCAAACACGTTTTTCTCGAAACAGCATTTTCAAAATCGGTGACCAAGATATTTCGAAAACCATTCAACCGATTTACTTCAAATTTTACAAGCTTACTATAGGAACAATAAACTAGTCTTTGAACGAAGGATTTTTTTTTCCAATGCTTAGTTTTCTTTTAATTGACGAAAATCAGGCACGATTTATGATGAAAATTGAAACTTTTACTTTAAACATCCGCCATTTTTTCCCAAATCAATATTTCGAAAAATCCTTCGTTCAAAGACAAGATAATATAATATAATAAGTAAATTCTTTGGAATTTTTTAATTTAGATGATCGACTTTCGAACAGCAGTGGTCACCGCAGAAGCCTTTTTTTAGAGGACCTTTGAGAGATGGACAATAACTTTGTTATTAATAAATATTTTTAAATAAAAAAATTACGATACACAGTACTAGATGCAATCTTTAAAAGGAAAAAAGAATTTTTGCGAAATGTGTTATAGCTTTCGAGTAAAAAATTCCCAAAGATCGCCCTTTTTTCGGCCTCCTGACTGAGCATGACCCCTTAAGTCGTATAGGTGTACCGAACAGTAGCGAGGCCTCCAATTGCGCATGCGCAAATCGGATATGGAAAAATGGGTGGGGCTATCGTCCCCTCCACTCCGCAACATCAATTCTGTGGGAATAACGGTGACCAGATTCGGGGTTTAGTCGATAGATGATCTAGTATCGAAGCATCACTCTTTCATTCCCCACTCCCACTTCTAAACTCTTACAGATCTTTTTATTGTTTGGTATGCTTATACACGAAATAATTTATAATTGAAAAATTCGATCTTGTAAACGTTAAATAGAACTATATAATTAAGTGTCGAACAGAGAGTAGATATTTATATGTATAAAATCAAGGATTCCTTTCTTTCTAGTTTTCATTTCAGAATCAACTTTTGAGTCCCTATAAATTGATATCTCTGACTTATTATAAGTATGCGCGAAATAAACTTTTTGTTTACTTGGACACTATTCTCCCCCTTCTATGAAAATTCATTTAGACGTGTATATATTCAATTATTTATTCGCTTTCACAGTTGCAGTGTTGTGGCATCGAGGGTCCTAAAGATTGGGATCGCAACAATTACTTCAATTGTTCGTCGAGTGACATTGGTTCGAGGGAAGCCTGCGGCGTGCCTTTTAGCTGTTGTAAACGAAAACCAAACGTAATTTCTCCAGTTTCTTAAAACACATCCCTATATATGTATCTTCTATTTTGCCCGCTTTCATATTCAATTCCACCCGTTAGAAATAAATTGCATGCGAGTATTGCCTGTTCCTCCACACTGTACAAAGTTTCATTATATTTCAGTTTAACATTCGGAATGCACACTCAACTTGTCGATCTTTCCTGAAGTATTTCTTTTGGTGATTCCAGGAAATCATTAAAAACAAGCAGTGTGGCTACGACGTTAGGAAACCTAGCTACGTAAGTAAATCTTGTAATCTTCTCATTGCATTCGACAAGTTAGCGATAGCTCTTTACTTGTCGTGTTTGCAAAGCTCTTTCTAGAAGCCGTTTTCCAATTGCCTATACGTCTATAATCATTTGCCTAACGATTTAGAGAAATATATTATTAATATTAATATAAATATTATAATAATATAGATAGTATAAATATTAATATTATATTACATTATAAATATTATTATTTTCAATTTTATCAATATCAATATTAATATTTAGTTCATATTTTCTAAACATTTATTTCACATTTTCTGTATATGTATATAATCATTGAATTCAACATTTTTTTCATATTAAAGAAGTGTAAGTAAAAATACTTTTTTAATATTTGAAAAAAATATTTAACCAATATTTTGTGCTATTAGAGTTTCTCCTTGTTTTACGAAATAATTTCTAGAATCTCATCTGTTTCAAAAAAATATTCCACTTTCATTTGCTATTACTTTATAAATATCCTTTCTTTTACAATTTCATTTATTCATTTCTTCTTTTAACTGTTTCTACACTTCACTTACTGACACACGTTGAGAAGACGCAGGATACGTTACACCACTTCTGGTATTCAAAAGACAAAATTCATTCCACAAAAACACAGAACGGAATGGTTTGTTAATTTCCGTAGTACCTTCCTCGTACAGGTCGATCTCTTTCGTTCGACCGTGATTAATGCATTTACTACTTGCGAACTGGCAATTCGCAGAGCTAATGTCTTAATACACCGTGAAGAGAACGTGTTTCCGGGCGAGCGAATAATTTGTCTCTGAAGGCGCACTCAATCGCGAGTTCAGATTCGAGATAGGAGTTACAGAGGGTAGTTTTGCACGAGCAATCTGATTACACGTCTACGGGTGGAAGTAAAAACGATCGAGGTCAGGACACTGTGAAACTTTGTTAAGGAGAAAATGACTAATAAGAGCGGATCTCGAATACAAAATCCAAAGCCCCAAGTTGGGAACTGTAAGATTTTTTTGACGAGGAAACAATTAAGGGCGTATACACAAAACCGCTTGAAAGTATTTAACTATTTATATTTATAGACAGTGGGATACTAAAATTATGAAAGAAAAATGTGGAAAAATATTTTTTATCTAATGTAGATACCTATAGGGAGTGAAATAATTTCGAGGGATTAATCTAGCTCCTTTCAAACTCCATTTCTTCTTTCTGAGTGGACGGTGAGAACATAAAGAAATTTTTCAACTCGAATTTCAGAATAAAAATTAACTTTATGACATATCTTTTAACACAATCCCACTGATCCAGATAAAAATCACGATCGTAACTTTTTTATACGCTGTACATCGCTGCCACCATATAATAACGAGTTTAAGGGCTCGGAGCTTTATCGGAGAATCTGTCCGCGCTAATTATGTTTTCACCGTGAAACCGTCACCGTCCAACGTCCCCTCTCATTATCATTTTTCTCTCGGAGTTTAGCACGAAATTGAAAAGAATCCCGAAACTTGGTAGAATGGGAAGCGTTTTAAGCACGACTTAAATTAATACACCATTTACACGCGTAGAACGTCAGAAAGGGTAAAAGTAGACCCTTCGCGCGATACTTCGAGAAATTCTTTACCAATTACTGAGTAACCATAACAAACTAGACACGAAGAGAATATGCACCAATCAATACAGCCCCATTGGGTTTAATTTGCACATACAATAATAATTATCAAAATTTTAAAAACACCCCTGACAAATGGTTCAAAGTAGGGCTGGGACTATTTGTCGAATTTTTCGGTATTCGAATATTCGAATACTTCAGTTGCTCAATTATTTGTCGAATATAATTCGAATATTTGAGTATTCGAATACTATTCGAATATTTGAGTATTCGAATACTATTCGAATATTTGAGTATTCGAATATTTGAGTATTCGAATATTTGAGTATTCGAATATTTGAGTATTCGAATATTTGAGTATTCGAATATTTGAGTATTCGAATACTATTCGAATATTTGAGTATTCGAATATTTGAGTATTCGAATATTTGAGTATTCGAATATTTGAGTATTCGAATATTTGAGTATTCGAATACTATTCGAATATTTGAGTATTCGAATATTTGAGTATTCGAATATTTGAGTATTCGAATACTATTCGAATATTTGAGTATTCGAATACTATTCGAATATTTGAGTATTCGAATACTATTCGAATATTTGAGTATTCGAATACTATTCGAATATTTGAGTATTCGAATAGTATGGTGTGAATTATAAATCAAGTTCTTTGGGTTCATTTGTCAAGTGAAATCTTGTAAAATAATTTTGACCCACTTCACACCATGCTATTCGAATATCGATATTCGAATATCGATATTCGAATAGTATTCGAATAATAACATTCGAAAACTCAAATATTCGAAGTTTATTCGTAGCATTCGAATACTTGTAAAATATTCGAATATTAAATTATTCGAATAGTCCCAGCCCTAGTCCAAACACAGCGAGTCACTGGAAACTACTTGCGAACTTCATAATTATAATTTCAATTAACTCAGAATCATATTTCGAGTGTTTTATGTTACTGCTTCTTCATGCTATCCAATATTTATTTTCAATTTAATTCTCCCCTTGTTCGTTTTATTTGCCGCTTTATTTACCTTCGAAACGAAAATTGCACGATATGTACATACGTACGTATAGTGCGAGAAACATTTGACGTAAGAGGAAAACGTTCAAACGTGTCGCAATGCCGGAGCACATAGTGGCCCTAAGTAGTAAAGTCAAGGTGGCGATGTTTGTTCGCATTATCGGCACAGTGCAGACACGACAACGTAATTCGACATTTCCGAGGCGAAGGTCTCCGTCACCGTTTTCTTAAATCATGTCTGTTTATCCCCGGAAATGCAGACTGGAGAGAGGAGTATATTCGAGAGGGGTTGTCTAAGGGCAGGCGAGGAATGGCTAGAGTTGAATCTCGTACCTGTCGCTGGTACTGTTGTCAGTACTATGGTCCTGCAGGTAGATAGATTGAAACGTGTCGCGGAAAAGAAGGAAGGCTTTAAACTTTCTCCTTATACAATACACTGCTGTTTGTCACAGTTCATGGGGCTGCTTTGGCATCGATCGATATCAATCCCTTTCCTGTGTAATATATTTCTGGCTTGTTGTTAAGTTAGTGGGGAATCGATGAAACGCTTAATGAATCGGTATAAGTCCTTTGCTGATGGCCATTGTAATTTGCAATCGACACAAGATTAATAATGTTTAATGAGATTAATTTAAATTTGGTGAAATATTTTTTTTAATAAATTAGATTTTATTTAACTAACGTTTATTAACTTTTTAATTAAACTAGGATTATATACCCTATTATAGAAATAAATATAATTGAATTGATTATTAAATGTTGATCATTAAAATGAATAAATATGGCGGCTTTATAAATTATTTAGAGGAATTTGTGTGATAATTGATGAGCCACAATAAGATAAACTACAATTATTATCTTTGTGTATTGCTGTTTGAAGAGTTTATTTGTATATTATTCTTGTATAATTAAAGAAATAATAATTCATGTCAAAATTCAGGTTATTATGGACTACGTGAGTTATAATAAATTGTATTGTTGGATAAATTATTTTAATGTAATTTTGATACTGAATTTAAAAGTAAATTTATTGAATTAAATTTATTCAAGATAATTTGGCTAATTAGAAAATTTTTAACTGCAATATTGCCGGCGTACCAGATCAAGGTGAATTATTGCACTACAGTCACACTTCAGAAAATCAGCTGCAACTTTCGTGTAAGTGTACAGGGAATTTTAAAGTTAGGAGAAAATCAATAAAGAAATATGGACATTTTTCTTCTGCAAAAAATAAATTGTTAAACGTTAGGGCGCGTGCAGATTTTGGTACGCTACTGGTTTTGGGGTACCAGAATAATAGTCCATTCTGACTAAGTAAATAATTCCCTAAGCATATGTGCAATATTATATGCTATGATTATTATTTATGTATTATAGAATTTTTACTTCGACGAAGTAAAATTTCGTCGGATTTTAATGTCAAATTTGAGAAACTGCTTTCCCAATTTCCTTATCTTCAAAATAAATTATTAAGATGGCCACATGTAACTTCATTCCTTATTTTTTTGTTTTTGATTCTACCATTGCAATTTTCCTCAGATATTAAAATGCTCTATACGCGTAATACAAATTTTGGGGATTCACTTCTGACCCTACTGGTAATATGTCAGATGATCAATCTCGTGGCGTCACATATATCCATGCACTCACATACTAAAGACACGCATAGATGCACGTTCACATGCATCATTAACAATAAATATACCAAGATGCTTATTATTTATTGACGCTTATTAAATATGATTTTACTGGTATATATTCTGAGTAATTTGACAGTGTTTTTGACATCACGTAAGAACCATGGATTCCTTTCATGCAATTGAATATATTTATTACACATACACGTAAGACTTTTAACCATGCTGAGAAACATTATTTTCATTTCATGTAATCATTTTAATTTTACTAATTAAAAATGAGTAATTCCTCGATTGGGAAATCGACGTTTAAGAACACACACACGTGAGCTATTAAACTTGTGTATTTTTCCACTACAGTTACACCAAAAGTTGAAGATGTAAGAAGACGAATCGAAATAAAGGGTTTTTGCGTTTCTTGATCAGATACGTATTTAGACTTCTAAATTACAATCCTTCGTTCCTTGGTCTCGTACCAATTTTGGCCCCTGAAGTAACTTATAGTATACGATGCAACTAGTGTTCCTGATTTCTCGATATTTTTCGCATCTCGAGAAATGAGAAATCAAATTTTATTTCTCGAGAATTCTCAAGAAATTAAAAAAATTTTGAAAAATTTATATTTTTGGAATAGTGTTGATAATATTGATGTAAATTTTTATTCGTGTCCAACTTAGACAAAATTTGTGTAAATGAAAAAAAAGGATACTAAATATAATTGATAAATTAATTTATTTAGTATAAAATGTGAACAAGACGAAACATTACTTTTTTTGTTTTAAAATATTTGAGGCTAATGTCGCCTCAGCCAATCTACGTCTTTTTTGTGACAAAATCTGCGGCTGCAGAAAAATTTCTTTCATTTTTCATACGAAGAGAAAAGTTTATAAACAATCGCACAATTCTTCGTATATATTGCTAACATTTATCACTGATTGTTATATGTTCGCGATTAACACACAATTTGAACTAACTGAAAATTTATGTCTGAAAACAAAGGATTTATAATAATTTTCCTACACTGAAGATTCTCGAGAAACACTGTAATTTCTCGAGAAATAAGAAATTAGAAATTATAAAATTTCTCGAGAAATTCTCGAGAAGGAATTCTCGAGAAGGAACACTAGATGCAACAGTAACGAATGTCAGGAAATAATTATCAAGACAGCCCTTATTACTTTCAGCCCTTATTGCTTCAATAATATATGTCTGTTAGAGATTGCATTTAATATTTGCAAGGACATTAGTCTCTCGTGAGATTTAGAATAAAAATTTATAAAGTATAGACTAAGTAGTAGAGGATTGTGAAAGAACAAAGAAAAAAAGAAGGTATGTTACAGTTAAGATACATTAAAAAAGTATATTGTTAATGTTAAAGTATTTGTAAACAAGTCTATACGAATTTTTTGTGTGTGAGTGCGCATACCCGCGATGGACCGCTCAGGTTTTAAATAGCGCGCCACGGAAGTCGTACCCCTAATTTTTAATTACTTCTAATTAACTAGAGAAATCATATTGCTCTTGTGAATTAATTATAACTCGAGTACTAATGCTCAAACTAGCTAACTTTTGTAAGAGTGAGTACTCTTGCTCCTTATTTACTTACGCTTTTTGACCGCTCCCAAAAATAATTGATTACGCTGCCTGGTGACTTCTAACTAATCAACTGATTAATTACAACTAAATAGCAAGTTGTGTAATAAATAAATGCTGAGAAATGACTAATATATGAGAGGTCGTTGAATACAGTAGTTATTCGCTAAGAGTTCGGTTCGGCCTACACGTTGAAAGCTCGGCGCTCTCCCCACCACATTTGGCTCGCTCCTGTCCTGCCGATCCCCTCGATAGACTCGCTCTCGCCTTCGGTAAGAAAGAAACGAGAAACGATCACTTGGAATCGTGTCCTCCCTACGTTAAATGCTCACCGCCGGTCCCGAGCTCTTAGCGAATAAATGCTGTATTGCTTGGAAATGGTGACACAGATTAATTAGTGTTATAAAAAGTAATCCATGTTATAATCCATAACATTTCCCACATTATTTCATATTTTTCAATGCTACTTTTAAATTAATAGTGTCTTCACTGGCTGAACATGTCTGAAATACCAATCACGAGCTGCAGAAGGGTCATTTATGAAAAGGTCCTCGCGTTGTCCTTGTTTCTATAATAATTAAAAATGTTATAAATATATTGACCTTTATAAGGCGCTAATCAATCATCTTTACTTGCAAGGAAAATATATAACGCAGAGTATAAAGTTCAGATAACGTAGCGAAACAATCGACCGATGTCAAACCAATGTAACCATGAACGTTAAGCCCCCGTCAAAGCGCTAAGTGTGCATCGCGCTGGCACAATGCAAAGTGTATGACGAGAAAGTTTCAACTTCTAAAAATTTTGCATTCTTTATTGTAATGGCGAATCCCAAGTGTGATGTCGCATGTAAACGTGACGTGGATGTGTATTCATTCATTAGGTGTATCGTCCTATTTATTTTCTTCTCCCTTTAATTTGCTTCGAGCACATTATAACGATTCGCAATTGCTTACGGCGAATCACCGTAGCTTAGCACCTTGAATAATTTTTCTATTTTTTCGTAATACAATAATATAACAAAGGAAGACTATATTGTGTTGAATGATTTGCATCGAACGCTTGAAATTTTTTTTTTACAAATCTCACTTTTTAAAATTTATAAGTCACTTTCACTATTTTAAGTGAAATCTGGGATGTTTTTATTTTGTAAGACTATGTGATATAAAAATACTAGGTTCTGTGTAATTGTAAGTTGTGTCTTAAATATCTTAAAAGGCGTGAGGTTTCTAAATTATTATTTTGTAATATTCGATATAATTTGTGGAAGAAAATATATTCTAATATCTTTTTATAATATTAAAAATAAAGGAGTTACTCGAGGTACTAATCTGTATTGAATCACACTGTATATTTGCAAGTTGTATGTACAATATACGTAAGTAACGGTACTAGACGGCTGACTACATACAAGTAAGTACTTAGGCAAGTTGGAAATGTTAGAAAAGCACGCGGAAGTACTAATAAATAATACATTTTATGTTCGTGGTTCGAACGAATTTCATTCGAATGGTAAGTACCGATTACAATGCAATAACTCAGTTCTGCAATTATACTGAATTAGTTCATTCTTTTATTGTTCAATAAATCGTGACGATATTTGGCTTGTATGCGCATTAATCTTAATTTTGCGTTAGATCTTGATCGTAAGTGAATGGGAGTATGTCGAATTTAAGGTGCTCTTCAGATTATGTTTGAAATGTTTTGGTCTACAAATTCTTCTTCGGAGCGTATAGAACTGTCCCATTAAGATTTAAATTCTTTTGAAATGCTAAAACCGTGACTCCAGATGACTCAGTCTTTTATTCAGCAGGACTACAAATAAATAACTCTTTATTTTACCACGATCTTAATCGACTCGCAATTGGTAGGGGAAGGTGGGGTAAAACGGAACGCTTAACTTTGGAGGGTGGTAACTTATAATCGGAAGGAGAAAAAGACACGAGACTTCAGCAGGAGTCTTCAGTGGACCATAGACTATAAGAAAATCATGGTCGTTGTTAAGAAAAATCTTTGGGAACGAGGGAAAATAAAATTTACCGGGGGTGTTGAAATCTTCACCTCGCTTAAATGGTGGGGTAAAACGAAACACCCACTCGAAGACCGTGTAAACGTACAAAATCTTTATATTTATGATTTAAAATGTATTCATTTATGTTAAAATTTATAAATATATGTTTTAGGTATAACTATTGCAAATAAAATATAACAAAAATATATATTTTACAAATAAGAGAAAATATTTTATTAGATAACATGAAAATTACGGAAAATAATCAAATATAAATATAATATCGTAAAAGAAGGATAGATTAATATAGATTATTTATTATTTTATGAACAATTTACAATTACAATTTAAAAAAAACAGTTTGATCGAATAAAAGATGTATCTCATACATCATAATTTTCTATCCAAAATTAATTTTCTTGGAAACGAGGATAGTAATTAAAAGTTTAATCTACAATCTAATAATTAAAAGAGATAATAAACACGTACTAAGAGACGTTTCCATTCTTCCCCATGTATAATAGTCGTTCCGTTTTACCCTGCGTAAAGTGTTCCGTTTTGCCCACGTGCAGTCATTTAGTAAACATTTAATATTTACACTTCAGCGTGAGGCAAATAACTTTTTATATACGTCAAAATGTAGCGTAAGGAATATAGAATCCAACGATGTACTTGACGTTATTAATTTTCGAAGTCCAAGCACGGAAAAGTGGTCGAAAGTCCAACGCAATATTGAAACGTCGATACCGGAAATTTTTGCAACTCTCTTAATGGAAAAATAACTTGTGCAGGGGTCTATGGTCTACCATAAAATTCTATGAGGACCCTTTGGTTCCATGTCACGCGATACCAACTCATTCGCAGCTCTTATCTAACAGAAACATTGGTGTTCCGTTTTACCCCACTTTCCCCTATACAAAAATAAACCCAACGCGATTCACACAGAGAAAAGTCCTCGATGACCTAGATCATTTTTCCCCTGAAAGTTAAATGGAAACCGTATAAGAATAGACTTCAAGGTCGTGATATCGAATGGTTACACAACGATATCCTTAATGATATGAAACCAGAGAAAATGTGCCCGTAATAAGTGACGGGAATATCTTTAAACACGATTTTCTTGGTAACAATGCCTCGTTCGAAATAAATTAGATACTCTCGAATCCCAGGACTAATTTCATAAGTGTTTCATTAGGACCACGAGCATAAACAATTTCTGCAATATTAAGTATTAGTATACTACTATTACTTAATTAATATTAAATATTAATATTAAGTATTAGTATACTGCTATTACTTAAGAATATTAAGTACTAATATTAAGTACTATTATTATACTATTACTTAAGTAATATGAAGTACTAATATTAAGTACTATTATACTACTATTACTTAAGTAATATTAAGTACTACTATTCTACTATTACTTAAGTAATATGAAGTACTAATATTAAGTACTATTATTGTAATATTATTTAAATTATATTAAGTACTAATACTAAGTACTATTATACTACTATTACTTAAGTAATATTAAGTACTATTATTCTACTATTACTTAAGTAATATGAAGTACTATTATTCTACTATTACTTAAGGAATATTAAGTACTATTATTCTACTATTACTTAAGTAATATGAAGTACTAATATTAAGTACTATTATTGTAATATTACTTAAATTATATTAAGTACTATTATTGTAATATTACTTAAATTATATTAAGTACTAATACTAAGTACTATTATACTACTATTACTTAAGTAATATTAAGTACTATTATTCTACTCTTACTTAAGTAATATTAAGTACTATTATTCTACTATTACTTAAGTAATATTAAGTACTAAGGTCATTTTTATAAAAATTGGCTTCAAACACGAAAATCCACAATTTCCCAGAAAAATAGAGTCAACTCACCCAAAATTAAAACTTTTATGTTCGGAGCCATTTTTCACAGAAATGATCAAGTAATAGTACCTAATATTCCAGAATTTCTTTACACTTGTCGTCCCTAATATTTCCAGCCCACTTTCGTGTAAAAGGCGATCGTCGAGATCGTGACCTTCCTTTGTGAGACTTACGAAAGGCTCCACTGGGAGCGTTCTGTGAGCAGTGTGAACGCAACATGGGGAGCGAGGGTGTCGAGAATCAGGGTTAGACAAGGGGATTTTCTCTGTCTGCTTCGTAGAGGTGTGGAAGGGTTCAGAATTCGCCCCTTCATCTGCCAAGAAAGGCCAAAGTCTAGTGGCACTTATCAGCTGTTACTCGGTCAACAATTCTGTTTGAACTTTCACAGGCAATGGTTATCAGCCAAATATTCGCAAATCTTCGAGTACTCGAGAAAGCTCGGTAACAGGGGTTTGCACCCCTGCCTTCAAAGTACACTTCCAGAAAATCACTCGTTGATTCAATATTCAAAATTTCAAACAATAGGTCTCCTATTTCTTTCAAGTCCATTCTTTTCAGCTCCCAAATGTAGTGTAGGTACGCAATAACTTAGGTACTCTCGGAAGATTCGATTCGGTAAAACACCCAATACATTATCTACATTCAAAATTTATGTCAAATTGGTCCCAAAAGGTCCCTTAATACACTAAAACCTTAAAAGTTTCATAACTCCTTTTATAAACGAAGTCCTGTTACTACACCTTTTCTTCATCTCTTCTTTCTTTTAAACTTTTCAGACACAGTCTAAATTGGGTAAAACACCCAATACATTATCTACATTCAAAATTTATGCCATATTGGTCCCAAAAGGTCCCTTAATACACTAGAATCTTAAAAGTCTCATAAGTCCTTTTATAAACAAAGTCCTGTTACTACACCTTTTCTTCATCTCTTCTTTCTTTTAAACTTTTAAGACACAGGCTAAATTGGGTAAAACACCCAATACATTATCTACATTCAAAATTTATGTCAAATTGGTCCCAAAAGGTCCCTTAATACCCTAGAACCTTAAAAGTCTCATAACTCCTTTTATAAACAAAGTCCTGTTACTACACCTTTTCTTCATCTCTTCTTTCTTTTAAACTTTTAAGACACAGTCTAAATTAGGTAAAACACCCAATACATTATCTACATTCAAAATTTATGTCAAATTGGTCCCAAAAGGTCCCTTAATACACTAAAACCTTAAAAGTTTCATAACTCCTTTTATAAACAAAGTCCTGTTACTACACCTTTTCTTCATCTCTTCTTTCTTTTAAACTTTTAAGATACAGTCTAAATTCCTCAATTTTAGGAACACCATGCATCAAATGTTTCGAAAACTCCGTTACCATTTTGCAAACTGAGCCTCCGTTTCCGAGATAGAAGCAGTATAAAATTATGGGTCCGACTTCCTGTACACTCTGCCTTTTAAAGTAGCGAGCCACTCTAACTCATAAATTGAATGGAATGAAATTATTATCGAAAATAATAATGCAATCATGCACAGCGTGCGAAATGTACGATTTTAATCAAACACGTTCTTTCACTTTCTCCTCTGGCGCGCCACTTTGTGCCCTCATCGGCCCTAACGCTGTCTCTGCCGAATGATACAATTCGGACTAACAATCTATGCTTGCGAAGCTCGAGAATGTCTCGGTAAGCGAAAATAGCCGATCGCCTTTGTTTTACAGAACTTTGAAGTTGCCAAAGTGATTTATGAAAAAGGTTGCATTCAAGCTGGGGAGGAATGGGTGGAACGAAATCTTCTTGCAATTGCCACTAGCGCGGTTGGTACGGCATTCGCACAGGTATAATCTGTTAATTTATACACGCCTATTCTGTCACTACATGTTTATCTCGTGAAACCCTTACCTTGTAACTTGTAAGTTCCATAGTTTTTTATAATAGCACGTTGGAATGCTTTCGAATACGTGTTGCATATATTAAGTCGGTGGAAAATGTTCGTTTACTGACTAATAAGTATTAAGTGTCTGGAAATGTAATTTTTTATTACACCTACTTGCAGAGTGCAAGAAATATTTTGGGGCTCCAAACAATTTCTCAGCGATAAAAAAGAATAACATCTTTCACGAAACGGTATTGTCAGTTTTCAGAGCGTGAAATTCGAGACAGTTTATAAAATTGTATTAATATTAATCAAATAAAAATTTTCCGTTCCCATTTTTCTTTTCTTCATTCTTCGCTCTTTTCTGGGGCCCTGAACAATCCGGGAACTGCGAATTATTTTACTTGTAACAGGAAAGTGGCAAAAAGTCATAAATAGCCAAGAAAAATACTTTGATTAAAAATTCATGTAAGTAATTTATTTTTGTTTTTAATAAAGATTTTGGTACAATAAAACGAACGAACTTTGGCATCGACCTAATAAAACGAATGTTTGTTACGTATAAAAATATCGATCTGGATGTAATACTAATTAGCGTTTTAATTAAATGTGTGGTTAGTTTGATGCTCAGCACTTTGAGTGGCATCGGCGTGATATCAGGCCGAAGTATTTGCACAACATGCACGGTTTCTGCATATTTTCACGTTCATATCTTTTGGAGAGTATCGACAGTTGAGTTTTGCTCGGGTGAGTTAAAAGGTTACAACATTTGGGAACGTAAAAAAAGTAGCTGTCTTTAAGATTTTTTTTTAAGAAAATAATGAAGAAAATGAAAAATCTAGAAAATCTAAAAAGTTTAGTTTCTTTCCCTTTAAACAAAATAGCGTCGCTGGGAGTAATAAACCCATCATTTTCATTTTGCACATGATAAGTAATGAAAAATATATAGGAATTTTTTAAAGTAATGTTTTTCGTGAATATGGTGAACAATTGAAAAAAAGATGTCATTCTTTAGCTAAAGATTGAGTATAAATATGTCCGTAGCAATGTCACTTCTTAATATATCGCAAAAGAGCTACATATTTCTTTAGATCGTTAAATTGAAAATATTCTCTCAACTTTTCAAGCGAATCCAATGAATGTTATAGAAGTTATGCTGCGCACCGTTTCTGAAATCACCATTTCCCGAAAAACGCGTTTAAAATAATTTTGGAGCTAGGTATAAACTATAAACCAGGGATCGAAAAAGTTCTGGAACCCTCGTTTTTTAAAAATTCTGTTAGAACTTATTTGTTTCGATTAAGAAAATATCTGTCCCTGTGGAATTTTTTTTTAAACAAATGCTACCTTCAGGAACTTCTTTAAAAAGTGTTCACATGGAACAGATATTTTAAAACCTATATAATAAAAGTTTCATGGAAACAAGTTACATTAGAACATTTATTAAAAAAGTTTTCCGAAGATAAAGAAAGGTACTCAACTATGCGGTACTAGTCTTATTTAATAATATACTATCATATTCTTCGTGTATGAAAATCTTAACATAAGTAATTAATGGTTTCATAAGAAGTATTGAACGAAAAAGAGAATTTATCAAGAATAATACCTAAATAACATTTTTTTATAACTTACATGAACCGAAATACATAGAAAATCTCTAATATAATATATAATATTTATATTTCAGTAATAGAATATATGAATATACATTTATGTATTATTATACTATTTATGTTTTGCAATTCAGCGTGATAGTATTATAGCTATAATACATTATCGTATTTAAACCATTAATTATATCATGATTTTCATACCTTTTATTAAATAAACATTTGAAGAATATCATATATTGTTAAATAAAACTCGTACCTAATAGTTTAATAAGTACTTTTCTTTATCTTATGAAAACTTTTTTAATAAACGTTCTAATATAACTTCTTTTCATGGAACTTTTATTATAACGATTCTAAAACATCTACGTAGGTAAGTATTACATATAAATAACACATTCAGAATATCAATTTAACTGTAAGAATTGTTTAATATTCTTGTAGTACTATCCATTGAATAGTATTTAGTATTTGTTACAACGATTGAGAACTTTTTTAATATCGGTGAACAAAATATCTGTTTCTGTTATAGAGAAATTTGTATTCTTATATTTTATTAGTTCCATTCCAACTGGAACTTTTATTTTCAAGAACTTTTATTTTATCGGTTCTTCTGAGAACTTATAATGTGAGAACATTTTTAAAAAAGTTCCGCGGTCATTGTTTTAAGGGGTCATGCTCAGTCAGGAGGCCGAAAAAAGGGCGATCTTTGGGAATTTTTTACTCGAAAGCTATAACACATTTCTCAAAAATTCTTTTTTCCGTTTAAAGATTGCATCTAGTACTGTGTATCGTAATTTTTTTATTTAAAAATATTTATTAATAACAAAGTTATTGTCCATCCCTCAAAGGTCCTCTAAAAAAAAGGCTTCTGCGGTGACCACTGCTGTTCGAAAGTCGATCATCTAAATTAAAAAATTCCAAAGAATTTACTTATTATATTATATTATCTTGTCTTTGAACGAAGGATTTTTCGAAATATTGATTTGGGAAAAAATGGCGGATGTTTAAAGTAAAAGTTTCAATTTTCATCATAAATCGTGCCTGATTTTCGTCAATTAAAAGAAAACTAAGCATTGGAAAAAAAATCCATCGTTCAAAGACTAGTTTATTGTTCCTATAGTAAGCTTGTAAAATTTGAAGTAAATCGGTTGAATGGTTTTTGAAATATCTTGGTCACCGATTTTGAAAATGCTGTTTCGAGAAAAACGCGTTTAAAGTTTCAAGTCAAGTTTATACTTATATAAAATGGTTCACTTCGAACGCCTATATCTCGGCCAATTTTATTCGGATTACCTTAAAATTTTTACAGAATATTTCTAAGACGTTGTACTTAAAGAAAATACAAAAATTGAAAAATCGATTTTTTGAAAGTTGTGACTGAGCATGACCCCTTAAATGGAACCTATTGGAAAGTTCCAAAACTTTTTCGATCCCTATAAACTGTCATTTAAAGGAAAAACATTTTTTCCATTTTTCGTCAGTGGTGTAACTTCTTAAACAGAACCTTCTTGGTACTAGCGATCACAGAAAGGCCTAATTTGAAAGGGCGTTCTCCAGAAGCTTGCGCCACTCAGAGTGTTCATATATAATTCTTAGTATGCGAGTGCATTTTGTTTTACAGCAGATTTAACCCTCGGAAAAATGACGCCACAGGCGATCAAGCAACAGGCCGTGACTGGGTCAGTTTAGACCCATGCACACCTTTCTTTCTTTTCTATCACTGAGGAACGTGATCCTCTTCTTACAGCAAGTGATACGTCATCCCCTAGATATCGTTTTAAAAGAAATAAATCTATGTTTCCGATAGGAGCAATCAATTGTCCGTTAGAAATCCAATATGAACTGTGGAGTTCAGCGAGACTCTTGAGAACTCGGGCCAGAATAGAGCCAGTCACGGTTGTCCGAGGGTTAATTCTATTTTCGCTTCTAACTCGATACGATAAAATAAAGGTAATCAGTGTATCCTGAGGACATTTGACTCTCGATTATTAAAATCGACGCGTGTCATTTTGGATGCTTTTTATGTACCATGCTTGGTAAATAGACATTGCATGCAGTTGACTAATCATGAACGTTATTTAAATAAGTTAATTTCTGTGGGCGGAATGGTAACAATGTCACGTTTGTAATTTTTCTAGATTTTCCGATTCTAGATCTAGATAGTCCAATTTCGAGGCACGGATCGACCACAGATTTCAATCCGGTCGACCTGCTTCGATACTCAGCTGAACGGTTCTCTTCTCGTTTTCAGATTCTGGGAATCTGCTTCGCCCAAAACCTCCGGGCGGATATATTCGCGCAAAAGGCAAAGTGGCATTGACAATCCAGAGCCCCCACGGCAGTCTAGCATCTCGTATTTATAGATGCTAATCTATCACGTTGACCCAGCTGGAAATCGTCAGAGGTATCGTGACAAGGTACAGGCCTCCGGCGAAAGAGTCGACACAATTCGTGACAAGTGCAGGATGGAAAATGTCCGAGGAAACTTAGCGAAATAAAAATTGTCACTGATTCTTCCGTCGCTCCGCGTGATGGAAACTTTGAAAAGATCGCACTTTTTCACGAGCATCTTACACGAAAGCTCTCAACTCCCAGTTTTGCTTTATCCAATCAATTGGCATGTCCTTCAAATGGCAATAGAATTGATATTGCTGTTGTTTAAAGTGCCTTGACAGTTTGCTGTTGGAAAGTAAATAAGAAAACGTGAAGACCATAATGGCGATGTAAGTGAATGTTTCCTTTCGTCGATCAATTTTCGTTTATAGTTAATTTGGATTTACACCAGTAAATGAACACTTAAGGCTAGTAAATGGACACTTTTAGAAAATTATGTTTGCAGCGCGATTGATTGCACGTGTTGCGAAAATTGTTTGGATATGAAGTGAGAGACTAGAAGAAGTCTATAATTAATTAGTTGCTTATTTTAGTAACTTATTTTACTCGTTTTAGTAAAAAATGTCCATTCACTGGTAGTGTCCATTTACTGGTATATTTACCCTAGGTACTTTAAAAATATATCTCTTCGGACTCCTAGTTTAGAGGCTGGCAATGGCTGATGACGAAAGACTATAAATTTAGAAGAATGGTTATTTAAAAGGATACCCTTCCCTCTGCATTTTTGTTTCTTCTACAGCAAAACATTGCCAGCTTCAGTACACGAGGAATTTAGTACAACGCATTAAAACAGTGCTGTCCATGTTTCAAGTTCCTTTATGCTAAATTATAGGTGGAGCAGATATGGCGAATCCCTGATGCACACTTAAGTGGCATGCAAATACAAAAGTGCGAACCAAAAAATGTGTTTTTTGCTACTCGCTATTGGGCCCCACAGGGCCAAAAGCCTGTCCACCTTGGTGTGTCTAAGGCATTAAGGGGAGGTTCTGGTCTAAATGTCAATTTTTTTTTATTTCATTTTTCGAATGTTCAACCTTTTAGGAAAACGTGTTTAAAAGGATTTGTTGAAATTCGTAAAATTCCCGAAGTTATAGGCATTTGAGTAGAGGCAAATGCATTTTCTCGAAACAGTGTTCTCAAAACGGTGGGACCTGTATCATCAAAAGTTATTATCCGATTCGACTGAAACTTTTTTTATTTTGAAGAATATACTTCTGGCTAGGGGGGAACTAAAAAAATTGCAAAAAGTTGAAAATTTATAATTTTCAAAGGCAATGAAAGGACGAAAAATACAGGGAAAAGTGATTTCAAACTTGAAGTGTCGTTATTTTCTAAAAAAATGTAATTTTTGTAATTTTTTTAGTTCCCCCCTAGCCAAGAGAATAATCTTCAAAATAAAAAAGGTTTCAGTCGAATCGGATAACAACTCTTGGAGATACAGGTCCCACCGATTTGGATCAATTTTTTGACGCCTTGACTTTAACGACTCCCCAGGGCTGTCTGCAATGATTAATTATAAAACAAAAAATATATTTCTATAATTTAAGACATCCTTAATGCAATGCAAAAAGTCCCATTAAATTATATATAGTAGTTTTCCTTTAATTAATTCCTAAATATCACTTATTTTTTTTGGCTCTAGACCATAACCTCCCCTTAATGTAAAATATCCAAAAGCTATGCTGAATGTACCTTTGGACTATTAAAACGGACCTTGGGGACCTGGTACTTAAAACCTGTGCCATTTTCAGTTCCTACTGTTACTACTTCATTACATCCATTCCACCTATAATTACAATAACATTGCGAATGGAAAATCTCAAAATTTTGGAACTTAGACTGGGTAGGGTAAAGGACCCAGTTACTCACATCTGACCAATTACTGTCACCTTAAGCTATTTTACTTAAAACAACGAATAAATAAACGTTGTAAAGTGATACACAAAAAGAATGACGTATTTCAATTTATAATCTATACTACAGATTATATTCTACAGTTTGTTTATTCGCTACTTTAACTAAAATAGCTTAAAAACTTAAAATAGCTTAATATGTTAATATTAAAAATTGACCGAACCTGTGCGCCGAAATCAAATAATCATACTAATTATTACGGTCGAAATTATATTTTAAAAAAATTCTTTTAAAATAGCTTAAGCTGGCAGTAATTGATCAGGTGTCAGTAACTGGCTCCTTTACCCCAGCACTGTATTAAAACTATCCAAAACATTTTAAATCCCACACAAGACCTGCAAAAATAGAAGGAACCACCTATTACAATTTTCATTTAAATCCCACTGCTACATTTAACTTTACCCCAAAATAGCACCCTACCTTCCCTTTACTCCCTCCAATTTCATCCTACAATCACACCCTACTTCTTCCAAGAATGATAAACAATATAAAAGAGAAGAAGAATCACGTACTCTTTCCAACATCAAAACATCAAGAAACTTTCAACTCGTCAAACCCATAAAATATTTCCCACCGCGAATATCAACCAAACTGGACCGTACAGTGGAGTTGACATAGTTCGTGTATGCGAAACGAGAAAGTCGATCAGTTGAAAGGCAGGCAGATCGAGGAGAAGAGGCGAAAAGGCCGCAATAACGGCTGTCCAGCTTGCGGGGATCAGTGTGTCGAGACATTAAAGTCAATTGACGTGATGTCGTGGGGGCGCGGTGGCCAGGACTGGCTCCACCGCACAGCGAACTCTCGTGATGCCGTCACAAGAGTGGAAGCTACGTAACACATAAGTACACAATAACTTTCCGTTGCTCCAATTGGTTGTTAAAACGGTTTGCTGCGGCCGTTCCAAGCATATTGATCCTCTGTTGCTCGTCGCCATGTTCCCTTCATCGACAGGCCAGGTGTCTGCCGTGACGTGTCTACTGTTGTCACAGAACCGGCGAGCAGATAAGCACAGTGGCCAGCTACTGCGAGTTCGATAGGCGGCGGATTCTTCGACAGTGTTAACGATAGGGCACGTTATCGGCTGCTTTTACCTTGCTCGTTTTCTAATAAACTGTGCAAACGTCGATGTACCTTGAGGCACGTGGCACGCGTGGCAATTCCTGATGCTGTACTACATTGCTCTTCTAGATACTGTCGACCTCTAAAACATTTATGTTCACGGTCCCAAGTGCCTGTGAACTGAGATTATTTACGGAAATTAGTGTTTTATGTATTCGCGGTTTTAATTACTGCGGTCAGCCTGGGGTGTTGTATATAGTGTTCCTGATTTCTCGATATTTTTCGCATCTCGAGAAATGAGAAATCAAATTTTATTTCTCGAGAATTCTCGAGAATTCTCAAGAAATTAAAAAAATTTTGAAAAATTTATATTTTTGGAATAGTGTTGATAATATTGATGTAAATTTTTATTCGTGTCCAACTTAGACAAAATTTGTGTAAATGAAAAAAAAGGATACTAAATATAATTGATAAATTAATTTATTTAGTATAAAATGTGAGCAAGACGAAACATTACTTTTTTTGTTTTAAAATAATTTTTTCAAAAACACAATGCGTCTAATGTCGCCTCAGCCAATCTACGTCTTTTTTGTGACAAAATCTGCGGCTGCAGAAAAATTTCTTTCATTTTTCATACGAAGAGAAAAGTTTATAAACAATCGCACAATTCTTCGTATATATTGCTAACATTTATCACTGATTGTTATATGTTCGCGATTAACACACAATTTGAACTAACTGAAAATTTATGTCTGAAAACAAAGGATTTATAATAATTTTCCTACACTGAAGATTCTCGAGAAACACTGTAATTTCTCGAGAAATAAGAAATTAGAAATTATAAAATTTCTCGAGAAATTCTCGAGAAGGAATTCTCGAGAAGGAACACTAGTTGTATATGTATGGATATTAGAAATTCTTTGCGATAAGTCTCGCGTATTACTCTTTGTTTAAAATTAAGGAGAAAATGGAGCATAACTTTTTTGATATTGGAAGAAGCATTGAATTAAATACGAGAGGATGTAATGAATGTTTTAACTCCTCGTTTTTAGAGCGCAGTATTTCAGTAATGAGTCTATGAATCTAGGGAATAAGTATGAAAAGAGGGTCCAGATATTTCGGGGTATCTTCCAAGTTGATCTTTCGTTCAGTCGGATAGTAATTATTCTAATTGGTATATTGTATCTACTTGGTTTCATGTATTTTTATAAAAGGAATTCGTCTCGTCCTTTTACTCTGTCGACGAATAAACCGAGGACACATCGATATGATCTGGGGAGCAGTGTGAATGTACCAGCTCGCTAAGTCTGCTTTTTGGAGAACATTAAATTCATTGCGTTCTGCACTTACGAGGGAATATATCAAAGCGCGTCGATTTTGATGAGACTGCAGATTTTTAGAATAGTGAAAAATATTTTTTTAAATAGTCATCGATGTTGAAGGGGTGGAAACATGTTTTCTGAAATTTTTTAAAAATTGAGCAGAGGGCTGGATTCGTTTTTAAAATACTCAGAATTAAAAAAATTGTTCTGCGCTTAATAATTCTCGAGATATTTCAGAAAATATTTTTTCGACCCCCAGCTTTAGGATGTTTTCACCCCTTCAATATAAACGATTACTCGATAACAAGAATTACGTCACAAATATTTTTCGCTATTCTGAAAATCTGCAGTCGTAAAAATCGGCGTGTGCGGGTTCGATATTTTCCCATCTTAGAAAAATAAACTCACATTTGCTAATAACTACGGAAATATGTATCCATAGACGTACCAAACGGAGATATATTTTTGAATTTCTGTTTCCTACGAGAACGATGAAATAAAACGCATGTATAAACTTTCTTGTGTAAAACGAGTAGCCTAAGGTAGCACTGAAGCAATAGCTATAATTAAGACTAGTAGGAACAATTTCAAATATTCACTTCAAATGTTTCTAGCTGCGTAATATCCACTTCATTTTTCTCAGTCACGATGAATATATGTTATCCTAAGTATTTGAATGCGCTGGTAATACAAAAAGCAATAAGGACACTGTTTCGTTTACATTCATAACAAATTACTTTAAACAGAAAGGTATCGTAAATAATAATACTCCGAGAAGCAATTTAAACAAATTAGGCAATCATTAACGGGTTTTAATTAATACATTCCTTAAATAAATGACATGCTCCTAATTCGAGCAAAATATATTTATAAAAACTACTGCTAAAAATAAGGAAGAAAATGGACACTGTGAGAATGACAATCATACCGACATCTGAAACGATAATTTATATTATGTTCTATGTTGCAATACCATCATCCCTTTGCTGTAAGGTAAAAGACCCAATACGTGGACACGTCCCAGTAGCTGGACACTGGTGCAAAAGAACTATTTTATTAAATTATTCAAATATTTAGTCAAATATATATATGAATATATTTTACTAAATATTTGAATAATTTAATAAAATAGTTCTTTTTTGGATAAAGCGGATATTAAATGTACTAATCAGTATTTTTGCACCAGTGTCCAGCTACTGGGACGTGTCCACGTATTGGGTCTTTTACCTTAGTTCGAACGTCAACAGCGTGCATTTCTATTTTATTAAATTGAAATACCGGAACGAAGAGTATTTCCCACGCGTGTTCCAATTAGAACTGATTTCACTCGCGAAATTTAGTGATTCTAGTCCGTCCGTTTGGTACATCAATTTCGGATATAAATTTAATACTTGGCTGTCTTAGTCAATGGAATTTCTTTCGAAGAATTTATTTGTTAATCAGTCCCCTGCAGTGAGAAAGTGAGAGACAAGGATATAAATAAAAAAAAAGAGAAAAAAAGGGTGAAGAAATATTTTCGCGTTTAATCACACCTTGTTTGTAACTCTATATCTATCTACTAAGCGAGAGAAAAAGAAACGTTCCAAGTTCGAACCTCGTTGGCGTATTTAACTTGTCTGAACATTACCGAAGAAACAACTACGTGAAAGTATCGAGTTCAAACTAGTGATAGGACATAAAGGTAACGGAGCGCGGCTGGATCGCGAGTACGCAAAATGTTTTCAGTTTCGACGAGAATGTTGTCTTGTAAAACAGAACTCCATAGGATACGTACGATCCTTATTTTCTCAATGTTTCTCGATGAAATAGTTTTTATATGAACGTATAAATATATATGTATATCGCTGGCGCCGAGCCGTCGCGAAAGAAGCAAGTATTATGGGCGTGCCGAGCAGTAGTGCGCATGCCCGAGCGAAAGACGGAAGAGTGGGGATGTAGCGATGACTAGTTTCGGGGTTTGGTAGACGTTGTAGTATCGAAGCCAGGGGGCTGCCACTCTCATATGCGATTTTGGGACAGTGTTTCGACTGCCACCTATAGTCGTGTTCAGATTTATTGGCCGGTGAGTTCGGTTTCTCGAGCAGCGCGCGAGGAGAAATCAGCCACTACCACCTGACGATCGTGGATTGGCAGTCGAAGTTGCGGGACCCCCGAAGGGTATGGTGGGGTAAGGGGAACGGTGCTCGACTCCGCCTGAACGATGCCGTGTGGCTGTTGTTTATTCATAGCGTAATAGTAGTGTGCGTTACGAATCGTATTGACTACGCATAGCCAATACGAGACGAAGCTACGGCAGAATCCCGTTAGCCGCTGGCCAAGCCTTAATTCCGAGTATGAGTTTCTCGCTTCTTTCTGGCCGAAGGGGGGAGCGAGATGGAACGCTTTGCAAACCGGTTTTCCAGGGCTCAGGGCACCGTACGACGGCCAGGCGTTGCCCGAGAGAGAGCGAGAACGTAGATAAAAGGAGCACCGAGGCAGGCAAGCGGTGTGGTGGGAGAATACTCCTCACGAAACTCACCGGCCAATAAATCTGAACACGACTATAGGCAGTTGCAATTTTTTCCAACTAAAATTCAATATGGCCATGCACTAGTGTTTATGCTAACAGGTATCGTATCGAACTGGAAACTCCCATTTGCTTATTATTTGAGGCAGTCAGAGCAACAACGGACCAACGTACATTAAAAATTGTTTTTTACCTATTTTATATGGTTAGTAAAGCCTATTGGAATATTACTGTTACTAATTCAATTTCGAAAAAAGGTAGGTTAGTCTGTTGTTGCACTGACTGCTTTATTTCACAAATGCAAGACGTCCTCAAATCAGTTGATGCACTGCATCAAAACTGTTGTAAAAGCTGTCGAAGAAACAGGACTTATCATCCTCAGTATGGTTTGCGATCAAAATAGAAAAAATGTTGCAGCAATTAATAGATTATTACTGGATTCGCAGACTATGTTGGACGGCCATATTGAATTTTAGTTCGAAAAAATTGGAACTGCCTAGGTGGCAGTCTAAACTGTCAATGAGAGTGGTAGCCCCCTGATCGAAGCATTGTTGGCAGCCAAAGGTCTCTTTGAAAGCTTCAAAGGTTTCTTTGCTTTAAATACTCTGGTGTTACTATCTCCTACAAAAAAAAAATGGCACCATTGCTCGGCATACCTATGTACAGTATTGTCCGCTCTAATTCGGGTATGCATGCGAAAGCTTGAATATTTTATACTATTAACTCTTGTGTTCCGATTCACTATATGCGAAAGGTTTCTAGGAAATTCTCGACGAGGCTCGCTGCCTTTTACTAGATAGGTCGATCGAAGGAATGTATTTAATCAAACGACAATTAAATGAAGATTGTTGCCGTTGTTCACTGGTAGAACATTCGTCCTTGAATATTGATCATTTCGATTATCTTTTCTACTGCGAAGGAGTTTCCACTATAATACCGTGGTGTTTATGCGTGATATTAATTAATCATAAATCTTTCGGGAGAATTAAGTTGAACGCAATTAATTAAGATAATGATTATAGTTTCTCACTCATTATAAGTGTAACAGAATTGGATTTAGCAGACACCTTTGGAAATTTTAAACCGAAAGAAACCTTGGAAGCAAGTAATGCCCAGTGGCGGATTTAAGAAAAAAGGCCCAGGTGACAAACGTTCTCAGGGCAGGCCCGGATTAAGATTTTTGGGGCACGGGGCTATCAAACCTTCGAGCCCCCTCCGTGGTTCAACAGCGTGGGGAGGGAGGTAGTGAGCTAATCGCTTTGAACAAGGCCCCCCACCGGGAGGTGGGGCCCGGGGCACCAGCTCTCTCTAGCCCCCCTTTAATCCGGGCCTGTCTGAGGGGCCCATTTTTTTCGGGAAAATGAAGAGGTAGTTTACTACAAACGGACCAGGGTGTAGTAGTGCGAAAAAAATGTGGTATTTTGGTAGCTATACTTAATCGTAATTTTTTTGGAGATGGGCCTCTGAGAGGGGGCATCTTGGCCGGGACCCAGGCGCCAACTGCTCATCAGCCGCCCTGTTAAATCCGCCACTGGTAATACTTGCTCATTTTTCCACGCGTTTATACTTACCTTCGTTTTAGGTATCTTCTTCTGATAATATTAATATACACATCTGCAATGATGGTGGAATATTCCGTCATTTGATGACCACATGCATAAGTTCATGCCTCAACACTGCCATTTTCCAAAATTCCTTACTATGAAAACTGTAATAAAGGAACTAATTATATTATTAGAACTCTGCTAAATCCGATTAACTAAAACTTTATATCGTTCGATTAACTTATTTTGCTAACCTGATCCGATATTCTCGGCAAGCTCGCAGCTTTAAAAAGAATATATGGATCACGTAACAAGTGTATCTATATTTATATCTCAAACGCATAGTATTGCACGTATACCAAGCAACTAGTGAGATTTCCAACGCGCATGCGCAACGAGGGCAGTGGTGGATTGAGGGAGAAAGGCCCAGGCGGCCCAGGAATTACAAATAAATTTTTGCGCGGGTAGTATACAAATTATGGGAAACAAAATACATATAGTGTTTGAATAAAGTCATAATTTTTTTGGAAGATGGGGCCCTGTGGACAGTGACGTCTCAACAGTATTGTAGGCCCAGGACAAAGCATTGCACTGGGGCCAGTGCCGTCTTAACCTAGAGGCGAAAGAGGCGGCCGCCTCAGGGCCCCCGAAAAATTGGGAAATTAAAATGAGTTATAGAAGCTATAAAAAAAATGAAAATGGGCCCTCCAAGTGTAACGAAAAGAAACTAATGAATCCACCAGATTTTAAAATGGTGCCTTTTTCGTGGAATTGACCCCACGTTTAATCTTATTTATTTAATTGTTTTAATACTTATTCACTTCGCCTATTAGTGCAGTATTTTTTATATTATTTAATTTAGAATAATTTAGAGGGCCACATATGGAGCTCGCCTCAGGGCCCCCGGAAACGATAAGACGGCACTGACTGGGGGAAATCCGACTTGGGGCCCCTACTGCCCAGCGCACCCATGCCTCAAGACAGTATTGCATATTGGGAAATACTGTGAGAGCGCCATCTACTAAAGTAAGCTCTGCAATCGGGTCAGTCGCGTTACAGGACTGGTGTCACACAAGTATTGAAATAATGCAACAATATTTTTGTCATTAAATAATCTGTTAAATTTTACAAAATCAATCATCAAACAGTCAAAATTTACAATACTCCCAATTACATGTAACAGCTAACCCGATTGTACTGCTTTATTTTCGCCACCAGATTGCGTAGCGGAAATAAGAAAATGCGGGGCCTTTTGGGCAGGGGTCCCAGCGGCAACTGCTCTTCGGCCGCCCGTTAAATCCACCACGGAACTAGAGACCTCACTATTGCACGGTGCATCTGCAATACCTTACATTTAAAAGTTAATTCGATCGATGTACGTATTTGTCCAAGGCAAATTGTCTGTATCGCACCCTTAATTTCTTAAATTCTCCAATGGTCGAACATGGTGTACGTAGACCATGGCGTTATGTTTCCTTCCAATGGAGTGTTAGAATTTTAGAAAAGTGGAGTCGATTTACTCGCTACCTTTTAACTATGCATACAAAGTGCGCCAGCAAGACGGAACCAGGTTTCCCACGCAGGCATATTTTATCCGTAAAAAATCCTTCGTGGAATCGATTGTGGATATTTGATTCGGACCATAACGTACAATCGGGAGCAGGCGTTCGAATAGAATAAATTGAATTTTTATAACTAACTATTACCACGTTCACGTTGTAAATGCGCCTGTGTCTGCCGAGCTGTATTGTATAAATGAATATGTTCTTCATTTCAGTGAAATGAATGTACTCTCAACTTGATATACTATCAAAATACATAAATGTTACGACGCACGAGTGATTACTAGATTTATACTAACAAGTATAAGGCGTACACGAAGCTCGCGTGCGAATCAAGCACAATATTTTCAATGGGACTTTAATGTAAAACGGAAGTATACTTCGTACGTTAGCCCCTAGTGGAATTGGAAATAAACGCGATACGATAGTTTGATATATTTTGCTGCTTAAGGATTAGTTGTCAAGTTCTTGAACATGGTACAGTAAAATCCACATTATGTCCGAACTTCCTTTACCCCAGCGCTCTGCTATTTGAACATTTTATCTATTATCCAAAAAGGGATGAAAGATTTCCAAATGGGCAACTCTTGATATTTTTTTTATGGTGGTCGTTATTGTGTATTATGCATTTACACTTCTGATGCTAATACTTATGCAGTCTTTATTAACGTTCAGAATGGCCACTCAACAATGATCGTTCTATTTACAGAAACTTCTGTTATACTATTTCGGGTAATGATGGTTTTACTGTATTATTTAATACAGAATTTTACGATAAAACTATACTCATGTGATTAATGGTTGCCAATGACGTACAACATGCCGTTTTCGTACGCTTTACAATTATTTTACCATTAAATTTCGTTATAATAAAGAAGACATCGTTTATAAGTTTTCTTCATTTATTGTGATTTTATTTCTCAAAAATTCGTTACATCTTCTTTCAGTTAATCGACTGAGTTTCCGTGTCTCAGTTACAACATTAATAAATATCAATGGTTTTGGTTCTCAGGTATGTTTTCAGTGGCGGATTTAACAGGGTGGCCGATGAGCAGTTGCCGCCTGGGCCCATACCCAGAAGGCCCTCCAGGACCCGCATCCTTAAAAAAATTGTGATTCTATCTAAACTATATTTTTTCTGTACTACTACACTGAAACTGTTTTTTAGTAAACTACCTCTTTATTTTCCTGAATAAATGGGCCTCTCCAGAAGGCCCCCTTGGGCCCCATCCTTAAAAAAATGATTTTATCAAAACTACATCTTTTTTCAGTACTACTACCCATAATCCGCTTTTAGTAAACTACCTCTTTATTTTCCTGAATAAATGGGCCCCTCCAGAAGGCCCCCTAGGGCCCCATCCTCAAAAAAATGATTTTATCAAAACTACATCTTTTTTCAGTACCAGTACCCATAATCCGCTTTTAGTAAACTACCTCTTCATTTCCCCGAAAAAATGGGCCCCTCAGAACGTTTGTCACCGGGACATTTTTCCTTAAATTCGCCACTGTCTGTTTTAATATTTTTTCCTCATTATACTGTATAATAAATTATATTTCTCATTATTTGCTTATGTTACAGAAGGAGCTTATTTTCTATTTCTAATTTTCAAACCTTAAAAACACATTAAAATATAAAAAAAATATCAGCGTTTTTAACACGTACATATAATATATAATTATAATTTCTTGCAACTGTGTAATTTCTCTGTCGATAGAAATTGATGTACAAAACATTACAATTGTTCGTTACTAGTAAATTTTTCTTTCATAAATCTCAATCACCCCTTCAAGGGGAAAGCACCCTTTTCAAGGTCATGTAAATATTCTATATGTACATACTTGTAAAGAAACGGCCAAGATAGTCCAATTGAGACTACTTGTCCAATACAAATGAAGTGAACAAAGTGGCTACTGTGTATGATAATGATGTGTTGCCGAATGATCAGCCACGATTAGGATGTGTATGCGAAAAATGAGAACCGATTTATTGTAATCGTGCAACTACTATTACACCTATATTAGTATCGATGTCGGACGAAACAAATAAATTTTCGTGCCAAAGGATCATTTAAAAAATCGGTTGTAAATTTCTGTGTTTCATTATGGATTTATGTAGAAATGTGACTTTTTTGTGACGCAATTCGATCATGATGCCATTCCAAACATGATTGCCTTTTCCTTAAAAAAAAAAAAAAAAAGAAATTTGTAACATCTATCATGTTTTAGTAAACGTAATAAAAGATAAAATGTTCCAAGTACAGACTTAACTGCCCTTATAAATCCATAACTGCTAACTACTTTACCTCTAATTATCTTACTTAGAAAGATCGATAATAGAAATAATGTTTTGTCAAGAAATTAATTGTTAAGTATACAGATATTATATCACATCTCGCGTCATGGAAGATTTTGTTAAAAAGTATTTGTAAAAAGCAGAATGATATTTTATCTCTAGCTAGAGACAAAAAGATTAATGCATTTTCTTTAATCAAAGGGTGTTTCATTGTGTAATACACATATTTTGCATGATTGTATGTATGAGCAGAACAGAAGAACTGAAAAAAAAGATGTTAATGTTATAGCTATCCATGATTATTTAATAATCATTAAATATTTTAACATCAAACTATTTTAGTAAGGGATCATATAATATATCGTCACATGCCATTACTCCATTCCATGTGTTTTTCTTATAATTGGCTGTTTTACGAAATTATTGTACGACTATACACTTGTGTAATATGAGTAAGTAGCACATATTCCTAACTGTAATCATTATTGTGATTGAAATGTAAATACGACTATATACTTTTCCCGAAATAGCTAAGAGATTACTGTAATGTTTTTATGAAAAAATTAATATTTATACTCATCTGCACACGATGAATAAATAAAAATTACAATAATTCCAATTTACGCAAATCTATAGATAGTTTTTTTACAATTTTGCAAATTTTGTTCAATTATTTATTCTTGTTTTACTTATTCTTAGCTAACTTACAATTATTAATTCCTCATCCCCGTTTATATGCGAACAGTTGGCTTCGATTAGCACGCATAGATCGAGGATTATGACATTTTGTCAATATTTGAAGAGTCCTTGTAGAAAACACTGTAAGTGGCAACATTAAAATTTTGGTTTTTTTTTATCGAAAAGTGTTCTAGGTGCCAATAGTAATATCTACTATACTTAGTATAGGAATTTGATTTTTGTCACTTCCAGTGTTTTCTATGTACAAGGACTCTTCATTTGTAAAAGTCCATCGCTGTTTTGCTAAACCATTTTAATATTCAGTTATTATACTCAAGTTATTTTATCTAAAATCATTTAAAAATGCATTCTTTATCATTGAATTTCACTTCATATTCACGCGCCACATCGAATTTCTTACTTAACGTTCTGCAAGTAAGTATGTAAACGAACTATTTGCAGGGATTACAAATGCATTAAATTTTAGAATCTCTAATTACATTGTACTTTGTAAAATATATATATATATATACTTTTTATGTGTACACACATTCTTCAATAAAATGGAAAAGGGAAGAGTTAGGAACTTCCAATAACTTGGTTTTCTTACACCAAAAGGTATATATGTACATAGGTAGACGTGTACTAAAATTAGAAACTTGATAAATTAGAGTATAATCAAAAAAAAAAAAAAATTTAAAACCGCTGCAATGGGATTTGAACTCCCAACCTCCTGATTGCGACTCATCCGCTCGGGTTTCGGCACTGTGGATTGTATCCTACGTCCAGGGCCGGCGCGAGGATGGTTGGCGCCTTAAAATTTTTGGCGTCCCCAAATTATTGCACCTGATTTCTATTTAATATGTCTTGTCTTTTTGAGGTACAATAAAGAAAGAATTACATTTACATTTCGTTTATGTGGGAGTTGGATTCCTTTATTATTAAGCGTGCGATATCGTCGGTGATAGTGCAAAACCGCGTATGAGCAGTTTGTAAATACCGCGGCTCTGCAAAAGTAGCAAAATTGAAATTTCGCACTCACGGTAGCCAAGCGCTGTTTCGCCTTTTTTAAAAATCATACCATTGATGTTAGTATTTATTACAAGGAGTGCTAAAACTGTCCTAAAAAAGTTCAGTCAGAGAAATCCCTTAAAATGGCTTGCAATATTAAGTTTTTGCTTCCTTCTGTGAAATCGGTAAAATGCAGATTCTCGGTATTTACAAACTGCTCATACGCGGTTTAGCACTATCACCGACGATATAGTTTCTTAGTGCGCCCTTTATAACTTGCACAATGAGTAACGCCGGCCCTGCCCACGTCCACGATTCTGGCATCACTGGACCACGAGGTCTAGGTGCCATCGGGCAAGCTGAAATCCAGTCAGAGCCGTCTTTTCATGGGCACAGGCAGTCGCCAGGTGCCCCATGACAGCAAGGGCCCTCAAAGACAATACATTTTTATTCCCAAGGGTGGGCAGTGGCCCCCAGTCAAAGAGGAGATATAATAAGAGGCGTCACTCGACAAGGACAGAAATAACCTAGGGAAATCACTATACAACCAATTTAAATGCCCATTCGGTAATGATCGCTAAGCTTCGGCAATGATCGGTCAACTTCGGCAATAATCAGCCAATTGTGGTAAGTACATTTAGTCGATTTGAATATCCCGCTCGAAATATACAACCAATTTAAATGCCAAGGTCAAGTAAGGATTTCAAAGGTTCCGCCCGGAGTGACGCCTCTTATTATGGGCGCGTTCCGATTCACGCATAATGCGCATGAAGTGCATAGGGTACGTGACATATCCTATGCATTTTATGCGCAGTATGCGTGAATCGGAACGCACCCTATACCTACTCTTTGCCCCAGTGGTGGGTTTACTACGTTACATCGAATTTACTACGTGACACGCGTAAACAATGTAAATAATTGTATAAAATGTAGAAAATGTATTCGATGTAAAAAATTCAAATACAAACTATTAACCTCTACCTATTACAATTGCTGGCGTCAATTCACGCACACATTACCACCCAGAGTTTGCAGATCTCCGGCGGTGCCGAACACCTACAGGGGCGGTGGTAATGTGTGCGTGAATTGACGCCAGCGCAAAGCCAGCCACGTGGCGAAAACGCGAAACGAATGTGACGTCACAGTTGTACTGATGCCAGCGCCCAACCAAGCCACATGTGCCACGGGCGCGCATGCGTGAAACGCCACGATTAGAGACGAACTGACGCCAGCGCCAAGCGAGTAACGTCGCGACCAACCAGCATCGACAACATATGTCCCGGTGACGCTGGTTGGCCGTAGTCAAAGAGTAGGTATAATAAGAGGCGTCACTCCGGGCGGAACCTTTGAAGTCCTTACTTGACCTTGGCATTTAAATTGGTTGTATATTTCGAGCGGGATATTCAAATCGACTAAATATACTTACCACAATTGGCTGATTATTGCCGAAGTTGACCGATCATTGCCGAATAGGCATTTAAATTGGTTGCCTAGTGATTTCCCCAGGTTATTTCTGTCCTTGTCGAGTGACGCCTCTTATTATACCTACTCTTTGCCGTAGTGTCGGCTCGGCTCTCATCGTGCGTCTCACGCACACATTGCCAGCGCTCCCTATAGGTGTTTCCCTCTGACCAATAGCAGTGGGGCTATTGTATGGGCTCCGCCGGAGACGGGCCAAGCTACCATTCTAGGGAGCCAAGAGCTTACCGTAGTGACGTCACATTCATTTCGCGTTTTCGCCACGTGGCTGGCTTTCCGCTGGCGTCAATTCACGCACACTGTAGGTGTTCGGCACCGCCGGAGACCTGCAAACTCTGCGTGATAGTTATAGAACATTAGTGCTTTAAATGGACAGTTTATGCGATGCGGATTCTTTATTTTTATTTCTGAAAATCATTTTTTCAAAACGCCGGAGAGGCGTTACACTTTACAGGACTTCGGAGGCATGATGGAGTCCTGCAGTGTCCTGTTTATAAGTTCCAGTAACTTTTACTGGAGCTTCCACTCCTCAAAAAGTTCCAAGAAGCATGTTTTAGTTACAAATTTGTTTCCTCTAATGAATTCTTTACAATATTTTCCGTAAAGAATATCAGTTGTCCGTAATAATTCCTCGATCTTTATAGGGCGAATTCCATTTTCGCCTAAATCGGCCGTGATTTTCATTAAGCCACGTTTTCCTGTACGCGACTAAACGCAACGACAAGAATTTTATAGTTGATTTTCTCGAAAATGAAGCGCGATATGGAAAAAAGTTACTCTTTCTTTTGGATTCATAACAAGTAAATAAGTCGAGAAAAAGGAATACAATTTTTCGTTATTGCGCTTCATCTTCGAGAAAATCGACATTGAAGTTCTTGACGACGCGTCCAATCGCGTACGGGAAAACCTAGCTTAATGAAAATCGCCCATATTATTCATTTACGAATGAGCATCGCGAAAATCGGCTTCGCAAAATCCCACTACTTTCGCTTTATAACTATTACATTATACCTTCCGTCAAATTTTATACGTATTCAACAACAATGAAGCCATGATTTAATTACTGTATAATTGCATTTGCCTAGGAAGTTTTCGCCCACAATCTCGCTGACGCAGCGAAGCAGAACCAAAGAGGAGATATAGGTTGTGTTCCGATTCACGCATACTGCGCATGAAATTGATGGCATCTTATTGGTGGCATCGTATGATTCCCTAGAATTTCTCTCACTTGCCGCCAATACGATTAGTGATGGCTAGAACCGTGATTTGTGAATCACGAGTGATCCGATCACGTTCGTTCTCAATCACGGTGATTTTTCACAGTAATCCGTGATTTTCGTGATCGCCTCTGATTGGTGCAGGCAGAACAGTGATCCGTGATCGCTTCTGATTGGTGCAGGCGCAACAGTGATCCGTGATCGCCTCTGATTGGTGCAGGCAGAACAGTGATCGCTTCTGAATGGTGGAGAGCATAACTGCTCTTTGCACGCGCCACATAACCCCAAATTCTATTATCTCTCGAAACATTGTCGAGTCCTCACTGTTCTTATAGAATCTCAGTTGTATATTTTGAACCAATGTAATCGTTCTTGATCTATTTAAATTAACGAATATTTATTCACTTTAGTTAAAAAGTATAATGTGATATGTGAATACTTTAGCCAATCAAATCAGTGCGTGCATACATTGACTATTTATGAATGAATATTCTATATATTCGCTGAATTAGCACGTTTTGACTGTAACACCAACTCTATTAAAGTACACTCGGCTCAAACGATTGTGGCCGATCGAGATTCGATTGCATTCGAGCTTACTAAGGCTGACTTTTTTGCATCGCTAACATTCTACAGTATTTCATGAACATGGTGAGAGCACTGCGAAGCTACAGGTTCCCGTCTCACCATATTCATGAAATACTGTAGAATGTTAGCGATACAAAAAAGTCAGCCCTAGTAAGCTCGAATGCAATCGAAACTCGATCGGCCACAATCGTTTGAGCCGAGTGTACTTTATAAAAAATAATTCAATTAGGATCAAGAATTACGATTGCAGTACACAATTCACTCAAGTTAAAAAAAAATCACAATCACAGTCGTGATTTAATTTCAATCACGACCGTGATCGTGAATTTGCAATCACTATGATAAATCACTGTTAGTGATTTTGCACTCCATCTCTAAATACGATGCCACTTCCGGTGCAGCGAGCGTGCAGTGACTGCTTCTCCTCTGATTTTCTGCGATTGCTGCACGCTCACTGCACCGGAAGTGGCATCGTATTGGCGGCCAGTGAGAGAAATTCTAGGGAATCATACGATGCCACCAATAAGATGCCATCAATTTCATGCGCAGTATGCGTGAATCGGAACTCAACCATAATAAGAGGCGTCACTCGACAAGGACAGAAATAACCTAGGGAAATCACTAGACAACCAATTTAAATGCCCATTCGGCAATGATCGGTAAACTTCGGCAATAATCAGCCAATTGCGGTAAGGAACATTTAGTCGATTTGAATATCCCGCTCGAATATACAAGCAATTTAAATGCCAAGCTCAAATAAGGACTTCAAAGGTTCCGCCCGGAGTGACGCCTCTTATTATACCTACTCTTTGGCAGAACGTCCATCGACGAGTGATTCATCATTATCATAATCTAATCACATAATCGAATAAACGAGTTATATATAGAAAAACTCTTCACAAGTAAGAAACCAATTATTACAAATATTAATCAGGCTAATCTTAAAACATCAATTTTCTCGTCTCACAAATACCCAATCCTACTTCCGTTTCTATTGATTTTAAAAGGGCTCGTGATTGGTCATCGACTATTATCCCTTATTTCTGTTAAATCAACTTGCATCGAACATTCCAATTATAATCCTCCTTCGAAAACCTTCGAAAACATTCACGGATCTAAATTCCATCACATCGAACTTGCAGTCAGTGGTGGATCCGTATTTTACCTAACGTAGAAAAGTGAATTTTCTACGCGTAGAATAAGACGTACTAAATAGCTTAATTTTACTACGTCATGTATTTTATGTATAAAATCATATTGTTTGAAAAAAAAACGTCTGTGGAACGCCATAACCTGCATGGACACATCGTAGATCATTACATACAGAACTGCAACAACACACTTATCGTTGGATGATGAATTTTTCCAACTATCTAAAAGTAGAACTGTATCTTTGGATTCCACACTGATTATTGATTTTTTGTAATCTTGAAATTTTGTTGCACACCAAAGATATGAAATTTACTAAAAAATTTCAAATTATTTATAATTTTTACAATTACAATCCACTCTTTCTTTTTAAAGGAATTTAAAATATTGTGCAGGAAAATTCAATGTAATAGGTAGAGGTTAATAGTTTGTATTTGAATTTTTTACATCGAATACATTTTCTACATTTTATACAATTATTTACATTCTTTCCGCGTGTCACGTAGTAAATTCGATGTAACGTAGTAAACCCACCACTGGTGCAGGCACAATTATACATCCAGCAAACCAACCGTACAATTTTGAATCTCGCGCGCTTTAGTTGTTGTCAGGTTAACATCTGTTCTTCGATGCTTGGACTGCTTGGCGCCTAATCTGATAAAAAAGGCGGGACTTCGCACGCATTATCATCAGCAGTGGTCGCCAGGACGAGCAGAAGTCCGTAAATAAGCTGCCTTGATTTTCAAAATTCTAACGGATTTCTGCGACGAGTACGTATATATCCGTATATAAAAACATGTCGCAGCCGTCGGTAACGGCGTATTTTAATACGCGCAAACGGCAAGCCACTGACGATATACGGGGCAAGTCTAAGGTTTTGCTGCTCGAGCGGGATCAGACGAGGTCGGTGAGTAGCCAGAATCGCAATCCGCCGAATAAAGATAGCTCCGAGTCGTCAGGTGCGTTGACTCCAGTTCGGGAGGAAAAGGCGATGGGGACCAGCCCGAAAGTTGTCCTGGTCCCAGGAGGCGGTCGCGCTTCAAAGCCAAACCCAGCTGTTCGCAACATTCAATTCGACTCCCCCAAGAAAAACGCCCAAAAAACACCAAAAAGCAACGCCAAACCGAGGGTCACTCGCTCGCGAAAGTTGTCCGGGCAAGAGGGGCAGCCAGACATTCGGGACAGCTTCCAGAAGATCGCGGAGGACTTGGACGCCAAGCGAGTGCTCTTCGAGAAGAAGGGCACGCTGAGCCCGAAAAAGAAACCTCCGGGAACGCCGAAGAAGAAAGATGCGTCCAACGAGAGCACGGCTACGAATTTGCCTAGCGATCAGTCCGCTGTTAATTGCACTACGCCGAAGAAAGCCTCGACTATGGAGAGACTGGCCAGGCAGGAGCTCTCGTTCACCGAAGTGAAAAATAGAATTACCAAGTCGGCAAGGCTTATGGAGCTGAAAGCGTCCATCTCGAGATTTAAGAATTGCGAGCAGCGGCTGGAGAAAGTGCAGAAGCGAGGGGATGATAAGAAGATTCAGATACAGAAGTTCGAGAAGATTCAGCTTGAAATACCAGTTAGGTAAGGTGATTGTAGGAAAAGGATTTGTATTTTATTGTGTTTGAGTTACTTAATGTATATGTTGCTTGTTGCAGTCCACAGAAGGCGTTTAAATCTCCCAGCAAAACAGTATTGAGCCCTGTGAAGAATAAGGACTTGTTGGGAGGCAGTCCGCAAAGACGAATTCTATTCGAGCCTAAAGAAAAGACACCAAGCCCAGTGAAGAGTAGTCCGACTAAAGCTCCGGCTTATCAGCAATATTTATCGCTTGCCGAGAGCGGCACACCTGCTCTGCCTCTGCCGTACCATTACAGATTCTTAGCAGAGGCATTCAGATGCGTGGACACGGTATTTTAATTATAAAAACATCCCTCTGTTTACAGTTGATTCATCGTGTACTTTGCTACTATGTAATATGTAATTCGTTCCACAGGTGTCCGCAATGCTGTTCAATCGCAAAGAAATAATAACTTTCAAGAAACTAAAGCCTGCGGTCCAGGAGTTACTGCGTAAGAATTTCACGCTGGAACACGTGGCGCAGATCAAGACAATGTTCCCAGATGCATATGCCTATCACCAGGAGAAACATCGAACATTTGGTTCTACGTCTAAACAGGATAAATATGAGCTAGTACTCACACCCGTTGTTAAAGAAAAAGATGGGAGGAACACTCCAAACGCGGACGATGTTTTAAAATCGCAATCTGAAGCTAGCATGGGTCCGCGAGTATTGCTGGACAGACGAAGGATGTTTTACAATATCCTGCTTGGTAATACTGCGGTTTTATGGTAGATTCTATCGGAGATTTTGGTAGTGTTCTATAATCGCTTGGCTCTTTTGATACAGGTAAAGTGAAAGACGAACACGAGAAGTTTTTACTCGCTTTGGAAACACCGATGCGCGTGCCGAAGGAGAAGATACTGCGTTGGCACCCGGAATTCGACGTTGAAAGCTGTAAGGAAATTGAGAAGGCTGAGTTACCCCAGCCTCCTAATGTAGAGAAATTAACGACTGCGAAAGATGTGCTTGGTAAGAATTGGTTGCGATGTGTCTCGTAGATGTTTGAATAAGGTATAGATTACTGATGTTTACTTTTTATTTAGACAAAGCGAAATCACTGTTCAGTTGTGGCACACGCATGGAGAAAGCGTTGCAACGATTAGCGGAAGCGAAAATGGGTTCGAACCCGAATTCGCCACGGAATAATGAGGACAATTCGACGCAGACTGAAGACGGCATGCGGAAAGTTAATATCACTGTTGTGGACACTCCGCCCGCCACACCCACCACGCAAAATAGTTATCTTAGCGTGGCTTTCAAAGGTTTACCGAAGGCTCTGCTTGAGAAGGTAAATGCTTCCGTGCGATACTTCTTGTTTGATTTTAGAATGTTTCTTAACAATATATCGTGCGCTAGGTTCGAGCTAGGCAAGCTGCGAAAGCGTTCGAAGCGATGACACGCACACCGAACGCCGATAAGGAGGCCGCGATGTACTCGAGACTACCGGAACTAGGCAAGATCCTGCGGAATATCTTCGTAGCCGAGAAGAAGAGCGTTTTAACCATGGAATTCGTGATCGGGAAGCTGGAGAACTCGTTCAGGGCGAAATTAATACCCGCGGAATTGGAAGAGCACGTACGTCTGTTGTGCAAATTGATGCCAGTATGGACCAGTATTCATAACGTGCGGAAAGTGGATTATTTGAAGATGCAGAAGGACGTAGATCTTGGGAAAGTGGTGAAAAGATTAGAAGTTATGGCTAATAACAAAGTGACTTCGTCATGACACGGATTAACGAGCGATCCCCTCGTCCCAGCTTATGATTTATATATCGATTACTATATACACAATTAAATCATGATAACTTAATTTGTTTCCTCGAATGTTCGCGCCGCAGTTGCACTCATCGACTATATATACTATTATCTTTTTATGTTTTTCAATGAATTTTCTTTGATAAAGTAGTTTAGTCTCGATGCGATGGCGGCCAATGTAGATTTAGTTTCTCTTACGTGGAGGATATCACTCGATGCACATCCGTAGTTATAAGTGACCCTTGTGTGTACTCGGCAATATTTCGGTTTACAGATAAGTTCTCGCACATTTCCAAGTATATTCGTATTATGTAAGGATAATACAATTTTCTACGGATACGCAATCAACGTACGAACTTTAATCTCTTATGAAATTGTATCCGATTGTATATGAATTACACTTAATGCACTGCCCCCAAAAAAACAATGTTATACAAATATACTTCCAGTTTCATAAATCATCTTTGTTGTTATTCAGTGGTAATATTTTGTAGAAGTCAGCGGCGCAGTTGGGATTTAATCTTGGGGGAGCCGAGTTGAATGGGTAAAAATATTTTTAATGCAAAGTCAGTAAAATTCAGTAGGTGATTATGAAAATTTATTTGAAGAATATAATCCAGTTTTCTTCTGTTTTTACAAAACTCCTTTGGGAGGTGTCAGTGCTTCTTCTTGGCCTCTAGCTACTTGGCCTCCCTCTGGGTGCGCCATTGGTAGAAATAATTACTAAAAATAATAATGTTAAGTCATAAAAAAAATATATAAAAAAAACAAGTCAAAGTTGCGAAATGTAAATCCATAAACACTAAAAACTAGAAAATATATAAAAAAAATTTATGTTAAACGATTTTATTAAAAATGCACTAAAAACTAAAAAGATTATTCTTAAATTCTTTAGTTTTTAGTGCATTTTTAATAAAATCGTTTAACATAAATTTTTTTATATATTTTCTAGTTTTTAGTGTTTATGGATTTACATTTCGCAACTTTGACTTCTTTAGAAATATCTTTCATTTAATTTCAAATCGCGATGCAACTAGCGACTCGAATGCAGCGGCTCTTTGTCGTTTTCGTAAAGAACGCGAGTGGATGTTTTTAAGTCGTTTGGATTTGTAGTCATGGGTTATATGTATTTATTGATGAGTAGGTAATTTTTTCACCCGCTTGGGGTTAATTTTTTTTTTAAAATATTGTATTGTCATCCAAACTACGCACGCTTGCAAAGTTTCATGACAATTGGATAGTTAGAAGTGGGTTAAATTTGAGTTGGCAGATTTGAACCAAACAAACAGGATCGAAGCTGAATAAAATCGTTTAAAAACTACTACTCGTAGTTAAAACCTACTAGATTTTGCTGGGACACATTTCGTGACCTCAAAAAATCAGAGTTTATCGTTCGAAAGTTTTTAGGCGAGGGACAAACACAAACACTTTCTGCTTTATATATTAAGATAAAGTTAGCGAACTAAATCATTTTAATTCAAATTTAAGAAATATCAATTACTAAATGCCATCTGTCAATAGTATTAATAACTACCTTACTCAGAGTCGATATATTAAACCTACAATTTCCTATTTGAACTACTAATGGTAAAGTAGAACCAGAAGCTGTTTTATTTCCTAACCTCTATGAAATAGATGGTAGTTGTTACGGGCTGTAAAAACAATTCAATTCTAACTACCCAATTTGGTATAAATAGTTTTAAAAATCATGTTTCTAACGAATATATTGCTGAAGAAAGTTAAGAGCAAGTAAGTACACGTAAATCTCTATATAATTCACTTTTTAATATAAAAGAGAGGTTAGGTTGTAATTAATGATACTGATCAATATACTCTATTAAATACTCTAGCAATTACACAAATATAGTTCGGAATAATCAAGATAATATAATAATTAAGTATAACATTGTTTATTTACAGAAACGTTTTAGTGCTGATAGAAAGCATCGCAAGTGGACACCATTACTTGGTAGTCAGGGAAAGGCTGGCTGATAAATTGGAAGTCGCGAAATTTGATCCTTATGGTAAGTCGTTAATATAATCTAACTGTCTTGTTTCGTTCACAAAACATACTTACATTTATAACAAGAATACTTTGAAGCATTCAAATGTAATAATAAATACAACTCGACTTCAAGAATCAGTTGCTATAAACTGGATTACACGAACCTTAATCTACAAAGAAACTTTTCCCAATTTCACGATAGAAAAGAGAGAACACATTTGACTCCAGCATTTACAGCTAGCGTGAACCTGATATAGTTCAGTTACAAGCCAGATTATATACTTTCAGTTCAAGCTACGGTGCTATACAAGGAGAGGAAGAGGATTCGGAGTCTTTAAACCGAAGCTCGCAGAGTATATTTCGTTACGATAACTTATATCGATGGATATTTATAATGAAAATGTACAAATATGATAATAATAACTAGTAACTAAATCAGCGCGATTTCACTTCTTTAATGGCATCCACAAAACCAAGAGAAAAGTACTAACTTACCGACCGCCGGAACAAATAATTAAAACAGAAAAGAGTGTAGAGTCTCGCATCTACTAAATAGTTTTGAATAAAGGAGCCGCCCGTCGTGCAAGAAACAATGAGATGTGATCGTAAATGGTTTTGAATGGCGTGCTCGGCATATCAGAGCGTCTTGCACGGGTGGCGCGCCTAGTCGCATGTATCGAAAGGAGCGAGACGAGTGGAGAAAGAGAAACGGAGGACCTCGAAATCGAGATTGGGGTAGGTTCTCTTTGATCTTTAACAAGGAACGCAAAGTTGTATTATTTCCACCTGGATTTCAAACGGTTTGAAATCCACGAGGCGTGAAACGCGCCTCTGTTCTCTGCCTCCGTCCCTCTCTATCGCTTACCCCTTCTCCGCGCGCCGTTTCTCTGTCGACCCCTACTCTCTTCGCCGTTCCTCGCTTTTCGACGACGCGGGAGCAACTCGGGCGTCGTTTACTGATGTTGCCAATTCAATTTCCCCCCGGCGGACTATTGTGGCCAGAAAAGGGGGTTGCAATCGCGGAAGGGGTGCCCCCCCTCTGTCTTTTAACCAACCGCCTCTGTCACTCGCGATTGTGCACGTGACAGCTCCTGACATCTGGACTTCGCGCGCTTTCTTTCTTCCGCTTCGAGGAAAACTTTCCCCCGTCTTCGTTACTGCTGCTTCTTTCGATGGCTGAACGTTCTTTTTTCGCTTCGTTTGGAGACACTGGACGCTTACACCTCCGTTTTGCTTTTGTTTTGTACAGGGTGGGGTATAATTAGTGGTAAATTAATTAATATACAGTAACCTTTTTCGATTTGGAACATCGGAGAGGTTATGGGCACTTAAATCGGTCCATATACTGTGTCCATATGTATAAAACTAAAAAGTTAAAAATCAAAAAGCTAAAATGAAATTAAAACAGACTTAAACAAAAAATAAAAATGCACTAAAAAGAGAAAAATAATTTTTTCCCTTGTTTAATCTACGACTCGTCATTTGCAGTGTAAATTTGGCGGCGACTTAAAAAAATTGAGAGTCGTAGATTAAATAAGGGAAAAAATTATTTTTACTTTTTATGGCACTTTTATTTTTTTGAAGTCAGTTTTAATTTTTTTTTAAATTAAACCAAACCTTTGTTCGAAATGGAGTTATCTATAATATCGACTTATTTTAAACTGTTCAATGACCCACTTCCAGGTTATACCATGAATGTTGGCCCACGCTATTTAGTACGCTGATGCGCTTAACTTATCAACCCTTTCGGTACTTCATGCATACATATATTCATTCAGTACACGCTTTATGTGCTGGAACCGCCCATAGGCGTTCAGCAACTATACTTCAGAGATGGGACTAAAGTCCTCCCGCACACGGCGTGCAAATTATCATTCCCCGCATAAATAGCGTCATTTCTCAACCACAAATACCCTTGTCCATTCAAAACTGATTAAAGGAAAATTAACGCGTTTCGCCCCCGGTATTAATGCGTCTTAATAATAAACTCCCGCGACTCGTTCGTTCCCCTTGCCCACTCAAATCCCCAGCGGAACATAAAACATAAAACAAACGGTCAGGTGGCAATTAAAGTGCCCCGAATCGGCAATCCGCGCGCGAGAAACTCCGGCGCCGGCTGGAAACTGCACGGTAGTTCCCCGCGGTCTGGGAACGGAGAAATCACGAAACAAACGAAACCATCGGCGGAGCTGGCTGTTTTTCGTGGAACAATGGGTTTCGAAGCAGCGTGCAACAGCGAAATTGTTAAAACGTCCGTTGTTCACGGTCGACTCGGCCGAGCAGCCGGTAAAGGAGGAAACAGTACGCAACGAGGAAGCTTCGGGTGGGGGAGGGGGGAGCCTAAGCTGGGAGAAGAAAGGACGGGAAAAGCAAAACAGAAACGAAAGGAACGCAAAGGACGGGGGTATGGAGTGAGATGGAGAGGGAACTGAGAAAGAGGCTCGTCTGGGCCTTGGCGCGTTTCAGTTGCCTCGCGTTCGAGGGCGTTTTTCGCCCGTGAGTTGTTCTTTGCTTATTACAGTGTGTGCACTGGGCTCGAGCTCGCTAAAGTGGTTTGCTGCTAATTAACTGCGTTATTTTTACAACTCTCTCTTGCTTCCATCCACCTCCCGCGTCCCCCTCACCCCACTCTCCTTTCCCCGACTGTTCTCTCACATTTGCAATGGGGTTCAATAATTCCGCGGCCGTAACGCCCTCTCTCTCTCTCTTTTTCTTGTTCCCTCTGCGTTTTTTGTGCACATGTGCGTTTCCCGCGTAGGTCTCTGCCGATTTGCGCAATTTTTATTGTAGGACACTGAGGAACGGGGAGGTGATCGAGTTTAATAAATTAATAATTAATGAATCCAAAGTGCCGAAAAAAATTGAAATTTTTACTTCGGCTGATTTTGGTTTCTTTATTAATATATTTATACGGGGAACAACTTTTATAAGTGATAACATATTTTGGTAGCGAGATAGATATTAGGTTATATACAGGGTGTCCCATTTGAATATCTTGTTCAGTTATAATGAGATAAATAATCTGCTGCAAGCAATATTAGTTTTAATAATTAAATATTCAAATTAAATATGAATTTTTCTTTGTATCATCACAACTGCAGATATTTAAGTGGCACACCCTGTATATTACAAAGTTATATTAGTCCTTAAATGGTTTTCATGATTCTGTTTTAAAGGAAGAAACAGTAGTAACACTCACTTACTTTTATTATTTGTTTGTTAATCGAAAAAAATTTCCTCTTCTGGGTTCAGCGTATGAATTATAATACTTATTAATATTGCCACAGCTTCCCAATGCACCACACTTCACAAACGGCGCATTTACGCGTAGCATTCGAATCGTTATTAATTTTTATCATTTCATGTTCCCCGTGGTTTGCGAACTGCGCGAGCGTAAACATAAAATAAAACGCGCACGCTCCGCAGGCCATTTTTTTGCTCGCACTTACCGCCTTTATACTTGTAGGGGTTTAATTTTACGAGCATACTCTCTGTGTATATTTGGTGGGCACATTCGCGGAAAAATTAACGAGGCGAATATTGGAAGGTTTTTTAACCGCGCCGTTCGAAATGGGTTTTCAACCCCGCTGCTGCTCGACCGTCATTTCGCCATGGTTATCGAAAAGCGAGTGTCATTAACTTTCGAAAAAGTGTGTGGAAAGGAGGAGGAATTAATACATCCAACTGAAATACACTTACTCCAGTATTTCCAACATGGACAACGTTCAGTCTAAACCCACACGTTTTTCCACGAAGAAAGAGAACACCAATCGCACCAACCTCCCACGAGTTGGGGCAGAAACGCTCCAACGAAACAACAATGACTTTCGCGTCGAAATAATCCGCTTGGCGAAAGAATGAATCACCAACTAGGTTAAAATAAAAACTCACTCGAACCCGGTGTACGTGTAGTCACCAGAGGAGAAATCAGGACGCACCACTCTCCACAAAATAAAAGTACCAATGCACATAGGTACAGCAGAACCGTAACGTAATTAATTGGTTTTTGTTCTTGAGCAGTGGTGGGTCCGTGTTTTACCTAACGTAGAAAAGTGAATTTTCTACGCGTAGAATAAGACGTACTAAATAGCTTAATTTTACTACGTCATGTATTTTATGTATAAAATCATATTGTTTGAAAAAAACCGTCCGTGGAACGCCATAACCTGCATGGACACATCGTAGATCATTAAATACAAAACTGCAACAACACACTTATCGTTGGATGATGAATTTTTCCAACTATCTAAAAGTAGAACTGTATCTTTGGATTCCACACTGATTATTGATTTTTTGTAATCTTGAAATTTTGTTGCACACCAAAGATATGAAATTTACTAAAAAATTTCAAATTATTTATAATTTTTACAATTACAATCCACTCTTTCTTTTTAAAGGAATTTAAAATATTGTGCAGGAAAATTCAATGTAATAGGTAGAGGTTAATAGTTTGTATTTGAATTTTTTACATCGAATACATTTTCTACATTTTATACAATTATTTACATTGTTTACGCGTGTCACGTAGTAAATTCGATGTAACGTAGTAAACCCACCACTGTTCTTGAGTATCCGACGCAAGCTGAGGTAGAATCGACGTATATATAATACATATGTATATTCGTACGTCATTAGACTACGAGATATTCTTTGAATTAATTAACAACAATGATTATAAAGGCGATGTTTATCGTACACGTGTCGTCGCAGGACAATAATTACTCTCGATGTGATACGAGCGGGTAAAACAGAGACCGCGTGATCCCGTGCACGCCTGTGAATTGCATCGATCATAGATCGCGCGACGTGTCAGGAGTATCGCTCGATTCCCCGATCGGTAGCCTGAAGAGATCATTGATCGGGAGATTACATCCGCGGGAGTGAGCTAAACGGTATCTGATGGTATTCGAATCGAAATAACTTTAATATCTTAAATATCAGGGCCGCGAAACGGCTATTGGTTGCGGCTGCTGTTGGAGGTGGTGGGAGTTCGGCGGAGGAACGGGAGGTCGTTGTGTAGGTATCTCTCTGCCGGTAGTCGTGGCACCCTTCTTTTCTCCGGCCACGAAAAGGCTCTTGAAATAAATTGAAAATGGCTGGTATCGCCCTGCTCTTGGATAAGTGATACCTACATCACCTACACGCATACCGGCCGCCACAGAAATTCCACGGTATTCTTTCGCTGGTTTATTTCGTAGCGCGCATACAAAAGCGACCCCGAACTTCTCTGAATAGCTGAACAATTAGAAGTGATGGCAAAACGTTATGTGAAGCCAGTTGAAAGTGATTACGGGTGTGTATATAGCGAGTGGACTAGATTGAAATTGAGGAATAAAAAAAGTGTTATTACCAGGTTAAGTCCCATGGAGGTCGCCAGTGACCACAACCTCAAACTTATACATTCAGAGCTTAGAGATTGAGGTTAAAGGCTCAAGTATTTGCTAACATTTTCTTTCAAGTTCATCGATAAAATTACCAAACATGTATACGTATATTTATATAATCTATAATTCTTTTGTTTTTGCTATACTCTACATACATACACGGACACATCAGCTCTTTTCAGAGCCTAGGGCCTTTTATTTTTTCTTTCAATAAACAACAACAGAACCTAGGGAACCCATAGGCTCTTTTCAGAGCCTAGGGAACCCATAGGCTCTTTTCAGAGCCTAGGGTCTTTTTGTGTTTTTCTTTCTATAAACAACAACAGACCCTATAGCCTTTTTCCCTCAATAAACAATAACGTCTTTAGAATCCTTAGAATAAATAAACCCTCAAACATGTAAACTTCTGAACTATATAACTATCATTAATATACAATAATAAGCACACCATTAAATCGTTTAAACATTTTAATTTCCGATGCTGAACATTTCAATGAACCTCAGTGAAATAGTGTCTCATATCGCTCTATAAAGACGATACAATAGCGATGGAGTTCGATACATGAATCCATTTGCGTGAAACGATATCGTGTCAAGAGTGTATCATTCCGAAGAAACATTTATTCCATCCCGTTGCTCACGAGGCATCGTCGTTAAATAAGCCCGCATCGAAAACCTTTTCTTTTTACCATTGAGCACGGCTAATCGGGAATTTGAATATCATCGATGCTTCTATTACGACAGATGGCCGGACTCATTATTCGGTGAAATCGAGCTCGTCGAAAATTTATGCACACCCTCGCGCTCCGCGACGGTAAAATCATTTCCAAAATTCACGGGTCGCCGTGGCCGGGCTAATTTTGCGCGGCGCTCGCGTGTACCGGTCGCATTCACGCGACGGTGAGCGCGCGCGCACCAGTGTGTGCGTCGCGCGCGCGCGCGCGCTGACACACAGAGAGAGGTGCGCGCGAGGGCACACGGAACGGGAAAGGTGTATTGAATCGACGAGTATCATGCAGTTGACAGCTAGAGCTAATTGAATCTTGACTCTATCTATCTGTCGACTCGAGCTGAGACTCGACTACCGCCGCCGCGGCGAATTGCATTTCCGTTCGACAGAATCGTTCGAGCGCCCCCGAGGATTCTATCTTCCCCCTTAATCCCCTTCGTTTTTGTAATGTAGAAATATGCAAAACGCCCGGACCGCCCTGAAACTGTTCGGAGTTGAATCCATCTGTTTCTAAACCCTCTCACGCCTGTCCAGGGACTTTCTCATGTGTTCAATCGGCGTTACGATGGGTGACTATATTTTCTGACGATGCGTGGAACGTGTTTAACCTCTCTTTTAGCGCACGGTTGGCGCTGGGTCCATTTGGACCCGTAGGTGTATTCATACTTACAGTTAGTAAAAAAAGTATTTGGACACTTTTTAAAATCGCATAACTCTTTTAGAATTGGTCTAAACGACTTGATTTTTTTTTTGAGGACCTAGAAGGATTAGTTTTCTAAGTGACGTGTTTCGTCGTTTTGGAAAAAATTGCAATTAGGCGGAATAACGAAGAAAATAGTAAAGGTCGTTTTTAAACTTGTTTTTGTGAGCCTGTAATGAAAATTCAAAAACTCATTTGCAGATTGAAGTAAGTTATATACATGCCTAAAATTTCATCAAAATCGGTTAACGTTGCTCTGAGTTACAAACGTTTAAAGATCGTGGAATAAGGTCGAAAATTGCGGAAATTCCCGAAATCAGCGATTTTCGACCTTATTCCACGATCTTTAAACGTTTGTAACTCAGAGCAACGTTAACCGATTTTTAACCAATTCTAAAAGAGTTATGCGATTTTAAAAAGTGTCCAAATAATTTTTTTTACTAACTGTATTTGGAAACAAGCTTTCGTGTTGCGCTTCAATTTTCTTAATATTATAAAGCAGAATTTGTGTATGTTTGTGTTTGTCTGTCGCCTAAAAACTTTCGAACGGTAAACTCTGGAGTCGCGGAATGGGCATCAGCTCATTATGCCTGGATAATTCAGATGAGGAAAAATAAATACGCAACGATTCCGGTAACAACGTGCGTCAGTGAAAGGTTATTTTGTACTTTACGTATTTTAAGAAGATATTTAAGATCTACCATCACACAATCACGATTGAGAGATTAATGTAACCACGATTAAGTAATTCAAGAGCTTTGTGAAAAGAAAAAGAACTGTATTTTATTCTTTAAATAAACTTTTATAATCACCTAATGAATTTTATTGAATTTGTATTAAGGGCGGACACCACTGTAATGGCCCGAAAAGTAAAGGTATCTTTGGAAATTTATTAAAAGCAAACTACGTAATGAGTCTTTTTTAAACTTTCAGGAATTTTTTTTGGATATTTAGGTTATACGAATATCTTTTTCTTAAATTCATTTAAACAGATTTATAAGCTGTACAGGACCAGTAACTTAGGGCTGCAAAAAAATTTCGCTGACATGGTTGACAGTTTTTTGACGAAACGGTTCTTCCGAAATCAAAAACGAAAAAGTTTTAGAAACTATATGCGCATGGCTATGGCACGATGGGTTCAGTTTTGCAAATTTTGAATAATGACAAAATGGCGAACCCCTGAAAAAAACTGTGAAAGTTGGTTCTAATAAATTAATCTCTTTTGTGGAAAAAAATGAAAGGAAATGACCAATCAAAAATGTAGTTTCTAAAACATTTTCGATAATTGATTTTAGAAGCACCGTCTCGTCAAAAAACTGTCAAGCAAATTTTTTGCAGCGCAAAGTTGCTAGTCCTATACAGCTTGCAAATCTGCTTTAAATAGATGTAAAAAAAGATATTCGTATACCTTAAGTACCCAATAAAAAGTTCTGAAAGTATAAAAAAGATTCATTACGTACTTTGCTTTTAATAAATTTCCAGACACTTTTACCTTTCGGGCCATTACAGTGGTGTTCCCGCTTAAGAATATTTTTATCCGTTCAACTCGGCTCCCTCAAAATTAAATCCTGAGTGCGCCATTGTTTAGAAGACACCTTCTTCTATATCCCTCCACACTTTTTAATTCCTTGAATAAAAACAATTTACGTTAGAATTCTAATATAAACTTAAAGTTGTAGAAACATAAAGATAAACAAAAGATAAATGAATTTCAGAAACATATTTTTCCCATAAATATAATACACTTTCATTCCAAATAATAATTTACAATCTAATCCTCGTGGCTCCTAGAGCATGTCTGCCCACGTGATACGGGTCAGCTGCTCGCAGGCGCTCGACCTTCAATCGTCTACAAATAAGTAGCTACCTACAGAAACTCGTTTCTGTCACCGAAAAATAATTTTAAGGATCACCAACCCGATACCCCGTCTTCGTCCTCGTTTACTAACTCCCCTGCCATTGTGGGTCAATATCGAACGTTGTTCAGCGTCAATATTACCTCCATGCTCTCCTCAACAAGAGAAAAAGGTCATTTTAATTAAAAGACTTCCGAGAAACCTGGTGCAGCTACAAAAGCTGGAATATTTTCCTCGTAGAGACAGGCGAGGGTGTGCAGAGAGCGTGAAACGGCGATGTTTGTAATTCAAAAGATACCCTTCACCCACTACTTCCCCCTCCCCTTCGTTCAACGTCCTCCTTCTGTTAACAGAATCTTCGAATCAACGCGAAGGCAATAAGGTACCTGCGTCCCCTTTTATCCTCCAGTTTTCCTGCTGTTTTTACTGTATTTTGCCTGGCGAGAGACACGATACAAAATGTTATACAGATTGGAGAGAAGGGGGCGGCGACGGCCCCAGAGGATCCGCTTTATTGGGAAACGGAAATCTTCTTTTCAGCGTAAATTGAATGGAAGATTTCCGTGCACCGCGGCATTCAATTACGCGCCGGGATCAATGGGGTCTCCCGATGAAATTTTAATTAGAAAAGAGCAAGAGCAAAGATGCAACAGAATGCTCGCGGATCAAAGGTGCGCCGGGAACTTTTAAACTTCCGCGTTCATAACAACGCTCGCAGTTTCGGATCGCCGGGGCGGAAATACTCGAAGGGGCGAGAATGGGAATGGAAATATTCTTGCGAAATGGCGCGCCGAGTGCAAAATTAACGCTGCTTTTTTTTCTGCGCGGTTTTTTTCTGGTGAAACTTGTTCAGGGGAACTTAATGCTTTAGTGACTTTTTTTAGCAGTGGAGACACCTGCTGATGATTGATAAGGTTTCTAGAGTTGATGCTGTAGATATATTTTGTTTAGAGTAAATGAAGGAAAATGTTTGTACCTACTGGCAAATAATATTTGGTGGCATAAGTTTCTTAGAATCTAAATTCATCAATTTTAGGGTAGGTGCTTTTGCCAATTTTTGGCAGTGTCCCTATTACTGTCACTTTATTTATTTTACTTAATAAAGACGTAACGTATAAAGAATAGTGTAAAATTATTATTTTAATAAAAACCTATCGTATAAGAAAACGTGGTCCATAATAATTTATTATTAAATTATTTATTTATTTATTTATTTATTTATTATTATATTATAATTTATTATTAAATTATTATGGACCACGTTTTCTTATACGATAGGTTTTTATTAAAATAATAATTTTACACTATTCTATATACGTTACGTCTTTATTAAGTAAAATAATAATATTATTATTATAAGAAGAACAGTTCGAATTTAATAATAAATTATTATGGACCACGTTTTCTTATACGATAGGTTTTTATTAAAATAATAATTTTACACTATTCTTTATACGTTACGTCTTTATTAAGTAAAATAATAATATTATAATAATAAGAATTTAATAATAAATTATTATGGACCACGTTTTCTTATACGATAGGTTTTTATTAAGTAAAATAAATAAAGTGCTAGTAATAGCGACACTGGCAGTAATTGGGATAGCTACCCTATAAAGTAGATTAGTAAAAAGTAGAGAAAATTGTCAAGTTCTGCACTTATTATGTGCTGAAGTAATTATTAAGTAAAAGCGTCGTGTCTCGATGAGCAAAAAAGGAGAAGGAGATATTTGCAAGTATTTTCGAAGGTTCAAAAAAATATTCAAAGTATCTAATTCTTGGAAGATACAAATTCCCTGAAATATCTTCTAACGTCTCCACTTTGTGATTTCTATTTGCAATATCCCAACCACCCATCTTCCACATCATCAGTTACCTCCCAAACCACGCACATTCCTAGGTCCCAATAGAAAGCTACACACATGACCTTAAAAACTAAATCCTACTCCATTAGTAATATAGGTTTTCCTATACACACCTGGACGTAACATCAAGAATTTCAAACACAATTTTCTCTAAAATGAAGCGCGATATAAAAAAATGTTACTGTTTCTTTTCCACTTATAACAAGTAAATAAATCAAACAAAAGGAATAATTTTTTTTGATATCGCGCTTCATTTTCGAGAAAATCGACTTCGAAATTTGTGACATCAAGCCTCCTCCACTCGATTCAGTCCAGAATCTCCCACAGCCAACAAATGCCTGAGAAGCACCAAAAGCAAAGCCCGAAAGCTCTCAACCCTCCCATCTCGAGACAAGCAACCTAGAAACACCTGCGCGAAATCCCATCTGCGGTTGAAAAGGAATCGTTAGAACTGGAGCACGACCGGGTAGGCTGCGATATCGAGGCGCCTCCGCGATCTCGCCCTCGCGATTCGATCCTCTCGTAAAGTGCCGTGGAGCCAGGATCACCGGGAGGCGATAAAGGCGCAGATGGGGTGGCGCGAGGAGGAGGGCGAGAGTAAAAGGAAGGGGGATCGGCGGTTCCCCGTCTAGGATTCTATAATCCGTACCATCTTTATCGTTAAATTCTGTACTCGTGGACCGATGCCTCGATTGCGCAATCAAGATGGCATCGAGAAAGGCATCTCTCGCCTTCGACTCAAACTACCAACAAGTATTTCAATATCCGCTCCAATATATTCCCATCGACCCTATAAACGTGTGTGCAGTTATATTGGATTCCCTTCCTCCGCACCTTCTCCCATCCCACCCCCTCCGGCTCGCCCCCCCCCCTTCCCCTACACTTCTCCTCTTTCTCTCGCTCCACGGCTCCCTCCCGTCTCCGCCGCGGCTTTTTCCGCTCCCCCCTCCCTCCAGGGGGAGGGGTGTACGTGTGCGGGGCTCGACCAATCGGCCCCCGGGCACACCGACGCGGCGCGGGCACACGCGCGCCGACCACGGCGGAAAGCACTTCGCGCGGGACGTGTGTGCATACCCACCCCGAAGGAAACCGCATTTAAACGTGTTTGGTAACCCTGTAAAAGATTCTCCGTCCCCGGCGTTCCTCGCGCGCGAAGAATGGGGCGGGCTCGGAGGGGGGCTGATGGGAGGAGGGGGGTGGCGGGCTGGGGGATTCCATGGCTGGAGGGACACCGACCATAAGCGTTCCGTTGGATAACCGATGATCATTACGATCCTTTTAATTTCCCCGTTATTGGCGGCGCACGATCCTCCGGGCCAAAGTGATCGCGGGTCTATATCGCTTGGGAGGAGGGGGGTTTGTTGGGGGAGGGGGGTTGCAGGCCTTGGGTTGTGCGAGGGATTGTATCTTTTGGGGTTTGCGAAGGTGGTGGAGGATTCGAGGTGGTTTGTTTGGTTATATTGTTGGTAACGGTGGTTCTGAATTTTGTATTGGTGTGGGGAGGAGTGGAGGGGTTTGTGGGAGGAGTTGAAGTGGGAGGGCCTTGAGGTTTGGTTACTTATAGCACTGCCCTGATAGTAGATCGCGGCCCAACCTCTAATCTAGTTCATTTTCTGGTTTGCTGCCAAATTTCGATTGTGTATGGAGAATTAGTACTGTGATTAACCCTCTAACGCCCAAACTCTTGAACCGCTATTTCAAAATTTTGGGACTGATATATATGTTGTATCTTGTTATTTTCAAATGGAAAATACCGATTTCAATCCTATTTATAGGATACTCGCCGTTTGAACTCATGTTGCATAGATGCAACATTAAACGTCAAGGGGTAAGAAAATAAAAGAAACTTTCAGGAGTTTCATTGTTAGTTCTTACTGTAAAAATAATATTTTGAAATTAAAAATAATTATTATTACAGTTCATTCTTCTGATGGTAATCACGAAAACAGTTTTTACTGCTTGTAAAACATAATCAGACACTACATTATATACAAGTAATACATGTAATTCCTTTGATACATAATCTGCATATTCCTCTCTCTGAAAATTCCTTGCAAACAGGAAAATATTCAACAGTGTCGAAACGTATTTCATGAATGCGAAACACAAGGTTTCTTCTTTGTTTTAGTATTCTCCAAACTTGAATTTGAAGTTGATGGAAGACCACGGCGTCTTTTTTTTTCTGCCCAATTGAATTAGATCGTCAGCTACACGCATTCTAAATATTTTTACGAGATATTTGTCTGTTGGTGGTTTCGCGGCTTGATACGAATTCTTCTTTGCACGTATAAGCATTTTTGCTAATGGAAAAATAATTAATTGTACAACATAACTAAATACTTTGTTTGACTACTACCGCTCAGTGTTGCACCGGTGCAACATGCATTTTCAAATATAAAATACTCACATATATAAGACTTCAAATAACTTCAGAACACTTTTGTGCACATAATTTACCTTTCCATTAAATATAACGATGCAAATTTTAATGCAAAAAGAAGAACATACCTCTATTTTTCACTGATTTATTTGAGGAATATAAGGAAACACGAGATGGCAGCCTGAAGTAATAATTGACAATAAATTTTTGAAGAAAATGTTTGATTTCCTCAACCGAAAGCATTGAAATCTACTTTACTATCAGGAAAACTACGGATAGTTGCTAACAAAAATTAAATATAAACAGGTGACAGAACTTTACGCACTTTTAAAATGAGTGTTGCACTGGTGCAACTCTGGGAGTTAGAGGGTTAATAAGAAAACTTCTGTAACCCGAAAATTCCCTTTTTCTTAAAAGTTTGCGGGTTTTGCGGAGGTACCTCGATGGAAGTTTCAGACAATTTTTTTCCGCTAGTTCTTGGTTCTCCTGAGTGAAGACATGCCTTACGGGGACAAGCCCAGGGGGCTGCCACTCTCATTTGCGATTTTGGGACAGTGTTTCGACTGCCACCTAGGCAGTTGCAATTTTTTCGAACTAAAATTCAATATGGCCGTGCACTAGTGTTTATGCTAAAAGGTATCGTATCGAAGTGGAAACTCCCATTTGCTTATTATTTTAGGCAGTCAGAGCAACAACGGACCAACCTACAGTTAAAAAAATTGTTTTCCTATTTTATATGGTTAGTAGAGTCTATTAGAATACGTTATTGCTACTAATTCAATTTCGAAAAAAATGTAGGTTAGTCCGCTGTTGCTCTGACTGCTTTATTTCACAAAATGCAAGACGTCCTCAAATCAGGTGATGCACTGCATCAAAACTGTTGTAAAAGCTGTCGAAGAAACGGGACTTATCATCCTCAGTATTGTTTGGGATCAAAATACAGCAAATGTTGCAGCAATTAATAGATTATTTCTGGATTCGCAGACTGTGTTGGACGGCCATATTGAATTTTAGTTCGAAAAAATTAGAACTGCCTAGGTGGCAGTTGAAACACTGTCACAAAATCGCAAATAAGAGTCGCAGCCCCCTGGGCAAGCCACTGTGACGGTGGAAAATAAAGGCCATTTTCAAGGCATCGTTTTATAATTAATTGTAACTTTCCACGAAAAATCTTTATTATCAACTGGAAATACATATATTTAACTAATCTATGCTTCTAGATTGATTTTTTTGGGTAGTGTGGCCAGAGCATGTGATAACGTTAGGCTCTACAGAAAAAATTATAAAACGGGTGGTCGTGTAACTTTTTAACGTTTGCTCTGAATTGAAAAATTCGAACATTTTCGTAAAGTTTCAGTTTTAAAAAAATATTAATTTTTGAAGAAATGACGAACTTTGAAAGAAAAGGTATAAAAAATCAACATGTATTCTCAATGTTACGGTTAGATGAATTATTTGATCAAAACACTTGTACGCTTAACTGAAGACAATAAAAATTGCCCGAGTTATTAATCCGCCCGTTTGAAAAATGCCGTTTCGAGATAATCGCGTTTGACAGAAGTTATTTGTGTCTCGTCGTGGCCTGTGATTCTCTACCTAGTTCTAAACAATATATCAGCTCATTATCCCTCTTTTTAGATACATTTGGATTCTTAGACATAAACTCTTCGGACGATGGACACCGAATTAAGTACTGAAACGTGCACTCGATTCTGAGCGCTGCGGTACCTATACAAAACCTTCCGTAGCCCCCAGAATTGTTCGAGATCCACTTTGAAATTCTGCAGGTATATATTTAACACCCCAAATATTATAAAAATGCACAAAAGAAAAATAAAAAAAAATAGTTTTCAGTGTCTTTCCCTTAAAAGTTAACGTGTCTATTCCTATTTCCCTGTATAGTGTGTGCCTATCTTTTCCATTCTCCACCCACTAAGGTAAATGGCCCAGTCCTTAAACAAGGCCCAATAATTAAAAATTGAGAAAAAATTTCATTAATAATAACAGTTTTACTAATTTGCAACGTTTAAACTGTTCGAAATATAATTGCAATATGTATTAGCTTTATATAGATACAATTATAAGCTTATATAACTGAATAGTTATATCATGCAAAAATATTATTGTACAGTAAAGCTTCAACAGTTTCAATCTCGCTTCTTACCTAATGGGCTTGAGCAAGCGAGAGAATATTTTTGTTAAGGTTGTAATTAATTATTATTTTATAATTTTTGAAATAGTACACTTGTTTTGGGTTTATTAGATATTGAAGAATTGAAAATTAATTGGATCTCTTAGTAATTTTTTGTTTTTAATATTGAAATTGTTGAGTTTATCCACTAGTACACGATACCATGACACGGACTAGTTATTAAACGCGTGTTTAAAGGTTATGGAAACACTGGTACAGACGCCAGTATTCAGTGAAGTTTTAAAATTATTAACATTTATTGTACCAAAGTATTTTTTTATCCTATATATTTACGTTAATAATAACTAGACAAAAATATAATACTGTTTAAGAATTACATATTAGGATAATTAATCTCAAACACGTCACAATATTAACATAACCTAAAATTTTATAATATACTATTAATCATTTTTTCCTACCGAAAATTGAACACAAATTTATTATAAATAAAATGTTTTTATTACCCTAAAATATTACCACATTGATTTATTTTCATTAACTGATAGAAATAGTTAAATTAAATATGTATTCAATTATTGGGACACTGATAATTAATGACTGGGACACGCTATGAATTTCATTTAATTACTGGGCCATATGAACACTTTCACGTTTTAGTTAATTTACAACTTTTCCTTTAACAAATGTAGATTCTTGTTACGTTATCTGAAAGTAGAAATTTTACGCTTTCGAATAATTATATTTAGTTATAATTTTATACTATTTAAATATAAAAGAAATTGCAATTATCTCAACTGCTTCCTTAACCCGGGAGTAGGCGCGCGTTGGTCTTTTCGACCGATGATTTCGTATGTTTTGAAACATGATCCCTAGCGTTCGACTGTTTACTTTTTCCGTGGAGTTATCCTCATTTGAAGGAGGTCTCGACTTGTTTATGTTGCGGAGCAACAGTTAGTGCACTCGTGTAGGTTTTAAAACATACATTGTTACACGTCGGTCTTTTCGACCATAGCGCGCCTGCTAACGTTAGTCTCATTTCGTCCGTCGTATACAACGCGTACTGTGTGGCAATCATGGCTAATTCTAATTTCCGAGATTTCTTATTGGATGAAAACATTGAAGATGAGGTCAGTGATTCCGCAGATGATTCTGATTATGTTATACAGTCCGATCATGATACAGATTCAGAAATTGATTGTGCGCATATAGAGATATCAGATATAGAGGAGGCGTGTACTTTGAGTGACGGAAACGTAAGTAGTTATTATTTATTTTCAAGATGCAGTTTCTAATCTGACGAAAATATAAAAATTTAATACGGTTATAAAATCATAAATTTATAAGTATATTTAAAAAAATATATATAAATATAAAATATATTAGATAATTGCTATTATGAAAAAGTAAAAATTAAGTGATCAAATTAGATGTTATTTTTGTGGTACCAAACAAAATAGAAAAACGAAAAAACAGTGTACTAAATGTAACGCATTCATTTGTAATGAACATACACTATATTTTTGCAACGAATGTTGTAATGATGCGACCGCATCTAGTTTATCAAGCGAGGAATAATTAGTTATTTATTTCATTGACAGATAATTATATTTATTTGCTTTATATTTTATTTTATATTTTATATTGTATTTTCTTTCATTTATTATTATTTAATTAGTTAACAGATTAATATTTATTTTACCATGAAGATGAAAATTACTTATATATAACGATTCTGAAATAAGTAAAATACAATGTTATGCATTATTGATATTATTTTAGTCATTTTGTTCAGTTATTTCTCATTACATTATCATCGGTCGAAATGACCGACGCACGCCTACTAACGTAAGTTATTTGGCGCGCCTACTCCCGGGTTAACTGTTTCACCACTGGACCATATCCACCTTTAATTTAAACCTGCAGGTTAAACACCTGCCCGTACCTCCCCATACAGCACACTTCGTTGCAGCTGTATTGCAGGAACATTGCTGCAATATTGCGTTGTTGCAGGTTACATTGCAATATTGTAGGAACGTTCCTGCAATATTGCCGTGCATTATTGGAGTGGCAATGATCTTACAATATTGCAGCAATATTGCAAGAATGTTGCCGTGCAATGCTCCATTGGCAACGATCCTACAATATTTCTGCAATATTGCGCGCACATCGAAGTGCAATGTTCCAGTGGCAACGATCCTACAATATTTCGGCAATATTGCGTGCAAATCGATGTGCAATGTTTCAGTGGCAACGACCCAGCAAAATTGCCTACATATTGCCGTGCAATACTATAGTGGAAATATTGTAGAAACAGTACAGCAATATTCTGAAGCAACTATAACTTTGACGAAATTTGAAATATGACGTCGAGTAGATTCAACAGCATGTTTCATTTAACTGGATATGCTAGAATTTTTCGTTGGCCGTTTTTATTGCCGTTTCGTTGCAGAATCATTGCCGGAACGTTGCAGGACTACGTGTTTGCAATGCTGCCGCAACATTGCAAAAATACACACCTGCAATATTGCGAAGGCGGACATAGGACTGAATGTGCAACGTCCCTGCAATGTTATGGTGCAATATTGCAATCTTGCACCGCAATATTGCAGAGGTGTTGCTGCAATGTTATGGTGCTTTGTGGGTCGCTACACCTCCTCAAGGTCCTCAGACTGTAAAACTCCAAAGTCTCCTTAATTTAAAGTCTCCCTAATTTCCCCACCACATCACCTAAATAATAACTAAAACCACCATACACCCCAACATACCACCTGCACCCCTCAAACTCACCCTGCACCCGCCCTCCACACCCCGCGCTCTCCTCCCAAGACGAGCAAACAGGCCTCGTTCCCAGGTAATACCGAAGCAATGCACGTCAAACAACGAGAACGCATCCTCGGTCCACACGACAAAAGCGCCGGCCGCGGTACAACGGCCGCGGATAATGATCTGGTAAATTCTTTCCAGATTAATTACCCGTTCGGGGGCTGCAGATCCGAAAGATAGAGGCGGCGGCCCGTCAGATATGAAATATTTTACCGAGCCGCGGTTCTGGTCCCGCGCGACCACCTGGGCACACATTAAAATCGTGCAACCACCCCGCTGCTCTGCTCCTCTCTCGTCCACCCCTAGTAGCTCTCTGTCCCTCTCGATCTAGCCTCTTTGTTGTCTCGCATGATCTATACACACGACCCCACGGCTTATTATACTAATATGTCCGTCGCGTGTTCATCGGCGGCGCATCAGCGCCGCTCCAAAGGGGTTTTCTCGTTCGAGTCTAATTGTTCGGGGGCCCGATCCTGGGCAAAGGAGCAGAGTGATAGGGCAACCGGGGCCTGGCTACTGGTTTTTCACCTCATTTCAACCGCTACGATCGGAACCAGGCACCCCTTTCTTATCCGTGGATCTTTCGCGCACGGTTCGGTGACTCCTTCGGGCGGAGGACTCGGGGATGACCTCGTGGAAAGCGCAGTGGCTGGGCTGCAGTCGGAGGTAGGAGGATACTTGGATCGGGGAGGAAGCGGGGGCTTGAAAGGGCAACTTAAGGGGAGGTTCTGGTCTAGAGCCCCAAAAAATAGGTGATTTTTAGGAATTAATTAAAGGAAAACTAGTGTGTATAATTTAATGGGACTTGCTGCATTGTATTAAGGATGTCTTAAATTATAGAAATATATTTTTTGTTTTATAATTAATCAGTGCAGACAGCCCTGGGGAGTCGTTAAAGTCAAGGCGTCAAAAAATTGATCCAAATCGGTGGGACCTGTATCTCTAAAAGTTATTATCCGATTCGACTGAAACCTTTTATATTTTGAAGATTATTCTTTTTTCTAGGGGGGGAACTAAAAAAATACAAAAATTACATTTTTTTTTAGAAAATAACGACACTTCACGTTTGAAATCACTTTTCCCTGTATTTTTCGTCCTTTCATCGCCTTTGAAAATTATAAATTTTCAGCTTTTTGTAATTTTTTTTAGTTTCCCCCCTAGAAAAAAGAATAATCTTCAAAATAAAAAAAGTTTCAGTCGAATCGGATAATAACTTTTGAAGATACAGCTCCCACCGTTTTGAGAACACTGTTTCGAGAAAAACGCGTTTAAAGTTTTAGTGGCCGGTTGTCACCCATGCATTTGCCGCTACTCAAATGCCTATAACTTCGGGAATTTTGCGAATTTCACTAAATCCTTTTAAACACGTTTTCCTAAAAGGTTGAACATTCGAAAAATTAAATAAAAAAAAAATCGACATTTAGACCAGAATCTCCCCTTAAGGATGGACAAAGTGTGTGTGGTGGTTTAGTTGGAGACGGAAATGGGTCTTGGGAAGACATTTGAAGGTTGGTAAGTTGCACTTGGTTGGGTGGTTGATCGGTTTCAGGTGATGGAAAGAAAGAAGAATAGTTGGGTGGGATTGACACGAGTAACAGGGAAGAGGAATTATAGTGTCTGGGGAATTGATATTAAGGTAATGGAGGTTTGAGAATTGGTGGAGATGGGATGGAGGTTGTTGAAGGTGGGAGTAAGGAAATTAGAATTGGGGAGATTGAAGAAGTAGAGGTGGTGGACCTTGAGGTGACAGATTTGGGATTAATGGAAGTTAAGAGAATGGAATAGTTTAATTGGCAGAGCGGGATTAAGTAGAAGAATGAAGGGTAGTTTAATTGAGATTCGGAGAATTGAAGTTGGAGGGATTGATGTTCACTATATCAAGGAAGATGCTGTTATAGTAGGGGAGACCGGGGCTAGTTGACTAATTTTTTACATTCCTAATTTTTATAAATATACCATTGTTATTTTTTTGACTTGCTGCATACCAAAAGTTTACAAATTTCATTAGGTATACAGGCTCGATTTTTAAAATCGTTTTAATTGAGTCTACGTTGTTGTTTTTATGGTATTTAGAGTAGTGAGACGAATGAGTCAACAAACCCCGGCTGCGGGGTTAGTTGACAAATACGATGGGGTTAGTTGACTTGACATTTACTTTTCAGTTTTAAACCTTTGCTTGCGAAAGGCATATATATACGCTGTCACAGTACATCAATATATATGAAAAGCGTATATATACGCTGCCAATTCCACCAATATACTATACGAAACGCGCACATATGTATACTACAACGAATAATTGTTTAAAAAAATTTTTCACTCCTTCACAGTGTTATTTTTTTATTAATTATTATGGTGTTAGATACTGTAATTATTTTGTACTTATTTGTTATGCTCTATTTGGAAGGCCTGAGAGTTTGAAGGGAGGATAGGGTGTAAAACTGGTAGGGGTGAGTTTGGAAGAATTTTATGGTGGGGGAAGTGGACTTGAGCAGCTAAACTTTTTGCCTCGACTGCATCTTGAGGTTAAAAATGCAATTACTAGTGGTATTCCTATGCTTAGTCAAGTAACCCCGTCCGACATTGTTAACATATTAAGGGTCGTACGTACGAAACCTTCACGCACGTATCACGTTTTCACAAAATATTCATGAAAAAACATCAAGCAGTACTTAGTGGACAAAAATTCATAAATAGTCGAAATAAAAATATTTACTTCCCGCCGAACTTTTTAGATTTTTGATTCTCACTGACAGAATACGCAAGTTTTTGTTACGGCGACACATTAAATGGCAAGCTGGTCAGTCATATGCTTCAATATCGAGAATCGCCGAATAATTTATTCCATAATACAACAATTAAATGGAATTAGTCAACTAACCCCGTTAGCCAACTAGCCCCGGTCTCCCCCACTCCTTGCAATTCAAAAAAGGAAAGTGAAGTATCAGCAGCAGTTGTAACGAAACTGGAGATATTTCAGAATACAGAAAACAGTAAACACGCCGACAAATAAACAAGAATACCCAATATTACACATCTATAATACCACAATCATATTTTAATAATAATATTTAAATATGACTAAATAATTATTTTTCATTTTTAATATTACTGCTTCCGTCATTCTTCCTGAAGCATAGAATACTCACCACACGAAAAGCGAGCGTTCCACTATCCGAAAATATCCTTATCCAAACAATCACACTCCCCATTAATTAATCTACTAAAGGTCCTCTTTTCCAAAATCCATAAAAATTCACAAAATTCACCATTGAACAATTCCTACAGTCACATACCAGAACTGACTCTTCCTCTAACCCAATCACCAAGAACCACCAATTCCCAGCAGCAAATCGTCCCAACACCCCCGGCCACATCCCACCTCGTTAAATCGAAGTTAAGGCCGTGAGGCCCGAGATAAATCGGCTGGGAAAGAGCAAAGACGAAGCTGCAGGGTGCACGGAGCATCGAACACTCTTGCAGGGATGATTCGAGCCTCGAGGATACATAGAAGGGAAATAAAGACTTTCCCGTGGGATAGAAGCGCCCCGGCGTAGATGCTCCGCGTGGGGAGGGTGGAGAAAAAAAAATGGTAACGGATAATCGAAAGTGGAAGAAGTGCCCGGAGCGTGGCTTTGCACGATCCCGTTCCGTGGTTATCGACGGAGAATGGACGCGTTGTACTGGATCGGCCGCACAATGAATCGAATCGGTGAAAGGGTTTTGCAATCGTACCCACGTACGCTATATCTGCGGGGGATACAGGTACGCTTAGGCCACGGTTCCTTTTATAAGTGCCATTATAAGTGCCATTTGAGCATGCCTACACCCGCTTTGTCCGCGAATTTCAAACTAGTCATTGTCCTCTCGTTATTGTTTGAAAGGACACGGGATGACAACCCCCGCCGTTTAAAAACCATCCCCCGCGTGCCTCGCTCCCCCCCCCCCTTCCACGTCGGGGGAGGGCGGTCGCGTTGATTTTTACGAGGTATTAACCGTTGAAACATTTGCTCGCGTCTTTTTATCTTTCTCTCGTTTTTTGGCGGAGCAAAATTTGAAAATAGGGGCAAGGGCGATCTGCGTGGGGCCCTTTTGCTTGGTTGTGCGAGATGGATTTAGTTTTGCGTGGAGGTTGGAGGTGTACAGTTCGGTAGTAGAGATATTTTGTATTAAGTACGAATATGTTAGTTGTAATTATAATTATTATTATTATTCGTCTTTATTAGTTGGTTGATATACAAATAACAATAATACACAAAGCATAGGAAAGTAAAAGGTGAGGCTGGAGTACAGTGCTGTTAGAAGTCTAAGCGTAACTAAAAAACTAAAGCTGAAACTAAAACTAGGAAAGAAAAGGAAAGAAAAAGAAAAGAGAAAATTGTGAAAGGGGAGGAAATAGGGTAGATGTCCCTATTACTGTCAGTGTCCCTGTTACTGCCAGTTTATTTATTTTAATTTGTAAAGAATAGTGTACAACAATAATATTAATAATAATCAGAACAGTCACAATTTAATAATAATATTATTGTTGTGCATTATTCTTTAATACGTTACATTTTTATTAAGCAAAATAAATGAAGTGACAGTAATAGGGACACTGACAGTAATAGGGACATCTACCCCACGTACTTCAATTTGTGTAAGCAAATTTTGTAAAAATTTGGGAACGTTTCTGAAATTACGCTTTAGGTACCTCTTGTACTGTTGTAGAGGAATAATTGGGTGTGCTGGTTTTGATCATCTGTTATATATATGTACATATTATAGTTTTTTAAAAGTTTCATGTAGTACTTCTCTTACCCCTGACATTTGATGTACAGTGCTGTAAACTGGGGTGGCATTGGCAGTTTGTTTTATAACATTCCGTTATATAATATATAAATTACCATTTTTACATTTGTTTTAAGGGTGCTTCCTACCTTGACAGCCTGAAAAGAATGCGATTTTTTCAGAGAAACCTTCAAATTATATTAACTAAAAACATGACACCAATATTTGTACATATTTGGACAATATTTAAAAAAAAAAATTAAATTAGAAAACATAAACCTAAAACTTTAAACGTGTTTTTCTCAAAATGATGTTTTTCGAATTGGTTAGCACGATATTTCAAAAACCAATCACCCGATTTACTTAAAACTTGGTATACCTGTATATACTAAAACTAAGTCGGTTTTTGCAAAATTAGACTTTTGCGACTTAAAACCAGCGAATTTTTTGCAGAAATCGATGTCTGCTTTAGACGCTGCCATTTTTTTTAATTTTCAGTATTTCTCATTTAATTTAGTTTAGGCGATAGCCACACTCGTGCAGATTAAACAATTTTTTAAGTTTTCTATTTCAGACAACTACAACGACTGATTTTATGCTAACAATGCGCATATGATTTTTGTAAGGCGGTCTATTTGAAACACTATAACTCCAGATATAACCACTATTTTTGCATACAATTTTTTTTCATATTCTCTAGAGATTGAAAAATGAAGCCTCAGAGCTGGAAGTGAATATAGTTAATAGGGTAGATGTCCCAATTACTGCCACCTTAAGATTATAACTGAACTTTATTTAATCATTTCACGTGTTGTTTAACCTAAAAATCGTCTCAGTTTGAAACATAATATTATTTAACATCTCTTTCGTTAACAAAAAATAGTTTTATGAATTAAATATGAAGAATTTATTAATAATTAATTAAAATTCGCGAGCGATCCTACTGTACCTATAACTGTCACCTAAAAAATTGTCTTGTCCGTATGACTGCCACCTAATAACTGTCGGTCCTAATAACTGTGACCACATAACTGACGGTCCCTATTATTGACAATGAGACCCGATTACAGTCAGTCCTTTTTACTAAGACTCGATTAGGTACTGCCAGTCCTTTTTACCGATTAATAGCCAGAATTATCGAACGCATAGTTTTAGAATTATTAATTTATTTGTCGTATACTGTAATTGTTCATAAAATATATGTGAAAGTTTTATAAAATGACATTACATGCATCACACGCTACACGTGATTTTCGGGTTAGGAATTGGAACTTTGATATCTGACAGTTATACGTACTCCACGTTCTTTTGTCCCGAATACTGCCAGCAGTAATAGGGACAAGCCCAAAAATTTTGTCCCTAATGATGTCACCGTTAATTATTATAATTTAACAATAAATATTATGTATTTTATTCGTTACATCATGAAAGTAATTCTTCTAGACCGGAATAATTCATTTTATGCGAAAGATAGAGGTTGAATAGTAAAATTGTGGCTCTTTCTTTAGTATGATTTCGCCATCACTTCCTACTAACGTCTTCGCGTTTTTGACGCTCAAATGGCACTTTCATTTTTCAATATTATTTTTTAAACACTATATACATATAAATACATATATTTGTTTTATTTTTATGTAAATCAGAACCTCCGTTTAATACCTTTTTTTTGTACATTTTTTTATACGTTACGTTTTTATTACATAAAATAAATAAAGTGGCAGTAATTGGGACACTAGCAGTAATTGGGACATCTACCCTAGTTTTGTTTTAAAAAAATTCCCAAAGTTCGCATTATTTTTCATGCGTCAAGGTAGGGAGACCCCTTAAGTATCCTATTACATCATCGCATTTTTTGTGATTGTAATACAAGTGTGAAAATGCATAAAAATTTTGCCCTTTTCCTTCTTTAATACATGTTAATTAACTGCCAATGTTATAGCGCTGTAATAAAACTTTTAGGTTAGGTAACAAGAAGTTTGGCATTTTTCTTGAGAAGCAAGTTTTCCAGACCACTACTTCCACAACCTCAACACTTTTGGACTCTCGCAACTTTCACGATCTCTCAATTTTCCTTCTATAATAGCTACTATACCTTCTCACATGCCCGCGACTGGCACCCAACACCCAAGCAGTAGGGGAAACCTGTCCAAAACCGTATACTTAAGGTTATAGGTCCATAATTTTTTAAATAATAAAACAAATTGGGTACTGCAAACGGTATTTATTCAGGGGTTTCGTAAACAACACAAAATAACAAAAATATAATTTAAAAGTTTAAATAGGGTACTTAATTAAACAATAAAACAAAACCTCTTCTTTTTCCGGTCTTGCCCACCTTATGGGGCAAAACCGTATATGATATATACGGTCTAATTTAACAACGGTAGCATTGAAAATCGTTGAGTTCTTTAGATCCCAAACCGGTGCAACCTTTGTGTACTCATCCACCACACCTTGTAAGGTAAAAGACCCAATACGTGGACACGTCCCAGTAGCTGGACACTGGTGCAAAAATACTGATTAGTACATTTAATATCCGCTTTATTCAGAAAAGAACTATTTTATTAAATTATTCAAATATTTAGTCAAATATATATATATGAATATATTTTACTAAATATTTGAATAATTTTGAACTATTTTATTAAATTATTCAAATATTTAGTCAAATATATATATGAATATATTTTACTAAATATTTGAATAATTTTGAACTATTTTATTAAATTATTCAAATATTTAGTCAAATATATATATGAATATATTTTACTAAATATTTGAATAATTTAATAAAATAGTTCTTTTGCACCAGTGTCCAGCAACTGGCACGTGTCCACGTATTGGGTCTTTTACCTTACATTGGACGCAATTTTGATCCCATGTTTCGATATGGAAACCTACTTAGTTTATGAACCGTTGCACGGTGTACGGTTTTGCCCCAAGACGTAAGATACCACACTTTTGGTTACAACTAAATATGAAAATGACAACAATCGGCCACGATTATCAAAATATAATAGAAATAGATACCGTTAATATATATCTTCATGTAACTTACCTTCTAAATACCAGAACACTATATAGTCCACTTGAAGTACAGTCGAAAATAAGATCATAGCACGTAGAAATATAATAAATTTAATCATTAGCTAGAGCGCATGTATTTTGTCGCGAGGATCTGTTGACTAACAGTTCAATATGGCAGAAAACAATTGCTAAACGCGCGTGGGCTTCGTTCATTTGTTTTCAGAAATAAGTACGGTATACGGTTTTGCCCCGGTATACGGTTTTGGACAGGTTTCCCCTACTCGCAACTAGTGTTCCTTCTCGAGAATTTCTCGAGAAATTTTATAATTTCTAATTTCTTATTTCTCGAGAAATTACAGTGTTTCTCGAGAATCTTCAGTGTAGGAAAATTATTATAAATCCTTTGTTTTCAGACATAAATTTTCAGTTAGTTCAAATTGTGTGTTAATCGCGAACATATAACAATCAGTGATAAATGTTAGCAATATATACGAAGAATTGTGCGATTGTTTATAAACTTTTCTCTTCGTATGAAAAATGAAAGAAATTTTTCTGCAGCCGCAGATTTTGTCACAAAAAAGACGTAGATTGGCTGAGGCGACATTAGCCTCAATTATTTTAAAACAAAAAAAGTAATGTTTCGTCTTGCTCACATTTTATACTAAATAAATTAATTTATCAATTATATTTAGTATCCTTTTTTTTTCATTTACACAAATTTTGTCTAAGTTGGACACGAATAAAAATTTACATCAATATTATCAACACTATTCCAAAAATATAAATTTTTCAAAATTTTTTTAATTTCTTGAGAATTCTCGAGAATTCTCGAGAAATAAAATTTGATTTCTCATTTCTCGAGATGCGAAAAACATCGAGAAATCAGGAACACTACTCGCAACCCTATCAATACAAATAACAATCTTCGAACCCAGATCCCAAAGATCCATATCACCCAAAATTCCCCAATAACAAGAATTTCAAAACGCTGCAATAATGCAACATACTTCCACGCAACACCCCCACTCCCCCCTCCCACACCCAGGAATACCACGAAGCTCTGAAAGATCCATTCGATCCACCTGAGCATCCATTTAGCCTCTGAGCCTCCGCGATCCAAATTACATCTTGACGCGAAGCTGATTCGGTAGGGCCCTCCTCTAGGACCACAGGACCAGCGTCCCTCTGCCTCTCTCCCCCCCCCCCCCCCTCCTGCCATTTCCATTGTGCCCCACTCCAAGGATCCATCCGCGTATCCTTTCTCTGTCAATCAGAGCGGCCGCGCACAATGGCCGCGGCGACACATTGTGTAATTCGAAATGAATGCAACGACGCAGGCCCCCGGCCCCGGGGCATAATTGTTTCACGACAGGTCCGCGTATGTTCCGGGGGTATTAAACGTAGGAGCAGGGCCGCTGGCGGGCGGTGTGCTTCCCGATCGAACAATGGGGGCCGTGGTACCACGGCCGGGTATCTCGTTACACCGTAATCGAGGAATAATCGATCGCAAAGTTGTAGCACAAGGCAAATTGCTGGGCGTGGTGAGAACGATCCAGGAAACTCGAGAGGGCAAAAGACAAGGGCGCGCGGAACGAGGAAATCCGAGATTTTTCTTCCTTTCCTCTCGCGTACTACAACCCTCCCCCCTGTTTCACCTTCAACCCCCCGCCCCCGCCCCCCCCTTCTATCCTACCCTTCTTCCATTTCCAAGTCCTGACCCCTTACCCCACCTATCCATTTATTTTTCGTGGCCATGTAAAAAGGTTTTTATTCAGACCCGTGTTCACCCTCGATCGAGCCGGTAGCGCGCGCGCCAGTGAACGGCGACGGGAATGGGGACGCAACAAAGATTCGCTTCACGGACGCGGATCTTCGAATTGGGTTAATTAGGGGACCGAGGATCTGCGTTCGAACGCTTGCGGGTTTTCTGGTTTTAATCGACCGAGGGGAGATTGCTGAAGAAATTGATCGTGAGTGGAGGAGTGGGGAGGGGGTTTATGGGGGATGATTTCGTGCGCGGGAGATCGTATAAGGTGTTTCAGAATTGGGGGAATGGAGAGTAGGGGGAAAGGAATGTCTTGGTGGCTCTTGCACTTTTGTTTAATTAAGTGTGTAGGGTAGATGTCCCAATTACTGCCACCTTAAGATTATAACTGAACTTTGTTTAATCATTTCACGTGTTGGTTAACCTAAAAATCATCTCAGTTTGAAACATAATATTATTTAGCATCTCTTATATTAAATAAAAATAGTTTTTTGAATTAAATATGAAGAATTTATTAATAATTAATTAAAATTCGCGAGCGATCCTAGTGTACCTATAACTGTCACCTCACAAGTCGTCTTGTCCGTATGATTTTTTTCATTTTTTTATTTGTTTTATTTTTAGGTAAATCAGAATCTCCGTTTAATAATAATATATTTTGTACACTTTTTTTATACTTTACGTTTTTATTACATCAAATAAATAAAGTGGCAGTAATTGGGACACTGGCAGTAATTGGGACATCTACCCTAGGTACGAGACGTTTTTAGGCGACGATGACATCGCGGTTTGAGTTACTAGCGACGATGCGTTCGAATAGGCTGTCCTAATCATATAAAATAGGAAAAATTAACTTTTTTCCATATGTGGGTTAGCCTGTTTTTGCTTTCCATGTCTCATATTAACTATCTAAACGAGACTGAGAGCATCGTTTCTCTTGAGAGCCTAAAACTGTACTTTGGTGTTTAATACATGACTGATACTCAAATTCAATTTTCTCGAAAATTAAGTGAGTTACGACCACATTTGATTTTATATTTTTTATTTACTTTTTCAGGTAGAATGAACCCTTCCATTTGTACTACCGGATACAGAACACCCTGTATAATAACGTAGATTACTTGCATCCTCTTCCAAAATTCACAAATCGCGAAAATTGTTTATTGGTAATTTTTTAAACTGCTCCTTGCAAGTTTCTAGAATTCTGTTAGATCAACGCTCCATATATTCTAATCACACGGTATATATTAATGGTTTCTGCATAAGTTCTGTTCGCCACTTTATTTATATTCTAAGTTACCTAATCCAAATACAACTATCAATGCTTGTCAATATTATTATTATTTATTACACAGGTAAATACTATTTAGATAAGAATATATAGCTAATAAAGTTAACAAAGAAACAGTGTAAAAGAAAAAAATGGCAGTTCAAATATAATCAAACAATAGAACTAATGAATTAATCGATTTTTTTATTTTTATATTTTCTTGAAGTACATCTTGAAAACATTCCCTGAAAGTGTCAAGTTAATCGAACTCTTGCCCCACTGCATTGTGCGAACTTTTGCCCCAACAGCTACATTTACATTGTTTAATCAATCCTGTTATCTGTGAGGAGAATAGAAAACTTGTATTAGCACTTTTTAATAGAAGAATTTCAGCTCTTTCAGACGGCATATTAATTAAAATATTTACTGACCAATTTATAGGAATAATATTGATTCCCAAACATGAGAATATCACATCAGAACTAACGAATTCAGTAGGGGAGACCGGGCCAAGTTGATACGTTTTTCAGTTTTCAATTTTTTTCATTTTTGTTTGAATTAATTACTTAAAAACAAATACGCTAAAATATACTTTGGTCCTTCCTCTTTAAAATATTGTAAATGAAATGCTGAGAAAATACATACAAAATGAATGAGAAAATGTTATTTGGACGAAGGTAAAATGTATCAACTTACCCCAATGCGGGGCAAGTTGATACTGCTCTGGGGCATGTTGATACATCTGTAAAATAACCGTTTAATGAGTAAAAGATGGATGTCTGGAATATCCCACTTTAATATGAGGTGCTTGCTTCTTTTTATTAATGTATCTTAATAAAGCAATTTTATCTATTCCGCATATTCTGGCGGTTTGACTCCTTTTCTACACCAACACACGCTGTTTGAAAAATATTTTCTGGTATTTTTCCGCGATTCGCTTTTCTGACATAATTTCGTACCATCTTCCCAGAAATAAAAGGAAAAATCCAATTAAAAGTAGTCGGGAAAAATTGATACACTCCCCATGAGTATCAATATGCCCCAAAGAAAACGTATCAACTTACCCCACAGGAAGTCATTAGGGTAACTGTACCTAATATCGCCACTGTTCCTAATATCGCCATCCCCTGTATCTTGCAAAGTAAGCAGTAAAATTTATCGGTTATGCACTAAATTAGTGCCTAACCATATGTAGGAAGACATGCTGTAATTGCAGCGTCATGTGATCACCGATTACAAAAGGGGAAGGATTTTGGAGAATCTTGATAGTGGAAAAATTTATTGGACTGCCACAATTTTAAATCCTATTCGAAGGAGAAAAGTCTAATAATTCCATGAATATAAGACTATCTACTAGAAATACCTGATTAATAATGTACTTAAGGTATGAAATCGATTCAAATATGTTCCGTGATGAAAATACTGTTTTTCTTTTAGCAGTATGGGTGTTCCGAATACCGCCTACCGGAGAACAATGGTTTCGATGTAATGTTTGTTACAGGTGGGATCACAAAATTTGCGGAGCGGCCGAAATAAATTTTATTTGTCCAATATGTACATCGGAATGTGGAAAATAAAATATTTTAAAAATCTATATTTGTAAATTTCTGTTTTTCTAATATAAATAAAATCAAAGATGGATAAAAATACATTTATAGTGCAAGAAATAATAAAATCACCTGTGAAAATGACTTAAAAACTCATATATACATGAATTAATCAATATTTCTTGAGTTGGCGATATTAGGTACACTTTTTTCAGGACCCGATTTTTGCATGTCTTACGTTTCTTGAGTCCTAATTAAAATTTTGTAGGTTTCAACGATTCTAACTGATGCTACATGAAAGATGAATAATTTCTCTTTACTTTGAAACAAACTGCATGCAAAAATATCAATTATTATTCAATTGGCAGCGATTTAATTTTTGCCTGGCGATATTAGGTACAGTTACCCTATATACAAACATCTCCATAAACAAATGTAGAGCATATAAACAAAATAACTAAACGTAATTCCCTTACCTTCAAAGGACTCAATGTGATGCCCAATTAATTTGAGTGATAAAATTCTCTATCTCGTCTCAAGACGGATTGGAAAGTGAACACAATTATTTACTTTTTGTCCATAAAAACGAAAACAGTTAAAAATGGATTGCTAAAGTCAAGGCACACAGACGTACACTAGATCGTAGTAAAGAATTGATTAAGAAGCTTCACATATCTCACACACAAGGAGCTATATATATATATATATATATACAGTGTCGAGATAATTCGTCTGTATCCACCTGCCTCTGTATCAACTTGCCCCGGTCTCCCCTACTTACCGCATTGTCAGATAACAAATCGAAACACAGCCACGAAATTCGACATTAGTGACTCTGCCTTCATTGACAATTGACTGCCAATCACCATTGGCAACTGCCACAACTCAAACCATGAAATTCCCATGGTGCGAGCTCTTACCCGCTGCGAACTTTTACCTACCTTCACTCTACTGCCCGTAGAAGCCAGCGCCGGCTCGGGGATCGCGTATAGAAAAAACGAGGAGCACGGGGTAACCAGTATCCTTGTCGATCACGCGGCCCCCGTCTCTCTCCCGTCCCTTTCCTTCTCGCAACAAGAGGCCGGTCCTCGATCATCCTCTATCTCTCGTCAATGCGCCGGCTCCCCCGTGCCGGGACTTCCGCGATTCCTGAATAGAAATCTCCATGGCGGCTGACAATGCAATACGTGGACAATTGCATAGTCTAATGGATCTGCCTCACATCATCGTAACTTATACGTACGTGTCGTTCGTGAAAACGATATCGACAACGTCCGTCCATTCCGCGTGTCTTGCCGCGCCGTTCGCAAAAACGCCGATCGACATTCTCTCTCTGTATGGCGGGACGTGTCTTTCCGCTGTCATCGTTCTCCACCGCGTTCTCTCCCGTCCTTCCTCCTTCCAGCGCGAGTCCCTCGCTTCGGCCGCGCGCCGAAAAACGAAAAAAGGACTCGCCGGCGAGTAAAAACGATCCTGTCGCGTCTGAGTACCCCTGCGTGCGCCCGCGGTGCAAATTATCCAGAGGGGGAGGTGCTTCGGGGGGGAGGGGGGTGGTGGTTTATCGTCGCGTGCATCAATCAATACGATGCGTTCGCCGCGCGCGAATAAATTAATTAGGTCGGCCCATTCTCGCGTCTCTGATTCCACGCGCGGTGTGCTACCGATGCCAGACTCGATTAGACAAATTTCGATTGAATTCCGCGGCCACGGCTCACCCCTTCCCCCCCCCCCCCCGCCCCCTTTGAAGTGTTTTGCATTGCGGGGGTTGATTATTGTCGGGGATGAATGATTGTATTTTGTTTATTGGAGCTGTTTATAATGAAGGGAGGATTTCTTTTGATTGGTGGGATGATTAATGCGGTCGTAGAGCGTGACGAGTTAAGGGGAGGTTCTGGTCTAAATGTTGATTTTTTTTATTTAATTTTTCGAATGTTCAACCTTTTAGGAAAACGTGTTTAAAAGGATTTATTGAAATTCGCAAAATTCCCGAAGTTATAGGCATTTGAGTAGCGGCAAATGATTTTTGTTTTTTCTAGGGGGGGAACTAAAAAAAATTACAAAAAGTTGAAAATTTATAATTTTCAAAGACGATGAAAGCACGAAAAATACAGGGAAAAGTGATTTCAAACGTGAAGTGTCGTTATTTTCTAAAAAAAATGTAATTTTGTAATTTTTTTTAGTTCCCCCCCTAGAAAAAAGAATAATCTTCAAAATAAAAAAGGTTTCAGTCGAATTGGATAATAACTTTTAGAGATACAGGTCCCACCGATTTGGATCAATTTTTTGACGCTTTAACTTTAACGACTCCCCAGGGCTGTCTGCACTGATTAATTATAAAACAAAAAATATATTTCTATAATTTAAGACATCCTTAATACAATGCAACAAGTCCCATTAAATTATACACAGTAGTTTTCCTTTAATTAATTCCTAAAAATCACCTATTTTTTGGGGCTCTAGACCAGAACCTCCCCTTAACTCGTCGTGGGTTCTGCTCGGGAATGAATTAGTCTTGAAAGCTTTAGGAAGTGAATTGTTTTATTTATTTAGGAAGTAGTGGGTTTGCAGAAGTATTTTTTGGCGTTAAACCAGTTAACTCGGGTGTAATTTATATATAGTACATGTGGGCATTGAATGTAGAAGGAATTATTGTGGATATTGCACTGTCGATTGGTGGTTGGTCGACCTTTTTGTTAACGCTTTGATGCCCCCGGTTTTTGGAGCGAACGCTTGCTATCAATCTTTCTAAAATTTCCTGACTATTCACTGGTCTTTGTAAACCATAAAAATGGGGTATTGTAGACAGAGTATAAAGCTTTGAATGGTATAGTTTTTTTTGTGGTAAATATAAAATGAAATTGATTGATTAGAGTCGTGGAGAGTACTGTCAACAGGGCTGTTTTGGGATCGTTGTAAGCACTTTTGCATAAAAACTGTAGTTGTAAGTCCTTTTAATTTATTCTTCACACCATTCAATTTTTGATATAGGGTAGACCGGGGGTAGATAGTAACGGGAGGACGATTGTAACACATTAAATATCTCAGAACTTATGATAGATATTAACACAAATTTTGGATATATGATGAAGAATGACATTTGTTATTGTCAATACTTAAAATAATAAGAAACTAAAGTAATTTTTCTTACTGATTTAAAATTGTAATATAAATACTCCCTTTGCAAGTACGTGCTTTTCTTTTTTTAATATTTAATCTGGCCATTTTTAAAATAATACTGATCGTTAGTTATCACTTTTAAGTGTCTCGTTAATCAAAATTTATAATTTAAGTTCAAAAGCCTGGCTGGGGGTGATTGTAACATCGGCAGTCGGGGTCGGTTGTACCGCGACAGAACCAAATAGTGACAAAGAAGATGAATAATATTGTCTTGTTTGCATGGAATAATATAGCACAGTACAAACAAACAAATAAAAAATGGGTGGAATTTACTGAATATAAGAATTGATCACACGAAGAATGTATCAGCCAAAACGTTTCCTATTTCTGTCACAATTACGACACCGCATAACTGGTTATAAATTATTACTTTTTTACATTTACAATTATGATTAAAATTATTAAATATTTTACTTTTGTAAAGTTAAATTTGTGCTACTATCGACTCCATGCAGTGCTACAACCGACCTGGAGTCGGGGACGGTTGTAACACTTTGTCCGCTTCACATTTTGTATTAATAACCTGGATTTTTTTTTATTTTTTGTATTTTTTTTTTGTATTAATAACACTTTCGCATAAAAACTTTTGTTGTAATTTTAATAGTTTTTGCAGAATCGTATTCCAAAGTGAAAGTGTTACTACGGTGGATGTACCGTTTGTGGCCATTGCACTGTTTTTGGCCATGTGCATAATTATCTTATTTTTAAATTACCTGCAGATCATTATTCTGTGGAGAATTTCACATCATAAATATTTTGTTTAGTATACCGCTCGAAATATAAGGTTACATTTATTGCTTACACGGGAAAATATTATATTTTTTAAGAAGTGGCCAAAACTGGTACAATATCTTAAAGTGGCCACAAATGGTGCATCTACCCTACCGCCCTCGGTCTACCTTATTTATATTATTTTTTAAAATAAATTATATTTTCAATTTTGTTTTTGTAATATTAGGGTACGTTCCTATTTACAATTTCATTTTTAAACTTTCTCAGTAACAGGGCCGACGGGAGGATGGTTGGCGCCCTTATGCAAGATAATTTTTGGCGCCCTTATGCAAAAAATTTTTGACGCCCTTATGCAAGAAAATTTTTGGCGCCCCCAAACTTTTGCACCTATTTTCTATTTAATACGTTTTGCCTTTACGAGGTAGAATTAAACAAGAATTACATTTACATTTTGTTTATATGGGAGTTGGGTTCCTTTATTATTAAGTCTGCGACATAGTTTTTAGCGCCCTCTTTGGCTGGCGCCCTTATGCGGCGCATTACTTGCATAATGGGTTCCGCCGGCCCTGATTTCTTAGCACCTATTGGATAAGACGACCCTGACCGTCAAAGTAGTACATCAAAATCGTGAAATTATTTACAATTAAACGTGAAAACTGTCGTCAAACTGTTCCAACCCAGTCGAGTATCAATGTGACTAATAAATATAAATGATCATCAAGTTGAAGAAGAATTGATAAGTATATAACTCTATACTATAATGTACCATAAATTATTTAGTAATATAATAAAGATACATTATTATTACATTTATTATTATCATTTATTATCTATCTACCGTGTATTGTCTTCCACATACCAAAGGACTAAGGTAAAAGACCCAATACGTGGACACGTCCCAGTAGCTGGACACTGGTACAAAAATACTGATTAGTACATTTAATATCCGCTTTAACCAAAAAAGAACTATTTTATTAAATTATTCAAATATTTAGTAAAATATATTCATATATATATTTGACTAAATATTTGAATAATTTAATAAAATAATTTTTTTGCACCAGTGTCCAGCTACTGGGACGTGTCCACGTATTGGGTCTTTTACCTTACCGTTACTAAATTCGCACGATTGTTGAAAGAAATCACGCGACCCGGAACGTCTCCTTAATCAAATCAAGCTCAGCGGCCACAGTAAGTACCTGCGGCCCCAACGAGCCCGCGACAAAGGGTCGAACGGTTAACGAATCACACAGCCGAAGATTCAGTGGCTCCGCAAAGCGGTATAAAGAAGAATCGGAATGAACAGTGGCGGATTTAAGAAAAAAGTCCCAGGTGGCAAACGTTCTGAGGGGCCCACTTTTCCGGGAAAATTAACAGGTAGTTTACTAAAAGGGGGTAATTGAACAGAAAATTATAGAAAAAAATCTAGTGCTCGGATAAAATCATAAGTTTTTTTTAAGACAGGGCCCGAGGGGGGCCTTTTGAGCAGGGGCCTATTTTTAGAGAAAATAAAGCGGTAATTTACTAAAAACGAGCTTAGTGTAATAATACAGAAAAAAAGTACATTTTAGATATAATCATAATTTTTTTTAAAAATTGGGCCCTAGAGGGCCTTCTGTGCAGGGGCCCAGGTGGCAACTGCTCATCGGCCACCCTGTTAAATCCGCCACTGGGAATGAACTCGCTCGGGGGGCTCTGTGTGTGCGTGGGCGGGTTCCCCTATCCTTCTCCCGCCAACAAAAAGACCGCGAGACCCCTCGACATTTCGCGTACTTCGCGTACTTTACGTCTCCTCGCGTTAAACGTGAAACGGAGAGCGGCCCCAAGGGGGATGGAGGAAGACAGGGGGCGAAGAAGCAAAGGCCCGGTACGCGAGAAGCGAGAGGCGCGGGGAGCCACTGGTTTCGGCGGTCGCGAGAGGAGGTACGCGGAGATGGCCCCGGCCAGTTACCGCATTATATACCGAACAGGAAGAGAGACAAAGCGAACAAAACACTGTCGGGGCGTCGCTCCGCAAACACAGCGCCCCCGCCGGCGGCGGGGCAACAGGGGAGGGCGGTGGAACTAAAACTTGGAACAAAAGTCCTCACTTTTGTTCCCGAGCAAAGTTTTTCGAATTATGGCCGCGGTGCCGCGGAGAAAGACGGTTAGGGAAAGGAGGACGACCGCCTGTGATTTATATCTCGCCGAAGGTTTCGGAATTATTAAAGTTTCCGGGGGCACCCGGAAGAAAGGAGGCGAAGGAAAAGATGGCCACGGAGGAGACGCCGTGGAGAGCTTGTACTGTAATTAAGACGGTTTCTAATGAAGATTGATCGTTCAATTAGCACCGTTCCTCCCAACCTGTGTCTCTTCCGTTATTTAGAACGCCGCCTCTGCTGTACCGAGGCGTCTGTAGCCTAAAGGTAGGCTTTGCTGTACCCGACTGAACGCGACCGCAAGAATTTCAAAGCCGATTTTCTCGAAAATCAGGGGCTATATCAAAAAATTTTACTCGTTTTTATCGGTTTATTTACTTGTTGTAAGTGGAAAAGGAAGAGTAACTTTTTTTGATAGAGAGCTTCATTTTCGAGAAAATCGACTTTGAATGGCTCCTGAGGTCGGTGGAACTATTCATTTTTGACTGGTTTGGAATACCTACATTGATTTATATTGTGTATTCATTTTTTCTTTTTTTTTTTTGAACGAGGAACTTGTGCGTGCAATTATTAATCTTCTTTGTTTCGATTGAGGCAGTTGTTTTAAATTATTTGTATTATTACCGTATTTACTATTACGATTGTACTTCTTGAGCTCAAATTAATAATATGCATTGTAAACGGGCAACACCCGTAAGTGAATAGATAAACTAATCCAATTCCAATTGGGGCGCGTGGAATATATTATAGACTATTTAAATACTCGATCCACGCAGAATTATACTAATATAATAAATGCGAAAGTGTTATTAGATGTTTCGATGTTTCTTACTCAATCACGTCACAACTACACAGTACACAATGGACCTTTCTAAAATTTTGTATATACGTAGTCTAGGGCTAGGAATAGCATATAGGATACTTTTTATCCCGATTTTTTCAACAAATCTGGACTAAATATTCCATAATTACTCTCTAGAACCCTGCAGAAAATATAGGTCTACCATGAAATTTGGACATCCCACCCCTTCTCTTTGGGTACTTTGCCGGCCATTTGGTGGTATATATACATAAATTTTAAGTAAACAAAATTTACAATTTCATTGAAAAAATCCCGGCCCTCTAAAGAGTCTAAAGTTTAACATGCGCGGCAGTGTAAGCGCCACAGTAACTAACGCAACGTGCAAAAACTGTCCAGTTATTGTACACAGTAAATAACACTACTTCCAAATTCGTTTCAGTTACTGAATTTGTTGAAAGTAAATACAGAAACTCAAATAGATAATCGCTGTTTTGTTTTTCCGTAATCTAAATATGCTTTACTAACATAATTAACGTTGTGAATCTTACCTACAACAATTTATTTTACTCAATATTGACCTTCCTTCCTTCAGTATTTTCTTAAGCTTTTCACAAGTTTTACAGAAAATTTTGCGCATTCATTATCAAAAAAAGTAAAATAATTTTTTTAGTATTTTAAGAACTCCTGTGTGCCACATGTTTAATTTTAACAAATAAATAATTAACTGAATTTAAATAAAAAAATGGAATATCTTTTAATCGATAAATATAAAGTTAATTATGCTTAATGATAAACTGAAGGCACAGTAATTGGGTACCCCACAATAATTGGATATTTTACCCTATGTGTCGATAAACAGAAACATTTACCCTACATCCTAAATTCCTTGCAATTTTTGTATCTCTCCTGACAAATTTATTATTATATTCTAAGAATAATCGAAAAGAGAAAAATATCTCAGGCGACGGGACTCGAACCCCAAAATCTCTAGCGCGCCCCTGCCTACTGGCCAATCGCGTTACCAATTCCCCCAAAGTCGACTCTCCAATGTTCCTCTCTCTCTTTCCGAACTCTACAAGTATCGAAACTAACGCCGAATAATCTACAATACAGTATCTATTTAACTTGAACGGTGTACAACAGACTCTCCGATCGTTGCACGAGTCAATCAGGTACAAGTAGGGGAGACCGGGGCAAGTTGATATAGAGGCAGGTTGATACAGACGAATTATCTCGACACTGTATATATGTAGCTCCTTATGTGTGAGATATGTGAAGCTTCTTGATCAATTCTTTACTACGATCTAGCGTACGTCTGTGACACAGACTCTGTGTACCTTGACTTTAGCAATCCATTTTTAACTGTTTTCGTTTTTATACACAAAAAGTAAATAATTGTGTTCACTTTCCAATCAGTCTTGAGACGGGATAGCGAATTTTATCACTCAAATTAATTGGGCATCACATTGAGTCCTTTGAAGGTAAGGGAATTACGTTTTGTTATTTTGTTTATATGCTCTACATTTGTTTATGGAGATGTTTGTATATACTGACTTCCTGTGGGGTAAGTTGATACGTTTTCTCTGGGGCATGTTGATACTCATGGGGAGCGTATCAATTTTTCCCGACTACTTTTAATTGGATTTTTCCTTTTATTTCTGGGAAGATGGTACGAAATTATGTCAGAAAAACGAATTGCGGAAAAATACCACAAAATATTTTTCAAACAGCGTGTGTTGGTGTAGAAAAGGAGTCAAAGCGCCAGAATATACGGACAAGATCAAATAGCTTTATTAAGATACATTAATAAAAAGAAGCAAGCACCTCATATTAAAGTGGGATATTCCAGACATCCATCTTTTACTCATTAAACGGATATTTTACAGATGTATCAACATGCCCCAGAGCAGTATCAACTTGCCCCGCATTGGGGTAAGTTGATACATTTTACCTTCGTCCAAATAACAGTATCTCATTCATTTTGTATGTATTTTCTCAACATTTCATTTACAATATTTTAAGGATGTATTGGACCTATTTTCAAAATAGTTCCAAGTTGATGAAAATTCGTGAGATTGTTCTTTTTAACCTTCCTGATGTGCTCCAACAATTTTAAACGAATTCACTAAACGGTTACTGAGTTATAACGATTTTAATTTTCACTGATTTTACACGTACTCTTATGGAAAGAGACGATCTTGATGAATAAATCATCTGAAAAAATGTTGAAGAAATATTACCAATGTTTTAAATTTTTTTGTACATGCTGTATATGGATAGATGAAAATATCTGCCGAGTTTCAATTGTTTTCTCTACACCGTTTTAAAGAAATAAATTATAACTTGAGAAAATGGTGAATTCTGGGCATTTTCACTGCCAAAAGTTTAGCAAATAATGCTTGAGAAAGCATTTGTAAAGTGAAAAATACCTTCCCAGGATTAAAAATAAGACTCCAACTGTCGTTCGAATTCCCTACATCTAGATTTACTATGCGTAAGACGTAGCTATTCAAGTATTTCAACTTTTGTCTGATATTGTACGTCCAATACATCCTTAAAGAGGAAGGACCAAAGTATATTTTAGCGTATTTGTTACTAACTAATTAATTCAAACAAAAATGAAAAAAATCGAAAACTGAAAAACGTATCAACTTGCCCCGGTCTCCCCTACTCGACTACTCGCCCCCGTCCATCGCCTAGTCGCGCAGCACACTGGCAAGGTGGAGAGCCCCACCGCGAAGGATGGTCAGCGCGTAACCCCGGGCGGGCTGTAAAACACTTGGATTATCCATTAACAAGCAATTAAACCGCTGGTAACGAGGCACGATTCAGGCTCGAGTTGAGTTATCCCCGGAACAGATTAAAAGCTGCCACTTGTGAGTCTGGGCGAGAGCGCCCTCCCGCGTCTCCGTCGCCTGTTCGCCCCTCTCGCTCGCTCGCCCTTCGGCCGACCTATCCGCGTCTCCGTCCTCGCCGCGGCCCCGCCGCTACGCGGCCACAATAGAGAGTGGGAAGCCTCTTTCTATGGATCACACAATGGATATAGTATATCAAACAAATTCGACCCCGCGGAATTATTGGCCACGGTAATCCCGCCGTTGCCAACCGCGGACGATAGTTCCGCGGTGAACGGGCTCGGCACGTGACCCGCACTAAGGACAAGGGGCTCTAAACCGCGGTGAAAACTCAGCCGTGAAACGAGCAGACGCTACCACCGTTAATAACCTTTCGAATTGGAACGAGTTCATTCGCTTTCTTCGACTCTTCTTATTTTGCTGTGCGCTACAGTTCCTGTGAATTTTCGCGCGACGGGGGTAGCGTCACGCGGGGAGGTCAAAGTGGAGGCGTGTAAGTAGGGGAGGGAATTAAGAAATGGTACTTATTTATGTTGGGGCAGGGATTTAGGGAGAAACTTATAGGTACGTCGCTTTCAGAGATATTAAATTATGTATCGTGATATCTTTGGAGTAGGTTTGAAAGGGAGTGGGGTGGGGAGGTGAAGAAATAAATTAAGGAAGGGTAGTTTATGCTGTAAAGTTTATGGTAGAGGGAGGTGAGGAGAAACTTATTGGTGCGTTGAGTTTAGAGATGGGATCGAGTTATCGTGGTATTTTTGGAGTTGGTTTCAAAGGGAGTGGGGTGGAGAGGTGAAGAAATAAATTTAAGAAGGGTAGTTTGTTTTATAGGGGTATAGGGAGACACTTTATGTTGTGTTTAGAGATATTAAGGTATGTATCGTGATAGCTTTGGTGTAGGTTTAAAATGGAGGGGTGTGGAGAGGTGAAGAAATCAATTTAAGAAGGGTAGTTTATGCTGTAAACTTTATAGTAGGAGAGACCAGGGCTTGTTGATAAAGATGAATTATCTCGACACTGTATATATGTAGCTCCACTTGAGCGAGATATGTGAAGTTTGTTGTTCAGTTCTTTATCACGATCCAGCGTACATCTGTGTACCTTGACGTTAACAATCGTTTTTTAACAGTTTTCGTTTATATAGAGAAAAAGTAAATAATTTTGATAGATCCAAATTGATCGTACAAATAACATTTTTTTATTCATTTTGTATATATTTTCTCAAGTTATCGCTTACTACATATTAAAGAGGTAGGACTAAAATATATTTTGGCATATTTGTTATTAAGTAATTAATTCAAGTAAAAATGAAAAAAATTGAAAACAGAATAATGTATCAACTACCCTCGCGGTGGGGTAAATTGATTCATTTTGCTTTTGTCCAAATAACATTTTTTTATTCATTTTGTATATATTTTCTCAAGTTTTCGCTTACTATATATTAAAGAGGACGGACCAAAGTATATTTTGGCATATTTGTTGTTAAGTAACTAATTCAAATAATAATGAAAACAATTGAAAACTGAAAAACGTAGCAACTAGCCCCGGTCTCCCCTACAGGGATATAAGGAGAAACTTATAGGTACCTTGTGTTCAGAGATAGGACCAAGTTATCGTGGTATCTTCGGAGTAGGTTCAGAATGGAGTGGTATAAAGAGATAAAGAAATAAAGGGAGGGTACATATTATTTAGAAACTTACACACTGTGTTCAGAGATATTAAGTTATCGTGGAGTGGAATAGAGAGGTGAAGATATTAATTAAGAAAAGGCTACTTAAATATAGAAATACCAATAACCCACACAGCACCATAACATTGCAGCAACGTCTCTGCAATATTGCGGTGCAAGATTGCAATGTTGCACCATAACATTGCAGAGACGTTGCAGGTTCAGTCCTATGTCCGCCTTCGCAATATTGCAGCTGTGTATTTTTGCAATATTGCGGCAGCATTGCAAACATGTAGTCCTGCAACGTTCCGGCAATGATTCTGCAACGAAACGGCAATAAAAACGGCCAACGAGAAATTCTAGCATATCCAATTAAATGAAACATGCTGTAGAATCTACTCGACGTCATATTTAAAATTTCGTCATAGTCATAGTTGCTTCAGAATATTGCTGTACTTTTTCTGCAATATTTCCACTACAGTATTGCACGGCAATATGTAGGCAATTTTGCCGGGTCGTTGCCACTGAAACATTGCACGTCGATGTGCGAGTAATATTGCAGAAATATTGTAGGATCGTTGCCAATGGAACATTGCACAGCAACATTCTTGCAATATTGCTGCAATATTGTAGGATCATTGCCAATGGAACATTGCACAGCAACGTTCTTGCAATATTGCTGCAATATTGTAGGATCATTGCCACTCCAATAATGCACGGCAATATTGCAGGAACGTTCCTACAATATTGCAATGCAACCTGCAACAACGCAATATTGCAGCAACGTTCCTGCAATACAGCTGCAACGAAGTGTGCTGTATGGGAAAAAGAAACTTTTACACCATATTCAGAGGTATCAAGTTATCACAGTAGGTAAATACCTTTATTATTATTATTATTATTACTCGTCTTTATTACTCTAATGGAAAAGAGACCATAATTTACAAGAATAGACAAAAATAGTAAAGGCGAGGCTACAAGTGGTGGCACTGGTGGCAAGCCTAACCGCGAACTATAAAATTAAACTAAAATAGGGACAACAAAACAATTATACAAAAGTAAATATAAACCAGTAAGAACTGAACTTATTAAAGGACGGAAAGGATAAATGGATTGATCTAGGAATATCGTTGCAGGATAAAAAGAATGAGTGTGGGACTTGAAGGACGAGTAGGATTTTAATTCAAGAATGAGACGAGGAGTAGCTTTAAAGTAATAAACGACAGCAGAGGCGGATTTACCATAAGGCGCACTAGGCGCGCGCCTAGGGCCCCGACTTCGGAGGGGCCCCACAGAAACCAACTTTCCACTTTTTTTTAATGACACCAAATTTGATTTCATGTGATTTCATTCTTCCTGTCTTTCCCTTTTTTGTAAGGGGCCCAATATTTTCTTTTGCGCCTAGGGCCCCAACCGACCTTAATCCGCCTCTGGCCGACAGTGTAATAAAAAGATATTTTAGTCACTATTATTCAAGTTAATCATTTACTCCTTCCAGAAGCAAGTACCCCAAGTACCCCCCCACTCCTCATTAACTCTGATGATTACCGAATCACTGTTACCTATATAGTAAGAAACGACAAAGGCAGAATGTACCCCGGCGGTTGATTGAATATACCACAATTTGATCGGATCATAGCCGGCATTGAAGCACATCCTGATTTATGGCAAAGTACATAACAAAGATTTCGATGGCAAATCCAGAGGCGACACGTCCTTCATTCTGACAGGATTGAAAGCCGTAAAAATCCTTGTCGGACGAAAGGGTAGCCCCGGGATCTAGGTACGCATGCGTTTGACAGAGTAGATATATTTCGATCATGGATTTTCGATAGGCCGCCAAGGATTAGGGGGTGCACCCTCCCCCTCCGGCCACCCTTCATGCCCGCCGCCGTTCCGCCTCTCTGGCTCGCGTGTTTATTCGAAACAATGCTCGACTTAACTGATTGGCCGGCTGCTTGTTGGCGGTACAGCGGGTGTAATTCGATGAATAACAGAGTGACGATGCGGAGTGCCCGGCCGCGGTATTACCATAATAATCTCGGCTAACGAGCATTGTCTGGTTAATTGAAAAGTCATCGCTTTCACGTCTGCGGCTCGCTACGAATCAAACCCTCCCCCTACTCGCAACGAAATCCTTCGACGGGGATGACTTTTAAATATACGTACTTTTCGAAGACGGGGTGATATTCTTTTCAACCCTCGAACAGCTGATCGTAAACACCGACTCGAGGAACCTGTGTCGGGTTACTTCTGACCTGAACCGGAATTTTTATTCTTCGTGATTTAGAAACAGTTTTTTTTTTATAAATATAGTGCTTATGATATACTGGAAGAGGTAATTGGACCGAGTTCAGCAGACAGGTACCAACCCTTAATAATCGGAAATTTAGTAAAAGTGTGAAGGTTTTAATTGTGAAAGAAAATTAGTTTTATTATTATTAGGTATAGTTTATTTTCTGTTGTTGCTTTAAAATGTTTTTAAATTGGTTATTTAATAGCGAGTAGTGTGATTAATATTATTTTAAATTTTCTGTAGTTTCTGATTTCTAAGCCTAAAGTGGAATCACTTATGGCTTGGTAATTCTAATAATTGTATTGTATAATGTAAGAGTTCTTCTATGGATTGGTAATTTTATGCAAAATAAACATCCCAAAATTATGAGATCCGTAGGTACTGTGTTTTATTAATTTTTTGGTATTTTGAGGGTTGGTAACTTTCTGTATAACTTGGTCCAATCAAGGTACAGAGGAAGGAAGAATTCTGTTATATCTCCTTAACTTATAGAAAACTTATTGTTCTCTCTCTAACTATCAACCAGTTAACTAACACGGCCTTTTTTATTATTCCTGCCCAAACTGGTAACATCGAAAAATTAAGTGAATCACAAAGTTATTCCATTTGGTCATATATGATACAGAATTGGCAGATTTGACCAGATTTTTTTTTAATATATGATACATTGACAGAATTGGCCAGATTTTTGTTTGATCATATATGATGAATTGACAGTTAACCGGTTAAATTACATATTATTATTACTTATTACATAACTGAGTAAAACGTCGAAAATAACAACTACCATTTCAAGGTACGTATCCATGAAATTAGGTAAATAAAAAAAATATGTACTTAGCCACAACTTCAGAAGATAACGGACACAAGTGTAACGTACTTAAGTACTTAACCCTTTAGCGCCCACACCTAGATCCCGTTGAAAGAAAAACATCCCGTTTTGTTTTTATCGTTAAAAATGGTCTGAATTTATATATTTTTATACAAAATTTTTTTTTTAATTTTTTTAAATTTATTTTTTCAGAGATCAAAATGCATAGAACCAAAGAATACAGGGTTCAGATAGGTCCGTTGAAAGAAAAATATCCCGTTTTGTTTTTATCGTTAAAAATGGTCTGAATTTATATATTTTTATACAAAATTTTTTTTTTATTTTTTTAAATTTATTTTTTTCAGAGGTCAAAATGCATAGAACCGAAGAATACAGGGTTCAGATAGGTCCAACTTTCGTCAGTGAATAAAACTACGCTAAACATGTATCACTTAAACTGTTGCAAACAGCAAAATGCGAATGCAAACGGCGAAACGGCAAAAAAAAGGGAATGTATCATATATGATACGTTTGGCGCTAAAGGGTTAAGTTAGGAGCTGGAAATCTGTAAAAATACAGAATAAAACATTACTTACCTCAACCATTACCACCTATAATAAATTAAACAATTTCCCATTAAAGTTTTTCACAACTGTAACGCACGATTCGTCACCACCGAGGATTCTATCCCCGCAAGGGTTGCGCGGTGTGAAATGATAAACGAATAGAGACGGCGGAGGAAGCCGAGAGCAGCCAGCGACGACACGGTCGGAGAGAGAAAAGGCGGTGGGCGTAACTCGCGATAATTTGCATGGAAATTTTTATCGGCGTGGCCACGAGGAGGCAATATCCGGCAGACGCATTTAAGATCCGAGTCTGGATAATAATAGCCACAGAAATGGCATCGTAATGCCCGGACGGGTGACACGAGTAGGTACCTAAGCTCGCCTATATATATACGCCCGCGTTATATTTTCCACGTAGCTATCGCGGCTCGGTAATGCACAGCGGAGGGCGGTGGGCGCACGGTGGCGAAACGAACCCACCCATATCGTGCTCGGGCCACGCTGTGGAAGGGAGAGAAAAAAAAACGACACCCCTTGCTCTCCGTCGTTAAATTATATATAGTCTTTCTTTCGACCATGCTCGCCTTGTTCTTTATCGCCGCGTTATGTTAATATTACTATTCCTCGCAGAAGCTATCGCCGCCCGTGCCGCTTCCTGAAAACCGCCCCCGCCCATACAGCACACTTCGTTGCAGCTGTATTGCAGGAACGTTGCTGCAATATTGCGTTGTTGTAGGTTGCATTGCAATATTGTAGGAACGTTCCTGCAATGTTGCCGTGCATTATTGGAGTGGCAATGATCCTACAATATTGCAGCAATATTGCAAGAACGTTGCTGTGCAATGTTCCATTGGCAACGATCCTACAATATTTCTGCAATATTGCGCGCACATCGACGTGCAATGTTCCACTGGCAACGATCCTACAATATTTCGGCAATATTGCGCGCAAATCGATGTGCAATGTTTCAGTGGCAATGATACAGCAAAATTGCTTACATATTGCCGTGCAATACTGTAGTGGAAATATTGCAGAAAAAGTACAGCAATATTCTGAAGCAACTAGGGTGAAATGACCAGTGAATGAACAGCTAAGCGTTTTTTCAGTTTCAAATAACGATAAAAATTAAATAATGTCCTAATTTATTAATCGAACAAGAATTTGTAACAGAATAGGCTTTAAAAATGTCTAAAAAAATTGTTTGTGCCTCTTTACTTGAACGGTGTTTCAAATAAATCATAAAAATGTAATCAATGCCCAATATGCTAGTGAATGAACAAAATACCCAATAAGTGAACATCTTGTATCCAGTGAATGAACACAAAGAATAATACTTCATTTTCTGACGAGAAATTACTGAAAACGCTACAAAAGTAGAAAAGAAGTTAAGTTAGGGACCTAACATAAGAATATAAAAATATTATCTATATATTATAATCATAGCAACTTGACAAATTTATTTATATCAGAACACAGTTTACACAATATAATGGTTAACTGTCATCGTACGTGTTTTGTTACTAGGTTTCTCGCCGTGAATGGCAACACCCGAAACCACAAATCAAAAAAATTAATAAGCGACCAAGACATTTATAGATTCAAAAAATATTTATATCGCCGTTATATCAATAAATTTTCCTTCATTCTAAATATAAGATCATTGTTTTCAATGAAATAGTATTCTTGTTATACACGAAAAAAGTCAATTTGTTCATTCACTGCTCCCTGTTCATTCACTGGTCAATTCACCCTATGACTTTGACGAAATTTGAAATATGACGTCGAGTAGATTCTACAGCATGTTTCACTTAACTGGATATGCTAAAATTTCTCGTTGGCCGTTGAAGATATGAAAAAAGTGTTATTGTGAGAGTTGTCTGCACCTGAATTTAAATTATAGAAGAGATTTGAATATGAATTTAATTTATTTAGATAGAGTAGATACCTATATATTGTAATGTGTGAAATTATTATTATTATTATTATTATTATTATTATTATTATTATTATTATTATTATTATTATTATTATTATTATTATTATTATTATTATTATTAAACGTCTTTATTGCACAAACACGTATATGCAATCAAACAAGAGAAAAGAGATGTGAAAAGACAAATGCAAAGGTTTAGTCTAAAGACTACTTTCCAACCTAACCTAAAATGACACCGGGTTAAAGTTAGAGTCCGCACCTACAGTGTTAAAAATCCCTAATAGGTTTGTCAAATGAGCCTCCGTTTTTTAATAATTTGAGTTTAGAGTTTTGCACGGTAGGAGTATAAATTCGTATACGTAAGCAATCTTTTCAATCAGCGGTTGTAGCTGCGGCGGTAAAGTGTTCGTCTACGATGCTACAGGTCCTGGGTTCGAATCCCCCTGGGGTAAAAATATTTTCTATGAGAAAAAGACACACGGACGTTATACTACTACGATTCTGCACACATTCATGTCATCGCGTCTCTCTCTCACTGTCCGAAACGTTGCGGTGGGAGGACCATTGCTGTAAAATTTCCGAAACGCTGTGGGAATATACTCCTGCAATATTGCTAAGGCGGGCGTAGGAGTGAACCTTGCAACGTCTCTGCAATGTTATGGTGCAACATTGCAATCTTGCACCGCAATATTGCAGAGACGTTGCTGCAATGTTATGGTGCTGTGTGGGCGTAGGGCCACTCGTGGCACATATTTGTGGCAGGTAGCTAAGGATTTTGGTGGAGGCTGATGGATGTCCTTTGGATCCATTTTGAATTATAAAGGTGCGTACTCACTAGTGGACAGTTCACGTGAGTATATTCGCAAGGGATGATTCTGAACCTGGGAATTCAAAAAATTATGAAACTTTGTGAATGTGTAAATTCACTCTAAGGGGGTGAAATTGACCCCTGAAAATTCGGATAGTTTCTGGACTGTAAGAGATAGAAAAAAGTTTTTAGGAAAAAGTTAGGGGAAAGTAGGGTAATTCCGGCCAACGCAGTGGTCTGTCTAATAGCAATCTAGCGGGACAAAAGTCGCAGATCGTACATGAATCATTAGTTTGGTGAAAATGTTTATTATTTGTTTGAAAAACACTATCCACATTGTTTTACCATTAAAATGTTCACCTCAGCCTCCAAGGGTTTTTTAAAACCAAAATTAGTATTTTAGGGTTTCTTAAAATGTAGAAAGCGAATATGAACTGTATTTTGTAGAGAAAAATTGTTTACAACCACGTTATTTAGAATGAATTACACATTTTAGCTCCTGACATCACCATTTTAGAAGATAGAATTATTTTAATTATGTATAAAAATTATGTAGAGTTGCAAATATATGCAGCTATAACTTGTGAATATGTACTCTATAAAGCAAATAGAACAAAATAGCACAAAAAATTTCAGGTTCCATAAGGTTCCTGAATCTCTAGAATCCTGATTCTTTTCTGCATAAAATGCCGCTTGGTTTATATTAAATTTCGCAAAATTGTAGATTTGTAGTTTTTCTCGAATCTTTTTTCTCCTGGTTTTCGGCTAGTTGCGAATGAACGGAGGTTCAGATTGACTTGGAAAAATTACAGGACCTGTATAACACGTGCTATTTCGCGCCAAACCTCTGATATGGTCCGTAATAATTCGAGATTTTCATAAAAAAATTAAGCAGTCGCAGATTTCTAGTAGCGCATAAACACGACCTAAAAATCCACGACTGTTTAATTTTTTTATGAAAATCTCAAATTTTTACGGACCGTATCAGAGGTTTGGCGCGAAATGACACATCTTTTACACATCCTGTAATTTTTCATACCGCAATATTAAATACATAAATACACTAATCCCCAAACCTCCCCATTTTAAAACCCCAAACTTCCACATTTTATTAATTTCTCCCCTTTGTAATCAGAAAGAGTCAACACAAGACTTTCCCAAGCCCACTAGGTACCCCGCCAGTGCCCAGCGTCAGAGATTACTGTCTTAAGGGTTCATGCTCAGTCAGGAGGCCGAAAAAAGGGCGATCTTTGGGAATTTTTTACTCGAAAGTTATAACACATTACTCAACAATTCTTTTTTCCTTTTAAAGATTGCATCTAGTACTGTGTATCGTAATTTTTTTATTTAAAAATATTTATTAATAACAAAGTTATTGTCCATCTCTCAAAGGTCCTCTAAAAAAAGGCTTCTGCGGTGACCACTGCTGTTCGAAAGTCGATCATCTAAATTAAAAAATTCCAAAAAATTTACTTATTATATTAAATTATCTTGTCTTTGAACGAAGGATTTTTCGAGATATTGATTTGGGAAAAAATGGCGGATGTTTAAAGTAAAAGTTTCAATTTTCATCATAAATCGTGCCTGATTTTCGTCAATTAAAAGAAAACTAAGCATTGGAAAAAAAATCCTTCGTTCAAAGACTAGTTTATTGTTCCTATAGTAAGCTTGTAAAATTTGAAGTAAATCGGTTGAATGGTTTTTGAAATATCTTGGTCACCGATTTTGAAAATGCTGTTTCGAGAAAAACGCGTTTGAAGTTTCAAGTCAAGTTTATACTTATATAAAATGGTTCACTTCGAACGCCTATATCTCGGCCAATTTTATTCGGATTACCTTAAAATTTTTACAGAATATTTCTAAGATGTTGTACTAAAAGAAAATACAAAAATTGAAAAATCGATTTTTTGAAAGTTGTGACTGAGCATGACCCCTTAACCAAAGAATCCCTGACCCAAGTATACTCCGAACAGGGCCCACCGTCGCCTGCTCGCGGAAGAAAGACCGATCTCAAGATACAACGGCGATCGGAGTCCACAAAGTCGCTCGAGCGTTCCCGGGTGGCCCCGTATTACAGATCGACGCACTCCCCCCGAAAAGAAAAAAACCCGCAGAAGCACGAGAACGAGAAAGAAAAAAGGGACGGGAAGAGGTGGCGAGGCCGAGGATCGAAACGGTGAAACACTCGAAGGAGCATTATACGCGGCCGTGGAAGCGACGCGACGCGGGGCGCGCGGAATCGGCTGCTCGATGGACTGGAAGCCCACGGAAAACGCTTCGAAAACGCCGTCTTTAAAACCGACCCGGGAGAAGGCCGCAAGTACCTACTCGTGCACGGGCGTTGAGCACGTACACGTCGCATTACTGTGACCGAGTATCCAGCTTCTGCTGGCTGGCTTCTAGAATCCCCGCTGAGCCCTGGCTCTCTCTCTCTCCCCCCCCCCCTGCGCCGCTGGCCTGCCCCCTCGCCGTGAAAGAGTATTTAAGAGACTTTCGCGGAAAGGAAAAAGAGAACGAAGAAAAACAGAGGGAAAGAAAAAATTTAACCACAGCGGGAGGAGCTTCGCAGTGGAATAGAGAGAGAAAGAGAAAGAAAGAGAGAGAGAGAGGGAGTCAGGGAAACGATGGTTTAAGGTCGCAGGGGGAGGAGTGCGCGGAGGGGAAAGGGGGAGGAAGGAAACAGAATGAAAATCGAGCATGTTCGAGGGGTGTGCGTGCCCCGTGGCGCGCACCCCGCCGACATCGCTCGAAAACGACGAGGCCATCGAAAACAATCGGCACAATGGGCCCTCGAGCGTTCTTATTTATTATACTTACATGGCACTGTACACCGCGAGCGAGGCCGGAGAGGGGCCCGCGGTTGGACTGGGACGCGCGAGACGCGTGTGCACTTTTGCCCGCGCAAAGGGAACAGAAAAGATTTTTCGGAGGGGAGTGGAACGGGTGGTCCAAGTGGTGGGATCGGGGGAGGGGGTTGTTTTGTGAACGGTCAATTGATAGCGCGATGCTCAATGGCCACGGCCGCCTTTTAATGCGCGCTGGTTACTCGGGAGCGGGGATGGTAATCGTGGGTGATTTAGACGCGAACCGATCGCGTTAATTGGAGCGATTAAGGTGATGGGCTGCTGCGTGGCGGCGGAGGTAGATTGAAGATTGTGGTGAGGGGTTGGGAAGGGATACTGTGGACGCTTGGGGGGTGGATTTTAGCAGTTGAGAGGAATAAGAGATTTTGGGGTCGTTGCTACTATTGGGTGATGTAAGTGGAATGTGGAGGCGAGTTTAACCCGGGAGTAGGCGCGCCAAATAACTTACGTTAGTAGGCGCGAGTCGGTCATTTCGATCGATGATAATGTAATGGGAAATAACTTAACAAAATGACTAAAATAATATAAATAATTCGTAACATTGTATTTTACTTATTTCAGAATCGGTATACGTAAGTAATTTTCATCTTCATGGTAAAATAAATATTAATCTGTTAACTAATTAAATAACAATGAATGAAAGAAAATACAATATAAAATATAAAATAAAATATAAAGCAAATAAATATAATTGTCTGTCAATGAAATAAATAACTAATTATTCCTCGCTTGATAAACTAGATTCGCTCGCTTCATTACAATATTCGTTGCAAAAATATAGTGTATGTTCATTACAAATGAATGCGTTACATTTAGTACACTGTTTTTTCGTTTTTCTATTTTGTTTGGTACTACAAAAATAACATCTAATTTGATCACTTAATTTTTACTTTTTCACAATAGCAAGTATCTAATATATTTTATATTTATATTTTTTTAAATATACTTATAAATTTATGATTTTATAAACGTATTAAATTTTTATATTTTTGTCAGATTAGAAACTGCATCTTGAAAATAAATAATAAATACTTACGTTTCCGTCACTCAAAGTACATGCCTCCTCTACATCTGATATCTCTATATGCGCACAATCAATTTCTGAATCTGTATCATGATCGGACTGTATAACATAATCAGAATCATCTGCGGAATCACTGACCTCATCTTCAATGTTTTCATCCAATAAGAAATCTCGGAAATTAGAATTAGCCATGATTGCCACACAGTACGCGTTGTATACGACGGAAGAAATGAGACTAACGTTAGCAGGCGCGCTATGGTCGAAAAGACCGACGTGTAACAATGTATGTGTTAAAACCTACACGAGTGCACTAACTGTTGCTCCGCAACATAAACAAGTCGAGACATCCTTCAAATGAGAATAACTCCACGGAAAAAGTAAACAGTCGAACGCTAGGGATCATGTTTCAAAACATACGAAATCATCGGTCGAAAAGACCAACGCGCGCCTGCTCCCGGGTTAACGATGTATCGGATAAAAGTAGAGGAAGTGTAGTATATTTGGAATAACAGTTTGTTTAAGACGAATAAAAAATTACGGTAGAGGATGGGAACAAATGAAACTGCATAATATCATAGGGAAACTAATAAACTGTCATATTTCATAGTCTCAGTAATAATAAAAATAAAATGTAACTGAAACTTTGGTTTGAACGAAAAATGACAAGAAGTATCGATTTTGTTAAGGTGCAGGTAATTTGGAATACTGGTATTGTAAGTCCGGGAGAGTTCGACCACTTTTTGGAAAAGAAATTGTAGCATCGTTGTTTTTAACATTTTTGTCGTTTTATGCACATTGAAGCAAAGCCCAAACAAGACGAGACAGCAGAAAAATTGTTGAAGAAATAGTACCTATCAATGTCTTCAATTTTTTTGTACATGTAGTATATGGATAGATGAAAATATCTTCAATTGTTTTCACTACACCATTTTAAAGAAATAAATTATAATATGAGAAAATTGTGAATTCAGGGAATTTTTACTGTTAATACTTTAGCAAATAATAGTTAAAAAAAGCATTTGTAAAGTGAAAAATACCTTTCTTGAACATCTTCGTCCTACACATAATAAATTTAGATTTAAGGAACTCGAACAGCAGTTCGAGTCTCATTTTTACTCCCGGAAAGATATTTTCCACTTTACAAAATCCTTTTTCAACCATTATTTACTAAACTTTTAACACTAAAAATGCCCTGAATTCACAATTCTCTCAAGTTATAATTTATACAAAACTACGAAAAAAGAATTACCAACAAATCCACATTTTCAAGCTACCCCCACCACCAATCCTCAACTCGACAATTACTTCCATAAAATTATAACGCACAAGACCATTTATATTCTCTTAACAGAGTGCACCTAAAACTCATTAAAATTGCTGGGGACCTCCAGGAGCTCCCATTGAATCCACAAAGAATTCGCTAGAAAGTTCTGCAAACGAAATACAGAGATAAAGAGAACGCGCACTCAATTGAATCAGCACAGTGGAAGGAGATCGTACGTAGGAGCCGAATCAGATTTCCTGTGGCAATAAAGATGCTGGTTTTGGTTCGGACGTTCCAAGGAGGGGTAGCTGAAGTGGTATCGCGGATGAGGCGGATAAAGGAGTTAATCTGGAGTTTACTTATTTCGTTCTGGAAAGCAGCCGGCCCCGTGTAGAGGCGAGCTCGTACACGCGTACGTACACTCCTCTAATGCCTCTTATGCGGGTTTCATTGTGCAACGATCTCTCTTGTTGCCTGTAGAATCGCCACGAACAAAGATCCCTCGGGAGGATATCGTCGTCGCCCCGGCGTTTTAAACGACGACGGATGAGCGAGCGACGAGAAAAAAATTAATGTACCACGAGGATCCTCGTGAGCGCTGCTTCTCTTTTGTAATCCCTGCTAGAAGGATTCGTTTTCTCGATTATTATTACGCGATGTGGAATGTCTAATTCACGAGTTGTTAAAGCGTGTTACCGTTCCGGTGACGAAGAGGAATGGAAAAAGAGTTTCAGAGTCGAAATTGTAAACTAAGTGCTGAGGAAACTGAGCATTATTTTTTTTAAAGGATTTTTAGTGGAAAGGGAAGAGCGCTGGAATAATTTATTTTAGCTTCTAGGGCTGTCGCAAGATAGAGTTGAAGAGAAAGTAGTTACCTGGATTCTATTTTGTGTGTGCTGGGAATATTTAAAGAATTTGGTACGATTGATGTAAATTTTAATTGAGTAGGTTGTTTATTTTAGCTAATAATTATTTGACAAATACGACGTAAAATATCTTAAGTGTTACAGCTGAAATATAGAGTCGTAAGTCGTGCTTAATGGTTTTATAATTCTCGAACAGGGTCACAGAGGGTTGAACGTATCTACCCTTCAAGTTGCTCCTGTATTGTACAAAGCAACCCTTATATTCCACATGCTTTAAACTCTCTCCTCGTCAAATTGCAATTCTCCTTAATTCATCAAGCAACGAGATCTTCTATTTTCAAGAAAGTTTCCCTGTTTTTAAATAAAACCAACCCTTAATTGCTCAAGGTAGAATTTTCCCCTGCAACCTAAATAGTCACTTTTACTCCCAAATGAGCAGGAAGAAGGCAAAAGTCTGAATGAACCACAGATCCAACCACTGGACCAATTCGACCATCAAAATACCCTCCCCTTTTTAACCTTTCTATTCCCTCGCATCCCCTTCAAACTTCACATGCCCAATGATCCCTATGCCCACCGTATCATCGAACAATCGGTCCCCTTACGCCCGTCGACCCGTCTGGCAAAGCAGTTACCGTTCACCCACTCGACATTTTTATCAACGAAACGTTTATCAACATTATGAGCGTCATTTATATATTTGAGCGGTAAGTAGTGTTATACAAAGCTATACAAGTAAAATTTAATGTCGATTTTCTCGAAAACCAAGCCTCGTATGTAAAAATATTATTTTGTGTTTTCGACTAATTTTTTCATGCAGAATCAACCCCTATCTGCGTGCACCACCAGTTAGCGAACACCCTATATAACACTAGACTTAAATTTAGAGTTAGGTTTCAGTTTTACAATTATTAGTTTTAACGCTTCGTTGACACCCAGAACAATTTAAATCTGAAAAATACAATCGTTATGAAAAAAATCATGGGTCAATTTCAAAGCCCCTAGAATATATTCCAAAAGTTTTTTACTGAAAGTTGATCACAGCTTTTGTAAAAAAAATTCTAGATTACCATATGTCGAGGGAAAACAAAAAAATCTTTAAAAATTGTAACTCTCCCAAATTGCAATATTTGAAGCTAAAAATCTACAAATGTGTTATTCAGTCATAATATTTTGTGAAAAAAAATAGTTTCTCAGTCGGCTTTGAAAAAAGGTATTTATTTTGCTTGGGTATATAATTAAAGTTAAAAACAAATTCAAATAAATACAAAGATTATCATCACCTCCAACAACTTTCAAAATAATTTCCATTATATAAAAAACCAATATAATTAAATAATAAGGATATAAATTCAAACCCAAATTATAACAAATGAAATATCAATCAACTAAACCCCAACATTGAAATAATAAAAAAGAAGAAGAAAAAAAAATTTCTCAAAAAATACTTATAAGAAAACTTATAAAAGAAAATAGTAACTCCAACCACACCCATAAAAACAGTTATCATAATAAATTAACTATACTAATACTATGATAATTTATATAAAAAATTATATTAATCATAATAGCTATATCTAAAACTCTATCACAAACAGAAAAAATCAAATAATATAAAAATACCCATTCATTCAAATTATTTAATTCAATAAAAAAAACAACCTGTGAACCGCTAAAACTATAAATTCTGTACTAATTAAAATCATTAAAAATCTGTCCTTACATGCGTACCCACGAGTACCCAAGATGTCAAAATCAGCTTACGGGTGGTTGACACTCAGAGTGTTAACGAAAGGAACCTTGCCTTTCTCCCACTTTTTTCAATCACATCTTCTGTGCAACAAAGACCAGTGGCGGACTTAAGAAAAAAGTCCCAGGTGACAAACGTTCTGAGGGGCCCATTTTTGGGGGGAAAATTAACAGGTAGTTTACTAAAAGGGGGTACATAAGTATACAGAAAAGTATAGAAAAAAAATATAACGCTCGGATAAAATCGTAATTTTTTTTAAGTCATCCTAGGGGGGTTTCTGAAGAGGGGCCTATTTTTAGGGAAAATAAAGCGGTAGTTTACTAAAAACGGGATCAGTGTAATAATACAGAAAAAAAAATATACTTTGGATATAATATTTTTTTTTATATATATTGGGCCCTGGGAGGCCTTCAATGTAGGGGCCCAGGTGGCAACTGCTCATCGGCCACCCTGTTAAATCCGCCACTGACAAAGACGCTAAAAAAAAAATCTACGTCATCACCAACGAAGCAGCATCCAAAGCCCAACCAACACGACTGAATTCTGTAAAAACTCGGCAACAGCATCAATTAATCAGTACACGCGAGAAAGAGAGAGGGGGCATAGAGTGACCGTCATGGAACCATCGAAAATCTGTGTCCACTCGAGCGGATCGGATGGCGGAGTTTTATTGCGGCCAATAAAACGTCATTTTTCAACGGCGGGCGAAAAAGAATCGGCGGGAAAATGGGCGACTTTAAACGGTCGTGCGGGTGGCGGCTGGCCGGCTTCCGAAATGAACGGTACAAAATGAAATTCTCTGGCCGCGGCGGCGTGTAGAGGACGAGTGGCCGCGGGATACGCGCTAGCCCGTTGTAATGGACGAGGTCCGGCTGGATCTCTGTATTGCCAGAGTACTTATGGCAGCGCGTTTATGGCGTACAGCTGTACAAGCCTGGCAGCGGCCGACATGAAATCCCGTCGAGCACCCTCCATCCACGTCACGTCCGCCACTGATTAACATTAACTTCGTGGAAAAAATTGTACCAAATGGCGGCATGCCACAGTTTTGGCGCGACGCCCTCCACCGGCAGCGCGATTTTTCGCCACTTCCCTGTCCCCGGTCGCGTGCGAATGCGCTGATACTGCTGGCGCTGGGTGAAAATAGGGGGTGAGGAATGGGAGACGGGGTGGTTTTTGTTTTTAGGATGATTCCGTTGGGAAGTTTTGTGAGAGATTGTGAGTTTGAGGGTGGGGGTGGAAGTTAGAGTAATTCCGGGAGAGAGGGACGAAGAATTTTTTTCATTTGGGAAGTTTGTTTATTGTATAATGATTTTTGGAGAATTGTTATTAAGGGGTGTGTAGGTAAAAGATTAAAGTTTGTTGTGTGCCGTTTTCGTTGCTTTATTTCATATGGGTTGGTTACTGATAGGAGACTTCTAATGAAGCTGTGGAGATGTAGGTGTGAGGATTTTGATGGTGGTAGTCGGCTTTGGGTGCTGATTCGTGGGCGGTAGAGGAGTTTTTGTGGTGGTTTTGGTTTTGGTGAGATGCAGGTGAAGAGAAGATGCTGTGGTTGGTCTGAGGTCCCTGGGAGAAGTAATTGTGATGTGTTGCGTGGATTATTATACGCGGTGGAGCAATTAGAATTATGTAGAATTTTTAATATCCCTGGGGCTAGGGAAGTAAGAGGAAAATCGCTCGTAAGCGACTTCACTTGTGTAGAAAAAATATATACCTATAAAGAAAATTTTATGTAAAATGATTTCACAAAAATGCAATAAAAAATAGTTCCTCTCTTGTACTGCAATTTCGATGGTGTTTTCTTACTTTAAATAAAAACGTGGCGCGGGATATTACATAATAGAATATGAATCAATTTATTTTTTTTATTTTATTATTTAAGCATTTAGAATCTCCATAGGGAGATTATTATGCGATACAGTGTACAATACATGATATAAAGTATTTGGAACTCGAATCGAAGTGGAGATACATCATTTTCTTATATTGATAAATTACAATTTTTCAAAAAAATATAGATAAGGTTACATATAGTTGTCGAAGGGTCGGAGAGTAGGACATTGCATGACAAACGGAAGGAAAAGATTTAGTTTTCGTAGTTGTTTGATAAAATCAGTTCTTTGGTCTTCGAGTGAGGGACATTGCATGAATCAATTTAATACAGCACCGCGATTTTATTTAAAGTGAGAAAACACCATCGAAATTGTAGTATAAGATAATAATTATTTTTTAGTTTGTAGTGCATTTTATGTAAAATCATTTAACATAAATTTTTTTATATATATTTTTATTTTCAAGTTTTTAGTGTTTGTGATTTATTTTATATATTTTTCTAGGGTTTAGTGTTTGTGGATTTTTTTATATTTTTTATTTTTGACTTTCTTTTTTGAAGAAATTGTATTGTCATCCAACCTGCGCATGCATGGAAAGTTTCAAAACAATTCGATTCGTGGAAGCGGGTGAAAATTCAGTTCTCAGATTTGAACCATACACCAAACATACAAAAGACCAAAGGTACCTAACTAAAATCATTTAATTATTTAAAAAATCGCAATGATCATACGATGACTCCTTTCATACCAAATAACTTTTTTCTTACTTACAAGTATAGGCTTTCAGGTGTTCGCCTTCGAATGTTTTGGTTTTCGAATATGTTTTAGAGGGGCGAGAATAACAAAGACGTGTTTTTTTATTTTGACCCGTTTGCATATCGGCATGCTCAAAGTTCATAAGAAGACTTATTCTCTAAACCATCAAAAGTTCCCATTGTTGGTTTAAAGAATATTATAGCATTGTGTGCATCAAATTATATTGAACACAATGTTATAAAATTTTTAAACTAAAAATAGGAACTTTGGTAGATAGTGTACCTCGTCGCATGAACTTTGAGGTGAACTAAACCTGCGTACCTCGTCGCATGAACCAAATATGCAAAAGGGCCAAAATAAAAAAACAGGTATTTGTTATTTTTCAGTCCTCTAAAATATATCCAAAATCCAAGGCAAATGGAGGCGGACATCTGAAAACCTCCCCTTCTTAATTTACCACTTAAGAACCACTTCCATAGTTTCGTTAATATTCAAGGTGGTAATTCTTATTGCCCCACCCTCTATAATAGCTCATATTTGTGATAAGTAAAGGTTTCGTGGAAGTAGAACAACCAAAATAAAACACCCAAGAAAAGAACTTAAATTACCAAAATAAAACGCAGCTCCAACCCCCCAAGATTCAGCACTCGAATACTTTTTACCCACTTTCTGATTCAAATCCTACTGAAAAATCAAATTACTTAGTTAAACTAATCTGAAATTTTACTTGAATAGAACCCCAAATACCACTTGTTAAAATTTGAATCGTTCAAGAAGCATTAAGAGGGGGCTGTTTCGCGTCACGTCGTGCGTTCGATCGTTCAAATTAAAAATTGAAAAAAAATGTGGAACTGCGACCCAGTGCCGCTTGCATCCCCGATATCGAAGGTCCCCACAAAGGCTCGCAGGGGTGCAGTTAATTCTAAAGCGATTAGGCGCACGCGACGGGGCAAAGGTGTCGACCTGCAATTGACAACGGGTCGAGGGGCCACGGAGGGGGAGCAGGGGGTCGAAAAATTAAATTAGTCGCACGTTCGAAAGTAATCCCGGATTAATGTACACGGTATGTGGCGCTAGTATGCGCTTCACTACTGCGCGGCAGTCTGCAGACACTTGGAGTCATTATTCAATTAACCGTCTGGCGATAGTAGATTTTACATTCAATAACACAATTACTTGCAGTGATAAAAATTTGATCTACTTGTCTACAATAATTATTACGCCACAACTAATTATTAGTTGTAGCGGCAACTAGGATGTAATCTAAACACTTAAGTCTTCCATTATATTTTTATCAGCTGACAGGTCTGCACAGTTCAGAATTTATAAATATCATAAATAAAGTGTTTCCCTTAAATTATGCACTTTTTTATTTTGTTTCCTAGTTTTAGGTTTAGTTTTAATTATTTAGTTATGGTTAGGCTTCTATTAGTCTTGTAGGTACTGTAGCCTCGTCTTTTACTTCGGTATGCTCTATGTATTACTGTTCTTTGTATATTTGCCAAGTAATAAAGACGAATAATAGTAATAATAATAATGAAATTATCAGTAATTGAGAAAAATTGCCCAAATGAGTTCTAAAGCCTTGAAATACACTTAAGCTTGCACTACCCCCTTTGGAGCCATGAAATATATTAAATCTCCACCAACTTCCTTGGGAGTCTTAAAAATTAAAATACACTAAACCTCATATCAATCCTTTTTGGAGCCTTAAAATACACTAAACCTCCAGCTAACTCCCTTGGGATTCTTAAAAATTAAAATACACTAAACCTCATATTAACCCCTTTTGGAGGCTTAAAATACACTGAACCTCCCACCAACCCTCTTGGGAACCTTAAAAATTACAATACACTAAACCTCCTGTCAACTCCTTTTGGAGCCTTGAAATACACTAAACCTCCCATCAACCCCCTTTGGAGGCTTAAAATACACTGAACCTCCCACCAACCCTCTTGGGAACCTTAAAAATTATAATACACTAAACCTCCTATCAACCCTTTTTGGAGCCTTGAAATACACTAAACCTCCCATCAACCCCCTTTGGAGCCTTAAAATACACTGAACCTCCCACCAACCCCCTTGGGAGCCATAAAAATTAGAATACACTACTCCTATCAACCCTTTTTGGAGCCTTGAAATACACTAAACCTCCCATCAACCCCCTTTGGAGCCTTAAAATACACTGAACCTCCCACCAACCCTCTTGGGAACCTTAAAAATTATAATACACTAAACCTCCTATCAACCCTTTTTGGAGCCTTGAAATACACTAAATATCCCATCAACCCCCTTTGGAGCCTTAAAATACACTGAACCTCCCACCAACCCTCTTGGGAATCTTAAAAATTATAATACACTAAACCTCCTATCAACCCTTTTTGGAGCCTTGAAATACACTAAATCTCCCATCAACCCCCTTTGGAGCCTTAAAATACACTGAACCTCCCACCAACCCTCTTGGGAATCTTAAAAATTATAATACACTAAACCTCCTATCAACCCTTTTTGGAGCCTTGAAATACACTAAACCTCCCATCAACCCCCTTTGGAGCCTTAAAATACACTGAACCTCCCACCAACCCTCTTGGGAATCTTAAAAATTATAATACACTAAACCTCCTATCAACCCTTTTTAGAGCCTTGAAATACACTAAACCTCCCATCAACCCCCTTTGGAGCCTTAAAATACACTGAACCTCCCATCAACCCTCTTGGGAACCTTAAAAATTAAAATACACTAAACCTCCTATCAACCCTTTTTGGAGCCTTGAAATACACTAAACCTCCCATCAACCCCCTTTGGAGCCTTAAAATACACTGAACCTCCCACCAACCCTCTTGGGAACCTTAAAAATTATAATACACTAAACCTCCTATCAACCCTTTTTGGAGCCTTGAAATACACTAAACCTCCCATCAACCCCCTTTGTAACCTTAAAATACACTGAACCTCCCATCAACCCTCTTGGGAACCTTAAAAATTATAATACACTAAACCTCCTATCAACCCTTTTTAGAGCCTTGAAATACACTAAACCTCCCATCAACCCCCTTTGGAGCCTTAAAATACACTGAACCTCCCATCAACCCTCTTGGGAACCTTAAAAATTAAAATACACTAAACCTCCTATCAACCCTTTTTGGAGCCTTGAAATACACTAAACCTCCCATCAACCCCCTTTGTAACCTTAAAATACACTGAACCTCCCATCAACCCTCTTGGGAACCTTAAAAATTATAATACACTAAACCTCCTATCAACCCTTTTTGGAGTCTCGAAATACACTAAACCTCCCACAACACTAGATACAACATAACTATTCAGAAGCTCCCACCCTCCACAAAAACCAGTGTCAAAAATCTTATCAAAAATATAACTACCTACATACCTATATATTAAACTATCCTCTTGCTCAAGTAAAACCAGAAAGTTACTCTGGATATAAATAAAGCACCCCTGCCCTAAGGGTGAAAATACTAGGTCGGAGAAGAGGTTGCGAAGTCTCGCCGGTACTTCCAAACAGGCTGCCCCGGAAATTATTCAAGTCGCGGCCAGGGGGGCTGGATTATAGAAGACAATTTTAATATCGTTGAATATCAGGGGGGGAGGGGTGGCCGATGAGAGGTCGGGTGAAAAAAGAACCCGGCGGCGTGGAGGGGCGGGGGGTTGCTGGCCTGGAAACATGGTTGAGCCGTTAAGGTCACCGCGAGGATGCCCCGATGGAGGATCGAGGCAACACGATCGTGATCCCCGTGGTCTGGCTACGTGGCGGGCATGTGAAACGGTATTCAATATCTTTGCCCCTGGGAAGAAAGCTGGCCCCCGGGGGCGGAAGGGGGTAGGTATGCTCATTGTCACCGCGAAACTATTCCGTGCGAATTCGAGATTACGTGGCCCGTAAAAAGGACAATGGATCAGCGGGGGCTACGTGTCCTCGGGATCGAGAGGATATTACAGCGGAGTTGCAGGCTGCCCCACAAACGTCTGGGTATATTTATTGTTTCATGCGAGTCGAAACGAGCGCGCGGCTCTTTCCCCTTTTTATCGAATGTACTTGGAATTCTTTTAGATTTCACTCCATGGGGCCATTGGCTACTGGGGTTCTAATGTAGTGAGGTGAAGTTCTTGGTGCAATCAAATTTGAGTCTTTAAGGGGACGTTCTGGTTTTATTGCGAGGGAAGGAAATATGGTGATGGTATAAAATTGTTTGCTATTTATTAAGCTATATTTCTGCAGTAAGTGAAAAATATAAAAGTGATCGAATTAATGTTTTTGAAATGGTTTGAATAGCGGTGTCTTGATGATATGCTTGAAAAGTGATTCTGCTTTCCTGGTGCAGATGATTTCAAATGTTGGATATATCTAAACGAAAAATTAAAAAGGATTCTTGATCCATATCACCGTCGCTATCGCCTGGACTACAATTAATGATTTATCTTCAAAATTAACAAGATGGCGGACCAAAAAGCAAAAAATGATTTCCGGCGTTTTTGTAATTTTGATTCTTTCAATTTTAGTACATATTAGGTACATATGCTAAGTAAAATTTTGTTGAGTAGAGTAATATTACTCACAGTTCAGTCAATGTATTTGTCTAATTTTACTTAAGTTTGCTAATTACAGTAACTCTGCTCCTTTACTTTCTCCAACTTTCCCATACACCAAATAGTCACAGTTAGAGTTCAGAGTTGAATCAATACAGTATCCTTTTTTCCCTCGCACACATAACTCACAATCACCCACACAGCACCATAACATTGCAGCAACATCTCTGCAATATTGCGGTGCAAGATTGCAATGTTGCACCATAACATTGCAGGGAAGTTGCAGGTTCACTCCTATATCCGCCTTAGCAATATTGCAGGAGTATATTCTCTTGCTCGATTGTATATACGTGTTTGTGTAATAAAGACGTTTAATAATAATAATAATAATAATAATAATAATATTAATAATTTCACACATTAAAATATATAGTATCTACTCTATCTAAACAAATTAAATTAATTTTCAAATCTCTTCTATAATTTAAATTCATGTACAAACAACTCTCACAATAACACTTTTTTTCATATCTTCAACGGCCAACGAGAATTTCTAGAATATCCAGTTAAATGAAACATGCTGTAGAATCTACTCGACGTCATATTTCAAATTTCGTCAAAGTCATAGTTGTTTCAGAATATTGCTGTACTTTTTCTACAATATTTGCACTACAGTATTCCACGGCAATATGTAGGCAATTTTGCTGGGTCGTTGCCACTGAAACATTGCACATCGATTTGCGCGCAATATTGCCGAAATATTGTAGGATCGTTGCCACTGGAACATTGCACGTCGATGTGCGCGCAATATTGCAGAAATATTGTAGGATCGTTGCCCATGGAACATTGCACGGCAACGTTCTTGTAATATTGCAATGCAATCTGCAACAACACAATATTGCAGCAACGTTCCTGCAATACAGCTGCAACGAAGTGTGCTGTATGGGCAGCTAGGGTAATTATACCAGTAAATGGACACTACCAGTGAATGGACATTTTTTACTAAAACAAGTAAAATAAGTTACTAAAATAAGCAACTAATTAATTATAGACTTCTTCTAGTTTCTCGCTTCATATCCAAACAATTTTCGCAACACATGGAATCAATCGCGCTGCAATCATAATTTTATAAAAGTGTCCATTTACTAGCCTTAAGTGTTCATTTACTGGTGGGTTTACCCTATACCTAATCATACTACTATTAACACTACAAAAAATACCAACACTCCTAAGATCCCCACCAAGTTCCCAAATTGGTCTGACAAGTCTCAAAATCAAAACCTATTAATCCTTCCAATTTCATCCAATGCCCCGCAAAACCTGCTTAAGCCCGCCTCGATCGATAAATCCCATTTCCACCCTGCAGACCTGTCCTTCCCCCAAAACAGCAAGAGAAACAGAGACCCTCGATCGGACGTTCAGCTCGCGCGAGCCTCGAGTGTGCAACAATCGGGGAGAAAGAACGTTACAGGTACTTCTTTCACGCAGGGGATTGCATTCACGTTCCTCGTCCACTTTGTGCATACATGCTCGTCCTCGAGATCCTCCTCGAGAACGAGGACGAGGGAAACGGAGGTTCGACGAACGCCGTTCGAAAGGAGAATAGGGTCAACACGGTGTATACCGATCTTGGCGGACTGTTACCAGCATCGACAGCGGGAGAGAGAGAGAGAGAGAGAGAGAGAGTGAGAGAGAGAGAGAGAGAGGGGCAGGGAGAGACGAGAGGGACGTGGGAGGCTGTGTAAAAGAAGCTGATGGAGCGGACGCTCCTTGTTATTGTAGCCATAATGGATGAGCAAACAGGAGGACACGATCGAAACCGTGGCAGGTAGGACCGTGCCCCCGCGGCAAGAATCCACACGACCCGGACGGGCCGCGTAAAAAGCCGCGGTCACGAGTCAAACATTACGTAAGGATCGGATCTAACGCGTAGCGATAGGTACGATGCCTCGAGGTGAGCGACCGGTTCGGACGCTTTGGAGAAGACCTTCGAGTGGCTTCTGACATCCATGCTATGTGGTAAATTACCAGAGATGGGCAATGTGTAAATAAAAATTCTGATTTCGAATAGAAGATGAAAATTTTATTCGTTACTCGATTAATGACGATGACTCGAATTATCTTTATGCGAGAATGGATAAGGATAAAGTATCTTTTATTTGTCTCGTTATTTGAAGAAGTTTTTATTTAGATAACGACAAATTTTGGTTGCCATTTGTATTTTCTCGTGCACGCGATAAATGAAGGTTCTTGTGGAAAACACTGTACAGGGTGTCCCATCTAAGACTGGACAGCGGGATATCTCCGAACGTATTGGAGATAAAAAAATGAAAAAAATATGGCATCGCATGGTTCGAAGGGGCTGATCTATTAGCGCGAACGAATTTTTTTTTCGATTATTATTTTAAAAGATACGATGGTCAAGTTCGGTTTTTCAAATGGAACTATTTTTTCTGAACACCTGAGTTGATAGTGCGTTCCAAGACAAATTCAATGAGCATTAATGTATACACTTGATTTCCACTGGTTTTTGAGATATTGCGCTTGCAAATTCACTGATTTTCCCTGGAAAAAAGCCTGCTGAAATAGCAAGGACAGTGGACAGTCTAGCTGACGCGACGGGTTGCCTTGCCTGTTGAAACCTATACCTACCTGCTAAAGGTCTACGTCAGAAATGGCAGGCCCAAAGGCTGGACAATTCTTTTCCGCCAGAAATGCCACTTAGGTAGGTACATCTGCGGTATCGAGAAGCGCACCGTTACTTTTATTTCGCACTTGCTTCTACGCTCGGATGGCCGGTTCTTCTTGGAGGGATGCAAGCTCGATTGGTTAGGTTAGTAGGTGTGAAAGTTGCTAGACTAAATTTCAACTATAGGGAGCAGATTGTATTAGAATCAATCGGATTTGCATCCCTCACAAACGGCTGCTCTCTTGAAGAGGCCCTCTTCACAGCAATACCTCCTCCCCAATGCCCACCTTCTCTCGCATGGAATACGTCAACGCATGCTTTTCTTTTAATATTGAAGCTCGTGTTTATACTCGAGAGGACCACGCGTCGACAGCGGGCTACCCCTTTTCTTCCTGTGTCTCTCCACGAGGAGTATCAACGGTGGATTGTAGGAGCGTAGATGTTGGGATGCTAGTTATTGAATTCAGGAGACGATAGAAACACTTTATTACAAAACACACATGTGCTATAATAAATGATCGAACTTGCGCCCCACTTCGCGCAGACCGATTACAGGGTGATTGGCTCGGTACGCCTAATCCGCCTCGCAACCGTGACGAGGTCAAACCAAAAGGTATGAATCCTGGGTCCTTTTTCCGAAGGAAGCCATAAAATTCGATGGGCACTGCGGGGTGTTGTCGTCCCAGCCACGGGATGAAACGCAGAATTACCCTGTTTCTGTTTCAGAAATAAAATAATTCTTTATTCTTTATCGTATGGATATGGAAGTGTCGCCGATGAATTCCTTGTGGTTTTCCGATGAAAATCATGCCAAATGTCGCGTAAATCGGACTACCTTTACATAAGGAATACAAATAGCTTGTGTCAAAGTAGTCCGATTTGCATGATATTTCGTATGATTTTCATCAGAAAAACACAAGGAATCCATTGGCGTCACTTCCATATCCATGCGATAAAGAGTAAAGAATTATTTTATTTCTGAAGCAGAAACAGGGTAGTTCTGCATTTACGCCTCTCACCACGTGGGCAGGGACAACACCCCGCAGTGCCCATCGAATTTTATGGTTTTTTTCGGAAAAAGGTATGCATCCCCGGCCGACCGCGGCAAATCGGGGTCGGCGCATCGTAGTCGAGGGGTGACATCTGTTTCAGAAAGGAAATAATCCTTTATTCTTTATCGTATCGAAAGGGAAGTGACGCCGATGTATTCCTGGCGTTCCGTCGATTAAAATCATATCAAACATCATGCAAATCGGACTACTTTGACACAAGCTATTTGTATTCCCTATGTAAAAGTAGTCCGATTTGCACGATATTTGGCATGATTTTCATAGGAAAACCACAAGGAATCCATCGGCGACACTTCCATATCCATATGACAATGAATAAAGAATTGTTTTATTTCTGAAGCAGAAACAGGGTAGTTCTGCATTTACGTCCCTCAACACGTGGAGCAGGGACAACACCCCGCAGTGCCCATCGAATTTTATGGCTTTTTTCGGAAAAAGGTATGCTTCCTCGGCCGACCGCGGCAAATCGGGGTCGGTGCCTCGTAGTCAAGGGGTGACATCTGTTTCAGAAATAAAATAATTCTTTATTCTTTATCGTATCGCAGGGGAAGTGACGCCGATGGATTCCTGGCGTTCCGTCGATTAAAATCATACCAAACATCATGCAAATCGGACTACTTTGACACAAGCTAGTTGTATTCCCTATGTAAAAGTAGTCCGATTTGCACGATATTTGGCATGATTTTCATCGGAAAACCACTAGGAATCCATCGGCGACACTTCCATATCCATACGATGAAAAATAAAGAATTTCTTAATCCGCTTAAATGAATATTTCACAATTTCACCCTCGACTGCGGGGGTCGACCCTCCACTCGCAACGTTCGGCCGAGGATGCATACCTTTTTCCGAAAAAAGCCATAAAATTCGATGGGCACTGCGGGGTGTTGTCCCTGCTCCACGTGTTGAGGGGCGTAAATGCAGAACTACCCCGTTTCTGTTTCAGAAATAAAATAATTCTTTATTCTTCATCGTATGGATATGGAAGTGTCGCCGATGGATTCCTTGTGGTTTTCCTATGAAAATCATGCCAAATATCGTGCAAATCGGACTACTTTTACATAGGGAATACAACTAGCTTGTGTCAAAGTACTCCGATTTGCATGATGTTTGGTATGATTTTAATCGACGGAACGCCAGGAATCCATCGGCGTCACTTCCCCTGCGATACGATAAAGAATAAAGAATTATTTTATTTCTGAAACAGATGTCACCCCTTGACTACGAGGCACCGACCCCGATTTGCCGCGGTCGGCCGAGGATGCATACCTTTTTCCGAAAAAAGCCATAAAATTCGATGGGCACTGCGGGGTGTTGTCCCTGCCCACGTGGTGAGGGGCGTAAATGCAGAACTACCCTGTTTCTGCTTCAGAAATAAAATAATTCTTTACTCTTTATCGCATGGATATGGAAGTGACGCCAATGGATTCCTTGTGTTTTTCTGATGAAAATCATACGAAATATCATGCAAATCGGACTACTTTGACACAAGCTATTTGTATTCCTTATGTAAAAGTAATCCGATTTACGCGACATTTGGCATGATTTTCATCGGAAAACCACAAGGAATTCATCGGCGACACTTCCATATCCATACGATAAAGAATAAAAAATTATTTTATTTCTGAAACAGAAACAGGGTAATTCTGCGTTTCATCCCGTGGCTGGGACGACAACACCCCGCAGTGCCCATCGAATTTTATGGCTTCCTTCGGAAAAAGGACCCAGAATTCATACCTTTTGGCTTGACCTCGTCACGGTTGCGAGGCGGATTAGGCGTACCGAGCCAATCACCCTGTAATCGGTCTGCGCGAAGTGGGGCGCAAGTTCGATCATTTATTATAGCACATGTGTGTTTTGTAATAAAGTGTTTCTATCGTCTCCCGAATTCAATAACTAGCATCCCAACATCTACGCTCCTACAATCCACCGTTGATACTCCTCGTGGAGAGACACAGGAAGAAAAGGGGTAGCCCGCTGTCGACGCGTGGTCCTCTCGAATATAAACACGAGCTTCAATATTAAAAGAAAAGCATGCGTTGATGTATTCCATGCGAGAGAAGGTGGGCATTGGGGAGGAGGTATTGCTGTGAAGAGGGCCTCTTCAAGAGAGCAGCCGTTTGTGAGGGATGCAAATCCGATTGGTTCTAATACAATCTGCTCCCTATAGTTGAAATTTAGTCTAGCAACTTTCACACCTACTAACCTAACCAATCGAGCTTGCATCCCTCCAAGAAGAACCGGCCATCCGAGCGTAGAAGCAAGTGCGAAATAAAAGTAACGGTGCGCTTCTCGATACCGCAGATGTACCTACCTAAGTGGCATTTCTGGCGGAAAAGAATTGTCCAGCCTTTGGGCCTGCCATTTCTGACGTAGACCTTTAGCAGGTAGGTATAGGTTTCAACAGGCAAGGCAACTCGTCGCGTCAGCTAGACTGTCCACTGTCCTTGCTATTTCAGCAGGCTTTTTTCCAGGGAAAATTAGTGAATTTGCAAGCGCAATATCTCAAAAACCAGTGGAAATCAAGTGTATACATTAATGCTCATTGAATTTGTCTTGGAACGCACTATCAACTCAGGTGTTCAGAAAAAATAGTTCCATTTGAAAAACCGAACTTGACCATCGTATCTTTTAAAATAATAATCGAAAAAAAAATTCGTTCGCGCTAATAGATCAGCCCCTTCGAACCATGCGATGCCATATTTTTTTCATTTTTTTATCTCCAATACGTTCGGAGATATCCCGCTGTCCAGTCTTAGATGGGACACCCTGTATGTCCCAAAAATCAAATATATTATTGTATTATCATTTGCATGTACATCATTTTCAGATATGATTTTTGTTTTTAATTAAACTTGGATTTTCTTTAAAGTGACATATATGTCTATCGTAATTTTAGTACAAGAAAATAATTATTTTTTAGCGTATTTTTTATGAATTTAAATGAAATCGTGTAACTTGAAATTTGTTTATATATCTTTTTGGTTTGTAATGAAATTATTTTAACAGAATATATCATTTCCACAGCAGATATTCATAATAATATGGCAGACCTCATAGAATAGCGAAATTCGGAATATCAGTTATTATAAGCGTTCGGAAAGGGGTGCAAGTTCCCCCCCCCCCCCTGGTTTTTGAGAAAGAAATCGCTTATTTTTCAAAACTGATCTCTATTAAGTTTATACTAAAAGAGAGAATATACCTATTTAAATTTCGGTTATAAATTATTAATTAAATTGGCACTAAAAAATTGATTAAAAAAAGCAAGAGGGGTATATTTTTCTTTCCCATCATCCCAAAGTCGTCCCCCAGAAAAAAGTGTCCGGACACCTTTACTAATTCAGATTCATCAACCATCCATGGTCTCCTCAGAAACGATATTAACACTAAATCAGTCCCAGACACGCGTCCCTCGTACAAAGCTCGCCACCAGTCCCGACCCACGAGCTTATACCGAATACCTACTGTGCCTCCCAATTCCAGTCCCCGCATTTCGATCTGAATCCCATCCGGAACCCCGTTCCTCCTTCCAAACAACGATCCTCCCTTATAGGACAGTATCCACCGATGCTTCACCCCCCGGGAAACAGACTTCGCGTACCTCAGTCGAGGAGATCGAAGATACTCGAGCACGCCGGACGAAAGTTCGTCAGACGAGTTCGGCAGGCTGGGCCCCCGTTGTATTTCACTTACAATACGAAACGTATTTCAATGGGAAGAGCCGGCGGATTCCATTGGAAGGGGATGCTCGCGGTGGAAACGGCGTCGGCGTGATGGCTCGTCGGGGTAAGAAGGCGGGGAAGGGGTAGGGGAGCGAGAGGCAGAGCGACGACGATCATTGAAATGGAAATGCCATTGACGCAAAGTGAAAGTAATTAATGGAATATGCCACGGGCGATAGAATGAATTCGATGGTGGCGCGCGAACCGCGGCTGGGAATAGTGGAATACACGCACGTAGGGGGGAGGGGTGCAGCGAAGTAATAGCGCAGAGAAATAATGGGGTGTGGGTGGGGTGAAAGGTGAGAGCGATATCGGATCGTGGGGTGCTTCGGAATCGCAACGAGATTAGAATTTTCGAGAAAAAATTTAGGGGGAGGGGTGATGATACGTGAGGTGGTTGGCTTTGAAGTTTTTGGAAGGGTTGGGAGATTTATGGGATTAACAAGGGAAGGTCCCGAACGCGGAAGTTAACAAATTCTGAAATTTTGTGAATATGTAGGGGATTTCCTCCTGATTACAATGTAATTTTTATTTGCTGCTCAAATTCACTCGCAGGGGCTGAAGTCAACCCCTGAAAATTTGGTTATTTTTCGATTTTGTGTCAGAACTCACGAACTGTAAGAGATAGAAAAAAACTTCCAATATATAAGTTACTTCTTTTAATTAGATCTATCGATTGGTAAAAAATTTATTTTGCAGTTCACAATTATACCCCCTTAGTGTGAATTTAGGCATCAAACAAAAATTCCCTGCTTATTTTACAAAGTTTCAGAATTTTTTTAATTTCGGGTTCGGAATAGGGCTGGGACTATTTGTCGAATTATTTGGTATTCGAATATTCGAATACTTCAGTTGTTCAATTATTTGGCGAATATAATTCGAATATCCAAGTATTTGAATACTATTCGAATATCCAAGTATTCGAATACTATTCGAATATTTGAGTATTCGAATACTAATGTATTCGAATAGTATGGTGTGAATTATAAATCAAGTTGTTGAGGTTCATTTGTCAGGGTGAAATCTTGTAAGCTGATTTAGACCCACTTCACACCATACTATTCGAATAGTGCTCTATTCGAATACAGCGATATTCGAATAGTATTCGAATACATCGATATTCGAATAGTATTCGAATACATCGATATTCGAATAGTATTCGAATACATCGATATTCGAATAGTATTCGAATAGTATTCAAATACATCGATATTCGAATAGTATTCGAATACATCGATATTCGAATAGTATTCGAATACATCGATATTCGAATAGTATTCGAATACATCGATATTCGAATAGTATTCGAATACATCGATATTCGAATAGCATTCGAATACATCGATATTCGAATAGTATTCGAATACATCGATATTCGAATAGTATTCGAATACATCGATATTCGAATAGTATTCGAATACATCGATATTCGAATAGTATTCGAATACATCGATATTCGAATAGTATTCGAATACATCGATATTTGAATAGTATTCGAATACATCGATATTCGAATAGTATTCGAATAATAATATTCGAATAGTATTCGAATAATAATATTCGAATAGTATTCGAATAATAATATTCGAATACTCAAATATTCGAAGTTTATTCGTAGCATTCGAATACTTGTAAAATATTCGAATATTAAATTATTCGAATAATCCCAGCCCTAGTTCGGAATCCTCCGTTGTGAGGTACCTGAATTTTTTAGGGTTGATGTTCAGGATTAATTCAAACTTACAATCAAATAGTCGGATCAAGTTTCAAAGGCAGACCTGAAGCTGCACCCTGCTACTTAGATAGATTACAATAATTTCTCCTTGCATTTCTAAGAAGAATAAAAACAATTCTGCTATCACTAATTCCAATTTTACCATTTCCTTCATACAAGCCTACAGTAAGTATTTGGTAACTACTTTAAAATTTTCCTCACTATTCACTAACAATACCTAACTTTACTCCCTTACAAAACTGCCATCAGTCATACCAATAAACAGAAGAGTCTACAAAAACGAACCAAAAATAGAATCTTGACAAAAAACGCAAAAAACTTTACAAAAGCTTATACAGCATCAGAACCAACCCTTCCAAAGCACAGAAACAAGTAAGTCTATCCCCAAAAAGAGTAACCACCACAAAAATCAAGCCAGATCCTCGAGAAGCCCAAAAAGAACACTCCGAAGACAAAAAATCAACGAAATCCAAGATTCCACCCCGGGCCTCACCCTCGCCCCCAGATCCCAAACGAAGCCGGTGAAAAACTAAAGAAGACAATAAAGAACTCGGAACGGTAACAGGCGAGGAGGGCAGGGTTCGCAGAAAGAGACAGGGAATTTTAATAGATTTAATTAATATTTCATTTGCATGCTATTTCTCACCCCTCTCGAGTTTCGCCCTATTCTCTGTAACTGCTAGCTCGGCCACGCGCGCGCGCGCGCTCGCTCGCTCTCGTCCACGCGGAGAGTCAAACGCAGCTCGAACCACCACGCAGACGAGAAAGGTACAAGAGGCACCCAGAGCAAGGTAATCCCGTCTGTACGTGTGCGCTGCTCCATGCATACACACACACACATACACACATACACACACATAGACTGAAGGGTGCAGCGTGATACAGAAAGAGGGACAGAGATATACGGAGAATGCGGGGTCCTCTCTGTATTTCAATTTAGCACGTCCATTGTTAGATACTAATATTATTCAGTTGGGAATTGTTTCCCGACGCCCCCTCGCCCAGCGAGACTCGCTTCAGCGCTGTGTCCGTGGCCTCTGCGTCAGCGCGCCCAGTTCTATTACTCTGTTTCTCTCCTCCTCTTCCTCCTCTTTCAAACCCCGCGGTGGCTCCCTTTCTCGGCACCGTTTCATACAGGCGCTCGTCCAACGACCACCCCTCCCCCACCCAACCCTCCGCGTCGCATCCCCGAGGAAGAGATAATAAAGTATTGCCCAATGAAATACCTCGATATGCCGTCGTAGATATACTATTTAGAGGCGAAACGGCTCACAAAGAAACGGCCCCGTTTCCCCGGCGATATCCTCCCGTGAATCTCCGGAACGCTACCCCTCGGCGCTCTCCATTTTGTCGCGCCGATTCCACCCAATGGGCGCACTGGGGAACTGTGCGATTTTGCTTCGATGATATTTACTTGCTTCTTGGTAATTTCTGGCTTGGGAAATATTAGGCTTGAGGGAAAATATTTGGGTTTTTTTTAAGGGTTTGTTTAGTTTAGGGTTTTAGGATGATTTTGATGTTTCTGGAGTCGGGAGATTGTGTTAGTGAGTGTTATTGTATTTATTTGAGAAGTGAAGGGAGATTTAGTTTGGGGAGGGATGGTTTGATTATGTGACGGGTGCGGGGTCTTTTTTGACCCTGATAACGTTCGTAGATATTTTAAAATGAACTTTTTTAGATTTTAGGCAATTCGTCCACTGATGCAACGCAATTGCAATTTTATTAAAAAATGAATGCATGCAATTTTGTGGGTGTAACTTGAGGAAATTCGTCAGATTTTTTCTTAAGGGGTTGTGGATTATTCGATACGTAAAATCGTTAGTGTCTTTGACGCTGAATTACTTTGATACCTATAATAATCGTTATAGTCGAGATTTTCGCAATCTATTGTGAGCACGTTTGCGAGTAATTACCAAAACAAAATTGTCGGAATGTATAAAATTGTCGAAGTTATTAATTGTTGAAAATAGTCCTTAAGGTGAATGTCCCAATTTCTGCTCATTTAAGAGGTTACTCATCATAAAGAAGGTATACAAAATTTCTTTGTGATCAAAATTTGCAGAGTAATTGATTAATTCTTTAATAATAAATCAACCAATTCAAAAATTATTTATGAAAGATATTTCAAGATGTTTAACTATTAGTAATTTGTAATTAAAGACAATGCTCTAAATGTCCGTATTTCTGCTCACGAAAAATAGCGACGTACGTATTGCTACTCACCATTTGTACCAATTTCTGCTCACATAATATGTTGCCTTTTCACGTTAAAATAAGTTACATCTTTTATGAAGAGGTTTTATAACACAATAAGAAAGCATAAAATAATGATAAACAAAAAATAATGTGCCTTCGAATAGAAATAGGAGTTCCAGCATACATTGAATTGTGAGGTTATGTTACTATAAGTGTTGTGAGTAGAAATGCGGACATGACGGTGATTCCCTTGACCCTAAACCTACTCACCTATTTTCTACTTAAAAAAATTAAAAATAGTAAAAAAATCGAAATCCAGAGCACAATACAGTATCTGTTTTTGTTATTAAATAAGAACTTTTACTGCAAAAACTATTTTCTGCCCAATTATCGAATACCAATAGTGACGCTGTTCCTTAGCACAACCAGCTAGAATACAATCGAAAAATCATGAGTCTCTCGTTTTAAAAGTTTTTCGTCGCTTATGCTGTACTTGTTTAGCCCCAACCCCGTGCAACACGCGCGTAAATGTTCAAATATTATTTTGTTGCAACTACAGTACAAACGTAACGCTAATAATAAGAAAATACAAAGTGAGCAGAAATGGGGACATGAGCAGAAATTGGGCCATTTACCTTACGACGCGACGCTGCAGGTGGTGAAATGCTTTGGGGTGACCACTTTATACACCAAAATCTACAGAGTGGAACTTTGCCGATGAATTTGAACAAAAATTGTGGAAGTTAGACACGAATTAATTTTTCCGTCTTCAATCAGTTGTAAAATGTTTTACAAATAACCAATGTTGATGCGGGAAATTCACTCCGTAGTGGAAGGAATTCTACAAGCCCAGTAAAAATTGTAAGTGAAAAGATTCATTGGTTCAAGAGTTATGATGTACAGTTATGATGCCACCGTTTCATGATTTTTTTATAATTTTGTTTACCTAAAAACTTTCGTATTTGTTGTTTCCATATATTACCCAAAATATCACAGTTTGTAATTCAATGTTCATGGATTTCTATAAAATAAAAAGTTCTCAAAAATATGTCTAATTCCTCTTGAAAAAAAATTATGGATCCTTAAGAAATGAAAATTTACGCATAGGTATGTGACACGTGCCTTTTTTCCACTGATTGTGAGCCTCTCAATTTCATTAGCCGTAATCTGAAAACAAAAGTTTTGGCTAAGTTTTACGCCACTATCTATTGCGCTGATAGCCTGAGATATAAATTGCAGTGGTGGTAAAGCCTGAATTTTAGCAAAAATTTGCACTTGCAAGTGGAAGGACTTGAAGTGGGTCAAAATGGACCCCGCATTAAAACGTCCCTATCAAAATTCCAAATCCCACCTAACCCCAAGTTCCATGCCAGCCAACCTCCCCAAGAAAATTTCCTCCAAAGGCCACCGAAGGGGTTGAAGAAAATTGAAAATTGAGAACAACTTCCCCCACTTGGGCATCCCAAAAAAAAAATTGAAAATCGGTTCCTCGTTCCCGTTACGAGTCTCCCGAGCGCCCCCTCTATCCGCGCACGTTTCCCAGCGCACACAAGCGTTCTCCGTGTGTTTTGCTGGCCCGTGAAGCCGTATCGGATCCCGGGAAGAGAAGAGACCGAGGGCCACGGCTGTTTGCCGATGTTCGGCAACACTATACAGTCCTTGTCCCTGATCCAACCGCGGAGGATCTCCGCGCGGCCCGTCGATTGGCTTCCATGCGCACTTGTGCCCCTGGCAAATACGTGGGTGCACACGTGTGCGCGGTCGATACAGGTAGAGGGTGAAGCTCTCCGCCTCGGCGTTCCCAGCCTGGTGAAGGAGCGCGGCAGAGCAAATATTGATGGAAGTCGAAAAAATTTTAAAAGCCAATCCCCGACCGGCTCTCCGCCGGCCAGCTTTTCCGCGGATCGTGATTTTTAAGTATTCGGCAAACATCGATGTTTCCGTTCATTTATCGCCGATTCGAAATCACCGGCCCGCGCCACGCTCTGCGGATATTTTATTGGGACGCGTGCCACCCCCTGTGTTCGGGCTGAATTGCGGAGAATGGGAATGTTTTTCGACGCGGCTTTCGGTTGTTCATGGCGGGAGGTGTAATTCCGGTAGTAATGGGCCGCGGTGCTGTGATTCCTGTAACGAGGTGCGGTTTTTTTGTGAATGTTTGTGGGCTGTGGGCGAGGGAAGGGGTTTGTTGGTTCCGGGGGTAGGGTGCTTGTTGCTGTGGCTGAGATATGGGGTTGCTGAAGTAGGGGTAGTTTTCAGGAGAATGTGGGATTGTGTGAGCTGCGGGGAGGAGGCGTGATGAGTTTGTAAGGGATGGTTTTTAGGGTGGTTGGAAGTAGTACTGATAATAGTACTGTGCAATTAATTCGGGGAGAATGTGAATATTGAATAGCATGTCATGAGTTAAGTTTTCAACACGATTTTCGTTTTCAAGTTAAAAAAAAAGTTACATCATTTTGCGCAATAGGATTTGAGAAATCTGCCAGAAATAAAAATAGAAACTTATCAATTCAATAACTACTACTTACCTACCGTGTGAAAATATATATTTATTAATTAGTATTCTTGTCTTAATATTAACACTAGAACAACCAACGATTGACGTATACCTACTTCTACCGGAGGGGTCAAAATGAGTTGCTTTTTAACTCAACTTATCTCGGTATACGTAGGTATACTACATATAAATTTTAAAGAACAAAATAGTATTATCATTAATTTGATTTATTATCATTAACTTTTTCTAATTGTTATCTATCATTAATCTATTATCATTCATTTAATATAATGTATTTTCATATAATAGAGATAATTAAATTTCAACACACGGTTTAGTACCGTTGTCTTTCCCTAGTTTCTTTTCTTTCCCCTGCTCCACCTTCGTTGATTTTTCAAAATCTGACCAGATTTTGGGAAGATCTTTAATTTACATTTTTGTGACCGTTGTGACATATACTTTTGATCTATATAAAAAAATCTGCGCAATTTCATCATCAATTGAACAGTGTTCCTGAACAGTAAGGACAAAATCCATCAAAAGTCTCCCACCACTCATCACAATCCCAAACTCAAACCTCCCCCTTCCGCGCACCAAAAAGTATAGGGTAAAGGCAGGTAATATGGAACTTTGTAATATTTCGATAACGAAATAACGAACACTGCAGGCAATCGTGTATATTAGATCCCTAGACACAATAGACGATGATACTGACAATTGAGCACCAGTCGGGCATCTATCATTGAAAGAGAAACGTTTATATTTTTTCTGGGGTGTAAAAGTTTCTGAAAAGTGCAACAAACGGTTCAATATTGTAGCGAAGGTATGTTACAAAGTATTATTTTGATATAATTTATCATTAAATATGCGTGGTCTTGATTATTCAATAATAGTTTACTAATAAAGTTACTTTCTTCTTAGAATAATTCTTAATTTCTTGTCGGAACATGTGTGTACGTAATATGGAACATACCGAGTAACATAGATGAGGTTGATAATGACGATGACGACGATGATGCGGAATGCTCACTTTACGATGGTAATTATAAAAATAATGGCAATGAAAAGTAGACCCAATGTATTCGCTGCTTTCAGTGGGCACACGAAGAATGTGGAGCTTTCGACGTATTATTCACGTGCCCAACGTGTAGGAGACACAGGAAGCAGGAATAAATTACAAAAATTATGTATATTTATTTATTTCTATCTTCTACTTAATAAATCTTCAGTTTTAGTAAAAAAAGGTAAAGATTTTTAATTTTTCTTTACAAATTTCCTAGGTGTTCCATATTAGGACCCATTTTTTCGAACGGACGATTTTCAGTCTTTTCAGTTTTTTATTATAACTGCAAAACCATTGGATTTTTTTACATTTGACTAGGTAAGTATCATTATGCATTAGTTCCTTCGTCCCCTCGTGTCCGTTTTATTAAAAAACACAAATTCCCCTGCTTTTGACAAGCTTTTGAAATCAGATGTTCCATATTACCTGCCTTTACCCTATACACCGCAGTCCTCCCCAAAACACTCACAGAGATAATATCAATTTCACCCTCCCCCGCGCTACTTTTACACACACCCCTGCGAGCCGCTGCTAAACCACCTACAGCCCCCGACCAGCGATATCCTCTCCGTGACCCGTTCGCCTCGCGACGCCTTGCAGCGAAACTCCCCGTTCCCCTTTCGCTACAACCGGGGATCGGTTTCCAAGTCTCCGTCGAGCCCTTCCGCCTTGATCCGGGTGGCGCGGCTTAAAATTCCAGGCCGCGGAGGAGAGACACAGCGAGGGCGAGGGAAAGAGAGACAGAGAAGCCGACGAAGAAGCAAGAGCAAGCTACAGCGGCGTACACAGCGATGGGGGGTTGTTGCACTCTGACTGCGGATTAACCACCCCCCTCCCATCATCCCCCCTGAACCCCTACATCCACGGCCGGCTGTGGGGGGCGCGGAAGGGCGGAGGGGGAGCCATTATACTCCATTATGAATGGTAACCAGTAGCCAAAGGAGGAAACCTCCGCGGGGTGTCGATATATTGCCACCCCTGGAGCCTAGCAGCCACCGCTCGTAAATAATAAGCGGGGCCGCCGCGGCATTATAATGCAACGGCGTGCACCCGCCGCCGTCGGGGTACAAATTGCTGGGGGTTGGCAACGGGGGGGGGGGGGGGGGTATAGAAACGGCGGGCGCGTGTTCAGGCATCGACCTATCCGGATATATGCCTTGTAGAGGGCAATCGATTATCGGTATTTCATCGATACCAGGCCGTGTACCAGAGGCAGCCTGGTCGCCGGGGACCCGCGTACCGCGTAATTATAATTCGAGTATCGTTGCCGCGAAAGTGATTTCGTTTTAGCGTTTCACCAGCACCCCCTCCCCTAAGCCGCCACCTCGAGGAACGATTTCTGTTGGTTGCTCCTGTGTTTTTAACCCTGTATGCTGCGTCGTAAACATGTAGGTGTTTGTGTGTGTGTGTGTGTGTACTTAGGGGTGGAAGTGTGGGGAATTTGTAAAATTGTCTGGGGGTTGGGGTAAATGTGTTTATTTTGAGTGCGAGGGGGTGGTTGAAATGTTGTGTGAGGAAATGAGGTAGGAGTTTGGTTGGGGGTGCTTGGGGTATAATAATAATAGTAATAATAATAATAATAATACGTGTTTATTACACCAACAAATTGCATTTGAGTAGTACATTTTTATTTTTTTTTCTTTCTTTCGTTTTGTTCTTCTTTTGTGGCGCAGTGGGCGGGATTCAGCATGATGTTGAGTGGTGTTTAGGTACCACTGGTGCAAATAAAGAATTATTATTGTTATTACTAGTTTTAGTGGTTCACGTGCGCAGCTTGTTATTTTGAAGATACACAGAGGACTTATTATCAAGCTGTGATCTTTGGTTTTTCTGTTTTTTAGTTTTTCAATCCATCCTAGGGGATGGTGTCGCTGGGAATTTTTCTTCTCGGTGAGCAAGAGGGTTTATGGTGACTGATTTTGGCAGTGGTATGTATGTGTTGTGAAGGTTTATTAGTTTTAGGATCTTGCGTAGTGAGTGTGGTATGATTCTAGGGGTTGAAAGAATGATAGGCACTACTGTTACAATACCTTTTGTTAGTTTATTTATTTCTTCTGCTAGTGGGATATATTTCTGTATTTTTTCATTTTTTTAATAATTATTATTACTATTATTATTATTAGTAATAGTAGTAGTATTATTATTCATCTCAGTTGTGGGACTCGATGTGTGAACACTGTTTTTTTTTAGCTTGATTGGAGTGGTATTTGAAATTTGAAATTTTACACTTTCATGTACACACTATGTTGACATGTGTGTATTTTGGAGTGAGTATTGACTGAGTGGGACTTTTGGTGCAGCGAACTTTGGGACCGTGATTGAGGTACATATGCAGTTTTACTTTCTGAGTTAGATCGATCGCGACAGATTTTATTCGCTGGAGTAGAATGTTTCGTGGTGAAAGGAGGAATTAGAAGATAAAATTGCTCTGGGGATATTGGATCGGGGAAAGTGAATTCCGGGCGTTCCGACGGGTACAGTTTCTGTTTCATTGTTAGACGGGGTTCTTTGGGGAGATTGGAAATTGTGATGTCGATTCTGAAATTGCTGAGGACATCGAGGATTTTGAGATTGACTGGTGGTCGAATTTATTTGGCACTGAACAAACAAGGGGTGGTTCGGTGGCTTGAGAATTAAAAAAAAAATTGAACTTTGTAGAAATATAGTTCAAGTGATGCTAATAACGTAACGATTTTTTGTTTCGACAATGAAAAGATACTAAGGGTTGAAAACACCCCCTCAAAGAAATCCGGAATATATGCAAAATCGTAAAAGATATTGAAAAGAGGTTACTTCAAAGTTTGATGTTTTATGATATCCTACAATATAGTGATAAACAATTTTTGCAAAAAAGAATTTTTTTAAACATTATCTCTATCACCCTTTTTTGAATAATATGAAAACTCACGATTCATTTGAAGGGGTGTTCCCATACCCAGGATCATTTTATTACTAAAGTAAAAAGTGTTTTCGATATCAGCACCACTTGAACTGCATTTCTGCAGAGTTTCAAATTTGCCTGCAGAGCTGCCTGATGTGACTGAAATAAATTATACAACATTTTTTAAGGGAGTTCAAAGTAACAGAAAAATCCTACCAACTATCATTCCCCAAAATAAAAGCTTCCAAAGCAAACCCATTTCTTCATTTCCAAAACCAACAGCTGGGCAAAATTTTAATTTAAATAAAATTTCGAATAACGAATAAAAGTTAAAAAAATTATTCATCACTCGTTTATTAATCCAATTTAATAAAACCCATTGCCACATGACGAATAATTTTTTTAACTCTTATCATAAAATAAAAATTTTGCCAATCTCGATTTCCCTTAACACTACCTCATCCCAAAATACCCAATCTCTTCCTGGCCCACATGCACGTTCCATTTAAATTTTAATTTAAATAAAATTTCGAATAACGAATAAAAGTTAAAAAAATTATTCATCACTCGTTTATTAATCCAATTTAATAAACTCATTGCCACATGACGAATAATTTTTTTAACTCTTATCACAAAATAAAAATTTTGCCAATCTCGATTTCCCTTAACACTACCTCATCCCAAAATACCCAATCTCTTCCTGGCCCACATGCACGTTCCATTTAAATTTTAATTTAAATAAAATTTCGAATAACGAATCAAAGTTAAAAAAATTATTCATCACTAGTTTATTAATCCAATTTAATAAAACCCATTGCCACATGACGAATAATTTTTTTAACTCTTATCACAAAATAAAAATTTTGCCAATCTCGATTTCCCTTAACACTACCTCATCCCAAAATACCCAATCTCTTCCTGGCCCACATGCACGTTTCATTTAAATTTTAATTTAAATAAAATTTCGAATAACGAATAAAAGTTAAAAAAATTATTCATCACTCGTTTATTAATCCAATTTAATAAAACCCATTGCCACATGACGAATAATTTTTTTAACTCTTATCATAAAATAAAAATTTTGCCAATCTCGATTTCCCTTAACACTACCTCATCCCAAAATACCCAATCTCTTCCTGGCCCACATGCACGTTCCATTTAAATTTTAATTTAAATAAAATTTCGAATAACGAATAAAAGTTAAAAAAATTATTCATCACTCGTTTATTAATCCAATTTAATAAACTCATTGCCACATGACGAATAATTTTTTTAACTCTTATCACAAAATAAAAATTTTGCCAATCTCGATTTCCCTTAACACTACCTCACCCCAAAATACCCAATCTCTTCCTGGCCCACATGCACGTTCCAGAAGACAGGCTAAATAGTAAAAACCATCCCAATCCGTGGTGCAAGTCAGGAGCCCGTGAACGTGTTAACGAAGCAAGGTGATCGACCGCGAAGAACGAAAGGTCCCGGGCTCACGTGGCCCCGGTCCTTTTTCCCGTGACTCGGGGAACGAGGATGGCCGATAATTTCCGTGGGTAGAGATCGCAAATTGAGTGGCAAAATCGATTAGCCGCGTCGTCGGGAATCCATTCGCAGGAAATCGACTGCTCGAGGATCCCAGGGGGCCTCGTCGAGCATGAAACCGATCCGATTTCAAAGATTCTACGGTGCCCCTCCTGCGTTCCATAGACGAGCCACTCGTACCCCGCGTATCCTTCTGCACCTGCGAACTGTATCCGACATCCGATACCTTTTCTTCTCCTCCGGGCGGAATTTTTCAGCCGACTGGAAGTTGTCCTCGTCCCTCCAGGGCGGAACGATCCCGCGAGTCCTTTCTGCCCACCTTCCAGCGGACCCCTCGTTCCGCCTGCCACCACGAATTAGCCTCGGTCCCCGCGGCGGGATGTCGTGCTGGAAGAGATTCGTCGCAACCGCGGCCCGGGAATCGTCGAAACGGATTTCGCGCACGATCGTGCACGAATTGGATGTGTCTCCTGTCAGCGAGTCCCTGGATGGATGAGGGACCGGCGAAGGGGGTGGTAGCGGGGACTAGACAAGTGTTTCTTGTGTGGAGGGAGAAGTGGAAGTGGCATTTTGGGGAGCTTGACTCGCGAGGTAGTGGAAGTCCGTGGCTATTCATGATTAGGATTTTTGTGGGTTTGTGATTTTGTAATCTTTGGAGGTGGTGACGGAGGGGGAGGCGGGGGGTGGGGGTGTTCTGTGGGGAAGCTTGGGAGTGGGTATTCTTTTGGGAGAGCTTGACTGTTGAGATACTCGGGATTTGTAGCTGTTAGTGTTTGTATATTTGAGGCAGTGAGAGCAACAACGGACTAACCCACATTTTTTAGAAATTGGATTAGTAACAATAGCGTATTCAAATAGGCTCTACTAACCATATAAAATAGGGGAAAAAAATTTTAATGTGGGTTGGTCCTGATTTCTGATTTTTTACTAGAATGTGTGAGTTTGATTTTCTATCTGTGGCTTTTACTTGGGGCGAGTAAATGTTTTTAGTTCCTAAGGTAGTGACAGAGCGAAGGAGTATGACGAGTTTCTTCTGTGGCGGCTTTAAAATATTCTTTGAGCAGAATTGATTTTTTGAGATTTTGAGCTTTGCGTTTCAGCCTATTTTTCCAATTTTTGATTAGAGAATCTGATGAGAGTCTAAGGCGAGGTTCCGGTCTAAACATCGATTTTTTTATTTCATTTTTTAAATGTTCAAACTTTTAAGAATACCTACGTGTTGAAAAGAATTTTTTGAAAATTGTAACATTCCCAGAGTATAGGCATTTGAGTCGCGGCAAATGCATGGGTAACACCTGGCCACTCGGCGCTCACGTGAAACTTTAAACGCGTTTTTCTCGAAACTGTGTTCTAAAAATTGATGGAACTTGTATCTCGAAAAGTTATTATTCGATTCGACTGAAACTTTTTTAATTTGAAGAATATAATTTTTTAAGTAATGTAAAATTGAAAAGGAATTGAAATTTTTTTAAAGGAGTTGAAAGGACGAAAAATATAGCGAAGGTGATTTAAAACTTCAAGTGTCGTTATTTACTCAAAAAATGTCATTTTTTGTAACTTTTTCTGGTCAGTCCACCAACGAGTTTCATGCCCTTTAATAAAATCTGCCATTGGTTTTTTATTTCAGACCAACGGTTTAAGTGCTACTGGTGCCACTGATTTTTATGAATTATTTTAATGAATTTTAATTAATTATAAAACAATAAATTTATTTCTATAGTTTAATATATCCTTAATGCAATGGAAAAGGACCTATTAAAGTATATGTAGTAGTTTTCCTTTAATTAATTCTTGAATATCACATATTTTTATGGAACCGGAACAGCCCCATAAACTCAATAGATGTACAAAGTCTCACGAAGAATTTTTAGGAGCATTGGTAAATTATTGGATATAGGCAGGAGGTTCTTCTCAGTTCAGTAGCTCACTATCACTTCTATAATTTCACGCTTACCCAGAAAGGATCTCTGCTAAAGATTCTTCTTTGATTCAGCTGTTAAAAACCCATTTACATTCCCTTACGTCTCATCTCTGCAATTTTTTCCTCAATCTTTCACTTTACTTTCCTAACTCCTACTGTAGTTCATCCAATCTTTACAATTTTCAACTCAGCATCTATTTCTCGCAACTGTGCCCCTATCAATAATTAATAAAAAAATCCTCCAAATCCAAAAAAACTTAAATAAACTACTTCCCCAAATCTTCAACAGAGAAGAAGAAACACTGAACGAGTTAAAATAACATCATTCATGCAAGGATAAATATATCTAGGTACCTAAATCCTTCGCTCGAATCCATTTCCATTGCCACAACAAAATCAAGAGACCACGGAAGGGACGACGCAGGTGTGACATTAAAACAAATTCGCCCAACGCAACGTATGGAGTATCAATATCTTATTTATTGTTCTTATATTCCGTCTATACATTTCTTTCGGATAACATATGGTAACTACAAAGAACGACGCGTCCCGCCGCAAAATCTAAACATCTCAGAGCCATTATACTTACAGGCAAACACTTATGTATAATCATCGCTATATGCACACGCTCCTGGCTGGATAGCGCGCGATCATCCGGGCCCGCGCGTCCAACGACCACGACTCTCTCTCTCACACTCTCTCACACCTCTCTAACCGTGACAGCTTTTCGATTAATGCGATTGGTGGATTAGCTAAAGCGATTCACCCTTATTTACAGATCCGTTCCTCCTCCTTTTTTTGTCGTTTTTCCTTTATTCTCTGATATATTTTGTCGAACGTTACCTACACACATACTTCTTAATAATACCGGTCGCTTTATCTACACATGTATAAAGGTATATCGTTACAACGAGGCTGCCGCTTGTCGTTCCCATTTTTCTGAAAACGCCGCGCGATTTCGTCCTTTTTATATACGCGCTTCGTCCGCCCCTCTGCGCGCACGTTCGCGAAACGCTGAACTGGAAGAAACGGGTTAGTACGAAGTGTATTTGCGGTGAGTAGGGTAGATGTCCCTATTACGGTGCTTTGACGTCGACTTGCTCACGAAGGAATTAATTACTGACTTTTCTTACTTTAATTTTGCTCCGTGAAAATTTATATTGGTTTTTTGAACTTTTTTCTTTATTAAGGCATTTTTCTCGGATTAAAATTGTTAATTTTTCTAATTTTTTTGATTGAAATGAAAATACGTGGTTTTGTCATAATTGCGGTGCCCTGAGAAGTGCGGTGTCCGTGTTATGGTGTCTTTTTTTAATAGCATTCCCTAAAATCCCTAGCGTTCCGTTTCCTTCTGAGAAAGGAAAGTAAGGTTAGGTTTAGCAGTTACAGAGGGAGCACTAAGGGGCACCTTAATACGGACGAGCGTTAAATTTCTGTTCCTATTACAGTACGCACTCGTTATAAGCCCGTTTCAACCATGCGTTGTACGCCCGGCGACTATCCCCACCACTTCTTAGAATCCTTTGGACGAGAGTGGGAGAATCCGAGAACACACGAGAGGAAACGAAGGAGTCGACAGCAACTTCGTGACGACTCTTTCGTTTCTTCTCGCGCGCTCTTGGGTTTTCTCATTCGCGCCATTGGCCGTGCGGAATAGAATCCACAACGCGCTGTACGCCCACCGCTAGTTCCGTTTGTTGGGCTTATAATGAGTGCGTATTGTACTTTAAAAAATACGAAAGCGTTTCAAAAGTGCTTATTTTTTTTATTTTTTTTTTTTATAAAGTTAGAGGCATTTATGATATAATTTAACACTTTACATAAGTGCAAATAATGGTAATTATCAATTTATTCACTTCTGTAAAGTACGTCTTCCGAAATCATCATATGCATTTAAAAAAAAAATTCATTTTGCTTTAATTGTTTAAAAATGCAACGTTCTCGTTTCCAACAGATACATTAATAGTTTAACTCAATTAAAAAAAAATTCTTTACTTCTTTGTTTATGCGAGTGTTTTTGTACGGCTCCTTTAACTATAAAGACACCGTAATAGGGACATCTATCCTACTGCTGGCAACGCGATCAGGCGTTCTGCGCCGAATGCGCAAGCTCGTCGCGAGCTCCGCGCATGCGTAAGTCTTCCGGTGGCGCAGGCGCGCTGGAAGTACACGCATTGGGAAGAATCTAGGGAGATCAGATACGTGGCGCAACTTTTTCGTGGGCCACGCTACGAAGTTTGCTGCATTGTCTTTTCGTTTGCTAGGCTTTGGCCTTTGGAGGACTTCGATTTCTTCTTCGTCGAGGACGACGTGGAGGGGTGATTCGGAGAGTGAGTCTTTTATTTGGGAGGTATGTGGGGGTTGAAGGTACGCAGGGATGATAGTCGATGGTTGCTTGGGACTCGAGTGGGCTTATTGTTGATCACAGGCTGATGGTATTATTCTTTGTAGTACGGAATCTTTGCTACATGCTTCTTCTAGTCTCGTAATATTTTTCGTTCATAGTTTGTCAGTTCTTGATAGTGAGATCGACTCGTGCTTCTTCTTGCTTCGAACTATTTATGTAGATAATCGTTAGGGATAGTAGATGCTGGTAATAATTATTGATTTGAAACTTTAGAGATCCACATTTGCCTTGTAATTCATTATTTCTTTTGTTGAGTTTGTTCTAAGTTCTTTTCGAGGTTAGTTTAAATCTTGTACTGTGGGACTGAAACATATCTTCAGGATTTCCTTAACAGATCACAAATCACATTACAATTGCTCTCAATACTTCCACAGGAACACAGAAACATCCCAGAACATGGTGACCTTGAAGTCATCCTCAGGGACTCCATACCACCCAACTCTAGAATCCTCAGCCTGCTCCTCACAACCCATCCTTCACTATACCATCATCGCGTCGATACTACTCAGAAACCTCAGAAGCAGTCCACATCTTAACCCCGAAATTCTCTTTAAGGCCACCCAGCATCTTCCCCATGTATTCTACAACCCCTTACAAAATCTCTAAAGTTTTATCATAGCACCGTCGCAGCAATCAAAGTCCCTCCTCTCGTCAACCTACAGTTTTCGCTCACACCACGACCTTGAAACCCTCTTCAGGGTCTCAACATTCTTCTGCACACGTTCCAGGGCACTCCATCACGTCGAAGTCCCTTGTTCCATAAGTCCACCGCGCTACTTCTCTCAAAAACCTCAGAATCAACTCACATGCGACCTTGAAACCCTCTTCAAGGTCCAAAATCCTCCCTGCAGACGTTCCAGGGTACCCCGAGAAACCTCCAAGGTCTCAGCTCGACCGAAGTTCATCGTACCATCCCGCCACTTCCCCAGAACCAACTCACATCGCGACCTTGACACCCTCTTCAAGGCCGGAACGTCCTTCTCCACGCGTTCCAGGGCGTCCCACGGAAAGTGAGCGTCGCCCCGCTCGAAGCCTCCTCCTCCCTCGGCCCGTCGTTCCCCGCGGGCTCTATTGCAGGTAAGACCAGGTGGCGGCCTGCCCGTCGTCAGGTCACTCGGAGTAGCTGGTCTTGTCGCTGGCGTCGTCGGGACTGGTCTCCCGATAGGCGTCGCCTGTCCCGTTCGCGTGCAGGCTCTGATTGGGCGGCTTGATCACCGTGGGCAGGTAGCCGGTGCCGGCGTAAGGCGCCGCCAGGAACCTGTGTCTGGTCGAGGGGATCGGTGTGGTGCAGTACGCGGCGCGGGTCGCGTACGCGGCCGAGACCGAGGCGGAGGCGGCAGCGGCCGACGCCAGCGCGCCCGCCAGAGGCGAGAACGCGGACTTTGGCTGCAGACTGTCCTCGCAGACCAGCACCTCCATGGCGGAGACCACGTCGCCTGTGACACAGACACCGTGCTTTCGTTCTCATCACGACTATATGTACAGTGTCGCGAGATAGGGGGATTGGAGTCAAGGGGTAGGTTACAAATATAGGTGTCGCGAGCAAAGCTGAGGGGGCTGAGCAATAAGAAAGTGGCAAAGCTGTAAAGCGTAAGATCCCTTTGCGTCTTAACGTAAACGAACGTAAACACAGGTTTAGGCTACGAGATGCCCTTAAATAAGAATGTACAGTAATTCCCCGTTATGAGCCCGTTTTTCCCCCCGTTGACAGCCCGACGACTATCCCCACCATTTCTTGCAAGCCTACGGACCAGAGTGAGAGAACCGGACAGCGAGCGAGAGGAAACGAAAGAGTCAGATACGAAATTGTTGTCGGGTACGAAAGAGACAATCATGTCCGCAAGCCACTATGAGCCCGCCGCCAGCCCCCTTCGTCGGGCTCATAACGAGGGATTACTGTACAACCCAAAGACAGTCCACAAGCTTCTTGCTCACGGAGCCTCTTCCTCGCACCCTTCACCCTTCAATTTTACTCCCAACAGAGACCAGCGATCACCCACAGACTTAAGGAAATTTAAATTCAGTTTAATTTCACTGCTCTTTCTAACACCCAAAAACCCACCCCACTAATCTACAAACCCCGAATAAGAAATCCCACTTCTTCCCAACATCTAAACTCTATCATCCACATATCAAGCTCGACCTGAATCCCTCATGGTCCCTTTAACAGAAAACCGTGCCACGACCCTCACCCCCGAAAGGGTCGCGCTCCCACTTCGCGGGTTAACGTTGAAACACGAGAACGATTTGGGGAAGCGCCGTGCCCGAATCATCAGAAAAGGAGCTGGCCAACGGGTATATCAAGTTCTTGCCCCGTCGCGGATAATAGGCCACCGTATATCGGATTGCACCACCTACCTTTGCACCGGTGCAGCAGAGCCTCGACGTCCGCGCGGCGCCTTCCCGGAAACACGCGCAGAAGAACGTCCACTGGGGAGCGTTGCTGTTGCTGCTGTTGTTGCTGCTGCTGCTGCTGCAACTGCAGGCCGCAGGTCTGCTGGATGTTCTGCATCTGCATCTGCATCTGGATCTCGCGGGGTTCCGGCATGTGGTGGTGGTGCTGGTGCTGGTACAGGGCCGGGGAGCAGTACAGGGAGCTAGCCGCTGGCCCGTACAGGGGCGCGTACGGGGGGAAGTGCACTGCCGTCGCTGCAGCCTGCAACAGAAGGAACGAGTTCTGTCTTTCAACGAACGATGAGTCTCGTTCTCCAGTTGCTAATATTCATTCGTGGTTGGTTAAGTCTGCCCTCTCTAACGTGGATCTTTCTTATTAGACGGCACCCTTTAGCTTCGCTATGGGGACTGGTTGAGGTATTACTTTAGGGGCATGTGACGTGGATAAAGATAAAGAGATGCATTTGTGAAATTTCATTTGTACAATGAAAGTTGGAAGTGTTGGAAGTTATAGATAAATTAAATGGGGGTAGTGGGTGATGAGTTTCCTTTTAATTATGGGTCGATAATGTACAGGGTGTTTCGTAACTGCTGGTACAAGCGAACAAGTGGTGACGTTAGATGAGAAGTACCTAAGTAAAAAATATGGAATAAAATTGAAGCATAACTTGCTCCGTTTTCGAGACAATTGACTTTGAATTTCTAACGGGTACAAGTACCTACACCTAAGTACAGTTTCAGGTTCCAGGCCCTTGAAGGGCACACTGAACCTTCCTAAAAAATGAAGCAAGTTATGCCAACATTTTATTTTATATTTTTCACTCACATGGGCGTCCGCAGACTTTTTTCAAGGGTGGGTTGGCAGCTTTGAGAAACAGTCACGGGAAAGAAACTCCATTGAATTCATTTTTGTAGCGCCAATTTAATTAAGAATTTAAAAATATTCATTTTTTTAGTATAAGTTTAATAAAGATTAGTTTTGAAAGAAAACAATTTTTTCTCAAACCAAGGGGGCAACTGCCTCCCTTGCCCCTGAGGACGCCCATGTTCACTTCTTTCATATAAAATCATCGTTCTTCTCCTTCTTCCACTGAACACGAAACACCCTGTATATTCCCCAAGACAAGTGGACCTACTTTTCACTTAAAACCTCTATTGAACGCTACTTTGCCGCAAGAAACTGTTACTCGAATGTAATCTACTGTTACAAATCAGCTAGCCGATGCATCTTCCTGGCCAGATCCTAACAGATGTTTCAGTAATTCAAGACTTTCCTCGAGTCCCAAACCGTTTATAAACGTTCGACGATTAGGCTGGGCTCGGCGATCGGTCTTGAATTACTTGGGAAGACAGCAGAGGCGGTCGAGGGATGGGGACTCACCGCCAGCGAGGGTAACGGTGGACTGGGTCTGGGTTGCACCAGGTCCACTGGTTGGAGGGTGTGTTGCGTTTGCTGCGGGCTTCCACTTTTGCGGAGGCTGAGATTCTCTGGCGCCGGGGTGTCCTCCCTTTGCGGGGTCAGGGCTGGCGTCAGCGGCGGCGTGTGCGTCGGACTCTGGGAACCCGGCTCGGGGCTCCCTTCCTCTGAGTCGTTTAAACTACTGGTTCGCTTCCTGGATGTCTCGTTCTCCGACATGCCGACCGACGTTGGCACTCCTGTCGCATAAACGGTGGCATTTCTGTTAGGAAAGGAGTACTTGGGTACCGGAGTACCTGAGTATTAAAGTACCGGGGTATTTGAGTACACTGAATGTATGAGTACTTGGAGGTATGTGTGTCTGAGTGATTAAACTATCGAGTATTGAAGGATATTGTGAGTTTGAGTACTTAAGGAGTCATTCTACTTTGAACTGACGAAACATGTAGCTACTTTTAAAGATATTTTTCTGAGTAAATGCAACCTATAATGAAATAAATGTGTTTGGTATTTATTAAGCTACTTTTATATTATACAAAAAAAAATTGAAAAGAATTTTTGTAACTTGTTTTAATTGTTTTTTACAGTGTTAATATGGCACCTAAAAAAAGAAGTAGGTATGTTCACGGTGTAGGTGATTTCCTGGCTCAGGCTTATCCGAAACAAAAAATACAAATTTTTTTCTTAATTTGTATGAGTGTCACTACAGCCCCAGCTCAGTTAACAATTTTTTATGAATAGTAACAAAATGGCCCCGGTTTGAAAACAAAGTTTGATAAAATACCCAAGAGGATGTATTCTCGGTTATTCCATGAGAAGAATCTCAGTTATTTCTCGATCAAAATTGTTAACTGTTAATTAAAACAAATTAAAAAAATTCTTTTTAATTTTTTTTCTATAATATAAGAGTAGCTTAATAAATACCAAAAAGATTTATTTCATTATATGTTGTATTTACTGAGAAAAGTCTGTAAAAATAGATTAATTTTCCGGCCGATCGAAGTAGAATGACCCCTTAAGTACCAGAGCAGGTACTTAGGAACATGTGTTTGGGTGATTTATCTATCGAGTGCTGAAGATTATTTAAGTTTGAGTACTGAAGTACTTGAGTATTTATATATGTAGACATACTAGTGTAGAAGTATCAGAGTACCTGCATACCAAGGTGCTTAAGTATTTAGAGACGTTAATGTTTAAATGCCGGAGTACCGAACTATACGAAAAATCTTAGTACTTGAGCAGTAACATAAGCATTCAAGTACCCATGGATTGAAGTACCTGAGTGCACGTTCCGTTACACGAGTACCTGAGTGCTCAGGCGTAGATGAGTCTGAGTACCTAAAATCTAAACGTATTGATGCCCAAGTACCTGAGTATCCAACTATCTAAATAAGTATTCATCCACCAAAAAGTACCTAAATATTCAAATTCCTAAGTACTCAGCCTCCAAGTACCAAGCACCAAAGTACCACAGCACCGCAATATAAAACTAGTATATCCCCTAGCCCTCCTTCACCTAAAAAAACCAAGAATCTATCCACCCCAACCTTCCTCAAAACCACCCTACGAATTCATCCCTACATTCTCACAAATTTCAAACACTACAATGCATCTGCAACCCCTTCGCCAGCTCCCTAGCAACGTCCCAGTAACGCTCGGCGGAATTTCGTTAAAAATGTGTTTCCCCAATCGTGCGCCAGCTCCTCTCAGAATCAGAATGCATTCAGCGGCACGGGTGAGCAGGGCTCTGACGCAGAAGGGTGCCTTACCCAATGGACGGTCAGCAAGAAGTTCTCCGCCGGAGTCAGAGTCACGGTCGTCTTCGTTACCGGTGTCGCTCGTGGAGAGCATTGTTCCCGTAGTGCTCTCAGAGATTCTCGACCTCTTTGTCCCTGGAACAAAAACAGGGCGTATCGTTCGCAATGGGGAAGAAAAAGCACGCATTAATACGCACAATGCCCATGAAATTCGCCGGCCGACAAACACTTTGTATTGTTCTACGACGCACGCCGGATTCACTCTTACGGGATCCTTGACACCCTTGAAAAAACGTTGTGCATCTTTTATTGCGCCGGCGAGCCGCGGTATTTACCGTTCGCGCATGGGGCGCGCTCAAGTATATAGGTGCCTACTATACTCTCGTTTGGACCGTTTGTGGAATCGGCACAAAGCCATTACGGTAAATAGTGCGGACCGTGAGGATGCTGCTATATAGCTTGACGTGGCGTCGCGAGGAACGGTTATTAACCCTGGCCTGGGTGGGGACCGGGTCCATTTCGACCCATCCTCGATATTAAACTGTGTACACGTGTTGTATACTTGTTACTGGTGTCACCTCTTGGAAACGATGAGGGTTTTAGATAGTAAGAAGATGAGAACGTAATTTTGAAGGTAATTGAAATTGTGGGTCAAAATTGACCCTGCGTCCAACGCATGGTTGAACTACTTGTTGTTCAAGGGATAAGTAGTAGAGGCTGATTAACTAAGTGAAGAATCTGATGAAAAATTAAATTAAATAGAGGTTGTAGTTATAGTAACTTCGCATGGACCAAATGCTCAGATGTCATCCACTCCCTTGTCACCCAATATGCTTTTAGAAATTATTTCATTGCTGATTGATGCTACTTTCTTAAATAGTATCTAGTGTCTGTACACCAGCTATGCAAATCCCGAGGAATATTAATGAAACGCTATTCTAAGTCTCTAACTAAACAACAGAAATAGGGTAAACCAACCAGTGAATGACCGAATTGTTGAATTAAGAAGCCCAGTAAATGGCCGCATACTTTTATTAAGAATTGTTCTTATTAATGTTTGTTTAATACGCGTAACTAAAAATATGGGATATTAAAAGTGCAACTACAATCCATTTGTAAACATATAATAATTTTTAAATTTATAATTGATATATCTTTGTCTAATGGTCATTCACTGGTATGCGGTCAATTACTGGTTAATCAGAATTGCTACATCAGTTAGGGAGGGGAGCGCAGCAGGGCAGCTACCCAGAGCAGTAAATTTGAGGGCGGCAAAGTTGGTACAAAGAGAAAATTAAAATCAATAGAAATTAGTAAAAAAGTAAAACTGTAAATTGCTTTTAAATCACCCACATGATCTCTAAATTTTTTACAAAACAAAAGGCTTTTGTTATTGAACAAATACCTACAAAAGTTTTCACTCACTATCAAAAATTATATTTCAAAATAATTATTTATAATTAAATATAAAGGGCGGCAGAAATCGTGCACATAACTTCTCCGCCTCCTACAGTAGCGTCCCCAAAGAAGATAATCGCTATCCCCTCCACTTATTCCACTGTTGCCACATCAAACAAGTCGCCCATAAATAGTCTCTCCCCTTCCACGCGACAAGTCAACAAATACAACCCCGCGCATCAATTTCAAACCACTGTGTACATCGAACAGTAACACTTTAACGTCACCCAATTACCACTCACCCACCATCCAAAAAAAAAAATTAAAACAAACACCACCAGCCTCCCTTTGAAACGCCATTCCAAGCCTCCAGCCAGCTAAACGTCGGCCAGAGGGCTGAGCAGCGCGGCGGGAAGCAACAGCCGCCAGCAATTAACTTAAACACCGACAACACTTGTTATACAGTTGCTCAGGATTGAGCCGGGACCACCCCTATCCGCGGAGAGGCACTCGAGGCGACCTTGTTATCGGAAGCGTGCGCGTCAAGAATTAAGTCCCGCGGGCAGGGAGGGGAAGAGGCGAAACGGTGGATAAGGGGGGGTTGTGCAAACCGCGAGGGTTGAAGGCTACATTTCCTCTGCATTCATCTCGCATCCCCCTCCTCCCTCTCTCTCCCCCCTTTCTCGCTGTTCCGCTAATAAATGGCCGGTTAAACTTTTTAACGAGCGGTCAGCCGAAGCGGACTTTCTTCAACGGCTGAAACGCAACCCCCGTCCCGCCGCCCCTCCCGGATTCTTTCACGCATTGCCGAGGGCTGAATGGACCCCGGGGCACGTGCATACGCCTACGCACGTTATAACGGCACCCTCGGGGGTGGTATTACTCCGAGTGTGCGTGCGCCCAGCCTCTCCCGCAATTATTTCTAACAACCTCGAGAGGAGAAGCCGAGAGGCGCACGGTGGCTCTTCTACCGCTGATCGAATGGCTACTCCGGGCGAATGGGGAGGTCGAGGAGAGCGGGCCGGGCGGCTCGGCGAATCTCGCGGCGGATGTTACTGTGGACGCCGAGGTGCACGGAGGAACGGGATCGAATTACTCGGGGATATTAACGATACTGGGGATTAAAAGGAAGCTGGCAGAACAGATGTGGGACTCATGGCGTTTCAGTGGGAAGACTGGCTTTAGTTGCGGTGGGGCGGGTGTAGGGGAGACCGGGGCAAGTTGATACGTTTTTTAGTTTTCAATTTTTTTCATTTTTGTTTGAATGAATTACTTAATAACAAATACGCTAAAATATACTTTGGTCCTTCCTCTTTAAAATATTGTAAATGAAATGTTGAGAAAATACATACAAAATGAATGAGAAACGTTATTTGGACGAAGGTAATGCTCTGCTCTGGGGCATGTTGATACATCTGTAAAATATCCGTTTAATGAGTAAATGATGGATGTCTGGAATATCCTACTTTAATATGAGGTGCTTGCTTCTTTTTATTAATGTATCTTAATAAAGCTGTTTTATCTATTCCGTATATTCTGGCGCTTTGACTCCTTTTCTACACCAACACACGCTTTTTGAAAAATATTTTGTGGTATTTTTCCGCGATTCGTTATTCTGACATAATTTCGTACCATCTTCCCAGAAATAAAAGGAAAAATCCAATTGAAAGTACCGTTAAGGAACTAGTTTTTGATCAGTTTAGACAGTTTCCCGCTTTAATATTTATTTTTAACCTAATAAAACTTTCAACCATAGACTTTTTTTATACTAAAAAATGAATTAATGTTTACACTTTAAGGAAAAATTTTAAAAAGTTGAAAATAAGTATAATTTAATTATTTATAAGGTTGGGGAATAATAAGGTGACTAGGAACTAGTTTTTGATCATCTGAAAATACATGGGAACTAATTTTTTATCAGGTCAGGAACTAGTTTGAATTATCCTTTTTTATGTTAGTAATTATTTCAAACAATTATTTAAGGACATAAACTGAAAAGAACGATTTATTTCATGAACTGATAAAAAATTAGTGCCTGATCAAGAATTAGTTCCTTAACGGTAGTCGGGGAAAAATTGATACACTCTCCATGAGTATCAACATGCCCCAGAGAAAACGTATCAACTTACCCCACAGGAAGTCATTATATACAAACATCTCCATAAACAAATGTAGAGCATATAAACAAAATACCAAACGTAATTGCCTTACCTTCAAAGGACTCAATGTGATGCCCAATTAATTTGAGTGATAAAATTCTCTATTCCGTCTCAAGACGGATTGGAAAGTGAACACAACTATTTACTTTTTCTCTATAGAAACGAAAACAGTTAAAAATGGATTGCTAAAGTCAAGGTACACATACGTATGCTAGATCGTAGTAAAGAATTGATCAAAAAGCTTCACATATCTCACACACAAGGAGCTATATATATACAGTGTCGAGATAATTCGTCTGTATCAACCTGCCTCTGTATCAACTTGCCCCGGTCACCCCTATTAGTGTACGGGGTGTTTTTGATGTTTGTGTTCTAATAGAGAGAATTTTCGTTTTCTGTTCATTACTATGATTTAACCAGCATTACATACAGGGTTATCCACTGAAGACTGGCGGCGCTCGCGCGAGTAGAAATGAGAACGGCAACAACGTCACACGCATAATTACTACTACAATCATATGTCGATACATCCGTCATCTATGGGCTGTTGCTAAAAGTATAGGTTCTAAAAATAAAATTATGCGTATGACGTTGTTGCCGTTCTCATCGAGCGCCGCCAGTCTTCAGTGGATAACCCTGTATTATAGTCAGCGTTATGTAATTATTTTTTTCGGACATCCATGAGTGACGGACTTTTACCACATTAGTGGTATTTTGGCAGCACGTTGTCAGGTTTGGAGCATCGTCCTTTCAATTTTGAATTCAGTTCATAATATTTAACGGTTCCCGCTTTTAACTCCGTTTAGGCCGCATTGTGTTCAACCTTTAGAGGTTCCCGCTTTGTTTATACTGTTTACCTCAGTCACGTTCCAACCGACTCGTACATCGCACGTCTCCAGCAAGCGTGTTAATTTGTATAAAAGCGAACGCAGTGTTTTTCTTTCTAACTTTCCTTGAAAATGGTCGCAACCAGAGACCGAAACGTTGGAATTAATAACTATTAAAATTGCACAATAGCTTTTATTGATTGTTTAATTGTCCGAACTAGTGCGCCGACATCACTCTCGTTTATTGGATTTATTCTATAAATACGGTAAAAATTCTAATTACTTTATTTAAAATGTTTGTGTTGAGGCTTACATAGGTGGTTGGTGGTCGAGAGAATGTTGGAATGAAACTTGTATTGGTAATTATCTGCGTAAGTAACTTCAATTTTTGATAGCGGATACGGGGTGTATTTGGATTCCTCCTAAATATCAAATCATGTGTTATGTTAGTATTACTTTTTGGAAAAGATGAAAATATTAAATTATAACAAAATTGAAGTTTTATGTGAAAGCTTTTTTTGGGGTGGGTATGAATGGAGGTGTGGGTCAAAGGGGACCCAGGGTCTAATGCGTGCTAAACTATTCGCCACCGAGTATTCCCCACCTTCTGGCTTGAGAATCGCTTTTTTTGAAAATTAATCTTTATTAAGATTATACTGATAAATTACTATTTTTACATTCCAATTTTCAATTTTTAATTAAGATAGTTCCTAACCAACTATGCTAATCAAAGTAATCAAAATTTGATAATGAACGATAAATATAAAGTAGTATGATACTATGGAAATAATAATATCAATTTTTAACATCATGTAAATATATATTAAAAAGTTCAATGTTAACATAAATAGTTGTAATACGAAAATGGAATATTAAATTGCAGTGAATTGGAGCAGCAGATCTGACAACGTCGCATTCATTCGGAGCGTTTTTTATAACCAAAATGTCAGAAAAATTGTTCATTGGAATCTGAATCTTCGTTCGCTATTTAAATGTCTAAACATATCGATTGTGCGACGTTGCCACGTTTACTGCTCTACGTAGTTTCTCAAAAATTTCCACGTAAACCTACTTTTTTATGGGCATTTACGAAGAAACTATGTGGTCAGTTTTGCAGAAATTAATAAATTCGTTTCCTAACATTTCGATGTACTTTTGTGCCAATTTTGGTACCTTTCTTAAATATGTTTTTCCTGTTTCAGAAAAAAAACTGAAACTATAACCCTCTTTGTTTGATTTCGCCATATACCACTGGGTTAAAATGCATAAACTTTAATTAACAATTTCTCAATAACTATGCGGTAAGTCGATTTTAAACTTTGTACAAGGATTTTTTATATTCCAAATTAGTTTTGTAGGAAATTTGAAAGAGTTCTGTACTTTAGTAAATTATTCAGGAACTACAGGTTCAAACAAGAAACCAATCGTCGCCTGGCAACTTGATTGTTTTTCAAAGTTGCCTTCGTGGTGTGTCCACATTTTTTGCTTTTATTCTATCGTTTTAATATATAGCTACTTATATAATCGTTGAGTCACTGATTCATCACCGTCCAGCCCAAACCACTTACCCTAGAAACATGAAATTCGGAGAGTATGGAGGGTGAAAAGGGACGAAATGTATTTTTACAGATTCCTCAAAATCTCTTAGGCCCGATTAGATATCAACTTGGTTTTTACTTCGATAGATTACCCACATAAATGCTTGAAAACCAATTTCAGGATTTTGCCATAATCAACCCCTAAGGTTTTGGTGAAAAAGGGTGAAATGCATTTGCACGGAGATTTTGCTAGTTTATGCATAAAATTACATTTATGATAAATAATTTCATAATCACTTTCTTACGTTAAACTTGCACAGATAATATTTATAATTCATACACAAAGTAACTTATGAGCCGGTAGAGAGTCCACTGTGTTTATTACTAAATATCTCGTAAACTTTTTTGGTATCTGAGCAAAAGGCCGAACACGTGTCAAATAATTTTCCCTTATTAGCTCACAAATTAAAGAACCGAATCTCCGAGAAACTTTTTTCCGCGCTTTCCATTAGCAGCTGATTTCAAGGTAAGTGAATCTCACTTTAAACCGAGAACTCTGATCGGCTGGAACACAAATTAGAGAAACTATATTGCGAGAGATACATTAAAGCGCGCATACATTTCCTTTACATTAAATCCTCGTTTCCCCTCCCCGCTCCTCAAACTGTTCCCCCCTCGTTCCCTCCTCGGCACGTTGAACAAGATACACGAAAAGAAGTAAGAACCCGTGTAGCGCAATCGAGTTGTATGTGAAGAGCAATTTAAGCACGCGGCTTCTTCGAAAGTCAATCACAGTCGCGGTTGCGTTTAAATATTTTTAAGCCTCCGTCGTTTCTCCTAATCTCGCGGCACTGAGAGTTTGAAAATATTTGCGTAGCCCATTTCACGGGTGTTTTTACCGAAAAGGTGAAATTTTTCAAAAATCCACCGAAGGTAACTTTCGGGAAAGGAGGACGTGGGAATTTTTCTCAGGCAGAAATGTATGCCGGGACGGAAGTTCTTTGGTGAAACATCGTCGATGGTGGTTCCCGTGTTCCAATAACTTTCCAGTACCACGTTCCTGGTAACGAGGGCTGGTAACGATCGCCGTGCAAGAAATAAACGAGCCGAGTCGCAGTTTTCCGTTTCACTTGAACCCAATCGTGCCCGCAGAAATACAAGTTTCGAGCGGGCTGGTAACGACCGTCGAAGGAAATTTGAAGAGCGCCGAGAGGCTGACCGCCTTTGGGCCTCCGTGGACTACTTGGCAGTACCTTAATTCGACGAATACAGTGGACTCGACTGTTTGGTAATAGTGAACTTCGATTTAATTCGAGAAATCTTAGAGAAGCTATATGCGCGGTCGTCCTGATCGGGAAACGCCCATCGGCGTTGTATGAGTACAGCTGACAGATGCAACTGTGAGAGTCCCGCATGTGGTATGTGTTGTGTTCGAATTTTATCGCTGGGAAAGGTTTATGCAGTGAAGACGGTAAGGACTCTTTTTTAGCAGTAAAATATGCTTAGGTGGAAGAAAGTTTTAATTGTGAACAGTAAGGAAACTAAGATGCTTCTATTAGAAAGAATTCTACCCTTAAAAATATGTAGATATATTTTTGTTATATGTTGTCTATAATAGTTATATCTAGGATATAAATTTAAAGCTTTTTCATTCATAAAAATAACAATTTTGTGCTTGTCACATATTTTTCTAAACTAATTCTTTGATTTTCTTGTAGTTTGTCTACTTAAGATTCCAAGCGAAGTCCCATATATTTTTCCTTCGGATTTTTATTATCACACTTCAAACTAGTTGACACGATAACCAGCCTCATACAGATTAAGCTAAATTTTGCGTTTTCTATTTCAGATGACTACGACAGCCAGAATCATGATCTCCAGCAACAAACATTTTTCCAAATCCCTCTTACTACCACCACTGTAACTTTGAACAAAACTATTATCGCAGCTTAAAAAAAATTGGGCAGCTTCTTCGAAAGTCAATTAACAAACGTACAAAGTTTGGAATTATAATACTCAATACATTTCTTTGAAAAAATTCTCCAATATTAAAGGTTTCAACAAAACTATTATCACAGCTTAAAAAATATTGGGCAGCTTCTTCGAATGTCAATTAACAAACGTACAAAGTTTGGAATTATAATACTCAATACATTTTTTTGAAAAAATTCTCCAATATTAAAGGTTTCAACAAAACTATTATCACAGCTTAAAAAAATTGGGCAGCTTCTTCGAATGTCAATTAACAAACGTACAAAGTTTGGAATTATAATACTCAATACATTTCTTTGAAAAAATTCTCCAATATTAAAGGTTTCAACAAAACTATTATCACAGCTTAAAAAATATTGGGCAGCTTCTTCGAATGTCAATTAACAAACGTACAAAGTTTGGAATTATAATACTCAATACATTTTTTTGAAAAAATTCTCCAATATTAAAGGTTTCAACAAAACTATTATCACAGCTTAAAAAAATTGGGCAGCTTCTTCGAATGTCAATTAACAAACGTACAAAGTTTGGGATTATAATACTCAATACATTTCTTTGAAAAAATTCTCCAATATTAAAGGTTTCAACAAAACTATTATCACAGCTTAAAAAAAAATGGGCAGCTTCTTCGAAAGTCAATTAACAAACGTACCAAGTTTGGGATTATAATACTCAATACATTTCTTTGAAAAAATTCTCCAATATTAAAGGTTTCAACAAAACTATTATCACAGCTTAAAAAAAATTGGGCAGCTTCTTCGAATGTCAATTAACAAACGTACAAAGTTTGGGATTATAATACTCAATACATTTCTTTGAAAAAATTCTCCAATATTAAAGGTTTCAAAAAAACTATTATCACAGCTTAAAAAAAATTGGGCAGCTTCTTCGAATGTCAATTAACAAACGTACAAAGTTTGGAATTATAATACTCAATACATTTCTTTGAAAAAATTCTCCAATATTTGCCTTCTCATTTCAGAAACACCCTGTATCGGAAAATGTAATCAATTCGTCCCTTTTCCCACCAAAATTCCAGCCCACCCAGGAGGCCTGGCTAGCTCCAAGGACGTATTTAGTAAGCATGCAGTTCCTCGTGGATCGCGCAAAGGATGCCCGGGGGATGCCAACAGCGTCGCCCGCCCCCCTGTTGCGGGTGCGCGTCGAGGGTGAGTTCGAGGCGGAGGGTCAGCGGGAAGAACGATATTTTAATAACTGTCTCATAATCTAGACGACTGAGGGGGGAGGGGCGGAAGCCTGCTCGCGATACCAGCACGCGCAGGGGCAACCGCTTTCGCGTCGCGACGGGAATTTTCTGGCCGTCGCATCCAGCGGCTACATTAACGCCAGCCACCAGATATTGCATTCCTTTCCGCTGAGCTGGTGCCTCTGTCGATTCGCGTCAACACTTCAAATACCGCGTCACCCACGTTGGGAGGACGCTCTTGGCTCCACGATTACGGTTGTCGTGGATGAAGTACTTAGAAATAGTTTAGAATTGATTTTGGAGGCAAAGAATGGGTGGCTAAGCTTCTGTTGCAGTTGGAATAGGGTAGATGTCCCTATTACTGTCATTGTCCCTATTACTGCCACTTCATTTATTTTGCTTAATAAAAATGTAACGTATAAAGAATAATGCATAACAATAATATTATTATTAAATTGGGACTGTTCTGATTATTATTAATATTATTGTTGTACACTATTCTTTATACGTTACATTTTTACAAATTAAAATAAATAAACTGGCAGTAATAGAGACATCTACCCTATTAGTAGTAATATCAGTGGAGTTATTGTAGTTTGAGAGCTGGCAGCTTATTTATGAAGGAATGTTTAATAAAAAGGTATGTAATAAAATAGTAGTGCAACTGGGAATTTGGACAGGAAACTTAATTTCGATTTTAATGAAAATAGTTGGGGTGTAAAGATGAAGTAAAGTAAAGATCTGGAGAATATTAAATCCTACAAAATAATAAGAAGATAAGTAATCTTTTATCATGAACAAGAAACCAAGTATTAAATCTTTAGCCACTAGGTTTAACTTGCAAAAAGATATAACAGCACAAGTAAAACTACTAACTACAACTAAATAATAAAAACAAATGAAAAAAGTACTTTGAAAGGGAAGAATGCTATAATTCTTGGACAGGACCAGCGTTTCACGAGTTTCGTTTGCCAACAGTTTGCCAAACCGGAACGGATTATCCGTCCATTCAGCGCATCCCTAAAAAGGAAAACAGCGTACCTTTCTAATCAATAGGCGGTGGAAAAAGGTGTGAAAACGGAGACCATTGTGGCAGGTCACGCCTTCCGAAACGCGCGGACGCGACGGCGGCACAAAAGGGGACACAGTATCGCGATCTTTGCCCGTTTTTCCCCGTGCGAACCACCCCTCGCACGGTATCGGCGCTCGTGTCTTGTATTTCGAGAAGGGTGCGTGCGATTTATTGTAATCTCTCCTCTGTCGTCGGGCACACACGACGCGAACCAGATATCTAACTTCGCCTCCCGGTCCCGTCCACGGTCTCCAAGGTGTAACGTATCCCGGGTCTGTGCTTTGAGACGAGCGTGGAAGTTAATAAAACTCGTTCCGACGCCGAGGAACCCGGGCGCCCACCCTCTGTAACGCTAGAGGATTTATTACGAGTTCGAGCGTCAATGGAGACCCCGCGTTTGAAATTGTATGCATTATGGAACACCTGAAGGCGAGGTGGGGGGAGAAAAGAATGTGAAAACGGGGCACTGCTCGGTTTTTGTTTCGGTTTTGAGACGCTGTGAATTTATTTAGGATGGGAAGTTTTATTGAAATGTAGGTAGAGGGGGAAATTGGGTGGAGTACTCGTGAGAGGTTATTATGTGTAGTTGGGGGCAATTTAAATTAGGGGAAATGTAACAGGAGAATTCTGAATTAGGGGAAATGTAATAGAAGAATTCTGAGTTAGGTGAAATTTAATAGGAGAATTCAAAATTAGAAGAAATCTAATAGGAGAATTCTAAATTATGGGAAATCTAATGGGCGAATTCTAATTCAAGGGAAATTTAATAGAATTCTAATTCAAGGGAAATCTAATAAGCGAATTCTAATTCAAAGGAAATCTAATAGGCGAATTCTAATTCAAGGGAAATCTAATAGGCGAATTCTAATTCAAGGGAAATCTAATAGGCGAATTCTAATTCAAGGGAAATCTAATAGGCGAATTCTAAATTAGGGGAAATCTAATACAATTCTAAATTAGAGTAACTGTAATAGGAGAATTCTGAATTAGGGGAAATCTAATAGGAAAATTCTGAATTAGAAGAAATCCATTAGAGGAATTCTGAATTAGAAGAAATCTAATAGGAGAATTCTAAGTTAGGGGAAATCTAATAGAAGAATTCTAATTCAAGGGAAATCTAATAGGCGAATTCTAATTCAAGGGAAATCTAATAGGCGAATTCTAATTCAAGGGAAATTTAATAGGCGAATTCTAAATTAGGGGAAATCTAATACAATTCTAAATTAGAGTAACTGTAATAGGAGAATTCTGAATTAGGGGAAATCTAATAGGAAAATTCTGAATTAGAAGAAATCCATTAGAGGAATTCTGAATTAGAAGAAATCTAATAGGAGAATTCTAAGTTAGGGGAAATCTAATAGAAGAATTCTAATTCAAGGGAAATTTAATAGAATTCTAATTCAAGGGAAATCTAATAGGCGAATTCTAATTCAAGGGAAATCTAATAGGCGAATTCTAATTCAAGGGAAATCTAATAGGCGAATTCTAAATTAGGGGAAATCTAATAGAATTCTAAATTAGAGTAACTGTAATAGGAGAATTCTGAATTAGGGGAAATCTAATAGGAAAATTCTGAATTAGGAGAAATCCATTAGAGGAATTCTGAATTAAAAGAAATCTAATAGGAGAATTCTAAGTTAGGGGAAATCTAATAGAAGAATTCTAATTCAAGGGAAATCTAATACGAGAATTCTAAATTAGTGGAAAACTAATAGGAGGATTCTAAATTAGAGTAATTGTAATACTAGAATTCTAAATTAGAAGAAATCTAATATAAGAATTCTGAATTACGGGAAATTTAATAGGCGAATTCTGTAATAGAGAAAATCTATTAGGGGAATTTTGAATTAGAAGAAATCAAATAGGGAAAATCTAATACAAGAATTCTAATTCAGTGAAAAATCTAATAGGAGTATTCTAATTCAAAGGAAATCTAATAGAAGAATTCTAAATTAAGGGAAATCTAATAAGCGATTTCTAAATTACAGGAAATTTACTAGTACAGTTCCACAATACATTGAATAACCATGGAATTTTCAATATAATTAATAATTAATACGCCTTTGTACTAGATGCCCTACCAAACCCCAAATCATCACCACTCCCACAAATACTCCCACCCTGTCCCAATTTTTTTTTCCGCATGCGCAGTAGGCAGCCCACTACTGCTCCACATACCCACGCTCCACGAAACTTTATAAAAGCAATTCCTGCAAATCCCGTGCCACGAAACCCCCCGCGACTCTAAAACGAAGTCACAGAGAGCTCACAGTTATAGAATCCACTATTTCCTAGCTATTGTCCGACTTCGGTGCACCGTATTCACCAGCACTGAAGCGATAGTGGACAATAATCGGGGCAGCTTGTACGCACGACAGATTCTTCTAGGACTGGCACGATTAATTGGACGTCCCCAGGCGTACATGCAAGTCCGGGGAGGCACTCTTGACCGATGACAAGACGCCACTCGAAGCAGATACACGCGGGCTGGAGCGTGTGCACGGGGTACGTCGCGTTGTTGTAGGTCTACGCCCTAACCCGCGGCGCGCGGCGTATCACCGTACGGTGGAGACAGACGCGGACAATGGAATCATGCGAGGACAATGCCGAATAATTTAGAATGGCATATAGATATCGGTGGCTTCCGGCCTACGGCGGCGCCGCATAATAGAGAATAGGAGTAATAGGACACAGGCTGCAGGGCAACTGTGGAGGACACGAAACATCCCTATAAATTAGGCTTAGGCCAGAGCCGCCAGTGACGTCGCTCCGCGCGCGACCACCGCTCCTTCCTCGATACAACATTTTCTTATTGGCACCGTCGCTTACACCACCTTCTGCGATCCTGGGGACTGTGCAGTGAAAGGAGATTTTGGCAATCAATTTTAAATTGGTTTGGTATTTTGAGGGGTATTTATTTGAGTATGGGTATGGTGGGCTCAGTTTTTCCAAGTTGATATTTTTTAGGATTGATGGAGGAACTGATTAATCTAGATTTTAGAAGTCGGGGTAATTTCGGCGACGGCGAGACGCTAGTCAATTTTGAGAGTTAATTTTGAATTGATTGGGTATCCTTTTGGTATTTATTTAAGCATAGGTATGGCGGTCTTAGTTTTTCCAAGTTGATATTTCTAAGGATTTATCCACAGGAGCAGGGGTCTAGAAGTTGGGAGCGGCGAGGTGGTAATCTATTTTAAAAATTAAAAAATTGAAATTAAAAATTGACGGTGCGTATCTCTTTCGAGTGAGGAGGACTCATTTTTCCTAGTTGATAAGTGTACAAGTGCTTTTAAGTAGGGCTGGGTCTATTCGAATAATTTAATATTCGAATATTTTACAAGTATTCGAATGCTACGAATAAACTTCGAATATTTCAGTATTCGAATGTTATTATTCGAATACCATTCGAATATCGCTTTATTCGAATAGAGCAGTATTCGAATACTATTCGAATACCGATATATTCTAATACTGATGTATTCGAATATTATTCGAATACCGATATATTCTAATACTGATGTATTCGAATACCGATATATTCTAATACTGATGTATTCGAATACCGATATATTCTAATACTGATGTATTCGAATACCGATATATTCTAATACTGATGTATTCGAATACCGATATATTCTAATACTGATGTATTCGAATACCGATATATTCTAATACTGATGTATTCGAATATTATTCGAATACCGATATATTCTAATACTGATGTATTCGAATATTATTCGAATACCGATATATTCTAATACTGATGTATTCGAATATTATTCGAATACCGATATATTCTAATACTGATGTATTCGAATATTATTCGAATACCGATATATACTAATACTGATGTATTCGAATATTATTCGAATACCGATATATTCTAATACTGATGTATTCGAATACTATTCGAATACCGATATATTCTAATACTGATGTATTCGAATACTATTCGAATACCGATATATTCTAATACTGATGTATTCGAATATTATTCGAATACCGATATATTCTAATACTGATGTATTCGAATACTTGGATATTCGAATTATATTCGACAAATAATTGAGCAACTGAAGTATTCGAATATTCGAATACCGAAAAATTCGACACATAGTCCCAGCCCTACTTTGAAGTTGATACTTTTCAATAGTGAAAATTAAATAGATTCGATTTTATCTTATAATATTTATTTGATCACGATTATTTTGATCTCTTTCACCACGACTGAATTCTCCCATCAGATATTTCCAACAACACCCTTCCATTAACATCCTCTTCACTTTTCAGTAACTCCTCGCTCGTTATTAATTCTATTCTTCACCCCATCAACTTCAGCTCGCAGGAATAATTTCTAGAATATCGAACAAAGCAGTTCCCAAGCACCCCGTCGAATTTCCACGCTCCTTACCATCCAAATCGAATTCGGTGCCCATTTTCCCCCGAAACCGTGGTATCGTGTCAAAAAGGGGTAAGATGAGAGGGAGGGGAGGTAGCTATGACACAGCATTCTTCTATGTTCCATCGAGAGCAGAAAGAATAAAAGGGGTTGCACGGGTCAACGACGAAACTCGCGCAATAAATAACCCTTCGAGGCGTTACAGTTATCACCAGCAGCGTCGGTTAGCCATATCACCCCACGGTACCACGGGCTCCGTATCCTCTCGCTTTTCACACCCCCGGGGGTAGTACGAGGGTCGCGGAAGGCAGCCACTATGAATTATCATTTCCTATTGTTCGCCCGGATCGTAAAATAAACCGTCTGCTTGCGACTTCCACGAGCGAACGGACGGCGACATCCTTTCTCGGCGTTTCAGCGAGCCACGTCGCGAAGACGAGCTTGAGGATCGCGGGCCCCGACCTGTGCAAACACTAAGGACTCGCGCAGAGAAAACACTTGGCAGATGGTAAGAAAAATTGCGAGTGCCCGGTGGTGTTAAAAACTTTTCAGTGAAATCCTCGTGTGTTCTCTCTACCTTCAAAGATTTCTGATAAAGAAGAAGAAGAAGAATGGCATTGAAGAAATCAGTTGCTTCGGATGAATGGCTGTTAGTGGTAGGCTCAAGGAGATTCTGAAGAGAAATTTTCAAAAGTGGAAACTCACTCGTATCAATAAAATTACTATTATAATTCAAATTTAATATTAATGTTGTTAATGTTAAGTTTATTCTTTTGCAACTCGGGAAGGAAGGGGGGCATAGCGAGCTGGAAGTAACGATCCAGGAACATTGCACAAACGTGTCCAGTGCAATATTCCACGGCAATGTTTCCACAATGTTGCAGTAAAATTGCAATGCAACCTGCAACCAAATGGTAACATTACAATGTGTAGCAACGTTTCTGCAATGTTCCTGCAACAAAGTGTGCTGTAGGGGAAGCTGAGGCACATTTCGTGACACAGAGTTTATCATTTGAAAGTTTTTAGGAGACACAAAAACATATCAACTGTTTTCTTTATATAGGAGGGATAAGAAGAAAAGACTGAGAATGCCTATTTTTCATGATTTTTGGGATTTATGGCATATTTTGTTGGTGGCAACTGGGACTACAGAACTGTCAAATCATAAAGGGTAATAAAGTTTGATTACCCCCTTAGGATAACGTTAAATATTTAGAATATGTACTGGTTAAAAACAGAAAATGTCCACTCTGCACTGGAACAAAATTCGAAATGGCCCCACTATTTGCCTGCGCATAAGCTTCTGCCGTCAAGATAAAACAAGAATTTATTTAAGAAGAAAATTAAATTCATTGAACCTTGTTTCTTTACTAGTGGACTAAAGTATTAAAACTTAATTTTCTTGATAAAGATGCTTTATGGCGTTCCCTGTTTTCCCCTTACCCTTTATATTAATTAAGATTGGAATATCCTGTAATCTATCGTCGTGGGGATTGGAAGACAAGTCCAACTTCCTTCGAGAGATCATTGACGATTCATTATACCTTCACTAGCGGACAAAAAAATTACCACTTTTTCGATTGGCCCTATTTTTGTTAATTTTTAACAGACATTTGGGACTGTGGTATGTTTAATCTGCATATTCTGATGGAGAATTTAAAGCTGTGTAAAACCCAGTTAAAGTTGAATTTATTTCACTGACAAACAGAAGTGTTATATGACATTGAACGGGGTAACAGATTTTTGAAACCAACACAGAAGTTACCACGTTTTGTAAACTTTTAGGTTGTCCTAAAAGGAAAAGGTGCCCCCACAATATATTAAATTTTTTTATTACTCTTCAAAAGTCGTAACATTTTGTTAGCTTCAAAAGTGTATTGTATTGTCTAATGTTGTGTAGGGGTTTTGTTTATTAGTTAAATAAATTCAACTGTAACTGGGTTTTATACAGCTTTTAATTCTCTTTCAAAATATGTATATTAGGCACATACTGCAGTTTTGAGTTGATATTGAAAAGTAATAGAAGTAGGGTGGTTCGAAAAAGTGGTAACTTTTTGTCCGCTACTGTATTCTTGGTGCTCATTTAATGGTCTCACAATCAATTCAAATTAGATACCCATACAGCACACTCCGTTGCAGAAGGTTTGCAGGAAAGTTGCAGTTACGTTGCGGTGTAATGTTGCACAGATTCCTGCAACATCTCAGAAATATTGCCTACAATGTTTCAATCTTGGACCGCAACGTAACTGCAACCTTTCTGCAACCAAGTGTGCTGTATGGGTAGTGGTATCAAAAATAGGGGAATGGTGTCTAAAACATATACACATAGGTGTACAAAATGATGCTTTAGTATGCCTTCAGAAAAATGTGAATAAAAAATGCAATTGATCAGGTAGCTAAATTTGATCTAAGCCAATAATAAGGTAGATAAACTAACTTACAAAAAATACTTTACTTTTACTTAAATAATGTGTATTTGTATTTTCTACACGAATTATGCCTTAAGAGGAGAGTTTTAGACACCTTTCCCCTAAATTTTCGAAGCGATTTAAATCTCTTATCACTCACTGCAGGAAATAGAAATCGTTTTCATCCCCACTTTTGCCCAACCCCTTAAAATATCAATACAAATAAAAATGTAAATTTTCGTTTATTCAAAATCTTAAATCTCCGAAAGTTCTTCACCGACTGCTTTCAAATTTTGACACAACGTTGCATTCGACTACGCGCGTGTTTTTATACACTTTTTTAATATTCCTATTTTTTATAAACGAAGCGCTTTCTCTTTTTTTTCTTCTCCATTTAAGGGATTACACCACCTTGGCGCTCGGAAAAATAGGTATAAAAATAAACTTTTTTTTTTACGCTGCCATTAAGTATATAAAATGGTCTTTAGTTTACACATATATATAGTAGTTTTATGAACAATTTAAAATATTATCAAAAAAAAAATGGCGGAGATATAAGTCGATAAGTAAGACTTTCTTTTGAAAATCCTTGCTGATGGTGTACATGATTTCTTTGTTAGGCATCGCCTAAAACATACCAAATAATTTTTTCTTATTTAAAAGGGTAATAGCTAAAATGTGACGTAGGGAAAAATATTTAAAATATTTTTTGTAGAAATGACAGCTGTTTGAAAAAAAAACTCGATTTTGCATCGAAATTTTGAATTTAAAAATTTTATAACTGTCGAACATGGCACCCAATCACAAAAATCCTACGTCACATTTTAGCTATTACCCTTTTAAATAAGAAAAAAATTATTTGGTATGTTTTAGGCGATGCCTAACAAAGAAATCATGTACACCATCAGCAAGGATTTTCAAAAGAGGGTCTTACTAATCGACTTATATCTCCGCCATTTTTTTTTTAATAATCGTTAATATTGTAAATTGTTCATAAAACTACTATATATATATGTGTAAACTAAAGACCATTTTATATACTTAATGGCAGTGTCAAAAAAAATGTTTATTTTTATACCTATTTTTCCGACCGCCAAGGTGGTGTAACCCCTTAACCAGACTGATTGTGAGCCACAGCAATGCGTGTCCGGGTACAGCTAGTTTGAAATATTTATTGGGAAACCAAGTGGAGGCGTGGCTTAGACTTCAACGCTGTTGGCGAACTATTGCCAGTAGGCCCAGATCCCACCAAACATTCCGAATAAGTATTTATTAATCGAAGAAGTAAAAATTTAGTGTTCAAAATAATTTAAAAACATTTGTTTTTCACAACATATCCATATAAACACTGATATTCGTATATATTTCGGCCTACCCGCAGTAGTTCAATTTCTGTCACTAGTTGGCGTATCGAAATTCTTGGTTTCCCAATAGAAGAAGCTATCACGCGAGAGACCCCTAACAATCCTCACACTGAACTATTAAAATCTCCTATCAATCCCATCACACGTTCCACGCGATTCTCCCTTCTCCACCCCCCACCACGATATTCCCGGTCCCTCAGTGGAGCGCCAGCATTACCGGGCCTCCGACGGCGGTGAAACGCACCACCCCCATTTCTTTTCCCGCCCCAGCCGATCGGTCCGCGCCGCGGAAAGCATTCCAGGCCCGTTCGCCGTTGGATTAATTAATCTGATGCGACGCCGTTGAAAAGCGGCCTGCGGAGGCCGGCGGCGCGAGATATTCCAGTTACGAGGCCGCGCGCGACCGCCGGCCCGCACCACCCCCCGAGCTTTCGCACGGCCGCCAACCCCCGAAAGGAGAGGAAGAAGAAGAACGACGGGGCGAGGCGACGGTGAAAAGGGCTCTCATTATCACGTATCGATACGCCCGGAAAATAGCGGCGATCGCTCGAGCGGCCTGTGCCGCGTCGCGCGAAAAAATCACGCGGGAAAATCGCCCCGCGGTTGGCTGGCTCGCGCGGAGAAAAGCAAATATTGAGAGCGTGAGGATTGAGGGGGCGGGAGGGTGGGTCAGAGGGAATCGACTGGGGACTTGGGGTGGGTCGCGCTGAGAATGGAAAGAAAGGGAGGTTCGCGCGAGGAGTGGTGGTTAGGAAAATGGGGGCTGGGGAACGGGGAAGAGACTCGGATGGGTTGAGATGCAAAGGTGAATGGGAAAGGGAGGAGCGGGAAGAGGGAGGTGGGTATACCTGTTCGGGGTGAGAATTGGGGAGGGTGGAAACTCGAAATTCGAAAAGTATTTTACAGGAGCTCGCTGAACGTTAGAGGCACAAGACGCCATTTAAATATCTTCAGACGGGGATGTCGGTTTCGGTTCGGGATACTTTTCTATGCAGTACACTGCTGGGGTAGGATTTTAAAATGGGGTAGGATTTTAAAACGGCATTTTGCTGAATTCCGCCTTTTGCGCCACAAAAATAAAAAATGGAGCGAAAAAAAATAAACTAAATCTGTATTACTTAATTTGTTGGTGTAATAAAGACGCATTTTTATTATTATTATTATTATTATTATTAATACAGTGTAGCCGCTTGTGCGCTTGAGATGAGGAAGCGTAGGAGCCAAAAAATCAGGGAAACAATTTTTGCGTGTACTTCACTAGTTGTACGATTACTGCTTTGTTATAGATTTTTTATTTTCTTTATCACTCCCCTGTACCGAAAAAAAGACTTAAGGGGGTAGGTTACCCTCGATAGCCCTAAAACAGGCATTTCGCGAAACGCAAATTGTAAAGTGATGAATAACAGTTGACAGAACGTTTTTTTCTAGTTTTAATCGTTAACAAAGAAAAGTCTAAATAACTTTATGTACATAAAAGTTGTGAGTAAAAACGTAAAGGCGTGTACGCGGTGCACCGTTTGATGGTGGACATAAAATCTCGAAAAACGCTTCAACGATTTGGATGAAAATTTAAAGAGGGATGCAGAAAACAATTCCCTACGATATGTCGGGAGCAGATTTTCGAGATAAATTCTTAAAAAAAAAAGATAAAATAGAGTTTTCATACAAGAACTTGATAAAATTGTATTTTCAACATAAAAATTGTATTCTTTTTTTCTCTCGAAAATCTACTCGCGACACATCGTAGGGAATGGGTTTCTGCATCTCTCATTAAATTTTCATCCAAATCGTTGGAGCGGTTGTCGAGATTTTATGTTCACCATCAAACGGTGCACCGCGTACACGCCTTTACGTTTTTAATCGCAACTTTTATGTTTATAGAGATGTTTAGATTTTCTTTTTTTGTGTGTTAAAACTCATAGAATAGCGATTAAAACTAGAAAAATAAAATCGTTTAAAAAAACGTTCTTTCTACTGTTATTTATCACATTACAATTTGCGTTTGAAAAAATGCCTGTTTTAGGACTATATGAGGGTAACCAACCCCCTTAAAAGTAGCTTCTTTTTAGTCTCCAAAGTGGTGTAACCCCTTAAATACAAAAATTGAGAAGTTGCAATGGTAAGTATCAACTAAAATGCCCGAAGTAAAAATTTTCAGTATTTTCTTTTCAACCATAGCGGTGTTGGTGCCTACGATTTCAACTCTATCTTGCCACAGCCCCAGAATCTAAAACAGATGACTCCAAAAAGCACTTACATCCTTTACCCCCATTTCCGCCTTCAAATTTCCAACCCTTCCCACTAAAAAACTCAATTCTTCATTTCTTTCCCACTCTCGTTGTTCACCACTTCAACCTCTCAATTAAAAAATTTAAAAAAGTGAAGCTGATCAGTATCACTTCTTCTTCCCTCCAGTTCCAACCCCGTCACCCCCAACAGCAAAAGGAGCCGAACAGACAAGCGCCTTATTCAAAAAGCATCACTCCCTCAAAAACGGTAACAAAATAAAAACACTCTCCCACCAACCACGAAACAAAGAAACAAAACGCATTCTCAGCCACAAACAGACAGCAAGAGAAATAAAGAGCGGCACAAAAGCAAGAGGGAAATGACTCCCTTCGCGAAAGAACAAGGGGGAGGATCGGGAGGGGGTAGTAACGAGAAGCGGAAGACGAGGAGGAAGGTCCTCCAGACAGCGACAGCGAGCAACAGCCCGATCAGTCATTAAACCGTCGCGATTCCCTTTTGTTTCCGTGTTGTTGTGGGGGTTGGGGGTGGAGGGGGGGGGGCAGATCTGAAATGTGTGGGCGCCAGTTTATTCGTCCGTGTGTTTTCGTGTCGCTATCGGGCGAAAGGGGTGAAAACGGACGCAGGGAGATGTGTACACTCTCCCCGGATTCGATGGGCACCGAGGGGGGGGGGGAGGGGGTTAAAAGAGCGAGAGAGGCGCGAGAGAAAAATCGCAGAGGGAAGAGCGACGAGGGGGGTGGGGGGACAAAAAAGAAAGACGAAGGCAGGAGGGGTGGGGAGGGGGGGAGGGGTGTATAAGGGAGAACGATGGAGAGCGATCGGGCGTAACGTTTTTAATTGTTTCGCGCCCAGCCGCCTTTTGTTTCGGCGTTTATGCCTCGTAAACGGTTGCTGAACGCCAACAGAGGGCCATGGGGAGGGTGGTATCCCGGGGTGGATTCGACCTCTGACTCTTTTCACTTCCTACCCAACCCCCCCCCCCCCCCCCTCCCATCCGCCTCGATCCACCCCTCGATCCAGACTCCTTTTCTGCTCTCTCGCGCTCCTTTCCGCGCCGCGAAACCGTGCGGAAAGCCGAGAGACGACGACTCCTCGTTTGGTGGTTTCTTTACGCTTCGCGTGCCCTCCGCTCGAGCCCCCTCCCTCTTCTTTTGACAAGTTGTTCCTGTTTCGAATAGGGAACTTAAGGGGGGAGCCCACTGTCACAAATCTGAAATTTTTATTTTTTTTTTTTACATTTTCTGAAAGACGTACGTTTCAAGAATGTTCTCTCCAAATTTTATGAAGAAATTCGCAAAATTGACGGAGATATGGTGTTTTTCGTGAAGCGGTGTCAAACGCGCGACTGAGCCACGCGGAACTTTGAACGCGTTTTCCTCAGAATGACATTTTTCAACCGCGTTAACAGTCTACAGGGAAAACTATACGTCCAATTGATACGAGCAAGGGCATTTATTGTTCGGAAAACCCGCCTCTATTACCTGACGATCAGTTTTTTTTTTTTTTTTTTTTTTTTTTTTCAATTTTCGACCTGCTTCTATTTTTTTATCAACAATTCCCTGACTTTGTACCAAAGAAAAAATGATTTTTTTTCAGTGGTCCGCCATTTTGTTATTTTTTACAATTTTTACTATTTTTGATCGTCACGTAATAGAGGCAGGCTTCTAGTTTCTAAATATTACTGTTTTTTTGAATTCCGATTAACCATATGGCCTGGGGACTGTCAATGCGACTAGCATGTTTTTGCCGCAGCGCAAATTTTGACGAAGAGTATACAAGAAACGGATTTATGAATTTGTTTGAAAAAAAAATTTTCTTAACTTTCGATATGTACACTATTAACTATACTAAGCAATAAATTCATTTACTCGCGTTGTTTGGTTGAAATAAATTCCCGAAAACACCCTTACATTTCGGACCGAGACAGTGGGCTCCCCCCTTAAGTTCTGCCACCGATTTTACTTTTTTAGGGGCGCTGAGCGGGTTCTTGGCGCGATTATGGTGGCGAGTTGGGTTTGATGTGAAGCTGTTTTTAGTGACTGGGGTGGGATTGTGAATTGATGGGGGTAAGAGACACTGCGCTTCGTGGGGATGCAGTGAGTCATTTGGGATCGATTAAGTGGCGTGGGAAATGATACCCGAGGGGGTAGAAAATATTAAATTTGCTTTTGAATAATTATTATGAAGCTGTAGTTATTTGACTACATGACTGCACACTTCAAACTTAAAATGGTAATTTTGAAAATGAGGGTTGAGTTTCTCTGGGTTGTTGACTTGGGGCAAGTACGCGGTCAAGTGGTGGTTTGCTTTCTTATTTAATACTAACTTGACTCCTCGACTTCGCCCGAAATTTAGATTCTGATTTTACAAGAAAAAAATTATTTATTTTTTGTGAGAATAGTCACATTCATTTGGATTAATTAGGCATAATGAGGTGGAACACACTTCGAGACCCCAGAGTTTACCGTTCGAAAGTTTTTAGACGACAGACAAACACACAAACATATATAAGCTTTCTGCTTTGTATATTCAGATACAAATAGATAAACTATTTTTATGCTACCTGGTAGCCATGCCTTAATTTAAGCGAGAGTTGCTGATACGCCCCTTCGACTTGACACGGCTGTACTGACTTTGCCTCTGCTGGTTTCGTAGCGTCCATAGGATCTCCATAGGATCAAATACACATTTAGGACTCACTCAGTCCGCACTCACAAGGGAAGATCCCAAATCCGGAAAGTAAAAAATTCTGAAACTTCGTGAATCTGTAGGGAATTTCCTCCTGATTATAACACAATTTTTGTTTGCTGCCCTATAGTCGAATTTACGAAAGAAGGCGCCTTGGGACCGGGGCCAGAATTTGCGACGTTGCCGCTACTCCAGGCTCGCGATTGGTGCTTCCCCCACGCGGTTCCCTACGCCTATTGGTCAATGACTTTTAGCTGTGGGCCTAGAGTAATCGTTGTCCTTGTCGGGTGTATATTGCTATCCTCTTCCAGAGGACGAACCCAGTGAGTGAGAGAGACACAGTTGCGCTTGAAGATAGAAAGAGACGTCCGATCTGCTACACAACGTGGCAACGTCGCACGAAATACGGAGCAGGCATTGGGTCTCTCGCCGCCCAGGTGCCTTCTTTCGTAAATTCGACTATAAATTCACTCTAAGAACTGTAATTGACCCCTGAAAATCCGGTTATTTGTAAAATAATTTTTCGTGATTTGTAAAATAATTTTTTTACACAAATGATAGATCTAATTAAAAGAAGTAACTTTTGTCTTGAAACTTTTTTCTATCTCCTACAATTCGCAAATTGTAACACAAAATCGGAAAATGGACGAATTTTCAGGGGTTAATTTCGTCCCCTTCGAGTGAATTTGGGCAGCAAACAAAAGTTACGTTGTAATCAGAAGCAAATCCTATACATATCCACAAAGTTTCAGAATTTTTTTAATTTTCGAGTTCGGGATATTCCTTTGTCAGAGGATAAACTTAATCAAAGTGTTTCTACCCAGATGCAAGTCTCCCACCGTTTTCTTAATCAACAAATCCCAAATTCCAAACTTTCAAGCCACTATTGAAGGAATAAAATTCCTATATGGTTTTCAGTATTAAAGAATTATTTTACCGAGAACTTGCCAACGACGCACAGTAATGAGGATATGATCATTTGTTGACGATGAGTACACGAGTACACCGAAGAATAGAGTGGTTTGTAAGAGTTAAAACGAGAAGATGGGAAACAAAGAAGTCCATAAGAGATACAGTGACTCACAGGTTCGTGCACATAAATTAAGAAGAACAACTAATTGCGAAAGCCACTATGCACATACATTACTTGTGCTTCTTGATGCCTGGATGACATCACTTGACGCACAATTTTAGTATGAATTTTACTAAATTTTACTGAATTTTACAATTTTAGTCATAATGTAGTCGAAGAAACGCGACAGTCCATTTTTTTCTGAACGGAAATATCTATGTATTCGTGAGAACGAAACCAAACCAGTTGTAAAATAATTTGTTAACTTCTACGTTTAATTAGAAAGTGAGAAACACTTTAAGTACCGAGAGGAGATGGGTAATTTATTATTCTTATTTATTTTGATGCCTCTTTTTTCATCTGAAAGGCTACCTAATTAATTAACGTTTATTAAGAAGAAGAACGAGGCAGTCTTTCGTGGACTTTGTGAGTAACTGTAATCAGTTTATCTCCCAATAGTAAATTCTCAATACTAGGTCACTTACCCAATGAGCCGTTTAATGCAAAAGTGATGTAAGTCAATTTTTTGCCTATTTGTTTCAACAGTACATCTCGAAAGTTGAACTTTCATTCTGTTTTCTGCAGGAGTGATATAACTCTAATCCTTGTTTTACTGACATTATATTTGCATTAAACGGCTCACGTATCGACTATCCCTACAGAATATACTGTAGAGTGAAGAATGACACAAGCCCCGCCTACTTTCCCACCTTCCCTTAGCGCATGCGCACTGGAAACCTCTCAACTCCCCAGTGCACCCATAGCTTCAGCATTTCAAACTCCGTCGCTGATCCAATAGGAAATTGAACTCAAGAGGTCACACTCAGAGACCATTCCTTGTAAAAACTAATTAAATCCAGGCTTCCAAAATCTCAACCCTGCGAAATAGTGTTCGAGCAACCTTTTCCTCGTCGAATAGAGTCCTCCAGCTCACAAAAGTTCACGAGGCTCCAAGGATTCCTCAGAAAAGTTCACGAGGCCCCCAGAATTCCTCGGAAAGGTTCACAAGACCCCAAGGATTCCTCAAAAAACTTCACAAGTCCCCAAGGATTCCTCAAAAAAGTTCACAAGACCCCAAGGATTCCTCAAAAAAGTTCACAAGGCCCCAAGGATTCCTCAGAAAAGTTCACAAGACCCCAAGGATTCCTCAAAAAAGTTCACAAGACCCCAAGGATTCCTCAAAAAACTTCACAAGTCCCCAAGGATTCCTCAAAAAAGTTCACAAGGCCCCAAGGATTCCTAGGAAAAGTTCACAAGACCCCAAGGATTCCTCAAAAAAGTTCACAAGGCCCCAAGGATTCCTAGGAAAAGTTCACAAGACCCCAAGGATTCCTCAAAAAAGTTCACATGGCCCCAAGGATTCCTCAAAAAAGTTCACAAGGCCTCAAGGATTCCTAAAAAAACTTCACAAGGCCCCAAGGATTCCTAAAAAAACTTCACAAGTCCCCAAGGATTCCTAAAAAAAAGTTCACAAGACCCCAAGGATTCCTCAAAAAAGTTCACAAGACCCCAAGGATTCCTCAAAAAAGTTCACAAGGCCCCAAGGATTCCTCAGAAAAGTTCACAAGACCCCAAGGATTCCTCAAAAAAGTTCACAAGACCCCAAGGATTCCTCAAAAAACTTCACAAGTCCCCAAGGATTCCTCAAAAAAGTTCACAAGGCCCCAAGGATTCCTAGGAAAAGTTCACAAGACCCCAAGGATTCCTCAAAAAAGTTCACAAGGCCCCAAGGATTCCTAGGAAAAGTTCACAAGACCCCAAGGATTCCTCAAAAAAGTTCACATGGCCCCAAGGATTCCTCAAAAAAGTTCACAAGGCCTCAAGGATTCCTAAAAAAACTTCACAAGGCCCCAAGGATTCCTAAAAAAACTTCACAAGTCCCCAAGGATTCCTAAAAAAAAGTTCACAAGACCCCAAGGATTCCTCAAAAAACTTCACAAGTCCCCAAGGATTCCTCAAAAAACTTCACAAGTCCCCAAGGATTCCTCAAAAAACTTCACAAGTCCCCAAGGATTCCTCAAAAAAGTTCACAAGACCCCAAGGATTCCTCAGGAAAGTTCACGACTCCCCAAGGATTCCTCGCATAGAAAGTTCGCTGGATCAAGAGCAGAGGTCCTCCGCGATAATCGCGAGGCGATGGTTCCACGGAGGATCGAGAAAAGGGGACACTGGCAGAAGTTTAGTTCAAACACACTCGGGGACGTGCTTCCACGGCGGCGTTGCACGTGTACGCGCATTCGAAGGAGCGGCTACACCTATGCAAATAGGGATAGTCGTCGGCCGACGGTGTCCAGTTCCCGTGGCCATGTTCCCCGTGCCCATGACTGACTCTTTGCAAACAATGTTGCCAGGCACGTCGCGAAAACATGAGTAGTCGTGGATCTCGCATTCAATAGTCCAGCCACGTACACGTGAATACTCTCGTCGACACGATATTGGCAAGCTCTCACGCGAAACGTGAAGTTAGTTTGAAGCACGAGAGCTCTAAGCTCCAGTGCTTTGATCGGGTGGACGTGAGCGGAGGCTCGGCTTCGAGGAAGATGTATCGCGAAGTTCGTGGTTGATGGCCGAGCGCTTCTCTAAAAGGGTGCAATGCTCTGTGAAGATGAAGTAAAACTAAGCAATGAGGAGAGTTTATCGCTTTCGACTTTGGGATGGGGGGTCCATCTTCACCCTCTGGGGCTCGCAGATCGCCCCGAGGGAATTTTGATACAAAGGATACAAAGGTGTCTTGACAAACTTTCAAGGGACTTCAAGTCAAGACTTCAAAGATAACACTGCTGTGAGATTAGGGAGCCTTTCGAATTGGGTTTCAAATTCTTGCGAAGTTCCTGTTAAACTAGTGAAATTAGAAAGTACATTGAAACTCGGATAGAAGGAAACTGAGGTGTAATATAAAAAGTTTTAGAAATTAAACTACCGAGCTTCAATCCCTAGCTGCTATAATCTATCATTATCCCAGCTTAGCTTCTCCGAAAGGAAGCTAAAAAGTTTTCAAACTCCAGTGCAGCACAGAATTTCTATGATTATACTCTACTTACTAGGAACACTATTCAATTGATGATGGAATAGGGCAGATTATTTTATATAGATCGAAAGTATATGTCATAGCAGTCACAAAAATGTAAATTAAAGATGCTCCCAAAAACTGGTCTGACCTTGAAAAATCAACAAAGGTGGAACAGGGGAAAGAAGAAAAATGAGGGAAAAAGAATGACAAAATTGTGTGTTGAAATTTAATTATCTCTATTATCTGAAAATACAGTCTAAACATGTCACTGCGAAGACTGATCGACAGATTACACATATACTGCGCGACACTATTTTTTGACAAATATATGAGTTTGTATACATTAATTGAAAAATAAATGGCCAGAAAAGGTATATACACTTTTCTTAAAAATGTTGTAAGAAGTAAATAAGACAAAGAAAACAATTTCAACATACGGAATTTACATACAATTTTAGAAAACTTATAACAAGGGCTAATTTATTGCGACAGTTATTTGACGCGAAAGTTTGTAGCTTTGAATAGTCAATTGTTTACTAATTCGTAAATTTGAAACAATACGCCATCTTCGTCTTGCTATCTAGAATCTTCATCTTGAATCTATTTTTGCTTCAATCACTTTTTTAAATCTTCTTGTCGACAAGATTATCATAAATTTAATGGTTATTTACCCGCTGTTCTGATTTCAATAGTATTATCATTAATTTGATTTAATATCATTAACTTTTTCTAATTGTTATCTATCATTAATCTATTATCATTCATTTAATATAATGTATTTTCATAGAATAGAGATAATTAAATTTCAAAAGACGGTTTTGTCGTTGTCTTTCCCTCATTTCTTTTCTTTCCCCTGTTCTACCTTCGTTGATTTTTCAAGCTCAGACCAGCTTTTGGGAGCATCTTTAATTTACATTTTTATGGCCGTTGTGACATATACTTTCAATCTATATAAAAAAGTCTGCGAGATTCCATCATCAATTGAATAGTGTTCCTAGTTAGTTATAGTCAACCCTTGAACTGATAAAAACCTTCTGAACATCTTGATACCTTGAACAATAAAGAAACATCCTTTCTCGACTCCAAACCCCAACATATCCAACCCCAAACGCTAGACGACCTAATCGTTCGTCACCCCAGCTTATCGTTATCGTCATCTCGCTTTATCTCCCCCAAGCGGAAGCCAGAAATATTTCCAACTCCACTGTAGCACAGAAATTCTACGAATCTACTCTTACAGCCAGCCTTTGAGCTGCCGAAGAGCCCGCGATCGATTCTCCGCCGTCGACGACCAGGAAAGATCGCGATAAGCGATACCTTTCGGCTTTAATTAAAAGAGCGCTGGCTCGCGCAACTGTTCTTCCGCGGGTGTGCAGATGTAACAGAAGAAAGAGGAAGCCCTTCCGCGGTGAAGTAGGCATTTGATTAAACCGTCGCTTCTTTTCCTGGCCGCAACGGGGCTTCCGAATAATATCATTTTTTTCCTCTCCGCAAATTGAAAGCGAAAAGCGATCCAACTGTTCACGATCGACCGATGAAAAGAAAAACCATCGAGGATGAATATAAAACACTTCTCGATGAATTCGCGAACCCTGCTTCCCTTTCTTCGTTTTTAAATTCCCTTCTCTTTTACGAGCCTCTCGCCTCCCACTTTTTTCTTTTTAATGCAAATAGTCTTCCGTCGAGAATCCGACGGCTGTGATGCAAAGATGCTGCCCTTTGAACGAATCGCTACACAAGTTCGTGTAAATTAAATAAATTAATCAAAGTAAACTGATGTCTCGTGATACATGTTTCCATACAGATCTCAAAATGTGGGGGCCCTTTAGTGCAGGGAATGCATTTTTCGCATGGAATACAAAATCTGTTTGAAGGGCTTTATTGTACATACCTTCAAGTATGATCACAATTTTTGTTTAATTTTTATAATACAAAATGGCGGCGTTATATACAGTTCAACAAAAGAAGCTTCTTCTGAAAACAGTGTTTCGCGGCCGGAAAGATTCCTCCTTCAATTTTTGACCTAGAATAAAAAACCGAAAAATTTTGAGTTCTATATAAGATTATCTCAGGAAGTACACGAGGAAATTAAAAAATACTGTTTTTTGTAAGTGAGTGATTGAACAAAATGTTTCAACCATTTCGAAGTTGTGACAGTTCCGTGTTTTATTCAATTACGCACGATTCTTATAAAAATCAGTATTTTTTAATTTCCTCCTGTACTTCCCGAGATAATTTTACATAGACCTAAAAAGTTTTCAGTTTTTTGTAAGTCAAAAATTGAAGGAGAAATCTTTCCGGTCGCAGAACTCTGCTTTTCAGAAGTTTCTTTTGTTGAGCTGTAGAGTCGCCTTCTTGCATTAAAATTTTTTTTAAAAAATTGTGATCATACTTCAAGGTATGTACAATAAATCCCATCAAACAAATTTCGTATTCCATTCACTATACTCGCATAAAAAAATTCTCAAAATCACGCTGCCTTTCCAGGCTCCACAGTGTCATTACCCCTAAAAGTTACTCCATCAAAATTCCAAAAAATACCTCCCCTATACCCATAAACACCCTTCAATTCCACCACTCAGCTCCAATACCCTTCCGCCACAATCGCAAACCACGAAACTTCCCCACAATACCATCTAATACAGTAGAATTCCCATCCCTACACCCTGAAAGCATTTCCTCCAACCCCCTCAAACGATTCCTTATCAATCGAAAGCGATCAAGGTATATCACGCTCCACGCTTCATCCCCCCTCGTGCGAATACCTTCGCGCAACCCTTCGGCTGGTCAAAGACAGCGCGAAAATTCCAAAGAGTCCCTCCTCCGCTATCACCCCGGCAGACCCTTCAGCCACGACTGTTCTAAGCAGCCGCGATAGCATCGCCCGCCCAGGGACGGCGGAGGAGGGAGGGGAGGAGGGGGGGGGGGGGGTTGGAACGTACACAGTCGAGTGAAATAATTTCCTGGTGTCCTCAGCAGCCACGAAAGAGGAAGAACGGAAGCGGACTGGTCTTTCACAAAGTTTCTTGGACACTCGAAGAAGCTTCTACTGTGAGAAACTGCCGGATAATGGTCCCCCTACCTCGCGCAACGGAGAAGCCCCGAGTGATCCTTCGGGATAAAGGGTGTACCGCACACGTACACACAAAAGGACGGTCTCTTCCTGCTCGCGTGTGTACGTACCCCTACAAAGCGCGTCCTCCCTAGCCGCCGGGGAAAGACCAAATCTCTGTGCCCTCCTTTTCCACGTAATGACTGCGGTGCACGTCCCTGCCCCCTTTGATGCGCGGGGCCGGCATGCGTGCCCGGCCAAATTGGCCCGGCCCTGGCGCCGACCATACAGGCTTTTCCTGCCGCGAAGGGAAACGTTCCGAAGTTTATAACGGAGTTGGAGAACTCGCCAGATCGGATGTCGAGCACCTCTCTGCTGTCCAATCGTCGGAGGCACGGTGGTAGGTAGTTCGAATGTGGCGCAAGGGGGTAAAGGAAACCGAGGGTTGCATACTGTTATCGATAGGAAGGATGCTGGGACCTGTGGTATTCTTTTCAGCTTAGATTTTTTGGGAATATAAAATTGAGGACATTATGGCTGCGTTTAGTCGAGCTTTAGATATTTTTTTTTTTTATTAACTCTTCGTTGACACTCTGGGTGTGAGCCACCCATAAGCTGATTTTGACGCTCTGCACCTTCTATATGCAAAATAAATAGTTTTTTCCAAAGCCGAGTTGCAAACTAATTTTTCTCTCAACATATTATATCCGTATAACAACTCTGTAGATTTGTAGCTCCTAATATTGAAATTTGTAAAAGTTACAACTTTTTAAAGAATTTCTTCGTTTTTTCTCAACATATGGTAACCTAGATTTTTTTTTACAAAAACTGTGATTAAATTTCAATTAAGAAACTATTGGAATATATTCTAGGGACCTTAAAATTGACCCATGATTTTTTTTATGACGATTGGATTCTTTAGATGAGAATGGTAGTTGTATAAATATTGCTCTGGGTGTGAGCCACCCAGGTGTGTCAAAGTTGATCGAAAAAGGAGGTGTGTCAACGAAGGGTTAATACTACTTTTTGTTAACGCTTCGTGGTTAACACTTCGTTTTTCTTTGCCAAAGCTTCTGTAAATTTTTAGAGCTTAATATTAGAATATTAGAATCTGGTGAATTTTAACCAAAAAAATCGCATTTCTCCACAACTTATTTTTTTTAATACAAATTTCAACATTATCGGAATTTACATTTCTTGAAAAAGACTACTGAAGCATTGTGAATGTCATTACAATTACAAAAGCATTACAATTTTCGCTCAAAAGTTAAAACTTTCAATAATACGAAAATGGTAACTCAAAAATGACGCTGCGGTGTGGCCATTTATGATTATAAGAAGGTGTGACCACGAAGATTTAGAAGTAAAATTTGAAACAGAAAGGGATTTATCTGATTGGATGCAGAGAAGGTAGAATAGTCCTTACTAGGAACACTATTCAATTGATGATGAAATCGCGCAGATTTTTTTATATAGATCGAAAGTATATGTCACAACGGTCACAAAAATGTAAATTAAAGAAGCTCCCAAAAGCTGGTTTGAGCTTGAAAAATCAACGAAGGTAGACCAAGGGAAAGAAAAGAAATAAGGGAAAGACAATGACAAAACCGTTTGTTGAAATTTAATTATCTCTATTATATGAAAATACATTATATTAAATGAATGATAATAGATTAATCATAGATAACAATTAGAAAAAATTAATGATAATAAATCAAATTAATGATAATACTATTGAAATCACAACAGTGGGTAATTAACCATTACATTTATGATAATCTTGTCGACAAGAAGGTTTAAAAAAGTGATTGCAGCAAAAATAGATTCAAGATGAAGATTCTAGATAGCAAGAAGAAGATGACTTATTGTTTCAAATTTAAGAATTAGTAAACAAGTGACTATTCAAAGCGACAAACTTTCTCGTCAAAAAAATGTGTCGCAATAAATTAGCCCTTGTTATAAGTTTTCTAAAGTGGTATGTAAATTCCGTATATTGAAATTGTTTTCTTTGTCTTATTTACTTTTTACAATATTTTTAAGAAAATTGTATATACCTTTTCTGGTCATTTATTTTTATATAATGTATGCATACTCGTATATTTGACAAAAAATAGTGTCGCGCGGTATATGTATGTGTGATCTGTCGATCGGTCTTCGCAGTGACATGTTTAGACTGTCTCGTTGGTCAAGGTATGACAAAAAAACAGTGTTCGCTCGTTGTAGTCATTGTATTTTCAGATAATAGAGATAATTAAATTTCAACACACAATTTTGTCATTCTTTTTCCCTCATTGTTCTTCTTTCCCCTGTTCCACCTTTGTTGATTTTTCAAGGTCAGACCAGCTTTTGGGAGCATCTTTAATTTACATTGTTGTGACCGTTGTGACATATACTTTCGATCTATATAAAATAATCTGCCCTATTCCATCATCAATTGAATAGTGTTCCTAGTTAGAGGGTGAATATTTGCAATACGGTGTGGAAAATTCTCTACCTATTGTATATATGTGTACGTGTAGGGGAGGAGAGTGCATCAACCCTCTCCTGGCAAGCTCAGGATCTTCGACCTAGCAAGAATACAGAGACCGACCAACAAACCAGTTGAGAATCCCCCGCGGTGGGTAGGCACTGGCCCGAGAAATTCAATTACGGCTAAACTTCTCTCGACTGAGGACGTGCCTCGCCTGTGCACTACTGTAAGCACTCTGTTTCGAAGATCGAACGCGGGGAGACATCTTCTTGTGCACTTCCGACCCCTCGAGTTTTCAGGGCCGGCGGACGGGGGGCGACGGGCACGCGGAGAGGAGCGTAGGTGTAATTGAAACCGAGTGAAATGGAACTTTCCATCCCCCGTCGCGTCCTGAACGATGGCTCTTTGCTGTGCCGTAGGAGCACGGTAGATAGGGTGGGGGAAGGGGAGGAATCGCGAAGAGTGATTTCTGTCGAAGGCAAATTTCCTGGGGATATTATTCCGTGCTCCGTGGTTATTGTTAACTGTAGGGAATAATTTTAAACTGCTATTTAAACTGCTGGTTAATTGATTTGAGTACTTAAGGACATTGGAGGATTTTGTTTTGAGTCAAAATTGCTGGACACATTTTTTTAAGGAATTTGAAAAATTTGTTTATAATTGACTACTTTTCTGTGTGTAAATATTCCTCGGAACTTTAGGCAATAGAATATAGAGTTGGTTTAACCCTTCGTTGCATACTGTTGCAAATATGCAATATTTTTGTTTTTAATTTTTTTTTATTCTAACTAGCATGTAGTTAAATTGTAGTGTGATGTGCATAACTAGTTTATCGTGGATGATACATATACTAGTATATAAACATTTACATGGATTACGTTCAAAGTTGTAATTCCGCGGTTTTTAAGTAATCATAATCATAATGGCGGAAAAAGTGGAAAACTAAAAAAATACAAATACTTTTTTATTATTTTTTCCTTATTATTATCACTTGTATGAATGTGAAAAGGTATTTTTTGCAAAATTGAAGAAGTTATGCAACGAAGGGTTGAGCATGAAAGTTTATGTTTGCTGTAATATAAGCTCTTATATTAATCGTCCAGTCGCTATATTTCAGACTCTAGGTATACGTAAAAGCCGATTGAGGTACAGAACAATTAGAGCACTAAAGAGGTGAGTATGCGCATCCAAGATATTTGATACTCTGGAGAGAGAAACTACTGAGTACCCGCCTTTTTGAGTATTGTCAAATTCACTTTATAAACAGAATACAAACTTAAATGTAATAAAATACTTGAATAATGTGCCGTGCTACCAAGTATCAATATCAACAACGCATATTCTGTTTATAAAATGAATTTGACAGTACTCAAAAAGGCGGATACTCAAAACTCTCCTATCTCCCGAATGCTTGGGTATTTAGTGCTCTAGAACTAGAAACACTATAAAAAGATTCTGGACACGAGCCACTGTCCGCCACGTTTAATCGAAATCCCACGAGAGAGACAGAGATAAACACCATTTCACTCTTAACAACTCTTACGTTTATGGCGGTATTTTGAAATTTAATTTAAAATGTATTTTAAAATATAATAAAATAACATATATCAAATAGAACACAAAATTTGATTTTTTACTTTATATCTTCATTATCTTGGTATAATGGACAGATTTAAAAATCAGCGGGAATAGATGGAGAATGACGGGCCAATCAAAAACCCAAATGCACATTTTCAGATTAATAGATAGTAAAATACCGCCATAAACGTAAGAGTTGTTAAGAGTGGCTAAGAGTGAAGTGGTGCATATCTCTTTCTCTCTCGCAGGATTTCGATAAAAAATGGCAGACCAATCAAAAAGTGGCCTTCTCGTGTCCAGACTCTTATTATAGTGTCTCTATCTAGAACAGTAGCTTCTCTTGGAGCCAAACAGTTGAAAGAATAGCGTCATTTCCCTTCCTTCAGTATTTTTCTGGATTTATAGGTTATGAATATATAAAGCAGAAAGCTTCTATATATTTGTGTATTTGTCTGTCGCCTAAAATCTTTCGAACGGTAAACTCTGTATCACGAAATGTGTCCCAGCTCATTATGTCTAGCTAATCCAGATGAATGTGACTATTTTCACAAAAAAAAAAAAAATTTATAAGGACCTAAATTTCAGAACCTAATTTATCAGATCCTAAATTCCGGGCGAATTCGCATAATAAAGCTAATAAAAGATAAGTTGAGGTTATAACATCATTTAACCTCTTTTAAAAAACTATAGTATACAGAGTCCTATTTGAAATATACTTCTAAGTTAATTTTCGTTCAATGTTTTGGATAATAAGATAGTAGAGGTATCGAGGAACAACGCAGCGAAAGTATTTGTCCATATTAACCCTTCCTTTCAAAGCTAACGAGAGAACCAACGGCGAGTACCATTTATCCCGGCAGCTCGGGAGAGATGGTCAGATGTGATGACTTCAGTTTTCAACCCAATTTTAAATAAATATTGCGCTACAGCAAAATCGATCAGTTTTTCTGAATCAGCATAAAATTCCGAACATATTAGGATTATTCTAATAAAGTAAATAATATCAGTGCTAGTTTTAGACCGACTGTCCCGGACTTGCCCTAGTTAAATGTCAATTTAACAGGATTTCAGTCGAAATGACAGTTTTAAATTATTGCGCTTCATTGTTATGATATTTTCGGTCAGGTGATCACTGCAAATAGAATTTTTTCCCCGCATTCCGTTAAAACTGCAATACGAGCAGCGGAAATGCGGCACGTGGACCAAGAAAGGCGAGGAGGAGGGAGGGTGTGCGAGCGCATGCGTTTAACACGCATGAATTGCGTACGAGTGCCCATTAGGAGCGTGCGTGAACATACACGGCTAAATAGGGCAAGTGGCCAGAGACCATAATGTTAAGTAAATAATGGCCAAACTCCTGGCCCCTTATTATACCACTCAAACCAGAAGTCGTACTCGTTAGTGGCGGCTTTTTAATTCTGTCCGCGCTCTCCCAACCCTTCGCTCCTTTCTAGGCTTCTTCGCCTTTGCTGGCTCATTCTCACCCTTCGTGAAGTGCACACGCGTGCCGCTCACTCCCATACGAGCGGACCCGCGTGGCCTTGTTCACCTTGACGGTGAGCGTCACCTTCAGAATCACCTAAACGTCGACTGTGTGCCAGGGTGTTCCAAACTGAAGAGCATCTTTCATTTGTCGCGTTTGGAATTGCAAGAAGTGAGTACTGATTGTAGAAAACGGAGGATGGCTTCGAGGAAAGAAAGCTTGGAATTGTTCAGGAGATTAGAGGAATCACAAAGGATCAAACTTCCCCTTATCCCACCCACGACCTTGAAGTCACACTCAACTAGCAAACATCCCCCGATACATAATTGAAGTAGAGCGTTGAAGCGGAGCTCGGAGCAAGAGCGCGGAGCAATAGGGACATTCCACGCGAACTCGGACACTTTTTGGAGTAACATTTCGGAAGTGGCTCAAATTTGAATATGTTGTAGTCTTTAGGGATGCATAAACATGTGTAGAAGGATTTTTGAAAATTTTGAAAAATATAGATTTTACAGCTGTTTGAAGGTAAGTGCTAACTTTTTTTCAATAAATTATAACTATGGAAGTAGTAAACGGATGGAGATGAGCTTTACGGGGATTTGTAGAGAAGACATTGAAGTTTTAAGGAAAATTTATTTCAATTTTTAAAAAAAAAAATTTGAACCATTTCTGTGCAATTATTATAAACAAATGCATTTTTTTAACATGGGGCGCGATTTTAAAAATCTGAAAAAAAAATCAGAATATAGCCCTATCCTTCCCCTTCATGGTCTAATTGTCAAAAATATGGACATTTTAAAATTGGCCCTGTAAAAATTGCCGAAAGTTGACGCTGCGTCAAATCACACCGGCTCAACTGCCTGAGCCGTGCGGTACTCGCAGCGGCCAAGCGGATTTATCTGCTATTCTTATACAATGTTCTCGAATATGGTAAGTATTTGCAAAAAACTGAAGAAAGACAACTTTTACTGTTTTTTATACACAACATAATACGGTAACTCAATTTTTGGTGTTCGCAATATTTTCCGCGAAACGAAGGTGACCCTCAGTTTTTTAAATGGAATGCTATATATTTGATTATCCAATATGAAATCGACTGTCAAGACAAATTCAACCATATGGTATACTATGACCTTCAAGACTACACATGGTTAGGAATTAAATAAATATATCGAACTATCTATCTAGTAGATTGAATTTCATATCTCATGAATTCCATTTCTAACCATGTGTAGTCTTGAAGGTCATAGTATACCATATGATTGAATTTGTCTTGACAGTCGCTTTCATATTGGATAATCAAATATATAGCATTCCATTTAAAAAACTGAGGGTCACCTTCGTTTCGCGGAAAATATTGCGGATTATATTTTTTATAAATACTAATTCTCAATTTTTCATCATTGGAAAAATATTATATCTTAGGGCCGCGCAGCTCAGTGTTAATGAGGCATAGTACTCTTTTTCCCCAAAAATGAAGCATTCTTTATGAATTTTTTCTATATGAACATGAAAAGCTAGAAAGATGGGGTTTATTGCAAATGAAAGATCACTGCTTGAAAGTATTAAAAGAATTTTTATTTAAAACAAAGCAGCTGGAGCAAGTATTTCCATGAGGAAGCGGGGCAGGAGCGGAGCAAATAAGAAATTGCTCTGCTCCAATCCCCTGAACTGTAGAGCTCCAAAGACACCCTGACTACCAAACATCAGTACACCATAGCCATTCAAAGGAACAAAAATCCCCTCATCCCACCCATGACCTCAAACTCACACTAAACCGCCAAGCTACAGAAACCCAAGGACATCCCTACTGCCGAACATCAGGACGCCACAGGCGATCCCAAAGGATCAAACCTCCCTTACCCCACCTCTCAGGTGTACCAAGCTACATCCCCCAATACTCAACTGGAGAACGTCAAAGACATTCCTACTACCGATCACCAGGTCATTATAAGCATCCCAAAGGAACAATCTCCCTCTTATCCCACCTAGACCTAAAAATAATACTTAACTACCAACCATTCCTCAATAGACACCTCAGCAGAACCCCAAAGACCCACCCCGCGAATCCCCCCCAGCCATCAAACATCATCGCGCGATAGTCATCCCAAAGGATCAAACCTCCCTTACCCCACCTCTCAGGTGTACCAAGCTACATCCCCCAATGCTCAACTGGAGAACGTCAAAGACATTCCTACTACCGATCACCAGGTCATTATAAGCATCCCAAAGGAACAATCTTCCCTTTATCCCACCTAGACCTAAAAATAATACTTAACTACCAACCATTCCTCAATAGACACCTCAGCAGAACCCCAAAGACCCACCCCGCGAATCCCCCCCAGCCATCAAACATCATCGCGCGATAGTCATCCCAAAGGGCCAACCGCGCCGCGGTTACCAAACATCACAACTCCATCCACTCACCTGCGATCCCACCGACGAGCGGGTCCTGCTTCTCGATCTTAGGCTGCCGGTACTCATCCTGCGGGAGCCTCTTCCGCTGCATGAGGCCGCAGTCCGGCTGCTGGTGCTGTAGCTGCGTCTGGATGTGCGCGGCTGCGGCCGCGGCCGCGGCTGCCGCCGCCGCCGGAATCGCCAGTCCAGCTGGGCTCGCTACGTGGGCCGGGTGCGGGGGCGGGCTGCCAGCTGGCGTGGTCGCGCTCGCCGCGCCGGGGAGGACGGGGGCGGTGTTGCAGCTGCCCGCATTGTACTGCAGTTGCAGACCCAGCTCGCGCGCCTCGCTCTCCTCCTGGGCCTGCTGCCTCCGTAACGCGACCTGCGAACGAGTTCCTCTTCTTAGCTGGAATCGCGGGGATCTGGCTGAAGAATCACATACAGTGCTGGCCCGAAAAGCGCTCGCGTCTGCTGTCCGGAAAAGTGCTCATCGCTATCCCCGCTGCTTTTTCTCGTGGCCACCGCGCCGATAGAGAGAGCTAGCAGAGCATTTTCTTAGCCCTCTCAATTGCCGCGGTGGAGGATGAAGGCAAGCCGAAGGGACTACTTACTACTCCGGCCTGGAAATTAGTCATGGACGCTCCCGACGCTCGAGCACTTTTCGGGACAAAACTGTATAGCGGGCGGAATCTAGCGGGGCAACTTGGGCCACCCTCGAGCGGCGCGTATAGGGTACCATAGATGCTACCACCCTCCAAATGTGTCCTTTCGATGATCAGAGGGGCAGGCAGACACGAAAGTGCCTGTCTAACTAGACATGGTGGTATTGAATAGGTAGAATAATCAATAAAGGACACGAGGAACTTAATCAGGTGGAAGTGTAGCATTCAGGTTGAAGCGAAAGTGTGCGTACTGTAGTGGGAAGAGTAAATAAGGGAAAAGGGAAGCTAGAGACTACACTTGGGGGTCTAGAGTCTGGACATTATAGTGTGCTACTGTTTTTAGTCTATACTGCTTTTACGAAGTCACTGTATTTTATTTTCTATGCACTGTGTATGAAATGTAGAAGTATAGTGGGTGGAGTATATGAGGAACTTGGACCACCTCCGTGTTTTTTCATTCTCATTACAGGGAACAAGAGATCCAAATGCCTCTTCACCTTGGGGTTGCTAAATTTTTTATGGAGTCTGTCCGTGTCCTCACCTCATATTATCTTTACAACTTCCCTGTGCTTCTTCTATCCACTGTTAAAAGCTGGATATAATGGTACATAGTACCTTTAAAAGGTGTAGTGGTATTGTAAATTCAATAGGGTGAAGTGTAATATCTTTTAACGAGTGACGAAAATACATTTAGCAACTTGGGTCTCAGATTAGGCACTACACTTTTCAAGGTGCTCAGAATATTGCAGTACTAATGGTGAAATAAATATAGTAAAGTCGTAAAAGCAGCAGAAGAGCATCACCAGGCCAAAGAAACATTCAGAATAATTTTTGAAAGCTATCATAGTAAAGATTTTGATACCCCAAGTTGGAATGGCTTTTCAGGTTTATGGAACTTTATAGCGAGTAGCAAAAGACACGTTTAGTGATCTGTACGAGGGGTGGCCCACCTCGAGCGGGTCTCAAGTCCGTCACTATATCTCTGCAAGGCACTACAATCCTTATTCTGGTGGACATAATCTCTGAACGACGTTCTACCATGAGATTCTGTTCACGTGGTCCCTATCAAACTATATCTTTTCCTAATTACTCGATCACTTGGTAAACGAAATGTGTATAGACGATTCAAGAGACTACCCCTCGTTCCTTTTCTGATAGCACTGTTGCGCGATTTAGGGAACCTAAATTAGGACTCTAATGGTGTGGATAAGAAGTCTCCAATTTGCCAGATTTTAATTTTGAATATGTTAAAGCTTTCATGTTCTTCGTGACAAAATTTTTCTCCAAAATTTTTCACAAGATTTACAAAAAAAAATAGTGTAAATCTGAGTTTTAATCCCGGATATGAAGGATGATATGAAACGTAAGTATTAGAAGAGGATTAATTTGAATTAATTTGACTGATCAAACCTTCAGAAATTGCACCACCATATTTTTGCTTATACTTGGCAAAGATTTTGCTCGAATATGTATATAAAAGGGATTATTAGCTTGAGGATGTATACTGCTAAGGGTCCAATGGCAATAGAGACAATATAATAGGCGACGATCATCGACCACGCGATCACTGAAGGGTTAAACAAGATCTGATCTCGAACGAGGGGGTCTACACGGATTTTGTGACGTATCGCTGGAAGATATCTCCGGCGATACGATACGGGGGGCAATCACGAAGGCGCCGCTATAAGTGTACGATATCGAGATGATCCAATAAGGGGGTTCGAGGTGTAGTGTTACGATACAGAGGATCAAAGCCCCCGAAACTCCATCCAGAATCTGGTGAAGCAGTGAAACCAAAAGTGAAACATAAAACACTCGAACAACAAGAAAATCTAATTCTATTAAACGCTGATGGATTTTTCATAAAACGTTTCCTATTCCAGTGAAGCCAGAAGCCTCGAATTAGAAAATACAATTTTGATTCCTATTCCTACCGTAGATAATAATTACCTCCATTTGAATAATAAAATAGATTTCTACTAAATTTCGATCATTATTATTATTCACTATTTAAACCTCTTAGAAACCAAACTCGTCAACTTCATAAAATAAAAAGTCGAAATGTTGAAAAGTTAAGCACTATTTAATTGCAACTGCTAGTCGTAAAATGAGAAGAGAAAGAAATTGATAAGTTAAGCACTTATTAACTAATTCAGCACTGAAATAATTCAGTACTGAACAGTTTATTCATCAAATTTGCTAAAAGCAGAATTGATTGGTTCGACTCCCGAGGCTCATTTATTTCCAATTCAAGTCCCATCTAAAGTTGCATTTTTGTACTCGACCCGCTAAATGATAAACAACGAAATTGGAGTGTTGCTCGCGACGGTAACGGGTGTCCCGTGACCACGCGGCTGTGTAAGCGGATTTCGTACGCCTCTCGAGTCGAAAAACGTTAGAAACAATGAGAGGAGAAAGTCACATGTTTCAAGAGACCCTTTAGCTGATTCTAATTGAATCAGTTCACACTTCCTTGATTCATTTCACGAAGCCACGAGAAAGGAAACGGCGCCCTTAACGCGCGTCGCTGCGGAATGCTTTTTATCGCGTTCGCCACAGGCACTCTACTGTTTTTCATTGGATCAAAACGTTTTACTGAGACTTGACCAATGTTACTTCGTCCTTTGCACGGTACACTGCACTTATTGCCTTATGCTCGGCTGGGTTTATCCTCAATTAAAGGTAAACTACGTTTCGTCGCAATAAAATTGCCATTGGATGGAAGTGAGCGTGCCAAAGATTTTCGATGTTCAAAAAGTAAGGCGAAGAGTGAGTGTTGATAAACGAATGGAGTGTATTTTTCACAATTACTATTTTCTTAATTCATTTTAGCGATTGTTAATGACTTCTCCAGTAACGAATTGTTTAAGCAGGTTCAATACCATTTTTGATACATGCTCGAGAACAGTAATCAAGTCAACAGTATAAATACTTATGACTAATAAGGAAATTAGTTTCTCTCTTTCCCTCTATGCAATTAAATACAAGCATAAAATAATAACTGAGTTTGCAATCATTCCTAAATTTATACTTGCTTAATTTAAGTTCCATTAACTGAACCAGTTCAATTACGCGAAGGGGTTATTCAGTTAACGCTAGGTAAGTACCAAACCTGAGCACCAAAACATTTCATCACTGTTACCTCTAATACAATTTCAAATTTAACCTAAAATTCTCCATAAAACAATTTTTCGTCTGATAACTCTTAGCAAATTAATAAACGTAACTCGTAGCGCAGGCATATACCATTTTAACCTCAAACTTAATACTCTACGTCCCAACGCGTCGACTCATAACCTCATTTACAAAATAACCCCAAAAGAAACCACCAAAATATCACTCCCAAGCAAATTACCCATCGATTTAAGTTTAATCAACTCGCAATTCTTTGATCCCAACTTACAATAAACCAAGCCACGATTAACCGATTTCACGCATACAGCGACTCAGGTCTGATAAATACCTCCCAAGCTCGCCCCCCTGCTAATCGAACATGTCGATAAATTAGCGCTAAAACATCTGCTTGAATTCAGCGACACTTTACCTGGGCAGCCATGACACGTTGCCTCTCGGCGATCAGCGTACATTTGGCACACACGCAGTCCCGCCAGCGACAGTAACGCTTGTGGCCCTTCAACGCTGATACAACCCCGTGGTTGCGGCATCTCGCGCACTTCGGTGTCCTTTGGTATCTCTCGGCACTGGCACGAAGGAAGAACGCGGCTGGTAGCACGTGATGTTGCTGCTGTTGCTGCTGGTGTTGCATCAGTTGGCCGACGTCGACACCAAGCCCGACACCCCGCGGCAGCGACATCGTGTCTGGCGCGAACGTAAATGCAACCGAGCGTGAATTACCACCACTGAACGATAAACAGCGATTGAGGCGACCCAGCGATCACGTTCTAACGCACGGTGGCATACCGATGGTCGAGGGCACAGAGAGCCAGGTTTCCAGACACCGCCGATCCACGGTGCGCAATCGGTTACGGCCGAGCGTAAAGCCGGGTGCACACTGTCGCGCGACGTGTCGCTCTCATTCTAAAGAACGCGCGCTGGACGATCACTACCGAAGGTGACTCTCTTAACCGCGGATACGCGTCGGCGTAGCGATCTTCTTCCCTTTTTCCCTCGGTCCGTGCCCGTGCCCCACGGGGTTCCCCGTCCGTTGGTTCGCTGAAGGTGGTCCGCGTAGCTGCGGTCCTCGGATCGTTAAGGTGGTATCGCGCGGGTTCGTCGGCGGTCGGACAGGCGGTGGTCACAACCGAGCTCTTCTTCAACCGAAGAAATCACATTTAACGCCGTTCCGGTATGAAACTCTCGAAAACCGGCACGTACAGGGGGACGGAGCGAGAGGGTGGGACGAGCGGCGGCGATCGGACAAGGACCGGCGCCGAGAGGCGGTGGCGACTAGCGGCGGCGTGGAGAGAAAGCTCCGAACAGGCGCGCGCACGCGCCCACACTTTTCGCGAGTGGTACGGCGGGCAGAGAAGAGCGGCGGGCCACCACCGCTCGTACGGGTGTCGGGGTACGAAATGCGGGATCGCCCCGACTCCTATCGCCACCACTCTCTCTCGCTCTCCGGCATTGTCAACAATTGCAGCATCCCGGGGAGAGTCGATTCAGGTAGCGCCGGAGAGACAGAGAAGCGCGGCGGCGGCGGCGGTGTGTCGCGGCAGCAAAGAGGGAGCCGGACGGCGGGGAAGGGGCGTCGGGGAGGGGAACCGCTGGCGCGCGCGGTTGGCGGGGTGGGGAGTGCCGCGGCGGCTGAGAGAGAGAGGGGGGGGGGGGGAGAGAGAGTCAGAATGTCGCGAGGCAGGCCAGGGTGGCGAGGGCAGAGAAAAGAGACAGAGAGGAACGGAAAGTGTAGAGGAAAAACCGTGAAAGAAGGTGGAAACGGGAACCGGGAGAGAGACCGCGGGGCGAGGGAGAGGAGGAACGCGGAAAGAAACGGTCGTAGGGCGATTCGAGGCGCGCGAGAAGGATAGCCTGACATGCGGAGAGAGGGTGGCCTGTGCGCGGAGCGCGGAGGAGAGGAGGGGGATGGAATTCGAGCGGGGTGGGATAGGGCAGAAACTAACAGCCCCTCCACAGTTGCGCGAAATAAAACACTGTGCCACAGTGTTCCACCCCGGGGCTTCGGCCAAACGCAAAGCCGCGCTTAGGCGCGGCCACGCCCGCGCAGCCAGCCGATTGGCCGGGCGCGCTGTTCCACCAAGATGTTAAGAGTTTATATCTGGCTGGGGTGAAAGGGGGACATACCTAACCGCGTACCCACCTACCTACTCACCCTCGATAAACTATGCGTACAGACGCCGCGCGTATCAGCCCGGTGTGTATTCTCTCTGTCGTCGCCCCGGTCGGAGGCAAAACGGGCAACACACATTACTCTTTTATTTAAAAAAACCCGTTCCACCGCGGGCCACAATGCCGGGAGCCGATGCTCAGACGTTTCACTCTACGCTCCGCCTTTTGTTTCGCCCGGGTACTGTTTTTTTAAAACCATGCACGCCTCCCTCGTCCCCCTCCTCCCCCCGCCCCCTTCGGGGAAGGAACGTGTCCCTTCTTTCCTTTCCTTCGCTCCTTCCTCCTCCTTCTCCCCGTCGCCTCTCTCTCCTCGCGGTCCGAATCGCCTCTCGCCCCGTCTCTCTTCCCTTCCCATTTTTTCTGTCGCTCCCGCTCGCTCCCTCTCTCTCTCTCTCTCTCTCTCTCTCTCTTTCTCTGTTCTCTTTTACCATCCATCGGTGCTCGCTCCTCTGTAAACCACACGGGCACACCGTCATAGGCGACGAGCCTTTCTTGAATCATATTCTACAATGAGGTCTCAATGGGGGGAAGCCCTATTGTCGTTCACCAATGGCCACCGATTTTATAGTGATCTAATGTACAGATGTTATTTACCCGGCAATGAGAATGGAATAAAAGCATTCTATGTGTTAAGCATTCTATGATTTCGATCCTGCGTGTATATCTTTCTCCTCTGCTTGCCTACCTACTCCTGCCTGTCTGCGCGTCGCGCACAATGCGGACGGGAGCGTGAGGCCTGGGCAAGCAACGGTACTATTACTTTTGACTTAGCCATGCGGACGAATGTAACTATATCTCGCCGGTACTTCCAGGGCATTTGCATTTAAATATGATAATTCCTGCTATTCTTCGCTGCATTACGTTACGTAATCCGACACCCGGGGATGGTAGCTATTAGATAGGTATCCTCTGTGCTCCTTGAGCAACCTGGATTTCACTTCCTGCTCTTCGCTGTAATCTTTTATAGGGTAAAGGACCCAATTACTGGCAGCCAACCCAATTATTGCCACTTTAAGCTATTTTACTTAAACGCTTATTTATTCGTTATTTTAAGTAAAATAGCTTAAGGTGACAGTAATTGGGTCCTTTACCCTATTCCTTAATACAATTTTAGCTTTCTTGGGAGACCAACTCTGTGAAGCAGCACGAGGTATTTGAAGTTTTTTGTATTTTGAAGTTTTGCACAGTTAATTTTTAAAAATAAATCGTGTTAGCCGTTCGCTGCGGAACGAAATGGGTCGATTGGGCTTTCCACTGCGATTGCATGTTTCGATGCGCTCGTCGATTATTCGTAAAAATGCGATGACGATTTGAGCAACATCGGAGGTATGCGCGGAACAGGTATCCGCGGATATCCGGTGTGCACGGACCACTTTTTACTCTGGCACATCGGCCACTCAAAAGCGAGCGTACGCGCCGATGGATAAATCAATAAACCAATAGCTATGGCAATACACACCTGCTTTCAAAGTATCAGGCCACCCCTCTGCAGCCCCGTTTACGTGCTTCGCGAGATTATAATCTAACCAGGATTTTATACCCGTCGCGAATTTTCTATTAAACTCCACCCCTCCTTTCTGTCTAATACTAAAACCTATTTATTAAAAATACCTTGCACATTTATGCCACAAGCAAATATTAAAAATAGCTCCCTCTACAACTGCGCAGCATTTACTGTACTATTATCGTAGCAACTTGAAATAGTTGAGCAATTTTCTCTCTGGAAAAATTCGATAAATTCTTGCTACCTTCTAGCACCGTGCTGCTTCGAATAATGTTTAAATTCCAGCCGTATATTTTCCACATTCCCACATGCTTTCCTGCACAATGCAGAATCCAACCGCTGAAACGTGCTTCCAACGGATACGCAAACAGCTCTACGCAATTGAGTAGACGAAAGATACAATGTGAAGTTCCTCGAAGAAAAGGAAAGTTTGTTCAACGGCTCTCCCACGATTCTTAACCCAATGACCTTCAGGCGCTTCGAAAAGTGTCCGATTTATCTGCCGCGGAGCAGGTACCGCGTGTAACAACGTCGTTCTGTACACAAGGGATCTCCCCCTCGGATGTTTACTTGCCGCCGGGCGTAGATCGAGATTAAGATCGCCTCTGTGTCCTGTTACAATGTTTGACAACATTGCGCCCGGCTCGGCAACGCCGCGGACACACCAGCCGATCGAATCGGCGCTGATCGGATAAGCGAGATTAGCCCGCAGGTCGCCTACGCCAAGGGGCGACGCTGGGCAGGTACAAAGCGGTCGTGCACGATGATCCGCGATATCCGCGTGGGCGAAAGGCTGCGTGCGACCTGTTTGTCGGTCAACTGCAAACACGGGGACAACGGCGCGTCGAAAGGAAATCGTGATGCGAGAGTTACGTGGAGCCTTGCTACGGTTACGTCGGTGCTACAGTGTTCACCCTGTGCCTCCGAGGTATTTGGTACTGTGGTAGGAAATTAGCTTGGATGGAAGGTAGGGTTTAAATTGAACAAGGTGGTTTGGAATTTTAATATACAATAAAGTAGAAAGCTTCTACAGTGGCTCACAGCCATAATCGTACACTGTTTAAAATCGCATAACATTTTTAAAATTGGTCCAAACGGGTCCGAAATTATTATTCTGCAATCATTGAATTTTTGTAGCTCAGAGCAACGTTGACCGATTTTGATGGGATTTTCAGCATTTGTACGACTTACTGAAATCTGCAAACAGGTTTTTTGAAATTTCGTTACAGGCTCAGAGAAAAAAGTTTAGATAACGACTTTTACTATTTCTTTTTTGCTATCCCGATCAATTGCAATTTTTCAAAATGACATAACATATCACTTAGTGAACTGATCTTTTTAGCTTCTCAAAAAGACTCAAGTCGTTTGGACCAATTTTAAAAATGTTATGTGATTTTAAAGAGTGTACGATTGTTGGTGAGAGTCACTGTATAGGTATGTTTGTGTGTTTGTCTGGTGATTAAAAACTTTCGTACGGTAAACTCTAAGATCACGGAATGTACCCCAAATCATTATGCGTGACTAATTCAGGTGAATGTGACTATTTAAAAAAAATAAAATCAAAATTTGAATCAGAATCTAAATTTCGGACGAAGCTGAGTAGTAAATCTAGTCCTTCCTAAGAAAAATTGGGCTGAGTTATGTATGCAGAAAGGTACCACCCCTCAAAATGACAAAAGGTTATTTAAATATAGGACGGATCTCATAATTTTGTGATTTTCATTTTGCAAAAAAATAGATACCAAGCCTTAGAAAAACTGTTGCGTTATACAATCATTAAAATTACCAAGCCATACCTACTTCGATTTTAGAGGTACAAACTAAAGCTGCATGAAATTTAAAATAATATTAATTATACTACTCGCTATTGCAAAAGAATAACAGGGAATGAAATATACCCAATTAATATAAAGCTACTTTTCTTTATCTCCAAACTGAATTTACTCAATTTCAGATCATTGAAGGTTGGTAGCGTTCTGCGTAACTTGGTCCAATTGGGATTCCTCTTACTTTGTCCCATTTGCATTGGGTTTCCTTGATCCCACTATTAACTTGAAGAATCTTCTACTTATTATTACGGGAATATGCCACTTTTCAATATTTTCTTATTTACTTTTATATAGTTGTATCTTTTTCCCTGTATTTACTTACCTATGCTTCTGAGATATCACGTTTCAAAATTAACTGTGGCATAGGTATTAGGTACACCCCGTGGTTAGGCGAGTAACCCAACACACATCTCCCCATAACATCCATTATTACTCACAAGGAAGCTCCGAAAACTCGAAAATTCAAAAAAATCTAAAACTCTGCAAAAATGTAGCTCAAGTGACGCTAATAACGCAACTATTTTTCGATCCGGCAATAAAACTATCCCAAGGGTGAAAACTCCTCCTCAAGGAATTTGCGAATTTTCATATTATCATGAATATCTGCGAAACCATAAAAGATATAAAAAAAAAACTTCAATTCCAAATTGTATGGCTTCCAACACCCTACAATATATCGATAAAGAATTATCAAACAAAAGGGGTAGTGGAGATAAATTTTGAAAAAATAATGTTTTTCGCAAAATCTTTATCGCAGCTTTATAGGACATAAGAAACCACACAGCTTTGAATGTAACATATTTTTGATATCTTCTACAGTTTCGTAAATATTCACGATAATCTAAAAAGAAGCAACATTTCTTCAAAATTCCAAATTTTTTAAAATTTTCAACACCCCTTGTCAGTCCTACAAATTCAAAGCCGTTAAAACCCCAGCTCCCTCAGAAGAAAGCCCGTAGAATCGCAAAGAACCACGGACTCAACCCAGTGTCCCATCGTTCTCGCGACGCGTTCGGCGACAAGGGTACGTCGGAATCGCCCCGTCGCAGCGGCATATATCGTGGACGGATCCATACCCAGGTGCCATTCACCGCGGCACCGTCGCCGCATGGGAAGGCCGCGGGTTCTCGCCGCGATCTACTGCGCCGGGTGAAATACCGTATGACTTTTTGACGTGCTTTTAACAGATTGAATTGAAAATGGCTTCCCGGCTCCCGATATATCCGCGGGGCCACATCCACACCCTGGGAACGACCCGTACGAACGGATGGACGTGGTAGACGAGATATATAATCTTCCCCCCCCTGCCCCGCGCCCTCCCTCTCACTTTCACACCTCGCCGCAACTTTTTCTCTCTCTATCTCGGACCCACCCCCCGTCCTATACCGCACCGTCCGCGAAACGGTCGCCGATTTTCCTCTCCTCGCCCACACACCACCCTTGCCAGCGACCCGCCGCTATTTCTCTCCCTTCAATTTTTGCACATTCGCTGACGCGGCACATCGCAAGCTGCGCCGGCGGAAACCAGCGACGACGCCGTAGCCGGGCCGTTACGGTCACTCGAATTCGCGGCGCCGAGGGGCGGAGAGCGGGGAGGGGTCGCGTAAAAATAATGTCCTCCGGCTCATTTTTTAAAAGCCCACGGTCGCCGGGAGGGTGGGCGCGGGGCGGGAGGGCCAGGGCTGCGAGCGAGCCGAGGTGGAAAAAAAAAAGGACCGTGACGGACGGTGGATATAGGTACCGCGTCGATATTACGGGAGGGGCGGGTGGGTGGGCAATAGCACGGGCCGACCGACGCCGGATGAAACGGTCAAAAGCTAAAAAGCACTCTCCGCCGAAACGGGCTATATATTATCTGCAACCCTTCAAACACAGAACGGGCCAGGAGATCCATACATAACCCATATGCGTACGCTTCCTCTGCGGGTACGCTCAGAGGAGCCGGCCGCCCCGGCTGCGTGCACGTCCGTCTCTGTATTTTCCAACGGTCACGCTGACCACGCTGCCGGCCGGAAGGAGACCCGGCTGCCTTTGCCGCGGTGGTATGCAAAGCGGCAGAGGAGCACGCTGACTGGGGATCGACGGGGGGACGTGTCGGTGGTGGAGACTCTTGCTGATCGATGAAGGGTTGGTCGGGTCTGAGACGCTTGCAAATGGGGCAACAGTTGGCAATCTTGTGGCGTGTGTGAATGAGGGGAATAGCCGTCGATGACAGTGGGCTGGCCGGGGTGTCGGCTTGCCCGGTGGCAAGTGGGCCCCTGATGAAGACCCCCATAAAGAGCAGAGAATATGTTGAAAATGTTATTGACGTTTTAGTAGCTTGAAAATATAATAGGAGTTTTAATATTGTTACTGTATGCAGAGGCGGATTAAAGTCGGTTGGGGCCCTAGGCGCAAAAGAAAATATTGGGCCCCTTACAAAAAAGGGAAAGACAGGAAGAATAAAATCACATGAAATCAAATTTGGTGTCATTAAAAAAAAGTGGAAAGTTGGTTTTTGTGGGCCCCTCCGAAGTCGGGGCCCTAGGCGCGCGCCTAGTGCGCCTTATGGTAAATCCGCCTCTGACTGTATGCAAGTAAACTCTGCGTTGTATTACTACAATGGGGATTTGTCTCCAAGGAACTAATATTTTTAGACCCACTCCGCCAGTGGCTATCGAAGAATTTTCAACACCGAAGCACAAATGTCCGCAGATATTTTTTTACAGAGGAGCAACGGTGAGGAGCAGGAATGGTAAAGGAAACCCTTTGGATCTATTTTGTAGCGCCAATTTAATTGAAAATTTTAAAATATTGAGGCGAAAGTGGCAGCCAGAGGGCCCCGGAGCTCAGGGGCCCCTGAAAAATTAAAAAATTAAAGAAAATTAGGGTTGTAAAAGCTAGAAAAGAATTGGAAATGGGCCCTCCAACTGTGACGGAAAGAAAATACCGAATAGGTACACCAAAATTTAGATCTTAAAATAGGGCCCTTTTCTCGTGGAATGCACCCCACGTTAAATTTTATTTGTTTAATTGTTTTAATACTTATTCACTTCGCGTGTTAGCGCGATATTTTTGATTTTGTTTAATTTAGAATAATTTAGGGGCCCCATATGGAGCTCGCCTCAGGGCCCGCGAAAACTATAACACGACACTGTAGTATAAACTTAATATATGTAGAGCAGTTTTTAAAAATATGTGTTTTCTTCTCAAGCCAGGGGAGAGCAGCTGGCCCCCTTGCACCCCCTCCCCTGCGGACGCCCATGCGTCGAAGCATTAAATTGTTGTTATGGTCTGTGTGAAGTCTGAAAAAGCGTCGATGATGATTGCGCTCCTCATGGATCCCTGATATCTACTCTTGATTACCGAGACGTTGAATTCCAGTTGCTCCGGTTACTTGTATTTCTTTAAAAATCCCAACTGGTCGTTTCTAAAGAAGGAATAGCCTGCTTTGCAGACATTCCTACCCAACAAACTCAGATCCACCTCGTGACCAATTATACATATACAAGACTTCATTGCATTTTGCCAGAGCTATCTTTGTGTTCCAGTGTTCTTCAATTTTTATTCAATTAATGACGTCACAGTAAACATCATATTTTGTTACTAATGTATACCTATAGGTATAAGTATAGTTCATCTTCCCAGAAGAGTAATGGAGCCATCCTGGCGCAGCCACGTGCAGGGCACATCGAGCCGTATTATATAACAGTAAACTTGAAGAGGGTGAAATGGGCGTGGCTACCAGCCCTAGGTGAGACAGTGTCGACCAATGCGGCAGCGTTGCCCGATGTGGCAACTGTTGCAAACGCAAGCGCCGTCAGGGCTGCTGCTGCGAGCTGGCGATAGGTTGACGTGCACGGGTGTTTAATGTATGGGCGCAGACTCGAAGATCAGGAACAGTGTTTAAAAGGCTACGCCTGCCCCCAGCTCGCCCTCAGATTGGTTACAAAATTACCCCATTCCCTGCTCGGCTTCCCTGCACCTGGCCCCGGCAATCTTCCTTTAGGTGGTCGCTGTGTAACCAGGAAAGGGAATCACAAAACCGCGTGCATCTTGCCTGATACAGAGCACAAGATCAATAGAGTGGCCCACTTGACGTAGGTTTTACTCGGCTCGTTTTATTCTTCCTATGCTTTTCTTATGTAGTTTGACAATTTGGCTCACACTCCACTTCGGCTTGCCTCGCCTCGGCGTGACTCTGAGCAGCGGATTCTTCCTCGAGAATATTTTGAGGAAGAGAGGCGAGGCGAGCCGAGCCGAGGCGCAGTGTGAGTGGATGCAATGCCACCGCACAGGAAGAGATTCTCTGAGCAACGGATCAAACACATGAACATGAGGCAAGCTCAGATAACTTCAGGTACGGCAGAAAACCCGAGGCAACGCGAGCCTAGATGTGAGTGCGAAGGGAAGTTGCGCCGAGGCAAGGCGAGGTGAGACAAAGCATAGTGACAGCCTACTTACCTTAACAGCAATTTTCATTCTCGAGTAAAGGTAGGCTCACACTACGCCTCGGCTGGCCTCACCTCGCCTCACCGCGACTCCGAGTTGAGGATTCTTCCTCGAGAATATTTTGAGGAAGTAGAGGCGAGCCTAGGCGAGGCGTAGTGAGACCTACCTAAATTCTTTCGATAAACTGAATACCTAAATACAACCAGTTCGATCTCATCATCCGTCACAGATGCTCTTGCTAGTTACAATTTCACATCCCATCACAACCAGAGATGGGCAAAAAATTATTTTAAATAAAAATTTCGTACACAAATTTTTATTTTAAATAATGTTTTGCCCATCTCTGATCACAGTCCCCTTCTGTACTACCAGCCACTTCAAGCTCACAGTTCTAAAACGTCACGAATATTCCAGCATACTTTGTTTTTATTGAACTCGTGCAGCTCCTCGTGTTTAAGAAGCCATTAACAACGCTTACTTCCTTAAATAGTGTAGAGCGTTATAAAAAATTATTGTGATACAAGCGTAGGTTCAATCATACATGGTCGGGGTAAGTATCTCGCCGCCCGTGTCGTCGCTTTCCAACTTCCATTGCTCGTAGTCGAACGTTACTGGCAGCGCGTCGTTGCCATTTTCTTTTAGAACGAACAGCATGGTTTCTATGACTTGTGCGGCGCTACTATAAAAGTATCGGGTGTCCTTGTCCACGCTCGGGTGTTTGTTGTAGGCTTCCTTGATCAATTCACCGTCCGGCGTAAAGAATAGGAGTCGAGGGACGTACTTTCCATCGGGCTCGTACTTCTTCTCGTTTAGAGTGATACGACTTTTGTGGCCCACCTCCACGTTTATCATCACGAACCTGCAACGTGTCACTCGTGCCAATATATCACTTTACATCGTCGAGTTAACACTTCGAGGGGTGTCGGCGTGTTTTCACGCCGAGGGATTTGTAACCTGTGCACGCTTTTGGGATATTTTTTTGTGTATATATATATGTACATATTGTGCAAAGCACCGAAAGTATTATAAGTTTCACCGAATGCTTGCTTGGGGCGAGTCAAGTAAAAGTTTCTTAATAAAAACGGTCGGTAAAAAAGGCCTGACTGACGCAAAGAAGCATTTCTCGAAACCTTCTGCCACTCAAAGTATTAATGACTTAATCCTAAATATGTAGTTGTTAGTTCAGTGATTGCATTAGAAGCAATAGAAGTGTAATGGACATAAGTGATCATTAATAATTGCAAAAAGTCGTGGTTAGTCGTAAACAATGAAGAATTTTGTTAAGTATTATAGACAATTGCGAGTAATCTTGTATTATTTTAATTGGCACTGTGGTTATGAATCGTGTACAACATTTACAGCGAACGCAGGAAGTCATCTCAGCGACCTCTAATAACGAAAAACTTAATTTCGCGAGTTTCCGTAAGTTACCGGCCAAGCTTCCCCGTTGGATAATGCTTACCGATCGCTGAGGTCCATCAGCCGCATAGACTTGGCGAATTTCGCTTTTAGTGTGTGACAAGCGGGACATGTGAATTTGTGGATAAACAGGCATATTGGTTTCTGGGCGCACTTAGCCTCCACGAAGCCCTTCTTAAAACTCCTCCACTTATACAACCGATAGAAGTTACATTCCGAACCCGAGTCTCCTGTATTAGATAGAGTATTTGCAACCACGTGATTCGCTAGATTAACGAGATTTAAGGTACTGAGATATTTGACGCATTGCATCATTATGTCGAAGTAGCCGGAATGAATTTTTTTTTATCCCCACGGTCGGAACATGGTCGCGTGGTGCTGACAAAAGAGTCGATCGTAATCGTTCTCGATCGCGAGTTCTCGAAGTGTCGGTAAGTACACTTATTTAAAAAATATCTTCAATTTATACGAAATCAGTAGTCTACGCTAAAAAATCGTTTAATTGTAAATAAAGTAGAAGTTCAAATGAAAAAAATTAATATAAAACTATTTGTGAAGGATTTTTAACTTAAAAAAATTCGAACACCAAATAAAACAAAGAATAGGTAAAAATTTAAAAAAAAAACAGGATAAAATCATGATGTAAAAAATGCAACACGCAGGTAACCGTGTTATAAAATAGGGCGTGGTTATCGAAAGGTTCACTCGGGGGGTCCATTTTGACCCATAGTACAATTTCATTCGTATAATTTGTAGAACAAGCTTTTATATTTTATTTCAATCATAGATTCTAAAATCAGAGATACTACTAGCCTATGCTACTATATAGATAATGACTAACATAATTAGATTCGAGATGGGTCAAAATGGACCCAGCATCCGCCTTATGAGAATTAAATTCGAACGACCCACTAATTTTTGTATTTCTATTTTATTTCAATACAATTTTTTATAGTTTAAATAGTTTTGTATTTTCGCCTGAGATAACCTCAAAGGATATATAAAATCCCATACCCCATCTATAATACAAGCTCACGTAAATTAATAAATTCTCGCCGACTGAAAAAAAATACAATATATTCATAATCCTGGCAACATTACCGACCCCGCAAGTATGCTTAAAATTTAGCGCCACGCGGAAAAGGTTGAAATCACAATCCTCGCGTTGACCGTTCCTTCAACTGAATGAAAAATTAAATTTCACACTCTATCTGTGAAACATGACTAATCATCTAATCATCTTCAACTCCTAACAATTATTCTACAAGCCTGCAATCGCACGAGTGCTCGAATCATTCCCGCAATCATGTGACAATGGTGAGGAACAAATTCACGAATAGGTTAAGATTCTTTCCAAGTTAGTACTACATTCTTTTCGAATACCACGAGAAACCAATAAAAGCACCATCCAGAAAAATGAGCAAACTATGGAACTATTTAATATTCCAAGGATGGATGTCATACTTAATGGCCGCCGGTTTGCTTATTTTCACGAGCGGCTTCCTACTTAACCGTGTGTCCAGGCCGGAGCGCTCAGAATGCAAGTACTGCGCAGACACCGGTAGCTGCGACGTCGAGGACCTCTTGCAAGATTTCGAAGCCGGAGCGAACACCTGCCTCGAAAGGAAAGCGCGCGTCGTGTTGCTAATCGTGGACGCCTTGAAATATGAGTTCGCACACTGGTACAGCGACAACAGCTCCGCCTCGTCTTATTATCGCAACAAGCTGCCGGTAATCCACGAGCTGTTGCAGAGTCAACCGAAGAACTCGCGCCTGTACAAGTTCATGGCGGACCCTCCGACAACGACCATGCAACGATTGAACGGTCTTACCACCGGATCTCTGCCCACCTTCATCGACGTCGGCTCCAATTTCGCGTCGGAAAAAATCGACGAAGACAACATCGTCGACCAGAGCGCTTCCAACGGCATCGTCTTCATGGGCGACGATACGTGGACTAATCTGTTCCCTGGAAAATTCAAACGCCAGTTCCCGTCCCCGTCCTTTAACGTCTGGGACCTGGACAGCGTCGACAAAGACGTTAGGTATCGTATTTTCTTCGAGATGAAGAAGAAAGACTGGTCCCTTCTCATAGCGCACGTTCTCGGCATCGATCATTGCGGGCACAAACACGGCACTAATCATCCTGAGATGACCAGGAAATTGAACGATACGAACACTCTTATAAAAGAGATCATCGAGTCTCTGGAGGAAGACACGATTCTGTTCGTCGTCGGTGATCATGGAATGACGGAGACCGGAGATCACGGCGGGGATAGTTTAAACGAAGTCGAAGCAGCTATGTTTGTCTATTCCATAGTTCCTCTCTTGAAATACAATTCAGTTCTTAATACCGTGAGTCAGATCGATCTTGTTCCTACACTGGCGTCGATCCTTGGAACGCCTATACCTTTCTCCAATTTGGGAGCCGTTATACTCGATTCGCTGCCAAGTTCAACTAGAATTGGAAAATCGAAGGACGATCTATTGTACTCGGTGCATTCGATGTGGAAGAATATCATGCAGACCAAGAAGTACATAGATGTATATTCCACGGATAGCTATTTGTTCTCTAAAGACCAGCTGCAGAGTTTAGAGAATATGTACAATCATCTACACGAGCAGATTAAACGTGTAAATACTGTGGAGGAGTTCGAATCGTTTATTAAGAACAGTAAGAACTATTTCAGGCTGCTTAAAGACACTTGCTACGAAGTTTGGGTTCAGTTCGATTCAAGCTTAATGTCGAAGGGCCTACTTTTAATGTCTTGCACTCTGTTCTTCTTTTACTTATTTATCACAGGCATTCCAGAGAAACGTATGTCTAAGATATTTGAATCGTCGTTCTTGCAGTGTTGCATTCTAGTTAACTTAATTACTGCACTAGTAATCTTCTCGTTATTTTTCCTCGATATTCTAGACGAGTTTAAAAACACTACCTTCTTCGCTACTGGTGTAGTGTCTATAGTATTATTAGTAGTATTAATCGCCAGGAACTGGGACGTAATATCCATGAGCTGGTACGACTTTCGCAGGATAAAGAAATTGACCTACGTTACCAGAGTGATACTTCTTCTAACAGTGTGCAGCCTTTTCTCTAACAGTTACATCGTCGAGGAAGATAACGCGCTATCCTTTTTACTCGTCACGCTTATCTGGCTGCTGATGTTCAATTTGAGGAAAGAGAGTCCGCACGAAACTCTGGAGAGAAGAGCGAAGCCGTTTTTAAAAGCACCGGCGAAATCAAACCTGAAGACTGTGTTAATACTTATCGGTGTGATAGCATGCGTCGCTATAAGACTATCCCACTACTTCTGGCGTTGCCGGGAAGAACAGCAACAACGGATTTGCTCTTACTTTATAACCGGCAAGGCTGGGTCTATAACTTCGAACAATTTAGAACGCGTTCTACTTGCCATCACCCTTATCGTACTCGCATTGTATATTACGATAACAAGACTGTGGCTGCAAAACTGTGGGAACCTTTCCGGCTTCTCTCCGAGCGTTCTGGTAGGACAGTATTGCCCGGTCGTGATAGGTGTTTGCATGGGTTGTTACTGGGTCCTCCAGCGATTACCCAAATTCGTGAAAGTGAAGTTTGCCCTGTCCTGGCAAGTGAGTACGTTGCCTAACATGGTGTACGCGTTGAGCTTGTTCGCGATCTTTATTCTTTACTTCCGTCCGCTCAGCATATATCTACTGCCGAAGAAGAAAGAGTCGATTAATGTGTACCACGACGAGAACATAGTACCTCGATTGTTTGAGAAGATAAAGGAATCAATTTACCAGAAAAGGATACACACGGACGAGACGCCGGTTGTTTACGGATTAGGCACCGCGTATAGCGCTACGTTCATTTCGTTGAGCGTGTTCCTTACGCTGTTGTATTCTTTATTATTAGGAGATGTACTGTCGCCTAGTACTTTCCTGATGTTTATATCCTGCGGCTCTGTTCTGGGCTTGTCTGCGATAGAGCGATACAAGAATGCTAATAGTATATGTAAGTACGTCTATGTAGCAGGTATTATGCCAGGAATCCCCCGGGAAGCTATGCTATGCGATGCTATGTTTTAGCTTAGCTTTTGGTGGAAACGGTTCCATAGAGCCGGGAATCCACCGGGAAGCTAAGTTATGCTATGCGATGCTATGCTACGTTTTAAAAAAATTAGCTTCGATACATTCTTATGGAACCACTTTTACCAAAAGCTAAGCTAAAACATCGCATAGCATAGCTTAGCTTTTCGGTGGATTCCCGTCTTAAGAATGTATCGAAGCTAATTTTTTTAAAACGTAGCATAGCTTAGCTTCCCGGTGGATTCCCGGCTATAGATAATTTCAATTACTTCATATGTTAATAATATTATTCTTGAAACAGCTGAGCTTGTGGAAGTATCTACGCCTGCTCTAGTATGTTGGTTCCTGATAGCCGAGTATTTCTTTTATGGAACCGGGCATCAACCAACTTTCCCTACCATTCATTGGGAAGCTGCTTTCGTGGGGACGGGTGGACACTTTTACGGAAATTTACTACCAGCAATTTTAATAGGTATAACTGTATTTACTCTGATATCACAACAACTACTGACGAGTGGTGTTAAACATTCACAGGAATAAATACATTTGGATCGCACATGATATTAGGCGCAACGCTGCCGTTACTGGTGATTGTACCGTTTACTCTGTACCTTGTATTCCCAAAGTTAATTAAAGTGAAATTCCTGGAGGATGATATGAAGCGAGGGGAGCTGCTTCTGTTCGAACAGGATTCTGTATTCCACACTGCGGTTTTCTCAGTTGCGGGGAAATATATTATGCTGCATGGGATCAGAGTAAGTTACTATCGGTTTCATTAGTCCAATTATTACTGTTTTACTATGAAATAATGGATACAAGGTGTGATGGGACTGATTTACGTAAATATACACGTTGCAGACTTTCGGCAGCATGCTTGCCGCAACGATTCACTGTCGACACTTGATGGTTTGGAAGATCTTCGCGCCGAAGTTAATATTCGAGGGCTTGGGGCTGTTAGTAACGTTAAGCAGCGTACTTGCGTCGTTTTACATGGTGTTCAGGATCGATCAACAAATGGAGCATCTTATATCCAGAGTGACGAAAGGCAGATGATAGTGATCGACTGTTAATGGCGTGATGATACAATCACTAGCGAAGTACCAAAGTAACAGATAAATGCGCTGAACCACTCGTTGCTCGTAACTGTTTAGGAAGTTTTTATTAAAGAAAAACAGACATCCAACGTCAACGCTTACCGATACTGCCAATGTTTCTAGAATTTTATATGACTTTATATAAAAGACAGTCAAACGCATTTAGCGCTACAAAATGAACGGAGTTTTTTGGTACACGACGCGCTATATCTTCGTCTCCTCGATGACCAAGCCGTGTTATCAATTCTGGTGCTTCCCAACACACTAACGCTACCCTGCGTGCAATGCATTGCTGATTACAGACAAACAAAGCAACGCACTTGATGCAGGATTGCGTCCATGTGCGCTCGTGTCTGCTTGACTGATGTACGTGCATTTAACTTCACGCTCGCCGTCGTTAAGCGAATGAGGACGGGCGGGCGTCGGAACGTAGGTCTCTTTACTCGTTTGTTGCATATGAAATTTGTATATAGCATGTATTATAAATCCAATAGAAAACTCTAATAAAAAGACATATTGTATACATTCCAGATTTCTAGATCTCGTGCCTTCCGCGGATACGTGATCTTTTCTCTTCTCTATGTACTTTGCACAACACTCTTTATTCAAAGAAGTTCTCGAGCATACATGTTATATATATTATATGTGAAAGTGATCGGCTCAAAGATAGAAATTTGTAATTACAAATCGAAGTATTCCTGCTGGATCAATAGCCTAGTGGTGATTGTGATGCCTGCGACCCTGGTAATCGGATCTCAGATATTCCATCCAGTCCGCCCATTTGTTGGTGTCCTCGTAGTCGCTGGTATCCTGCGACAGACGAACATGCTTTCGATTAGGGCTGGGACTATTTGAATAATTTAATATTCGAATATTTTAGAAGTATTTAAATATTTGAGTATTCGAATACTTACTACTCGAATATTTCAGTATTCGAATGCTTACTATTCGAATATTTCAATATTCGAACGCTTACTACTCAAATATTTCAGAATTCGAATGGTTACTACTCGAATATTTCAGCATTTGAATGCTTACTACTCGAATATTTCGGTATTTGAATACTTACTACTAGAATATTTCAGTATTCAAATACTTAATACTCGAATATTTCAGTATTCGAATACTTACCACTCATATATTTCAGTATTCGAATGCTTACTACTCGAATATTTCAGTATTCGAATGCTTACTACTCGAATATTTCAGTATTCGAATACTTACTACTCGAATATTTCAGTATTCGAATACTTACTACTCTAATATTTCAGTATTCGAATAGTATGGTACGAATTATAAATCAAGTTATTAGCTTACAAGATTTCACCCTGACAAACTAACGAACTCATAACTGAAACCAAATAAAAGCTTGTAAAAAATAAACCTAAAGAATTTGAATTATAATTCACTCCATACTATTCAAATACACCAGTATTCGAATTATATTCGCCAAATAATTGAGCAACAGAAGTATTCGAATATCCGAATACCGAAAAATTCGGCAAATAGTCCCAGCCCTACTTTCTCATGATACACCAACCTAGTCTTTGTAATTATTAGTTTGATACCCTGGCGCTAGCGTATTAGGCAATACAGGCATTTGTATCTGAAAACAAATGAAGCTATCATGTTGCGTAAAATCACTTACCACCTTCATTTGTTCTATAACGAAGATAAGAATAGAGAGAATTCTATAAGAATTCTATTTGCCAAAATCATTATTTATACCCAGCGACAAACTCGTCGTTGACGATGACTACCTTTCTCCTTACAAATTATCAATCACAAATGTATCGAGAACCCTTTTAATTCACAAAATAATTAACTTACGAGTAACTTGATTCCTCCACCTTGGCGCTCAGGCGTAGATCCTCCACCTGCCTGTATGGACTCCATGGAACCAGCTGGCAAACTCTGGTATCCCTGGTGCATCTGCATCTTGACTCCACGCGTTTGTTGCTTCGGGCTGGATTTACTTTCATTATCTAGCAGCGACTCTGTATCACTGTCGACTTGTCGCTTCTCTGCAATAGCTGCGTCTTGGGGATACGACACCCAGAATGATCCTGGCGCCTTTGGCGGTGTTCGAACTGCTTTAGGTCCGAACTTATAAGGCTCCGACGAATAAGAAACTGGCATTTCATAATCGAGTGCATTTAACTTGCTCTTTAGAGCATCGAGGAGACTCATGTTGATGGGCATACTGCCAGTAGCAGAAAGAATATCATTAGTCGTAAATGGATAGTTAGCGTCAAATGTCCCTTGAGCAGCACCAGCGGCAGTCATCTTAGCTTTCATTGCGTTCTGCACTGCCAAAGTAATGTTCTTCTGCAGACCCGTCAACATATCGAACACTTGGCTCAGGATTGCCATTTTCTGTTGAAATGGCAGCATCGGATCAGCAGTCGGCTTTGACCACATACCTGGCGCGAAGGGTTTAAGAGGCTTCTTCGGTAACATGGCTGCTGTGGACTTTTCATAAGCAATTAAATCGTTCATAGTTGTCACCATATTGCCCTTCAAATCACCCAGTTCAGACATTATACTATCAACAATTGTATCTTTAGCAGCGTTGATCGATGACAAGTCTTCAACGGATCTTGCAACTTTCACTTGCGCAGCTTCTTCATCGGATTCGATAGACCTCATAAAGTCACTTTTGGGGCTCATGCTGTCGCTCGCTGTTGTAGTTATATTGAGCTTCAAACTGTCGAACAATTTGTCCAAGAAGTTTGCTACCTTAGCGTTGTATTCAGTTGGACCAGGGATTATCGACGATGGAAACCAGAAGTCTGGTGGTACGATGGTACTTTTTGGTACCGGAACCTCTGTTGACGTTGGCGACGGAGTACTAGTAGCGAGATTCTTGAACAAGGTATCCAGGAAAGTAGATTTCTTCGCTATGAACATCGATGGGTCTACCATAGGTCCGAACGGTCCAAACATTCCTGGCATATACTGTTTCGGCGCAGTAGCACCTCCCATCTTCTGCATCAGTAAATCGACTTCCTCTTCGGATTCTTCAGTAATTGGAGCAAGGGTGGGATACGCAGGCGGAGGTCCCAAATCCTTCGTTCCTGGCAGGCCAGAATCCATAATTGATCGAAGCTTCATTACGGCAGGATCGCCTATGCTTCTTCTCTTACGAGAAAAATCACCTTGCATACTGTAGTCCGGTGCAGTGTTCATATCGGAGAACTGAGCCATGGGCCCAAACTTAGGGAACATAGGGCCAAAGGGTTTGGCGCCGAAAGGCGTGGCCCCGAAAGGTGTGGCACCGAAAGGTTTAGCACCGAAGGGTCCAAGAACTCCTCGCTTATAAAGACCGCTACCATCTTCTATGGTACTTTTACTAAAACTATTCAACGGTTGTTCTCCGTCAGCTGTACTGTACAAACTTGGTCCGCTCATGGGGTACGGCATGAACGGTTTAAAGCCCATAGGGTAGGCAGGTCCCACACCTCCAAACATATTGCTCAGCATATCTGTCTTCTTCGAAACCATCATTTTGGGATCAACGAACTTAGGGAACATCGGAGACTTTGGCATGTATGGCACCGTTAGAGTGTCCATTCCTGAGATTGGCGGTCCTAGAGCTCTCGAGTAAGCTACAAATACAGTTTACACATTTTATACATTTATAAATAATCATTAGATTTAAAAGAGCACTATTTGAAGAAATTAAATATTTCATATTACCAGATTTGGCTCCGTAGCCTGGCCATGTTGATCCAGCAGGAGTCTTAACAGCCGCACTGGCTGCTAAAACTATCAGACAAGAGGACAACGAGAGAACTTTCGGTAGAAGCATCTTGCGGCTGGTTAATGGACTGCGTTCTGTCTCTGCTTATATAGCACCGGTCAGGCGATAATACTTGCAAAGCTTCTGAGCGTATTAGCATGGAACTAATACCCTCATTAAAATAATCCAACGTGTACAGAAGCTGCACTTGTGTTTTATAATTAGCCGATATAATCTCTTTATAGGAAAGCAATTTCCTTCTTATCCGTGCCATTGTACTTCACCACGCCTACAGCAGAATTTCTTACTTCAAATATTATCTTTCGTATTAAATAAATATATATGAAGCTTCTGCTTCAACTCTTCATTACTCAAAAATCTTGCAATTCAAAGTGGGAAGGAATTAATAAAAAGAAATCTCTTACTTATATATGTTCAAGTTTATTTATTCTACTAATATTACAACTGTTATATTTATTTATTTTTCACAACATTGCATTGCTAAATTCTATCATCATATTACTTCTTTATTTACTGAACACCAAAGCAGACCAATTTCTAATCCGATTTCAATCGACTTGCAAACGAACTTGCGAGAAACCCGCTATTCGTTTGTCGACAATAATACATTGTGGCAGCTGTTTTGATTATTCGGTATATAATTACCAATTAATTGTACTCAAGAATTTTGTTATACATCCGCGCTTAATAAGAAAGCTGTCACTTTATGAACATATGCCCATTTGGAAATGGAGATAAAAAAGTCTAGTGACTGTAAGTAGCAATTAATCTAAAGTTACTTTATTGACAATTATAATAAACGCTATTGTTTCAATACCAAACATTCACTTCATTCAACATTTTTGTTTGAAATGAAGTCATTCAGTCTGTTAAATACTCAAACTGATTATTACATATTTCCACCGATCCTGACGGGACAGAAAAATGATCGATGCAGGCTTTATTTAGTTGATCCAACTCCTTGCAATTAACTTTCTATTTTAGTGGTTACGGAGAGTAAAGAAACCATGGCAAATGCTCCTACGTTCAAAAACTTTCCTCTATCGAGGATCGTCTTGCAACAGACGTCGAAGAACACAAACATTGTTAATACGATAAATCAGTTACTGAGTAGGTACCATCCCGACGATGGTGTAAGTGCATATAAACACATATTGGAGACTCTTCTTCTTCTATCGGAGAATTTCGATAGCAACACACAGCAGCAGCTGATTTCTATAGTGCCGTTGCCAACGGGTGCCTCGAGCGAAGCAATAAGAGACATAATATGTAAAGCTACAAGTTTAATTAGACCTGCCAATAACACAAACATATGTCAAAAGTATGATTTCTATTGAAATAATTCTCCACGCGCCATTGCTGCGTAACGATATTTGAATTTTCTTAAAGCGTCGCTGTTCCTGAAGAGCTTGGCGCTGAAGTTTCAAGCGACAAGTCCAAGATCCATCTGTGCCAGAATGTTCTGGTCGATGCGGCTTCTCAGAATCTAGAACTGGATGGAAATGTAATGTTCCTCTAACGCGATGCTTCTACTTGCTTCTAAATTCGAATTTAATATTTAAATTGTTATTCCTATTTGCACAGTTTGTACCTTCGGTGCCTGAGGTATTCAGGGGCTTCCCTCCTAATGAAATCTCCATGATTCACAGTCACGTAAGGAACGTGAATTATGTGTACGATACGTTAGATTATAATATCCCCTGCGTAGAACCCTGCATTGATGTTAGACGAAGCTTTCCACCGGACGCTGAGCAACAAGAAGAATTGTTGAAACTTAAGTCGAATCTGAAATACAAATGGATCCACATGCCTCATCTTTTGTGTAAGAACAGCGCTTACCAAGCCTCGCCTAATTGCCAGCGAGGTGGCCTCAAGTCGGGGGATGATAAATATCTTCAATTGCCCATTGATAAATTGAGTAGTCAATGGGAGACGACTAACGTATCTCTACATCAGGTTCGTAAGGATTAGTTGTGGGATTATTTGAAGGGTTTTGTTGGTGATCTTAAATGAAAATGCTGAGCGTAATATTCCAGGATAGTGCCTGCTTCAAAAAGAAATTATGTAAAACTGAAGCGGCACCGAACAAGCAAGAAACAACTGAGACTTCAAATTTGGACGCGAATAGGGGCCTCACTTTTTCAAACTCCGAAATGAACTACTGCGAGCTTTTACGTAACGAGGAGCAAAGTTTTAAGAAGCTTAATGCGAATGAAAATAAAATGCTTAATATGGAGAGACAGAAACGTTTGAACCAGGAATTGAAAGCTGAGCAACAAGCGATTCAGCAGGACATATACAAAATGGATGTTGTGTGTTTGAACGAAGGAATAGATTCAATAAGAAACAGCGAGGTGATGAAAGAAACTTTTTATTCGTAGCAATTATTTTGATCGTTCGTAATATTCCTCTTATTTCTGATATTATCACAGGTACCGAAGGAAAGTAATTTCACGCTGGACAATTTTGTGGTTCACAGAAAGCTGAAAACAAGCTTGCAGAATTTTTTAAAACGTGCGGAAGAGGAAATTCAGATTGGTACTGACATTGATTCTAGGGTAAAGGATCCAATTACTGACACCTGACCAATTACTGTCACCTATTTTAGTTAAAATAACGAATAAACGAACTATAGAATATAATCTATAGTATAGATTATAAGTTGAAATACATAATTCTTTTTGTGTATCACTTTACAACGTTCATTTATTCGTTATTTTAAGTAAAATAGCTTAAGGTCACAGTAATTGGTCAGGTGTCAGTAACTGGATCCGTTACCCTAATATCGTTAACTTATATTAACTTTATCTGTACAAATATTACATTCATTTTCTTTACACATTCAGAATTCCCAAGATTGCCTGAAACCCAGCACGCAGGTTCTTCTACATCGAGATATTGGAAATTCGTAACTCAGAAGAACCTGGAAAACAAGAAACAATTAGACATTCCCATAAACAATGCTCGCACCTCTAAAGGGAAAATTGCGTCGGAGAGCATAAAGAACTTAATCGAGAAGAAAGCGTCGAGGTCGTTGAACGTCTACCCGAGATCCTCTCAATTGCAAGTGCTTGAAAAGAGTTTAAACATTGCTCTGGGTAAAGCGCAAACAGCGGAGTGTGAGAAAAAGGATAACATAGAAAATTTATTATACAAGTACCATTAAAATTCTTCCATAAATTTAATGTATTCAGTGCTTAACAGTTGAGTTAACAAAATTATTTACGTTCAGATCCGCAGTGAAGCAAATAGAACATAATAATGTGAATATCTTACAACAGACTGCTTCCGTTACTGAGTTGGCTACATTTAAAAAACATTATTACGATACGTTGCTAAATATTCAGAAAGCTAAAGGTCTGTCGGGACTTCTCTTCGCTCTTCCTTTCATATATATATATATATTTATTCTCTTAGAAACATGATGTTATACGTATATTGTTTTATAGTGGCAGTGGCAAATTCCTTGGCAATATCATCTGTAGAAAGTTCCACCAAATATGATCCGTATTACTCGAGTTGCTCGTACCAGCAGCAGCAATTATTCCAACAGCACGGACAATTAACTGTGAACCCGCAATTTGCAGTGCACGCTATGGCACAATCCGGATTATCAAACGTACACAATACTCCGTACACGTGGGTCCGATATAATAACTGGAGACACCCAACAGTGAGACAATTAAGATTTCCGCAACAGGTGAGATACAATGAGGTGCTGAATATTATCTGAATATACAAATATTCCCTAGCTAATGAATTATTTAATTAATTACTTTCTCTTCCTTAGTCCCCGTTTCAACACCCAAGGAACAAAGAGTAAGTTCTCTATTTATACCTTCCTAATGCAGCGCATTCTCTCTTGTTCTCCCTTCGTAACGTGCCTTTCACATCAAGCGTTATAAATACGTCGTTTCCCTTCTGTTCTCTTGCCAAAAGGAATTCTGTATTACATTATGTAAAAACGGTGGATGTTCAATGTTTCGCACAAGATAAAAATAAGCAAACGAAGCGGTGTGTACGACGTAAAAAGTTAGAAGATATAGTTGGAAAATTGAAAGAGATAGAGGATGAGAATATAAATAATTAAAAGATTTTCACTGACCTCTGCGGAGTTTTCAGTTCTTCGAAGCTTTAAGTACATTCGTCTACGAGTAAACGTATTGTCTATGCGTGGCATGATCGTACGAATGCTTATGGAAGGGAGAGTTGAATGAAAGGTGGCTGCGGGGAGATTCGCAGAGGATTACAGTCGCTTAAGAAGATGATGGAGTAATACAGATAGCGAAAGGCTGTTGAATTAGGAGAGCAAGTGTCGGGTAAAATTTCTCATTCTCCTATTTATCTTGCACCAGTCTCAACAGTTAATGGAAACACTGATACGTTTACACGTATACATATATATCTTTTCTTTCCTCTATCTTGTCTTTTGGCACTGGTAAAAGATAACAAATTTCTCAGTGCTAGATTAATCTGCGAATAGCTTTTGTAATTTCACTTGTATTTCTGGACGATTGCTGCGACAATCTTTCTCTAATTGCACATTCGCAGGGTATCCTTACTGGCGCCAATAGATCCTTAATGCTTACGTTAACTAACAAATGTACACGTGTCCCTTCGATTAACATAGAACAGAATTGCTTCTAAGTACTAACATTTCGTGGTATAGTCGTAATTAACATGTAACATCATACGCGCTCGCGACTTTGTACAGTTTATGCTATACAAGAGTCGTTCATTCATTTAGCCTTAGGTGTACAAAATGACTTTTAAAAGAATAAACGACAATTGCTAACGTAGGTGTTATATGAATCATTGATCGTTATTGTCCAGAACAATCGTTCTGAGGTTCGACGAATTACCAATGCGTTAAGCTTGCGCGAGCTATGGTAATTCATCGAGCCGCATTCATCAACTCGCAATAATTTTTCCTCGCCTCAGGGAACATTCAATATACTATTTACTCTCATAGTGGCTCTACGATAGAAACATTTGTTATATTTCATGTTTGTTATTAGCATCGACAGCATCGCTTTAAAATACAAAAGTGTATTCATCTGCGAACGATGCTCTCGATGCTAACACGCGTGTCTAGGTAGGTTTCGGAGTCAACCAATTTTGTAAGAATTCTTACATTATTTGTTTAATATCATCCAATGAACAAGAAATTAGGCCAATGGATTCTCGCATCGCATAGCTCATATGTCTCTTTTGGATTGTCATTATTCAGCGTTGCGTTAGTTAATGAACAAGATTGATGTGCACAAGCAAGGATTCTTTACATTATTGGACTACACTGCGTCAGAGATTTGTTCCACCTTGAATGCAGGTGGCACTCGCTGAACTCATTGTAATATAAATCTTTCAATCTTATTAAAATTGTACGCTAGAATTGGAGAAACTGATGAAATTATTTAAAATACTGTATTTTTCAATGCGATATTAAACTGAAGTTTGGTTGATTGAAGAAATAAGTTGAACACATTTAAGTTAAGAAACGAAGGAAGGTGGATTGCGTAATAAGTATTATTGTTTCGGTGTTTATATGAAATCAAAAGATAATGGTGATTCTTTTTTGTGCGTTAAATGAGTGCCGCTATTTGTCAGCTTTTTTAACACGAATATGTGTTTACAGGTCAATTTGAATTCGATCATAGTCTGAAATAACATTAACGTATGTTAACTTATTTTATAATGCAAATACCTCCTCGCGTTTCAACATTTTTCTAAGTCACGCTATAGCGTTTGAAATTTAAAATATTGAGAGACGGTAAAAGAATTTTAAGAAAATTATACAGGCTGTATAATACTAGAATATATAATAGAAGTAACTTGAAGTCAGAAGATTGGAAGGAAGAATAATAAGTGATAGAAGATTTTATATAAATCACAAGAATTTTAATCATTTATCTGACGATCATTAACAGAATTCTCTTCCAATCGACATTACTTGTAAGAAAAAAATAGGTTCGTCAGGAAACCAACAATCTTGTTGTAAATATATTCACGCTTCGAGTCGAATATGCAATTGGTTCTCTAAATTCTACGCGGTATTCGGATTTTCAAAGGTCAAACCTAATTTCGTTCCTTGTAATTATTTGTGCTATGATTTGAAGCGCCTCCATTTAAAAATCATAGAGACATACATTGAGTGTTGCAGATTCATGTAGGGCTGGGACTATTTGTTGAATTTTTCGGTATTCGGATATTCGAATACTTTAGTTGCTCAATTATTTGGCGAATATAATTTGAATATCCAAGTATTTAAATACTATTCGAATCATATTTGAATATTTAAGTATTCGAATACTATTCGAATAATATTCGAATATTTAAGTATTAAATACTATTCGAATAATACTCGAATATTTAAGTATTAAATACTATTCGAATAATATTCGAATATTTAAGTATTAAATACTATTCGAATAATATTCGAATATTTAAGTATTAAATACTATTCGAATAATATTCGAATATTTAAGTATTAAATACTATTCGAATAATACTCGAATATTTAAGTATTAAATACTATTCGAATAATATTCGAATATTTAAGTATTAAATACTATTCGAATAATATTCGAATATTTAAGTATTAAATACTATTAGAATAATACTCGAATATTTAAATACTAAATACTATTCGAATAATATTCGAATATTTAAGTATTAAATACTATTCGAATAATAATTGAATATTTAAGTATTAAATACTATTCGAATAATAATTGAATATTTAAGTATTAAATACTATTCGAATAATATTCGAATACTTGGATACTATTCGAATAGTATGTGAATTATAAATCAAATTCTTTAGGTTCATTTTTTACAAGCTTTTATTTAGTTTCAGTTGTGAGTTCGTTACTTTATCAAGGTGAAATCTTGTAAGCTAATAACTTGGTTTATAATTCACACCACTCTATTCGAATACATCAGTATTCGAATACATAAATATTCGAATAATAACATTCGAATACTCAAATATTCGAAGTTTATCCCTACCATTCGAATACTTGTAAAACATTCGAATATAAAATCATTCGAATAGTCCCAGCCCTAGACTCATATACTAAATATAAGTTCAACGATTCATTTGTCACGAGGTATTGCAGATCGTAGCGAGGTAAAGCCTCGGATACTAAGTTATTGAAAAGTAATAAAGTCATTTGATATACACGACACTCAAAGAGCGTTATATTTCTTCTGGCAGTGTCTGTACATATTTTCCACGTCGTTTCGGTTAAACTCGCAAGCTAAATATCTTACACCACGTAACTGTTCCACGACACTTCTGTGAAATCTATTCGCACTCTCAAACATTTTCTGCCAGCACGCCGGCATACACCATGTACAAGAAAAATTACATTTATCTCTTCGTTGTGTCCAAGTGAACCAAATTACAACATAGTCAATATTTGCCACAACGAAGCTACCGTAATATATACCGTCCTCCTCATTTTATATGATTCTATATGAACACGCACTTTTCCCTTATACTAATTAATTGATTAGACAGCTAACTCGTTACACACGCCAACACGTAATTAGATCTCCGATGTGTCTGTGTGTGTATATACTGTAATATCGTATCAAAAGACAAAGTAGCTGTTCCTTACGACCCTAATCAAGAATAGTTAACTTTTCTCTCGTCTTCCGTGTAATCATAGTGGTCTTGATACGATCAACAGAAAAAGAAACAGAGGTCCCAATATAATTCGCTCTGACTCCGTATACCAATCGTCATACAATAGAAGAGGCTTTTAGAGACCGATTGGCCAGAGAACGCGATCTTTCCGTAGCCCTCAAGATGAGTTGTACCTCTAACACGATATGTATGTACTAGAAATTAGTTTGTTATTCAATTTGGTGAACCAGTAAAGAGACAAGATTGTACAAGAATGCTGGACTAAAAATCGCTAAAGAACTCTCGTCGAAGTAAAGAAGTAACGCAACACCACCGCCGCTCGATACACTCCCCTAATCATACCTCAAGTTGAATACGATCATCGATAACAGTGCGTAAATCTTTTACAAAAATAGAGACGGACTCCTCCGAAGCTATCCGATTGGATGTTCATCTGAACCTCAGCCCGTTTGAATTCATTTTCGAGGATCCTAGTTCGAACTCACGAAACTCATTTCTAAGCCCGTCTCTGTGCAATGATAATATTATTTTAATGAGCACATTTCAGTATTGAAGAGCAATCGGCGTAACATAATCTAAAGTTCAAACGATCGTTCCATGCACACTAGCTTACAATCCATTCGCTAGGCTTAAAGTAACACGGCATTTGATTCGAATCGTTGAAAGTAAAGCTGCGATAGTATTTCAAAGAAAAATTCACTATTCGCAATAAGTTTCTACTGTAAGGAGCTTATGTATGATTCAAAGTAAATTAATAAATTATGCTTAAATTAAAATTGCACACGAACGCAATTATTCCAGCGCTTTTAAATCATACACGGCTTTCGCAAATGCCTGCGGGTGAGAAGAGCATGCATGGAACCAAAGTATGTTCGTATTAAAAATTAGTAAAGAAATGTCTCGGTGTTACGTGCTAGTGGTCTTATACTTACAAACCATCCCATTAAAACTTACATAGATACATTATTCTGTATATAATTGGAATGAGACGACATCGTCTGTACGTCAATGTCGGGCAGTCTGGTTTTATGGTGCAGAACGTCAAGACCCAAACAACTAAGGAGAGAAATCATCTTCTTGGCAGCATAATATACAAGGCAGCGATAACTTTATACAGGATCCCTAAACGTTCGGGCACGACGGCTTTGCCCGCGCGAACTCTACCGCAACGCGTAGCCCCCCTCTTTAGGTGTGGAGTTGCGATTGAGAGTAAAACCGATCGACAAATTCATTGCGCCTGGCTTTGCGCGCAGAGGCAAGAGAGCATAGACAGAGAAGATGATAAAATAGAGTCACGCGGGTTCTCCGTGGTCGCTGTGCATTGCTTTGACAGTGGTGCAGCTGTACAGTACGAGATTTCAAACACATTCGAGTTTCAGGCAAATTCGTTTGGAAATAACGGGATTATCTTGTTGATTAGAACGGCGAGATATTGTTTCTGTGGTGTGGATAATGTAAAGAGAGAAGATAGTTTAGGGTGATATCGTGAAACTACCGTTTCCTGGGAAGCTTTAGTATTACGCGACCGTTCCCGAATGCCGTCCGCTGTAACGAGTCCGATGTAGCGATGGGTCTCCGAATTTGATCAGGCAAAGCCGTAAGGATCGATGGTTTTACTAGAACAGGGTTGAACATCGTCGGGCGGTGGCTGCCACTGTCCAGACCACATGGCAGTGCGGGTCACTGTTATTTCCATCCCCTTGTCTATGCTCTTGCTGGACGAACATTCCATCTCCCAATGGAAACCGTTGTGAGTCACTTGCATCGAACTAGAGTCATTTACGCCGTAATAGTCCTGTGCGTTATTATTCACTGGCAATTGTAAAGTTTTATTTCTAAGTTGCATAGAACCACTGCCTCTGTGCTCGGCGCTTGGCCAAGGCCTAGACTGCTCCACCGACTGCAGTGGCAACTTTCGCGGCACCCGCCTAGTTTTATTATCGTCTGTAATTGGGCCGCTGTCGGCTTTGGTGCTTATTAAATTCCCCTCGCCTGTTGAACTATTATCACCGTTTCTTCTCCGCCTTCTCCTCCTCCTCTCCACGTCAACGTCGTCTCTCTGAATCTCCTCGTTATCTTCGGAGTGCAAGAAGTGCTGCCTCGCAGAAGCCCAATGATCTTTTCTACTAACGCCCTGCTTGTACTTGGAGTGATTATCACTGTCGTGGTGGCCGTTGTTTGTGTTCGAATCGCTGTCTGTATTATGCCTCTTCGATTGTTGGTTTTTCCCAGCCCACGACGAGGGCCTCTTAGGGCTACGCTCTTTGAGAGTAACCTGCAAGAATTGAAGTCAGTATGTTAGTATCGATTGCGAGTCGACTTGTAAATAGGGCTGGGACTAGTCGAATAATTTAATATGCGAATATTTTATAAGTATTCGAATGGTACGGATAAACTTCTAATATTTGAGTATTCGAGTACTGATCTACTCGAGTACTCATCTACTCGAGTACTAATCTATTCGAACATTTGAGTATTCGAGTACTGATCTACTCGAGTACTCATCTACTCGAGTACTGATCTACTCGAGTACTGATCTACTCGAGTACTGATCTACTCGAGTACTGATCTACTCGAGTACTGATCTATTCGAATACTGATCTACTCGAGTACTGATCTACTCGAGTACTGATCTACTCGAGTACTGATCTATTCGAATACTGATCTACTCGAGTACTCATCTACTCGAGTACTGATCTACTCGAGTACTGATCTATTCGAATACTGATCTACTCGAGTACTGATCTACTCGAGTACTAATCTATTCCAACATTTGAGTATTCGAGTACTGATCTACTCGAGTACTCATCTACTCGAGTACTCATCTACTCGAGTACTGATCTACTCGAGTACTGATCTACTCGAGTACTGATCTATTCGAATACTGATCTATTCGAGTACTGATCTACTCGAGTAGTGATCTACTCGAGTACTAATCTATTCGAGTACTGATCTATTCGAATACTGATCCAGTCGAATATTTAAGTATTCGAATACTGAGATATTCGAATATTTAAGTATTCGAATACTGAGATATTCTTGGAATACTTGGATATTCGAATTATATTCGCCAAACAATCGAGCAACTGAAGTATTCGAGTACTCCAATACCAAAAAATTCGACAAATAGTCCCCGCCCCACTCGTAAAGCGCCATAAAAACAGTTACGCCGCTTACTCCGGAGGAGGAAGAATTGTCAACGGGTTTATAAAGCTGCGTTGGCGTATGATTACGGCTGTCCGGACTCCTACAACTAGACCCGCTGCGACTGTGTATCCATGAAAGTAAGAACGCCAGAATAGCGCACGAGAGTCCGAGCGCTGCCGCAGCAGATAACTGAGAGCGAGTGCGTTTTGGCACCCAACCTCCGCTGTGGTATTCCCATATCGACAATGCTAACAGGGCGCTACTCAAGGCATAAGATACGCCTATACCAGTGAACACCCAAGCGTTCTATAAGAGTTGGATACTATCAAATATATCAGTCGAAGTACGAGATTACTAATAACACACCACGTGGGAACAGATCATCGGTTACTTACCACTCTAGCCCAATTGAAAGGGAAAACATAGACAATGTGTGAGATATCAAGGAAGAGGAGCAACGCGGTGACCAGAAAACAGAAAACAGCTACAAAGATCATGAAACGCAGCCGTCCGACTAAAGGCAACATAAACAAGCTGACCTTGGCAGTGCCTGAGCTGCACAACGTTGCCAAACACGCTGCGGACGATATCTGCGCAAAGAATATTCATTTAATGTCGCTCAACCAGTCGCTGAACAATATCGCAAAGCATAATGATACTTACGAGTAGTAACAATCTAAAAACGCCAATAGCCGTCTTGAGATGTCCCAGTACGTCGCAGTAGAGGACCAAATGACTCGCTCTCGGCCAGGCCAGAGCGTTAGGGGAAGAGCCATGGTGGTCACCATAGCCGTAATGACCGTGATAATTAGCGTGCGAGTCCCATGAGTGGACTGTCGAATGGACCCCTGGCGAATCCAGCTCCAAAGGTTGGGAGCTAATTTGCCCCCCTGTCCTACTGCCTGCTATTAATACAATATTGTACAATGTACACGTTCGTACGCCCCGGCTCTTCTAAGCATTCGATATTCGTCGAAAATATAATTAATATTAGCAATAATATAACTAGTATTAGAAATAAAATATATTAGCTCCTCGTCGAGTCTCGCCAAACATTACACATTAAATAAATTTGTTGATTTATAAGTTCCCGTGAATCTTTATCGCCCATAGCTTTTTGTGTACGAGATCTACGGCCTCTAGTCTATTAACTATCTTTTATTTCATCATTATCATACCGATTTCAAAGTCCTGAATATCCTCAGGTCTGGAATATGCAGAGGCTGGTAATTCCAGGTCACGAATCTCTTCCAAGAGGAGCACCTCTATCTCGTCGGCTGCATACAAGTCCGAGACTGAGTGGAGATGATGCCGAGTCTCGCTCATTACTCAAGCACGCTCGATTGTTTACTCCTGCCTGCCTGCCGACGATCTTTCCTATTTGCTCTGCTATTAACCACCGTTCATTACTCATCGAGCCTAGTAATTGCTCCATTTGTTTGCCAGCCATTGTTTGCGCATACTGTGTGCCATCTCTATTCCTGCAGGCAATGTCACCCCTCCGCCTTCAGGCCACACCTATGGGGATTTATTTAACGTTGCGCAATATCAAGATACAAAGGGCTCGCCGGCCATGGACTTGATACAGCGATCACAAAAGGATGGGGGATAAATGTGCAAATAAAAGGAACAAATAATTTGAAATAAAAGTAATTTATTCTACTAAATAACGAAATAAATCAAATAAATCATGGTAAAACAGAGAATAAGACGATCACATAAAATTATTCATAACTATAGTACAACGAAAAAATTACATACTAGACCAGTGTAGAAAGCATAAACTATTAAATATACACAATCACGCGCTTCCTGTTTCACTTATTCGACGCACATTTACACATTCTAGATTATTAAATATGATTTACGAAAGGTTGGATTCTCTCTTCATTCGTTCTCGATAAAACCGTGCCGTGAATGCTTGAGGATACTTGTTCTCGAGTGCAGCGTTATTTCGAGGTGCAAACATACGCAGACGTGAGCTAGATAAAATGAAAGTGCTAGGTATCGATAGAAATGTAGTGGCGCAAATGAAATGTGACAATTAGTCGCGTAACGGATTACTTTGCAATCGGGATTCGGCATAAATGGGACGAGGATCGCGAGCCGAAGTTATCCAACGAGATCCTCGGCTCTACTCGATCCATTGTTTAATACCGATTGTTTAAGTTCACGTGAAAGCGCACAGAGCCGCGCTCCGTGGTTAGTCATGTTTTTCTAATAGTGTTCGTTAATTCCAAATCCACATGTGGTTGCATGTGGCATCTATCGGAATGTATAGAGTGCAACGGCCATTCGAAACCCGAATTCCGCGAAAGAACGACCGACACGTACCTCGGATTGATTTTGCTTGGGCACGAACGCGTAGATCACATTTTTTCGAGATTTTTCATAATATATTCGGCTGGCCCCCCTAAAGAATAGCCGCCATTGCCTTTTTGCTGTTTTTACTCATGATCCACGTCCGTCACGGCGAGCTAAGGACGACAGATGGGATAACTCCGTCTAGTTTGCCATCGCATTCGGGTTCGCGGTGCTAGAGGGCTACGAGGATTATGGGGCGGAATTCACCTCCAAGATCGACGCTAGGGGGTGTCTCAACCGATTTCTCTCTCGCTGGTTATCAGTTCTTTACCAATTTATATACAGGGTGTTTCGAGACACGCGGGCACAACTTTAGAAGAGAATTAGAGGCATAAGCAGGGCCGAAGCGGGGTGGATTCAGCGCATTCCTTGGAAAGACGCCTCGCGGTCCACGAAAAGCTTATCGTGAATTTTGCGGGTCCCTATGCATAGATGTTTATTGTTATAAAATTTCTTTGAAAGGCCCATGGTCTGGGAAAAGCTCATCGTAAATTTTGCGGGTCCCTATGCATAGATGTCTATTATTAAAAAAATCTTTATAAGGCCTACGGTCCAGGAAAAGTTTATCGTAAATTTTGTGGGGCCCTATGCATAGATATTTATTATTATAAAATTTCTTTAAAAGGCCCACGGTCCAGGAAAAGCTCATCGTGAATTTTATGGGTCACTAAGTATAGATATTTATTATTATAAAATTTAAAAGTACATATAAATACATTTTTCTTTGGTCCCGCACAATTTTGAAACCGGCCCCGCCAACATTCACGCCGGCCCTGGTTTCAAGGAAAGATCCAATACCCGAAATCCAAAAAATTCTGTGACTTTGTAAATATGTAAGGAATTTCCTCCTGATTACAACGCAATTTTTGTTTATTGCCCAAATTCACTCTAAGGGGGTGTAATTAATCCCTGAAAATCTGGTTATTTTCCGATTTTACGTTATAATTCATGAACTGTAAAATAATTTGTCTACCAAAATGATAGATCTCATCAAAAGAAGTAACTTTTGCCTTGAAACTTTTTTTCTATTTCTTACAGTTCGCGGGTTATAACACAAAGTCAGAAAATAGCCGAATTGTCAGGGGTTAATTTCAGCCGCTTAGTGTGAATTTGAGCAGCAAAAAAAATTACGTTGTAATCAGGAGGGAATCCCCTACATATTCACAAAGTTTCAGATTTTTTTGAATTTTCGGGTGCGAAATCTTCCCTCGTAAGATCGACGCTATCCCCTCCACTTCCCAGATAGCACACCTCGTCTTAGAGACGTCTAGTTTATGTCCATTTTAGGTTTGAACGTCTTGATTTGTAACAACACATCTTTAAGACGCCTTCTGGACATCTTTAAGACTTTACCAGACGTTGTGCTATCCGGGTTCTTTTATTCCAGCCGCGAATAAGCCAATACGATGAAGACCAATGAAAGCTTTGAAGTGGAAAGGATAACGATCACCTTCTTTCGAGACAAATCGGTAATGCTCAAATAGCACAGGACGTCTTAAAAACGTCCATTTTACGTCCATTTTAGGTCTGAACGTCCATGGCTTGATTTGTGAAAATGGACGTTTTTAAAACGTTTTATGGACGTTTTTAAAACGTATTGTGCTATCTGGGTGATAACGAAGAAGTTTCGTATAAACATTTGTCCTGTTTGACATATTTCTCAATTAATATACAGCTTTCTATTTCAATAATTCTACTAATAGTATGAAACAATATCAAAATTATCAATAGCATGGAGAATAACCAAAGAGGAGATATAATAAGAGGCGTCACTCGACAGTCGACAAGGACAGTGTTGCGTGGCCGGCTGGTTCTCCTGGATCCCTCGTAGGGAATTCGGCGAGGGTCGATGCCCGTGAAGTGCTAAGGCACTCTGCTTCTTGGACGCGGATTATTCATGAAATAAATGTAAAGAAAACGAATAATAAATAAAAGGATAAACTCAATAAAAGAACAATTAGAATTCAATACTAGGAACTTTAATTAACAAAATAGCTCTAATATCTAAATTTCTGGAAGTTGTCTACAACTCGACTGCTCAACACTGCTATTCGGGCTCAAGTGACGCTTCCGAAAAAACCCTTCGCTTTTCCTCTTGTTAATTTCAAAATGGCTTGGTTACCGAGAGCCAATCGCAAATTTACTAATTAACTACCTAAATTCCTATTCGTCTATTCGATTTCTTTTCGATTCTCAATTTTTACAGAACAAGCGTTTAACTACGCGGCGCTGGAATTACACACCTAGGAGAAGGAAAGAAGGAGAAGTTCATTTATTCAATTACCCGTTTCCAAGTGGGTATCGATTAGTTTATAATCTTGAAGTCCTCTTATTAAAAGGATATTTAACTATTTTCAAACCCCTCGGCATTGTGCGAACTTCACCTAGTCTCCCTTTCCTATTACATTCGTGTGATCCGATTTGAACTTCGCGCATCTAAAGCTTAAACTACACGCCGCTAGACGGGAATCGCAACAACAGAAATAACCTAGGGAAATCACTAGACAACCAATTTAAATGCCCATTCGGCAACCCAGATAGCACAACGTCTGATAAAGTCTTAGAGACGTCCAAAAGGCGTTTTAAAGACGTCTTACAGACGTCTTGTTACAAATCAAGACGTTCAGATCTAAAATGGACATAAACTAAACGTCTCTAAGACGAAGTGTGCTATCTGGGAATGATCGGTAAACTTCGGCAATAATCAGCCAATTGCGGTAAGGTACATTTAGTCGATTTGAATATCCCGCTCGAATATACAACCAATTTAAATGCCAAGGTCAAGTAAGGACTTCAAAGGTTCCGCCCGGAGTGACGCCTCTTATTATACCTTGTTGCGAGTTGCGATCCTCGCTCTAGGGACGTTGAGCGCAAGCTCTAAAAGCGCGAAGTTCAATTAGTAAAAGTCAAAGATGAACTTTATCACTATATAGATTTTGTCCCCGCCTCCTTTCTTATCACTCGAAAAAACAACATAATAATAAAACAAAATACCTGAGCGAAAGAAGAAGCCTGTTTCTTCTCCAGGCAATTGATAACCAAAACTGTAACAGTCCAGACGTGCGTTAATAAAATTCAATCCTGTTCAATTTAATCTTTGTTTAATCATTCATTCTTAAATACTTCCAATTCGTTTATTCAGTTCTACAAGTGTTTATTTATTCAAGTTTTATCCAGTTCCAAGTGTTCATTACAAAATATCTCGTTATTCATTTAAATTAAATTCACACGTACGCGAGCAGAATCCTTTAGGATTCCACGGACGAAAACCCACAGAAGAACTCCCTAAACATCGAGAATTCCCAGCCGGCCCCGCAACAACCTACTCTTTGGAATAACATTAATAAAGAATTTTAAGACACCCTATATATCCTTAGTTATATTTCAATCTCCAATCCCGTGTGTCCATGAGAATCGCCCTTTAGCCGGAACTTTAGAACCGACAAATTAACAATAGTAAACTTTGTGCGTACGAGCTGTCACCTCGAGCTGTCAAGTTGACAGCGAAAGTATGTGTCAGTGTTCTTGCCAGTATTAAGACCGGAAAGTCTCCTCGAATTCATTTAAATGTCCCAATCATGTGTGTTAAAGAAATATGATATTCATAATCTACCCGTTCCACTGTAAATCACGTTTAGAAGTTGTTCAAGTTTGTCCTAGCTGTAAGCTTTAACCATAACTCGGATTTTACACCAGCGTCTTCCATCATGAACACATAGTAAGTATTTTAAATCATCAAAACGTAAAATCATTATTATTCGACGAAGCTTAATTCCGTCGAAACAACGAGCGCGATTTATGTAACGAACGATTTATCGCGCATACCAGATAAGATGCCCACCCACGCGTTTAGAACACTATCTCTCATTACATATTCATGAACAGCACCCGTGAAATCAGCGTTTCTAAGCTCGCCGTGGCATATTTTACGATTTCCAGTAACAGAAACGGACCAGGTATATCGGGGAACGCTTTCGATTGCTGGGTTCAGAGGACCAACATGCACGATGATTCCGCGATCACAAAGATGCAGCATCAGTTCTGGGTGACGAAGCAAGCCCTGTCGCGCAAGCTAGGGAAAAAGGAGGACGAGTGTATAATCGCGTCCGACGCCGAGCTGGACGCCAAGCTGGAACTGTTCCGCAGTATCCAAGAGTCTTGCACCTACTTGCAGAGAGTTATCGATAAATATCAAGAGAGATTATGCAGTAAGTTCGATTTCCACAGACCTCGCGAGATAAAATTCAATTTCCGAGGAGAACGCGCCGAGAGTAACGAGAGAAACTACTCTGTAAAACTTTTACATAGACCTCGCGCAGGAGGAGAATGCGATGGGAAGGTTCCTTAAAGAGGCTGGCAAGCAGGATAAAACCAGGGCCGGCAAGATGATGGCAGCGGTGGGGAAATCGTTGTCTTATTCCGGCCAGCAGAGACTCGCGCTGAGAGCTCCGCTGGGTCGACTGTACCAGGAAGTGGAGACGTTCAGGCAGAGAGCCATCGAGGACACACTGCAGAATGTCCAGGCGATGGAGAAGGCTCGCACGGAGTACAGAGCGGCTCTGTCGTGGATGAAGAACGTCTCGCAGGAGCTAGATCCCGATACGTCGAAGCAACTGGAGAGATTCCGCAAAGTTCAAACGCGAGTCAGACAGTGCGTACTGTATTCATCGACTTGTTTCAGAGTCTAAAGAAATGCCTGTGTACTCATTACGCTTTCTCCGTACAGAGGGAAGATATCGTTCGATAACTTGGCCTTGGATTGCCTCCAAAAAGTAGACTTACTAGCAGCGGCGAGGTGCAATATGTTCAGCCATGCTTTAGTTTTATACCAGAGTACGCTTTTAAATTTCACTAAGAAGTCTGCGCAAGCATATTCCACAATAGCGAACAGTTTCAAAGGCTACCAGCGGTATGATTTCACCGTCGTAAGGGAGCTTGCCGAACCCTCGACTAAGCTGGCCCAAGAGACTGGAGGCGACGATGATCCTGATGACAAGAACAAGTAAGTTACGAGCTGAGAGATACTTTAACGATAAAAGTATCATTCTTGTAATAAAATTTACTCCGTCACAGATTTCCATTCTTCGACATGGACTACCACGACAGCGTAGAGGAAGCTGAGGAAGTGAAAGCGGCCACAGAGAGCACATTTGAAAATGACAAAGACGACGAGAAGCTACTGGACATCGAGTACGATTTAAAGGATATACTAGACTTGGAAGGATTAGATACCAATTCCAGTGCATCGAAGAATGGAATAATACAGTCTGAAGCGGAGCGTAAAGACCTCAGTCAGCTTTTCGATAGTTTAGTCTTAGACAATAATGTTCCTCGTAACAGACGAGAAGGGGATGGAACGAAAGTGGACGAGAGCTTGGAAGAGCAAGATTCTGGATTGAACATATTCGGCAAGTCCGAAACAAACTTCAGTTTGTCCGATCTCTCCTCCTTCAAAGTACAAGACGAGGGAGAACAATCTCTGCAGACCCTAACGTCTGAAAATATGGTCCTCTTAACCGATATTCTCAGCGACAAACAGAGCGCGACTAACGAATGGGATGCGCTATCGAATGACACTTTTTTACCGCCGAACATTTTGAAACAGAGCCTTGGGGACGCGGCGCTTGGTGTCGGACAGAAGAGCATGCCCGCTAGTAACACAGACGACAAGGTAAGTAAAAATTAATATTTATTAATCGCCAAGCATTCAATTCATATCCTTTCATTATAATCCTAATGTTTCGGAAGAACAGCGGTTTATAAAAAAATAATCATTTCGAACGACGACGGTACTAACGAATTTTTTTCTGTTACTCGCTTGTTTTCGTAGAAAAAGAATAAGACTGGGAAACAGAAGGGTAATTCCTGGCTGGACTTGTTTGCCGAACTTGATCCGTTGGCCAACAACCCGATGGAAAGTCTTTCCAGTGATAGTAATGCGTCTGCTTAATCGTCTGAAGTGCTTACATGTGATTAGTTGCGATTCACGGCAACGCTCGGGAGGAGGCGATAAAGTTTTATTTTTGTCAGACACAGGATAACACTTACAGCATTACCCGTTCTCCAAGTATTTACATCGATATTTTCGCATTTAATTGCAATCGAACAATCCGGGGTTTGTTAGATTTGTAATGGAGATAGTAAGAGACTATAAGAATCAAAAGAACTATTTAAATTTTCGTAAGTATCCTTTCGAGGCGCGTACCAAAGATGTAAAATTCAATAGTTTCTAATTGTGTGCTAGTCAAATACTTCGTTTAAATACATTTAAAAAGAATCATTCTTTCCCTCGATAATAAATAGTTATCAACTTTCCTACTTGCATTTATAATAAAATACGCTCACTGAGGTTTAAAAGTACGTCATACAAATATTCGTAATTCGTCATTAATTCACGGCTCGAAACCGTCTCGATCGATTTCTTTAATACACCGTCGTTATATATAATATATATAAATCGAACAATCCGTGTTTAGAAAGTTTGTAAAACAAATTATTATGCACTGCATACCCTTTTTTTTTCTTTTCTTAAACATACAGACACATTGCATACTGATTTCTCTTTTAAATAGAATAAATACAACATAAACAGATTACATCGTCAAGGATATCGTTTTTGTATCTTTTCTATATAAATATAAAACGCTTATGCATTAACAAAGTACAGGATCACAGTGTTAACACCAAAATATAATTGTATTTCAAGTATAAAAGAACTCTAAATCAAAACCTAATTTGCGTCGACAACGTTGTTTCAAGTTTAGGCATCATAGAATTGTGCTATGGCAGTTCTGACCCTGAAACGAAACAGACGTGCGTTTAAAAGAGGAAGCATATCCATAGGATTCTGTTCTACGATCAAGCCTTAGTAAACAATCATAACTTCCAACAAGCCCGAAGTGTTATCTTCGGAACGAAGCGTTCACGGCTTCGTTCGCGCGCGCCATCGGGCGCAGGAATAAATAGGAGAGAAACGAAATAGAAGCATTTAAGTTAAGAGATTATTCTTCGTACTTATCAAATAGCTGAAGATCCTTGCTATGACGTAATTGTTGTAAAATACGGTAAAAGCCTAATTCTCGTAAACGTGCTTGCCGCTGCGCAGCTCCAGGTTCCTCCCTCCAGACTAGGTTGCACACACAAAAGACTGCTGCGACTTGCAGCTTTACATTGCTATGCATCTGAACGAATATAAAAGATTTATGAGCCCCCGCTGTCTCGCTTCGACAAACTGTCGCGTCGTAAGACACAAGGCTACGAGTTGTATTATTCTAATAAACGAGGAGAAGTAAACGAACGCGTGCAGAAGTGTTCCCTTTGTCTCTGTTACGCACCATGTAATCCATAAGTTTCTTAAGCACATCCTCGTTAGCCATAATGTGATCTTTCGCCCGATTCCCATCGGCCACGTTCGCTAAAATACAGAGAGCTTGCTCCTTCACGTCCGGCGGATGCCTCGGATCCTCCAGGACCAGTATAACCGCCTGCATAACGTGGGCGGCGTGCTCGCCCATTATGCGATCGATGTGCGCTTTCGTAGAGAGCAAGTTCCGCAGCAAGCCCAGCGTCTTCATTAACACGGGTATGTCTTGGTCGGCCAGGAGGCAGAAGATCTGATCGGTCCCCAGGCACGACAGTATCTGCAATTTCACTTGCTGCTCGGCTTGGAAAGCCACGTTCATCAGCGCCCAGATCCCGTTCAATCGCAACGCCGGCGTACACCGTTTAGTCAGCGAGCAGAGCAACTCTATCCCGCCGGACTCGAGAATTGGTTCCTTGCTCGGACTAAATTCCAACAATAAGTTACACAAGGTACTCGAGGCTACGGTCAATAAATCAACTTCACTCTCGCCCCTACCTGTACGGTACAATCATATCAACCATTAATGACAGTAGATATTATTAATTACTTGGTAGCAATTATTAGGATAAGTAGGCATTTTTTTCCTTTATCTCGGAATTGTATATCCCATGTTTCGAGACGGGTACAGGAGTATTAAGTCGGGGATTTACCGGGAAGCTAAGTTATGCTATGTGATGCTATGTCGTTCTACGTTTTAAAAAAATTAGTTTCTATACATTCTTATGGAATAGTTTCCATCAAAAGCTAAGTTAAAACATAGCACCGCATAGCATACGTTAGCTTAACTTCCTGGGGGATTCCCGGCTTTAGATATCCTCCAAAGTCTTTAATGAGAATGGAGTCACTTTAAAGGCCGTCGCGCATTTTGATGAAGCGCGGCGAAGCGAAATTAATTAATTACTATTAATTTCTTCGATTCGCCGCGCTTCGCCAAAATGTATGACGAATTACTAAAACATAGGGGTGTGCGGATCGTCCCGAGGCTCGGGTTCCCGGCCCTCGGGACGGGTCGGAAAATTTCTGGCGGGATCGGGCGGGGTCTCGATACTTTCGTATTGCTCGAGATCCCGAAGTTTTCGGGATCCCGAGACTCGTTTCGGACTACAAGCATGACCGCCGTGAGTGGGCAATTTAATAATAATAATATATATATATATATATATATATTTCAACGGGATAAACCCTTTGTTATAAAAAGTACAAGCCACAGTCACACAAGCATAGAGAGAATATTATATAAATAGGAAGTACAAATAGAAGTAACTAAAAGAAACAAAGGCAAGAAGCAAACGCAAAAGAACCATTAATGATAGTGACAAAAGTAGATATAAAAGAATCATAATAATAATATAATAACACAAGAAAGTTGACACAATTTGATTTCAAGTCGATTCGACAAAACTCGGACGCGATCGGCTCGAAAGCCAGCTATTACGAGGGGACCGAGACGGAACGGACTAATGCTTGTAGCCCGAATCGAGTCCCGAGACTGTCGGGATCTCGAGCAATACAAAAGTATCGGGATCCCGCCCGATCTCGCCCGAAAGTTTCCGGCCCGTCCCGAGCCCGAAAAGTCGGGTACCCGCACACCTCTGCTAAAACAGTAATTCTTGTATACCCGATAGATCTATGCGATATACATTCCTCCCATCGTTATTAACAATAAGCGTAGCCATATTTTACCCTCCAGTCCTTTGTCTGCCCCGTGCAACAGCTGCATGAGTGGTCTCCAAACAGCATGATCTTGAAAGGTGGTTCGGAGTTGCTGGACGCTTCTGGAGAGCGAATGCAGACACCTGACCGCCGCCAGGCGCACGTGGGAACCCCCGGGATCCTGAAGACCAGACACCACTTGCTCCATAAGGCTCTCCGTCTCGATAATACGTTTCCGAATGTCCTCGTCGTTGGCGCCGAGGGACGCGAACGCCCTGAACGCGGCCTGTCGCATGTCCTGCGTCAACGTCGCGTCTTGCACCTGGAAGTACCAACAATTTCAAACATACAAAGCAGACACACCAGCGACCATAATCATACTTACATGCGGGTGAGGTCGCAACAGCTCCGCGAGAGTGGGTATTAAATGGTTACTGATGGAAGCTAAACGCTGTAGCTCGGTATTTACTTCGGTAAGGAAAGCCAGGGTCTCGGCTGCGGCCACTCTTTCGCGTGGCGGCCGATCTCGATGGCAGAGCCTTACCAAACAAGGTAAAGCACGGTATATAATTCTTGGATCCTTGTACAACAAGACTCCGGTTCTATGCATGTACGTGACGCATCTTGCAGCCTCGAGCTGAATTAAGGAGCTCTTGTCGCGACCCATTAATTGCCCTAACGCCACAGGCACGAGTCTACCTTGCATCGTATTACTGGTAGTCGCCGAAGCGACCATTACGCATACCCTATAATTCTTGTAGCACATATTCGCTAGACAAGCCAGAGCCGACAACTGCACGTCCGGTAACGGGGAGTCCAGTTGCATCGCTAAAGTTTCGACCGCGCCTCCCTTGGATAACGCGTTCTGCTCCTCTGTTGTCTGAAACAGAGACAGCGTCGAGCGTTACGTAACAGCTTCGCCGCCAGGTCTAATCCTCTCCTCACCTTGCAGGCCGTCGTTAGGATCGTCGCCACGCAGATCTGACAAGTAACGGAGCGATTGGCCAACGACACCAATCTCGGCACCAAGGCGGCGTCTTGGTATATCGAGTGAACGGGGGCGGCGGGATGTTGAAATACTGTGCGTAAACAACGTAAGCAAGCTTCGTTTAACAAGTCGGATACTTTCGGCTTGCCTTCCGGCGGCGCGTCTGAGACGGGTGTGGATAACAAAACCTGAAAAAGCAACGGCACTACGCCGAGATCTATGAGTGCCAGCACATGCTGATCTGTTCCCTTGGCTAGGGAGCCCAGAGTCACGGCGGACTCCAGCCTTATGCGATCTCCGATCGTGCCAGATAGATCGCCGAGGAGTTGCAGCAAACGAGGTACTACGCCCTGAGCTATTACCGAGCCCTTCTGTCTGTTACTCCCGATGACAGAATTTTTTAGACATCTAGGGGAACAAATAGGAATTAAGTGTTATATATATGCGACGATTCGAAATGTGCGTAGATTGATAGAAAAGGAAGATGAGGGTGTCAGGGAATGTTAAAGCCGTTTCGGGTACGTTGCCCGGTGAATATCTCCGTTACACTGTGCTTCGCGGTGATTTCCCTAATTAGTAACCTTTTAGCGAACGAATTTTGAGGTTAGGCGGAAGTTTTACTCACATAATAGCTTCTAAGCATTTTTGTGGATCTGGCGAGTACAGCTCATCGATGTAACTTCTCGAGCTCTCAACATCCTGCGATATAATCGGGCGGTCATTTATCCGTTGGGATTTTAGAATCGAAAGTGGGATGCGAATTGATTGTCAAAAGCAGAAGAAAACCGGTAAAACGTTCGCCTTCTAAATGCTCTCCACTCACCATGAATGGCTGCATCACCGAGACCATAGTTCCCCTTTCACGTTTTTACATAAATATATTACAACGTTCACTAACAAATAATCCTGAAACGATCCACCGACCACCACGAGGAATCGTTAAATTCAGTTTGTTTGTTACGTGAACGCTCACCGTTCCATTTGGCAGGATTTGCGTTCTGAAAACAGTTCTCACTAATTTCAATGGTACCACTGTTATGGAATTGTTCTGGAGATGTCTAGGGAAAAATTGCGGTTTTTATGCTGGCACTGGCGCGGGCGTGTTTTCCCGCCGGGGCGTGTCGATTCTATGCATGGCTGGGCGTGTTTCCACGGCGATATTTTCTGAAAAGTAGCGTAAGTCTTAGAGCATATAAACATGGAGGAAGCATGCAATAGGAAAAAATGTAGACGGCGATAGAAAGAGAAAGATATACAGGAGGGACAGACTCTCTCTTTCTAGCGGCAGGGAGTAGAAAGAGAAGGTCTGTCCCTCGTGTATATCTTTCTCTTTCTATCACCGTCTACATTTTTTCCTATTGCATGCTTCCTCCATGTTTATATGCTCTAAGAGCGTAAGTATTGTTTGGGAGCTTCGAATGTTTATTTTGGAAACAATCCGAGCTTCGAGTCGATTTTATGACGTTCGTGTGTTCGTTTTAAATTTTAGAAACTGGGAGATACTGGAATTCATATGTAAAAATTAATTAATTATTTAAATAAAAACCCAAGTGTATTGTAGTAAAAGTTTACTGTAAAACTAATCTTCAAGAATTCATATTTTCTGAAGAAAAATTCTAAATGATATAAAGAATTCAAGTTTATATTTTATATGTATTTCAATTATTTTAGCTTTTTCATTTATTTGTTTTTTTTTTTATAGGCAGAGTATATTTTATTTTGCTATATTTTTGTGATCCATAAATAATTGAAAAACTGACAAATTTTAAAATAAGTGTAAATTATTTTTTAGTGATTTAATTATATTTTTTTCTACATTCCGAAACCGTTTTTTTTCGGAATACTGGAATATTCAAATCAATTTTTTCAAAAGTCGGTTTTTGTATAAACCCTAATAGACAATATTGGGCGAATGCCACTTACGCCCAAATCGCCCGTGATTTTCATAAATCTAAGTTTCCCTGTACGCGACTGGATGCATCGTCAAGAATTTCAAAGCCGATTTTCTCGAAAATAAAGCGCAATAACAAAAAAATGTATTCCTTTTTCTCGACTTATTTACTTGTTATAAACCAAAAAGAAAGAGTAACTTTTTTTGATATCGCACTTAATTCTCAAAAAAATCGACTTTGAAATTCTTGATGTTGCGTTTAGTCGGTTACAGGAAAACCTAGCTTAATAAAAAACACGGGCTATTTGGGCGTAAGTGGAATTCCCCCATGAGAATTCAAATTTGCGTTTGAATTTTAAAATTTTCCCGCCAGAAGCGATCGCCTTGTCCGACCGATTTGAAGAGGCATTTGTTGCGGGGCCGGCTGGTAATTCTCATGCCTCGTGGAAATTTCAGCGTTGGTTCGATGCCCGTGGAGCCCCGAAGGACTCTGCTCGCGAACGCGTGAAGTTTAATCAACGAAATATTTGTAACAAATAACTTAGAACTTAATAAACGTGTTAAACTGAACTGGATTAAATTAATTAGATTATGAAACGACTCAGACCTAGTATGAACGAGAAACAAGACAAGGATATGCTAAGATCGATCGAGATTAAATTTGTTGCGACACGTCTACAGCGTAACAACGTCGGAAATCAAATGCGAGGAAAAGAAACAGGCTTCTTCTTACATTCGTTCTTCATTTCGTTATCATTACATTATTTTTCGAGCGATAAGGAAGGAGGCGAAGACAAATTTATAATGTGGCAAAGTTCATCCTCAACTTTTTGCTATTTAAACTTCGCGCTTTAGGAGCTTCCGCCAATCGTCGCTAGAGCGATGATCTCAAATGACGCTTTCAGACGGTCGCACTGAACGCGAATTTTAGCCAATCGAAAGCGAAAAGTTCACACTCCTCGCTTCTGATTGGCTAAAATTAGCACTCAATGCGCCCCAGTGCGATTAGTGAGCCTCTAGGGATTGATCGGTATAACCGCAGCCATTTCAGGCGAAACCGGAAATAACAGAAGCTAAACATTCATTAAATCGTCTGCTCTCCAAGGTGATTGTTTATCTATCTCTTTCTATCCGTATTTCTGTCTCTTTCTTTTTTACGGGTTCTTTCTCTGTCTACTTCCGCGTTTGACCGAAATGGCGGCAACCAATCAGCAACGATACCCGTTGTTCCGATCACTCTCTAGAAGCCCACACAGCACAACGTCTGGCAAAGTCTTAAAGACGTCTAAAAGGCGTCTCAAAGACGTCTTAAAGACATCTTTAAGACTGTGTGGGGGATAGCAACCACACAGTAAGCAGATGCTGTGTGGGGGATCACTAAGTGCGACCGTCCGAAAGCGCCAAAAGTGTCGAAGCTTTTTTCTTCCACCTGCGCGAAAACAAATATTCAAATCTGGATGCTTTTAACTATTTATATCATAAATCTTCAATATGAAGAAACGAGATATATATTATTATTCATTGTATAATATATTCGCATTACAGTTTGAAGCCATATTGAAATCGTTTCAAACTTGACACCCGTGGTATAGGAACATTCGTATTACAAATTGCTATTGGTAAGCTTGAAATCTACCAATTAACGCGTGTGGCGCGCACTCGTTAACAAAACAGCCGAAAACATTCGAATTTCCACAAACTTTTATTTTTATAAATAACATTTTTACTAAAAAATCAACTAACCATGATTATCGAATCGCTGGACGAATATTTAGAAACTGTAACCGGATACATATTCGATAACGATAAAATCGTGAGTATTTTAAACCTCAAATTTTATAAACCCCCACTGTTTCTATCATTCCCATATTAACTTACGAAAACACGTTTCATAAGTGTACAAATACTTAAAATGCCTTTAGGTAACATACAAATGGTTAAGCAAAGAGTTGGAAGTCCATGTCAACATTGCAAAGCAGATTTTATGGGAATTCTGGCACAGATACAAGGAGGAGAAAAGCTTCGACTGCGCCTTTTTAATAATGGGTCTTTTACACGACGGCGGTATGCGAGTCGAGGTTGTGAAAGAGAAAGACTTACAAACGGTGAAAGAAAAATTTACCAAGGTTTTGTCAGAACACATTTACAGCCTCCAAAAAGTGCTGCCCGAGATACAGCTACTCGGACTTGCCGAAAATGGAGACGTCAAATACAGCGCGATCAAGTGTCTCGAGAATAACGAGCGTAGCGACGAGGAGATACATAGATTACGATGGGGCGCTGCTTCGAGCGAAGTGCAATCCGAGCCTCAAGAAAAAGCGAAACCGATACCTGAACCTGTTAAGGAACAGAAGGCAAAGAGTCCAGAAAAGAAGCAGGCTGAAGCGAAGAAAGCTACTCAGAAGAAGGGCTTCAATAATCTTTTCGGGAAAATGAGTAACAAGCAAAAAAGCCCGTCGTCGTCCAATGCGGAGAAAATGAAAGTAAACAGTAGCAATCATGCAAAGCAATCGTCGTCCGAGTCGTCGAAGAAGGCTGGACAGAAAGGTGGACTCAGCGGTTTCTTGCAGCAGGGCAAAAATGTTGGCAAAACTGCGAATTCTGTGTCTCCGGAAGCAAAGAAAAATACGGATTCCACGACGAAGGAAAGTACGAGCTCCACGGTGAAGGAAAGTACGAGTTCCACGATGAAGGAAAGTACGAGTTCCTCGACGAAGGAGAGTACAGAGAAGAAAGTTACTTCGGAAAAGAATAATAAGCAAAAGAAGACTACACGAGGGAAGAAACGCACCCGAAGCAAGGAAAAGAATGATATCGTAAAGAAGCGAAAGCGCATTGCGATCGTGAGTGACTCTAGTGACGGAGGATCATCTGACGGAGAAGAGGAAGAAGCGATGGAACTGTCGCCTTCCCCTGAAGCTGTTCCTCCCGCGAAAGCACGTTCTCCCTCTCCACCGAAAGTCAAGCTCGAAGGTGGAAGGCGTAAGGTTTTAAAGAAGATAGATAAAACGTTTCAAGAGGATGGCTTTTTCGTAACGAAGAAGGTGCACGTTTACGACAGCTGCTCCGAGGATGAACCAGAGGTTGTGGAGCAACCGAAGAAGTCTGTGACGCCCGAGTCACGTCCAGAAACAAAAGGAAAGAAAAGCACTAAGCAAACGAATTTGATGAGCTTCTTTAAAAAATCATAGCATATCTTATCGTGTTTTACAATTTAGACCATAAGTTGCCTATTAAAATATTGAAATCTTGAAATTTTAGAGTATTATAGTGTGTAAATATGAATAAAATTGGGTTTTATGAATGAGATGTAAAGTACTTATCTTTGGGTTTGAATTATTAACTCGATTCCGAGTATAAAGTAGATACCACGAAATAGATAGGTAGAATCACCCGCTAAACACAATTATCAGATATGTTATCACGAGCAAACCTGTGCTGATGCTACGCCCTATATAGTGAGTAATAGCAACCACACAGTGATTGTCCAAGTACGAAGTATCTTTGACATGAATTAAATTACAACTCGTGCGATGCGTCTTTACTTCCGTTTAATTGGATTTTGTTTCCTGTGCTTAGTTTCGACTTCGCTATGCGATATATGTTCAACATGTTCGTGTTCAACTGCAAGTAATCATGTGAGCCCTGTTGGTAAGATTTAATTTTGGAATAAATCTTTTTTAAGGGGGAGCCCTATTTAGGACGCTAGGAATAAGTTGATTCTTGGGAATTTTTTTCTAAAGAACTGTTGAGCGGATGTTTTCTAAAGTTTCAGGGGATTTTAGTTCATATTCAGACAATAAAAATTAATTTTTTCGTTACAAACTGTTCGGTAGAAGGGGAGATTTATGATCACGTTCGTGGGGACTCGCGCGCTGGAGTTTCAAATTTGCGATTATGTTGGAGGCATCAATTTAGTTTCTGAAATAAAAAAAAAATGGATTTTTTTATTTCTCGTATAATTATATTGTCGATGGATTTAGAATTTTTATAAATAAATTGAACAACACTTTTTCCATAAAGAGTACAAAATATCTTGGGACTCGTAACTTTTTCTTTTAAGTCCCACTAATTTGCCAACTTTTAACTTTTTTTTCTTTTGTTAGGCAATGTAATTATACGAGAAATATGAAAATAATGGTTTTGTTATTTAAGAAAATAAATTGTGGCTTCCAACATAATCGCAAATTTAAAACTCCGGCGCGCGAGTTCTTACGAACGTGTTTATTAGGGTAGCTCTTATTTACTCTTGGTAAATTTTTTTTTCAAGGTTTTCTCCGGGGCATCTTCCAGAATAGTTCGAAATAATTAAAAAAAATCCCTGTAAAGTTTGAGTTCTGGGCCCTTAAACATTTAAATCATTATTTAACAGCTGGCGAAGTCGATTTTATATAACATCTTCTAAGTTATTGATTAAATAAAAAAATATGTCAAACAAAAGTTGTAGATCCGGACAAGGAGCATCTTTTTTGTTGTATTACTTTTCCTCGCGCGACAAACGGTTTTCGAAAAAAGTCTGAAAACTAAAAAAATAGAATATCGAAAATATACTCTATTTTTTTTGCATATTTCGGTATATGCCCCCCCCCCCCTTAATGTTTAAAAAATAATCCTTGAAAATAAAAATTCCATTTTTTTGTTCACCTTCATAAATAAAAAGTGTCCTAGAAGCATTTAAACTTTCAAAATTTGAAAAAACAAGTTATTTTTTTAGTTTTTCGGATTTTTTCGAAAACCATTTGTCGCGCGAGAAAAAGTAATACAACAAAAAAGATGCTCCTTGTCCGGATCTACAACTTTTATTTGACACATTTTTTATTTAATCAATAACTTGTAATATGTTATATAAAATCGACTTCGCGAGCTGTTAAATAATGATTTAAATGTTTAAGGGCCCAGGAGCACCCTTTCCGTTATCCGATCGAGCTCAAACTTTACAGGGTTTTTTTTTAATTATTTGGAACTATTCTTGAGGTTGCCCCGAAGAATATTCAAAAATCGAAAATAAGAGTCACCCTAGTGTTCATATATCTCCATTTCTACCGAACAGTTCGTAACGAAAAAATTACTCCTTATTATCTGAATATGAACTAAAATCCCCTGAAAGTTTGAAAAAGATCCGCTCAACAGTTCCTTAGAAAAAAAATTCCCAAGAATCCTAAATAGGGCATCCCCCTTAAAATCGTGTATCGATTGCACTTGAAAATTATATCACATATTCTATCTCAAAATATAATTTGCATATTACAGTAAACGAAGGGCCAATAATCAACTGCCATGGAAAGCGTTTGGGGACAGACGAAATGCTTAACTTCGATCTGTTGATGCTAGATGAGCGTCAAGCCTCGAACGCACTTATTCTCTCAAAGAATAACATAGTAAATCTATCTGGACCACTACTAAAAAAATTGAAGCTCTTGAAGAACTTAGATCTGTCTGAAAATCTAATGAAAGAAATTCATACAACGTCATTTACAGACTTGAACAATCTCGAAGACTTAAATCTATCCAAGAATCTATTAGCAACATTTGACGACTCGTTACTAGAAGTGCTCCCCGCACTATTGGCATTAAATCTCAGTTACAATCAAATCAGTGTGATCGAGCATAGAACAAGTAAATCCGCAACAAAGATAAACTTCTTGGATCTCTCGCACAACAATGTTACCAGCCTGCCCAACATGTTCTTCGAATCACTATCGAATCTACAGTATTTGGACCTGTCGTTTAACAGAATCCATACTTTTGAAGATGATAGCTTAATGCGTTTAAATTCTTTGAAGACAATTTACATAAATAACAATCTTCTTACTTCGTTGCGCGTGCAGATATTCCCAAAATCTCTGAGCGAGCTGCATTCCGGGTATAATTCTATCGCTCAAGTATTTTACGAACCATCTCGGATCAAAGTACTGAACATAGAGCACAACAGAATCTCCGAAATACATTCAAATGTAACAGCACTGGAGTACTTAGAGCGTTTGAATGTCAGTGGAAATGCGATATCAAGCTTCCCAAACATCTTGCTTGAGAATTTGAAGACTTTGGACGTGTCTTATAACGAGTTACCTAATATTCCTGAAACAATATCTATTAAAAATTTTCCCTTATTGGTTCACCTTAATGTCAGCAAGAATCCTATTCAAAATTTGACGTTACGCTCCGACTTAATGTTACACACATTCGTCGCGAGTAATATAAGTCTGCTGGAGACCATTGGCAAAGACACATTTGCGAAATTAAGAGCGCCGTCGAACGATTGCATTAATCTCACTGTATCTAATAACAGAAGATTATCTTCTGTTCACGAAGAAGCTTTGGAGCGCATGAATCTGTGCTCCGTGAGTATTATAATTTTATTGCACTCCGAAGTGTAATATAACGGAGAGTGAATAATACTTTTGTTTCTATTAGTTGGATCTGAGTAATAATCAAATTACTTATATATCGAAAAAGCTAATTTTACGCAATGGTAGTTCTGCGACGTATAGTGTTAATCTGCAAGGAAATCCATTTAAATGTAACTGTTCGTTGCAATGGATGTTAAGCGACTTGATGCCACGACTTTATACCAGACATCCCCGGCTCTTAAATAATTTGAGGTGCGTACTTTCGTAAAGTAATTGAAGAGACATTGTGGAAAACACTGTAAGTGCTAAAATTAATTCTTTTTTATCGAAAAACTAGCTTTATTATTCAATTTCGCCCGAAATTTGGATTATGATTTTATTAATTTTTTTTTATTTATTTCTTTTTTGTGTGAATAGTCACATTCATCTGGATTAGTTAGGCATAATGAGCTGGGACACATTTCGTGACCTCAGAGTTTACCGTTCAAAAGTTTTAGGCGACGGACAAACACACAAACACTTTTTGCTTTGTACATTAAAATGTTAATGTAATTTTAATGCAATTTCCCTTTGTAAATAAAATAAGTTACCAATAGTGCTAGGTAAAAGATAGTATTACTATAAGTAACAAGTGGCACATACAGAGTTTTCTATAAAGACAATTCTTTTTTCGTTAATTTGGACTATATTAATGCAAAAAATAGATAATTTTGTAGTGCATCTGACAAGGACAGGTTCCCAGGTGTCCGCTTCCGATTGCTTTGGTTTTTTAATATGTTTTAGAGGACCGAAAAATAAGATACCTATATGTGTTTTTTTTTATAGCGGTCCGTTCTCATATTTAGGAGGTGAAACACCCCTCAAAGTTATAAGATTTTCAGGCGTTTGCTTTCAATTGCTTTGGTTTTTCGATATGTTTTAGGACTGGAACTATTCGAATATTTTACAAGTATTCGAATGCTACGAATAAACTTCGAATATTTGAGTATTCGAATATTTTACAAGTATTCGAATGCTACGAATAAACTTCGAATATTTGAGTATTCGAATATTTTACAAGTATTCGAATGCTACGAATAAACTTCGAATATTTGAGTATTCGAATGTTATTATTCGAATACTACTCGAATATTTCAGTATTCGAATATTATTCAAATACTGGTGTGTTTAACTAAATAAAATTAAATAAAAGCTTGTAAAAAAATGAACCTAAAGAACTTGATTTATAATTCACACTATACTATTCGAATACATCAGTAGTCGAATACTTAAATATTCGAATAGTATTCGAATACTTGGATATTCGAATTATATTCGCCGAATAATGCAGCAACTGAAGTATTCGCAATATTCGAATATTTAAGTATTCGAATACTGATGGATTCGATTGCTTAACACACGTATATCTTATTATTATTATTATTATTAAAAAACATGTATATCTTATTTTCCGGTCCTCTAAAACATATCCAAAAACCAAAGCAATCGGAGGCGGACACCTGGGAACCTTTTCCTTGTGATTTATTGTATACTGAAGCGTATTTAGCAATCAAAACTAATGAAATTTCGTAAATAATTTAAAACCAGTTTCTTCCCTCTCCCGAAAAATTTGATTTTTGGCACTTACAGTATTTTCTACAAAGACTTTTCAATTATTTAAAATTACTTTATCGCGTTTGAAAGTCGAAAAAAAGCAGACCGGTTACTTTAACGTATTTTATTTTGCCCTCACAGATGTGCTTGGCCTCCGCAGATATCAAACATGAGAATGGTGCATTGGTATGGATGGAAGGAGCAAGTTTTCTGCACGAATACATCAGATTTTAAGGAAGAGCTTACGATGAACGTTGCTGGGGTATCGAATGACAGAGTAACACTGGACTCTAGCCCTGCTGCAATCATCATTTTAGGAGCAGCGGTAGGTGTATTAACAATTTTGATAATAGTAGGCTTCATTTGGACACAGAAGGTGTCTATGAGAAAGAGAAGAATGAACAGAAAGTTTTGAAACGCACCATTTCCTATCATATAAATTTATTTGTCTCTCATTCTCTGTATATGTTCTCCTTAATTTAAATAATTAGATATTAAGAGCACTACATCCGTTTAAAAATGAAGTTGATTCTTAAATCGCTGCTACGTAAAAACAGAATCATCTGTATTGCCTTCTGCGTCGATTCTGATGTAATTTAAATAACATTCGTAGATTCTTAACAACTGAAATTAATTTATGAATTATGCCGTAATTTGGTTCCTTCGCGCTAATGCATACTTCAGGTATTGTTATTCCACTCGGACACCATACATCTCGTAATATTAAAATCATTCACACTAATCACACGCTTTCTAAAGTAATCGTAAAGACTGTAGATTTATTAACTAATTACAAAATTTGACAAATAAAAGTATGTCTTAAAGATACTCGAAGAGATATTGTTTCACACGTGTTTGAAGAACGCGAATAAATAAAGAGCTGTCTTTAATACCAACTTACCTACGAATATATACATGTACACGTGCAGGTATATCGTAACTTTACCGGAAAATTAAAATAAACACACACATGCATGCATAATTCTAAGCTCACACCTATAGATTAGCACTCGTGCAATTGTTTATACCTTCCGATAGAAAAAACAGCCGACTTTCGATGAAAGTTGTTAAATTAATACTATACAAACGTGTTCCTGGCGTCAAATTCATATCGAAGAGATTAGAGTTGGGCATTATTCGATAGATTTTATATTCGAATGATCTTCGAATAAAAATTTCGAATAATCTTTGAATAAAAAATTCGAATAATCTTCGAATGAAAATTTCGAATTATCTTCGAATAATTTTCGAATAAAAAATTCGAATTTTCGAATAAGAAAAATTCGAATAATCATCGAATAATAAATTCGAATATTCATTGAGTAAATAATTCGAATAATCATCGAGTAAAATGAATGATCTTCACGAATAATTTTTTAACGGAACAATGCCCAACTCTGGACGAGATACTCGATTGGAAGGACTTGAGTTTTGATTCGAATGTTGGCGAGTTTTAATCGTGCGCGGGTATCTTTACTAAATCTGAATTACGACAGTTCGATGATCTCGGACACCGTCTCTTTTGCGATATCATACGCGCTAACCTAGCACACATTCTGATAAGATACTTCGATAGAAGATTGATCCCCGTTAATTACGAATTAACTTGTAACTGAATCACTGATCACAATAGAAATCGATGATATATGTACCCAGCTACAGCTAAACTAAGCGTTCCGCTCTTTAAAATATAATTTACCTAGTATTGAACAATATTTAAAATATAATTATCGCTTTGGACGTAAAATGAGCTTCGTAATTTGCGATTATATGTCGTCTATGTGCCAGTGGCTAGGCATCGTTTGAGCAGGAGGGCTCTCCCTCAACTCGTTTAAGAAATTACATATATTCTGATAGTACCCTGGCTGGCACCAGGTCTCATTGTGGGTACCGCCCACGACTGGAAGTATCTTCTTGCACGAACTCCTGCAATTCTTATAAAGATCCTTCATCATCCGCGGTGGCACCAGCGTGTCCGCCAGGCCGGAAATAAACAACGTAGGTACCATTATTGACCGCACTTTCAGGATGGACAGATACTGTGAACACAATGCGATTCAGTTAGACGTTTATTCTTATCGTATCGACAGAAATTAAGGGGTTACTCTAATTTGATTTTACGTTTTCAATGTGATTTTTCGAAAATTTAGTTTGTTAAGTAACGTGTTTGGATATTTTGAAAAAAATTGCAATTGGTCGGAATAGTAAAAAAAAAGTAGGGAAGATCATTTTTTTCTTCAGCTTTTTTGTCTGTGCTCGTAATGAAAATTTAAAAAGTGCCTTTTGTAGATTGAAGTAAGTTGTATACACGCCTAAAATTTCATAAAAATCTGTGAAAGTTGTTCTGTGCTATAAACGCTTAAAGATCGCAGGATTAGGTCGAAAATCGCGAATTTCTGAAATCAGCAATTTTACGAGCACAGACTAAAACGTTTAAAAAATGAGTTTTCCTTTTTTTTTGCTATTCCGACTAATTGCAAGTTTTTTCAAAACGACGAAACATGTCACTTAGCAAACTAATCCTTCTAGCTTCTTAAAAAAACTCAAGTTGTTTGGACCAATATTGAACAAGTTATGCGATTTTAAAAGTGTCCACATACTTTTGTCTCTCACTGAATATTTGAAGTGAAGCTCGGATTTTTTTTAGCATTTTTATTGAAAATTTACAGAGTTATAGTCGATTGCGTAAGCGTCCGTAAAAAATTGTTTTTCGGGCGCACTCGTAGGGGCTACCTCCGTCATCCAAAATTAAAAAAGCAAAGCTTATTTTTATCCTCAGAAGTATGACTACGATCGCTGTCTCAGTTATTCAGAAAAAAAATTAGCAAAATGACGGCTTTTGAAACGAAAAAGATTTATTTTTACAGAAAATTTTGACTGTGTTGGTCTGAAAACATTGTTTAATTTTAACAAAAACGAACCTCTATAACTCTGTCAATTTTACGAATTTCGCTGCAGTACTCTGCAGGCATATTTTTGGGATCAAGAATTATAAATGCAGGGAAAAAGAAATCTAATTTGTTGACCCATCAAACTAGGGTACCCCCTTACGGGGAGGTTTCGATCTAGAGCCTACAAAAATAGGTGATCTTTAGGAATTAATTAAAGGAAAACTACTATATATAATTTAACGGGACTTTTTGCAGTGTATTAAGGATGTCTTAAATTATAGAAATATAATTTTTGTTTTATAATTAATCATTGCAGACGGCTCTGAGGAGTCGTTAATGTCAAGGCGTAAAAAAATCATGAAAATCAGTGGGACCAGCATCTCCAAAAATTATTATCCGATTCGACTGAAACTTTTTTATTTTGAGGAATATACTTCTGGCTAGGGGGGAAACCAGAAAAAAATACAAAAATGACAATTTTTTAGAAAATAACGACACTTGAAGTTTGAAATCACTTTTCCCTATATTTTACGTCCTTTCAACGCTTTTGAAAATTATAAATTTTCAATTTTTTGTCATTTTCTCTGGTTTCTCCCCTAGTGAACAGTATATTCTTCAAAATAAAAAAGTTTCACTCGAATCGTGTAATAATTTTTGGAGATACAAGTCCCACCGTTTTGCAAACACTGTTTCGAGAAAAGCGCGTTTAAAGTTTTACATGAGCGCCGAATAGCCGATTCGGGAATTTTACGAATTTCAACGAATCCTTTTAAACAAATATTCCTAAAAGTTTGAACATTCGAAAAATGAAATAAAAAAGAAACTAACTTTTAGACCGGAACCTCCCCTCAAACGAAAAACACACCACCTCACCTTATTTTTATATAGAAAAAGTGGTAGATACTGTAAAAACTTCAATCCAAAAAGCAATGCAGCCATATCAGGAATGCTGGTGAAAGTGTTTTCAAGTATAAGGCACCAAATTCTTTGAGAATTCTCTGGTTTCGTGGCTAGATTGATGGCTACCGCACCACCTACAACAAAACCAAAGATATAATCCACAAAACCCAACACATACAACCAATCCTCCAACGACCCTAACAACCTCACGCACGCGTTACCTAATGATCTTCCAAACACGATGATCTCGTTAGTATTTATATCAGTTCTGCTAGATAAATAATCAATTCCAGCGCGAGCGTCCATGTATAAACCTTCTTCGGACGGCGATCCTTGGGACAATCCATACCCTCTGTACTCCAGCATTAAAATATTGCATTGGATATTATGGTACAGGCCAACCGCGTTCTGAAGCCTAAAACCAATCTCAGAATTCTCATCTTGAATAAATCTCTATATAAAATCCTGCACCATTAAAACTTTACCACTGACCTATGCCCCATGTTTCCAGCATTACCATGAAGAAACAATAAGGTGGGTACCTTTTTTGCTCTGTCCTCTGGTTGAGAAATAAAGAACATGTGTAACATTGTACCGTCTCCCGATCTAGTATATATACTTTGATAAGGTAAGTTAAGTATTGAAGGTGCAGGAACATATACCCGAGAATTAGCTGGCCATTCTGGATGGTAAACGAGCTGATCTTCTCTGTGATACAATATACCTGCAAGCGCAACACAAAATATATATATACAGTCCAATCCTTAAACCAACATCTCGACCAAGTGAACCCAATAAATTTACCTGTGGTAGCGAAACAAAGGAGAAAGAAAGCAGAGACTCCGCCGTACAACCAATACAAAAGAAAACAGCCAAGTATATAAGTTCCGGAGAAAGCCCAACACTTCATAGCTATACCTCCCAACATACGGACGGGCTTACTGCGAGCTAGTCGCACGCAGAACGACATTGTCGCTGTGTAGTGCCTCCAAGTAATTGACTAAATCATCTAGCACGCTGCCGCATTCAGAAAATGCGTGCCGTTGTGCGCTGCAGTTCGACCGTAAAACCCCATCGAGCCGAGTGTCTCCGGATATTGTTAGAAGCTTCGTAACCTAGAAAATCTACCAAAATTCATTCCTTTAACACACTGCTTGGTTCGAAATGTTGTTTATCGGTGGATTCGTTAAATCAGTGTTTATATAAAAAGAACGTAAAGAGGTCGTTCAGATTTAGACGGAATCGGCAGGCATCGAGCAGAAAATAATATTGCAGCGATGTATTTACATATAGGTTATATCAACAGAGTATAATTTATAATTTACGAATAATTTCTTTCTTGTTCGAATAAAAACATACTCCATATTGCGGTTTCGCGGTGATCGAAGCGATGCTTTTATGCCAGGCGGACTGAAAACGTGAGCATAGTAACGTTCAAAGGACGGTTATCGGTGGGCTTATCACGTGTCATCGTGAATGTCCAATGCTACGTTCTGATCACTGTTAGCCGATACCATATAACTAATACTACCTTGCATCTTCACCCTCGGCACTTGCTTCCACGCTCCGCGACGAGTTCCCTCGTTTCTACGGGATATTATCCGAAGTTTCACGGCCGTTTAGCAGCTGCGTGCGAATAATGGAGACGATATTAATTGAACCTCGGGACGGGACCGTGGTGTCATGTTTGACTGACCTTCTCCAAACGAGTGCCGACGAGGTACTCGCCGACGGCGATACGTTTAAAGTTGGATTATCAGGTGACATGTCCCGGCTAATATCGCTTTGATTTATCGGTTTTAAAACAGAGATATTTGCAGTAATTACCGGTTAGATACATTGCCGCGTTTTAGCAAGAGCGGGTAAATTTTAAACGAAAGCTCGCGGCACTGTGCGCCTAACCTTAGTTTATAGGTTATGGATGACGCAGAAATTTATATACGTAATTAATTACTTGTGTATTACACTCGTACCGGTTTTCTTTCTGTTTTTATGAATTTTTAAGTCCTAAACGTTATTTTTTAAGACACATGTGTGTATAGTAATTTCGAATTTGGTTTACGGTTTTTAAATACGGTGAAGGACCCAATTACTGGCAGTAAACCCAATTACTGTCACCTTAAGAATATTTATTTGAATTAAATGTTTATTTATTCGTTATTTTGAGTAAGATACCTTAAGGTGACAGTAATTGGGTGGGCTGCTAGTAATTGGGTTATTTAGAATAGATCGAAAATTACGAACTTACGTAAAGCTGTTTCATTCCGAAAATTGAGAGTCATGTGTGTTGAAATGCATATTTTTGCCAGGGGGCTCGGTGGTACAATTACTGGCGCAGAGTTTGCCTAACGTTAACACCGATTGGAGCAAATGGTACTTCTTTTTCTGCGACGAGAGGGTCGTGCCTTTCGATAGCAATGATTCCACTTACGGAGAGTATAGAGCCAAGTTAATTGGTAAAGTGCCGATAACCGAGGATCAGTTTGTGAAAATCAATCCCGATCTGTCTGGTAAAGCAACGAAGCCTTTGAATCTATCTCGTCTTACGTTTAAAGTCTTCCGATAAAGATACTGATTATCATAATTACAGCGGAAGAGGCTGCGAAAGATTACATTAAGAAGATGTCCGTCTTCTTTCCTCCCGACCGTGTTCCACGCTTCGATGTGCTCCTCTTGGGACTGGGTCCGGACGGCCATACATGCTCGCTCTTTCCTGATCACAAACTCTTGAACGAAACGAGCTTGTGGGTCTGCCCCATTAACGATTCTCCTAAGCCGCCTCTGTGCCGCATTACCCTCACTCTTCCCGTGATAAACAACGCGAGGAAGTGCATATTCGCCGCCGTCGGATCTAGCAAAGCTGACGTCGTCAAGGTATTATTTTAGTGGAGATTCGGAGAATGATTTCGCTCGCCTTCTGTATTCTCACCGTCACTCTTTAATATCTCGCAGAGAATTTTACAAGACAGAGAAAGCTTGCCAGCCGCCCGTGTGCAGCCGCAGAACGGAGAGTTGTTCTGGATCCTAGACGAAGACGCCGCAAAACTCTTGGACGCAGCATAAACGTCTCCGATAAAATTCACTAAGACATTCCACTTATCGATATCGTGTCTCGACGCTCAGCAAAATCTCTTGGGCTTACTATTTTGTATAAACATCTGCGTCCTACTCAAAGTAACGTCTGATAGATAAACAGTCGACGAAAGAATTACTGGCAATTTAATGTTCGAGGATCTTTGTTCGTTGCGACTTTAGATACCGTTCGAAACGTATTTAGGTTCTTTTACTATGCATTTCGGTTGAATTTTCTGACACATTCTTTTATTTACATTTGTATACACTGAACAGATATATAATACAGCAAGATGAAAGTATTTTTGCGTTAATTTATTAACTCTTTATCGTTGTAACTACGCTAATCGTCTCGGATAATAGTCTTGAGGAACGACGAGGAGCTGAGAATGATATGAATAGACGATAGTGATGAAATAGAAATCTACCACGTTCCTAAAGAATGTACGAGCATTTAGTGCGCGCCGATCGCATACCGATTCCTTGATCTGCTTTCTTTTCCATAGATCTACGAGTTTATTCTTATTTATCTTTATTTAAAAATGTAGGAGATAACAAGATTTTACGTCCAATGTAATCTGCTTCTATTTTGTAACAACTTTTTAATAAATATTACGTTTGATATAACTGGATGCAGTGAAATATGTTAGAAACATCGCGATAGAAAAGACGTATGCGTAGAAGCGGAGTGATTGATTTTATTGTAATGGGACAGCGTACGAAAACATATCGTTTGAATAATAAAAGTGTCTATTTAATACTGTATTGAAATGGATGTGCCGTGAAGTTGCGAGGCAACCAGCGAGGCGAGTGAAATTTCTGCACGGTCAGTTTATTTTGCAAGAATAAATAGCGTAGTCATCATTTGCATACAGGGGTAGACATTCTCGAGAATAATATAATAAACAATTATATATTTGTTTGGCAGATCATAAAAGGTATTCTTTGGTGACTTACATAAAACTGATAACTATAGATAAAGGTAAATAGATATACAGGAAAAAAGTGGCTATATGCACATGGTTTTTTCTGTGTATATTCTTAAATGGAATTAATATTATCAATATATTTATATATATATATATATAGTTTGAGGCAGGAATATCGTTTGTGACGTGCACTTGACGCGCACGTAATATCTGCCACCAGTCAGATTTCAACCAGTGTCCAACTACTTAGGAACCAAATTTCTTTCCTCTTTTGTTTTTTACAATAATTTATAAATTACGTTTATTCTTTACAAAAGTCTTATGTGTACATGAATGATGGAGCCATAGGAAAAAGAAGAACTAAAGAATTTCACCGGTTCGCATCGTTTTCTCAAACAGTTGCCACGACGTGTCAATTTCGCTATTCGAGATAATTAAACCGTACAATGCCACGAGACACTTTACTTTCGCGCGGCCACTAGGATAGTCTTTTACAGCTTTTTTTCTCTTTTCGATTATTTACAAAACTCTGGAAAAAAAACAAAAACACACCGCGGCTGTCCTGCAACTTAGAGCATAAACCAATGTTCGTTCGATTATCGGATACCTCCCCTGTACAATGTACTTAAAACGTAAATGCTACGATTACCCAACACTGGGCCCCGTTCCTTTTGCGATTCGACTGCTCTCGCTACATCATATTTTCCCTAAGTAAAAAGTGATGGAGAATGTGATAAGGTACCTTCCTTTTTTGATTTTTAGAACGCGTGCCGCCGGGTAGTAGCCCACGCTCGTCCAATGCGTCACTCGCCGAGTTACTTGTCCCTCATCGCCCATCACTTCGTCGCTTACAATTACTCTCGCGATCGTTTCTTTTCGTGTTTTCTTTTTTTTTTTTTGAAGAGAGAAGTGACCAAACACGGATACCGCACTATCTCGCGTGCGCACTCCTATAAAGCGTAACTGTACATATTTATAATATACACGGTATACACAATCTGCCCGCGAGAATTCATCGGGCGGGGAATGAATCGTGTCGCGGACAGATGTGTGCAAAGTAAAACGTATCGAGGATACAATACCCGTTCGCGGAGCAAGTTCGTACTTCTTTTTTTAAACATAGAAACTATAAAAAGGATCGGTGAAACGTGCAGTTTTCAATTGCAATTCATAGCATAACATGTTCGCAACGGAGGATCTGTTCGTTATTACGAAAGCACGCGACTGGAAGATTCTTGCGACGCGAAACGAAGGAACACATTCGTTCGTAGAAATCAAGGAAATGTTATGCACTGAATCACGTTTCGAATTTAGCTTATAACCATACATATCACAGTATCCATATAACCCGTCTCCCCCCTCCCATTTTCATAATTCGTAACATCGTCCTAGTGTATTGTTTTCTTCTACGGTTTTTTTTTTCTTCTTTTAAATGAATACAATCGTTTAGGTTTTGATAGAATTACGCCTCGTGTATATATTTCACTCGCTTTTAGAATACCTTGCAAACAGCGTGAAGAGAACTGTTCCCCTAATATATAATTACAACGACCCTTCTGTACCCATTTTCGCCCCGTAAACAGAAGAAACAAAAAGTTAAAGGGAAAAACTCATAGGTCATAATACTTCTTTTTTTCCAAAGATCTTTGTACTATCGTTTCTACTTTGAAATTAAGGATCTATACGTTCATTCTGCTTCATGGAAGAAAAATATGAATGTAAGTTCGTAACACAGTGAGTATAGAACTAAACCCATTAATACAGCGTATCGAACGCAGGGGCACGCGCAGAGTGTGTACGTGATCGAGAGCTCGCTAGAAGTTAATTCGAATATCCCCTTTTGCTGGCCGTTTTCATTACACCTAGCCTCTTACTCGAAATCTTTCGCAGGCGTAGTGTTAAATAGTGTACGACGGTAGTTACCGATGAATGCTTAAATAATTGAGGAAGCTTCGAGTTAACAATAAATAAGCGGTATTACGTTTAACAGGAGGCAGAGCAATGCCAAATTCCTTAGTTTACTAGCCGACAGGCTGGTTCATATATAACTTAAGGTGTAATTAAAGAATAATTTAGTTAAATTAATATCACCTAATATAAATATTCATCACGTCATATTGACACCCAGTAAACCCCTGACATTCTCGTACACTATGTAGCTGATCGAGACAGCTGGAGCCACCTGGAAGACAAACGAAACAGAAAAGTAGTACAGGTTTTTGAGGAAAGTATGTTTTAATTTTTGAATAATTTAAGTGGTCGTGATTCTTTCCGTACCTTCAAAAAATTCGGGGTCAAGCCTCTATATAAACCACGGACCCCTTCTTTCCTAATAATATCTTTGAAAACACCACTCATGGTGTTAGGAGATTTATCTGGGGATATATCAGCTTGCAATCTTGTTCTGACTAGCGCTAACGGGTATGAACACACTTGGCCGGCTGTGCTTGAAGTTGTTCCACACAACAGTAATATCCAGAACGGCGGTGGCTCGTTTTTGTCGTGTGTCCGCAAGTACCTGTTCTTCAAAGTCTATGGCAGAAGCATTGCTATTAGTGTCGGAGCTGGCGTGTTGCTTGCTCTTATAGTACAGTGTTTATTCGCTAAGAGCTCGGGACCGACGGTGAGCATTTAACGTGCAGGGGGTATGATTTTGAGCGACGGTTTTTCGTTTGTTTCTTGGCGACAGCAATGCGTCTGAAGTGGTGGGGATAGAGTTGATCTCTTAAGGAGAGTTTTTTTATTTCGTTTTTAGCATGTTCAATCTTTTAGGAACACGTGCTTAACCTTTAGAGGACCGGAGTGGCCACTTAAGAATTTTGATACATTGCCGGCTATTTTGGTGGTATATATGCATAAATTTTAAGTAAATAAAATTTACAATTTCAATGAAAAAATCCCGGCCCTCTAAAGATTAAAAGGATTTTTTGAAATTCGTAAAATTCTCGAAGTTATAGGCATTTGAGTAGCGGTAAATGCAACTTTCAAGGCGTTTCTCTCGAAACAGTGTTTTTAAAATCGGTGGAGCCTGTATCTCGAAAATATATTATCCGATTCAACTGAAACTTTTTTTATTTTGAAGAATATACTCCTGGTTCGTGGAGAAACCAGTAAAATTGAAAAAAAAAAAAATGAAAATTTGTAAATTTTAATGGCGTTAAAAGAGCGAAAAATATAGGGAAAAAGTGATTTCAAACTCCAAGTGTCATTATTTTCTCAAAAAATATAACTTTTGTAATTTTTACTGCCAAATCCACGAGCGAGTTTCAATGCCGTTTAATAAAATCTACCATTATTTTTTATTTCAGACCAATAGTTTAGATGCTACAGGTTCCACCGTTCGTATGAATTTTTTGACGCCTCGACTTTAAGGACTCCTCAGTGCCTTCTGCAACGATCAATTATAAAACAAAAAATATATTTCTACAGTTTAAGACATCCTTAATGCAACGCAAAAAATCCCATGAAATTCCAAGAAGTAGTTTCCCTTTAATTAATTCCTAAAGATCACTTCTTTTTACGTGTAGGCCAAACCGAGCTCTTAGCGAATAAAAACTGTAGTGTTACAGTGATGGTACTAACCTCGTATACAGCCAGATCGATACCAGCGTATGGAATTATCCCCATTAAATTGGGGACGTAGCCTCTGTAGAAGGACCTCAAACCAGCTTGCCTGTATATCTTCTTCGATGCATCTATCAAGCCCGCGAACTCCCCCGTTTTTCTAAGCGCAAACCTAGTTTTGAGTACCTGCAACAGATTATTCGCGGTGTCAACATAAGGCAGCGGATAACCCCAGTGTATTATTATTATTATTATCTGCCTCAGTTTCGTACCTCGAGTGGATATATGGCCGACTGACTGATACCACCAGCCAAAGACCCCGCCATTAAACGCTCATAAAGTCCAAGCTCTCTAAGGTCGTCTCCCTTGATCGCTCTTTTAATTTGCTCGTAGGCCATGAATTTCAGGGCACTTTCCGGTCCGATCTTAAGTACGTTTATACCGTTCCCTCTCCAGAGACTAGTCGATCCGCCCTCGCGAAGCATGTACCTGAAGCAACTCATGATTTTGCAGTGTCGCGTTCCATGTACCTGAAAGTATGTTTCTTCTTCGTAAAGCAAACAAAGCATAAGTCAGCTGGTTCTGATTCTAACCATCCTAACAGTTTTGCGGTTGTCGTTGGATTGAAATAAAAATTAAACCCAAACGCGGATTCCGTTATTTTTAATAGAATTTTATAGAAATTCGCGGGAGGGGGTAACGTGAGTTTGCAATTGGTACCACAGTGGGCTGTTAACCCTCGGCCGGCGGAGCTGGGTCTTTGTAGACCCAAGCGTAATGATACCGAGTGTAAAAGTGGAAAGGGAAACTTGAGAATTCGAAGAATTGTTATTTTGGGAAAAAGGACATCGTTTTAAAAAGTAGTATGGGTCGAAATTGACCCAGGCGTCAATTTTTATGCGATCACTTGAATCTTCTGCCATCCGAGGATTCAGTGGCGCACTCAGGATTTAATCTTAAAGGGAGCAGAGTTTGAAAGGGTAAGAATATTTTTAAGAAACATTTATTTAATGCAAATTCAATCAAATTCATTAGTGATTATAAAAATGTATTTGAAACACAACTCCTCTGGGTGCGCCACTGCGAGGGTTAACACGCTCCACGCCATTGTGGATTTTCGAATTTTTGGTGCGCCATGAAAAATGATAAAATTAATCAATTTCTTCGTAGTTTCAACTGTTTTTTTTTTCTACCTTCATTTCACTAGGAAATTTCGAGGTAAACTTGTCCGTTAAATGAAAACTGTTTCACTTTTTATAACTATCGTGGGTCATCAGTGACCCACGCGCCGCGATACTCCCGTTTACGATTATTCAAACTTTAAACGAAATTTATAAGTGAATTTCAGGTCCCATAGCTGTTTCAATGGTACTTCTATAAGCAGTATTTCAACCAAATCAATTTAAAAAAATCTGCCCACACAGCTGCATTCGCCATTTAAAAATACACAACTTTGCAATTTAAACCTTTTTCCTACACCGAATGATTTCCGAGATATTCAAGAAAAACTGTTTCCGCGCCCCAACTTTGAGTGCCCTTTTCACCCCATCAACATAACCGATTGCCGATAAGAAAATATACGTGTGGAATATTTTCGGCTACTCTACAAACCTGCAAAGTTGCACCAAAATCGATGAATACGAGTTCGACATGCCCCCTTGCGACCTTTACACCTCACCCTCAACCAAAGAAGCAGCAAGCTGACATTTACAAACTCCATGATTTATATAAAAGCGTCATTGGTCAAAAGCGGGCAGTAAAAGTGCTCTGGACGTACAAATGACGTCATCGAAACGGCTATGAAACCTGTCGACTTTGTTTATGGACATCATTTGAATAATATAGCATGCTTGTAGTAAAACAGTTTTCGTGTCGTTGCAATCGATAATACCGATACATTGTTAAATAATAAAAATGGATTATTATATAATTTAAAACCAACATCCTTCGGTGCACTGCCATCGGTCGCGTCCATCGCCGACAATTGGTAATTCAAAGTTACGAGAACAAGAATATTGCCCAATTCTATTTCTAAGTACACTTTTATAGGCCATTTTTTAGCTCGTAATGATGTTGTAAACCCACCTGCAGATAGACTTTGATCCGGTCCAAAGGCGCGGTACACGTGCGCGAGACGGCGCCCGCTACGCCACCGGACACCAAATGCCGCCACCACATTCCAGACACCATTTCACTAGTCGTGAAATCCTCAGGCACGCCGATGTCCTCCCCAATGTCCATATACTGAAAAACATAGCGGTAAACAACAGGGGTCATAGGGACACCTCGGCGCCCTACGTATCACGTGACGAAGCCACGCGCGCGTATCGAAAAAAAACTTGAGAAACCATCGTCTCGCACGTGGAAGCGAGTGACGCGAAAAAAAACGATTAAACGCAGACGAGTCATGCGTGACTAATAGTTAGTTAATAGTTAACCCTTTGCTCGTCATGTTCCGTGATTCTGATAGCTTAGCTTCTACGGGTGGCAGAGTTTTATGTAGTTTCATTGTCGTCACGTGCGCATTCGAAAGAATCTCCAAGGTATTCACGTGATAGATATACGTCCGTCGAGTATGTATATACAGCGTGTCTCGTAACCGAGGGTACAGGCTGAAGAGTTATGTTTCCACGTGAAGAAATTAGTCGAAAATATGGAATTGAATTTTTTGATAACGCAATTTCTTTTTGGCAAAATTGAATTTGAATCGAGGTTTTGGGTGTCTGAGGGGCATGCTTTTCCATTAAGGCTCGTTCACATTAGGCGAATTAAATTTCAAGGCAAGTGGAGGTGGAAGAATTTCTACTTCGCTTGAAACTTGAAAGAAACTTGGAAGCAGGGCCGGCGGAACCTAATAGAAGCTAAGGGGGCGCTAAAAAATTATATCGCACGATTAATAATAAAGGAATCCAACTCCCGCATAAACAAAATGTAAATGTAATTCTATTTTTTGTGCTATGTAAAGGAAAAATATATTAAATAGAAAACAGGTGCACAAATATGGGGCCGCCAAAATTTTCTTGAAGTAAATAACAGTGAAGTAAATAACAGGTTCACATTGGTAAAGTAGTTTCAAGGTACTTGAAGGCAAGTAACTTGACTAATGTGAGCGTGGCTTTACTTGTGGGTCCTCGCTTACAATGGCGCCTAAAGCTGTACTTCGGTGCATGCGCACCTGATAGAAGTTCGAAGTGAATTTTCTAGAACAGTGATTCTCAGCCGGTGGGTCGCGAAGTGTTTTTTGTAGGGGCCGCCACGTTTTTTTTTAAATATTATTAATCTAGAATTATTATTATATTCTGAAATATCTATTTTTAACGTGTTTTCTTCACCTTACTAAATTTACTATATCTTACATGGGGGTGGAGGGTCGCATATTATTTGAATATTATAAAAGGAGATCGCGACTTAAAAAATGTTGGGAAACACTGTTCTGGAAAATTATGAGCGAGTTACGAGCAAATTTTATTCCATATTTTCGACTTAATTTTATACCGACGACTGTACAGCCGTTTATCAGACACCCTGTATAGCATGTTCGCTGAAAGAATTCTCTTATCGAAAGTCTGCTAATTTTCATTCGGATGTCGGCTGAAGGGAATTGAAGTGTCATCCAAATAATACATGCTTCCCCAGCCTCTTATCTGTTCAGAGCCAGTGTTAACTGGTTATCCTCAGTCATGCTAAAATCACCATGGCTAACTACGGCTCGCTCGATCCGGTGGCCGTAAGTACCACGTGTCACAGATAATTCTTGAACTCCGATCAACTCTACTTTTCCAAGCTACAGACTGTCCAGGCTTAAGATGTCTGATTTTCAAATGTTTTATCAGCCGCAGACGTGAAGGTAAAAGTCCTAAGTACTACATCGTATTAAATATTTTATTTTCGCGCGTCGGTAATTCCTTGGTAATTCCATCAGGGACGGATTTAAAGATTTGGCGACCCTAGGTTAACAAGCATCTGCCGTCCTTATCGCGAAATATCATTAAATATTTTAATTTGAAACAGTCGAGACTCATACATGAGCCATTGCTAATTTTCTACATGGGAAAAAGGGAATTGTTTTTAAATTTGTCTCAAGCTTCTGTGCTTTAACCTTTCGCAATTTCTTTCGTTCAAAATTTGTCGCCCTCCACAATTTGCTGCTTTCAAAATTTTCCGCTCTCCAAAATTTGCTGCCTCCAAAATTTTCCACTCTCCAAAATCTGCCGCTTTCAAAATTTTCCGCACCCCAATATTTGTTACTCACCAAAATTAAATGCTCCCCAAAATTTGTTGCTCTAAAAATTGCCGTTCCCAAAATTTTCCGCTCCCCAAAATTTGTCGTTCTCAAAAAATTGCCGTTCCCCAAATTTTCCGCTCCCCAAAATTTGTTGCTCTCATATAATTTGCTACCCTCCAAAATTGAATGCTCCCCAAAATTTGCCGCCCTAGGCTGCAGCTTAATTAGCCTATACCCAAATCCATCCCTGGATTCGATTTATATAGGCGTGCTCAGTGGCGTACTCAGGATTTAATCTTGGGGGGAGCCAACTTGAACGGGTAAAAATATTTTCAATGCAAATTTAATAAAATTCAATAGGTGATTACATAAATTTATTTAAAAAATAAAATCCAGTTTTCTATTCTTCTTACAAACACCTTATTTGGGGGGGGGGGGGGGTCCCAGTGCCCTTTGCCTGCCCCCCTCTGGGTGCGCCACTGTACGCGGATTTATGTTCGAACTGAGAAAACTATTTTCAATGAAATTCAAATTAAATAAAATTAAATTGTTCTAATGTGTAGTTTAAATTATTCTACAATTTTTTTAAAAGGCAGGCCCAAGTAAACATTTCTCACGATACTGAAAAAGGGTTAAATATTTGTTCAATATTTCATTTTGTTATAAAATATATTTCTCAATAAAGAGTGCAATAGATTACATGCATTCTAAAAATATTTTATATCTCAAAATATCGATGCATTCTTAGATTTGGAGATATGGGCCTGGCCCAACGTGTGCAATGGCGTAATTTTAATTCACACATGCACTCTAGCGATAATCGACGCTACTGGGCCATATTTAGGAAATATTGCAGAAGTGTTCGCGAGGCAGTCGACAAACAGATAAACTAGGTCAGTAGTACACTCTGCTCATTTGATTTTATCCGATCTAGCACTAATGCAGGGCAGAGAGTAGCCCACTTAGCATCCACGTTGCTAGCATTTCGACTTGCCCTAACACAATATCCACAAAATATTGTAAAAGCAGATGGCAACCGCTTGAACTTGATCCACTTTCCAGTTTGCATTGTTAGTAATCCAAGGCTTCTTGTTATCCAAGCGTAGAAAACAATCTAATACCTAAATTGAGCATCAAATGATCGTCACGCAAAAGTTATGCAAATTCCGCGAACCAGAAACTGAAATGGAACTTTACTCTTCGCAGCGAGACTGAACGAAACGTTTAAAAGGAAGAAAAAACGTTTAGCAAGCAGTTTCGTAGACTTGTTAATGGCCGCGGTCGTCAATGGCGAGTAATTGCAGTTATCACAGTTGTGCCTGAACATTATCGACGTGACGATAATCCCGTGATAAATATTACCTTTAACAAACTCTCATGGCGGAGAAAGAGGGACAAGAGACACTTAGAGAAATATTCTGACTAGAAAGTGTATGTAAACACAGTCGTTGACGCGGCGTGTGCCAAGTACGAATACCAAGAAAAAAATAATTAAAGCATTATTTCCGTGTTCCAATATCGCCGACGCATTTTGTAATTAACATTGTGAGCAGGCAAAGTGACCGCTTGACAAAGAATGTGAAATAACGTTGCCAAAGGTGGACGGAAGAACGAGCGGAATTAACAGAGTCACGAATCAAAATCTAATCTACGAACTGCGATTATTTGTTGGATAACCAGCTGGCATTTTATTAGCCGCTGAGTATCTTTCGATAAGGCGCTGCAATTTCCGTTCGAAACTATTTGCTCATTATCATACTTTCCATTTCAAAGTTCAAAATATCAGTCAGTAGAATTTGCTAATCTTGATTAAAAAATTACTAAATTAGAATTAAAAAAGAAATGAGTATTTCACGTACCCTTTTGCAAGGTTGTTGCTTTATTCTATCACCTTTTAGGATTGCAAAATAATTTGTAAGTAAAAATAATCATTTATAGCGGAATAGGAGCATCGTGAAGAGAAACTCTCAAAAAATATCCATTCAGATGCCAGGCCTCAGATTCTGATATCAGCAATTATAGATAGTTATCTCAAACACAAAATCCAAAAAGATTGCTAATCTGTAGACGCGTGGTTAATGGCTATCGCTTGAATCAGCACAATGGAAGAATATTGGTGGAACACAAAAAATGGCAACGTCTTAAGAAACTTTATAGATTTTAGAGAAAAAAAATAGTTTTATTGGCCGTATAAATTCAATTTGGCAAATATTCGCAAAATTGTAGAATTGCACGATTAAGTAACGTCCACCGAGTATGTCTGATTTATTTGAAGTGAGTCGGACGTTTGATTTCTTGGCAATCGGGTCTGGTATGCGGAAGGATATTGCTTCCTTCCCGAAGCTCCTATTCCGCTATAAATGGATATTTTTACTTACAAAATTTATTTTACAATCTTACAAGTTGATAGAATGAAGCTACAAACTTGCAAAAGGATACGAGCAACACTCGTTCCTTTTTTTAATTCCCGAAACATTAAGTTCTTTTCAGCCGTCACACAAAGTAGGAAGACTGATCTAGTACGAAGCAGTTTCGCGTAACATTTCCATAAACCCATCTGTCTCTTGTTAAATTAACTGAATATACCGCAAGTTGGATTCATTGTCAGATAATTTACGCCTCGTCATATCGATTCAGCCCAATCTTAAATTGTACAACATAATCTGTAATGTTTACAGAGAGACGTTACTGTAATATATTACACTGACGCAGAATAATCTGTGTACGTTTCACACACGTGTGCCCACTGTATTCCCAGCGCGATTCCCCGAAAAGGTTGCACCTTCGAAGGAGCTTCGGCACTGTCAGGTTTCCCTGAATTAGATTTCGACCTTGTACTTCTTCGGATTGCACAAGCCGTTCTTATCTATGTTTTTATGCAAAGAGTAATCCAAAGGCAATTTCACGGTAAATCCATGGGCGGATCGAAAGGGTGGGACCTTGATGTTTCGAAAGTTACACAGCCAAATATATATAGCACGCCTAACGTGGACAAAAAGTATTTTTAAAATATAACTGCAATTATATAACGCACCAAGTCACGGCGACTAAGTGTCCGAAGTGTTAATTTCCGTCGGGCAAATCGGAATTTCTAAGAAAGCATACGACGCGTTTCAAGGTAGGCGATAAAAAATAGCGATTGTTACAAAGCGAGACCAAGTCTACGTTCGCGAAATACGCGTCACTAGAACGTAAATACGGGGCCTTGTTAATCCTTGAACGGCGATACGGGGTCCCTTTTGACCCAGCCAACACTATTTACGTCACTCGTCACTTATTACTGCTATAAGAAAACAAATAATACACACTATAACTATTCCAACATCCACTGTGGAAGCTTATTTCCTAATCTCTACGAAGAAAATTTCGTTGTGGGTGAAAATGGCCCCCCTGTAGCCGCAGTCGAAGGGTCAAGTGGAACAAGGAAGCAAGTGTGCCGTTGGAAGCCTTTTCTCGCTCTTGAAATCGTTTCGTTGATTAGGGAACGCGAACGACGGGAGAATTGGACAGAGATGACGGTCACGGATACTCAACTTTAATATGGAACATGAGGACGAAATCAGCGTCGACGTCCACCATGTCCATTGAAGCCAAAAGTCAAATAAATCCGCGGCGCCCAGCGGTTCAGTTAAAGTCGAGTAATCGCGAGGGACGACTGAAAAGAGCGGACACGCGTGCAGCTTTCTGCGGTTATGTCGGGCTGCGAGCCAAAAAAACTATTTGGTGTCTGGCCCAGCCGCTGTCTCTGTCGAATCGGCAATATTTCGCTTCCAATGTGGATATACTACGGTCACGAGACTAGCAGGCGGTATTTCGACACTGGCCGAGCGGGGAGGGGGAGAGAGCGCGCCGAGAAGCGCTCGGGAACTCTGTCCTCGGGAGCGTTCATTCTTATGCAGGATCAGGCATCACGGTGCACTTGACTTTGACCAAAGTTCAGCTCTATTTCACGTAAGTAACGACAATGATGGTCGAGCATGCGGGATACACGCGTGAAAGTTGAACGATTGCGAGGAATATGAGACTTTGACCGTTTCTAGACGTGCTTCCAAGTCCAAGTGGCCGTTTAGCTGTCGTCAACGTGGGACTGACTTGGAGAGAGAGAAAGCGATAGACAATGGGAGGTATTATAAATTATAAATTAAGCCTTTTCGGGATCTGTGTCGAGGCTAGATAAAGGGAGGCTTTTGACGACGTAGGAAAGTATTAACATTCAAGGGATATAGCCAGAGATGGGCAAAATTTTTATTTAAATACAATTTGGAATAACTAATAAAAACTAAAAAAAAAATTATTTGTTATGTGTCGAATAAAGTTACCTCGGGTTAACGAACGTATAACGAATAATTTTTTTAACTTTTTTTGTTATTCGAAATTTTATTTAAATAAACATTTTACCCATCTCTGGATATAGCGAGGTCGTAAAGTTTATAGGGTTGACCTCTAACCTAATCCTGACCTCCCAAAAATGCCGAACCTCTTATTCCGAAAGCTCAAAGCTGTAAACTTTACGACCTCGCTACATTCCTTCTAGGTACATACTATAGATATTTGTAAACGTGTCGTTAATGACGACTTATCGCTGCTTCGACGACTTTGTTTTCTAGGTTTCTTTTGTTCTTACACAGTGTAGTACGCATTTATGCAAATTTCATAATTTCCGATCGTCTTTCTTCCATGGTATTTTTAGTCAAATTTGTTGCGCAAACTTTTTATCAAGAGGGTTTAAGAAAGGACTTTTATTGATAATTGCACGCTAATCGAGGCAGGAAATAACGCAGATTATAATGATATACCGATAAGATTAGTGACTAACGGATATCGAGGAGAAGCGTTGAGGTATTCAAAGTCCCGCCAACTTGTGACCGTGATTTTCTCGTATCACGAGCGATGTGTGTAAAATGTTTTATCAGCAGACGATATATACTTATCACGCTGGGTCTTTTTGGACCCAAGCGTAACGCTACCGAGTGTAATAGTAGTAAGGGAAACTTGAGATATCGAGATAACTTCTGTAAAAAAAAAATACGGGTATAGTAGGATAATAAATAGGGGTCGAAATTGACCCACGCGTCGACTTCTACGCGATAACTCGGGCCGTCTGCCGCCCGAGGGTAAAATCACTCTTTATTCCCCTTTTTAACCGACTTCAAAAAAAGGAGAAGGTTATGTATTCGACCCGTGTGTATTTTTTTCCTCCTCTTATTCGTGCCACAAGGTACAACACGACCAAACTGCGATAAGGCGAATACAGAGAATAACATCAATGTTTGAAACAATCCATCACTCGCCGTAAAACAAACGCGAATACCGGCGGCTAGAAATTACGGGGAAATCGATATCGCAAGTTGAGTGTCAGATAACAATCGCCCGGTCACCGTCTACGTACACCATATACTTCGCAGCGAAGTATAGGAAGCGTGTTAAGAATATCGCCTAATTCCACTTTATTCAATAGTTTCTGTAAGCTTTCCAAGAATCCTCAATTCAAAAAAAAAATGGGATTCAAAAATGTATCAGTTATCGTAATTTCCTCGCAGTGGTAGTTAAAGGAAATAATAAAACTCGTGTTTTTGCATGTCGGTATAATTAACTCAATAATACAAGGCTTGAAGTGTTACGTTGGCATCACTGGCTCATTCCGAGAACCCTTCAATCGATGGGATATAAATTTTAATATACAAGTCTGTCTAATGGGAACCGTTCACAGTTTAAACTTTGTTTTGACCACTGCTGAACGTTTAACCCTCGTACAACGAATGCAGGGTCATTTCGATCCAACTCTGACACAGTCTACCACGATGTTATATTTGTGTTGGCAATGGCAAAATATAGTATACGATGCCGAAATTGCAGTAACATTATTTGTAAAAATTATACAGGGGATACGCCTATTTTATGTACCAAATGTACATAAATAATTTTTTTTATGTATTTCTTTATTAATAAATTACAAATTATAATTTTAATTATTTAATTCATTTTATATTCAATTTTTTCGTGAAGCCGGTGTACCATAGAAATGTTGCTATGGGTCAAATTGACCCTGCATTCGTTTCACGCGACCATATCCACCATTCGTCTTCCGAGGGTCAATATTTCTCAGGATTTCCTTTACGGCGAAGCGTAAAAAATGCATTAGGCTGTTAATCTTTGAGTAACGAATCCCATGACGCTTACTCGCGACGCTGCTGCTTACGTATGCGCGAGTATTATGCAATTCCGTTGATATAACGCGATACTCGCGCCTAAGCGCCTTCTGACATAATGTCATTAATTTGATAATAAAAAAGAAGCTTCCAGTACACGTCATGACTGACGAAAATTGGATATTTCGATAATTCGCTACCGAAATCATTCTTCAAAGATTCATGAATTAACAGGTGCAGCTTTCATAGGTTCCTGGGGATAAACGCATAAATACTTTTGCCTTTGAATAACTGCAAACCCACAAACATAAATCAACTGAATTTTTATCGACACATTTTACTTCCACGAGGACCATAATTAGTACGATTGGGAAATATTATTCCACACCAGGAAATAAAAAAAGAGACTGAGGAGTAAATTATTTTATCATCCATTGGAATTGATGTTTTTCCAAAAATGTAAAACAACAGTTTTTAGTGCTCCTTTAATAAATACAATTACATATTCCGATCCCAAAATCTAGATCTCCATAATTTCTCATCCGGTTCCGTTAACTTCTTTACCATCAATTATCTTCCGTCGATACGTCAGGGAGAGTGATTTTTAACGCAATTACAAAAAATCCTTTTCACTTTCAAATGACTCAACACTGCTTCATTCATCTTTCGCAACTGCGAATTCCACTGTCGGAATTCTATAAGTGCTCTCAATATCGTGTACTTGAACGCTACCAACCTACCCATGCAAAATTCCCGCCGCGGCGACAGGGACGAGCGTCCAGAACAATCTCGAACGAAACGGAGAAGGGAAAGGATTTACATTCGCGATGAATCATCGTTTTACTCGCCGCGATAAAGCCCTGTTCCGTCACAGTGTACCCCTACTCAACGCTGAAACGCGATTCATGAAATTACAATCTACTTCACGAAAGCTACTCTACACGCCGACATTTCCGAGCAATTCCTCCGAGATCCGCGGGAAAAAATTCCCAAGCACGTGCTCTCGTTCTAGCCGCTGTCATTTCTCGCCGGTTCACCAACTGTAATTCCTGCCGTTCGACGCTCCGCGAAACGAAAAATACCATGCACACGTGCCTCGATAAGAGTTACTAGGGGCCTCTTGGACCGGTGCCTTATTTCGCGAGGCAATGACACTCAATGAATTGATAAATATATACCCTCGATAGGAGGCTATTTATTTGGCACTTCCAAGAAGATATTCCATTATCGAGGCTCGATTAAAATTCGTCAGAATTTCGCAACGGCGATGGGTCTTGAAAGAAAGGAACGAGGGAACGGCCACTCGTGGACTTTCGCTTTCTCCTTCCCGTCTGCCACGTGATACTTTTTACCGGACCTTCCTCATAACCTATACTCATCGACCGCCTGCCCGAAATCCACGCTCGCGCAAAGATCCCCCTCTAGCTAACCGTTACAAATCAGTTCGAACAGCGTATCTATTAAAACCACTGTCAATTTTCAAGCGGACCTACGAGGACGCCCGAGATTTATCCGTCGATTGCCCCCGTCGCTGCCTCGCGGGGACTATATTTGAAGTTCGCGAGAGGTTAAGCCGCGGTGAAATTCTTAGCCGCGTTTGGACTCGTTACCTCTTTGAGTGACCATAGATAGCTGCGCTGCCTATTGCACAGAAAGAGACACTCACCCGTTGCAGGAGTTCATGATAGCCTTGAAGGAATTCCTCGCAAACTTGACAGGTAGACGGGATGCCCTCGTGCTTCAGTAATCCCGGTTTTTTTAGCGTGTACATTCCTTTGGGAGGTTCACTGAGCGAGACTTTTCCGCGTGAATAAGGCCGGGCAAGTTGAACGGAACCCGATCCGCGTGCTCGCGAACTATCCTTCGACTGTGATCACGCGCGGGGGGAGGGGGAGCGCGCGTACGGGGAGATGGGAGGCGGGAGGATAGATGAATACTGCTCGGCGGAACCGTGGCTACAGGAATCGAAGAAAACGAGCCTCGCGACGAGCCAGCGATTTGAGAGCTCGGAGTCCGATCTCAAGACTGAAGAGCGCGAGGAAACAGCAGGGGGAACCGAAACGAAGATATCACGCTCGTCTATCCGGGGAAGCCCCCACCATATCCCCCTTTGCAACGTCTATACTCTACGTCATTCTTGCGCGTATATAGCGCGTGCCTTCGAGCAGCGTACCTGTTGGCTTTAGTTTTTCGTACTCTATTAGACGATCGATTATCGCCACCATTAACTTCGCTTATTAGCTCAAGAATCCATTCGACTCTTAACAAGCGCAATCGCGCTAGACTGCATATCCCGATCTAATTAGCGACTTAAAAAATAGTCGCGGCGCATTTCATCCGTTAACGAATCAATTAATGGAATAATCTCCAACTTGTTTTACTTCTTTTATTAAGCACTACAATTATATAATACAATCCGTAATGACTGGATGCTGGGCGAACGTTAAGATTTAGGTCGAAGGGGCTTATATCGGCCGCACAGAAGGACACGCGATCGCGCGGCCTCTTTTCACGTGAAAGTTAACTATTCCGGTGCGAAAATCGAATGCCATAGCGAGCAAACGGTAGCGGCCGCTGCGAGCAACGCTCTTGCCAGCTTCTGTGACGAATATGTGCGTGACCAAGAAAAGTGGATTGGATGTAGGTGAAACTTTTTTCACGGTCCGTTGGAATGACGAATTCATCCGCGTGCATTACGCATGCGAGCCACGCATGCTAGACTGAAACCGTTCCAGGCGTAGCAGCACAGCCGCATTACGGAAATACACGCGGGAATAATGAAGTGCGTCATCGTTCGAGGAAACTGATACTAGACTAGGCCTTAGACGCGTTTTACTTTCCGTGTAATTCCCCGATATCGGGTCGGGATTTTTAGAAAATACCTTCGAATATTCCTGCTGCTTTATTAAAAATGGTAAGTTTGTAAAGCTTTGGTAATGGGTATTTGCGAGAAGAAATTTGGTCGAGAATTTTTATTTCGTTAAATTTTAAACGCCAGCTGAATATCTTACTAGATTTAACCAGTAATCGGTGAAAGCGTAATTGGGAATTTCGATATTTACGCGAATAGAAGAGTGGCAGTGAACTTCGGGTGCCTGGCGGCGGCCATGTCGGTAGGCCCAGGGCTCGGAGACACGTGGTACAGCACTACCGTGCTCTGTGCCCAGCAGACGATGACCTCACACAGGCACGCGCGCGCGCGCTCGCTCGCGTGCGGCTGACGAAACGTTGCGAGATATTTCGCCACCCCGAGAAATCCCGCCGTTTCCGATTAAGTTTAAACTACAAGATGTTGAAAGAGCGGCAGGATCCACAAAACGACGATTATTAACAGTCACTATCATCGAACTTTTGAATACCATCCAAAACGCATCATTGTGTCCTTTACTTCCTCATTAAGTAAATTATAATCGTCTGGCGTCCCTTATGCATATGTATAAGTCCGTAAATGCACGGCTATACATATATTTCCATAATCCGCGTTTTATTAATGGCCCGAGTCGCGCTGCAGCGGCTAGAGTAAATAGTTATTCCGTTAGACACGAAATTACAAAGATGTGAATGAGTAATAATCGTGCAACTCTTCTTCCTCCTTGTTACTATCCTGTTCCTACGTAACTGTAAAATGCCAGCGACGTGTTTCCCCCTATTATCATATTCAGCGTAAAAGTGCCATGCGCCGAGTATTTCCCTATCCTCTCGCTACACGTAAGTGTACAAAGAGTTTACTAACTCCGAGGAAGCATGCATCGCGTAAACTGATTTACGTGCTCTATATTGGAAAGTTCTGTGGCAAAAGAGAATTGATCGGATCGAAGGGAAGTGTGCTTAGATTTTAAATAATTTCTCAGGCTCGCGTTTTGAATATGGAATCGTTTCGATCTTTCACAGAAACGATTTCAATGGTTCTCTTTTTATTGGAATATTAAGCGTTGTCGAAATAAGTAGTTTCGAATCTATAGTACGCTTCAAGTCACTCTCGTCGCAAGAAGTATGCTCACTGTTATCGGTACGTGATGCGATGGGCGCATACGATAGCAATTAGAAGAATCGAAGTTCCATCGAATGAATACCACTCGATTCGAAACCCTTTTTATTCACTACGCGAAGGTACACGGGTCGCGTAGATAAAAAAAGGGAGAAGCTTGGACGGCGCATGCGCGGGGGGACGGTAAGGCGCATGCGCGCCGGGATCGAGTCGAACGCGGCGTGGAAAGGCGCTGGGAACAGCTGGGAGATTATCAAGGTCACTCGGAATGACAGCAGCGCGTCACACCTCCAGTCGAGCCCTCCACGTCGACGAATCAGAGGCCTCGGACCCACTCGATCGTCACTCGACACACGCAAACTACACCCACGAGTTCATCGTACAATAGTTTCATAGCGGAGAGACGCCACGATCCAATTGCGCTACTACGCTTGTGCCCCGATAATGAGGGGCGAACGTATAGCGCTACTTTTTTCCTCTTTAGCTTCCAGCGATTCGATTAACAATTACTATTATCTCATATCCGTGATTTGGGAGATCAGGACACTTTTGATGACCATTCGTGGGACGAACTTTGAATACGGATTTAGGGAAATATATCTAATCGGGGGATTTTTGTAATATAGCGAACGTGATTAGAATTTCTCGGCTGAGATGGGAGATAGAAATGGTCCAGAATTTTTAATATTAATTATATTATTATAGTAATATAATAGTAATATAATAATATAATAATTATTATAATAATATATATTATATTATAATAAATATTAAAAATGATATTACTATAATAATACAATATTTAATATTAATTTAGCAATTTTCTCCACTTTTTATTCCCCAGAATTACCTCGACTTTCGAAACATTAATATACCCGATTAATTCCCAACATAATTCCACTATCAAGACTGTTTAATCAATGCACTCACGTTTGTATGGTGCCAGTACTCGATGAGGCCCAGAAGATCGGAGCTCGGGGCGTAGAGCAGAAAGTCCCGCCACTCGTTGAAGCTTATGGTCAGACTTCCGTCCTTGTCCATTCTAGAAAATCGATAAGAAAATCAGGCTTCCGCGTCCGCCGCGCTCGCAGTCATCGTTCGCGCCTGCAAAACTTACCGTTGTAACAATTTCTTCGCCTCCGCGTAGTCCATTTTTATCCCCAGCTCCTCGAACGCCCTTATCAGCTCCTCCAAATCGATTCGCCCTGCGATAACGAAATAGTATAACGGTACACGTGAGGCGGCGAACAATGGGGCTTTTTGTTTTCTCTATCGAACGAACAAATAGCAATAACGGTGACATCAACGGACATAGGTTGCGCGACTTCAGTTGACAATGATAATCAAGTCTCGTCGTTGTTAAGTAAACTCGAGATACACATCTGTACACAGAGTACTTGTCCATAAAACACCCGCGATTTTGCGCTGCCCCCTGTTTGCTTACGCATAACTCGCGATTCATCAAAACCGCCGGGCTGACCTTGAACTTTTTTCCAACCGCGACGAGCATGATGCTTTTTAATATGTGTTTAGTCACCGATAAAAAGTCCAGTCCAATGATGTCACAGCGTGACCCTGAAGTGGCCTTAAGCTCTGGAACGTCATTATCTATTGCTACTGTACGGTGACGTGTGACGGATAATGGGTATTGGAGATGCACAGCAGAAGATGACGTGCTTCTTATCGAAATTTTCTGTTTTAAGGCCAAGGCCATTCCAAGTTCACTGGTGCGCGGCGTAAAATCTATTTTTTTCAGTCTTCACAAAAATATATTGACGCTCTGACTTCGAAGCTTTTGAAGCGAATTTGTGTTCTTCACTGTTGAGTTTTTTGAATTTTTTAAGTATTTTTTTATTTTAATTGTATTGTGAATAGGATATAAATCAGTAATAAGATTGAATTCTTAGGCTTACGGAATTCTGGACGATGATTTTTATTACAAATATGCTTTCGAATTAAATGAGATTGAGGACTTTGCAGTCATAGGGGTGCAGCTCCATTTTTATAAACTTTGAGTAAATTAGAAAAATTATTTATAAAATTATTGTTTCTATTTAATATTAAAAATGGTAATATTGAATTTCCTTAATTGAAAAATATATATTTTCACACAATGGTAAGTAGTAGTTCAGTTGATAAGTTTTATTTCTATTTTTGGCGAAAAAATATTCTGTAAAAAATGTTTAATATTAATATTTCAAAATGTTAATACTAATTAGTATTTTTTATATTAATACCAATATAATATAATTAATTAATACTAGTATAATATTTTTTATATTAACACTAATTAGTATTAATATTTCGAAATAATATTAAAACTTTTACTATGGAATATTTTTCGCCAGAAATAGAAATAAAAACTTAATATTTAAAAATATTAGTATTAATATTTCACTTGAAAAATATTAAACATTAATATTTCCACTTGAAAAATATTAATATTAATATTTCCACTTGAAAATTATTAATATTAATATTTCCACTTGAAAAATATTAATATTAATATTTCCACTTGAAAAATATTAATATTAATAGTATTTCCACTTGAAAAATATTAATATTAAGTTCCACTTTTAAAATATTAATGTTTCAACTTTAAAAATATTAAATATTAATATTTCTACTTGAAAAATATTAATATTTCTACTTTAAAAACATTAATATTTCTATTTTTATTTATTTGCAATAAATCGCTTATTTGTCATAAGATTTGCATCAAACGTGGATCAAACGATGAAATTTTTTTTTTACATATATAACACGTCATAACTCAAAAACTGTAAAAAAAGGAGCTACACCCCTCGTGCCGCAAGGTCCTCAATTACTTCAGGTGACAGCTTTTATAGAACCGTCCTCTAATACGTATAGTGACTTCCGTATTACTTTTCAAATGCGCCAACCACTCGCGCCATCTACTCACCATCCTTGTTTTTGTCGACGTGGGTAAATTGCAGGCGCAGATTTTTTTCGTGCTCCCGTACATAATGTATAAACTCGGCGAGGCTGATGTCCCCACTCTTCGTGCTGTCCGACCTGGCCAAAAATTCCTGAAATGGAAAAATCCACGGGTGACACTGCAACTTGAGAAAGCTGCTCTAAAACCGGAAGTATAAAATATCGCTTTCGTAAATTCCCTCGAAACATCCACGCATGTGCGGATAATACTAAAGATTACGCAGAAAACGTTTAAAAAAAAGATTCGAATTAAATCCGTATTGAATAAAAATTGATGATGCAAGTTTTCTATTTAAAAATTATTTATGCACAAGTTTGTGAAATACAGAATTAATCTGATAAAAAAATAATCTAGCATAAATTTCATGTAAAAATAAATTTTCTTAATATAATTTCTACTTAGAAAAGAATTTTAAATAGTTAGAAATTTGTATGTTGCAATGCATTTTTTCTGGGACGCTGACAATACATACGAAGCTTGAGGAAATCGTACAAATTGCATTCAACGCGAAACATAATCGATACACATAATCGCGCTTTAAGGACAATGCTGGTTAACATTATTTCAGTCGTGAGACTTAAATTCAACTATTTCCCTTGATAAAGCATTTGCTTCAGAATTAAAAGGTTTTGTAAGCAATTAATATATGAAGATAAACGAAACAAAAATATTTATCAGAGGCTCAAGGTAATTAAGATAAATTCCGAGAAAAATGTGTGTGCTGCATCTAAGTATCCGCAACGAGAGACGGTTTAAGATTTTAGCGCTGACTTGAACTTTCTGGTGACATGTAACGTCAAACATGTTTATTCCTATGTTACTCGTTCATTTTTCTATCTTAATTATGCGCGGACTAAATAAACCAGAAATGTTTGTTGGCATTCATGCTTCACGAACAAAGCGTAAAACGAGAAAACGCAAAATCGATAACTATGCAGAGCTCCATAAAATAAATCCAAGATTTACCCGCAAGATATGTACAACCAGGACATATATATATATACAGGGTGTTACCGAACTATCGATACAATACGAAACTGGGTGGTTCTATAAGAAAAAGTAACTAAAAAAATATAGAACCCTTTTCATTGCAAGACTCCATTTCCAAGAAAATCGATTCCAAAATCCCACCCCGTACGCATCTGCCAAGAAATTGGCACACTGCATACAAATGGGAATTATACAATTACATAACGAGCTATTTTCGACCGATGCTTCGTTTTCCACCAAACAAAGACTGAAAATCCAACTAGAATTAAACTCGATAGTTTCGAAATGTATCGAAAAGAATCTACTCTGCAAAATTCGAATCATTTTTCCCCAATGATTCATCGTCCCATTTTACCATTTCTCTTAAACCCAGAATCTCAAATCAAAGAATATTTCCCTACATTTCCACGGTAGAATCACACCCTCTCAATTTACACCGTCCGTTCATCGACACCCTGTATAACAAAGAAATTCCCGAGTACCAAGAAACTATCCCCAAAATCCTAATCGAGATCCATAGAACTCGGGGGTTCCATAAGCCCCAACCAAAAATAATTAAACATCGCAGAATGTTTAACCGATTCAAGGAAAAATTCGAAAGTCCCACCAAAATGTGTGTTCGCAAGTGTGGCTCGACCCGTAGGCGCGTTGGCACCTTGACACGTATCGAAGCGAGGTATGATGTATTCAGGGAATTCCACGTACCTCGGCATAGTATTTGTCGACGCCGACCTCGCGCAGCGCTTTGGACAAGTCCTTCACGTCTATCTTCCCGTTCCCGTCTAGATCCAACGTCTGGAATATTTTCTCCAGCCTCTCCTCATCCTCTGCCGGCAACTCGTGCAAATAATGCGGCGGCATTACGCCGTGCACCGCACTTCCTCGATTACCGGGCATGGTTCTGTCACTTCCTATGTCGCAAAGTACTCAACGGCAGTTTGTCGGCCGTCCACGCGTGCCCGTACGCCTCCTTCGTTCCCTTCTTCACGTTCGAAAAAGGCCACGACGTCCCCCGCGAGCCGCTCGCTTCCTCGCTAACTCTTTACACGGCCACCGCACGAACCGTTTCGATCGTTACGCACGTCTACGGGCGAACTCATAGCTGCACCACACACGTGGCTGGCGGAACGGCGCACATCGATCCGCCAACAATCCACGCACTTTCCGTGAAACGGGAGGGAACCGTTTACCCTGACCCGGGGCCGTCGGCGTCGTCGATCCAAACGCGCCCCCTTCGGAACACTTTCGCCGAGGATCGGCGACGATTTACGGGGAACGGGAACCCGGCCTGCTCTCCACACCCTTTTTCTGTCGCAGCGAACCCACCCGAATCGACCGTGTTACTCACCGCGCGACATCCAGCCGGAATACCCTTCTCCACGTTTATAAATCGAACAGCCGTCTACGCCGAACTAAGCTCGCGCTGCAGCTGGAGTATCCTGTTCCGTGCGAAAATGTAATGACCGTGCCATCTGATAGAGAATTCGGGAAACACCGAGGTCTGGGACCGATCGATAAAATGAAACTCGGAAGGACGCGACTGTCCAGACATCCTTCCGAAGTCAATGAAATAATATTATTTAGGTTCTCTTCAAAATCCCCGGCTTTAAATAAAAATCCGTTATTAACGACAGTTAGGGACTACACCGTCGATAATGAATAGATGATTCTCGTTGAATAGATAAATATATTACACTTTCACTTACAATACATTCATTAGAAAATACATTTAACTTTCGTGAATATTCTGATAGTAATACAAAATGTTCGAAGAGCTTTAAGCCTCGATGCAACATTACATACTTCCCACCAAGTGTCTTCTCTCTCTCTTTCTCTCTCTATTTGCCGAAGCGTTACCTCGAATCCCACGTTCTCTATCTTGTGCTCGCGTGCAACGAGAAAGGAAGAATCAACGGAAGAAATGCATCATCAATCTTCCTTCAACTATTCTGTATAATAAAACGGGGGGATCGAATTGTTTACGCAGAATTCAAGCTACAATTGTAACGGCGTGGCGATGCATATAGAGACGATTGCTAACGTGACGGTGTAGAGTATCTGTTTTGATGAATGGTGAACGAAGTCGGGATAGCAAGTTTTATTGCGAACGTACCACACATGTTTACGTTACAATGCGGCTTTCTCCACAGTTATTTATTTTAGAAAAATACATTAAAAATGCCAGACTAACAATTACACTAAACGTAACGGGCAACGTGGGAACATACGACGGTATTTAGATACGGCGGGTTACATTTACTTTTCTTTTTAGAGCGCCAGCGAAACGAACACCGTCCCGGGACTTTTTCTTTTATCTCGCAAACATTTCCAATTACTTACAGAGTACGGCGTGCACGCGCGTCGCGTTGCTCGTTACGTTTACGGCTAATATAACAGAAATCTTATAATCGAGGGAATTAATTTAACGTAAGTGTCGCAGAAGTACCATTCGTACTGTTAAGTGCCAAGTGCTCGCTGACTATATGCATTATATACCGATATGTATATAATTATTATTGGTTTCTTTTGTATGTTCAAACAAAGAACGTTAATATAGATTGTATGTTGCTTCATACCATTAACATAGGTACACGTGTATTATTATACACATAGTGACATGTTTAACATGCAATTAATCCGAAGCTGCGCAAACAGTATTTGTTGCGCTTATTACTTCCCAGTGTACACAGCCCTCTTCACTTTTTTTCTTCTTCTTTTACTCTACATTTATTAACGAGTCGTACTATGAATAAAAACAGAAATGTCCTGGGGGCAACATCTGATAAACGAATGTCACAATTCCTTTAAACGACGTAGTGCCTTTGCGCAGAAGGCCTTAAAGTCGTCGGGGTAAAGGAATCGCCCGAAGTGTGAGGAGCGATTCGGAAACAGAAGCTTGCGGAGTCGATGATTTTTTATAAATATTATACACTTTGCATCTGAACAAACTGTGAAGACGGTATTGATTTACAGAAAGGAACGATCGATCTTCCGTGTTCGACCTTGTGCTCAGACTAAAATGCCCTTTAATTTATGTAGAACGGAAAGCGCTTGTGAGATACACGCACATGTATATTCGTGTTCGGAGGAATTTTAATATAATCCGACTTGTGAAGCCTTTAGAGTTTGATTTGCAATCATGCGGTGTAAAGAAACATCGTCTCGAGGGATTCGAAGTGTAAGGACTATTTTTTAACGTAGAAAGTACATCGATTCTTTTTTTTTATGTATCGTTACTATCGTATTCGAGATGCGAAAATTATAAAGTGGCCCCTTTCTGCAATATTGTCGCACATTTTCTTCAGTACCATGGCCAATAGTGTTCGTGACGATGAGATATAATCTTACGAGTGTATAGCGATTGCAAATTAAATCCTCTCAATCGCAATAGAAAATTTGTACTACGTAAATTTTAAAGTCTTTATAGTTTTATCTGCGAAACCATTAACAAAATAAATAAAGTTTCTAACATACCTCCCAAAATACATAAATATACTTTTGAAACTAGACATAATTAACACCGATGTCATCTCCAATGCAGGACAATTGATTTTAGCGCGCGTACTTAGGCGTACCGTTTGAATCTGAAGTGGAAACGCTTCCTTCCCGCACGCATTGCGAATCGAGCCATCGGTGGTACGGATGTTCTTCGAATTTAAGAAGCGCGATTCCCATACACTGGAGTAGAACAAACTAATATTCCTCAGAACTTTCACGCATGTATTTGCTTTACATTCTCAGGATGTTCCATTACAAACGAAAGAAAATTCTGTTGGTAAATAGTAAAACAAATAAAATTGCACCATTGTTCGTAATTTTCGTAAGACGCTAGTTATGTTCTGAGATTAATCATTTCTTTGCGGGTTCAGAGTGAATGTGCCTCGTGTCGCAGAACTCGAGAAAAATACTGAAATAAACATACGTGTGCCACTGTAAAAATCTCCCTCAGCCTTTGCGCTCGCTGCGTGATTTAAAAGGCACATCTCAGGTCGAAAGAAACACTCTACTCGAACATACCTAGTTCTGCGTAGCAAGGTAAAAAAAACAATATCGTTTTAATGAGAAAGATAGAAAGATCAACTTCCTTTGATCTCTACATTTCATAAAAGTCTATAATATAATGTCACTTCCACTAAAACTGGAATCATTAATATTTATGCTATATATTATTTCATAAAAAATAGAAGAACCAAAAAGCTATTGCAATGCGTAAACCACTAAACTACGAAGAAGTTGCAACTCGATTAACGTATTCGGTTGGACAGAAGTTTTCCTTGTCGCGTTCCTGAATTGCCATCGCAAGATGGAAACAAGCCGGAGAGTAATTAGTCGATGAAGGAACGAAAGCTTCTTCAAATAAACAGACGCTTACGTCGAATGCGAGAAGAGAAAAAAATTAAGAACGTTAAACTTCTTGTCGGGTTGAATCAAGTACAGGTCTGGTTCGATTCTTCGCTCCGAGTAACGTTAACTTCGTTTCTTCTTTATAATACGAAAATAACGGAAGAGTATGCCAATAATATAAATATAAATTAAATCTCGCTTCACAATAAGAAATTAAAGTGATAGTTAAGAGGAAGCCAATGTGACTGTTTTCGGTTTCTCTTAAGTCCGTAAATCGAACATCTTTACAAACGTGAGAGCTGCAGCTCGCTTAGCAGTCTGTTCGTATCATTTCTTTCGCTCTTCAATAAAAAAGAAGACTTTCAGGCCAGTGAGTGTCAAACACAATCGCGCGTTCTGAGATTATTAACGGATTAACGCGGAAAGGAAAGAAAATAGATTTACAGAAAGCCTGCTCCTCGTACGTTTCACACTATGTATACGCCGCGCGAGAATTTTCTCTTCATAAATAAAAAAAGGATCGATATTTTTAAACATTTACATGAAAGACCGCGGCGGTTTGAAAATCACTGACCCGAATCAGTCGATTAGAAATAGCAAATAAAATGCAATAGTGTTAGTTTTTTCTTTTACCAGGCACAAATGGAATCTATAGTTAATTTTTCCACTACATACTGTCGAAACGAAAGGAAATTTTTATATGCGCTACGAAATCTTCCCTTACTTTACGCGTCGTCAGTTTCTCGGAAGTCTGCGAAACCGCGCCGTCGCTTTTGTACTCGAAATACAAAACCGCAGGCTCTTAGCGTCGATTGTTCATGTAAGTAGGTAATTCATTTGTCGACTTTACAAAAGGAAAAATCACGGTGCGTAATAAAGACAAACCTCTTGATTTTCTAACTCGCAATTTAATTAATACACCGATCTCGCGTGAATTTTCCAAGACAGTCGTCAATTACTTTCCCCCCCGCGGGGGGGAAACGAAATCGAAATAAAAAATCCCATTTCCCCGATACGAAAAGAAACCGTGAAACGAAATGCAGTATGAAAGCTACAGGTCCTTAAAAATTTTGTTTTATCAGCTAAAAACTGAGACCAATTATCATGTACATATATATATCTATATATCTATATATAATTAAGATATATATAAATCTTAATCGGAGGCAATATATATCTTAATTACGCAGAAACTTCAACAGAATATGTTAATTTTTTTGTGTATGCACAACATCTATATATGTATATTCGTATATTTTTATCGTGTAACCTCGTTGCAGGTTAAATAGCATTCTTTCCGAATGTACCAGTTAATATAATATCCTTTGCTTCATTGTGCAAACATATAAACAAAATATACTACATCCTGTCATGTTTATAAAACACTGACATTAATTTCTGTTAAATTTTAACAAATCTGCTCTCGTCGTCTGTTCGATCTGTCTTGTCAACGAATTGTCCCCCTCCGCCCTTTCCCACAATGGTACCCATAATGGGGAAGAGCGCGCCGATCAACCCCCGTCCCCCTCGCCGGTTCTACAAATTTGAAATCCAATGCGGCGGCTAACTCTCTCGCTTCTTAGAATACATCGATCTCTACAATAAACTCTTACCGCAGCTAGTAAAAATGAAATGGGACTTCCTGCACAACTAAATAAGAGCCACTATCGCCAAGGATTTCGCGTGTCCGACAAATGTGTGTGTTCTGGAGATATCACATATTTACAGCTAGCTTACATACGCGTCGATGAGAATTTTTTCCGGAGGAACACGAATTTCGTAATCGGAGAAGAAACATTACGTGCCAGGAGAGACTTTATCGAAGGCATAGTAACGCGGGAAAGTGGCGCGCCCGCTTCCCGTCACGCTGCACCAACAATTTCGGCCGTTGAAAAAGAAGGGGGATGATTATTATTCTTCTATCTAGCGATAGTGCGTCGAGGTATCCGTCGTCCGGCGCGTTGGTTTCTTTTTGATTCTGCTTCGGGAGAGCATTAATATTCTCCTTTCGCAAACAGTAGAAATTCTATTTACTTTCAGTCGTTCCATTGGAAAGTTTAGGCATGCCCGGTGCATGGAAGTTCGCACAAAGAATTATTTGCACATGTCAGAAAGAAGAGCATGTTCCCTCGTCAAACGAATAGTGGTCAGATCTAAGAAGTAAACGGTTTTAGTAAGATTGTCCCTTACTATTGTTTTTTAGAATTGTCCTCTTCGCTCGACCAGTGTTTCTCTTGTTCTTGCAGCTCGAATTCCCATCGCAGTTCCAATTCGCGCATGTCGTTCGCGATGCCGGCTTCGTACGTGTCCTCCTGAGCGATCGATCGACAAAGTAGTAACGATGATTTTTATAGAGAGAGGTTTAGTGATAAGATAACGGTGCAGTTTACCTCTTCGGATTTATAATCTTGATTGAAGTTCTGCGTGCTAAGCATGTTATTCGGCGACTGAATCCACGGCACGGTGCCGTACGGACTCCAATTTCGCACGTCCTTCTCCTTTTCCCTTATACCAGCTTCAATCATCTGCAACTCTTGCGCCAGCCTTTCGCCCGCTGAAAACGTAGCTCCCTGCGTGGCGAGCTGCACAATTTCGTTTTGTACATCATTATTACTCTAGATTCACGCGAGATCGCTTACAGCATTGCAAATTACAGTTTGAAAGTACCTTCAAGTCGTTTATCTTCTTCTCCAGGTGCTTCAGCTGCTGCTTCACTTTCTGCGACTCGAGAATTAAACTGGGAATGGTTTATATAGCGATTAGATATTTGGAGTAATTAACGCTAAGGTGCAAATCCACGAAAATATCTGAGTTTAATCTCGTGAGACAATTGTTTCATTATTTTTTAATTATTTCGTTTAGAGTTTCGTGCAAAGATAGGCAACAATTTTATTTGAATATAAATTTCGAATAACGAATAAAAGTTAAAAAATTATTGCCCACGAAGAAATTAACTTTATTCGTCAAAGAATCTAAAATTAAAGTAACTTTTATTTCATCCGTTATTTAAATAATTTTGTATTTAGTTAATGCCCAACTCTGGTTTCGTGAAATTAGACTCTCGTGAGACAAGTTTCACGATATATTTTCAAAAATCTCAACTCTCGCGACAATATCCATTATTTATATTTAATTATTGCTGAGATTTTTGTCTCCCGATAGACAAGTCTCGCGTAAAATCTCATCGTGGAGTTGCCTGTGGAATATTCGAATATCAGTAAATCGACTTACTCTTTCGACATACACTCTGATCGAGAAAGTTGCGTGGGAGTTGACGATTCGGACATATTGCGACCAAAGGTGATGTAATTGTCTCCAAAGCCAGGACTGTTAATAGATTGCACGCCGCCGTTCGCGCCGATCGTAGCGTAAGCTGTAATATCCAAGCACACACTCATAAATCGTTCTAGAATTTCATTCCCTATTTCTCTATTTTCATTTGACTGTACATACGTTGATTACCGTAATACCAAGATGCGATAGAATTCGCTGTTGGCATCGGTCGAAATGCGGATATCGTCGGAGGTGCACCTCCCTCGCCATAGAAGTTGGCTGGTTGTATGCCATTGCCAGACCTAAAGAGTCATCGTAGTTGCATTTGACATCGCGTTGAACTTAAATTCCCCACGCTCCACAATTCCTCTACAATTACTTTCTCTGAAAAGTATCGTTACCTCATCAAGTTCTTGGATAACTTGGAGATCGGCCCGTATTTACTACTGGACGACGCGTCGAACGGCACGAACTCGTCGTCGAATAGAATCGGGTCTGCGCATCGGAAGTTGTTGTTGCAGTTGATATTCGACGGAGGAACCATGGGATTGTTTGGTGTGTTCGTCCAGATAGAGAAATTTGACGATAGCGCGTCTCCTTGGACGTCGTAATTCTGTAAACAAAATAAAAGCCGATAATGAGGAACACGGTAGAAGTGGGAAACTATTTTTAATAAACGATCGGTCGTACCGTTTTTATCTGCGGTACTTGCTTGTTGACGATCGTTTCCAACTGATTTAAAATTTCCATCCTGCGCTGCAGCAACATCGCCAAGGTTTTCGCCACTGTCCTCTGATTTAATGTATAGGTGTAAGGATGGATTAGTGCGCACGTGGGTGTAATAATTATTGTTGCATGCGAATGGTGGATTTATATTACCTTTTTAGTGTTGGAAATCCCGTTCGTTACGTTGGTCGAAACTTGCGACGACTCCCACATACTGAAATTAGGTGCCGTGTAATCGATGGGTGCGTTGGGCATTATGTAGTGGGAGCAGTACATGTCCATGTTTTTAGGGGGTATCATGGGCGAAATCCCTTGCGGGGATGGTAGCATGTAATTCGTCAGCGACCCAACGAAGTTGTTCTCATTCGTTGGAGTGTGGTGTTGCATCGGAGTTACTTTGTTTATAGAATTGAAATCTGAAAATGATGCGTTTGATATTTATTCTTGTTGATTTTGTGCAGAATTCATTTTATATAGGGGTGGGTTCGAACCTAATTTGCTGGCTCTGTTTTTTAAATCGAATATCTTGCTTTAAGAACAGAACAAACGAAAATGTAATATACAAATTTTTCGAAACATTTTATACTTTTTTATCTAGGTTTTGAGAGTTTGGAATAAAGTGCAAAGTTCTGAATTCTCGAATCGCGAATAAAGCGCAAAGTTTTGAATTCTCGAATCGCGAATAAAGACCAAAGTTTCGAATTCTCAAATCGCGAATAAAGAGCAAAGTTGTAAATTCTCAAATCGCGAATATCGTGTAAAGTTGTAAATTCTCGAATCGCGAATAACGTGTAAAGTTGTAAATTCTCGAATCGCGAATAAAGTGCAAAGTTTTAAATTCTCGAATCGCGAATAAAGACCAAAGTTTCGAATTCTCAAATCGCGAATAAAGTGCAAAGTTGTAAATTCTCGAATCGCGAATAAAGAGCAAAGTTGTAAATTCTCAAATCGCGAATAAAGTGCAAACTTTCGAATTCTCGAACCGCGAATAAAGTGCAACGATTTAAATTTTCGTAACGCGAATAAAGTGCAAACTTTCGAATTCTCGAACCGCGAATAAAGTGCAACGTTTTAAATTTTCGTAACGCGAATAAAGTGCAAAGTTTCGAATTCTCGAATCGCGAATAAAGTGCAAAGTTTCGAATTCTCGAATCGCGAATAAAGTGCAAAGTTGTAAATTCTCAAATCGCGAATAAAGTGCAAAGTTGTAAATTCTCGAATCGCGAATAAAGTGCAAAGTTGTAAATTCTCAAATCGCGAATAAAGTGCAAAGTTGTAAATTCTCGAATCGCGAATAAAGTGCAAAGTTTTGAATTCTGCAAACGCGAATAAAGTGCAATGTTCCGAATTCTCGAACCGCGAATAAAGTGCAACGTTTTAAATTTTCGTAACGCGAATAAAGTGCAAAGTTGCGAATTCTCGAATCGCGAATAAAGTGCAAAGTTTGGAATTCTCGAATCGCGAATAAAGACCAAAGTTTCGAATTCTCAAATCGCGAATAAAGTGCAAAGTTGTAAATTCTCGAATCGCGGATAAAGTGCAAAGTTTTGAATTCTGCAAACGCGAATAAAGTGCAATGTTTCGAATTCTCGAATAAAGTACAAAGTTTTAAATTCTCAAAACGCGAATATAGTGCAGTTTCTAATTCTCTTAAGTTTACAGATTTCAACGTATACTTACTTTCCCTATGCGTATTATCATGTGACTTTATGGAATGATAAGCTAAATCTTCATTCTGCTTGAATGTCTTATTGTTCGATCCAGTCACCGATTTGTCCGTCTTTGCATCTGAATTATTGGTAATTGGTAAATTTGACCTGATGCTTAGCTTCCGATTTTTCGACCTGTATCTGATAAACAAACGTTACATCTCTCAAACGTTACATACAGAAGCTTGATACAGATTCCCATTTTAAAACGATGCATACGGTCATACTTACTTATCCAGTTCCATATCACTGTGAGCAAATGTACAGCTAGTAGATCTAGGGCAAGATCCCCTAAGAGCGAGATCCCGACACATGCTCACTTTATATTTCGGTTGGCCCGGGCCTACGTTGTGTGTACCGTCTTGAGTCTTCCGATTACCATGCTGCTGAATGAACTCTACTAACGCTGTGACTACTGTTCTAACTGCTTCTAACGCTGCCCGACACTCTGCTAACGTGGGAGGTTCTGTTTCTGCAATAAAGATGACGAAATGAGAATCCCAAGTATCAAATTTATTCAACGCAACTTTTATACAAGAATACACACCTGGGCTCGGATCTATCGCAGCTAGCAACTCTAGTTGCGGTCTTAGACTGCTCAATTGTCCAGGATCAGGAGTACGCTGAAGAGCAATCACCAGCTCTTCCACGCTTTGAGCAAAGGATTGCGGAGTCTGGAGTTTGTCTATAATGCTTTGCATGTGAGATTTATGGCTAGTATCTCCGTACAACAACGCTGACCACTGATCGGGTGCTATTCTCAAGCCAGCTTCAGTCGCAATCTGCACTATCTGAGCATCGTGCTCCCTCCTTAAAGCTTCGTACGTCCTGAATTCTTCTTTCAGTTGCATCAATGATGAATCTCCTTCTCGTTTAGATACCTAATTGAATATTACAATCGAAAGCTGTTTAAATCGCCTCGTAAAAGCTAGCAATTATCATAAACACCAAAATATATGTTACCTTGAAACAACTCGCTCTATATAACAATTGTACAACATGACCTATACTCGTCTTGGATGCTTGAGGAAAATGTGATTCTAAACGCTGAACTACAAACATAACTAACACTTTTCTAGATAGAGCCGATCCATCTTCCAAAGCCAATAGAACGAGCTTCAGTACTTCTTCTTGCATCGCTAAATACAAACAGGAAAATTAGTTAATTACACAAACTCCCTCGTTCCAATACCTCATTTTATCACACCATACCTGGTCCAAGAAACTGACACCCACGAGCACGCACAGCAGCCCACAAATTAGCGCTGAGTTGCTGCGGATTCTGATGTTGAAGTATCAACTCCGTAACCGATCTTTCCCCCAAACTCCTAGCTGCCCTCACAGCCCTCGCTCTTCCTTCCGGCTCCACCAACTGACAACCGACAAGAGTTACCAATTTCCTCTGCATCGGCCGAGAGACGAGCCCCATACCTATTAAATTCATCGAACCATTAAAAAAATTCCCCAAATAAAATCACCTCTGCAATCACCACCCAACATTACCTGCGGATAAAGTGGGATTTGCCTGACATGGTTTGAGATATAAAGCAAGTTCCTCAATGCAACGCTTAGCGACCAAATAATTCGAATGGTCCTCGGGTGGTAGTAGCTTCTGATAAGACGTCGCAACATTTGTGGAAACAGGACTTCCTACTAATTGCAGCAGAGCTTCGTTCACTGGCAATCTCTCTATTTCTGTGTTGATAATGCTCTGAAAAACAAATTCCAATAGAAACAAATCGCAGCTCTTCTCCAAGAATTCTCTAATAAATAAATTCCACAAAACAGAGACCACGAAATCTCTTCCCACATAAAACTCCCACATTCCCAATCCAAATCTCTAACTACAAAATTCATACACATGCAAAACCAAGCTCTCTCAATACACACAAATCGAACACATCTAAATAAAACTATCCCTTAACGCACAAACATCCAAACGCTCTCGAAGAGCATCAACAACCTCGTACCTGATCGAAAGGGCATTGTTTACGGTGTAAATTTGCAAGGCACGTACGACATATAGTATGTCCGCATCCTAACGATATCGGGCCACGTATGGCCACGTCGAAGTCATGACAGCAAATTGGACAAGAAAGAAATTCAGTCCACTGCGGTGCCTGTATTGGCATTCTAAAACACAACCACATGGAAACATTACTCCAACCATCCCGTTTGGCAATCCCCCGCAACGTTACACCCTTCTCGCATCAGAGCCCCGTGAAGCATGCTGTTTAATAAGAAAACATTGGACCTACGTCGCAAAGAGTGTTTCATTTACATTGTTTTACGAAAATCGTGCATTCACCAAAACATCGAAGACGTGTATCACGTTACTACGACTCGGCACGAAACATCTCGCAACAAATTCGGAACCGCCCGGATTTGGAGTTTAAACGAGGACCACGCCGGATTCGATAGGTTCGCAAAGCTGGGAACGAATGGAAAGGAGGCTTCGTCCCGATTGCAAAACATTTATCTATAGATATAAACCTGTTCGAAACAGTAAAGTTTGCTTGGTCGACTGTTTTCCACGCGACGATTAGTGGTCCCTGCCCGATCGTTCTGTTTAAAGGTATCGAAGGCTGGAGGAGAGATTGCGTAGGAAAGAATCGAAAGCGTGCGGGGATCGCGCGATTGCATCCGAATTTTTTAATCGCTGTCGTCGCTGCTCCTCTCGCGCCCGTCGTACTTACGTTTGCTCTACATATAGGAAATGAAAGGAAGAAAGACGGGAAGGAGGAGACGGCATCTGCTTTTGCCACGAGGGGAAGTCTCCGGGAGAGATAGTACGGTTTAATCCGACGGATAATCGAGAACTCACCTCGTTATTGCCCTCACAAAACATCACATTAACTACTCGGTTACTTCGCACATAGTTCTGCCATCGAAGCGAGAACAGATGAATCACAAATAGTAAGATGAGCTCAGCACGATATTCTTCGCGTATACTTTTTTACCTCGCCAGCACCCATGACGAAAACAATCTAGAAAAATCAGTCTCTGGTTTCGCTCGCAAGGGAGCGCTGGGGACAGCTGTGATTTTCAAGCTTCCAGATGATTCAATGAAAAATCCTTTCGGTGTGATTAAAGAATTCTTTTTATCGAGGATTAAATACTCGTTTAGAATTCTCAATAATATACTGCTCGAAAGAATTCGTTTACTTAATGTTTATTTCGTTGCAACAGTTGATATTGGTACGTCCAATTCTCGAAGATTATCCCGCTCGAGTTTCGCATCTATTCGAGCCGCGAACGTATGCAGTGTTGCCAGATTGGGCGATTTATCGCCAATTGGGCTACTTTTGAAACAAAATTGCGACGGCTATATTGAAGAAATCGCAAGTCGCAAATTGGGCGATTTTAAAGAAATCATTGGCGATTTCAAATTCTGGTACTATTTAGAAGAAATTCAGTGCAATTTAATATTTCAATACACGTTTCTCTGGGTTTGGTGATGAATATTTATTATGTTGGTAAATTGTATGTTTTAACATTTTATGTTGGTAGCCGAATTTGTGATTGGGTATGTATTTTCTTCCCCTAAATTAGTAAAGAATTCTGACATTCCGTTTACGGTTATTTCATACATTTCATATTCATACATATAAAATAATAATGGGAACATGGGCAAAATACAATAAAAAACACAAGAAAGCATGGGAACAGGAAGCTTCTTTTCCTGGTAAGTTTGTGATAAGTCAATTGATGTATTTTCATTGGGTATGTTAGATTGATATAAATTATTGTTTGCGAATGATTATAGTTTTATTTTTTTTTATTTTCGTTAAAAACACCTTCAATATTTTCTCACTGGGATTGGCAGCACTGTCGCAACTTTCGGCGATTTTGGGCGACTTTAGACAACTCGGTTGGCGACAACTCTTCTAAAAGATCTGGCAACACTGAACGTATGATTTGTTTCGCTCAGTTCACTGCCTGCAAACTGCCTGCAACGATAGCCCTGCTGTCGCTGAATTTCTGAATGCATTAAGCGTAGGTGGACATGCATTCTGCTCGCGGATGGACCGTGTAAGCCCCGAGCGCACCGACTGAGGCTGAATTAATATATTCTTTACTCAAACTCGTTGAATATAGAATCCCGGAGAGAGAGATTGGTATTTCGACGGGGAGGGATTTCCTAATTAAACATGTTAACGTTGACACAGGAACTGTACGATATCGCGGGTCCTATGATAATAAATGGTATCGCGCATCCGATCGAGTACGCCAAAGTTTTGATACAGGTAAAACATTCACAGTCGATAAATTGCCAGGGCGGTGAGAGTTCATCCGAAGATTATAATTTTTATTTATAACGCAACAGATCGGGTACGAACCGATTCCGCCCCGACGAACGACTACTATATTTAACCGACCGGCTTTGTCGTTGCCTAATGTTTTCCAGTACGGTAAGCAAGTTCCTTCGCAGGATCAGTATCCCTTGTTGCATTCTTAAAAAAAAAAGAAAATATACCTAACGAGTTTAAGTTATTTCTTCCGCTTTTTTTTCTTTGTTTACCTTTCGATTCCACTTGTTACAGGAATATTTCACGCACGCCGCGTCGTAATTTTCGTTCTAATCAATGCAAAATATTTCTCTTCCCCACATGGTTTGCAGTTAGGTACATAAAAAGCGTAGATGGATTTTCCGGCTGCTACCGTGGCCTCATCCCAAAATTGTGTGCCTATACCGTAAGCAATGTAGCTGTTAAGAGAACCTCTAAGTGTATCGAAGTTATCGTTGAGCGATTCGAAAATGAGGAGAACGATCGTAAGGCTAGGTAAGCGTGCTGGTGTGTGGATATGGTGTGGTGGTGAGAATTTTGAATTTAATGGGTTGTTTTTTGCAGTCAGAGGCCTAAGAAGAGAGGCGTGTATGAGTTCTTACGAGATCTGCTTAGCAAGATGATTGCTATTATAGTTAGCCATCCGCTGGATGTTATCGCGCTGAGGATGATGGCACAGTTCGTCGGCGGGGAAACGAAATACAAGTATATTGATGGTTAAAGGAGATGGAAAGAGTAGTGATGGGAGCTGATGCGGTTCGAAGTAGGGCTGGGATTATTTGTTGAATTTTTTGGTATTTGAATGTTTGAATACTTTGGGTGGTCAATTATTTGGAGAATATAATTTGAATATCCAAGTACTCAGATGGTATTCGAATAGTATGGTTTAAATTATAAATCAAGTTCTTTTGGTTCGTTTTTTTGCAAGCTTTTATTTAGTTTCAGTTGGGAGTTAGTTAGTTTGTCAGGTTGAAATCTTGTAAGTTAATTTTGACTCGGTGCACATATCCGATCGATTTGAAACTTTGCACACATACATAGTTTTGATGACGATACAATAGTAATCGAATACTGTAATATTCGAAATTTATTCGCAGCATTCGAATACTTCAGTATTCGAAATTTATTCGTAGCATTCGAATACTTCAGTATTCGAAATTTATTCGTAGCATTCGAATACTCAAATATTTGAAATTTATTCGTAGCATTCGAATACTTGTAAAATATTCGAATATCAAATTATTCGAATAGTCCCAGCCCTACTTTGAAGTGTTTTGAATCTATATATATATATATATATATATATGACGAAAACTTCAAAGCACTTTGAACATGATTCGAAGCTTAAAGCTCTTGAAAGTCTTGAGTCTTGATAGATCTTGAAAGTCTTAAAAATGATCATCTGGTTACTAAAAACTAGCCAGGTTGATCGGCCAGAGGGTCTCGTCAGTTTATGTCGCGGTTTATGACTGCATTGTCCCGCGAGTCGGCGGTGGACGTACATATGGGTCCGAAATCTATCAAGACTTTGAAACCAGAGTTTCAAGACTTCCAAGACTTATCAAGATTTTCAAGACATCCAAGACTTATCAAGATTTTTGAGAGTTTTAAGCTTCGAATCACCTCCGAAGTGCTTCGAAGTAGAGCTATTCCGGTACTGGAATAAAGCGACCCGAGTACCTGTAAATTCCAGGTAGCTTTAATTTGTTTCGGGCGGCTTGAAAAGTCCGGATAGTCTGAATAGTTTCGGGCCGCTCGGAAGAACCGGGTAACTAAAAAGGGTTCTCCCGTCGAAATAATAATAATAATAATAATAATAACTTGAATTTGTTTCGGGTGACTCGGTAGAAGGAGTTAGCTCGAATCGTTTCGGGTGGCTTGGAAAATCCGAGAGCCTCGAATGTGATTCGAAACAATTCGAGCTACCCCCTTCCACCGAGCCGCCCTAATCAAATTCAATCTACCCGGTTCTTTCGCGCGGCCCGAAACGATTCGAACTACCCCGATTTCTCAAGTCCCCCGAAACAAATTCAAGCTACCCGGATTTTTCGGGCCGTCCGAATTTTACGGGTACTCGGCTCGGACCGAATTTCAAGCTACTCGAATATTCGAGTACCCGGACAGCCCCACTTCGAAGTAGTGGCCTGATATTCAAGGCAGATTCAAAGCGCTTCGAATCCCATCATTAGAGACGAGTGCATTTCCTTTTGCTTCTATATCGGTTTCCTTTCTTTTATCCATTGATAGCGGACTCTTCAGGTCGTTTGTGGAGGTGTATAGAGAAAATGGAATTAAGGGATACTATGCAGGAATAGTACCTCGCCTTATTGGACACGCCGCTGTATCAGTGCTAGTCAGTTCTTCTACTTATGTTATTGATAAGTACGTTATAAGCGACCGCGAATTAAAGCCGTACGCTGCGTCTACCATGAACGTAAGTCACCTAATTTGCTTACGCACGAAACGTAAGGTATACCGAAATTTGTAACGTTCATACTTTTGCAGTTTATAGCGTCGACAATTACATATCCATTTTTGGTGGTGTCACATTGCATGGCTGTTAACGATTGCGGGTAAGTTGATCTAACAATGGAACATCCCGAAGTCGGAAATTTAAAAAATTCTGAAAGTGAATACATGGGGAATTTTCTCTTTATTACAACGCAATTTTTGTTTGTTGCCCAAATTCACTCTAAGGGCGTAGAATTTACCCCTGAAAATTCGGTTGTTTTCCGATTTTACGTTACAACTCGTGAACTGTAAAATATTTTTTTTTACCAAATGATAAAGTCTAATTAAAAGAAGTAACTTTTGCCCAGAAACTTTTTTCTATCTCTTACAGTTCGCGAGTTATAACACAAAATCGGAAAATAGCCGAATTTTCAGTAAATTCAATTTAATTTCATTCCCTTAGAATGAATTTGTACAGCAAAAAGTTGAGTAATATATAGCTATATATCATCGACATATCCCCAAAGATTAAAGTTGAAATTTATTCACTCTGAGAGGTGAAGTTGACCCCTGAAAATCAAGAACTGTGAGAACTGTAACTTACCAAATGATAGTCCTACTTAAAAGAAGTAACTTTTTCCTGAAAACTGTTTTCCTATCTCCTACAGTTCCCGAGTAATAATACAAAATCGAAAATTTTTCAGAGCTCAATTTCACCCTCTTTGTGTTAATTTGAGCAACAAAGAAAATTGCGTTGTAATCGGGAGAAAATCCCCTACGTATTCAAAAGTTTCAGAATTTTCAGATTCGGGATTTTCCCTTGTATGACGTGGTCCGTGTTTATAACACGTCTGAATATTATTACATTAATGCTTTTCATTGACTCAGGTTAATTGCCGGTCTTCCTCCACAAATGCCAATTTATAGTAGCTGGTTGGACTGCTGGTCTCATCTTTCAGCTACCAATCAGTTGAAGAGGGGAAACAGCCTTCTGTGGCGCTATTACACAGGGCCGCAAGTGGTAATAAATGGGAACCCGATACCCATCACCAAAGAGAATTTCCATCTACTAAATACAACACAGTAATAATGTCGCATTAGCTTGTATTCGAGAGACCAACAGTAAAATCGATTCAGTGCTACATTCTTTTCGCCTTGTAAATTTACTAACGCTGCGTATAAGTTGCATTTATATGTTTTTTAAAGTCAATCTTAAACGTTATTATACTATTTTTTTTTCGTATTACGTTCCGTTGGGATATGCATTTTAAATTGGACAAGCAAAATTTTCTTTTACTCAGTACAACTACAGCATGTATTATAAGAGTGCGTTAGACGCACAAACGTTTAGTACATGTACAAGTATTACTTATAAGTGCAGTTCATTATCATTTCAATTATCATTTTAATAATTCACATTCTTCCTCGTGGATAGCGCGTATATCTAAATTGTTGCCGGAGGCTTAAAAAGAAAAAGCGAAGAACTGTACTGAAACTTTTGAGCGCATAGTTTTACGATACGATGAAATAAAAGAAGTGATTATCCTAAATGCTTTCTTATAGCTAAAGTTAATGTTCACGAAAGCTGACACGTTAAGTTTAATAATAACGATTGTTTAAGGATTATTGAATTATATGAAACAATATCTCGTGTATAAAGTTTAGAAATTCGTGTTAAAATCTCTATCCTGTAAATCTCCCCGCATTTAATAATTTCTCAAAAGTCTTTAAACCCACCGTGTATTGATCTGTATACACGAATATGAAAAAGTGGGGTGCAAGAAAAATTGAGTCACACGATCAAGCGTGCTTCTACGAGAAATATCTATTAACGAATCACAACTATAAATATATAAAGCAATTGTATAAAGTTACGGTTAAATACATCTGTGATAATGTTTCTATAATTCTTACGGTGTAAGTTCGAAATGAGTTTCAATCTGAAAAGGGGAATCACGACTCAAGTCTTAATCGCAAAATGTGTAAATCGAGTTTATACGAGGAAAAAAAAGAAACTCCTACATTAATATCAGACAATAAAGAATGAGATTTCTAAAAGGAAACAAATATTTAATTCATACTTTTTATTATTTATTATTTCGATGGTTCCAATCAATTCAGAATATAGTTCGTCAGGCATCGAGAAGTTACATGAGTATTTCATTATTAGACTGTACCTGTCTTCCTAAGTATCCTATAAATAATACACAGAAGCCTATATACTGTATTTTCCATAATCGTATAAAAAAGAAAAGTATCCACTCGAGCTACGAATTGAATTATTACACAGGTGTTCCTTCGGGTGTTGTATTTGAACTTCAATTTATCTATGTAGTGCGACAAGACAAATGTGAATACTGAACAAAACGATGTACGTCTCGGTTCTCCGATTCAAGAGAGTCCATTTAAATGAGCAAACCTTGTACTAAAGACATGTAAATATACGTGGTACCGCTTCATTATTCGCTGAACAGAAGCATTACAATTTTCTGCTGCCAGCGATGTGAAACAATTGTACTACGATCTAAAACGAATTGATAAGCATGATACATCTTACGCACTATTAACTATAGCAGTTTGGGCGTTGCGGGATACTTTTAGTTCCCCTAACATTTCCATTCCCTTCTCGTATTAGGCGGTACTTCTGGGATCGGACCCATTATCTCTTCGCTTACACGTGAATGAAACTGTGGAACACTATCTCGTAACACAGATATCTCACTACCCATTAAAGTTACTTCCTCCAAATGTTTCAGTGTACACGTTTATAAAACAGTAAGTTCGAAAATAACAGGACGCACGGTACGAGAACTTTGTAAAGGCAATGAAATGCGATAGAAAACATCTAGATGTATATACACAATTTACCGGCATTACGCTTCTCGTGACTAATTAATAAAGAACGTGGGAGCGTCGTTTTATTGGCAAAATTCCGTAACTTATTCTTATACCCATGTATTCGAAGGTGGTCGAGTAGACAATTAATTAACACACGCTTGCTTTAATTTCACTGTAAAATTAAGGAACGTATCCTTTGAAGGTAGATTTCTACGGTTCGTTCGATATATGAGAGATTAATTCTCCTCGTATCTATACAATTCCATGTCTTTCGGTGTCTGGTTTCTAACATTAATCCATCTATTACATCTCGGATTTTCCTCGATACTTCGCAGCTACAGGAGAGGGTTTGTCGTAGAGCTATACACTATGCGTTTGATCTTCTTTACAATTGCAATAAAGATTCAAACCGTTAACATTTAATATTTATTTAACAAGTATTACCTTACGCTATCATTTATAACAAGTGATTGCTGTCGGGCTCATGTTATCACGACGATAGCCGTAAGTTTCATATTTCTATGTACATCGAAGAATACTGTATATTCAGGAATGTTTTACAGAACCAATGAATGAAGCATGCCTCGAACCTAGTCACGTTTATCTAGAGCACGTTTTTGTACATCGAAACAATAAATATGCAGCTTATTTGAAGGCCGTTCGATATTCACATTCCATGGCAATGATCTCCGACAAATATCTTCCCCGGGGCTTCCCCGTGTGCAAGAGTCCCTTTCGAATACTACGCAGTGAAAGATCACCCCCGTTTTAAATACCATGTATATATACAATAGTATATCTGTCATTAAATCCTTATAAAAGAAAGCGAAACTTAAAATAAATAAAGTACAAACAGTACTGTGGCAGTTATAGTACTTAATATACTTACAGAATGTAAATTTTTGGAGGATACGATCACTATCTTATCATAATCTATCAACTAAAACCTTTTTAACTTTCCATCCTGTTGTCGAAGTCGTGTTAAATTATGTCAACAACTGATAATTGTTCCCGAAACAAGGAATTAATACACCGCCTATTAACCACGCACTCGAATTTCCTCGTAGTATTCAATTGACTATAAAAATTCTAATTCACTGGCAACATCCGAGAATTCCATGACAATTTTCAATGTTTCTAGAGAGAAAATGATAACGTGAATTCCTACACGCTGTACGATTGTATGATAAAAAAAAACATAGTTTGTAATCTGCCGTCTTCGAGATTCGCGTGGCAATTAATTACCAAAACAATACTATTTTGATTTTCGTCTATTCGTAATCACTTAAACGATAAGTCCTTTTGAAAATAACTATCCTCTTTCTTTCGCCGGAGATATATCCCCGACGCGATATTATCTACTCGTTAAATATCTCTAGAGTATGGAACTTTATGTATACTCTTCCGTGACAAATATGAATTTTCAGAGAAATGTACAGAATACTGAAAATATAATAACGACTATTCAAAGGATTCTATACGCTTAGAATATTGTAACAAAAATATCGTTTATCGTATTATATTTACTATGGAGAATTGACTCACGTTTGTATATTATGTGTAATGGCAAACTTTTACTGTATCCGAAAATATCTTTTACAATGCTCGTCGGAGAGGGGAGATTTGAAAAACACATACTTTACAGAAATCATCTATACATCGCGCTCGAAGCTCCCGCTCGCAATGCCTCACATACGTATCAATAGTCGCGTAATTGAGAATTTTGATGCCCGAGGCAATCCACTAAACGTTACAATTAACATGTAATTCGTTTTTATTCTGCATAAAGTTCCATCATCTTATCGTTCTAGAAGGTTCAACTCTTTCGTATAATATAATTCGACGCGCAACAGATACTAGCAGTCGCCTTTAGAATTATATGGACACAATTTCATTACTGAATCTACTCGATCGTTGTTCAGAAATAATAGACTGAGAATTATAATTCTGTATTGCGTACGTTTAGACTGTTCGTGTATTTAACTACTAACATAAATTAGGCCATAGCGAAAGTGTGTTGCGGTGATTCCCAATAGACACGAATAGCTACAATGATTCGTGCCTACGATACGTCGCGTCCGCCTTGATTCCGCGGCTGCTGCTTCAAGGAAAGGGCGATCAGACGCGGTCGCACGTTGATTCAATGAACATTCGTCGTGCCTATCGCGGTTGCCACCTTCGCTATTACTCCTCTGTGTATATTACAATGTAGATTCAGAGCGTCGTCCGTCTAAATCTGCGATTAATACTAATTGTAATGTCATGAATCATTTTCTTTTTTCTGCTCGTCGTGGCGACCAGGTTTACTTCAAGTCTAATTCAACTTCCGGATTCTCTAATGAAAATGGTTTCAGGTTCTCCACCACCGGCGTCTGATCGGGATCGATCCGTATGCGGATTCTATTAGTTTCTAAAGACCGCGGAAGCGTGCGTGGAAGATCGTCTTTGTATGAGCCGGACATAGGCGAGGTGTATGGTACATAAATTCGTACAACGTCTGGGCTCGGCTGATGAGGCGTTGCTCTTGGCGTTGGCAGGCCTCCGCTGCCAGAGCTGGCATTAGAGATATTACTTTGAGTATCGAGACTATTGTCTAACGCCTGTGACCGTGTCGCCGAACTAAATACGGAAAGGTCGGCTGTCGAGGTAACAGATGTGTCTGCCAATGACCGGCGTGAGCCATTGGGAGAGGCCCCATCGTCGAGACTTGGATCAAATGAGAATTTGCTTCCTGCACATATATTTAATTTTTATTATACTACAATAGGGCATCGGGGGCAAACATGTGTCGACAGAATAGCTTCCCATGGGAAAGTATAATACATTCAATTGAAAAAAACTCTCGCTATCCACGAAACATCTCATGCTTCCCTCCTACACAGTTAAATGCTTTGCTTATATGAAAAATAATATCACTATGATTTTCCGCGTGACTATTAATGGCAACGAAAACTCCACGTAACTCTACGCGATTTAATATCAATGTAACGGAATAAAAATATCGTACAACATGCATAACTATCTATCGATCCTTAAGATTCGTACGTACTTTTCTCGCGAGTACCTTTTTTTATATCAAATATGCTAAATATACTGTGTACATTTCGTGGAATAATCACAGTCTATTACCCCTTACTTTTACTTTACGTTGCACTAAAGTTATTGAGAGAACTCTTTGATACAATTTTAGAGGCATTTACAACTACGTTTTAACGAGCTAAGTATGTGAAATTTTTTTCTACGATAATACTAATGATTATGATACTTGAAAATCTCTTCTGTTGAGTATTCCTGTAAAATCCTCTGCGGATAATTGAGCAATGTTGTGCACAACGGTTTTAGTATTTGAACCTTATTTTTAAAAGTATCTTACAGCCTAGTGTTGTATACAATCATTATATCAATCTCTGAATCCCTATCTTTATCTGTTCTCGTCTCCTTGACGATACTCTCTTGTTCACGATGCAGGAAGCAAGCATTTATATTACCATGTACTATGTTTTCACTATATCGTAACTCACCGCCAAGACCACAACCAGTTGGTTCGACTGGTGTTGTACTTTCTCTATCGTCCTCAACGAGCACCAGGTCTCTGCGCTGTGTTATGGATTCACGCATTACGTGCTGTGCCTCGCTAAACTCCTCGGTGCGCCTGCCAACCTGAGTAGACAGAATTGTAGAACGTAAACGCATCGTAATTCATTCATCTCGTGTTCATAAATCGCTGAAATATTGTTTGTCTTAAGGGGAGATTACGGGATAGAGCCCCAAAAAATAGGTGATCTTTAGGAATTAATTACAGGAAAACTACTATATATAATTGAACGAGACTTTTTGCATTGTATTAAGGATGTTTTAAGTTATAGAAATATATTTTTTGTTTTATAATTGATCGTTGCAGACGGCACTGGGGAGTCGTTAAAGTCAAGGCGTCAAAAAAGTTCATCCAAATCGATGGGACCTGTATCTTCAAGAGTTATTATCCAATTCGAGTGAAACTTTTTTATTTTGAAGAATATACTTCTGGTTAGGGGGGAAACCAGAAAAATTACAAAAATGACATTTTTTTAGAAAATAAGGACACTTAAAGTTTGAAATCACTTTTTCTCTATATTTTTTTATCTTTCAACGCCTTTGAAAATTATAAATCTTCAATTTTTTGTCATTTTGTCTGGTTTTCCTTCTAGCCAGAAGTATATTCTTCATAATAAAAAAGTTTCCGTCGAATCGGATAATAAATTTTTGAAATACAGGTCCCACTGTTTTGAGAAAAACGCGTTTAAAGTTCGACAATTTTACGAATTTCGACAAATCCTTTTAAACACATATTCCTAAAAGAATGAACATTCAAAAAATGAAATAAAAAAATCGACTATTAGACCAGAACCTCCCCTTAAGTATCTAGCGATCGTGACGAGTATCTATTACCTTGCTTGCGAACGAAGGCTCTTTGAATGTTCCGAATGGAATTCGTGGTAACTCGTGCGGCAAGGGAGGGCCGGGGTAATCCAGCTTAGCACGTTTCAGCTCTTCCATACTACGCTCCATAGTACTTATCACTGTATCATCGTCGAAGCAAAAGTCTTTCTCCAACTTAATTTGCAAATAATTACAGAACTCGTCTAGACTTTCCATCGGCATAAGGAAACGCTTATGCATTTTCATGATTGTGTATGCCACGCCAGGTAAAACACGGTCGCCGTCTAATAAAAATACATCCCAAATTCGAAGGCCGAGACTAACAGGTGTCTGTCATAAATAAATTATTACGCATAAATATGCCACCTGTTCGATACTCTCTCGCAACTCCAACGCATCTTTAAGACACAAAGTAAACGAATATCTACTCACCCTCTCTTGGAAAACAACAAAAAACCATTTTAACGCGTAGAGAATAGAATCGCAGCCACACTTATCAAGCTTCCGTTTCAACTTCGGTAGAAATTTATTCATGATTTTATCATGGTGTTCTATGAAGCGATTCAGCTTCGGAAACCCGTCGACATAGAATCCTAAAACCAGATACACCTATTTATATTCACGGATCAAGCTTTTTTCAGCGCAGAATTTATAAATCAAATTCTGACCATGCATAGTGTACTTTTTATCGGCAAGTAACACGGAGAGACCCCAAAATGCGTCTTCCTCGTCCATATACAGCAGAAGTAGTCCAGCTAATACAGACATTCCTTGACAGTAACCCACTTCCATATTATACATGCTATAGGCAGCCAAGACGTAGAACATAGATCGTTGTTTTATGCTATACCTCTCTCTATCGAAGACAAAACGAAAGATTAAAGCCTCGAGCACACGAAACATGTTTCAACTACGTCTTAAAACAGTTATTACCTTCGCGAGAGGTTCCAAATACTATTTACATACCTGTAATTGATATGATCTCTGTATTGTCTAGCCACGTCAGCATCAATCTGCCGTATCTCGGTGGACCACTGCCGCGCGAGCTTCAACATCTCGTCATATTTACCCGCTTGTTCTCTCTTCAAATTTTTAATACCCAGGAGCAGCGCCCAGACTTGGCCACGAAATCTATTAGGAATTCCTTTATATACTCTACGCCGTAACTTCTCTTTAGTCGAGGAACTATCCCATTGCTTTGTCATTTTCTCCCACTTCTTTAGTCTCTCCATTTCCACACGGTGAGTCTTAACTTCATTCTGGTCCGGCTTTTGTGGCAGACGTTTATCACTAGAGCATCAAACATTGACGTTAAACGAAATAATACAGTATATCCTTACGAAGAGCCGAGTTTCGCCTACGCGTTAGAAGGTTGACGCTATACCCGTCGCTTCTGGCTCTCGGCTACCTTGCGAAGGCGAGAGCGAGATGGAACGAGAGCCAGTCTGACGGACTGGAAGCAAGAGAGGAACAGTACGATACAGACAACGCATTGATACTTTATCCTGCTCCGTTTTTCGTACACAAGGTTCTCCGTCCTTTGCGCTCAGACTCGCTCTCGCCTTCGGCAAGAAAGAAGCGAGGAACACTCGTTCCCCAGAGTAGAAACGTTACTACTACAATAATTACTGTATGAATCCATATCTGTCCGTGGCGTGGTACACTTCGTAGGTAGGATCTTCCCATGGATCGATCTCCGCTCCATTCTCTCTACCACGGTCGTAGCAGCTAAATATTCTATCTCGCTCTGCGGCAGACCGTTTCAATAGTTCTTCCTCATTCATCCCCCGTGAGAATTCTCGACCAGATTCTTACAAACATGCCGTCTTGTTAAGAAGATTCTATTCGCGTTAGGCTGTTACCTGAAATGATACTGGCGATGAAACCGATCCGCCTCTCGTGTATCTCGGCTGGTCGGAACCATAGGACCGATATCTGACACACAGGCGCACACTGAACTGTTATCAACACACACCACCGATGAGATCGGATTCAAAAATTTATTATTATTCCCGGCGCGAAAGGAGATAAAGTATAGAGGAGATATGCGTTACAATACGGACTCCAGATAGCGATAATGTTTATTTCGTGCTCGTACGCGCGCGAGAAGTAGGTAGGCAAATTTACGTTGCAAAGTCGCGACGTTCTAAAGTTAACGCGATACATATTGACAAGAGGAAAGGTTATATACAGTGGGATCAGATGATGCCCCTGATAAACGATCTTGATCTTACCGCTAAGGATCGAACTGCGCGACTACAGATACCGCATGATTAGCAATTAACTACTTTCCGCCGTTTCATATTACAGGGAAAATCCATTCGTAACAGTCACTCGTTTAGCAAAACTCACATCTACACGTACCAGAGCACGCAACTTCAAGCCGGATTCGGATGTTTCCATTCTCCTTCGTACGTGCGCCGGCGCTGCCAACGTATCGAAGTTAATATTAGAGATGGAGTGCAAAATCACTAACAGTGATTTGTCACAGTGATCGCAAATTCACGATCACGGCAGAGGTGCAAGATGCGAAGATTTCCGACTGCATCGCCGCCTGCGGTGGAGTAAGGAATCTCAGCTTGTGACATCTCCGCTCTATAGAATAATATTCCTTGGTAGTTTCGTGCTATGCAATTTACATAGCATGAAACTACCAAGGAATATTATTCTATAGAGCGGAGATGTCACAAGCTGAGATTCCTTACTCCACCGCAGGCGGCGATGCAGTCGGAAATCTTCGCATCTTGCACCTCTGGTCGTGATTGAAGTTAAATCACGATCGTGATTTTTTTAACTTGAGTGAATTGTGTACTGTAATCGTAATTCTTGATCTTAATTGAATTATTTTTTATGAAATACTTTAATAGAGCTGGTGTTACAGTCAAAACGTGCTAATTCAGCGAATATTTAGAATATTGAGTCATAAATAGTTAATGTATGCACGCATTGATTTGATTGGCTAAAGTATTCACATATACATTATACTTTTTAACTAAAGTGAAGAAATATTCGTTAATTTAAATAGATCAAAAACGATTACATTCGTTCAAAACATACAACTGAGATTCTATAAGAACAGTGAGGACTCGACAATGTTTCGAGAGATAATAGAATTTGGGGTTATGTGGCACGTGCGAAGAGCAGTTATGCTCTCCACCAATCAGAAGCGATCACTGTTCTGCCTGCACCAATCAGATGCGATCACGAAAATCACGGATCACTGTGAAAAATCACCGTGATTGAGAACGAACGTGATCGGATCATTCGTGATTCACAAATCACGGTTCTAGCCATCACTAATCCTTGGTGAATCATCTCCGTAAAGTTAGCTCCGCGTTGGAAAATATATCAATTTCTCTTTTGTGCAATCGTTTGTATATTATTGTTTATTAGTTTATATTATTTGTTCATTAACTGATGATTTATAATAAATTAAACAAATATGACTGAAATTTGTTTTGTACATCTGGCTCATTTTCTTTTTTTCATGGCTCACCAATTATTTCATATGGAATCGATCGTTCGTCGTTTGTACATCTTTGTTCATTCATTTTTATTACTTATTGGCAAGGAATTATCTTATAATTATCATTTTTAATGAGTATCTATTGCGTCATCACTAGACCCAACAACGGCGCATGCGCGAGAATGAGCAGAGGATATACCTCGTCTAGGGACTTTATATGCTTTATGACAATTAATGGATGCGTTCGGATTCGCGCATGGAGCGCATGAAAATGGTGGCATATATCTCCTCTTTGACCTGTCCCCGATCTGGTATCACTGACTTAAATCATGCTTAAGAAGCTACTGAGAATCTCGAATAAATGAAGATTTCTTAACAAACCCATACAGCACACGGCGCCGAAAAGGCGCCTGTTTACGGCCTGTTTTAGGCCTGAGCGCCTTGATTTGTAACAAGACGTCTTTAAGACGCCTCTTGGACGCCTTTTGGACGTCTTTAAGACTTTACCAGACGTTGTGCTGTATGGGAAGTAAATGCTTGAGTCCATGCTTGAGTCGATGCTTATTTCCCGACTAAGGGTGGTATTCTCAGTCGCTACTTATTCTTAAGCAAATGCTTAAGCATGCGGCATCCTCTACTAACCTACTAGCTAGTAAAGGATGCCGAATGCTTAAGCATTTGCTTAAGAATAAGCAACGACTGAGAATACCGCCCTAAGAATCTAAATGGGGTCTTAAGCAAATGCTTAAGCTGAACTTAAGAATAAGCAACGACTGAGAATACCGCCCTAAGTTTTAAGAATAAGCAACGACTGCCCAGATAGGACAACGTCTGGTAAAATCTTAAAGACGTCCAAAAGGCGTCTCAAAGACGTCTTGTTACAAATCAAGACGTTCAGACCTAAAATAGACATAAACTAGACGTCTCTAAGACGAGGTGTGCTATCTGAGTGATAGCGAATTCGGCAAGCACTGCACTGGTGCCAGAAAATAACATGGATTGGTTGATCCAGATAGCACAAAAACGTTTTAAAAACGTCCAGGCCAGACGTTCAGGGCGTCTTAAAAACTTCCTTAAATTTTTATTAAATGGAACCAGTACCGTCGAACGTTCCAAAAACGCCTGTTTCGGACCTAACCAAAACGTTGTAAAAACGTTTTTAAACGTCCTGGTTAGATCCGAAACAGGCGTTTTTGGGATGTTTTCTGGACGTTTTAAAAACGTACTGGTTTGTGTAAATGGACGTTTTCAGGACCTCTTCTAGACCTCTTCTAGACGTTCGTGGATGTTTTTAAGACGTACCGAACGTCTGGCCTGGACGTTTTTAAACCATTTTTGTGCTATCTAGGTGGTAAAGACATGCTTAAGTGCATGCTTCAGCAATGAATGAGAATACCGCCCCTAGTTTACCATCCCTTCACAATGCAAACTGGCATTTTTACGATGGGGTTTATAAATAATGACACAAGAACCAACACCGAAAACAACTACTGCATATGTCTATACCTAGAGACACTATATATAATAAGAGTCTGGACACGAGTGACAGTCCGCCATGTTTGATCGAAATCCCACGAGAGAGAAAGAGATATACACCATTTCACTCTTGACTACTCTTAACAACTCTTACGTTTATGGCGGAAATGCATTGCGCATTTAAATAAGTATAATAAAAAAATATATATCAAATCGAACACAAGATTTAGTTTTTTACTTTATATCTTCATTATCTTGGTATAATGGACAGATTTAAAAGTCAGCGGGAATAGATGAAAAATGACGGGCCAATCAAAAACCCCGATGCACATTTTCAGATTAATAGATAGTAAATACCGCCATAAACGTAAGAGTTGTTAAGAGTGAAATGGCGTATATCTCTTTCTCTCTCGTGTGATTTCGATCAAACATGGCGGACCAATCAAAAAGTGGCCTTCTCGTGTCCAGACCAGAGGTGCAAGATGCGAAGATTTCCGACTGCATCGCCGCCTGCGGTGGAGTAAGGAATCTCAGCTTGTGACATCTCCGCTCTATAGAATAATATTCCTTGGTAGTTTCGTGCTATGCAATTTACATAGCATAAAACTACCAAGGAATATTATTCTATAGAGCGGAGATGTCACAAGCTGAGATTCCTTACTCCACCGCAGGCGGCGATGCAGTCGGAAATCTTCGCATCTTGCACCTCTGGTCCAGACTCTTATTATAGGCTGTGTTTCAATTCACGCATACTGCGCATGAAATTGGTGGCATCTTATTGGTGGCATCGTACGATTCCCTAGAATTTCTCTCGCTTGCCACCAATACGATGCCACTTCCGGTGCAGCGAGCGTGCAGTGACTGCTTCTCTTCTGATTTTCTGCGATTGCTGCACGCTCACTGCACCGGAAGTGGCATCGTATTGGCGGCAAGTGAGAGAAATTCTAAGGAATCATACGATGCCACCAATAAGATGCCATCAATTTCATGCGCAGTATGCGTGAATCGGAACACAACCATAGTGTCTCTATCTATACCAAATGACACCAATCCACGATCCACGCCAAATGTCAAGCCACGCTAGTACTAATAAGTAAACTCGCCTACAGAGTGCATCACAATTTGACCATCTCAAGATGGCTGACACAGACGATTCCCCTATCATCTTTCGCTTCAACCCCCCGCAACTATGCACTGTCGAGTGTTCGGAGCGATTAAGCATAGTGAATGGAGGGGGAAACACTTACAGGACTGACAGTAATGTATGCGTGATTGACGCAGGCGCAGTTCATGACACACTACCACCGCTCCTGTAGGTGTTTCCCCCGCCATTCTCTGCGCTTATCGCTCTGAACCCTTGTTCAGGTTCATGCAAGACGAAAATGAGCTGCTGAACGAGTACACCTTATATCCTTACATCATAGCTTTGCCTATATGAGTGCCCAGGCCTGCTATATACCAGTCTATACCTCGTCTGTGATAGCAGTTAGTTATCAACAAACGGTACCTACATGAAATAAAAGCATTCTTATTCCTCGCTGACCTTTATTAACATTGATTAACATAATGCTGACCTTTGACTGCAAACAAAAACGAATCAACTACTGATATGTTTCCGCAAAAATGCCTTATTATAAGTCGACTGGACGAACGTCATACTAGGTATACAGTTAGTTTCGTTATTTAGTTTAGTTGGCAACCCGCACACGCAAGTTCTCGATAAATATCTGTCAGTTGAATTTTATTACCTATCTGTTATTTGAATAATAATATGTATATGTTCCAAGTGTCAAAAATCTTATCATATACTTCGACGTCATAAATATTTTTCCGCTATCGTTTTTCCCAGTGTGCGTTCCCATTGTTCCTGACATTGACAGCTATGTTACTCCGAAAATGTTTTTTTGGTAGATCCTTCAGCGTATTTGGAATATAGATTGATTTGCATTCTGTCGTGGATAATCCTTGTGAAACATGGATAACATAACAGTGAGTAGTGGATCTGATTTCGAGCAAACGAACACAATATTCGTTATTAACCTTACACGATTACGCTAATTTGTTTCTTTTTGCTAAAATCGTACAAAAATTTACCATTGTGGGTACATTTTTTTTACAATTTTTGATAATTTTTTATGAAATTTCTGTGTTGGTATACACATTACTTAACGCAAAAATAAAAAAAACAGATCTATCAAAAATTTTAAAATACAGTATAATTCAAATGATACATCAGTGCGCATTTTCTCACACTTTTAGGGAATAATACGTGCCATATATCGAGGGTTTGCGGATAGCTTGGAAGGAGCTGTGGTCCTATTTTATATGGACAAACGTGTGAATGCCAAATTATGTAAACAGTCTCCTTCTAAACCAGAAATTCATAAAAAAGACACAGCACTATTGCACAACTCCACAAAGCGCAATCAATTCCGGTATGTTATATGGACGCTACTGCTTATAAGTCGTCAGAGACATAACAACTTTCGATGAACACCGAATTCAATAGAATTAAATCGTTGACTCCGAGTATCTACTTCTCATTTTTCTTATCCAAGTTATCCTATAACGAAGAAAACAAACAGATATAAAATAAAGTTTCTTGAAAGAAGAATATTGGAAAATTATATCTGGTCGACTATAACGATCACATTACTATTTATAATACAACTTGGATTTTTCTAAAGCCAAAAGAACAGTTCAATGACTTATAAACAGTAGTTTACACACAAACGAGTCTTTAAAATTGGAATCTTAATATATGTTATATAAAGTTTGAATAATGTTATGCGTCCCCAGAGAATCAAAAGTACTAAAAAGAACAATTCAGTGTTGCATGTTAAATGGCGGTGTGTTCTGGGCAAGCATTTTGATATTTGAATGTGGCCTACTTCCATTTCTCAAGTACTTATTGACGATTATATTTGGTCACTCTCCTATGGGTATGACCGTTTGGTCGTGGACAAAGCCATTTCTGTCGCTGACGTTTGGCACTGTATGGGTACTACCGTTATTTTTACTGAGTAGGATAGTCAACAGTTTATGGTTTCAGGTATGAGTTATTTGCGCCCAAAGCAAGAAACTTTGGCCAGTAACCATTGACGGAGTTAATATCACATGCTATGTATTTGTAAACCATGTAGGACATAGCAGACAGTGCTTACAGGTATAGACAGGGAAGGCCGTTACTTTTGTCCAGCGTCAGCAAACTAGTAGCAGACATGCTTTTCAATATATTGGTTCAAGCACTGTTTCTGGGCCAAGGAATGCTGGTGTCCAGGATTCCTTTACCTCTCGTAGGAGACATCCTTGCCCTTATACATATGTGCCTTTTATACGCTCTCTACGCTTTTGAATACAAGTGGTTCAATATGGGTTGGGAGCTGCATAGGCGATTAAGTTTCATAGAACGTAACTGGCCATATTTTGTGGGTTTCGGTCTACCACTAGCGATACTTACCCAACTGCCCAATTCATATGTAGTGAGGTGAAATAAGAAATATTCAAAGATTACACTCCCCTTTTCCGTAGAAATTATTTTCTAAACTTATCGTTGCTATTTCAGCGGCTGTGTTTTCTCTATATTATTTCCATTATTTATTGTCAGCGGGAACGAAGCGGAACCTGTGACTGGAGTATGGTACATATCTTCGTATTCTATATGAATTGTGCTTCGATATATATATCAGTTTAATACAATTTCATGACGCTGGATTTGTTATTTCAGCGACTGTCCATTAAAATTGTTTTCGCCGGTAATTGCTATTGCTAATACACTGTTCAATAAAACAATCGGACCAGCACAGAGACGGTGACAGTGAAGAGTATAATCTGCAAACATATTTGGAATAGTAGATATGTAGCAATAAACTGTTTTCCAGGTTTTCACATAATTTTTACCTTTTTTTTTCATTCGACGTATATTTGATCGATTCTCTTGCGTTGAAATTATCGAGAATATGAAGTTCTATTTTATTGTGTATATGTATGTATATACAGGGTGTCTTAGAATATGTGGGAAATATTTCAGGGGTGACCTCAGCACATTTAAATAATAAAGAAAATTTATATAAACATTTGTCCTATTTGACTTTGTTTTCGAGTTATGTTGCCCTGAAAATATTCTCCCATTTATTCTTGGACACCCTGTGTATACGAATTGTGAATGTAAAACACGATGTAACAAATCACAGTAAGAAGTACTTGTAAATTCATTACAGTGGATAAAATGTTGATAAAATAGGAATTTACTGGCTGTAAATTAAAATGTAAGATTTTATACATTTTTGTCAATTATTAAAATGCAAAGAAACAATATGCTCCGATCGAATGGTTACATGAAGTTCCTAACTCTTTTTACATCATACGATTAGAAGTGATTATTACATAAAAATTTGCGTAAAACCCTATTTTTCATTTAATTGAATTCTTGCTGTTTCATGGAGTGTTTTTCTATGTTTTTACGCTAAAGTTTACCAGTGATTACAAAGACTATGTGCTACATATTCTATTAAAGTAATTATAAAGACAAAAAGCAAAAACTTAGGAATTTATGTTATTGTAACAGTAAGGAAAATGTATAAAAAAATGCAACAAGAAAAAACAGCGAGCAAATGGTTCGTTTCGGCGTATGCCTTTTATATCTGTTTATGAAAATGTCCTATTAATTTTTATGCGAAAACATTTATTTTACCGAAACTAGTCAATTTTGAGACTCTTAAATTGTAATTTGTGATGATAATGTTTGTATCGTAAAATCCTTATAATTAAAAAAAAGAACTCAGCTTATTTAATTGTATTGTTCATAAAATAGTAAAGAGTGTGATATAAAGTAATGAATGTAAATTACCTAGTCAGATAAAGATCCTAACTCAAACTTCGCCAGCTTTAAAGTAAAAATTTGTTTTCGGTACGTTTGGTAATGATACGACATAATTAGATTTATAAATTGCCAATTATAAAATTGTAAGATTACTTATTGAAAGTAATTATTACATTATTAGTTACTATACATTTATTTGTAGATTACTTCAATAAAACAGATTTTATACAGCTTGTAATACTTGGGTGAGAAATAAATCCTTACGAAATAAATTCTATATTTTCCTATTTCGTATATGAACAATCAATGTACACTTTCCAAAAAACTTGGATACGTCCAACTGAAGTATTTGTATTCAATAACAGTAAAATTAATATATGAAATCGTTACATATAATGAATATTTCGTTAACATTATAAAAATCACGCAAGAAGTTCTTGAAGAGCTAAAAGATCATGGTCCGATGGCTCCTCTTTAATTCTATAAGAATTCGTTAAAGCATAATGCCTGTGTAGAGCAGCAAACCCAAGTCCTGGATCTGTTTCTTCTTCCATTACTGGACTCGTGCCTCTCTCTATCGTTTGATTTTTACTTACCTAAACAGTAAAGAGAAGGTAATTTCTGATAATGAAACTGAACAGATGAGAAAATATTGGAATCGCATACTTCAAATCGTTGTTGCTTGTACATAGCCAATTTACGCGTTCCAGGTGTGCTTTGCACAAGATTTTGTATGGTAGGATGTGAAATACCAAAAAAGTCAGCGCCCTTTGTTATTATCGAACGAAGCGAAGGAGAAATTGCTAGTAACAACTTTGAATGACATTCATCGGGGCTAGATCCTACTAAGGGCTGATCGAGGTCATTATCAGATACTATTTCAAACCTGAAAAATAATTTCATCTGTAGTACAGTATTACTTTTAAAATTGAAACTGGCTCGGGACCGGCGCACAGTGTGCGATAAAGACAAAAATCGTTAGACAGCGCAAATCTTGACCGATTTCAATAATTTTTTTTTAAATACTCGTAAAGGGCTCAGAAATTGCGGAGAGCTGCGGTAAATCCTGTATTTTTTGGTTTAATCTATAAAAAACATTATTTAGCATAACATGACATAAAAACGTAAACTTTGAAATTTAAAGATATTAAAAATTAATTTTTTGTGAATTTAATATTAGCTATAAAATAAAAAATTTAATTCAAATTTACAACATTTATGTGTTAAATAAACTATTAGTGTAGCTAATTTAAATATAATATTTTTAAATTATGTTTTATTTTTATTAGTTTTGATTTTATTTCTAGTATATATATTATTTTTTAATTTTTTTAAAAAAAGAAAATAAAAATTAAATTTTTTATTTTATAGCTAATATTAAATTCACAAAAAATTAATTTTTAATATCTTTAAATTTCAAAGTTTACGTTTTTATGTCATGTTATGCTAAATAATGTTTTTTATAGATTAAACAAAAAAATACAGGATTTACCGCAGCTCTCCGCAATTGCCGAGCCCTTTACGAGTATTTAAAAAAAAAAATTATTGAAATCGGTCGAGATTTACGCTGTCTAGCGATTTTCGTCCAAAATCGCACACTGTGCGGCGAGTTTCAACTGTGGAATCGGTTATGCCATGCGGCTTGCCTTTATTTGCTGCCGCGGCACGTGAGAGGGACTGAGAACTCTCACTTGCCGCGGCGATTACAAAAGAAATAGTGGGAATGGTGGATTAGCAATCGTGGAATCACGAAATGTGTGGAGGCAGTACTATATATGTTCATTACGAAACACGTGCGATTGATTTACACGAATGTATACCTCGGTTTTGGCCCACCATCTAATATCTTGCACGTATATAAGCTCTTCGTTCTTACATCTCTTAAGTTGGCATATATACGTGTACTGCAATATCCTACTGGATAAATGAGATCTTCCGTGTGATACGCTATTCTATCGGACACTACTTCACCAAGAGAATAAACAGTCAGGTCGCCCAGAGCGATAGGGAATATCGGTCTGCCGTGCATGTCCAACGGTATCAACTGAACTACTTTTCGCGTTTTATTGTAACGCTTGGCCTTATTTTTTGTTTCTGTAAACAGCACATTTAAATCATTTGCTATGGTGTCGTCTGGATTACTAGATCGTTTCAGTACCTGCACCATCGGTCGATACTCGTTTCTTTGCAGTTTTCTTAGGTGTTGAACAGTCTAGATTAAACGGAGCAGAATTAATGCTATTGGTCTGCGATCGAGCTATAATTGCAGAAGAATCTACGTCCCCTTGTTGTTGACATAATCTCCGCAGAAGAAACAATCTCTCCTCTTTCACGAGGACAAGATTTTCCTGCATTTGTGCAACTTGATCGCACAGCGCCGCATTCTCCTGGAATTATAACTTGTGTGAGAATTTTCATGGATATAGATATTTACTATGAATGTTTAGATTTCTACGAATTTTGGATCCAGTTGGATCATGCATTTCTGCGAAATCAAATCAAGAGCCTGAAAGTATCTCGCAACATAAGTATATCAGGATACCTGACAAATTAATTGATTGTAAAATATGGAAAACGAAAAGAATTTTTTATATCAGCAGAAAAACAGTATTTTCTTGATTTTATTACACAAGTTAACAGCGAACATCTATTGTCATTGCTGGTGAGATTGTTACAACAATTAATTCCAAATTGTTACCTAAAAGCGTAGAACAATCAAGTTTTAGATATTTAAATTTAAATGGAAACATGCGATTTCATTTGTGATGCATTGTTTCCAGGTATGTTTTTCACCTTCTACAACATTCGTATAAACCGAAATTTTTGTCAGAGTTTGTTCTGGGTGTCTTGATAGACTTATGTTACGAAATACATTAAGAAATCTGATTCGACCTGACTGGAGGCTCAGGTACCCGTAATTTCAGGTTCTCGCGCACCCCTAATATTTGGTAATTTCTTGCTCATATTTTACTGCACACAAAAGTGTATTATCGCAACAATAAAATAAAAGACGGAAACATTAACTGTCATTAGTAATTATGATCTTACAAAAACCGTATCCTTCACGATTCTCTTTAATCTCCGATATTTCTTTTCGTATTTAAGATTCTGCTGTAACTCGGCGTTTTTCTGAAACTCGTTATAATAGTTATCATACGCTCGAGTCATTTTAAATGCGATATATTAGACGCTAAATATTTGGAAGAGGTTATGTTCAATGTTTACGATTGCTATTCGATTAGTTGTGTTAGGTTCAGCGTTCGGCAGGAATAATCTGCAGTGATGGAAGGGGAAATACTTACAGGAGTGGTGGTAATGCGTGTGTATGTTGCGAGTTGTGATCCTCGCTCTAGCGGTGTTTGGTATAAGTTCTTAAAGCGCGAAGTTTAAATTAAGTTAAAATTGAACTAGTTCAGAATGAACTTCACCGCTTATCTACGCCTCCTGCCTTATCACTCGAAAAACAATGTATTGATAAAAAAAAAAGAGGAATAAACATACGAAGAAGCCTGTTTCTTCTCCAGGCATTCAGTTTTTGACGTTGTAACACATCAGACGTGAATAAAGCAATCCCTTCTTGTTCAATTCAAAATATCCTTGTTCCTCGTTCTTAATTAATAGTTTTACATACTTTAAATCGTTAAATAAATTCATTCAATTCAGTTCTAAAAGTTTTATTGAATTTAAAGTTATAGTTTACAACCGTTTCATTATTTCGTTGATTCAATCTCGCGAGTTCCCGAGCAGAGCCCCTCAGAGCTTCAAAGACGCCGAACTACGCAGAAGACGCTTTGCTTTGATCCACCAGAATTCCCACTAAAACCACGTAACATGTAACTGACGCCAGCGCCAAGCCAGCCAAGTGGCCCCAATGCGAAGCCAACCGCAGCCAATCAGTGATGGGATTGGGGACGGGTTTCCACGCGCATGCGCGGCGTTTGCAGTAACGTATCTATGTTGGGGCGCAACTAATAGGTGTATTGTTATTGGCGGGAAATCAGCAGGGTGATTAAGGTACCCTATTTTATCGAAACTTGTACTATACTGATGCTAAAATCGCCGCGCATGCGCGAGAAAACCAGTCTCCAAACCCATCACAAAGAGGAGATATAATAAGAGGCGTCACTCGACAAGGACAGAAATAACCTAGGGAAATCACTAGACAACCAATTTAAATGCCCATTCGGCAATGATCGGTAAACTTCGGCAATAATCAGCCAATTGCGGTAAGGTACATTTAGTTGATTTGAATATCCCGCTCGAATATACAACCAATTTAAATGCCAAGGTCAAATAAGGACTTCAAAGGTTCCGCCCGGAGTGACGCCTCTTATTATACCTACTCTTTGCCCATCACCAGAGGTGCAAGATGCGAAGATTTCCGACTGCATCGCCGCCTGCGGTGGAGTAAGGAATCTCAGCTTGTGACATCTCCGCTCTATAGAATAATATTCTCTTACACCTTCATCATTTAAGTAACTCTAGTGTAATTTTTAACTCTAATGTTTCCATTAGGCCCCCTATTTAAAAGCAATTCAGCAACCTCTCCCTTAAAATTAATATCAGGATCTTTACGATAGCGATATTCAAAACTCTTTTTTGCTTCGACTAAAATAATAAAATACAATGGCATTCTTCCACATTTAGCTCTTGTAAAAAAGCTTCGATTTGTCTGCGTCAGAGGTGCAAGATGCGAAGATTTCCGACTGCATCGCCGCCTGCGGTGGAGTAAGGAATCTCAGCTTGTGACATCTCCGCTCTATAGAATAATATTCCTTGGTAGTTTCGTGCTATGCAATTTACATAGCAAGCAATATACATGCAAGCAAAAAAGAGTTTTGAATATCGCTATCGTAAAGATCCTGATATTAATTTTAAGGGAGAGGTTGCTGAATTGCTTTTAAATAGGGGGCCTAATGGACACATTAGAGTTAAAAATTACACTAGAGTTACTTAAATGATGAAGATGTAAGAGCTCTATTTTATATAACTTATTTTATCAGCGGCGCAGATATTGATATTAATAATGTGATAATTACTTTATCAGCTTTTAAATGTTATTAAAGATATTTTATTTGGTTTAAATAGACCACCAACGTGTAAAGCAATGCTGGGCTTTGCGACACCTACCTCCTTATTTATTTATTTATTACGGGTAATAATTCTTTAGTACATGCTCACCATAGAGCAATAACATTATTTTTACCAATACAATGAGACCTATTTCCTGCAAATTGCAGTTAGAAAACTTTTATAACTTTCCTATAGTAATGAAGTATATATTATATACATAATTCTACGTATAATTCAAAGTAAAAAAAACTTTTGGGAGGACTCTGCAGCTGTACTCAATTCATCTACACTACATTATTAAAAAAAAGTATTTCTCTCCTATCCACAGTATTTTTTAATAATTTACAAATACTAGATTATCATATATATATACAGGGCTTTCTGAAATTAAATTATTTAAAAACGATTTCTAAACGTTAACATTTTAGAGAGCTACTCAAAAACTGCTCCTTTCAGTACGAGGGAGTAACCGTCAATATCGAATAATAGCATTGTCATAATATTTGTAATGATAAAAAATCCACTGTACATTGGCCAAGATGTAAAATCTCAAAATATTGAAAATACTACGTTACCTTTAATCAGAGCGTTGGAGCAGAGCTCGGAGCAGTGTAGCAGTGGGGTTTCGCTCGGAGCAGGAGCGGAGCCGGAGCACGGAAAATTTTTGCTGCGCCACTGCTCCATTTTTTTTTTATTATTTGAGTACTGTTTAATATTATAAAAGAAGACGAATGAAATGTTTGTAATAAATACCAATTCTCAATTTTTCATTATTGAAACACTATTAAGGGGAGGTTCTGGTCTAAATGTCGATTTTTTTTTTTATTTAATTTTTCGAATGTTCAACCTTTTTAGAAAACGTGTTTAAAAGGATTTATTGAAATTCGCAAAATTCCCGAAGTTATAGGCATTTGAGTAGCGGTAAATGCATGGGTGACAACCGGCCACTCGGCGCTCACGTAAAACTTTAAACGCGTTTTTCTCGAAACAGTGTTCTCAAAACGGTGGGAGCTGTATCTTCAAAAGTTATTATCCGATTCGACTGAAACTTTTTTTATTTTGAAGATTATTCTTTTTTCTAGGGGGGGGGGGAACTAAAAAAAATTACAAAAAGTTGAAAATTTATAATTTTCAAAGGCGATGAAAGCACGAAAAATTCAGGGAAAAGTGATTTCAAACGTGAAGTGTCGTTATTTTCTAAAAAAAAATGTAATTTTTGTATTTTTTTTTAGTTCCCCCCCCTAGAAAAAAGAATAATCTTCAAAATAAAAAAGGTTTCAGTCGAATCGGATAATAACTTTTAGAGATTCAGGTCCCACCGATTTGGATCAATTTTTTTGACGCTTTAACTTTAACGACTCCCCAGGGCTGTCTGCACTGATTAATTATAACACAAAAAATATATTTCTATAATTTAAGACATCCTTAATACAATGCAAAAAGTCCCATTAAATTATACACACTAGTTTTCCTTTAATTAATTCCTAAAAATCACCTATTTTTTGGGGCTCTAGACCAGAACCTCCCCTTAAGGAGGCATAGTACTTTCTTTGCCTGAAAATTAAGCACTTTTTATGATTTTTTTTCTATATGAAAATGAAAAGCGAGAAAGATAGGGTTTATCGCAAATAAAAAAACACTATTTAACAGCATTAAAAGAATCTTTATTTAAAAAAAAAAACAGCCGGAGCGGAGCTGGAGCAAGTATTTTGATGTTGTAGTGGAGCAGGAGCGGAACAAATAAATAATTAGTCTGCGCTCCAATACCCTGCTTCAGCGCTGTCCAGCGTAGGGGCCCCTCACGCGCCTGCTTCCCCTTCCAATCTTTCTCTTGCATAGCGTGCCTTCCGTCGTCAAAGAGACCGCGCGACGCTAAGAAGGCTGCCACGTCCGCGAGCCGTCTGTCACTTGGATATGGGTCATTTCAGGTTAATTCGTTGACTTTCATACCTATGTGTCAGGCTTGTTTATGATATTTGTAGTTTCAGAATTGTTTGAAAAGTACAGGTCACCAAGACTGACAACATATACCGGGAAGTAATAGCATTTGCTGGCTGCGACGCCGCGTGTCACTAATCACATGTCGTATCGGGCGTCCGAGCTCGCTCGGTGACGGACACGCTGGTCTGTCATGGTCGCCTCTTTAGCGTCGCGCGGTATCCCTGACAACGCAGACGAGAGTGGGAGAACCCCAATCTCCCGCGGGAGCGACCTTGAACAGCGCTGCCCTGCTTTAATAACTTCGAAGAAAACAATATGCTTGATGTTTTATAGTAAGATTCCAGGCTATATACATACCGTGCGTTGACTTACATAATATAAGTTATATTACTTGCAAGAAAGGTTCGGAAGTACGAAAGAAAACACAACGACCGGGTTATTTCGAAAATACGATTTTATTAACCTGTCAAACAGTGAATTATGCAACGCGGGATCGCACGCCACTGTCCATTTTCATGCTTGTTTTTACATTTATCACACACCAGGTATACAAAATCTATATCGTTGCTATAATTGAGACATTGCGACACGTAGCTTATTTGATTTAAATGTACATGTATTCTAGAGGTTGGCGTTAATTACTATGTCGATTCCAGTAACCAAATCGTTCAAGAATTCAGTATCCCTTCAATCCCTTACAATTTATACAGAAACTTTGAGGGATACGTACAGTTAGTTAGGTACATCGAAGTCATCCCCTCCCAACTCCTAACTCTCTTGATATTTTTGCAACTTCGTCCGCGCATATCAATTTTCAGTTTCAAATAAATTTTCTTTAATTCACTTCATCTGTAAAGTTGCCATTTGCCACACTTTTGGCAAGGAAATCGTTATTTGATGAACCTTTTTATAGAAAACGACACCTCGACGCCGAATTTTGAAAAAAATTAATTGCATGTCATTAAGTTTCTCGTGACAGAACTACAAATTCTATTAACTTTCTGATATCACGACCAAGTGGCTATGTTTAAACAAAAATTAATTATAATTGAAAGATACGTAAGAGAATGATTTTAGTATTCTCGATTTATGTATGAAACTTTATTTTTTATTACCATTGTGACCATTGTTTATTTCATTTTTATTAAGAGAATCATATCTATCAAAGAGAAAACAGTGATACTGGGAAATTTTTTTAAATGAGCCAGAATCAGTTAGTCGGAAATAATAATTTCTTTACAAACACCAGACACGATCTTATTTTCATGAGTCTAACAGTTATGTATGTATTTGTTGCGGATTACTTCTGTTATGCAGGATGTTTCTCAACTATGAGTAAAAATTAAATTGGTTAACAGAACTTACAAAGACAAAAACATAGTTTAGTAATAAAAGTCTTATGTTCTGTGCCTTTATGTGAGATGTATTAACAGGTTCAGTTCTTATGGATAATTTAGAAACACCCTGGCGGTCAATTCATTAGAAACCAAAAGAAAGTTTAAAGATTTTACTAACTTTAATACTGGATATTACTTATTATATTGGCGTCACTGGTTTATTTATTCTACAGGATCCCTCGTCTTTCTTACTTTCGTAGAACTACGTGACATTTATAACGCCAACTGGTAGCATTCTGTAAGCAGCCTTTCCTTCGTACTTGCAATCGAAAGTTTTATATTTCGTCCAGTACTTTTTTTTTATTTACAAAAGATTACAATAATGATTTGTCTGAGGCGAAAGAAACTAATTGTTTAGATTCTGAGGTTCAATTATAACTTTCAATATTTTTGATTTTAATAATAAGATTTCTCAATTTTCCAAAACGATTAATATATCGAGCACAATTGAGAACAAATTAGCATATCATTTTCATTTAAAAAAAAACAAAAGAACTAAGGTTGTTTCAATAATGTTCATGTTACTCGATTTTAATGAATTTCATTCAAACGTTAGTGATAACAGGCAGAGATGGGCAATATTTAAATAAAAAATTATTTAAATAACGTATCAAATAAAAGAGGCTTTATCTTTATTTGTCATCAAATAAAAATAACCCAGAGTTACTTTTATTTGAAACGTCACAAATAATTTTTTGTTCGACGTGAATTTATCCGACGGCCAGAAATAATTTTTTGGTTTGCCGGGAATTTATCCGACGGCCACAAATAATTTTTTTATTTGACAGGAATTCATTTTAACATTCAAATAATTTTGTCGTCTTTTCATTCATTTGTATTTGAAAATTATTTGAAGCTCAAATAATTCTGAGTGTAGAAAACGAGAGAGAGAGAGAGGGGAGCGTGTGCTAGAAAGCGGTAAGCAGGAGAGCATGATGCAAGGAGGTAGTAGTTACAGCGAGAGGGAACGGGAGCGAGCGAGAAGTCCGTTGCTAATATCCACCACTCTTCCTAATCCCCGTTCCCTCTCGCTTTAACAACTACCTCCTCGCATCATGCTCTCCTGCTTACCGCTCTCTACACACACTCCCCCTCTTTCCCGTTTTCTACACCCAGAGTTATTTGAGCATCAAATAATTTTCAAATACAAATGAATGAAAAGACGACAAAATTATTTGAAGGTTAAAATAAATTCCCGTCAAACAAAAAAATTATTTGCAGCCGTCGGATAGTTTCACGTCGAACAAAAAAATTATTTGTAACGTTTCAAATAAAAGTAACTCTAGCTTATTTTTATTTGAAATAAACATAACTCTCAGTTATTTTTATTTGATGAGTCTCGAATAAAATTTTTGTCTTTTATTCGAAATCAATTTTTTATTTGAAATAATTTTCTGCCCATCTCTAATAACAGGTCATGGATGACTAGCAAAGCAAGAAATGATAAATTTTAATCAATCTCGTTAATGAACTAATTCGTAACCGTGTTTGCAATCTTAGTAATCGATTGCAACATTTGTAATGCTTACTAAGTTCCAAACGAGCTACCTAATATGTCACTAATACGCTAATTACAGTTGCAATTAACAAGTACTCGATTCTTTTAGTGAATAGAAAGTGAGAGTGGAGAGAGAGATAGAGAGAGAGACAGAGAGAGAGAGAGAGAGAGATTCTAGTGACGTTCGAAATTCAAGAGAAGAAAAAGAAAAGCAATTTACTGTTTCAATTCAGATAATTTCGCTTCCCGTAATAGTCATGCAATGATTACGTAGGTACAAAGATTACCGTTGGAGCAAATTAATTGGATATACAAGTGTGTATACGACAGAGAGCAGTTTTACTTCATTTCAAATATTCGGCTACGTACAAAAAATATCCTTATCAGTTACATAGTCGGTTTATATACACAGTGTACCTACGTGTGTTCGTCCGATGATTGTGGTCGGAGTGCGTGCGCGCTCTGTACAACTTACATTAGTTGCCTGACATCCAAAGAGTAGAGATCACAATTTTTTTTCAAGAGACGCGGAATACGCGTAGATTTTTATTAATTATAAGGTAACACACGCTCTGATACGAGTGAGTCTTGAACGTGTTCGAAGGATTACTATTGAAAACTGTGAGATACGTTACTCCGAAGTGTCGAAGCTTCTTAGATAGGGTAAAGGACCCAATTACTGGCAGCCAACCCAATTACTGCCACCTTAAGCTATTTTACTTAAAATAACGAATAAATAAACGTTTAAGTAAAATAGCTTAAGGTGACAGTAATTGGGTTGGCTGACAGTAATTGGGTCATTTACCCTAGATCCGTTAAAGTTACAATAATTCTGTAACTTAGACCATCTCGATAATTTCGTACACATTAATGTCAAGGAAAACTGATTCCGACGGATATTGCATTGTAATTACGTTTAGGAAAATAGGAGTATACAGAGTGATACAATAATTCGTTCACTTAAAATATTACCCAAAATACTTTTCGTGTATATTCACATTTGTTTTACACGGAATTTCTACGGTAGGGTAGACGCACCAGTAAATGAACACTTAAGGCTAGTGAATGGACACTTTTATAAAATTATGTTTGCAGCGCAATTGATTCCACGTGTTGCGAAAACTGTTTGGATATGAAGCGAGAAACTAGAAGAATTCTATAATTAATTAGTTGCTTATTTTAGTAACTTATTTTACCCGTTCTAGTAAAAAATGTCCATTCACTGGTAGTGTCCATTTACTGGTATATTTACCCTATCAAAGGTGTTGTGGTTTCATTATGACTGGAGCATAGAGAAGATTTCAAGGTCTCATTGTCTTCATTCAAATGGGATACCGCAATGGTTTTATGATAAGTAAAAAAGTTTATGTTTGAATGATTTCAACGAACTGCAATTAAGAAATACAATATCAGAATAATTTACCCCGGAAAAGAATACGGGAGAATTTCAGAATTTTTTAAAAATGTAGATTACTTTATAAACAACTGAAAAATATAAAAATATAAAAAACCGGGATCCCGGGTTTGTATTCATTAACTGCAATCAAAGAAAACAACTTAAGAAGACAACGATAATTTTCGTAATCGACAACACTCTTTATTATTTCTTATGATCTCGAATAATTTTAATTATAGTTCAGTGGAATCATCTAAATATCCATTAAGAAAAGGAAGGAAGGCGGCCTTGAAATCTTCATTACACCATATTACGCCCACATTGATATCTTATAGCGTCCATAAATAATACTTAATAGAAGATGAGCCAAAAGTATAGGACTAACATAATCGAAAAGCCCTTTACCATTTCCAAATCTGAACTTTCGTTTTCAAGATATGAGCAATTTAATATTTCGGCGCTTGCAACTATCAACGCGCGTCATTCAAATACACAGCAGTATGTACATGCACTCACACAGGACTAAACGTATGTGTAATACCTCTTCCCGCTGTCGCAGCTGAGCCAGTACCGATTACATACTGCAACACTAAGCTTTTTTTCCATTTTAAAAGCGTATTCTCAATGTCTGTTTCGACGTTCAGAATACATAAAAAACGTAGGGTAAGTAGTTACGAAAGATGTGGTTTGTTCGAGTTCAGCAGTGGCGGATTTAACAAAGCGGCCGATGAGCAGTTGCACCTGGGCCCCTGTTCAGAAGGCCCCCCTCCAGGGCCCTACTTATAAAAAAAATGATGAATTTATCCGAGGTATTTGTTTCTGTATTATTATACTGAGCCCTTTTTTAGTAAACTACCACTTTATTTTCCCGAAAAATGGGCCCCTGCTCAGAAGGCCCCGCTAGGCCCCATTTTTCAAAAAGAATTTATGATTTTATCCAGCACAATATTTTTCCTATATACTTTAGTTTTTAGCAAATTACTTCATTTTCCTGAAAAAATGGGTCCCTCAGAACATTTGCCACCTGGGCCTTTTTTCTTAAATCCACCACTGGAGTTCAGGTACAAGATTTCTGTCACTTGTATGCACGACTTATGTCTCATTAAAACCATAAATGTGTCAAAGAGTTTGGACTGCCAGTAAACGCGCCTAGTTTGTTAACTTTCCTCCTGTTCACTTTCTTCTGGAAAGGTGTCTATCTAGGCTAGGTGTTTCCTGTATACCTGCAATATTATTTAATAGTGACTACGTCCAAAAACATAGGTACTCGCAAAGCGAAATTTGATGGCAGTTCAATCCGAAGCCATGCACACGTGTCACAATAACCTTCTAATTTATCCAATATTTCTGAATTATCCAATAAAAGTTTTCTGCATATTCCGCATTTCAAAATAATACTCTGTATCAGGCCCGTCCAACTTTTGCTCTTCTCTTCGAGGAGCAAACCGCGGATGGTTGCGAGCGAAGGCAAGAGCGACGGTTGTACCCCACCACAGTGATGCCAGATCGGGGACGGGTTCCCTAGAGAATTTCCCCCACCTCGCGCACCCTACGCCGGAGCAGGGATCGGCGGACTCCAGCTACCGCTGATGGAGGGGGAAACACCTACAGGAGCGGCGGTTATGCGTGCGCGACTGACGCAGGCGCAGTTCATGCACACATTACGACCAATCTCGTAGGTGTTTCCCCCTCCATCAGCGGTAGCTGAAGTCCGCCGATCCCTGCGCCGGAGCAGCGTGTCCGCGAGTTGGACTCCGAAGCGCCGAGCTCACGTGGGAACCCGTCCCCGATCTGGTATCACTGCCCCACCATGGGACCTTTCGCTCTTGAGGGGCGGGAGGAGCATGGCTCGGTCCCTTCAAGAGCGAAGAGCTAGATTTAGCCCTGTCGAGGGACATTGAACTGCGCGCATCAGGAGTGGGAGCGTTTTAATTCACAACATTTCAATAGCTTATATCTCGAAAATAAAATTTTCGGATACAAAAAAAATACAGAAGTTTTCAAACACGAGATACGACTTATTTCAATTGTGTTATTCACCCTGTATACTAATCTCTCAGAATTTTGTTAAAAAAAAAACATTCATAATGGAGTCCCGTCAAATTTGATCTAGAAAATCCTTATAGCTGTGTGTTAATTTTAATTTGCACATGTCGATGATTAAAGTTTTCAATTGCAAGCGTTCGAGCGCTTTCGTGACCCATTACGCGTTTGTATATTAGTTTTCATTTTATACATTACACTTTCTTCCTCTCTCTTTTGCTCTTCATTCCCATTTACATCAACGAACGATTTCACCATTTGGCCTTGGTAGTTTAACGAGAACGATATGACGAAACGAATCTCCGAATCTTCACTCGAAAGTTTCGTCCCTTTGCCCTTCCTCGCAGGAAAATGTCGCTATCCCTGCGCTAATTGCTCGCTCCTGTTCTTTGTACATTCGACTAACTCTTTTTATTCTCTGCCTTTTTTTCTCGTCTTCGATGATATTCAGTTCTAATGTACACTATCGAAAGCGATCTCATCCACTCTTTCCTAGGTTTGCCAACTATGAGGCTTGAAGGGGCGGATGTCCCATCTTGGCAAAGGACGAATTAGGCCGAACACAGAATGAACATCCACTGAGATAATTATCAAACTTCTCGAATAGTCGATTTATGCTCCTCTATGTACAAAATCTATACAATATATAAAAATCGTAGGTTCCTGGTTAGAAAACCGATATCTTCGTTTAACATTAGCTCGCTTGTCTTCAGGTATGATGTTCTACTAAACCCTCCAGCATGACAATTATTTAAATACACATACATAATTAAATAAAGAAAACAATAAGGGTGATGTGTGATCATTAAAAGATCGTGTTATATGTCCTATACATGCGTACTTATGTTACGTGAATTACAGTAAAAGTTGGATAACTGCACGGAACGATCTACAGCGTAAGTGCGCGGTAGTCATCCCCACCACCGGGGGAGGGGACTCGTCTGGCGCACCACGAAGCTGGACCGTCGCGAGCGTCGAGTGATGTAACCTGATCCGAGCTCGAATATCCGTGAGCCAATACTAATGCAAGAAGAAAACTTTTTTATTATTGATCTTTTTGTAACGAAACTTTTACTAACGTATTTCTGAGGTTTTTCTGATTAAAATAAGACAAAACACGACATAATTTGGATAATATTTACTTCATTTCTCACTCGGAATCCAACATTATTATCACTCATTAAATATGCAAATATGATCCGAATTATATCATTTTTGGTCTTTTTTTAAATGGGGGAACCTCACAAGTACATTGGCAAAAGTTGCGTTTACCAGGAATCAAAAATAAGAAAATTTTCTTGTTGCATTAGTAAATGTGTCATCGACGCGTTTGTTTTGTTCAGCTCGAGTGTCGACCCTCTTTCTCTTTCTCTCGCTGTCCTTCTCTACGCTCGACAAAAAACGTAAACAAACTCCGAGCTCGGCTCGAATAGTTTGGAGGTCGAGAATATTTACCTCTGCTGGATAACTGCCTGCCTCCGGTCCCGAATTTCGTGCAGTTATCCAACTTTTACTGTACTGAATAAATCAATGTTTAAATAAAATAATTAGAATTTCGACCGTAAAGAATTTTTGTAAAAACTTAAAGCTAAATGTTATCGGCGCACTGGTTCGGTCTATTTTTACGAGTGCAATATAGTGCAAATTTTAAGATTAAATTTCCAACGAACGTTTCGGTCAGTATTGTGCGAATTTCGAGTCAGCTGGAGAGTGACTCGAAAGTTCGCACGTTTATTGCGAGCAAAATTTAGAAAAACAAACGCAGTATTTTTCCTGATTTAATTCTTTCCTTGATAATGGTCATAATTCTGACAGAAACATGCGATGGAAATTTAATCTTAAAATTTGCACAATAGCTTTTAGCTAATCTCTTAAAAATAGACCGAACCAGTGGGCCGATAATATTTACTTTTAAGTTTTTAAATAAATCAATGTTTTTGGCAATTTATAATTTCTGTAATAACTATTACCTATGTTTCGAAAATTGGTGTCACCAATAGTGTACAAAAGCAAGTCAAAAAATTTTTGGTAAAAACAGAAACTCGTAATTTGTTGGACTTTATAATAAATAGTTTTATACTAGTAGCACTTCTATTCTTTCTTACTTTATCATAGCCTTTAAACAAATCATCAAAGTTGTCTGTTTTGGCGTAGGGGCGGTCGAAAGTTGAACGGAATACGAAAACACTAAATAGTTTCAGAAATCATAGAAAGTTTGCATCACAACGATGACTCTGCTGTCATGCTGGGAGGATTCGCGCGAAAAATCTTATTTCCTCATTTCATGATGGATTTACCACGCCGTCAGTCGATGAATGCTTGTCTAATCGGTTTTTACTACAGGCTGCAGTATTCTCACGCACTTATACGACCGAGTACTTGCACTTCGAGAATTTGTATGGTAGTTCAGCTGAAGTGTTCAAGTTAGAAAACATTCTGTTCGATGTAGGTACCTACGTACTATTGTTAGCAAACGCGAATGTCCGCCCGAATATAATTTTCGAAAAGTATTCGTCGAGATTAATGACTGTGACATAACAAATCTTCTAATATCTTTCAATTATTGTACGCAGGAGATTGTTATTAAAATGATGATTATTTCCTACTCAAACGCACGTGTTTGTCTTAACGAAAATGCTGACAAAATACGGGACGTAAATAGGTGGAAAGTTAAAAAAATTTAGTTTAGAATTTAAGGTCAATCTTCTTCTTTCACTTCTACGTGTTCTGCTTGACGATGGGAGAAAAAGTTTACGAGTAGCCACTTATCGCAAACGTACCGTTTCCTTACAAAAGGCTTATGTTTAATATTTCAATATTTTTTTTTGAAAAAAGCTCTTGTTCAAAAGATGCAGAATTTAGATGGAGAAAACGATTCGGTTGCGATACGTGCTTCCTCTTCAACGTTTTACACCCTCGTTTAGTGGGACCAGAGTTGGGCATTATTCGAATATAGGGTAAGTCGGGGAGAGATGGCCCACTTTTTAAAAAATCAGCACACCGTAAATTTAGTGGTTTTATAAAGGACGACAATATATTTGCAAAAGGAGCGTGATCGAGCCATCTCACCCGCAAGACCATCTCACCCGGAATTACCCTATATAATTGTCTAAATATAAATATAAGATAATTATCCAAACGAATTCCCTTTAGTAGAATATTTCATCCAGATAATAATTATTCGTTATTCATAACAGATTATTCAATCACATTAATCGAATTATTCATCGTTATTTAATCGAACAACTATTCCAAAATTATTCGAATACTGATATGTGTATAACCGTTGATACTTCTCGCTGTCTACTAAGCGACAATGATTATTCCCCCATTTAATAAATGCTTAGTATTGCGCTAATAATAGAAAATGCAGAAAACAAACAATGCAAATAACGAATAAATAATTACCCGAATCAAAATTGGTCTTCCTATGCCATTGGAATAAATTCTTACTCAATTAAGAGCTTAATCAATAATAGCGAATAAAAACTTATTCGTTATTCTTTTACGTTATTAATTATTCCTCGCAAAGAATGAAATAGTGCCCAATTCTTTCACACTACAACACGAAGAAAGAAAACCACAAACTTGTCCTTGACTTCTAGCACAGAATATTCCACGCCGACTTCTCTAACGAATTAATGTTAAAAACAGAAGGGATTGGAGGACAGAAGGATGACGGACGACGACCAAAGCAAAGAATAAATTAAACCAACAAAATAAATACAATGTATTGTTACTTTACCATACGCCACATTTTGATTGCGGTGTACGACCGAAAAGAAAACTAAGAGATATCAGAGCTCTAGGATTTTCATCTCGTTTCCGCCGTTAGAAATTGCACTGAACGATACAGCAAAAAAAAGAAGAAATTTAAAAAATAATAAAGGAAAAAAAGACGCAAACGAAAATGTAGAATCCTTTTTACACGGGCATTCAAACACAACAATAGGACAAGACGCGTTTAAGAATGATATAGCGCACGTAAAATATACATCGATTATTTTGTACATGTATCTGTATACGCACATACGCACATACACAAAAACACACGTAATGCCCAGACGTGATATACGTGTGTACATATACATATATAGATATTTATATTATATTAGACGCGCACACACGCGCACACATGATACACGCGCGTGTAAACAACATTTTGTATAGTGCGCAAGGGGGTGAGGGAGGTACTACTTTGCGGCTCTTACTTTTTGGTGGTGAAATTTGGTTCCTCTTTGACTTTATTTACGATCGTTTTCGTCGTGGTTCCGTTGATCGTCTGTGTCGACCCCTGACACGAAATAAAACTATCGTGACCGAACGCTCCCTCCAAGGACGATCTTTCAATGACGTGATTTTGGAAATAAAAGAATCTTTCTTTCCTATGGACATTTAAAAAATTCTACGTTTGAACCACATATATATTCCTTCAGAGAGAAATGATTCCCTGAAGATATTTCTGAACTCTATAAATGCAAATTCAACATGTCCCATGCAACGTCTGGCACTTTTCTCAGACTCGCATGTTTTCGATAGAAGCAAAAAGCTACTCGAAAAGTGTCATTCTTCTCCACTAAATTCTCCATCGTTTTATCTGCTTTTATGTTCAGCCTAGGAATATATGTATGTCTATTTAATAATAGTAGCTTCCGCCGTCAGTTCTTTCATTTGCAATAATATTATCAATTCAACGTTTTTTCAACATTAAATGATCCTTGAACCGAGTCATCGAGCGATCGTCCTCAAATCTAATCGTAACACACGCTACAGAGTGTTGCGTTTCAAAACGTCGTACGTTCAAGAGCACCAAGGAAAACGAACGCGATGGAGTACAAATACTACAATAATTAAAAATAAGAAACAAAAGAAAAAAAAACAAAGAAACAAGTTCTACGAGAGAAAAAAAAACAGCGAAATAAAAGTATCGTAATCTGTTAACATTGCTGACCGACATATATGTATATCCGATGATATACGGACATAACATACATCTCTAGCATTTTAAACAAAAAGATATGTATATATAATCTAGTGGTAATGATAAATTATGATGGTATCGATAGTAATAATTGTAGCAATGAGCAGGATCACTCTATTTCTTCTGTTTCAATATAATCAAATTGCAATGGTATACATGGAACGTCATGTAAATCCCATTTGCTTAAATGATAAGTACAGTTGTGACAAAAAAGTACACACAAATATATATGTATAAAGTAACTACGATATTAGAATTTACTTATCGTATTGGTAGCCCTGATCCACATCGGGAAATCCCTGATTTCATGCAATTCAGATGGGAATATACATTTTTCCCAAACAGTGATATTTCTATTTTAAAATTGTACGCGACAATGACAGTAAACATTTTTCTATTCTTTAAAATACATCTGTCTCACCGTCAGTTGCAATGTAAATACGATTTCTATAGTAAACAAGTCGATTAAGTACTTTGAAGCGAGTGATCCATACCCATTGACTCCATGCACTTGTGTTGCGATCAAAATCAATCGCATGGCGCCACAATAATTGTCCAGCATTGCACAATTTTCACAAAAATCAACAAAAAAAAAAAACAATACGGATATTCATAATTACCATTTCTACAAAGTGCGAATAATAATAATAATAATAGATATAAAAGTAATAATAATAAAGTTTCACAATAACGATACCACCAAAAATACTAGCGATAATAATAATTACGTCGCAATATAATATTAATAATCTATCAACAGTGAATATAGCAATATAAATTGTAAGAACTGTAATATGGGTAACAATAATCATCGGTAAAGTGGGATAATAATAATAGTAGTAATAATAATAATAATGATAGTGGTAGTAATAGTAAACATAGCAGCACTAAACAGCGATGTAAACGCACGTTCCCAAAAAAAGAATATGGTAAGGAAGTGACACAAACATAAAATGGTGATACATTCATCGTAACGTTACATCTGACTAGGCTCCATTTGTATTAAGAATGTAGTTATCAGTTGAACGTGTTGTGTGTGTTTGTGTGTGTTGCGCGCGCGCGCGCGTGTAAGTGTGACGATTAGTGTTAATAGTGCATAAGTACATCGATTAATTAAAAAGAGATGTCTTTGGTAGTTCGTATGGAGCGAGACACAAACCAGATCTAATTAATATACAAGGCAGTCCATCAAGAGCAATACACTCAATTATGTACCTATGTACGTAAAGAAGTTCGAGGTAACTCTAAAATTTCTCAGGCTGAAATCATCTAATTATTGATTAAAAGATAATTTCTATTAAACATTATGCTCTTTTATGGTAAATGAGAAATTTCTAATCCTGTTTAGAAGACAGTTGTATTTAAATAGCTGTTAAAAACTTGCTAAATAGTTGTTTTTGAAAATAATCATTTTCACATTTTGTTTGCCCTATGGAAACAATTAAACTTCCTCTAGAATATTTTTTATATTTTCTTTATGCATAATAAATTGATTTCTAGTAATTCGTCTTGTATATCTCGTTACTTCCCTAACAATTGCACAGAAAACAGAAGGTTGGTGTCTGTCGCTCCATTCATTTGGCTTGACTTGTTGTGTAAATTGCATGTTATTGTCATCGAAAAGATTTCATATCATTCCAGCAGATACATGAATTCGTGAGTTTAGCAAAAGTTAAACAAAAGGTGTACATACAGCAAATGATAGCTATAAATCTAAGTTTGAATGAACCCTTGATACAGAAAAGGGAAGGTGGAAGGGGAGAGATGCCTGCAGGATTATGAAAACAATTAGAAAAGAATCCAGCCATGAACATTCGTATGTGTCACCCATTTTCATTTTTGAAGACAACTATAATTATTCTTTGCACAAACGATAATGAGCAATTTAAAATAAAAAAAGTGGTTTGATTACATTCTTAAAATTTTTCTTGTTAATACACTCGAGCACAATTTGTAACTATTTAATGTAAAATAAGTAATCATTTGATTTGCTTGAAACGAATTGATTTTCAACACTGCAATATTCCGAGCTCAATACCTCTCTTTCTAATCAAAACCAAAGCTTTTGCATTGTCTTTCTTCTTCTTATGCTTCCGAATATTGTTTAAAAGGTGAATAGTCTGATCGATCATCCGATTTTTGATGCACCAATTTTCTTTACTATTGTTTGAGACACGGACAAAATATACGAAATTGGGCAAATGTTCAACAGACTGGCAATACTATAGAGATGTAAGGAACATGGAGGTTGGATTAACTTTATACTCTCGAATTATCAGCTACCATTTATGGACTCTTCCATTTCTTCTCTTTCTCTACATAGGAATCATATATCTTTTCGATTTAAGTTTATAATTAAATTAAGTATCTAAAGTGACAAAATAATGAGTTAATCTTGCGCCAGTAACGATGACTGTAAGAGCCCTTAATTCTAAATTAGAGGATCAGTTAAAACTTTTTACAACGATGACAGACAATCCTGGTCAAGACCTATTTGATTTTTAAAAACTTAATACTACATAGACAAAACAAAGTTAGTAAAGTATAGTCAATATATTCTCATGTACTTTGTAAAACAGTTATATCGGTCGGATAGTGTACCAAGAACTGTTACTGACCCAAGATTAATCCTCAGCCGCTGCTCCATCAACTAAAATGTTTCCACTGACCTTTTTCAATTTTTTTTGCTTTTCATCGTGCGTTAAAAAGTACAGGGTACCATTTCTGGATGGATATACACATTCGCCTCGATTTCAACGCCACAGAGATCATAAAGTACAAATGAAGAAATTAAGTACCTGCTTGGTACAAGCAACGGAGAAAAGAAAAAGAAAAAAGAAAAGGAAAGAGAGGACGATCGCGTGCGGTAGTGTAGTGTCCACTGATGAAAAATTTTTTTACAGTTCGTAACTTTCGATTAGTAAGTTTCTTATGCCGCGCTCGTATCATACACACTTTAAAAAGCGACCCTAGTCCAATCCTATGTACGGTACAATGTGTTATCACAAAGTCATTAAAAAATGCTACTTATGTGTATCGTTTTCCCCCTACTCATCCTTTGTCTCTTCGTTTAAGTTGTCTTTTTTCTTTTTTTGGTTCTTTTTTTTGGTAATCTTTACAACTGTTTAATTTACAACGATAGATCGGTCTGACCGGTTCTTCATTTCTTCCCGTCCTCCTCTAAATATTATTTCTTCCCTATTTTTATTCGGTTATCAGTCGGCACGTCAGTGCGCGTTTTTATTATCTACATATGAACAGGCGGTTCGCGACGTTCACAGCGATACCCGAAAATGAGCCGATAAAATCGCAGCCTGGTCGGTAAATTATCAACGCATATGCGATTTCTCGTATAATACAAAGTATACCGATTCCGTTTCGCACACCAAGTATACTTTCTGTCCCATTTTTTTTTTAAACAGCTATCTAGATAGTGATTGTTCGCGAATATTCCTTACACTAAAGGTCCACGAAGTGATTTGTTTTGCGATCTAAAATCGATTCGTACCTGTTCGCTCCGTTGGATTTTTCAACTGCGACGCTGACCACACGCTGCAGGTAATAAGAAAGCTGCCTGCTCTTCTCGTCAGCTTTAGATCGCGCGGCTGGCTGGCTGGCGCGTGTGCGCGCGCATACGAACACTTTTCGTACACATCCACACACACACGCGCTCGAAGGTAGATATATATGGGTTACGTCGCGTAGTTTACGCAATATATACACACACATACAGAGAAACAGAGAGATAAGGTAGTGTCACAGTTCAGCCCGAGGAACATGAGAACATAGTGCTCGGTCGGCGGCCTCCGACACTTCTGCTTTGCTATTTCCGTTTTTCTTTCTTTTCCCCCGGTTTCTATACATCCGACTCCGAACGATGGATCAGTCGTTCCCTGGTCTCTCCGTACCATGGAGAGATCGAGCGGCCATTTTTATTCCCACGACGAGTCCTTGTTTTCCGGATAATTTCGCACCGCGTTGGTCCAGTAAAGCTGGCCGACGGTCGTCACCAGGGGGACTCTTCTCTTACATCGTTTTTATTACACGTAGGCGACGATTTCGGGAGAGCGACTTAACGCACCACGATCGACAATCAGTGCCATCTATCCCGGTGAAACGGCAGAGACCAAGCAGTGCAGGCAACCGTGGGAACGCGAAATAAAAAGTAGAGGTAGCTCTTGGGTGGATGGATTCGGTTCGAGGAGTCTCTTGGTCGGATGATCGTGTGTGGAGAAGGGGATATATATATATAGATATCTGAGAGGAGCAAGACAGCGGGCAGATGTGTACAGGCACCGACAGACACAAGAATGACTGATCGAGAGGCTGACCAAGGTGTCGTGACTGATCGACCGACCGGTCGGTCGAACGATTGACCGATTTGACTGAGACTGACATGGCACGGCGACTCCGATCGAGAACACGGTCACAACGTCACAGGCCACCTGCTGGCACACAAACAAACACACAGACATGTTAGTCACCACCACACACCAGATATGTAGGATCGCCCGGGCAGACGTGCACGGTGACGATGCTCGTTCAAACTATTTTCCAGGACCTTCGAATTATTTAATCTAAAAATATTTTCAGTCTTCTGATGATTTTCTTGCGTCCCCTTCTTCTTTTTTTCAACTATTCCGCGTCCCCTCTGGTATTATTCTCAGAGCAGAACTTACAATTCATTCAACATGCAAGCTACGAACACAGACACTGTTTTACCGATCGAAGGACGTGGAAGTTTCGCGATTAATTGGCAGTTGGTATAGTAAATGCTTATTCCCCTTGTAATGATTCCCGCGGGATCCGGAAGACGACGTCACCGCGCAACGTGTACACAGGTATTTTACTGATACGTCGTTTTTAACGGAAGTAATCAAGGATCCAATTCTTAAATCGCGGCCGTAATTCGGAGACTAGTGACAGAACAGTGTCTTTTTAAATAAATTTAAGTCTTGGTCCTTGTTACTTGGTTCACGCTATTGCGACACTCATCGAGGTTTTCTTTCAAGCTACTAATGAACAAATTGTGCTTTGAGAAATCTGTTGATTCGAGTATCTTATAGGAAAATAATCGATGGATCCTTCTAGCGTTAGTCGTTATCGACGATCAGTTATATCCCATAGAAAAAAAAACACACGGCAATGTTAGTACTAACAACTAATGAAGCGTCATAGCGTAATTAATCATCAAACTTAGAGATATTAACTATCACGATAGTATGTTCCAAGTTCTGTACTTTGTATATCGCGTCTCGATGAATTGTTCCGAAAGAGCACGTGGGCAAGACGGAGATGTCGCTTCTCGGGCAACTTCCAACCACTGAGAGCAAGAGAGGGGCGTATCGCCAATAGTGTGAGGTTAGGAAACGCCTAAGGAGCACCTCCGTCGAGTACATGTGCTCAGTCGGAATGTTGCATCGGGACGCACTGTACAATAAACGAGGGACTGATTTGCGTGGCTACATAATAAATATAGTGGCGTAAATTATATAATAAATTAGTGAGGTAGGTCGTTGCGGTTTCACTGCTACCTGCCGGTACAACAATGCAAATTACGACGGAGTTTATGTTACTAAAAACATGTAGGATGAGTCACGCACTTGGCATGGGCAATATCTCTTGGACGATTATGCGAATGCTTTGGAGGAAAAAGCTCAATGATATCGCAATGTCTATTTTTTCCTGACATAATTTCTTTCTGAAACCTGATGTATAATAATGCACCGAGCAGTGGCGGATTTAACAGGGTGGTTGATGAGCAGTTGCTGTTTAGGTCCCTGCACAGAAGGCCCCCGTAAGGCCCTATGATTAAAAGAAATTATGATTAGGTATAGGTATCCAAACACTAAATTTTTTTCGTATTACTACACTTGGCTCGTTTTTAGTAAACTATCACTTCATTTTTTCGAAAACTGGGCCCCTGCTCGGAAGACCCTAAGTGCTCTGTTTAAAAAAAAATATGATTTGAAGCAAACACTATATTTTTTTTATGTAGTACTACATTTGGCTCGTTTTTAGTAAACTATCACTTCATTTTTTCGAAAAATGGGCCCCTGCCCGGAAGACCCTAAGTGCTCTGTTTAAAAAAAAAATATGATTTGAAGCAAACACTATATTTTTTTTATGTAGTACTACACTTGGCTCGTTTTTAGTAAATTATCACTTCATTTTTTCGAAAAATGGGCCCCTGCCCGGAAGACCCTAAGTGCTCTGTTTAAAAAAAAAATATGATTTGAAGCAAACACTATATTTTTTTTATGTAATACTACACTTAGCACGTTTTTTTAGTAAACTACCTCTTCATTTTCCCCCCAAAAATGAAGAAAATTTCCCCCTTTTTTCTTAAATCCGCCACTGGCACCGAGGAAGTGCATTCTTTGAAGAGATTTGATTTTTTTTAATAATTTATGAGATTCGTATTTGACTTTTTTTCTGGGATATGTACTTTATTCGGAACATGCAAATATTCCGTCGTCACACAATAAATGGCAGAAGCGTTTACAGACAAAAGCCCTAAGCCTGAACACGTCACAATATTATAGTGAAACGTTCGTAGATTTCGTGAACTATTCATTTTTCAAATGCCTTACGTTAATTCCTTTATACACAGAACGTTCGAAACCACCAATTTATACAACAAAAACATGGTTCCGTTAAAAGAAAGCGTATTTAAAATTTTTCGATGCATTGTTACATTTTAGGAAAAAAGTGGGTCCTAAGAAAAAAGACACTGTGACATTCATTCAGGTTTTGCATAAACGTATAAGAGGTGTTGTCTGTGCCAACTGCGTGACTCACCCTGTATATATAAACACATCTGTATAAATACATGTACGACATGTCTGAATACATGTATGCATACACGTGTGCGTAAATATATGTATATACGTACAAAAATTAACAGAACAAGAATAGAGAAGCGAAAATCTTGGAAAGTTGGTTAACGTAACCATTTACGTGTCATGAAAAAAAAACTCAAAGCGAACTACTCGTACTCATCCGAGGAAAACTACGGTATATGTATGTTAGTGAAACTTCACGATACGTAATTCCACTTTGTGCACAAAAGTTAGCACAGAAAGCTTGATTGGCAGCCGTTGCAACGAAAATGGTGTTTGATTACACCACTGGTGCAAAAGGCGGCAGGTAAGGGGCCATAGAGGCAGGCCTGCAAATCTTCGACAACCGAAGGATCAGTACTGCCAAGCGAGGATATTTTGGTCTCGTCCCGATGCAGCGCAAATAGGTATCAACGTACTTTGCCGAAGCCCTATTTCGGAGGCTAAACATTATGTTGTATTTTAGGTGCGGGAGATTAAAATAGTCGCCCTGGAATACTGTATATGGAAAAAAATACACGATTATGAGAAAAAGCACTCTCCCTAGTTAATAGTATGATACTTTATACAGGATATTTCACAAAATTGGGACGGTTTTTATCTTAAAAAAATTAATCAATTTAATAAATAAATTTAATCAATTTAATAAATAAATTTAATCAATTTAATAAATAAATTTAATCAATTTAATAAATAAATTTAATCAATTTAATAAATAAATTTAATCAATTTAATAAATATATTTAATCAATTTAATAAATAAATTTAATCAATTTAATAAATAAATTTAATCAATTTAATAAATAAATTTAATCAATTTAATAAATAAATTTAATCAATTTAATAAATAAATTTAATCAATTTAATAAATAAATTTAATCAATTTAATAAATAAATTTAATCAATTTAATAAATAAATTTAATCAATTTAATAAATAAATTTAATCAATTTAATAAATAAATTTAATCAATTTAATAAATAAATTTAATCAATTTAATAAATAAATTTAATCAATTTAATAAATAAATTTAATCAATTTAATAAATAAATTTAATCAATTTAATAAATAAATTTAATCAATTTAATAAATAAACCTAATTAATTTAATAAAACACGTTAAATAAAACTTTTCCTTTTCTCCTTTAATGTAAGCACTCGTCTGTTAACACTTCGAATCCGCGTCATGGTTTACCAGGAAAATCAATATATAATACAAGCTTTCTCATATCATGATCGTTTAAAATAATAAAAATTGACGTATCTATACCTACACATATAACATGAAATGTATAAGAAGTATGTGCGTAATTTTGACGTGTGATATATTGTTAAGCAAGCGGAACTATGCGTTAAGAATGTCGAAGATGTATTAGAACAGTCGCTGTTAACGTACAACGCACGTGGACGCACATTTAGCTATTTAATTCGCGCGCGTCCCTTTTAAAAAGTCCCCCATGCCTGTCTGACTTTCAACCGCACGATACATTACCGTGTATTTTCTTCGTATACAGAACCAGTGGCGACATCCTAGAAACAATTCCACGTAAAGAAACACGACGCATTGCGTGCTAACTCAACACATACCGCAGCACTTTCACTTAGTGCTCAGCCAAAGTTTTGCCCGTTGAAAATCCTTCGTTGTATCTTAAAGCGAAAAGGAACCAACGCGAGTTCAACCGACCCATCATCTCGTTGAAAAAGAGCGGGACAATTATGTCGGGGTAACGTGAAGAGCGACATATCAATAAACACGTATTATCACGAGATACAGGCGTAACGAGAGGCACGAAGAGAAAGATAAAGGTGGACTTCTCTATTCAGGTACAAAAGTAAACCGGAAAATATATGGACGGACTGTAAACAGGTAGAGAAGTGAAGTCGAGAGATAGAATGCGTATCGTGAAGACGAGAAACGTCGAGAGGGTCTTGCAAGCTATTTCTCTCTGTTCTTTGGGGGGAAAGTCTGGCGACGTAAGTCTTCAAAATTATCACAGCCTCGTTTACGAAGGATAACGCGAATTTGAAAAGGAAATTCTCCCAGGCCACTGATTGCCAGTGCCCGTAAGAGTTCCCGTTGCTTCAACATTCGCGGAGAATACTGCTTGACTAGAGACTCAGTTTTCTTTCTGGAAGCATTGCCTTCTAAACGATATATATATATTCCTGTCGAAATAAAACGATCTAACTATCGTTCAGACCGAGGAACACATTCCGACCGACGCGATCGACGTCGCGAATTATCGACAGGATTTTTTCATCAAGGACACCATGGTCGTTGGTTCCGAGCCGTGGCATCCGAGAAGCCTTCGGTATCTACCTACGAATGGTGAGTGACGTCGTCGGCTAATAGGGTTTCGATGCATCCTTGGATCGTTTCAGCTGGACCTTCAGCCGTTTCATGCCGATCTGGAAACCGTTCATCGCCTGGATCGCTGCTTGCGCGCTTGCCGCGTTGTCGTACGACACGAAGCCTGAAAAGAATTTGCAAACTGATTTTCCGACGCGATTTCATTCGGATATAAGGTAAAAGACCCAATACGTGGACACGTCCCAGTAGCTGGACACTGGTGCAAAAGAAATATTTTATTCAATTATTCAAATATTTAGAAAAATATATATATGAATATATTTTACTAAATATTTGAATAATTTAATAAAATAGTTGTTTTTTGGATAAAGCGCATATTAAATGTACTAATCAGTATTTTGCACCAGTGTCCAGCTACTGGGACGTGTCCACGTATTGGGTCTTTTACCGTAGGCTGTGATTTAGTAACTGGCTCGAGTTTTAGTCCACGATTTAAATGGCCAGCGCTATGAACTTTGTGAGAGTAAGGTGAATGTCCCAATACCTGGACATTTAAGGTACGGCGGACACACGTTTGACAATTTTTCAGTTATGCAAATCGATTTATATAAAAACGATTTTGTAATAATATGGGGCATCGTGTGTACTATATCATTAAAAAAGGAAACAACATATTGTAGGATTGAATAATTTGGTAAAATATTGAGAATTCATAGTCCTTAGAATAGCCCAATACCTGGACAGCTTAACTAGTATGTCCCGGCGATTTTACTGTCCCATTTCCTGGACACATGATTTTGGATGTTTTCTAGGAAGATTAAATAAAAAAAAAACAACACAATAGATTTTTCTTTTGGCATATTTCTTCTGTATAAGAAATGTATTCAAATTAGTAAATAAAGTTAAGTAAAAAGAATCTATTAGTGAATGACTAATTTTAAGGTTACGTGTATTCGTGTGCTACACACGAATTTTACGCATGAATGAAATATTATCATTAAAGCAAGATACAAAGAATACAAAGTGTTTGCAGGGTGCAAATTATTGTGAAGCTGTTAAATAATTATTTTATTATTGTGTCAAGAATAACATGTACTTATTTCACAGTTAGTACACGTGGTCAGGTTTAGGGACGTTCCGGGATTTCACTGTACCAGAAGATAGACGCGCGAATAAAAAGCTAATACCAACTTTAATTTTAATTTTCCAATCAAAAAATAATACTACAAGGTACCATTTTTATAAAACTGTATTAGTTCTACCAATATACTAAACATTATTAATAATATTTGCTTAAGAAAAAATAGAGACTGGTTAGCAAATCGGACAAGAGCAATATTAAAATGGTGTAAACTGGGGAGTTCAAAAAAATTAATTTTTATTACGATTGTTACAAGTTTACTAAGAAAAATATGTATATGAATATATTTTATTAAATATTTGAATAATTGAATAAAATAATTCTTTTATGGATAAAGCGAATATTAAACGTGATAATCAGCATTATTTGCATTAGTGTCCAGGTATTGGGACGTGTCCAGGTATTGGGACATTTACTTTACTTGGGAGCGGTGAGCTTGACATCGATCAAACGAACAGGTACAGTACACCGATTGCGTAACCAAAACTCTTTCAGCATTTTTTAAAAATGCTACAGTATAAGGTAGTTGACCCAGTCACCGATAGGTACCCAGTCGTCGATAATTTGAATTAATATTGAGATTTTATAAGGTTTTTGAACAATATTGTGTAAAAAATAAAATTGCAAATTAATATTTAAGTCTTTATCTACATATATCATCACAATATTGTTCAAAAACCTTATAAAATTTCAATATTAATTCAAATTATCGACGACTAGGCCCACCTGCTTAACCTATCGGCGACTGGGTCAACTACCTTAGTAACGGCGTACGGCTGGTTGCTTGCCGCCAGGCGCTGAAACCGGCTCCCTGTGCAGGCCTGTTCTACGCGATAAGGCAATAAAGGCAAGCCAAGAAGACTCCCTGTACCGAGAGAAAGTGACGCTCGGGTCTCCAATTACTATCTTCTCTCGTGACAAATCTGTACTAATGCTACATCAATGTGTACTGAACCTGTTAGATGTAAAATCTATTTAAAAGAGAATAAACGCTGCCAAGAAAGACAGTTTAAGGGGAGGTTCCGGTCTAAAAGTCGATTTTTTTTATTTAATTTCTCGAATGTTCAACCTTTTAGGAATACGTGATTAAAAGGATTTGTTGAAATTTATAAAATTCCCGAAGTTATAGGCATTTGAGTATGGGCAACTCGGCGCAACTCGGCGCTCACGTAAAACTTTAAACGCGTTTTTCTCGAAACGGTGTTCTCAAAACGGTGGGACCTGTATCTCCAAACGTTATTATCCGATTCGACTGAAACTTTTTTATTTTGAAGAGCATACTTCTGGTTAGGGGGGAACTAGAAAAAATTACAAAATATTAAAAATTTATGATTTTCAAAAGCGTTGAAAGGACGAAAAATACAGGAAAAAGTGACTTTAACTTGAAGTGTTATTTTCCAAAAAAATGTAATTTTTGTAATTTTTTATAGCCCCCCCCCCCCCTAGCCAGAAGAATAATCTTCAAAATAAAAAAGGTTTTAGTCGAATCGCATAATAACTTTTGGAGATACAGGTCCCACCGATTTGTATCAATTATTTAACGTCTTGACTTTAACAACTCCCCAGGGCTGTCTGCAATGATTAATTATAAAACAAAAAATATATTTCTATAATTTAAGACATCCTTAATACAATGCAAAAAGTCCCATTAAATTATATATAGTAGTTTTCCTTTAATTAATCCCTAAATATCACCTATTTTTTGGGCTCTAAATCGGAACCTCCCCTAAATTTCACCCTACTAGTTGACGATCAAGATTAAGATACTGAATGTTGTTTGCGTGATTAGAAATGTGTGAATCGTAAAGGCGTATAATGTGTGGCTTACCGAAGCATTTGCTCAACTGCGTTTGCTTGTCGATGAAGACCTTTGCGGAGATGACGTTGCCGAACGGCAGAAACGTTGAAACGAGGTCAGTATCGTTGAACTCTTGCGGTAGATGGTAGATAAACAGGTTGCAGCCCTCGGGACCCTCGATTTGTTTATCGGTGGTGGTGAATTTCGCCTTCTGGGCCGCTGCCGCAGCCGCGGCCGCAGCTGCCGTGAACGCTGGGAACCCTGGAAACATCGTTTCTCATTACAAGTCCTTTTTATTGCATTCAAAGGCGTTCTACGCGAATTGCCTTCTGGCATCCCTCGAGATTCGTACTTAACGAGACCTCGATCGCGATTACCGACAATTTCTCCACGGCATACACAGTTTAAATGTACGGAGTCTGTTATTTCTTAGACCAGTGAAGGTACAAAACACCCGAATGTTTTCTGCGAAACATAAGGTAGGGGATAGTTTCAGAAGGGGGGAAATTGAATTTCTTTATTTAATCCAAAGATGTGCCGTTTTAAAAGAATTTATAGAAATATAAGAAACTCGTTTTGTAGGGTGCTTTAGGACGAATTCAATGAAGTACGTAATTTCATTTCTCTGTTCAATTCTGCGGTAGATATATATATATCCACATTAGGGTGGCCCTTATTTTCAACCTGCGAATTTCTTCTGCTCTCGCTCCGTAGAACGGTGGCGTTTGATAAAAAAAAATAGTCCCTGAAAAAGTGTATTGCAATCGGACAACAGGAAAGGGTGCCACCAGGCCTTAAAATTTACAATACATCAGTAGTTTGAATTTTAAGAATTTCTCAAAAATGGTAAGCTCTATCGAAATTTTGTTCAAATAATATTAAAAGAGCATTCAATTTTCTACACTTAATGTATATATAAGTTTTTCGTGCTTCTAACGATTTTGAAGATAATAGCGTTTGAATATAGTAGAAATATAGTAGAAAATTAAAAGCTCTTTTAATGTTATTTGAACAAAATTTCGATATAGCTTATCATTTCTGAGAAATTTTTTAAATCAAAACTATTGATGAATTCTAAACTTTAAGCACTAGTAGGTAGAAGAACAATACAAAATTTCGACACGTATAAATAAGGACCACCCTAATTCAGATTGATGATGCATTTGCCACTCTGTTTGATTTTCTACGTTTACTAAAGCCTAGATATATTATAAGATGGATGTAATAAAAATATACAAGTTCCTAACAGATATTGAAGGGGTTCTAAATTTTCGCAACTAACAATAAGTCTGAGAGGAATCTAAGAAACAATTCCACAACGAGGTATCCTCATCAGAGTTTCCTTATATACCAAAGAAGTTAGTTGTATCTTCAATAGTCTACGAAAATGTGTGTATGTAGGTATCTGAATTGAACATATTGTAAAAGCAAAAAATTGTGTTTTTCCGTTTTCTGCGTTTTCTGCAGCACCAAATGTGAATCGCTTATCACACTTTTTCTCTCTACTTCCACATGAGTTGCGTATCTTGTGAGCTGGGACTTATATACATGTACAAGGGTGGTTCAATAAGAAAGATATAGACAATACTGTTTACACCGTTAATTTAAAAATTTAAGTTAAGACAAAAAATTACATTTTTATCAGACAGATAGTAAAAGATACGCACATTACTTGTGAACAATAAATGATGAATAAATTTTCTATAAGTGTCACTAAATGAATTATTAGCTCTAGCATATTTTTAACATTTAAGTTAAAATATCGACGACAGTCGGGGTAAGTTTCGCTTGCCCCTTCAATCAACTTGATTTTTGCTTTAATCAGACTACAGGAAGTCTATTATTTTGAGTAGTAAATGTCCGATAACTATTTTCTAGGTAATTATTAATAGCAAATAAATCGAATACTAATTGTTCCCAATATTAACCCTTCGTTGACACACTTATTTTTTTATCTATCTTGACATACTGAGTAGCTCAGACCCATAACAATTTTTGAACGACTGCCATTCTCATCTATAGAAATCCAATCGTTATGAAAAAATCATGGGCCAATTTTAAGGTCTCTAGATTTTCAGCCAAAAAAACTATTGTAATACATTTCCAATAAAAAAACTATTGGAATACATTTCCAATAAAAAAACTACTGGAATACATTTCCAATAAAAATACTATTGGAATACATTTCCAATAAAAAAACTATTGGAATACATTTCTAATAAAAAAACTATTGGAATACATTTCCAATAAAAAAACTATTGGAATACATTTCCAATAGTTTTTTGGCTGAAATTTTATTACAGTTAATGTAAAAAAATGTAGATTATCATATATCTTGAAAAGACGAAATAAAATTTTAAAAAATTGTAACTCTAACAAATTTCAATATTAGGAGATAAAAATCTACAGAGTTGTTTTTCAGGAAAATTTTCAGGAAAATTTATAATATTTTCAGGAAAAAAATAGTTTGTAAGTCGGCTTTGGAAAAAGGTATGCAGTTTGCATATAGAAGGTAGGCTATTTCGGTAATTGAAAAAACAGAGATATTCCATGAATATCCAGGATATTCTACGTATTGAAAAAGGTACAGAGCGTCAAAATCAGCTTATGGGTGGCTCACACCCAGGGTGTCAACGAAGGTTTAACACTTTGAATGGTGCCAGTGTGATATCACGTCGAGGGATTTGCAACTTGTGCACAGTTTTGACGTGTTTTCACGTCGATATATTCTGGAGAGCATTGAAAGTACTGTCCGAGTGTCTCCGAATGTTTACCCCTAAAACTTTTTCCACAGAAGCGGTCACTAGAAAAGGCTTAACAGACTTGAAGGAGTATTTCTAAAAATCTAGCGCCACTCAAAGTATTAATATTTGTGGGCATATAATTTAATATAAAATATTTATTCCTTTATAAATTTCTGCATTTTTGACGCACTCACGGGGAGAGGATCACAACTGGAAACGCGCTTTTCTAATGAGTCATATAAAGTTTTAAGGCTCATCGATAACTCAAGAAACACCCCCACCCCCACCCTTCGGGTGGAATTATTCATTTATTTTCGGAATATTTGCGTTTAAAAAATTGACTAGGGTAAACGACCCAATTACTGGCAGCCAACCCAATTACTGTCGCCTTAAGCTATTTTACTTAAAATAACGAATAAATAAACATTTGAGGGGAGGTTCTGGTCTAAATGTCGATTTTTTTTTTATTTAATTTTTCGAATGTTCAACCTTTTAGGAAAACGTGTGTAAAAGGATTTATTGAAATTCGCAAAATTCCCGAAGTTATAGGCATTTGAGTAGCGGCAAATGCATGGGTGACAACCGGCCACTAAAACTTTAAACGCGTTTTTCTCGAAACAGTGTTCTCAAAACGGTGGGAGCTGTATCTTCAAAAGTTATTATCCGATTCGACTGAACCTTTTTTTATTTTGAAGATTATTCTTTTTTCTAGGGGGGGAACTAAAAAAAATTACAAAAAGTTGAAAATTTATAATTTTCAAAGGCGATGAAAGCACGAAAAATATAGGGAAAAGTGATTTCAAACGTGAAGTGTCGTTATTTTCTAAAAAAAATGTAATTTTTGTAATTTTTTTTAGTTCTCCCCCTAGAAAAAAGAATAATCTTCAAAATAAAAAAGGTTTCAGTCGAATCGGATAATAACTTTTAGAGATACAGGTCCCACCGATTTGGATCAATTTTTTGACGCTTTAACTTTAACGACTCCCCAGGGCTGTCTGCACTGATTAATTATAAAACAAAAAATATATTTCTATAATTTAAGACATCCTTAATACAATGCAACAAGGCCCATTAAATTATACACAGTAGTTTTCCTTTAATTAATTCCTAAAAATCACCTATTTTTGGGGGCTCTAGACCAGAACCTCCCCTTAAGTAAAATATCTTAAGGTGACAGTAATTGGGTTAGCTGCCAGTAATTGGATCCTCTACCCTATAATATAGTTGAAATTCAGCATTAACATTTCTCAGAGTTACAATCTAACGGATTTACAACTATGATAAACAATTTTTTAAACGCAAATATCTCCAAAACAAATGACCAGTTGCACCCAGCTGCGTGTTCCTCGAACAGCTCGCCATTACGAAAGCACATTCCCAATTCTGTTCCTCTCCTCGCCAACAACTTCCAAACAACGTGGCTTCCTATGCTGATGCAACCATCTTAAAAGGTGGATAGAACTCGGACTAAACTTCTAAAATTACTCAATTTATTGCACAATTAGTACGTCAAATATCCAACTGAAAAAAATCCTTGTCAACAAAACTGTGTTAGATCCATCTACTCCAACACTGCCTCGTCTTTGCATCTTTGGCTATTGAACTACCCTCGTATAAATCAATTTCGTCGATACTCGACGATTGTGCGAACGATGCAACAGAATAGTGTCTCGCGTAATTGTATAGCACTAATGTTAGGCATTCCACTCGTGTTACTCACTATGCAATTCTTTCTTTTCCATGGTCACCGTCGTCTTCCCAATGAGAGCTTTAAGGCGCACAGTCACACGTTAGAACAACACATTTACGGAACAATGTGCAAGTTAGCAATACGTTTAACCATTTATCATCGACAACGTGGCTCTTAAACCAAGCTTTAACAATTGTTACACGTACCTGCATACTGTTGCAAGCTGGAGTAGTTGCTCAATGAATCCTGTAATCCATTCAATGGCGTCCCCGTTAAGGAATTGAGCGCTAGGGACGTTACAGGACTCAGGCTACCTCCAGTGGACCCTTGAAAATCGAAAATCAAAATCATGATTAATGTTTGCTCAAGATGTCCTTCGATTTCTACAGTCCTGCCCGTGACTAACAGGCGATCGATTTCCGAGAAATTCTAATTCCCTGAATATCGGCATGCTTCATGCAATTACACCGGCAGAGAAAAAGAGAAAAAAAAACAATAGACCTTTGTTGTTGCGTTATAGCTTACGAAACTGTACATTGTTAATATTGCGAGAGCGCGTGCGCATGAAAATATGTAGCTATCAAAAGCGGTTTGTGCGTTTTGCTGGACGAGCTGTTGAGCTGGAGTTACATTTTTTTTCTAATAAATATTTGAGGGGAAATTGTTTCAAATTTGTTCCTCGTGGATTTTTCGTAACACAGGTTTTTGATTTATTTCTATATTCGTACTTTCTTTTATTCTTTTGTTTTCTTTGAAAGCGTAGCTCGCAGCTCACCAAAATGAACATTTTGCCGTTACTAGCGCGAAGGAGGTCCATTTTTGATCCTGTGTACCGTCAATATTATCAGATAACAGACACACACGAATTAAAGCTTAATTAAAACATGGGATGGACAGGGGGGTTGGACGCGTTTGGTTCCATCGATTAAAACGGCCAACGGTAATCACAAATCGAATTAGTGATGAATATGTGCACGTATAGGTATATGTGTATTTACACAGGGTGAGCAGGGATGAAACGAGAATGACGGCAGAATGCTGAGAGGAAAGAAGTAAATAGAGAATGAGGGGGTGGAAAAAAACGAGAAAAAGAGAGAGGGAGAGATATGTGCTGCAACAAACCGAACAAGTTACGGCTGTAATGATTGCTTCTCACCTGTGTTTCCGGTCTTTCCAAGAAGGACAGCTACGCACGGAAAAGAAAAGGTGCAGATTAAAAGCCTGACGTGTGTTCCCATGAAATGAAAAAAAAAACGATCCCCGAGGAATATAAAAAAAAAGGATCCTTCTTATAATTTCCAAAGATGCATCGGACGATACTGAATCGATCGACTTTAAAGTATCGAGAAACGACGATGTTGAAAAGAAAGCGTTGGTAATTTCACTGTTTACCCCTTTCAGATGGACAAATTCTTTTCTATACATTTTTTGGTAATTTCGAAAATAATTATTCAGAAGAAATTAAGCTGGCCTTTGTGAATGAAACGTCCTGTACAAGGCAACGAACGCGGAAGTACCTCGTAGTGTCCAAACATTAATGGGAGCAACTCTGTACGCGGCGAATTTCATTAAAAACGATCGTTAATAATAAAGGAGTGCCGTGGCCAACGAAGCCCACGGCAACACAATCGTCGATTACGCGCATTGCGCTAACTTTATAACAGCATAATTTTATGAATTTTTTAGGTTCCAATCTAGTGCGCTAATGAATTTCATTGAAAACAGTCATTCTGCTAGCTTTCCACCGTAGTAATCGTCCGTTGCAATATGTGTTACTATATGTATAGAGTGTAGTATTTGCGAAGGATCGAACGATATTGAAAGACAAACTCGTAGAGAGTGAGAGACGAAATGATGGAAGGTGAGAGGAAGGGGGAGAGAGATATGTATGTGGCCGGGATTTACACAGTTATGCGTGCATACGCTGCTAGCGATATACATACTTGGAGATAGCACTACATTTTCAAGTATCGAATTTATAACGAGAAGTGTTTGTACCTCATTTAAGGGGGCCGTCTCACCGGGCTTTGAATGTGTGCGGACGCTCACACAAGCTAAGTTAAGCGTGTACGTATACGCGTGTAGTAAACAAACCGTTTCAACCGTCTTTCGTCCTGGAATCGGCTAGAAGGAAGTTTTTGCAGGTACAGTTACCTTCAGTAAACATCTGTGCAGGGTGGTCTGGTGCGTTTGAACACTAATAAGCACTGTATATTGAAATAATAATGAATTTATACGTCACGCTGGTGCTACGTAGCTACAGTACACCATTAGCGCCACCGACGGAGAAGCCTTGAAGCTTCATTCTATCAGTTTCGATTCATAAATTCATTATTATTTCAATGTACAGTGCTTATTAGCGTTCAAACACACCAGACCACCCTGCACAGATGTTTACTGAAGGTAACTGTACCCGCAAAAACTTCCTTCTAGCCGATTCCAGGACGAAAGACGGTTGAAACGGTTTGTTTACTACACGCGCATACGTACACGCTTAAGGGGGCCGTCTCACCGGGCTTTGAATGTGTGCGGACGCTCACACAAGCTAAGTTAAGCGTGTACGTATACGCGTGTAGTAAACAAACCGTTTCAACCGTCTTTCGTCCTGGAATCGGCTAGAAGGAAGTTTTTGCGGGTACAGTTACCTTCAGTAAACATCTGTGCAGGGTGGTCTGATGCGTTTGAACGCTAATAAGCACTGTATGTTGAAATAATAATGAATTTATACATCACGCTGGTGCTACGTAGCTACAGTACACCATTAGCGCCACTAACGGAGAAGCCTTGAAGCTGCATTCTATCAGTTTCGATTCATAAATTTATTATTATTTCAATGTACAGTGCTTATTAGCGTTCAAACACACCAGACCACCCTGCACAGATGTTTACTGAAGGTAACTGTACCTGCAAAAACTTCCTTCTAGCCGATTCCAGGACGAAAGACGGTTGAAACGGTTTGTTTACTACACGCGCATACGTACACGCTTAAGGGGGCCGTCTCACCGGGCTTTGAATGTGTGCGGACGCTCACACAAGCTAAGTTAAGCGTGTACGTATACGCGTGTAGTAAACAAACCGTTTCAACCGTCTTTCGTCCTGGAATCGGCTAGAAGGAAGTTTTTGCAGGTACAGTTACCTTCAGTGAACATCTGTGCAGGGTGGTCTGGTGCGTTTGAAGACTAATAAGCACTGTATATTGAAATAATAATGAATTTATACGTCACGCTGGTGCTACGTAGCTACAGTACACCATTAGCGCCACCAACGGAGAAGCCTTGAAGCTTCATTCTATCAGTTTCGATTCATAAATTCATTATTATTTCAATGTACAGTGCTTATTAGCGTTCAAACACACCAGACCACCCTGCACAGATGTTTACTGAAGGTAACTGTACCCGCAAAAACTTCCTTCTAGCCGATTCCAGGACGAAAGACGGTTGAAACGGTTTGTTTACTACACGCGTATACGTACACGCTTAACTTAGCTTGTGTGACCGTCCGCACACATTCAAGGCCCGGTGAGACGGACAATTACAAAACTGGGACGGCCCCCTTAAGGAAATAAAAGCGCATACAGTGGTGGGCAAAAAAGTTTGAACTTAAATGAATCTAATAATCAACTTTACTTGTCATGGTAGTGGCATTGCTTTATTGTAGTAGGTCCTGAGATTTAGAAATATCGCTCCTTTCTTGATAAACTGTGGTATTTCGATCACTTTTTATTTTTTATATTTTCTTTAGATCGCCCATGTAATTATGTAGATAAGTAATTTTAATGGTAGACTTTGTGCATCGTATTGGTATTACTGTTCTATTTTGGGAAACCCCACAATTTTGTTCAATATAATGGAAGTTTAATGTTGATATTTTTGTTAACGATCACTAGTTTACTCTGGAGAATCATCTCCGTTTATACATGTAGTCCAGGGTTGACTAACTGGCGACTCACGAGCCACCGAAGACCTCTCCCACCTTGCTGCCACGCTGAACGGTCCCCCTCCATACCGACCAGACTCTGACGACCGCAGTCGATTCCTACTTCTTTCCTTCTCCTTTCGACTGCGATCGTCAGAGTCTAGTAGGTATGGAGGGGGGTCGTTCAGCGTGGCAGCAAGGCGGAGAGGCCTCCGGTGGCTCCGGAGCCACCAGTTGGTCAACCCTGATCTACAAAATCGTTGGAAGCACGAAAAACTTATATATACAGTAATTTTAGAAAATTGAATGCTCTTTTAATATCATTTGAACGAAATTTCGATAGAGCTTACCATTTTTGAGAAATTCTTTAAATCCAAACTATTGATGAATTCTAATGTTTAATAAACTTTTCAAGCGACTATTTTTTTATCAAATGGCACCGTTCTAGGGGGTGACAGCAAAGAAATACAAAAAATATTCGACACTCATAAATAAGGGCCACCTTAATAGACATATAGTTCCTTCTTCTCAAAGTGTATTATTTTTGTTATAGTTCGCTTTTAAACTTTGTTTCAACACCACCGTATGTATATATTCCTGCACTTTAATACGAGCTTTAATACACTTTACTTATTATATTGCTGTCGCCGGTTTATAATAGAGAATTCCATCACTCTGTATAAAGTATGCCACGAGAAAATTGTTACCTATTAATACAGTAAGGAACAGATACAAAAATACACTAGCAGTTCTCAAATTAATTTCTGATTACATTTACCCAATTTCGTACGATACTAAATAAAAACAATTCATCAAATTCATAGTATAACATTATCCCCGTACATATATAGCTAGCAATGCACTTAGGTACGTAATGAGTATGTAGTACAGAGGCCAAAGTGGTCCTCCCAGTACTCATCAATATATCCGCGGCACACATAATTTTCTTCTTTCTTTTTTTTCTTTAAGTGAATAAAAAATATTGAGTGAGATTAGACTCTGCCTGAATGCTCCAAGTTAATTCAGTAGTTGTTAATACTATACCAGGCAATGCGACACGTACATAGCGACATACCTGCTGTCGAATTCGCCAGTCCGCTTAACGCTGAAACACAGAACACGTTCACGATATTAACAAGCGGAGTTAGTAGCGTGTTTACATATTCAGCACGTAAACTTCGGTGAAATTTACTTAGCCGATACTCAGCGTGGGTGTGTGTATGTGTGTGTTCGAAATAAGATATTCGTCGTGCAATATTGGACACCGTTTCAAGATTATTGCGACACGCATCGCCTTTGGTGCTTTCGCCCCCAAAGCCGTCTACCAGATTAAATGAAAATATGTAACGAGGCCAGCTGTGTTAATATTATTTTTACTATTCTTAGCAATACAGTTTTACATTTCATTACTAATGTTCAACCGTAGAATCTTTAGGGTTTCGGCTACTACACATGTGGATTCGTTAAGACTTGAGTTTCCTTTCGTTACTGATATTTTGAACCTAGTATCTTTTGGGTTTCAATTAATCCTGCATTTCCATTACTTCAGATTTCTTTAGCTTTCTTTAATTATTTACAGCTTTATGATCTTCTAGAAACCTTAAAGACTCGACATCTAGGAGATCGTACTATTCATGATCCTTCGAGAAAGTGTTAGCGTTGCAATTAACTATCGAGCATCTAAGAATGCAAAGACACCGAAATAACTATTTAACAGCAATTTGACTACTAATGGAGCTGTGGTGCAGTCAAAGTTAGCTGATTACGCAAGGATAAAGGCTTAGTTACACCTGGCGGAGCCAAAGTCATATTATATAGTGGACTATATCACTAGAGTTGACTAGAGAGTCGTCTTGTTAGTCATCGTGGGGTTAAAACAAGTAGAGACATATCATTCTCTCTTACATATACATATTTTCTACATTTATCGCACTAGCCACACACACGCACGCATGCACATAACGGGCAGAACAAGGGACAGAATGGGTTACAATCAGTGGCGGATTTAACAAAAAAAAAACCAGGTTGGCAAACGTTCTGAGGGGCCCATGTTTGGATGAAAATGAAGAGGTAGTTTACTAAAAACGGACTAAGTGTAGTATTACACAAAAAAGATATAGTGTTTGATTAAAATCATTTTTTTTTAAATAAGTCCCTAGGGGGCCTTCTAGGCAGGGACCAGTTTTTCGGAAAAATGAAGGGGTAGTTTACTAAAAACGGGCCAAGTGTAGTAGTGTGACGTCCCGGCCCCACCACGGTATCGCGACTTAGTGTCGACGAGCGCCACCAGAGGTCTCTAATCTTCTCGCTAGTCCCTAATTCCAGTCTCATTCGTATATATACAAGTTCCAAATCCTATCCTCTGTGTCCCCGTGTGTGTCTAGGGCAGGGGTCGTCAGCTATAGCCCTACTGATGAGTCTGGCTGACGATCCCCCAAGCAGTGATGCCCAGAATCGTGGGACGCGGGACCAAACGCTTACCCCCACTATCACCTACCGTCGTCTCCCACTATGCCCTACCGGTGTCCCCCACTATCTTCCCACCGCACAGCACACAAGCATATTTTTACTCCTGTCCGTGTGAGCTGCCTGTCGAACTGCCGAGCACACGGACAGGGGTAGGGATATGCTTGTGTGCAGTGCGATGGGAAGAAAGTGGGGGACGCCGGTAGGGCATAGTGGGAGACGACGGTAGGTGATAGTGGGGGTAAGCGTTTGGTCCCGCGTCCCACGATTCCTGGCATCACTGATCCCAAGACGGAAACACACCTCTTCTTTTCCTCCTCGATCCTCCAACGCCGATCCACCCGCCCCGCACAGTTACTCCCCCCATAGTGGCGTTACCGGGCCCGGCCTTAGGGTTTACGGTGCGTCGGAGGCGACGGGGCAAGAACTCTCCCCCTCCCCCATCTCGTCCAGAATGTTCCGGCAATTCTGGACGTGACAGTAGTACAAAAAAATGTAGTGTTTGAATACCTATACCTAATCATAATATTTTTTTGTTCATGGGGCCCTGCGAAGCCTTTTCTGTGCAGGGGCCTAAACGGCAACTGCTCATGACCAGCCCTGTTAAATCCGCCACTGGTTACAATTTCCGATTAATTGAGTCAAAAATTCCACCAAGTATGCCTCGTTTAATCAGGCACATTTATTGAGTTTTAATCTAACCACGGGGGAAAATCTTCAACGCATGCTGTTATTTAAATGAAATGGCACGTCCAAGCGAACCTCTGCGAAAACACGCCACTTTAAGGCACTTTTCTATAGCAAATGTGGGATGGGACACAAATGCACAGAATGATGCTGCGATTATGCAACGTTACCGGGCTTCTCTATAGCGTGCTGCCGTAGAAGTTTCGTTACTCACTATTTGGCGACACTTGAAGGTTCCCGTTCCCGCCAGTCATGGCAGCCAGTGTGACCAGGTTCTGCATACTCATCGGCGACACTCCTGCGTTCGCTGCAACGTTTCCGATCGGGAACACACAAGGCAATTAGATCATAAATTAAACACAGGTCAGACGAGATGATCGTTGTATTGGTGGATGACGAAGTGTTTTAGAAGTTGCTATGATAATCATAGTCTCGCATGACAAATTAATGCAATGGTCAATATGACGTTACGAAGACATTGCTATTCTAATTGCTTGAGATGGTCATTGCAATTAGCACCATGAACGGTTATGTGGAGATAAAATTCTACTTCATAGGCATACGCAAACATTATGAAATACATACAGGGTAAAGGACCCAGTTACTGACATCTGACCAATTACTGTCATCTTAAGCTATTTTAGTTAAAATAACGAATAAACAAACTATAGAATATAAATAGATTATAAGTTGAAATACATAATTCTTTTTGTGTATCACTTTACAACGTTTATTTATTCGTTATTTTAAGTAAAATAGCTTAAGGTGGCAGTAATTGGTCAGGTGTCAGTAACTGGGTCCTTTACCCCAGTTCTGGTATCGATATGAATTGAGCTGCGCGTTAATAGATGATTTAAAGTAGAGGTCCTTATTTCACGTGCATTTAAATTAGGGATTGCAAACCGGTAAATTGGTAAATCGGTTTAATGTTTTTTTTCATTGATAACTTAGTAGATAACAACGGAATTATGCGCTACATATGTGCGATACATTGTTATAAATACAATTTTTACTGGTAATTCGCCAAATTTTTCCCGGTAATTCAATAAATTATGTATTTCTCCCGATTTACCGGTAAATATCGGGAAATACACAATTTGTTGAATTACCGGTAAAAATTTGCCGAATTACCAGTAAAAATTGTATTTATAACAATGTATCGCACATATGTAGCGCATAATTCCGTTGTTATCTACTAAGTTATCAATGAAAAAAAAACATTAAACCGATTTACCGATTTACCGGTTTGCAATCCCTAATTTAAATACACGTACACGTGTACTAAACGTATCCGTACCTCAATCCGTGTATCTTTTAGTACACGGGTACCCGTACACAATTTCACGTGTATTTAAATACGCGTGAATTTAGATACAAGTGAATTTAGATACACGTGTTTTATTTTTAATTCGTCAGATTTTTAATATCTATGGATATCCCAGAACTCTGAGGGATTGTGAAATTAATAAAATAATTAATGTATTTGAATATATTTACTAGAATAATATGCGGAAAATATGGTTTTACGAATTTTCAGATTGTAACTAATAATACAATAACAATATTAACAAGATTTATTTAATCGATTACCTATTTGGATACAAAAAATTAAGGCATTACTGGTAATAAGCGAGTTTCTTTTTAGACACGTTTAGTTCGTGTTTGTACGTCTATGTGCAAACATCAATTCAGTTCTGAGGAACATGCAACATCCTGATACAAAAAGACAACGAAACGTCCTTTACTGTTTTCGATTTGTTTAAACAATGTCTCAATTATAAAATAATTTTCGTCAATTCCGATTTGTTTAAACAATGTCTAAACGGAAAAGTTGGGTATGGCAACATGCCCATCGTGATGGCGATAAAGCTTTTTGTGACATGTGTGATAAGGGAGAAAATAACGTATTTTCAAGTGTTGGTGGAACTACCGGCTCCTTAAGCAGACATATGACTGGTATACACAATTTAAGGCCCTCAACGCGCGTCAGAAAATTATTCCATCTTGAATAAAGTTAAAGTTGAAAACTTTATTCGACGCTGAAGTTGAAACGCTCGGCGAATAAAAAAATTAACTTTATTCGTCAAATAATCTAAAGTTAAATAACTTTTATTGGACCCGTTATTTAAGTTATTTTTTATTAAAAGATACACGGATTGAGGTACGGATACGTTTAGTACACGTGTATTTAAATACACGTGTATCTAAATTCACGCGTATTTAAATACACGTGAAATTGTGCACGGGTATCCGTGTACTAAAAGATACACGGATTGAGGTACGGATATATGTCATACACGTGTACACGTGTACACGTGTCTTTTTACTACACGTACTATACCGTGGCCTCTACTTTAAAGGTCAATTAACTGTGAACTAATCTCGAAATGAGATTTTGCATTGAATTTTTAAAGGGCTGTTGAGCCGGGGATGGTAAGAATCAGGGTAGAGCAACTTTTAAGGTGTTGTTTTCCGGAGGTGGAAGTTAAACGACAAAACTAACAGAATAACCTTTCCATCGCCGTTTGCTATTGAAATGAAAAATACAATTTGCCTGGCGATTTATCAAAGATAGAAAGGCGAAGCACCATTTTGCAAACAGATAGTCTGCAAGCGGCCTAAACGAAACGGTTGCGTAAGTCCCCTGGCGCGTCATTGGACAAACCATACATTTCCCATCAATAAGTAGTAAACATAGGTTTTAACGTAGACGCTGATGGTTAGTATCTGCATCGATCTATCATTGCACTGGCATGCTTCCCAAGCCCACTGAAGGCGGAATTTTATTATCGCGATGACAACTAGTGGAGAATATACGGGATACCAAGCATGGTTGCGCAGGAGAGTTACGAAACGAACTCGAATAATTTACTGACCGCGGAAAGCAAACGAATCGAGTGATAACATACAACTTTTAACGGGACAATAGGAGGCAAACATTTCGTGGCAAGTGTCCGGTAACAAGTGCCTGTTATGCAAGATATGGGACCAGTGGGTTTATAAATTGTAAACTTATGCGAACTGTGAAAAGAGGGAATTTCGTAACAATCGTTGCTTGGGAGTTCGTGAGTTCTGTTAATAGGAACAGTTATTAATTTGTCTGGTCAAGGAATAAACAAAAATTGAACAATACCAGTTTACAATGCGAATGGGAGTCGAAATATTTATAGTTCGGTAAAAGAATCTATATTCCCCAACTTATATCATCTAGAGTGAAATTATATATATGTATACAGTGGCGGATGAAAGAAATTTTACAATTTTTAAAATCGCATAGCTTTTTTAGAATTGGTCGAAACGACATGAGTCTTTTTTTAGAATCTAGAAGGATTAGTTTGCTAAGTGATGTGTTTCGTCGTTTTTGAAAAAAATGTAATGGGTCGGAATAGTGAAAAAAATAGTAAAGGCCGTTTTTTAAATTTTTTTTGAGCCTGTAATGAAAATTCAAAAAACCCGTTTGTAGATTGAAGTAAGTTGTATCCATGCTGAAAATTTCATTAAAATCGGTTAACGTTGCTCTGAGCTACAAACGTTTAAAGATCGCAGAATAAGGTCGAAAATCTCGGAAATTCACGAAATCAGCGATTTTAATGAAATTTTCAGCATGTATACAACTTACTTCAATCGACAAACGCGTTTTTTGAATTTTCATTACAGGCTCAAAAAAAAGTTTAAAAAACAACTTTTACTCTTTTTTTGCTATTCCGGCCAATTGCATTTGTTTCAAAACGACGAAACACGTCACTTAGCAATCTAATTCTTCTAGATTCTCAAAAAAAATTCATGTCGTTTGGACCAATTCTAAAAAAGTTATGCGATTTTGAAAGTTGTAAACTTTTTCGTCCGCCACTGTATGTACAAAAATATCAATTTTAAATTTACTTTCGACTATCAATGTGTGCGTATACCTAATTTTAATACTAGATTTTGCATATCAAGTTCGTATTACTGAGCTATTATTTTGGATAATCCCCTCACAAACTTTGAGACTTTGCGTTTATGTACTAAATACACTTGTGACACTGTTATATTTAGAAAGACCCTAGGCCCTTAACTGTGAAAGAGAAAGTCATTCACGGTTGAGAAACTGGTCTTGAGCGGCTGCTCGAATTTGGGCTTACTCTGATAAAATCTAATCAAGTGAAACAAATATCTCTACCAAACCCACTGTTCAAACAACACTGCGACAGATATATTCCCGCTGGAGCGGCTAATAATGAATGAAAATACTATAAATAGTGTATAAACACAGACTTAAATAACTAAGGAATGATTACGAAATTCGATAAGCGATAAAGAAATAGGAATCGAAATGAATGAAGGGTGAATGAACAAAAAAGTAAAATAAATGGACACCAACCATACTCACCGGCGGTGTTACTCAACGACGCCAAGGTGGCCAGGCCCTGCAAATTCGTCGGGTTGATTTCCGGTGGGCTAGGGACCGCGGGCGCCGCTGCGTGCGCAGGCGTCGCTGCGCCGAGGCCAAGGTGTTGTTGCAAGAGTAACTGATGTTGGACATTCGAGAGGGCGCTCGCGCCAGCACCCGCTGCAACGGGAGTTGCTGCACTCGTCGTCGCTTGAAGTTGTTGTAGTAGCTGCAACGAGGTGGGCGCCAACGTAGGTGTATCGTTCTGGAACAAAATAAACGGCAGATGCATATAAATATTTTTCTCGAATTATTCTTCCTTGGGTATTCTAGGGAACAACTTTTATGGCGCATTCAAGACTAAGTGATTCTCCCAGGCAGAGATGAGCATTATTTAAATAACAAATTATTTAAATAACGTATCAAATAAAGAGACTTTATCTTTTTCCGTCGAATAAAAATCGGCTGAGTTATATTTATTCGAATCGTCACGGATGAGGCAGTTTATTCGACGGGAATTCATCAGACGGTCAAAGATACAGTAGATACTCGTTAGCAGCCCGACGAACGGGGCTGGCGGCGAGCTCCTAACGCGACTGGACACTATTCCGCGTGGCCACTGGCGCGAGTGAGAAAACCCAATGAGCGAGCGAGAGTCCGAAGGATTCCAAGAAATGGTGGGGATAGTCGCCGGGCTCCTAACGCGTGGTAGCATCGGGCTGATAACGAGGTTTTACTGTACTTTGTTTATTCCAAGGCCTTTCGTCTTGGACTTTCGAATAATTTTTCATCTTGGTGTTCACGATTGAATTGGCGTGTTTTCACGCCGAGGGTTTTTCATCCTGTGTAAGGCTTTGACGTGTTCTCACATCAATAATTTGTAGAAAGTATTGGCACAGTGCAGACGAGCGCTGCGACGTCGTTGTGATATATACACATACATATCTCTCTGTATATACAGGGTGTTTCTCTACCTGTGGTCAATACTCTAAAGGATGATTATACGGCGAAAATATTCGCTTCGTTTTCGAGGAAATTGACTTTGAATTTTGCCCGTAGGACGTTCCGTTCACCTCCGCGTGCCCCTCAAGCGCCTACGATGCACGCGTATTTAGGTGAAATTCAAAGTCAATTTCCTCGAAAACGAAGCGTTTACCGCAATTTCGTCACTCTTGATTTTCGTCTTATTTTCGCCGGTATAATCATCCCTTAGAGTATTGACCACAGGTAGGGAAACACCCTGTATAAGTACCGGTGCGAAATTGCAACGACACCGAATTGCTGTGTGCATCAGTTCATATTTTGAAAGCAAACCATTCTCGGAATTCGCTTTGTACTTCGTTGCCTAAGTAAACCTAAAGGTGCGATCTCACGGCGCGTGGCTCCGCGAGTTCCGCGTCGTGGGATTGCACTTTTACGCTCGACCGTAGAAGTGATCACTCGGAAAGGCCTAAACCAATTAGAAACGGTATTTCCGCTAAACCTTGCGCCACTTAAGGGGTCTTTCCACTGTGACGCTCTGATAAAGTACCGCTGTTCGGAACTTTTTTGTAACAAAAAGGATGTGTTTCTTAAAGTAACGTTTTACCTGTCTATTAATACGTGTTTTGAGAATACAAAAATATTTTTTTCACATTTTTGAAACGCTTGCTTGCGTTGAAATAAGTGGGTGTAGTATGCACTGTAAAAAAAGACGTCTCGACTGCGGAATCGATTTTCGAGGAACCGTGTGTCTGAAACAAAAAAAAAAAACAAAAAGATTTGTAATCAGTATGACTGTCGCTATGGCAAGGACTAGAATCACACATTTTCCTTGTTTTTTTCTCATCTTTTGCGTCGCAGAATGATTAAAAAATTTAGTTAATTTCGATAGTTCAACTTTGGACGTCCGCCATTTTGTTAAATTTGCATCAATGTGATTAATCTTAGTCCCTGTCATAGTGACAGTCATACAGATTACAAATCTTTCTGTTTTTTTTTTGTTTCAGACACACGGTCCGCAGTCGCGGCGTCTTTTTTTACAGCGCATACTACACCCACCTATTTTTGCGCAAGCAAGCATTACAAAAATGTGAAAAAAATAAATTTGTATTCTCAAAACACGTATTATTAGATAGGCAAAACTTTATTTTTGTAAACACATTCTTTTTGTGACAAACAAAAGTTCCTAACAGCGGTACTTTATCAGGGCGTCACAGTGGAAAGACACCTTAAGGTGTTATCATGACTGTTATGATTACTACCTTCTACGGTAATAGATAGTGTAGGTACTTCCTTCTTACAAAAGTTTGTCTTCTATTTAAACCAAACTTTCCTCAATGTATATATCTATCATTGTTTACACAATAAAAAAGAAAATTTTAATGTACATACTATGACAAGCATTAAATACTTAAAGACGTGGATTTGTTTGAAGAACACTATCAAGTGATGACAGTTAGCCAGTTGTATGCTAATGAGTGACAGTGGGAAGAAAGGAAGTGCCTACTAGCCGCGTATGCGCTTACAAAGCTAACTCCCCAGTATAACAGATTGTTAACGGAAATGAGCGGAAATAGTAAACGGAAATAAGCGGAAATAGTAAACGGAAATAAAATGTAATAAGTGATTACGCATGTGATGATTCTGAAGAAGAAATGCAGGGAATTTTCCACTTCGTGGTACGATTAACTTTTGAGACTGATGTTAGGCAATACAAATTTTATTCGAAGCAAAATTAATCCGTAGAATTTATTATTCATATTTTTATGATATGCCAATTTGCTCCGTTGTTTGAAGGATAAAGGAGCTGCGTTTGTGTGGTTGCCCGAAGAGGCAGGAGATTGGATGTTGGGGATAATCCTTCAATGGCCTCGGGCTGCAAAATCAGTTTTTTGTCCCGAGTATAGCCAAGTGCGTGCGCATTCAGGGGATGTTCAAAATCAATTTTTCTTGAAAACTACACCTCGTACGAAAAAAATGTACTATTATACATGTTTTATTTTTTTCTGCATGAAGTTCTTTCGCACTTCTTTCGCGGTTGCACCACATATTGCACTTTGAATAAGATTTTTTTAAGGGTCATTCAAAGATTTTGTCTGAATAAATATTACGTATAATAAAATAAATCTTTTTGGTATTTGTTAAGCTACTCTTATATTATAAAAAACAAACATTTTTTTAATTTGTTTTAAATGTGTTTATAGCGTCAATATGGCATCTAAAAAAAGAGGTATGTTCGTGGCGCAGCTGATTTTCTAGTTCAGGCTTATCTGAAACCAAAAATTCGAAAAAAATCTTAATCTGTATGAGTGTTGTTATCCACCGTAGCTCAAACAATTTTTGTCGAAAAATAACCATGATTTTCCTCGCGGAACGCCTGAGAAAATATTCCTTTGGATCTGGTTTGTCAAACTTTTTCAAATCGTCGCCATTTTGTTACTTTTCAACAAGAATTGTTAATTGAGCTACGGACGATAGCCACACTCATAAAGATTAAGAATCTTTTCGATTTTTTCGCGCCACGAACATACTTCTTTTTTAGGCGCCATATTGATACTGTAAAAAACAATTAAAACAAATTAAAAAAATTCTTTTTAATTTATTTGTATAATATAAGACTAGCTTAACAAATACCCAAAAGATTTCTTTCCGAATATGTTGTTTTTACTGAAAAAAGAATCTTTAAAAGTAGCCTAATTTATCGACCGATCAAAGTAGAACGAACCCTTAAACACAGTTTACTTGTCTGCGTTATTACGAAGAATTTTTAGTGCGTTATAAAGTTGTACTTAACGTTACTGCAGACGTTACATTTAAAGGTTATTCAAGGGATGTGATTTTGGACCCGGGTCGAGTGGCTGGGGTCAATCGATTTTATCCTCAGAAAGGACAGCCCGTGAATTGTTAATGTGTGGCGAGAATATTGGAAATTTGTGAAATATTCAGCGCGTTCGAGGACTCAATGATGGATTGGCACTGAAAATTTTATTCGCGTCACGTTCATAATTGATACGCGCCATTATCCGTCAAAAATTTGTCGCTTAAGAGAATGATTACGTTTCGTTGTTTATTGTTGAGGCGTATTACTGACGGCACAACTGTAATCATACGGATTTCAGTAGCGCGCTATCTACGATCTCACGTTTTACTGCTATAAAAATATTATTCCAAGTAGTTTTCCTAATAGATATAGAATCCATGAAAAGAAATGGGAATGCAGCTTCTCGACTTAATTTCTCAGGATTCATTTCTCTCGATGGTGTAGAAATCGTCTAAAGATTAAATTTCGCATCGAGAAAGAAATTTTCGTGCCAAAGGGAGCCGCTCTACGAGAGATCTCGACGCGTGGATATATTCGATTTCTTTCTTTTTCACGGGCGCGCTTGCAGTACACGCGCGCGATATTTAAGGTTCCGGGGAAAATAAATTATTGAGATAGTATTTCATTCTCGATGCAAATAGGCTCTTTGATACCCGGTAAAAAGGTCGGTAGTGAAATATTAAAAGGTACAGACGGTCAGGTAATGCGGCGCCATGTTCACTCCCGCTATATTCCAAAGATTCGTTTGGAGCTGTTGCATCCTTTTCTGGTCTTTCTCCTTCTGCGTGTCTGCGAATTTCACGACAAGCGGCGACGAACATCCCTGTAACAAAAAAAAATACATGAAAATGTAGTAAGTATATTAACCCTTCGTGGTCGCACGGGGTGTATTGTACCCCAAGAGCAATTTTCGAGCACTTTTATGTCTTCCAAAGGGGATTTATCGCAAAAAAGAAAATAAAAAAAATTTAAAAATCCCGTTTTTCCCAAAACCATGGAAAATCCCCCATTTTCAACTACAAATTTTAACATATTAAAGTTTACATTTCTAGAAAAAGACTATTAGACCACGATTGTATAAGTATTACGAATGTACAATTATTACTGAAAAGTTAAAATATTCAAAAATACGAAAATGGTAACTCAAAAAATGACGCTGGGGTACAGTGAACCCCGTGTGACCAATTTGTGATTATAAGAAGGTGTGACCACGGAGGTTTAAGTATGTTCAATACCTATAGAATGAGAATTCAGACCCAAATTCACTGTGTAATACCTATTCGTTAGGTTGAAAAAATCTATTTTTAAAAATCGTACAACAGTCACAAATACATGCAGTGGTATAAAAGTTGATTAAAACCACAGGGGAGAGACGGAGTGGAGGGTACCAAATAATGTACCTAATCCCTAACGTACTAATCAGAGTTGTAAAAAGATTACCTAAAAAAGTTGTAAAATCACAAAAACCTGGTAATTTCATCTGAAGCCTAATTCGTCTATTTTCAACCTACTTGAAGACTTCTACAAGGGAAGGTAATTTTATATAGTACCTACTAATGAAGCCAACGAAGAAGACGAGAGGGAAGAACGAGGCAAGGGAAGAGATCTTCTGACAACGGATAAGAAAAGAAACGGATAGAAAAAGTCTAGCCTCAGCGCGCGTTTCGAATCATCGAGGTGTCGGCCCGTTCAACAGCCTTTCTTTACTCGGTTTCGGTTAGCCAGAGTTAAATCGGTGTATCATCGAACCGAGGTGACTCTGTAGACCGGGGTTGTGGATTCTCCGGGTGGCAGTGGCAACGAGCCAATGTCCGACGGCCTCATTGAACCGCTATGAAAAGAAACGAGCCGCATACACTTAACGAGATCTCCTTTCTCTTCTGCCTGTGACAGTCGCTTCACCTTTCGTCGTTTAATTTCTATCTAGACATTTCATTGGAAACGAGCAAGATGAAAATAGTGGCATATTGGGAACGAATTCTTAGATATTTCAGATTGTAGGTCCACTTTATGGCGATGCATACTTCCTTCAACGCTTCGGCTATTTTTGGCAAGACTTTTTCTTTTAAACAGATGGTCCTTCTATCCGTGACAAGCGACTCGATCGCAAATGAGGGTTTGGAAGATTTGAATGGATTAACGCAGAAATATTTTCAGTATATCACGTGTGCTCTGATGAATATTGTTTAATATTAAGTAGCTTATGACGTTACACTCTGGGAATTTATATTATCTTTTAATAAGTTTTATTTATATTAACTTTTAATAAGGTTTTTAGAAGTGAAGATCTTTTGAACAGAGGGCTGTTAGAGTGCAGTTAGAGAGCTGCATTTTGTTCAAAAGATCGTCACTTCTAAGAACCTTATTTTTTTATGTTTTTCTGAAAGTGGGCGACTACTGATACATGGTCGACTACTGGTGCCTTTACCCTATACACTTGTCGGCTGTTCTGTAGGTGACACATTTTTCGTACCCTCCACAATGATTGTTCTGACTTTATAAGGTACATGCAATAAAGATATTCGATCGCTACCACGTGAGGAGTAATTAACCTTCCGGCGGGCGCGTTCGTGTACAAAGTACACGAGAATTCGTCAGTCTGAAAAGATGAATAACTTTCCTTTTCATTCTTCGATTTTTATATTATACTTTGGAACAATTATTATTCAAATAAATCATTAATAAGCTTTCAAATATCATAAACTTTCACCGCATAATGTTTATTTTATAATAATAAGTCTTATTCTTTCACGGTGTACTTTGTACACGACGCGCCCGCTCCCGTTATGAAAAAGAGCGCGCCCGCCGGAAGGTTAAGGGGGTAGACACGTCACGTGACACGAGCGATGCACCGCCCTGTAATACCGACAATCTAACCTAAAACATGGATTTGGGATTTTTCGTGTTTCGTCCTTATATGAGCAGATTTTGGGCTGGGCGAGGCCTCATTCGAAAGAGGAAGGTTCAATGCGGAGCGCTCTACTCACTGTTTGAGTCACAAAACTCTTTTAGTGACCTAAAAATACTTAAGGAGGTAAATACGCCACGTGACACGAGCGATGTACCGCGCTGTAATACCGACAATCTAACCTGAAACATGGGTTTAGTAGGATACGTTTAACGTCATTATATGAGCGAATTTTGGGCTGGGTGGTCTCATTCGAAAGAGGAAGGTTCAATGCAACACGCTCTGGACATCGTTTGAGTCACAAAACTCTTTTAGTGACCTAAAAATACTTAAGGAGGTAAACACGCCACGTGACACGGGCGACGCACCGCGCTGTAATACCGACAATCTAACCTAAAACATGGGTTTAGTAGGATACGTTTAACGTCATTATATGAGCGAATTTTGGGCTGGGTGGTCTTATTCGAAAGAGGAAGGTTCAATGCAACACGCTCTGGACATCGTTTGAGTCACAAAACTCTTTTAGTGACCTAAAAATACTTGGAATCTGCGAGTGTATTTTGTCCATTTTTTCTCTACTTTGGTCACTCATATTATTACATATCAACAAAATCGCGTCGAACCATGGCCAGAGCGTGTTGTACTGAACCTTCCTCTTTCGAATAAGACCTCGCCCAGCCCAAAATTCGCTCATATAATGACAAACAACGTATCCTACTAAACCCATGTTTTGGGCCAGATTGCGTCGGTATACAGCGCGCTGCATTACCCGTGTCTACCCCCTTAACTAAACACTAGACAAAGTCGAACGTATCACGAAGAAATATACAGTTCTGTCTCTCTATAGCCGCGTGTGTCGGGACCGGGCGCACGCAATTTGAGAGACGAGTAGTCAATTCGGCTTCCTTGGATTTCACGCGGTCAAAGTGTAAGGTGTGTCACTATCGAGAATGTTTATGAACCTTTCTTCGGCTTTTTCTTTGACATCCGATACCCGATGCCCCGGCGCGGCGACTACAACCGAAGTAGTGAGGATAGCTTGGCGCGTATAGAGAATCCGAAAACGTGTGCCATTTGAAAGACAGTACTGTATTTATTAGACTTCACCACTTGTCTCGTGATACCTAGGGTAGATGTCCCAATTACTGCCAGTGTCCCAATTACTGCCACTTTATTTATTTTATGTAATAAAAACGTAACGTATAAAAAAATGTACAAAATATGTTATATTTAAACGGAGATTCTGATTTACATAAAAATAAAACAAATAAAAAATAAAAAAATCATACGGACAAGACGATTTTTGAGGTGACAGTTATAGGTACAGTAGGATCGCTCGGGAATTTTAATTAATTATTAATAAATTCTTCATATTTAATTCATAAAACTATTTTTTTTAATAAAAGAGATGTTAAATAATATTATGTTTCAAACTAAGACGATTTTTATGTTAAACAACACGTGAAATGATTAAATGAAGTTAAGTTATAATCTTAAGGTGGCAGTAATTGGGACATCTACCCTATTTTGTCAAAATCATGGGTTGCACGTATCCTTGTTCAAGGGAATTACAAGAATGGAGGCTTCTTAACACTAGAACAACCAACGATTGCCGTATACTTCTATTTTACCAGAGGGGTCAAAACGACTTGTTTACAAACACTAACTGCCTGTATTTTTTAAACACATTCGAAACCAGCAAAATGATGATCCCCTAATTTCACGCAGACGAGATTATATTACAGTTACACCTAAATCCTAAACGTAGCGTCGATTGCACAAAGTGATCGATTTGGCGTGGTACATAGGTATATACTACATAATGACCCCTCTTCAAGTCGATTAGGTCTTTTCGAGCGATCGCTTATACCGGAAAACGTTCGCCCAGCTCGTCCCGCGTTTTGAACACTTGCCAATATGTACTAAGGAGAATTTAAACTTTTATATTGTCTCTTACATTTCTATAGGGGAGTTATCAATGGATAGGCGATGCTTCTTCGATGAAAGTGAATCCAAGCATGACCTGATCCGATCTATCTTTAATTACACGTGATTAGAAATACACACTTCTAAATTCCCTAGACTAATTATACATTATACGTCACGTGTGATTAAGAATAGTCGGAAGGAGGTCGAGTTTACACTCATTTTCATCGGGAGAATCTCATCAATCCATTGGTAATACTTTCATGAAGATCTAATACAGGATACAGAAATTGCAATTTTTATCATTGGATGACTCATTGGGGGGTCGATGACTGCGCGAAGGATCGCTGAGGCAGCGCGGCGAGATACAAATAAAAGTCTGAGCTCGGCGTGTTTTCAAAGCTAATATACGGGGACCCTGGTACAATACTTTCTATGGTGTCTAGAAAATAGCGGCATGAAAACACGCCGAAGCCTAGAAAGATAGAAATCCATCGGCGTGAAAACACGTTGGCGCCACTCAAAGTGGTATTATGAATTTCCTAGGCTCTGGATAAAAGGAATATGGGAAATCTGATTCTCGATGAGTGGGAATTATTTTCCCGTAACTTTGGAAAAAGATACGGACGTGTCTTAGAAAACATTAGGGGATCTAGATATAGAAGGCAGACGTACTGGATATTTACTCACCTCCATCGTTTGCGAGTGGTGAAGGGCTTTAATGGCGTTAATGGCGTACTGTTTACTAGCGAAGGTAACAAAGGCACAGGCTTTACTCTTCCCGGTGCTGTCCCTCAGCACCGAACACTCTTCGATAGTTCCGTAGACACTGAACATGTTCCTCACGTCATTCTCCGTGAACTTCTTTGACAGCATACCAACGAACAGCTTGCGTTCTGAAACAAGAGATCACAACACAATCAGCATCTTCGTTAAACGTTTTCACCATGTTTTAGACCCAATGCCAGAGCCGGATTTACCTTTCAAGGGGCCCTAGTCTGAATATTTGGTGGGCCCTCGGTTAAATGTAAAAATAAAATGAGGCTGATTTGATTTTTTTTATAATAATACTCGTATAATCTAAATAAGAATTTAATTTCAAAATTAACATTGAATATCAAAACTAAACATAACATTGACATAATTAAACATTAAAGATACAAGTTAATAAAGATAATATTAAAAAATGGTAATTTTTCGAAGAAAATATTTAGAATAAAGGGCCCCCAGCTAAACGGGGCCCTAGGCTTCAGCTTTGTTAGCCTGTAGGGTAAATCCAGCACTGCCCAATGCTGCTCAATTTAAGCTGCAGAACTGGTGCACCCTTTCCCACTCTGTTTCCGTTAAGGTAAATGACCCAGTGGTGAAACAGTTAAGGAAGCAGTTGAGATAATTGCAATTTCTTTTATATTTAAATAGTATAAAATTATAACTAAATATAATTATTCGAAAGCGTAAAATTACTCCTTTCAGATAACGTAACAAGAATCTACATTTGTTAAAGGAAAAGTTGTAAATTAATTAAAACGTGAAAGTGTTCATATGGCCCAGTAATTAAATGAAATTCATAGCGTGTCCCAGTCATTAATTATCAGTGTCCCAATAATTGAATACATATTTAATTGAACTATTTCTATCAGTTAATGAAAATAAATCAATGTGGTAATATTTTAGGGTAATAAAAACATTTTATTTATAATAAATTTGTGTTCAATTTTCGGCAGGAAAAAATGATTAATAGTATATTATAAAATTTTAGGTTATGTTAATATTGTGACGTGTTTGAGATTAATTATCTTAATATGTAATTCTTAAACAGTATTATATTTTTGTCTAGTTATTATTAACGTAAATATATAGGATCCAAAAAATGCTTTGGTACAATAAATGTTAATAATCTTAAAACTTCACTGAATACTGGGGTCTCTACCAGTGTTTCCATAACCTTTAAACACGCGTTTAATAACTGGTCCGTGTCATGGTATCGTGTACTAGTGGATAAACCCAACAATTTCAATATTAAAAACAAAAAATTACTAAAAGATCCAATTAATTTTCAATTCTTCAATATCTAATAAACCCAAAACAAGTGTACTATTTTAAAAATTATAAAATAATTATAACCTTAACAAAAATATTCTCTCGCTTGCTCGAGCCCATTAGGTAAGAAGCGAGATTGAAACTGTTGAAGCTTTACTGTACAATAATATTTTTGCATGATATAACTATTCAGTTATATAAGCTTATAATTGTATCTATATAAAGCTAATACATATTGCAATTATATTTCGAACAGTTTAAACATTGCAAATTAGTAAAACTGTTATTATTAATGAAATTTTTTCTCAATTTTTAATTATTGGGCCTTGTTTAAGGACTGGGCCATTTATCTTATCATGCGTATGAACGCTAGGTGATTTTCCGTATTGTGTTTCGTGTTTCATACAAACAAAATATATGTCTGACATTGTAATGTAACAGAGATATCCTAAGTCTACGAATAGTGCACTATTAAGTCGACACAACTAATCACACGTTTGCAGTTTTTTAAATTAGCAGATCATCAATATGAGATCGAAAATAAACGATAAAGCCTCTAGTAGATCTGACAATGAGCTTACAACCATGAGTTTCATTATACCGGTCGAGTATTCACTAAGTATGTAGTTGATATTAACAAGCAAAGATTCGAAGGTTGGCTGAATTATTAAGGGGTCTCCCTACTTTGCCGGCCTAAAAATGAGCGCGATATGTGGGATTTTTTTGAAGAGAAACCCTCAAATTATATTAATTGAAAACTGTATGCCTATATTTAATTAAAAAAAAAATAATTAAAAATACTGTACCTAAAATTTTAATCGCGTTTTTCTCAAAACGATGAAAACTCCGGTGTAAAAATCTCTACAACTCGAAATAAAACTTCCTTAATTTGATTTATATTTTACATGTTAAATTATGTATTTAACCTCTACAACTCGAATTTAGAAGAACTCCGATCTCCACAAGTCGAAATTTCGTAGAAAGATCTCAAAACATTGAGGAAAATGTTTTCCCTGCATTATTCACGATTAAAAATGCTATTGATTTATAATACACTAAAAGACTACTTAGCACAAAGCAAAATCACAATTTTTGTATGTAATAAAGAGTAATATTTTGAGCATAAAATCTGTCTTATAATTATTTTTATATATGTAGGTATATATGTAGTACACAAGTTGTCGGTATATTTGATTATAGGTATACAATAAACTTTAAAACTTGAATTTGCTTTGCTTGACAGCTTCAGAAGTCAAAAAATTAACAGTAGCACAAAGCCTCTATAAATCGTATTTGCGTTTGTTAGACCTTTGCTACTCGAAAACTCGATAAGCAGAAACCTCTACAATTCAAAGATTTTTCCCTTCCCTTGAAATTCGAATTAACAAGGTGCCGACTGTACTAATTATTAATTTTTAGTTTTAGTCATCACTTTGTTATTACCTATACGTGATTTAACAGGCCAAACTTTAAAAAAAGCTTGAGCCATCCACCCAATTGGGTAGGGTGGATTTACCAGTAAATGAACACGTACCAGTGAATGGACATTTTTTATTAAAATAAGTAAAGTAAGTTATTAAAATAAGCAACTAATTGATTAGAGACTTCTTTTAATTTCTTGCTTCATATCCAAACAATTTTTGCAGCACGTGGAATCAATCGCGCTGCAAATCTAATTTTATAATACTATTCATTTATTAGCCTTAAGTGTTCATTTACTGGTGCGTTTACTCTACAAGTAAAACTCAACATCTGCTAAATGTAAATTAGATGCTCAAATTTCCAAATATTCTTTTTCACATCGTCCTACAGTTCCCTCACAAAATAATGAGTAAATCATCAACACAAACGTATTGTAATTACCCACGTTACTGTGTGTTCAACATGCCGAGGAAATAAAAGTATTATTAAAAAAAAGAAGTGGAAATTGAGGCGCGCGCGTCGGCGCGTGTTCGTCGCGCTCTGTTGCAGATATGTACACGTGGCTTAATAGGATTAATAAATAGGAGCAACAGTTCTCTTAATTGCGATGGTAATGATAAACGGGTGATTATCTATCAGAGACTAGCTGCTCGTTCTCAAAATAGGCTAAACCTTCTAATTAATTCAGTCTAGGGCGTCGAGCACTTGAGTAACGCTGCCATTCGTCACGCTGCCGTCTTCGCCTATAATGCGACCGATCAGCTATGGCTATTTGACGATGACAGAACCGAGGAGAGGGCCAGTCAATATTTGTTTAGGACCAGGTGAAAAGCTTCACCCGGAGAGAAGCCGCTTATGTAAATTCAGCGTCGCGCAGGGTCCCGTTCCAGTGACGGAAAGTAGCTGCATTTCGGACTATCTCTATCACACTCGCTTCCCTCGCCCATTTCCAGGGCCCTGCCTGCTGCCCATCCATCGCACGCTTCGCAATCTCCATGCACGGTTTTTCACGGGCACCTTCAGCCGGCGGACATACACCTCTCCTACGAGCCTCTCCTGCGCATTAATACCGTCAGCTTGTGCAACGTTTATCCAGCGGAAAAGTACCTTTCGATTCGCTTTTGTGAAGAAACCCGCCAATGCAATGTCGCCGGCAGTTGAAATTGACGGCGGTCGATGAACTTTCTGTCTCCCGGCCGTGTATAATTGATACAGTTCGAATGAATAGAAAGTGCGGGCTCTTTGCATATTTCTCTTTATCATTCCGCGTGCCACGGTCGCCGACAGAGAAAGCGTATAGAGTGATATGAGCGTAATATACGGGGTGGGTTAATTGAAAGTAACATCTGACGAGACGCTTCCGGTCCGTTGGTTCTGGGGAAATAGGGGTTCTGGCCCAAATTATATGCGGTTTGAAATTATAATTGTGGAATAATTAGGTTTAATTTGTTGGTGTAGGTACTTTATATTCGGGAACATTTTATGAATTTCAAAAAGAAATTGACAAAGTTTTGGTATGGACGAAGTGATCTATGTATATACAGTGACTCGTATTAATATTCGGACATTTTTTAAAATCGCATAACTTTTTTAGAATTCATCCAAATGACTTGAGTTTTTTATTAAAAGCTGGAAGGATTAGTTTGCGAACTGATGTGTTACGTAGTTTTTTTTAAAAAAATGTAATTGGTCGGAATAGCGAAGAAAATAGTAAAGGTATATATATGTATACAACTTACTTCAATCTACAAACGGTTTGTTTGAATTTTCATTACAGGCTCACAAAAAAAAATTTGAAAAACGACCTTTACTATTTTTTTCGCTATTCCGACCAATTGCATTTTTTATAAAAACGACGTAACACATCAGTTCGCAAACTAATCCTTCTAGCTTTTGAGAAAAAACTCAAGTCGTTTGGACCAATTCTAAAAAAGTTATGCGATTTTAAAAAGTGTTCGAATATTAATGCGAGTCAGTGTAGATACATATTGGATGTAACCATTTTTCACGTTTTTGAGGAAACCTCGAGTTTGCGATATATGGTCGTTAAAAGAATATATTGATGAAAAAAAGAAAAAAAAGGACGTTACTTTTCAATGTTATAAAAAATTTTGCGGCATGCAGGTTCACCCCTGAAAGCCGTGACCATGACTTTTTAAACATTCAATACACATGAAAAATAATAAATGTATACCTGCCATTAGTAAAAGCATCTATATTTAATATACTTTTCTTGACTACGTAAATATGATTTAACTGTAGTTTTTCTCTGCTGAAATTCGTATAAACTACAGTGGCGGATCGGTCCTTGCTTGTAGTCACCTCGGTCACAATTTTCCTGAGCAATTATTTATTCTATTGCCTTGTTACATTCTTTAAAAAAAACAATTATCACCACAGCAATGCAAAACGTAATAAATACTTAAAAAATTCAGAATATAAAGCCACCCCTAATAAAACATTTATTTAGTTACCAACCCAGTTGATGTCAATGAGCATTTATTTCTAAGAATCAACAAAAAGTTTGCAGATATTCCCCGCCAAATTAATCGCGTGGCGCAAAAAGTTATTTCCTTATAAGAAGCGTGCTTTTCAATCAATTAAACAAGCAATACTTGAATACCAGAAGCGTATGCGTAGCGATGGTCAAGTGCTCCCCCCGAAAGATGAAAATAAACAGAACTGAATATGGAGGGAAGAAAGCAGAGGGGCAGAGGAAGAGGGTGAATGGGCAAAATAGAAGGTTACAGGCAAGGTAGCCCCTGGTATCCGTTGATTGCGCCGCAAGCTCGTTGCCTGTTAACGGTTTAATTATTTTCGGTAATCTAATCTGATACCAGTGCTCCTGGTCGGATCAGATTCTACGGCCTGCGCGAAGCACTATGGAAATGAAATAAAACCTTCGATCGCGATTATTTTCGATGGAGAAATTTCAAGCCTCCTGGCTGGCGATACTTCCCTCCGATTGCTATATCCCTTCATGCATCACCGCCACTATCACGACGATGGTATCCCGGACATCGGCAAAACTGCGGCCACCGTGGAATGTTTATTAAATACCGAAGACGCTGACTGGGATCTTCCTTTTGGTTCACCGCGTACCGAAATTGTCCGTCCAGAGCCACCAGGACCGGCCAACTTCATATTTGCGCAAAGGCAAAGGGGAAGAATGTACTCCCAGCATTTACAGATCGATCAGGGGTGGACCGCAGCGGTGGAGATGGGCTGGTACTTCGGAAACACGGGGGTGGATCCGTCGTGAAACCTATTCGGTATCGTTGGTTTAATTTAGCTGAGATGGTACGAGATGGCAGGAGTAGTAGGGACTGAGGAGGGTTGCGTTTAACAGACGACTTTATAAAAATACTATTAATTACTGGTAGCATGATGAGATGCTCGGATGATGTTTCAATGTACTCCGTAATTGAGTCCAGATGACCCATTGGTCCCAATGTTCATTTACGTCACTCTTAATTTAACTCCTGAAGGCACAGAACGACTATCTAGCAATGCTTCAACTTCTCGTAATCGCAACTAGGGCTGGGATTATTCGAATAATTTAATATTCGAATATTTTACAAGTATTCGAATGCTACGAATAAACTTCGAATATTTGAGTATTCGAATGTTATTATTCGAATACTATTCGAATATTGATGTATTCGAATACTATTCGAATATCGCTGTATTCGAATAGAGCACTATTCGAATAGTATGATGTGAAGTGGGTCAAAATCAGCTTACAAGATTTCACCCTGAAAAATGAACCTCAACAACTTGATTTATAATTCACACCATACTATTCGAATACATCAGTATTCGAATACTCAAATATTCGAATAGTATTCGAATACTCAAATATTCGAATAGTATTCGAATACTCAAATATTCGAATAGTATTCGAATACTCAAATATTCGAATAGTATTCGAATACTCAAATATTCGAATAGTATTCGAATACTCAAATATTCGAATAGTATTCGAATACTCAAATATTCGAATAGTATTCGAATACTCAAATATTCGAATAGTATTCGAATACTCAAATATTCGAATAGTATTCGAATACTCAAATATTCGAATAGTATTCGAATACTCAAATATTCGAATAGTATTCGAATACTCAAATATTCGAATAGTATTCGAATACTCAAATATTCGAATAGTATTCGAATACTCAAATATTCGAATAGTATTCGAATACTCAAATATTCGAATAGTATTCGAATACTCAAATATTCGAACAGTATTCGAATACTTGGATATTCGAATTATATTCGCCAAATAAATGAACAACTGAAGTATTCGAATATTCGAATACTAAATAATTCGACAAATAGTCCCAGCCCTAATCGCAACATCTCTTCGCAGCTTTAACCCTCATCAACTTCTTCCTCTGACTTTTCTCATTCAAATTCTTCTCTCCAATTTGTTATTCGAGTTACTCGATCATCACACGATTAATTGGAAAATACGTATTTCATAACGTAGTTAAGGATGTATCGGACGTACAATATCAGACAAAAGTTGAAATACTTGAATAGCTACGTCTTACGCATAGTAAATATATATGTAAGGAATTCGAACGACAGTTGGAGTTTTAAGGTATTTTTCACTTTACAAATGCTTTCTCAAGCATTATTTGCTAAACTTTTACCAGTGAAAATGCCCAGAATTCACAATTTTCTCAAGTTATAATTTATTTCTTTAAAACGGTGTAGAGAAAAGAATTGAAACTCGGCAGATATTTTCATCTACCCATATACTGCATGTACAAAAAAATTTAAAACATTGGTACTATTTCTTTAACATTTTTTCAGATGATTTATTCGTCAAGATCGTCTCTTTCCATAAGAGTACGTGTAAAATCAGTGAAAATTAAAATCGTTATATGTTCGAAATTATGTTTTCTTAGAAACTAAAGGACCAAGTAAAACAGTCTGTTCTACACTATTCACTTTTTTTTTTTTGACGAGGAATCGCCATCTCGTTGGTTGTGCCATGATTTGTTGGGCAACCTGCACATTTTGTATCAAACTTCTTTATATAAAAACTGGCAACTCTTGCTATCATTTATCACACTTTAGAAAATAACAATTCGATATGTGCCAATACAACGTTTTTCCGAGTAAATACATTGATGTGTATATTTTGTATCATACCAATCACCAAATCCACTTTCCTTTCATCATTGACCAATCCTTTAACCCCCATTTTCCTGAGTATATTCATTCATTTTCCAATTAACCTACGCGATTTAGGAAGCGCGGCGTGTTTGCAAACGAAATGCCTCGCAGCGCCGGATGTATTTTCTTGTTTTCCGTTTGCGCTTTTCTCGCAGCGCCGATTGCGACCACGGACAAAACCGCGTAAATATTTGTCAACCAATTTTACGTTTCGCGGACACCATATTTGTTTCCTTAATTAAATCGCTGCGCGCCCATTAAACATTCGCGTTTTCGTATCGAACCAATTGGAGGAGAAACTCCGATCAAATTAAACAACCAAACAACGAGATTAAACGGTGAGATTAATAATTTTTCATATGCTGGATTTAGCACTCGATCTGTGCCTTGATATTTTCTTTTCGAATTTCTTAGATATCCCTCTAGTAGCAAAATCTTGCAAGTTTTCGTCTTGGACTTTTAAATTTTTCATAAAAGCTTTCAGAGGATCTTGCTTCAACGTTCCAAAGCCCCAGAAATTTAATTTTGCAAGTCCATGTACCATTTTTGTAAGAATTCGATTACTAAAACGACAGATTTAAAGAATCACAAAACAGAGCTGTCGAATAGCGCGTATAGCGTTGACAATATTTGAAAGATAATGAAATAAATATCGGGGAAAAAATTATCTCGATGAAGAGAGTATGGGAGACCGGAGCAAGTTGACAGACATGTTTTTCATTTTTCAATTTTGTCATTTCTGTTTAAATTAATATGCTGAAATACACTTTGATATTTCCTCTTTAATGTATTTATTGCAAGTGAAAACTTGAGAAAACACATACAACGTAGATAGGTACATTAAAAAAATGTGATTTTGATGAAAGCAAAATGTATCTTCATTATTAAATTTACTTCATTACAGATATGTAATTTATGTATTCTTTTCTTTCCTCATGCGAAGGATTAATAACTATCGAGGTGACGATTAAAACGTCCCTCGGTCGCGACCGCGAGTTTCCCGCGAACGTTACGAAAGATTAGATTTCCGTTACCCCTTGTTTCGTATTCGCCAAGGTAGGAGAGGTCTGGCAGGAATATTCTTGGTCTCTTACCGTATCCCGGTTCGTGGAGCTCGCGGTCCTTCGCCAGAATGAGAATTAACTTTGTTAATTCAATTCCCAGCTTGGCCACGTTCAAACTAACTGAATTTCAGCTGAGCACAGGCTCTGAACTAGCCGTGTTACTAAGTAGAGTGGCTCTCGGCTTATGTGTAATATATCTGCACACACGGTTTGCGCCGGCCGAGCGATTATGTGCGCCCATATATCGTTTTGATCCTTACTTCCGCGTATGGTGGATATATGGACTGGGCGCAATGGGTGGAAAGAAGTAATTGCTTCGATATGCTGCAGTACATTCTACAAATTCGTCTGCTCCCAAAGTGAGTATTACGAACAAATTGTGGTGGGATATATGAGGCAGTCAGAGCAAGAACGGACCAACATACATTAAAATTTTTTTTTTTCCTGTATTATATGGTTAGTAGAGCCTATTGGAATACGTTATTGCTACTAATTCAATTTCGAAAAAAATGTGGGTTAGTCCGTTCTTGCTCTGACTGCCTCATATGTAGGGTAAAGAACCCAGTTATTGACACCTGACCAATTACTGTCACCTTAAGCTATTTTACTTAAAATAACGAATAAATAAACATGGTAATGTGATACACAAAAAGAATTATGTATTTCAACTTATAATCTAAATTATAGATTATATTCTATGGTTTGTTACTGACACCTGACCAATTATTGTCACCTTACTCTATTTTACTTAAAATAAAGAATAAATAAACGTTGTAAAGTGATACACAAAAAGAATTATGTATTTCAACTTATAATCTAAATTATAGATTATATTCTATAGTTTGTTTATTCGTTATTTTAACTAAAATAGCTTAAGGTGACAGTAATTGGTGAGGTGTCAGTAACTGGGTTCTTTATCCTAGGTACAGGTACAGGTATTCTACTACCAATTTTACAAAAAGTTTCCTCCGCTCTATTATGGCGCATAGAGAAAGAAAATTCTTGAGAACAGACCAGTGACACAGACAAGTGAGGTTTAGTAATAAAATCACACTATTATACTGTTATATTAGCTTTATGTTTCTCTTCGTGGTGTGCGCACTTTATAAGGATTCAAAACCAATGCTCGCGTTATCTTTGAAAACTGAGAGTTTCAAAGCTGAAATGAATAATTTCGCGAGCTGTAAGTTGCATGTAGGTAGGTAGTGTCTAAAAGAGCCCAAGTTTGTCACTAAATTTTCAGTCGATTTTTCAATGTACATACTGCCAATTCTAGCGGTTTATGTTGAATATCGATCAAAAAACTCCCAGGCTCCAATTACAATTCTAATTCCAAACGGTTCAATTCTACCAGAATTCTATTAAGGCAGGACCATTAAACTCTGTTTCTAAACGAACCGAGTCCGTTCTCCATGGTAGGTAAGTGACGGTCTCGTAATCGATCATCGGTTTTGGGATTAAAAGATTCAATTCACAAATATATCTAGTTATATGTTCACAAAATTATCAAACCATCGAGTAGGCTTTCTTTAAGACTTGAAGTACGACGGGAAGTTTGAATGAATCGTCGCGTTTCAAGAAGAAAAGTGGTCTTCGTAAAGGAAAAATTTACGTACCAAATTTGTTTACTGTACTCTAATTTTTTTCTCTTTAATACGGGTCTATTATAGTAACTGCTGTGAGTATGTGCTTCAAACAACAGAGGATGATCCGTCGTTTATCTTTTATAAGGAAAAACTAAACCTTTAAGGTGAGATATTAGGGTTCTTGTTCTCGTTAGGTTAGGCGGTAAATCGTCGAATATCCGTTACACGAGCTTAAACGAGCTTACGCGTTTCCGTACAAGCACACGGCTAAGGGAATTATGCTCGTAAACTTCTCTCTCTCCCTCTCTCTCTCTCTCTCTCTCTCTCTCTCTCTCTTCATCTCCCTCTCATAATTTATTCTTTCGCGGCACGAGGAGAACGTTCACGTCGAAAGGAACACCACCTGCCAAGAGCGGGGGGTTGAAACCAACCATTAACACGACGATCGTTGTAATAATCTCACGTTAGCAGGCTATTTTTAGGCTTGCTAGATTTACGACCGCTAACCCTTCTCTTTCTCCTCTATTTAATTCTATCTCTTCCTCCCTCCTCGAGGACTTCCACCCTCATTTTGTCTGCGCCTATGTGAAGAATTTCTTGTAACCTAATTACGACCAGTGTGATTATTGAATCGATATTATTTCCCGGCTTTAATAATTCAGCCCTTTTCGGCTCGTTATGGATTTTTTTTACAAAATAATTATTTATTACTCCTTACAGTACTGGAATGAATTGTTTGTTACAGCAATAGCAAGTGAATTTGAGTAGTATTTAGATTTTCTGATAAGCTGATTTATTAAAAGTTAAGAAAAGCAGACACCTTGAAGTGTAAAATGTTAATTGAAAAATTTAATTAGAAAAGGAATATTAAAAAACACCAAATTTTGATATTGTTACGATTATCAGTAAGATTGAGATTTTTAGAAACAAAAATTGAAGAAGGAAAGGTAATATGAAAAGTGTTAATTAAAATTTGTTTACCATTTCTTAAATGTATTGTAAATATGAACAAAAATTCTCGAGACATAAATTAGCCCTAGTGTACTTCAGCTATTTTCTTACAAGAAATATTATTCCACATTAATGTGAGTTTTCAGTCGTTCTTCTGTGTTGTTGTGATAAATATTACTACAATTTGTAGGATGGATACGGAACCATGGCAGAACCAAAACTAAGATGATTTTTCCTGCCCGAATGCGTAAAAATGACAGTCCAATTTTTCTCCCATGAAGTTTCATTTTTAAGAAGAGTGACGTCGAGCATCAATCATGTACGCGTGCTGTTGACTAAGAGCTTTGGGATTAATGATTCGTGCCACTATAACGAAAAACGATGAAAACTTTGTTAGGGGTACCTACGCTAATTGTGAGTATATTAAATTTCGTAAATAAACATAAATTTTCACGTACAGATGGGAATAAGATTGCTAATTTTCGAGGACCAGAAAATATGAAAAATTCTCCATGGAGGAAGCTTCTTTTTCATTTCCATGGATTGCAGTTAAGGTAATTTGGGGGAAGTTGCCTAAGATTCCTCATTAAATTTATAAAAAAATTTATATATATTTCTATCAAATCGACAAACTTTATTTGTTATCTAAATCATACACTATAAAACGCACACTAATAAATTAACAAAAACTACATATTAACCAATAAAACAACAATCCTTCTCAAAACAAAATTTGGCATCTTACCACAATATAAAAAACTTATTCGTCAGGCATCTTAATCTCATTGTGATGCCATTTCAAGCCGAATGAAACGTTGGAAAAGATGCAAACGAAACAAAAAATTCGTGGGTATTTTTTGTTCGCTACAATTTTCACAAGTATTAGGAAAAGAAGTGCATGTCTCGTGCAACCAAGTTTTGCAAATGATGCAGGAAATCCAATCCACTTTGGGTCCATTTCCATCGCCATAGTACCCTAGTAGCATTTTTGTTTGGCCAACGGTAGCCAACAGTTGGGAATTAGTTGGGATATAGTTGGAGTTTTGCCTACAAATTCCCAACATAGGGCCTACGGCAAAAAACTTACGACAGTTTGCCTACAACTATTCAATGTTGGGCCTACAATTATTATGGTTGGTTAATTAACAAAAAATTACGACAGTTTGCCTACAACTATTCAATGTTGGGCCTACAATTATTATGGTTGGTTAATTTACAAAATATTACGACAGTTTGCCTACGAATATTCAATGTTGGGCCTACAATTATTATGGTTGGTTAATTTACAAAATATTACGACAGTTTGCCTACGAATATTCAATGTTGGGCCTACAATTACTATGGTTGGTTAATTAACAAAAATATTACAACGATGATTAAATGTTGTCTTACAAACGTCAGAAAATTTGGTACATCCAAAAACCTATTATTATAAGTACATAATGCGGACGTCTGTCTTGAGACTAATGTGAAATTTTATGGAATGAATCTAAAGGTCGAATGATGATATTTTGTAGAATATTTCGCGTCACTGTGTACAATTTTTATAAACAATTAATACTTGTTATGTACTGAGAAATTAGAAGTGTTTACAAGGAAATGTATTGGGTAAGTGCGAATAACGGTTGCTTCGTAAGTGGAAAGTTTGGGTTCGATTCTCCTCACCGGCAAATTTTTTTTTTTTTTTCTTAAATCAGATCTGAAAAATACGTGTTTACAACGTCCTTTGAAGTTCTTCAAGACGCCTTTAGACGTTTTTAAGATGTCTTTTTGAAAGAAACTGTTGGGCTTATGGAACAAAACCTTCAGTTGGGCCTATGGAAAGAAACCTTCAGTTGGGCCTGCGTTGGTTACAATCATTGGCCCATTTAAAAATAGCGCGACACTTCAACAGTTGGCCAACGGATAACACGTCATTGGCCCAACAAATTCCCAGTAAATAAATGCTACTAGGGTAGGTATCCATTACAAGCAATACCAAAATGCATCCCTGTTGACATCATTTTCGCTGTGAATTGTGATTAAAAATTAACGGGGAGAAATCGTCCTCATCATTGCCACTTTCTTCATGCTTGGTTTCCTTTTTTTTTTTTTTTTTTTTATATGTTTTTGGTCGTGTGATTGATATACAAATCGAAATTTAGGAACATCAGAGCAAAGAAGCTCGCTCGTGCAATTCGATGCAATTCAAAGTTGCACAATGGTTGTTGAACGGCGAGCCAGCCATGCTCATAGGTGTAAACGTTGGTTTGGGCACAGGTATGCGGCTCGTCATTAGTATGTCGCCGGCAGAATGCGCAGGAAGTGACGTCAAAAGAGAGGCAGCGATTTATAGAGAGTCGCGAATTCCGATTAGTGAAACGTTTCAACTCGAGCAGCTGAGCCCGACTGTAAATTTTCATTTCATAAAGCCGAACGCGAGCGGAATTCTTCCCTTCCGATGCATGCACTCCCGCGCAGTTCCCCTTTTCACAAATTTAACGCGCAGAGAATTGTATTTCTCGCCGCGATACCCGGGAAACAGGTCTTGAAAATGTGTGTCAATGCGCGAAACATAAATAAATGCAGACACGAGCCGCCTGATCTTTTAACGAAAGAAAACTTCGCTCGCCTACTTGGATGACTTAATTCCACGACAACGTATCCGGTAGAGTAAAAGCTTCTTACGTTGCGCAAGTTGGGTCTTCAGGAAAAATATTAGTGGTGGCTCAACGATCCAAGTGGCGAGAGATCGATCTTTGCTGAATCCAGCCATTACTTACAGCGATATTTTTCTGAATTTAAAGTTGCATTCGTAAATAGGTTTTTGCTTCTTTCAGGTGATTGCTCATGCGTCGTGTTCTCCTTGCAATTAAACATAGAATCCGCATAAGCATAAGTGAATGTATGGTATGTTTCGCCTTATCGAGGCTTCACCGTACGATACAGGGTGTTTCAAAGACCAGGAGGTATTTTGACGAAGCAAGTTAATTTCCGGCAAATATCTTGGTGATATTATAGTTTACAGTTAGTAAAAAAGTATTTGGACACTTTTTAAAATCGCATAACACTTTTAGAATTGGTCTAAACGACTTGATTTTTTTTTGAGGACCTAGAAGGATTAGTTTTCTGAGTGACGTGTTTCGTCGTTTTGGAAAAAATTGCAATTGGTCCGAATAGCGAAGAAAATAGTAAAGGTCGTTTTTTAAACTTTTTTTTGTGAGCCTGTAATGAAAATTCAAAAAAACTCATTTGTAGATTGAAGTAAGTTATATACATGCCTAAAATTTCATCAAAATCGGTTAACGTTGCTCTGAGTTACAAACGTTTAAAGATCGTGGAATAAGGTCGAAAATCGCTGATTTCGGGAATTTCCGCGATTTTCGATCTTATTCCACGATCTTTAAACGTTTGTAACTCAGAGCAACGTTAACCGATTTTGATGAAATTTTAGGCAAGTATATAACTTATTTCAATCTACAAATGAGTTTTTTTGAATTTTCATTACAGGCTCACAAAAAAAAGTTTAAAAAACGACCTTTACTATTTTCTTCGCTATTCGGACCAATTGCAATTTTTTTCCAAAACGACGAAACACGTCACTTAGAATCCTTCTAGGTCCTCAAAAAAAATCAAGTCGTTTAGACCAATTCTAAAAGAGTTATGCGATTTTAAAAAGTGTCCAAATACTTTTTTTACTAACTGTATGTATCTGTATATAAAATATAAGCATGCAATTGTATATTGCAGCTATATTGGCAGAGAAAAATGTATACATATACAGTTCTGTCATTCAAGGATATTTCTTTGAAATGTATCTCACCAAAACATGTACATAGTTTCGGAGTAGTCCGTGACTCTTCATTAAAAATAAATGCAACGTACCTATGCAAGAATGTTTCCACAAATGAGACTTTATGTTGGAAGAACACAAACGTTGATAATTTGTTAAGGGTTCATTCCACTGTGGCGCCCTGATAAAATACCGATGTTTTAAATTTTCTGTCACAAAAAGAATGTGTTTAATAAATTGAAGTTTTTTCTATTTATTAACACGTGTTTTGAGAATACAAAATGTTTTTTTTCTTCATATTTTTTTAATGCCTGCATGCCCCGAAATAAGGGGATTCAATATGCGTTGTGGAAAAAAGACGCTTCGACTTTTTTTCACGCCCCGACGCCTTCGATTTTGGAGAAACCATGTATTTGGGGCGGATTTTCGTTGTTTTTTCTTCATCTTTTGCGTCGCAGAATGATTAAAAAATTTCGCTAATTTCGATAGTTCAACTTGAGCGTCTGGCATTTTGTTAATTCTTCATCAATCTAATTAATCCTAGTCCCTGTCATAGCGACAGTCATACTGATTACAAATCTTTTTGTTTTTTTTCTTTCAGACACACGGTTTCTTCAAAATCGACCACGCAGTGGAGGCTCTTTTATTTTACACCGCATATTACACCCACTTATTTTGGCGCAAGCAAACATTAAAAAATATGAAAAAAATAATTTTCTATTCTCAAAGCACGTATTAATAAATAGAAAAAAATTCAATTTAGCAAGCACGTTCTTTTAGTAACAAAAAAAGTTCCAAACAGCGGTACTTTTATCAGGGCGTCACAATGGAAAGACTCCTTAAGCTGCTTTTGAAAATCTGGCTAATGTTGCAAACCATGTTTCGTTTATTTCAACTAACAAATGGTACGAATGATACTTCTGAACTTATTAAGGATACGCTTCCGCATAAAGCTGAGGTATTTAGTCCAGTTTTAGAACAGTCAAGCTGTAGAAGTAGTATAAAATCTTTTTTGATATTTTAGCACATTAAGTTGATAGCTTTTTGTTTAGCTATCATATTTCACAGTACAAAGCATAGGATCTCCCACTGAAGAATATGATAACAGATTTGGATGTTTAGCCTTTTGTAAAAATGGAGCATATTTCTGTAGTGTGAGGAAGGCACGAGTTCTTGGACAATCGCCGACATTGCGTGGTTCAGCTACTCTGGTTGCGATCAGTGCTTAAATAGGTGGTGACCGCTTAAGGTGACCACTCCCGTGTCTTGTCTACCAGTGGTGGGTGGGCGTGGAGTTACATAATTTATATATTTTTATGCCTGGCATATGACGATTGTGAAGATAATACAGTAATTTCCGCAGTAGTCTGTCTTTATGTCACAACAAGGAAACGTAGTCGACTTTGTGGCTGACACGTGCCTGACAGGCTTTCTATTTCACGGATCGCGTAGAAATATATCAGCTGTGATAATATAGACAACTTTTGCGCTTGATTAATACAAGGCATTCGGATAAACAAACTAAATTACAGAAATGAAAGAATAAGGAAATCAAAGTATTCACATTTCAGTTGCAAATTCTACAACCGCAACTCAAATTCTTACACTGAAGGTATAGTCAGCCACAAGAGGATACCCCCGATATTTAGGAAAAACGATACCTAGAACAAAGGAGGGTGTGATAATCTAAACATGTAGGGTCTTTATCAATACAGTAGTTCCCCGTTATGAGCCCGTTTTTTGCCCCCGTTGATAGCCCGACGACTATCCCCACCATTTCTTGGAAGCCTACGGACGAGAGTGGGAGAACCGGACAACGAGCGAGAGGAAACGAAAGAGTCAGACACGAAGTTGCTGTCGGGTACGAAAGAGAGAATCATGCCCGCAAGCCACTATGAGCCCGCCGCCAGCCCCGTTCGTCGGGCTCATAACGGGGGATTACTGTACACGTTTCTTTTAAGACTGCTAATATCGTTTGTGTCGTTGAGAAATACGTATGCTTCAAGATGAGTGCAGTCTACGCTAATTGTAAAAGTTTTAGAGCGGTCTCCTTACGTTGCTACTCAAAAATACAAAAAATTACTTTTTGCAAATTCAGCTAACAAGGGGACCCCACAGCTGACCCCCCATGGATTTTAATGAAATTTTAGGAGATGAATGTGGAGGTCATCTGGATGACTTTCTGCAAAATATCTTTTGCCAATGAGCATTATTTATAAACAATCCATATGTGTCACATAAAAGGTCGGGTTCAAATCCCCGTCTCCTGATTTATTTTTTTCTTCTTTTTTAAACTTTTATTTTGAATAATTAAATTTCATACTGCTTTGTTTCATAAATATTGTAATTTTTTAACATAAATATTATATATAAACATGACAAAAATACATAGCTTTTTATATACGTACAAACATAACTGGTACATACTTGGACTATAGAGACACTGTAAATTATATATTTAATATGAAATTTTTTAAAATACACATATATATATAAATTCCTTGTTAAATATATAATTTACAGTGTCTTTATAGTCCAAGCATGTACCAGTTATGTTTGTACGTATATAAAAAGTTATGTATTTGTGTCATGTTTATATATAATATTTATCTTAAAAAATTACAATATTTATGAAACAAAGCAATATGAAATTTAATTATTCAAAATAAAAGTTTAAAAAAAAGGAAAAAATAAATCAGGATGACAGGGATTAGAACCCGAGCTGTTTGGTTGGGAAGTAAGCGCTATACGCACTCACCCAACTCACTTTCTTGCGATATGTTTAAAGTGAAGTTCTTTTTTGTGACATATAATGGATTGTTTATAAATTTTGCTCATTGGCAAAAGATATTTTGCAGAAAGTCATCCAAATGACCTCCAGATTCATCTCCTAAAATTTTATTAAAATCCATGGGGGGTCAGCTGTGGGGTCCCCTTGTAAGTATATAGGGTAGAGTGGGACTAAAAGTCCGCGGGTAAAAAGTCTCGAATGCAAAATCTTCATTCATAAACAATGGATTGAATATTGCAGCATAACTATGTTGATGACAAGGGTAATGGGGAGGATCGCGGACCCACACAGCACACCTCGTTGCAGCAGTATTGCAGGAACGTTGCTGCAATATTGTGTTATTGAAGGTTGCACTGCAATATTTCAGAAACGATGCTGCAATATTGTTGTGCATTATTCCTGCAGCAATATTGCAAGTTAGTTGCCACTCCAATAATGCACAATAATGTTGCCGCAATTTCGCAAAAATACACCCCTGCAATATTGCATAGGCGGGCATAGGAGTGAACCTACAACTTTTCTGCAATGATGCGATGCAACATTACAATCTGGCACCACAATATTGCCGAAGAATTGCAGGATCATTACCAGAATTTTACCGTTTCGTTGCAGAAACATTGCCGGAACGTTGCAGGACTACATATTTGTAATGTTGCCGCAGCTTTGCAAAAATACACACCTGTAATATTGCGATGGCGGACATAGGACTAAACCTGCAACGTCTCTGCAATGTTATGAGGTAACATTGCAATCTTGCACCGCATCATTGCAGAAACGTTGCTGCAATGTTATGGTGCTGTGTGGGGAGTAGCCAGTCGTTTTTTGACTTTCGTGCGTGTCATATGACGCTTTCGTCATCATGTATATCAAGAAGTGAAAAAAGTACCGTTAAGGAACTAGTTTCTGATCAGTTTAGAGGGCTTCCCGCTTTAATATTTATTTTTAACCTAATAAAACTTTCAACCATAGACTTTTTTTTTTATACTAAAAGATGAATTAATGTTTACACTTTAAGGACAAATTTTAAAAAGTTGAAAATAAGTATAATTTAATTATTTATAAGGTACGAAATAATAAGGTGACTAGGAACTAGTTTTTGATCATCTGAAAATACATGGGAACTAATTTTTGATCAGGTCAGGAACTAGTTTTTGATCATCTAAGATACATGGGAACTAATTTCTTATCAGGTAAGGAATTAATATTTGATCAGATACTAATACTAATTAAAAAGAAAGTACCAAATAAACTTATTTTTAGTATTAAACCATCTAATTTTAATTTTTTTTTATATTATGATGCCCTAACCTAATTTTTATTCAGGTGATCAAAAATTGGTTCCATAAGAAAAAAGTGGAACTAAATGATGATCACTGACTGTTAACGCAAAATGATACATATAATACTAAAATTCTTTCGCCACATTGTAAAGTACACTATTGTAAGCAAAACGTATGAAAATAATCTTTAATACCGCAATAACCAGTAAAGAAATCGACTGTGGCGTCGATGGTGATCTCTTAGTTCGTACATTAAGAGATTGCGTTCAACAGAGGCTTCCTTCAAGTGAGCTACCTTACACATTTATTTTCACAAAAACTAACAATACTATCTTATTTTACAGACAACACGTATATTTGTGAATTATCCTTTTTTATGATAGTAATTATTTGAAACAATTATTTAAGGACTTAAACTGAAAAAGAACGATTTATTTCATGAACTGATCAAGAATTAGTGCCTGATCAAGAACTAGTTCGTTAACGGTACGTCGTTTTTGTTGTGTTATTCGAAGTAAACAACAGTTTAACAGCATATAAGCCGAATACGCTAAGATTGTATGTTCCTTTAAAAATATGTACATGACATTGTTTATTTCTGAATGATAATATTTTCGAACCTATATATAACTGCTCCTGAAGGTATCACTTCTTAAACACCCTGTATATGCGCTACAGTGTATAATGACACAATTTTAAATACATAGATGCGTATGTAGCAAGACACCAAATTCGGCGAATGAAATTTATTCATAAGTCACTGCATTCGCATTTTCAGCGAGAAATCGATTTTTCATCCGCGTATATACAGCGGACCGACGCGGGGCTCCGCGTTTCGCGCGGTGGTCGGGGAGTTTCGTGAAATCTGTTTCAAAGGCTGGCACAGGTGAAGAGCGTATTTCCTGAATTTCCTGCCGGTGGGGCCCGTATATTTCAACGAAAACCCCGGTCGTCGCCTCGATTCTCGGATATCTTTCTCGGCGACAACGAGTCCCGTTCGCGCCAGGAATGGAGCCATAAATTCCGGATCGCGACGAGAGATACAAGGATCGCCGTGCATATTTCCGAACGTTGCAGCGAACGTCGCGTCTCATTTGACGAGGCGGAAGGAGTGGGTAAGGAAGGAAACGCCGTTTCGAGCAAGGACTTTGTACCTTGCAACGACGAACCACGCATAAGCGGCGCACGTTAATTGGATATTTGTATGGGATCCGGTACTTCGGCTTCCATCCGGTCTGTCTTTACCTACCGACGTTTCGTTTGTCGTTCCCTTCTCGTTGTGTCCTCCCTTCCCATTCATTCCACGACTCTCCCCTCCCCGCCTGTCCTTTTATAGATTTGTTTGGGACACGTTGCCTTGCTTGAACCGTCGTAGCGAGGTACGCGCGTCATTCGTCGCTCGTTGGGCGCTTGCTATGTTTATCTTATGCCTCATTAAAGCCAGATTACTGGTAGTGGATAAGAGGAGTGGCCTCGATGGGAAATTAATTTAGGAACATTTCTTCTTTCTTTCGTTTCTGTTTACATGAAGCAACTGTGTGCTTACAGTGGTCTTCAGATAAACTGACAATTTCGGGTTCCGGAGAGTATCTCTTATCCGGGGTGGTAGGCGAATGTCACCTCCGATTTCACGCTTCACCGAGTTTTATGGGTCTCGCTGCTCGAGAATAGGGGACCTGGAAGACAAGGATAGCACTAGCTTTTGTGAAGATCCGATGAGAAATGCGGAACTTGGCATTTCTCTCTTCTTAATGGCTAGTACAATCCTTGCCTTTTATGGCATTGTCCTCGGGTGTTGAGCGAATGGTTGCGAAGCTTTCCACGTCTTAAGTAACCAAAAAATTGTAGTGGGGATGCTTCTGTATCAGCGTAACCGGGGCAAAAATTATCAGTTTAGCCAGGGGCTACTGTGGAAGTGGTTTGTCTGGGAATAAGTTTAGGTACAGTACTGTCTCTCAAATGTCACGCGTTTTCGGATTCTCTATAAGCGCGAAGCTATCCCCACTACTTCGGTTGTAGTCGCCGCGTCGGGGCATCGGGTATCGGATGTCAAAGAAAAAGCCGAAGAAAGGTTCATAAACATTCTCGATAGTGACACACCTTACACTCTGACCGCGTGAAATCAAAGGAAGCCGAATAGACTACTCGTCTCTCAAATAGCGTGCGCCCGGTCCCGACACACGCGACTCTAGAGAGACAGAACTGTATTCTTGTAGGGAGACCCGCGATTTGGATCGCAACAGTGATGGATATATGAATTTACCACTTGCCAGATTATTTAAGATTATTTAAGATCACAAAATAAGGTCGACAATCGCTGATTTCGGGAATTTCCGCGATTCTCGACCTTATTCTGCGATATTTAACCGGTTAACTGGCACGGTTATTATTCAGGCCCAAACTGGTAACATCGAAAAATTAAGTGAATCACAGAAAATTTGGTATACAGGGGTTTTTTGAGTCGCTGAACCGATTCCGGGGGTAATTTTTTTCATCTGACACCCCCAACCCCTAAAAAATAGAATTTAGGGGTGAGTTTGTCCATTTTTTACTAAACCTTTTTTTTATTTAAATTTTTTTTATATGTGAAGTTTTCTTGTCTATAATTCGATTGCAGCAGTTACTTCTTTCAATGCCACCCCCAACTCCAACCCCGTATCCCAGCAATTCGGTAGTCATTTTAGTTCGGCTATAGTGAGTCTGCTATATTGAAATTTAAAATTCCAATGCCAAACTCAGATTCAGCGACCCCAAAAACCCCTATATACAATTTTTCTATATCCCGATAGTATTTTAATGTTTGCCAGCCAATTTGGTTCAGCCATTTTGAGTCTGCCATATTGAATTTTACAATTCCGATGCCAAATTCAGATTCAGCGACCCCAAAAACCATTACATACCAAGTTTCATTCACATCTTTTGAAAATCAAAAAAGTAATTCCATTTAATCATATATGATACATTGACAGAATTGGCCAGATTTTTATTTGATCATATATGATACATTGACAGTTAACCAGTTAAACATTTGTAGCTCAGAGCAACGTTAAGCGATTTTGATGAAATTTTCAGCATGTATACAACTTACTTGAATCTACAAACGGTTTTTTTGAATTTTCATTACAGGCTCACAAAGAAAATTTGAAAAACGACCTTTACTATTTTTTTCGCTATTCCGACCAATTGCATTTTTTTTTTAAACGACGAAATACACTAGTTGACAAACTAATCCTTCTAGCTTTAAAAAAAAACTCAAGTCGTTTGGACCAATTCTAAAAAAGTTATGCGATTCTAAAGAGTGTACGATTTTCACTGCCAGTCACTGTAGGTAATTGCAAAATGCTTTCCCCTTCCTAACATAGAAAAACATTTAGTCAACGTCTTTAGGACATTCCACGCGAACTCGGACACTTTTTGGAGTAACATTTCGGAAGTGGCTCAAATTTGAATATGTTGTAGTCTTTAGGGATGCATAAACATGTGTAGAAGGATTTTTGAAAATTTTGAAAAATATAGGTTTTACAGCTGTTTGAAGGTAAGTGCTAACTTTTTTTCAATAAATTATAACTATGGAAGTAGTAAACGTATGGAGATGAGCTTTACGGGGATTTGTAGAGAAGACATTGAAGTTTCAAGGAAAATTTATTTCAATTTTTAAAAAAAAAATTTGAACCATTTCTGTGCAATTATTATAAACAAATGCATTTTTTTAACATGGGGCGCGATTTTAAAAATCAGAAAAAAAATCAGAATATAGCCCTATCCGTAAGCTCATCTCCATCCGTTTACTACTTCCATAGTTATAATTTATTGAAAAAAGTTAGCACTTACCTTCAAACAGCTGCAAAATCTATATTTTTCAAAATTTTCAAAAATCCTTCTACACATGTTTATGCATCCCTAAAGTCTACAACATATTCAAATTTGAGCCACTTCCGAAATGTTACTCTAAAAAGTGTCCGAGTTCGCGTGGAATGTCCCTTTACTATAGTCGTGTTCAGATTTATTGGCCGGTGAGTTCGGTTTCTCGAGCAGCGCGCAAGGAGAAATCAGCCACCACCACCTGACGATCGTGGATTGGCAGTTGAAGTTCCTTAGGATCTTGGTGAGAAGCTAGAGAAAAGTAGCACCGAGGCAAGCAGCAGGTGGTGGGAGAATACCCTTCAGGAAACTCACCGGCCAATAAATCAGAACACGACTATAATTTCCAGTACTGCTACAGACATTAAAAACGCGCGATTGGAATCGCAAGTTCTGTCGGAACGAGTCTCCCGCGAGTTTCACGAACGTTCCCCGATCTTCAAATAGTTTTCGAACTTTCGCCACAATGGGCTCACCACCAGAATCGTAAATCGCGCGTGCAGGAGAGAGTTCGATCCATCTGAACACGGCCGGCTAGTCAGAAACAATATCGATAATCGCGTAATTGCTCGACACACTTACAATTAGACGTAATCGTTGCATCGTGAACGTAATGGGCGCGATAATGCTGTACCGGTTGCCCATGGAATATCGCGAAACCTCGTAACACGCGAGGAGCATTGGGGATCGCAGATTGTATTCCAGTCGCGGAAAAAGAGCGGTGCGCATCGCTATGCAAAACTTCGTAGTACTCGTGGGATTATTTTTCCGGGAGTGGCTTTATATAAAAATAGAACATCGGTACACTCAACCGAATTTTCATCAATTCAAAGTAGCTCTCCGCGCCGCGATAACAAGAAAGCGTGACGTACAACAGCCGACGGGTCTAATTAAATTCTCAAATTTTCAGAACGCGTTTAATTACAACGAATACATCCAATAAATAAAGTGTTAATACGTTGCTTCGACGGTATTGTTACATATTTTGCTGATTCTCTTCCATGCATAATTCAGCGAATCCCATTTCCCCAATTTTCTTTCTTTTCCTTTGTATCAGTGTCAGTAGAATGCACGACGGTATGGTTGGAAAATAACGAGGCGATAGTAGGTGCAGTTTACCGAGCCGCTAAGTAGGTTGCCACAGCCAGCTCGTCTGTGGTATGTGCACCTATCCGCACGACGTAACACAATCGTGCCAACAGAAGCTCACAATTCACAGAGAAATATGAAATCACATGGTCCAAGAATGTTCCTTCTCAAACATTGGTCAGGAAACTCGTGAAAAATGTATATGAACACCCGGGAAGGATTTAAAAATTGTGTTTTAATATGAATTGTCAGATATTTCATCGAAAATTACTACTTAGAGACAACTACAATATTTTAATATATTATTCAATATTTTAAATTGTAGAACAAGTGAATCTTCTATTTTATCCAAATAGAGTACCATATAGGTACATTTTCACATTTCTAAAAATTGATATTAACTTTGTATTGCAACTAATGGGAATAGAACATTGAGTTAATTAAGTTTTAGTATTAATATCGTTTGATGTGAATTTTAAACTCGACTCTGTTCATTTATTGCGTCATAATATTCTAAAGTGCTTTTCAGTCTCTGTTATTTACTCAATTCTATTAACTCCAAATAATTTCTCACGTGTGTCTGTTTACGGATTTGTGTTAGTCTTAACGATCTAAAGATACCAACGTCAATTCTCCAAATTTTTCGTCGAGGTTACTAATCACCAAACAACTGCACATTTTCAACCTATGACGAGCAAACATATTTGAAAACGTCGCTTTCTTGGCAAGAAAACTAGCCAAAAATTTCGAACCAATTCGGTGGACATAGAGTACGATAGAGGGAATCGAGCAGTTTCGGGCATCGAGAAGTGGAACAGCGGGAACGTCACCGCGTTCCGTGACTTGCGAAGCGACACACCTGCTTGGTCGAGTGTGCTGAGGCCGAGTGAAAAGTCCCCAGTATGACCGGTCTCTCCTCGTAGACCCGTTCAACGTTCCTGTTCTTCCCTTTGTCGACGAGAAGCCAACTCTGGAGTACGGATGAGCACGTGATGCAACTGAGATTGCCAAGTGTGGCCGAGAACCAGTTTGGGACGTGGTTTCCTCGAGCTTTTGAATTTGTTTGTTTGAAAGACGAAGGAACGCAACACAAATTTCATAGATGGCTGGTGAAACAGGTTGTCCTGCGTGTTGACACGATCCTGTATTTTCGTAGAATAACTTTTTTTCTCATTTATGGCTGTCACTGAGTATATTGGCTTATTATGCAGAATTGATAATTTGTTAGTGGACAGTAATTTACTTATATTGATAATTACAATTTTCGAGGTAATGTGTAATTGCTCGGATAATGTAATAGTTAGATTCTACGAATCTAAGATGTTTTGCAAGCGAACACTCCTTGGTGTATTGAAACTTAATTCATATAATTTCTGTTTTCAAAGAATCTAATTCACTTGCGTTTAATTTACTAAATACATTGATGAAAACCAAACAGAGTGAAACTGTTTCGCGGAGACCTGTGTATCCAGTGTCAACCTGGGGGCTATCGATTTACGTGGCGCGATTATGTAAGGCGGGCATCATTGAAAAGTGATTCGAGTATGCGCGAAACGGTATATCGAATAATAACAGAAAGCTTCCTTATGGAGGAAGCAGCTCATTTCCGTTACACGATTTTGTAATCCTAATCACTAACAATCCTACAATTGGTATCGTGCAAACTGGTATCTCAGTAATATCGTGGAACTTACAAACAATAGATGGAACAATAAAAATAAAGGAAATTAATTGTTCGTCAACATGATATTATTATTTCTCTGACAGTTCTCTGCGTGGTCAAACCTGGATTATACAGGGTGAGTCAATAAGAACTGCAATCTGAAATCCAAAATCGTTTTATATGGAATATATTGCATTTTAATTTTTTGAGATCTTATATTTTCCAAGCTGTCAAGATGACCTTAAGTTTTTTATGTGTCACCGCATATTGTTGTTAGTACTGCGTTGTAGTTGTTAGAAATACGAATTCAGTGCCCTAAAACAAAATGACCTTGAGCTGACCTTCAACTATTTGAACACATCACGATCGCCTAAAAAATTACCACGCGCCTGTTTTTTAATGAATCGCACTAAACAAAATATATTTCATAGAAACTAGTTTCTGCTGAAATCAATAAATATACCGCGTTATTTCCGACGGCAATTCTTATTGACTCACCCTCTATATCGTCTGGAACGAGGATGTATGTGTTTGTCGGCCTTAAGAATCATTTTCTTCAATATAATAACGCAACTCCTGCGAATGTCAACACGTGAGGCTTGTTTACGTTGACATTCCGTTGTGTAACCGGCCACTAAGTGTTCTTTGCACCGTTGAAATCAGGTGTCTTGGACGGACGTTCAAGGATATACCGCCAGTTTGTGTTTGTTGGACTATGCGAAACGCAATCACGCTGTGCAGTGACGGTTACGTAACGTTAGAACAGAATGGAATTCCTACAAATTCAGACTCTACAGAGGAGATATGAAAATACTGCTCTATCATTTATATTATTTTGAGCGGTTCTAAACGACGGTAGTAAAAATAAAGGTGTTTTTTTTTATAAAAACTGTAATTACAATGGCTAAACAATACATTTAAAGTAAATGAAAGCACTATTATACGGCGCTGAATGACAAACAGATGAAAGTTGAAAAAATGATATCATACAGGGAAAACTAAGGTAAATGTACCAACACCTGGATGCTTAAGGGGCTTAAGGAATAAAGGCAAAGTTTGTCTCCTAATTTAATTTGTAAAATCATCATGAAATAAAAAAAACGTTGTTGAAATGTGGAAGATAACAGAATATTATGCTTTCGGAAACTGAAAAAAAAGTTTATGTATTATAATAGACGTATTTATTAATAAAAATACGAAAACATGCAGATGTCCTAGTAACCGGACAACCTAAAAATGCACGTCTAAATTACTTATATTCACGAAATTCTTGTACCAGTAAATAAACTTAGACTTATTTGAAAAAATATTAATTAAATATTATTTTCTTGCAAATTTAACTATCTTAAACTAAATTTAAATCTATTTACTATTATAATAATGTATTATTACTATATTATTACTATTATAATAATACATTATTATAATAGTAATAATATAGTAAATTTCATAACCTTCTGTCAAGACACTTCTGACATTTACGAAGAAAATATTGACACCATTTCTTATTTATTATAATAATACATTATTATAACTTATTTGAAAAAATATTAATTTTCTTGCAAATTTAACTATCTTAAACTAAATTTAAATCTATTTACTATTATAATAATGTATTATTAAAATAATACAAATTTAATGGATTTAAATCTATTTACTATTATAATAATGTATTATTATAATAATACATTATTATAATAGTAAATAGATTTAAATTTAGTTTAAGATAGTTAAATTTGCAAGAAAATTAATATTTTTTCAAATAAGTTATAATAATGTATTATTATAATAAATAAGAAATGGTGTCAATATTTTCTTCGTAAATGTCAGAAGTGTCTTGACAGAAGGTTAAAAAATTTCTCGAAATCTGCTATGCGTACAAAGTGTGTTACAAAAAGATTATTTCTATCTAACGATTTTTAATTTCCTATAATAATGATTTTAATTAATATTGCTAACTAGTTGTGCATTATGGTACAATTTTTTGTTTTTAATTGCATTAAAAATTAAGCTTAAAAATAAATCAAATTCGCATTACTGTTCAAGTACTGGGACATGGTCGAGCACTGGTACATTTACCTTACATGACTTGATGAACTTGATTAATTTGAAGCTAATGACCCGATTTGTACCACTTTTATCTCGAATAATTTATTTCAAAGGGGCCTGGTTAATTTTACTTTATTCATTCATGGTTTAACAAATAGAGAAGAGATGGACTCAGCAAGTATCACAGAATATATTCTGTCTTCACATAAACTAAATAACAAACGCCACAGGTTTCCATTTGAACAGCTAAGTTACTGCAGGTGACATAAAATTGCGACACAACAGATTGCTTTGTACATGTCGCAAGCATAGTTGTGTTCCGAAAACGGACTAGTACCTACGCCACATGTGGTGCATGCCAGCGTGTCATCTGACGCTCGTTGTACGCCACATGCTGCCCGCGAATAGAGAATGGATTTTCCTAAAGTTCAGTGATCCAAGAGTTATGTGCTTTCTAATTACTTGCGAAGAATACTCTCCCGAGATTTCTCATATGAAATGTCAAGTGGACATTCGGCACAGTGTATTGTTCGACTTTTCAGGGATTTGCTCTAGTTTGCGAGGCGTGCGTGGATGTCCACTGGCCGTGACGAGTTAGCTGAGTTTTCAGAAAACGACCTGCATGCAAGAAGACGACGGCCAAAGAGAAAGCAGAACGGTCGCGTGCGCGATGAATGTATGAATTGAAACGACTCTCGCAGGAAAATGAAGAAGGGAACGATATTACTGTGTACTGCCTTATCAAGGAATAAAAAATTGGATTATAGATTGGTATCAACAGCGTCAGTCCTGCAAACTCTGTGGAGTTGGAGGTGCATATAGGGTTCATAGCAGAACTATTTACGCGAATGGTAAATTGGAATCAGAATGGAGTGAAAGGATTAAACGACTTTCTTTTTGTTCCATCAACTAATAGAATCGAAGAGCATGTAGGGTAAATCAACCAGTAATTGACCGCATACCAGTGAATGACCATTAGGCAAAGAAATGTCAATTATAGATTTAGAAATTACTATATGTTTATAAATGGAGTATAGTTGCACTTTTAATATCCCATATTTTTAGTTATACGTATTAAAAAAACTTTAATAAGTAAAAATTTTAATAAAAGTATGTGGTCATTTACTGGGCTTCTCATTCAACAATTCGGTCATTCACTGATTGGTTTACCCTAGCTAGCATTCTTCAAATTAGTATTTCTCAACCTTTTATGTTTCACGTAACCGATGGAAGTGTGTATAAGATATACTATTATTAGATTTATTAGATTATTAATCTAATTATTAGATTATTAGATTTATTAAAACAAATTTTAATAAGTATACTATTATTAGATTTATTAGATTATTAATCTAATTATTAGATTATTAGATTTATTAAAAAAAACTTTAATAAGTAAAAATTTTAATAAAAGTATGTGGTCATTTACTGGGCTTCTCATTCAACAATTCGGTCATTCACTGGTTGGTTTACCCTAGCTAACATTCTTCAAATTAGTATTTCTCGACCTTTTATGTCTCACGTAACCGATGGAAGTGTGCATAAGATATACTATTATTAGATTTATTAGATTATTAATGTAATTATTAGATTATTAGATTTATTAAAAAAAACTTTAATAAGTATACTATTATTAGATTTATTAGATTATTAATCTAATTATTAGATTATTAGATTTATTAAAAAAACTTTAATAAGTATACTATTATTAGATTTATTAGATTATTAATCTAATTATTAGATTATTAGATTTATTAAAAAAAACTTTAATACGTAAAAATTTTAATAAAAGTATGTGGTCATTTACTGGGCTTCTCATTCAACAAATCGGTCATTCACTGGTTGGTTTACCCTAGCTAGCATTCTTCAAATTAGTATTTCTCAACCTTTTATGTTTCACGTAACCGATGGAAGTGTGTATAAGATATACATTAAATTTTGTATTCATTTATTACCTACATATGGAGGGTTGAGAAACATAGTGGTATAAGTCCAAATTTGGATAATTTGAGTTAATAACAGTTTTTAAGTCTTAAAGGCTCCTTCTGTTTAGTTTCATAGTGAATTAAGTTATAACTTCATTCTTAATCCTTTAGCGCCAAACGTATCATATATGATACATTCCTTTTTTGGCCGTTTCGCCGCTTGCATTCGTATTTCGCTGTTTGCAACAGTTTAAGTAGCACATGTTTAGCGTAGTCTTATTCACTGAAGAAAGTTGGACCTATCTGAACCCTGTATTCTTTGGTTTTATGCATTTTGACCTCTGAAAAAAATAAATTAAAAAAATATAAAAAAAATTTTGTATAAAAATATATAGATTTAGACCATTTTTAATAATAATAATAATAATAATAAATCGTCTTTATTCTCTTACAACAAAAAACAATCGAAACAACGTAGAATGGTTAGTAACACTAATACAGAAAGGGCGAGGCTCAGCGTCGCTGTTGTTATGCCTAACCCGATAAAAACGATAAAAACAAAACGGGATATTTTTCCTTCAACGAGATCTAGGTGCGGGCGCTAAAGGGTTAACTGAGGAATAAGAACATTTCTCTTTAGCACTCAACTAACAAGAGCAGAGCGTTTTGAAACATACTCGTGTAAGTCACTCGCGCGGTGTTTCGCGTAAAGTAACGTTTTGCGTTTTATGTTAGAAAAAACTCTACGTATATATTGCAGTTGTAGGAATACACCTAAGTGCTCAAAATACTACCATTAAACATATGTATATACTTAAAAAAAAGTTTCATACAATCTAGGAGGAAATTATACACTATTATGTTTATAAACATTTAATTTGTGGACTTAATGAAGACTATTTTATGAAAATAACATTACTAAGTAGTTATGTACTCTCTTTTATAATATGTACTATAATCTGTTCCTCCCTGTCGTCATTTTGTCAAAATGGACCGTTAACTTCTATTTCACTGGAGGTCTTAATCTCCTAATACCCTCATAAGGATGGTAGAGCAAAGTATTTGGATAAAATTGTACAAAATAAGTCTGCAATGGACCACGCGCAGTAAATTATTTAAAAAAAAAATAGTGTAGATATCCCTATTACTGTCAGTGTTCCTATTACTGCCACTTTATTTATTTTGCTTAATAAAAATGTAACGTATAAAGAATAGTGTACAACAATAATATTATTATTATTTCGTGACTGTTCTTATTATTATTAATATTATTGTTGTGCACTACTCTTTATACGTTACATTTTTATTAAGCAAAATAAATAAAGTGGCAGTATTAGGGACATCTACCCTATGTTACACCTATTAAGTATATCCCACCAATAAAATTCATCATTCCCTTTCCACTGATATTCGGACATCCAATGAAACAGAAGATCACGGTCCATTTTGACCAAATGACGAAAGTGGGAACATATTATACAAAAGAGTACATATCATTTCAACCACTTAGTAATGTTACTTTCGTAACACTGTATTCATTAAGTCCACAAATTAAATGCTTATAAACATAACAGTGTATAATTCCTTCCTAGATTATATAAAACTTCTTTTTAAGCATATACATATTTTTAATGGTGGTATTTTGAGCCTTTAGATAAGATCCCAAAACTACAATATGTAAGTAGAGTTTTTTAAAACAGAAAACGCAAACAGTGATGTAATGAATTTAACATTGCCCAGAACACGCAGGGTGGCAATATCTTACAGCTACTAGATCTACTTCTGAGCTCTCGCGGCGTATGTACCCTAAAAGTTTTACCGCGTAAGGTAAAAGATCCAATACGTGGACACGTCCCAGTAGCTGGACACTGGTACAAAAATACTGATTAGTACATTTAATATCCGCTTTATCCAAAAAAGAACTATTTTATTCAATTATTCAAATATTTAGTCAAATATATATATGAATATATCCGCTTTATCCAAAAAAGAACTATTTTATTCAATTATTCAAATATTTTGTCAAATATATATATATGAATATATATATAAATATATCCGCTTTATCCAAAAAAGAACTATTTTATTCAATTATTCAAATATTTAGTCAAATATATATATATATGAATATATATATGAATATATCCGCTTTATCCAAAAAAGAACTATTTTATTAAATTATTCAAATATTTAGTCAAATATATATATGGATATATTTTACTAAATATTTGAATAATTTAATAAAATAGTTCTTTTGCACCAGTGTCCACCTACTGGGACGTGTCCACGTATTGGGTCTTTTACCTTACCCCACGTGCAGAGACACTGCTAGAAATCAACTGTAGAATCTAGGAAATCAATGTATTCATTACATAAATTGAAAAACACTCAAGGCCTCATACCTCTGCCGAGGCGTGTGGAGGCTTATTAACCACAATTTTTATTCCTTCCTATCATGCAACCATTCAGCCAGGGTCACCTTACGTGTTCAAGTTACGTAACTATTGGCCACTACGTTATTTCCTCTGCTACACTTCAGTGGCTCGATGGAGCCTTTCGATTGAAGTACACCCCACAGGTGGAGTCGAGACTGCTTGCGTCACATCACCCCCTCGGAGCTATTATTCACATCGGTTCGCAACAGTACGTACTTGTACTCGTTGTTCCTGGATAGTAGGCGAGAGGAACGAGACTGTCGATGGCGTTACGTTATTTCCCATTGTTCGGGCGAGGTCGACGAGGCGTGGAGCCGAGTCTGCAGCATCAGCTTGGTCGGCTGAAATCACGTTTGCGTGAAACGTTGTCATAGCAGCGGCAGAGGCCAGCGACTACCATTCACGATTAGCTGGGACTGGGTCACATGCAAATCGGGAGCCAAGGCGGCTACCTTCCACCTGTCACTGTCACTTCGTTCCTTTTGAAATAATTCGCCTTTCCCACGTGCGTCGATCTCTGTACACACTTGGCAACGCATCTCGGGAAATCGTTACTTAGTTATACCCGAGTTATCGTCGGGAGTTATAACGGTGGGCCGGGTTACATAGTTTCGCTTGACGCAATATCTGAGATACACCTTCGGCTCTAGGAGTCCAACAGCGGAAACTTGAGAATCTTAATTTTACGAATCTTCAGGTCCCCTCGTGACTACTAAGTTTGTTAACCTTTAGAGGGCCCGGCTGGCTATAGTGGCCACTGGAAATTTTAAAAATTGAACTTGTTTCTAAGGGTTTGTGATAGGGTAAACGCACCAGTAAATGAACACTTAAGGCTAGTGAATGGACACTTTTATAAAATTATGTTTGCAGCGCGATTGATTGCACGTGTTGCGAAAATTGTTTGGATATGAAGCGAGAAACTAGAAGAAGTCTATAATTAATTAGTTGCTTATTTTAGTAACTTATTTTACTCGTTTTAGTAAAAAATGTCCATTTACTGGTAGTGTCCATTTACTGGTATATTTATCCTAATGCTAATCACGATTCCGTGGTCAGAGTATTGAAATTTTACGCAGAAACAGTGTTGCCAACCTAAACAAGCCTAAATGAATAACAGCAGTTACATTCATATATTATTCTTTCCTTTGGCGTTACCCAGGGCTAACGACGTGGACGTAGAAAGTTTTGTAGCACTTTTTTGTTTTTTTTTGGGGTTTTTTTGTGTTACTTTTGTATTTTTTTTGTATTTTCTGATTATACTATTTATTATACGAGCTGCACTCGCGCAACGCATGCATTATACAAAACGAATAATGAATGTGTATGTCTTTGTTGCGATTTTTATCTGTTTGTTCATACTTTTTGTCCTTCCAAATGAAAAAAAAAATTTATATGTCGGAAATTCGAATTTACGGTATTGATTGTTTCGTATGGAAATCCTCAAAACACGGTGTTATGCACAATGTAGTGTCACATGTAGAGCATACATAAAGAGTTCGACGTCTAGTTTGTCGTAATGAACACAAATTGCATCGTCGGTTTTTATCCAGTAATTTTGGAAAGTGACGACCTATTAGTCGAGAGGGTTTGGGTAGATCAGAAATGGAATTAGCCCTGGGTAACGCCAAAGGAAAGAATAATATATGAATATAACTGCCGTTATTCATTTAGGCTTGTTTAGGATGGCAACACTGTTTCTGCATAAAATTTTGATAATCTGAATTGAGAATCGTGATTAGCAATATCAAAAACCCTTAGAAACATTTCAAGTTCAAATTTTGAAAATTCTAATATATGCCATACCGTTCTGCCATACTATAGTGGCCACCTAGGAATTCGAATACTTTGTCGGCCATTTTGGTGCTATATATGCATAAACTTTAAGTAAATAAAATTTACAGTTTCAATGTGTAGTGAACTAAGGTGGGCATGAAATAAAGAACTCAGTTATACTGATACTATGTATATATATATATGTAGTCACAGTGAGCGCCCGTACCTGGCCCCAAAGACAGCGTACAACTAACTGCGCATCGCGGCGGCTGCCGCCGAGACGCCGTCAAACAAAGGCTAACGTCGCGATGGACATCGACAACACCGCGCGCCCCGATTCCCGGTATTCCTATATATAGCGCGACTATAAATGAAAAAATCCCGGCCCTCTAAAGGTTAATTCGCGTTTTTAATTGAAACAATCGTTAAAACAATGTACACGTTGAACGACAGGTACAGCGAGATACGGGAATACGATGAGGCGCATCTTGAGAACGAATAGGTAGAACTGAAGGTTGTGATGCATATCGTTAATAAATTTTTCAGCATTTCTCTTAGGACGCGATCGATGACCCGCGAGGAAAAGGATGTCTAGCGATCACCGGAAGCAACAGCTGTCCACCACGGCGAAAAAAGTTCCGCCGAGGCAAGACCCAGAGTTGCGAATACCATAAATCGTGGTCTGACGGGCACATTACTGGCGATCGTTGTTTGCGGCTGGCCCGTGGCATTTACTAACCTCGGGATTTTATCAATGGAGACCGTTATTGCCAGATATATAGTATGTGCGTCTAGAGACGATAGGAGTGAATGAAGTTGTGACTGGACTCGACTGTAACCAGGCAACTCCCACTCCATCTTCCCTTCCCTAGTTTTTCTCAACAATGACTTGGAGCTCAGCGCGATGTCCTCATCGCTCGCTCATCCTTCTTTGTTGGCAAAAAAAAAGGATGCTAGCAAACACGTGCGCGTAGAAGAAACTTGTGCAGACAGGTTTGGAGGTCAACGATCACTCACGATCAGCTGAGATTGGGTCAAATGCAAATTAGAAGGCCAGATAGCATACCCTCTCCTTCCGAGTGTCGATTCAATTCACTTTGATTCGATCCGCGGATAATACTTCACTGGAGGCGAGACACAAGGAATTTCCGGTGAAGCAACTTTGAATCTGGCATAGTATGCAAGTCATTAGTGAGTGCGTTTCTGTGTTACGTGATTAACATAAGTGAACGTTTCTCGGGTTCTAATGGCGGGGCGATGTGAAAATACTTTAGCTTCAAGGGCAAATAATATTATTGAAACTGGTGGGCACGGAGTTGATTTCTTAGATTTAAATTAAACATGTTTAGCGATGTGATTTGATGATTGTAGATAAACACATTGTGCGATGCAAATTTCCGATTTTGAGGAGTTGGTTTGCACTCAATTGGTTAGAAAATTAATTGTTCACTTACGCAACTGGACATATTCATTAGATGCCATGCATGGAACTTTCACTTTCTTTAAACGTGGATTTAGGATACATAGTATAAATCCAGAAAACGCAAGTGTAATAAGAAAATATGGGCCTAAGGAAGTACAGTTCTGTCTCTCTATAGCCGCGTGTGTCGGTTTCCTTTGATTTCCTTTGATTCGGCTTCCTTTGATTTCACGCAGTCAGAGTGTAAGGTGTGTCACTATCGAGAATGTTTATGAACCTTTCTTCGGCTTTTTCTTTGACATCCGATACCCGATGCCCCGGCGCGGCGACTACAACCGAAGTAGTGGGGATAGCTTCGCGCGTATAGAGAATCCGAAAACGCGTGCCATTTGAGAGACAGCACTGTGTATGAATGAAGGGAATCTCTGATACTCTAAATGTACATACATACCTATCTACATACTCATACTAGCATAACTTTTTTTTGGAGGGTGGACAAACGATGCTAGATCGTAGACAATCGTATCTCTCTTTGAAAAAGTTGAAAAGTTTTCATGGCGGGTGCTAATGACAAATTTTCTTAATTTGTTCATAACTGTTTTTTGAAGAGTGGACAAACGAAAATTTTTGTTGGACAAACGTGGACAAACGATGGACAATCATTTCCTCCCATCAAATTATTAAAAAGTTTTCATGGGGGTGCTGGTGAGAATTTTTATTTTGTTCATAACTTTTTTTTGAAGGGTGGACAAACGAAAATTTTTGTTGGACAAACAATGCTAGATCGTGGACAATCGTATCTCTCTTTGAAAAAGTTGAAAAGTTTTCATAGCGGGTGCTAATGACAAATTTTCTTAATTTGTTCATAACTTTTTTTTGAAGAGTGGACAAACGAAAATTTTTGTTGGACAAACGTGCACAAACGATGGACAATCATTCCCCCCATCAAATTATTAAAAAGTTTTCATGGGGGTGCTGGTGAGAATTTTTATTTTGTTCATAACTTTTTTTTGAAGGGTGGACAAACGAAAATTTTTGTTGGACAAACGTGGACAAACGAATGCCGTCGAGTTTTTTTTAAAAATTCGAATTTGGGGGTGCTAACTTCACAGACCTGCATCATGACTGTCACGAGATCACTAGATATTATTCCACAACAGCTACCAAATACGATGAAAGGGAATAGAAGGACGTAGAGAACAAAGAAGACAGAAAGGAATTCAAGAAACATAATCGAAAGTACAGAAGCCCTACAAGGATCTAGGTAATTGATTCAATAAATGAACTCGAAGACCTCGGGAGTAATCACTTGAAGGTTGATCAAGACTTTCTGTACCTGTCTACGAATTCCATTGTTCCAATCCATGCTGAAACATCCCATACATAGCGCTGTTGCCTGAACCACAAATGCCAGCCACACTATCCGGGGACAACTCTCGTGAACTAGGTCTGGTGCAGTCAAAGGCCAACGCCCGTTCGCGATCAGCCGAACGTGCTCCGTGTAAATCAAGATTCGAGGAGGCGACCGGTGCCTCGACATCGCCAATTTGTTTCCCTGCCGTGTGTATATCACCCGTCAGCAAAAGTCGGCCGCTGAAACCGGCGGTTGCAACACTGACCTCGGTCCTTGGCATTCGAGACTGTACACTCGCTGGTGCCGGCCATTCGCGGCACGGGTCATCGTGTCCGTTGACTTCGAATTACGCTTTTCGAGACCGTTACGAGCACCAGTTATTAATTGACCACATGGTGGAGCATGTAATAGCCTTGTAACTGGTGTATGGTGGAAATGTTGTCAATGAAAGTTGTTCATCGGTGTGTGCAATTACTGTAATCCGTTTGCTTGATTCGTAAATGTTTTTTGATTTTTGGAAAAGTATTTTTCGCGTGCTAGAAATAATGATTAACCCTCGACCGGCAGTGCTGGGTCTTTTTGGACCCAAATGTAGTGTCACCGAGGGTAATGATAGTAGGGAAACCTTGAGAAATTGAAGAAATTACTTGGTTACTGGTCTAACAAGGAGAGGTTCCCAGGTTTTCGACTCCGATTGCTTTGGTTTTTGGATATGTTTTAGAGGACCGAAAAATAAGATATACGAGTTTTTTTATAGCGGCCCGTTTTCATATTTAGGGGGTAAAACCAACCCCCAAAGTTATTAGATTTTCAGGTGTTCATCTCGGATTTCTTTGATTTTTGGATATGTTTTAGAGGACCGAAAAATAAGAAATACGTGTCTTTTTATTTCGGCCTGCTTGAATGTTTAGGGGGTGAAACCACCCCTCAAAGTTATATGATTGTCAGGTTTTCGTCTCCGATAGCTTTGGATTTTGGATATGTTTTAGAGGACCGAAAAATAAGAAATACGTGTCTTTTTATTTTGCCCTGCTTGAATGTTTAGGGGGTGAAACCACCCCTCAATTTTTATGAGAATAGGCGGTGCCATTCTTCGATTCCTTTGGTTTTTGGCCAAAACAATCGGAGATGAACAGCTAAAAATTTTATAACTTTGAGGGGTGGTTTCACCCCCTAAAAATTCAAGCGGGCCAAAATAAAAAGACACGTATTTCTTATTTTTCGGTCCTCTAAAACATGTACAAGAACCAAAGAAATCGAAGATGAACACCTGAAAATCTTATAACTGCGGGGGTTGGTTTCAGCCCTTAAATATGAAAACGGGCCGCTATAAAAAACACGTATATCTTATTTTTCGGCTCTCTAAAACATATCCAAAATTCAGAGCAATCGGAGGCGGACACCTGGGAACCTCTCCTTGTAAGAGGAGGGATATTATTTAAACCGCGTATACTAGGATAGTTAATATCGGTCCCAACTGACTCCAAGCGTCTACTTCCGTGTGGTCACTCGAATCGTCTGCCATCAGAGGGTTAAACTGTGTTTGTATACTCTGTGGGCGGACCCCACACATCTTGTGTTGGTTTCACTTTTTCTTTGAGAGATGTGTAACCTAAGTCGATAGTGCTTCATTTTGCGGCAGAGCACTGAATGGAAACCAAAGAATGGGTTCCAAATATATCAGGTAGAAACACCAACAGTATCGCTTATAATGGTTATTCAGTTATATGAAGTAGCATATTCCTAAACTAATTTTACTCTCATAATAGAAAAGATACTCTATTAGATTTACAAATTATACATAGTCTAGCCATGAGAAAACAAGAGAAAGATGTGTGTTTTTTCACCAAATGATAGATCTAATTAAAAGGAGTAACTTTTGTCTTGAAACTTTTTCTCTATCTCTTGTAGTTCGCGAGTTATAACAAAAAATCAGAAAATATCCGAATTTTTAGGGGTTAATTTCACTCCCTTCGAGCGAATTTGGGCAGCAAACAAAAACTGTGTTGTAATCAGGAGGAAATCCCCTACATGTTCCCAAAGTTTCAGAATTTTTTGAATTTTCGGGTTCGAGATCTTCCCTTGTAAGATCTAAGACTTTAACATTAAATATCTCGGAAAGTATTAACATTTGCTCCGAAATCCATGTATCATTAACTTCAGTATTTCAAGTTCTATCACCGCGCAAACTCTCTTCAAAAAGGCAGCGTTACACCTAGAGTGCTCTCCCACTAAGCTCTGACTCCACAAACCTTTAATTGTCAATTTGTAAACAGGCTTCAGAGATTAGGCACACACGATAAATAAACGATTAGACTCTAGCGGGGAGCACGCGAATGTCTTGGATTTGTGTAGCGAGTTATTCGAACCGCGAGTGGTATGCACATGCGAAAGCGTGCAGAATTCCAACGAAGGGCGAGTATCGGACTTCTCGGTTCCAATAAATGTCGGTTATAAAACTCGTTTTCTAGCCCGGTCCACTGACACACTGACGCAGGGGCCTGCCTCTCCCGAGGCGCTTTAACTTTCTCGCGCTCGTAAAGTCACGTTTTTTTTTTCAGAAAAATGGCCCCCTGCGCTGTGTGTAACCGGTATCCCGGAATAAGCAAACAGGTCAGAAGAAACGACGTCAAAACGGCTCTTTTTCCTTCACGCGCAAAAAGAGGCACGACGTTACGTTTTGTTCGCGGCGAATGTTTTATACGATGTGCCGTGCTGAAAAATGTACGTCCAGCATCGTGGCCGAGGCTTTTCCGGAATCGCGACACTGCTTCGTTTGGCTTGTTTAATGCGTGCATCTGGGTGACGTGAATTATCGCAGGGCGCATCTAATTGGTCAGGCTACTTAAGGCCTTACATACGTTTGGCAGCGCCAAAAAATGCCCTAAAAGAAACATTTTTTTTAGTAGTGATAACAATAGAAATTAATAAAAGTAAATAGCACACATTGTTTATTGGTATTTAAACTTTATAAAAAAATTTATTTCACTTTATTTTTACAAAAATTACTATATAAAAAATCACATGATCCATAATACTAAGAAAAAAAAGTTGGTCCACGGTCGGCATGATATCTCCAGCAAATGTTGATCGATTTGCAAAATGTAAGAAAATTCTTGTAAAATAAAGTTGTAGTTATAGTCTGTCGAGCCGGATTTTTGATATTTTGATTTAAACATTTTATAAAAATAATTACAGTGTAAAATTTATAACGTAAAACGCATATTTTTTTTTAAACTGCCATAACTTTCTCAATTTTTCGAAATTCAAAATTCCGGCTCGACAGACTATAACTACAACTTTATTTTTATTTTTATTATTTATTTATACAACGGAATTTTGAATTTCGAAAAATTGAGAAAGTTATGGCAGTTTAAAAAAAAATATGCGTTTTACGTCATAAATTTTACACTGTAATTATTTTTATAAAATGTTTAAATCAAAATATCAAAAATCCGGCTCGACAGACTATAACTACAACTTTATTTTACAAGAATTTTCTTACATTTTGCAAATCGATCAACATTTGCTGGAGATATCATGCCGACCGTGGACCAACTTTTTTTTCTTAGTATTATGGATCATGTGATTTTTTATATAGTAATTTTTGTAAAAATAAAGTGAAATAAATTTTTTTATAAAGTTTAAATACCAATAAACAATGTGTGCTATTTACTTTTATTAATTTCTATTGTTATCACTACTAAAAAAAATGTTTCTTTTAGGGCATTTTTTGGCGCTGCCAAACGTATGTAAGGCCTTAACACGTTGGATACCTCGGGGATCAGTGATTACCGATGTTATTCGACTTAAAGGGACTCGCATTAGTTGCTGATAGTTTGGAAAATGGTAGTGGCATAGTTTCTAATTAGGAGACGCGTCGATTTTTATCAAAACTAGGCAGGTAAATGAGAAGCTAAAAAATAATTCTTCCATGCTGGGCACAGTTAATGAGATAGTTAACGATAAAGATAGTGGAATAAAAATATACGCAGGAAAATGTTTGAATATTTTTGCGCTTTCCTTCCGAACGATGAGGACATCTACACAAACGGGAAAGAAGTAATCATAAAATGCACCATTATCTGTGCAAATTGAAGCAAAGCAACGCGAGAGAGAAATGTGTGCTGGAACGAAACACGAACTCGGCATTTCTGTATCAGAACGACCGACTCTACTCCACTGGACTATTGTCTCCCTTGAAAGAAGTTTGCAAACATAAGCACTTAACAAACTAGGGAACGAAAAGCGAACTTTATTGCTAAATAGCTTGTAAAGTATTAGATGTCTGCAGAAAACTTTTTTCATTTCTCTACCTACTTACAAAGTTCTGCTACAATCGACGCGTAACACTTCGCGTGGCCTTCTCGCGAGTACGTCTATACTCCATGGTAAGATGGTTCTCATCCAATGTGCGAATAATTTTACTGTTAACGCTACACTCTCAAGCAGAAAAGCAAATATTGTATTAGGTACTCGTAGAATATAAACTGCTTTAATGACTTTTATTATAAAAATGTGGCGCATTCGCAAAGCCACCCAACCCAGTCGATTAGAAGCACGAAGCAGAAACGGATCGCGAGAACGCATTCTCACCAAATGACCGGAAAGCACTTTCAGCGAAATGAACCTCTGGATAATCGAGGATAATTGCCTTTCTAAATTGGGATTACCAAACCGTCCTCGCCAAAGGAAAGAAAAGCAGACAGCCGTATTTGTTTTTGGGTCTTACGAAAATGTATGTTGAGGCATATTAGTTTTTCTTCGGTTGCAAAAGGTGTTGATTTACTAATGTGACGCTGGTGGTTAGAATTACCTACTTTGAAACAATAGATAAATAATTCCTCGACAGAGATTGGTATTCGATGTTCTTTCGGTATTATTTTTTCTCAACGTCACTTCAGTTTTTGTAGCAGGTATTATACTGGTGTTCTTTTTGTGTATCATAGCTCGTTGACAAGCTTTTGGTCATTGTGTGTAGATTTCTGTGGATGAATCATCGCTGTTTATATGAGTGTAGAGTTTAAATGCTTTGTTATGGCTGGTTCCTGGTTCTACTCTCGGTGACCTTGTCATTGGGTTAGGTCTGGGTTCATAAAAGACTTCGCATTATGTAAGCCACTAAATATTTGACGCTAATAGAGTTTACGAGGAGGATGGCGGAACTACTAATTCCTAATTTATGAGCATACTATTTCTGGAGATGACTCACAATCAGTAGTTTTGCACGGGTTGGAAAATCGAATATTCTGGTGTAGATAGCTGAATAAAGTTTCTATCTATTATGAGGAACGTTTTAACACGTTTGCGGACGTGAATGCTATAGCATTCATTTTCATGATGATACAGAATCACACGAATGCTATAGCATTCAAATCTTAAAGTGAATTATTTTGAATTTAATTTTATATAACCTTAAGTTTTTGTAATTATTATACCTGTCAAGGTAATGACTATATAACGATTAAAAATATGATAATCTGACTACCCTTATAAATGTGTTTAAGGATGTATTGACGTACAATATCAGACAAAAGTTGAAATACTTGAATAGCTACGTTTTACGCATAGTAAATCTAGATGTAAGGAATTCGAACGACAGTTGGAGTCTTATTTTTAATCCTGGGAAGGTATTTTTCACGTTACAAATGCTTTCTCAAGCATTATTTGCTAAACTTTTGGCAGTGAAAATGCCCAGAATTCACAATTTTCTCAAGTTATAATTTATTTCTTTAAAACGGTGTAGAGAAAAGAATTGAAACTCGGCAGATATTTTCATCTACCCATATACTGCATGTACAAAAAAATTTAAAACATTGGTACTATTTCTTCAACATTTTTTCAGATGATTTATTCGTCAAGATCGTCTCTTTCCATAAGAGTACGTGTAAAATCAGTGAAAATTAAAATCGTTATAACTCAGTAACCGTTTAGTGAATTCGTTTAAAATTTTTGGAGCACATCAGGAAGGTTAAAAAGAACAATCTCGCGAATTTTCATCAACTTGTAACTATTTTGAAAATAGGTCCAATACATCCTTTATCAAATTTCGGATATCACAACAATTTAAAAATAAAATGACTGTCAAGTTTTGCACCTCGCTGAAACTTTTACTGTTCGCGAACGTGTTAAAGCGATGCGCATTCAGGGTCTTCCCACTGTGACACCCTGATGAAGTACCGCTGTTTGGTACTTTTTTTTTGTCATAAAAAGAATGTGTTTACTAAATTAAAGTTTTTTCTGTTTATTAACACGTGCTTTAAAAATACAAAAAATTCTGTTCATATTTTTTTAATTCATGCTTGTCTCAAAATAAAGGTGTGTGATATCCGCTGTAAGATAAACGACGCCTCGACTCCGTGGTTGATTTTAGAGGAGCCGTGTGTTTGAAAAAAAAGTCAAATAGGTTTCAAATCCGTATGACTGTCGCTATGACAGGGACTAAGATTAATTAGATACCGTCGCCCTAGATACACAGTTCCTTCAAAATTGTCCACGCAGTCGAGGCGTCTTTTTTCAAACCGCATATTACACCCCCTCATTTTGAGGGAAGCATGCATTAAAAAAATTTTAACAATTTTTTTTGGAATTCTTAAAACACATATTAATAAATACAAAAATTTCAATTTAGTAAACACATTCTTTTGGCGACAAAAAAGTTCCCAACAGCAGTCATTTATCAGGACGTCACAGTGGAAAGATCCCTGAAGACATCACTGGTTAACAATTGTTGCAGTTCAGTTATTGCACCTACTTCTTAACCCTAGGAAGACAAATGGTAGATACGGTTGCGTGAGACGAATGCAGGGTCATTTTGACCCATAGCAACATTTCTATGGTACACCAGTTTCGCGAGAAAATTGAATATAAAATGAATTAAGTAATTAAAATTTCTGACATTAACTAAAATTTATTAATAAGGAAATACAAAAAAAATATTTATTTACATTTGGTACATAAAATAGGTGTATCTCTTGTATGATTTTTACAAATAACGTTACTGCAATTTAGGCATCATATACTATATTTTGCCATTGCCAACACAAATATAACATCGTGATAGACTTTGCCAGAGTTGGGTCAAAATGACCCTGCATTTGTTGTACGAGGGTTAACAGATCATTAAGGGGAGGTTCTGGTCTAGAGCCCCAAAAAATAGGTGATTTTTAGGAATTAATTAAAGGAAAACTACTGTGTATAATTTAATGGGACTAGTTGCATTGTATTAAGGATGTCTTAAATTATAGAAATATATTTTTTGTTTTATAATTAATCAGTGCAGACAGTCCTGGGAAGTCGTTAAAGTTAAAGCGTCAAAAAATTGATCCAAATCGGTGGGACCTGTATCTCTAAAAGTTATTATCCGATTCGACTGAAACCTTTTTTATTTTGAAGATTATTCTTTTTTCTAAGGGGGAAACTAAAAAAAATTACAAAAATTACATTTTTTTTTAGAAAATAACGTCACTTCACGTTTGAAATCACTTTTCTCTGTATTTTTCGTCCTTTCATCGCCTTTGAAAATTATAAATTTTCAACTTTTTGTAAGTTTTTTAGTCCCTCCCCCTAGAAAAAAGAATAATCTTCAAAATAAAAAAAGTTTCAGTCGAATCGGATAATAACTTTTGAAGATACAGCCCCCACCGTTTTGAGAACACTGTTTCGAGAAAAACGCTTTTAAAGTTTTATTGGCCGGTTGTCACCCATGCATTTGCCGCTACTCAAATGCCTATAACTTCGGGAATTTTGCGAATTTCAATAAATCCTTTTAAACACGTTTTCCTAAAAGGTTGAACATTCGAAAAATTAAATAAAAAAAAAATCGACATTTAGACCAGAACCTCCCCTTAACTTCCCATAAGAAGCAACCGTGTCTGTTTTTTCAGAGACCCTTTTACCACGAATATTTTCTCAACCTGTGTAAACAGGCTTCCTACTTCTCCGACGAAGAAACACTTCTAAATGTCGAATTATTTCCGGGAGTTTATCGAATTCACCATTATATTGTGGTAAAATCACGCGAACGCGAGTATCTTGAGGACGCGTCGGGGGGCTGTGGTTTGCAAACGAGGTCAAGTTAGAAGAAGTATTCTGTGATCGTTTGCAAATGTGGTCGAGCACGCCAGAAGCATGCAGTTTGTCCAGTATCGATGTGCAAGCGTGGCTCGTTGCTTGCGCAATCCATTAACACGCGTCACCTAACTCTGTCACGATTCTTCTGTCCGTTGCTGCGCGAATGTGAGGAGATACTGCGCCGCGTTTGTCATAGTTCGGAAATTTTCAGCGAAAGAGCAATGCAACAGATGTTTCGCAATTTAAAAAAAAAAACATTAAAGTTTTTTTCTACTCGTTCGGTTATCCACCTATGAACGGAAATTTTTGTAAAGAATTTGACTCCTTAACAATTTATACTCAATTTTAAGTTAGATAAAACATATGCATTTTATACATTAAGTACATATATAGAATTTTCTACGAGCAGGACGAGTTCCGAGCTAATTCGTTGTTTATAAATTTCTAAATACGCAAACGCTGTTTCTGTTTGCGAAATGAGCCAGTTAACTGGCTAACAATTTTTCCACATTTTTCCATGCATATAAAGTGGAACGAGCCTGACTATGTGCGACTTGAAACAAACCACAAAATCACCGCAAATTATCCGCCTCCTATCTTTGGAGGGTCGAATAACACGTTGCGTACTGCTTGTTACCGAGAAAATAAATTACGTCAATTTGTTCGCAAAAAAAGAAACGTGTGAAATCGGTCGACAAATAATTAAGTTAACGTCTTCGGGGATGCAATCGACAAGCACAGAGACGGAAAAATCCTCTCCGCGCTGTACCGTTTCTACCTGCCTATTCGCTCAGCCGCGTAGACTCAAAGGCTCATTATGTAACTTCCCGCGTGCCAGCTTATAAGGAAGTCAAGGATGTTTGAAAGTGTACTCGTTACAGTATACTCTTCCCTTGACATTCTTCGCGATCTTCGCCCTCCTCTGTTGTCCACTCTCTTTCGTCACCGATTGTCTCGGGCATTCGTTTCCCGAAGGAGTGTCCCCTAAACAACGCATTCTTTCATCGTGAGACGCGGGTTCTTTTCAAAGGATAATCAGTGTTCGTTCGCAGTGAACAATGGTGCGTCGAAAATTCGTTATCTCTTGATCGTTTACGATAACTGTACTTTGGATCTATTAGTAGTGGAATGACCATGGAGGATGCAAGTGTGTGTTAAAGTTCGTGATACGAAAAAAGTGTAGATACACGTGTCTCATTTTTAAAAAAAAATCATGGCCATGGATATTTATTTCTCCTACGAAAATAGTATTTTTATCATAAGTTATTACCTTTATATTTGCCAATGAAAATGTGCTTGAGCTTGGCTTGAGTATAACCAAGCACCTACTAACTAATTCTACGCATTTTTTATGCAAATCTTCACAAGAATGATGACGCATAATAAGAAAAATTATATTAAATTTGCGATTCATGTTTACGAAGGAGATTACAATCCTATGGCTTTCTTTGTCAGATATCTTTATACGAACTGTACACAGATACTTCATAATGCGTCAGCGAGATGCAGATAGATAATCTTTTTCCATTCATATGCAATCGACGAATTTGCATAAAGATATGCAGGTGCTCGTGCTTCGAAGTGGAACTTTGCACTGAACTTTGCACTAATTCTGACCTTATTTATAATCCCAAGGTGGCAAAACATTTTATTATTTATTAACTTGCGTTATCGTTAGACAATGGCAGAAAAAGAGCTTGCTGGAAGGCAGTATTATTCTAATCTTTTAAAAGGAATTGAACACGCACGGCTGAGTCGTTAATACCAAGACGGGAATTTTCTAAATAATTATCAAACTATGGGCGAGCATACACGGTCAATATTTTGTTTAATAACTTTGCTCCGGGTTTGGTGCTTCTTGACGATGACTCGCTCGACGCGGCCGAGCTGCGAGAGCCGATTAGCTGCAATAAATCATCTCACGTTGCACGGTAACTCGACACTGTGCACACGAGGAAACGGGCAGCGGCTTGATGCCATATCCTCCTACACACGGACACGCGAAAAACGGATAAGTTATTCACGGTATTCGCTTTATCATCATCGACCACGGCTGCTCGGACAGGGAGTAGTAGCAATGCCTCGAGAGACGCGTCGCGGTTTTTTCTCTTTCTCGAGGGAAAATCTGCTGCAAGTGGATAGAGCTGTACTTACACGCTTCACGGGGAATCGTGCCTTGTTCCGTTCTTTCTTTTGTCACAAGAATGCGCGGTAGATTTGCTATGTGAATGATTTGGAACATTAAGATTAATTGAATGGAACGTTTTCTATATTAGTTATAGTTTTAATTATACGGAAGGCTTTAGAAATGTATGAAAATACTTGTTCCATTGTGGAATCGAAGTATGCGCCTGAAATTGATCGTGTTTCAAAGAGACTTACAAGGGAAGTGGCTTTCTCGAATTTTTTCCGTAGTTTGAGATTGTGTAGTTTATCCTGCTTTGAATCATTCTGCAGAGAATTAAGCTTCAATGCTCGACCGTTTGTTTATGATATTGGTGTAATAGATAGTTTAAACAAACTTGGATTTCGGAAGGAATATGTGATTAAAATTAGAAACGCATCGAAATGAATAAGAGGATTAAAAATTTATTGAATACGTGGGGAATCGAACCAGGGACCTCTTGTGCGGTAGATTGTGTTATGTGTGGTACATACTGTTTACAAATTTGTTTATATTAGTGAATTTGAAATATTTGGGTCCAACACACTCTTCACTGTACGGAGAAAAAAGAAAACCAAGTTCACAAAAGAATTTACAGATTTTACATTTGTCTGTGGCTGTATGAGTGTAGCTGGAGTGGAATCTCTACATTTCATCGAGGGTATTATGAATCATAGAGTTTATATTGCCTTGCTGAACAAGCACACCCATGCTAGTGCAAATAAAATGGGACTTAATGCTCCAAAGCCTTATTGCATATAATACTATAGTCGTGTTCAGATTTATTGGCCGGTGAGTTCGGTTTCTCGAGCAGCGCGCAAGGAGAAATCAGCCACCACCACCTGACGATCGTGGATTGGCAGTTGAAGTTCCTTAGGATCTTGGTGAGAAGCTAGAGAAAAGTAGCACCGAGGCAAGCAGCAGGTGGTGGGAGAATACCCTTCAGGAAACTCACCGGCCAATAAATCAGAACACGACTATAGGCAGAGGGTTTTATATAACGCACCAAAATATTTGAAAACGCCGTCATAATCATCACATATCAATGCCATAGAGCAATTATGAGATTATCTAGGCAAAGAAAAATACATAATCATAATACGTCTATAGAAAGTTTGAAAGACGCTTTGTTAGAAGAGTGGAGTAAAATACGATCTAGTAAATTCCATATCAAGAAGCCTCCAAGCTATTATAAAACCAAAATCCAATCCCACAAATTATTAAAACATTAAATATTTACTTTATTTCCATAATTTATTAATTCTTTATTTAACTGTACGAATACTTTCTGCGCGTCTATTTCTGCATGTTTATCTGGTTTTGTTAATATCTTTGTAAATGTAAAAGAGAATAAAATTTAGTTTATACAATAGATATTCTGCAAACATCGAAGAATTTTTTTCGTTAGAAATTTATTACTGACATGTATATACAAAGTTTTACTTTAAAGTGATCGCTGTATGAATACTTTTTACACTCACTGTATGGGGCCGTCCTTAAATTACGTAAGGGTAATTTTGGCGATTTCTTATCCCCTCCCACCCCCAGTATAAGAATTCGTAAGATTTGATATTGCAACCCCCTTCTTACGTAATATTTTGTAGATTAAATTTTTTCAGTTATTAAAATTCTTTTAAAGGTGTATAACTGTATATAATTCATTTAACTCGGCTTCGAGAAATTTAAACTAAAACAATTTTCCTGGAAGATTAATGATAGAATTTGCATTTATTGAAAATTAGGTTAAAAAATATTACGTAAGACACTACCTGACTTCCCCCTCCCCCTTGTAAGAAAACGTAAGAAATTTGTGACCCCCTCCCCCCCAAAAAAGCCTTACGTAATTTAAGGACGACCCCTATATGTACCGTTGCACTGCACTATTGGCTTTCACTGACGCGACAAACTTTAAACCGACATTAGAAAGAAACGGCTGAGCGTTGGAACTTGGTTCTCTACAAAATGCTTTGAAGTAATGCGCAATGCAAAATCCCAAAGTAGGGAAAAAATCCACGAGTGCCACTTAACCGCCCTCCCTTATTAGTAACACTTGAATCGCCCTGTATAAAGGACAAGTTATCGACCACTAAAAATTTCGCTATTTATTGCTACAAAAATATCTATCCATTTAAGTAAAATGTTATGTTTTCATATATTTCTTCTTCTTTCATAAAAAAAGTAATGTTTTAATTTATACTGTCACGTGACTCGCTTCATGACGTGATACGTGTCTATATGTCACGTAATGCGCCTATAGGTATGCAACGTGACTTGCTCGGTATTAAACGAAGCTGATAGTCATAAACGGTATAATTATGAAACTCCCAATGCTGGTAATTCTGGCTGCAATCAAGCTATGTTCGTGATCTATGTATTATATATAACAGAAACTTTTCACTGCATCTTCTAATAAGAAGAATCAAGTAGGGTAAACCAACCAGTGAATGACCGAATTGTTGAATGAGAAGCCCAGTAAATGCACGCATACTTTTATTAAGAATTGTACTTATTATTGTTTGTTTAATACGCATAACTAAAAATATCGGATATTAAAAGTGCAACTACACTTCGTTTAAAAACATATAGTAATTTTTAAATTTATAATTGACATTTCATTGCCTAATGGTCATTCACTGGTATGCGGTCAATTACTGGTTGGTTTACCCTAACTGCGTCTCTGAATTCACACTGCTCGTTCCACGGAACAACCTTGGTAGATTCGCTTTAATATGTGTACAGTGTATGTACCTGTATCGTTTAAAGTTTAAAGATACGCCACGTAGTTTGTAGTAATAATATGTGCGCGCATGACGTATCGCTAGTCGCCCGGTTGACAACGAAGAAAAACACCTTGCAAGAAAATTAAACAAAACGTGAGAGAACTCAAGGACTTCTTTTTTTACATACTTTATTGACAGTTTACCAACGAAACGCTAATTCCTATATTACGTTCAGTACACGTAGGAATTATATAATCGTGTAATCATCACGTTCCTGTGAAATTTATATTATTTAGTGAAAACGTGAAATGATTCTTGGAACGATTTATATTTTATATAAACGGAAAATTATTGAGGATTAAAGTTTCGAAAATTATGGTTATGGAAAAGGTGTTGATTCGTGGACGGAGAAATCTGTTCTCTCCCACATTTTGCCTCATGTCATTAAATACACCCAGAATTTTTAATTTTCACTGTCACGTGACTCGCTACGTAGTAAACTAAACTAATAATAAAGAATAAGAAGTCTCAACGTTGGTACACAACAGCCGCTAAATTGAAATTTTATTTCACATATTTTCACAGTCATCGTCTTCATTGTTTCGCCTATGTACAAAAAGTGCTAATTATTTTTAAATTATATATAAGTATAGACTGTACCGCTACGAGCGGCACGCGAGCAGCCACGACGAAATAACGTGAAACAAATCAACGGAACAACGGACGTGTACAGGAGCGAGACGAATCTCGCTAATATTCCTCACCGAAGCGGCTCTTGCGATAAGAAAGACAGGTTAACTATATTAACCATATGACGACTACTTACGGCGCGATTATCGTCCACTAAACATCGAGTAAGTGTGTTAAAACGACCGATCGGCTGACCTTCGAGCACGCTCGAAGGAGAGCGTGGCGTCCCCGTTCCGTCTTATTTGGCGTATTTGGACTATGGAGGTACCAGTAGCGTATTCAGTTAATAGGGACTTGTGAAACGCGTTAAATGACTTCGCATTGCGGGCTCGCGTAGACGTGCGTGAAATGAGAATTGGTTGAGCATTAATTAAGTAGACTATAATTAAACGAGCTCACGTGTTCCATTCCTCCCTTTTTTTCTGTTCGACTGCAAACCGTTCTTACAGGAAATGAGAGTGGCAGACGATGTTAGGAATCTTGACGAAATATAGGCAATCTTGCCCTTTTCCTGGGCAAGAATAAAATAGAATTGTTACAGGAAAAATGTTATGTGTTCCTTTTTTGATGGCTTAAATGTCGAAATATGCACGTGGGTGTCAATTTTAATCAGACATCGCTTCTCTATATCTATTCGAACGATCCATTCGTGTCATGCTACGCGTTGCATAAACCATAAACACCATAAGCGGATCCTCGCAATACGGTAATCAGTTCCAGCATATCCGTGTCGCAAACCCGGTTCACTTGTCAGGAGAAAATACGGATACCAACTGGCAGGTAAAGTGACGCGTACGTCGGACGCAGTTAGGATGATACCTTTATTTTATTAATAGTGATGGCTCAGGCATGTACACGCAACGCGCAGCCATGTATAATTGTGCGGATACGTATTTATTCCGTCTATGCAACGGTTCGCGAACTGCTCTTGACTATTCGTACTCGTCAGTGTTTTTCACGCTTCCTGCGCCACCATGAGAATACATTTGCGAACACTGACTGATCAATTTGGGGATTTCTTCGGTAGATGCGTCGATTATTTGTGGTGAATAAAGTCGAATTATTATTATTATTATTATTATTATTACTATTATTATTCTCCGTCGATAAGATACAAATGAACGGAAACTTGTTAGATGCATTTCCAATATTTCCGGGTTAAACTTACTTTCCTTACCGATACTACTCAACGTGCAACGATTTATGGGAAATCTTTCCGAGTTACCTATAATATCAGAATAGATTTTGGTATTACAATATTTATTGGCTGCATTGCGTGTTTCATATAAATTTCATTTCTCAGTCTCGAATATAGTCGGAATAGTTTAGTTTGCTCGCTAAACGTCGCTGATTGGCTTTCACATCATTTGAACTTCCCCACTTGAAGTGTTGAATGTAGAAAGGTGTGATTTCTACATATGTCTTAATTTATTTTTTAAACTAACACGCTTCTCTTGGTCTCCTGGTCGAACCCAATACAAAATCTATGTAGCTGACGCGAATCGAAGTTCACGAAATTACTGGAAAAATCTCCGGGTTGTAGAAAAAAATGAGGTGATAAGAAATTATGGTATTATACAATGGTATCAATTTTGTATACTATAAAAGCTATTAATTAAAGAAACAGATGCTTTTAAATTTTAAATTGTTTGAGCTGAAAAGAATTGCACATTTGTTTTTCGGATATTGGAGAACAATACTTTCTTTTTGCTTCCTCCATCTCCGGGTTTATATTCGAATCTCCAGGTTGGAATGCGTGGCATTCCGGGATTTATATGGTGGCAAGGTGGCAACCCTGGTTCTAACATTGCTGAAGTGTAGCATACGCATGCTGCACTGCAATAGGGTTTTGCCCGGAGCATGGAAAATTGTTGAATTTAATTTTTTTTCATAGAAGCAGATGAATGCAATTTTTCAAATACTAATTCTCAATTTTTCATCATTGAAAAAATATTATATTGTAGGGCCGCTAAGCCCGGCGCTAAAGTTGGTTGCTTAAAAACTGCGAAATTGATCGCCGGCGTTGCCACGTGCAAACGTTTTATGTACGCGGAGCATGAAGCGGAGCTTGAGCAAGTATTCTGATGTCGGAGCGGGGCAGGTGCGAAGCAATTAAAAAATTGTTTCGCTTCAATCCACTGGTTCGCGAAGAATTGTAGAAATTTGAGTGGTACGCGAAAAATAAAGTTTGAGAACCTCTGGTATACATATAGGCCCCTAAGCTAACTTGAAATCGCGACCATCGGCTACATTGGTAGTCACTGATCGTAGAAAGCTAGAATAAATAAGTTTCTATACCGTAGAATAACTACACAATCATACTGAGAAAATTTACGTATCTAAATTGAGGTAATTGTCAAGCGGAGTGGCTAAACTGTTTTCAGTTTTAATTATCTGACTTAACTGGCCGTCGGCACACTGGGTCGTTTATGTTCATGGCTATTTTTTTTACTGTTTTTACTTTCAAAAATCTGGAAAAATTATAGGTTACTTATTCAAGTCTCTACTTTAATATACAGTCGTTCTTTGAATCAAATGCTTGATGGATTAATTAGGAAAAATAAAAATTCGGAAGGAAGTTTAAGAAACGAGGCAATTTGCTCAATACATAAACCACCGAATGTGCCCACGGCGGGTTAATTTTAAACATCTAACTTTGGACGTGTAATTCCTTTTAATCTAAAAAGTGGTTTAAAGTAATACTTAAATTTTAACAACGAAATTCCTTAAAAAACAGTTATAGGTACTCTAATAGAAAATATGGTAAAGAAATCGTTTTTAAATTACTTTAAACTGTGCCTTCATTGCAACGAAAAATTTGGAGGCGAAACTACTATTATTATTATTATTATTATTATAATTAACGGGAAACCCCTTAGAATACAATAAGTACAAGAAAACATAAAAATATATTCCTAGAGAAAAATAAATAACTACTGTGGAAACTTATTTTCCATTTGAAGTTGTCTAATTGTAAGTCGTTTAATGTCTTCTAAATGTTGTTTAATGTCCCAATCTAAGAAATTGCATTATTGCATTCGCAGGCAACCCATTGCTTTTTATACAATCTTACGACTGAAGTTGTCGTATACAAAACATATTAATGCATCATAGAAGACGAGAATTTTCTTTTTCTTTCCATCCGCGGAAGCATCACATTAAATTATTGGCTTATTGGCGACACGTGGAATAAGTGTGCATCATTATTCAAGCGATAGCATCATCGATGCAAATAACAAACGTTAGAAGCAACCACATAAATTGAAATTATAATTTGCTACCGCCGTTAGAAATGAGAAACGTTGTATTCGAATACAAATAGAGGTAACACGCGCATAAAGCGATTACTTATTCCGACAATGTATCCTTTGATCTTCTAGAACGAATGGTTTTGCTATTCGAAAACACATGTCTATTTAACACAGTCAACTGTATTTTGTCGAGAGAACGTTTAAAAGAAAATTAAAGAACTCTGTTATGATTCTGTAGCAGCAAAGGAAATTATGTTTCTTTGCTCCTTAACTTTTGCCAGTTAAAGGAAGTACATATTTATGACTCGAGTAACTGACATCCAGTCGTTAAAGATCCATGACTGCTTTCTGCATATTCTTAAGATATTGTGTTGCATTGTACTGACTTCTTTATTTCCATTTTTATAGATTCTGAAGTATTCCTGTTCTTTAAGGATTAAGCAAATGTTTTAATAACAAATGCGATTTTCATAAATATTTAGCTTAAAGTCATTCACCGCCGCTCAATGTTATTGCTTTTCGATGGTAAGAGGAACACTAAAATTCTTCTGTTACATATTTCTTTGGGCGATTATCTATAAGTACATTCTTACTTGTACTTTAGGACTTAGTTTATGAAGTCAAACAGTAAAAATTAATGGATACATTTTGCACATATGAGGCAGTCAGAGCAATAACGGATTAACTCACATTTTTTGGAAATTGAATTAGGATTCCAATAGGATCTATTAATCATATAAAATAGGAAAAAAAATTTCTGTAATGTGGGTTGGTCCGTTGTTGCTCTGACTGCCTCATATATGTAGCCTCTATTATTCCCAATGTACAAAGTGGACAATAATATGCTCATTAAAATAAGATTATCGATAATTAAATTCACAACAATTGGTAAATGACATAATGGCGGGTTATGAAATTACTTGCAGCAATCGCCGGTAGGTAGATAGAAACAACCCTTTCGCGAAAGTGAAAAAAAAAACACCACTTCCCATACACTGGAATGTTTTGTAATATTAAATCGCGTCGAATAAATGCTGATTGTTTTTCAAGGGCAACACGTCATCAATTTCTCTGATACGTGAGGTAACGGAGCTTTCGTGCGTGATGCGTCGCATTAACATTTGGGCGGTAAGACTGTGTGATTGGAATATAATAATCTAGTACATTAATAGTATAATAGAATGATATCATCTATGTATATAAAAGGAGAAGTGCCGAGTGATTAACGCACCCACGCTTAGCTCAAACCGCTTAATCTAGGGACGTGAAAATTGGAGGGGATATTGTTTTCATGACGTAGGCATCCACCAAGGAAGGATTTTTGGAAATTCCGTTCCTAAGGGGGTGAAAGAAGGTAAAATGTATTTTTTCGGACTCCTTAATTTCTCTTAAGCCCGATTAGATATCAACTTGGTTTTTAATTCGAAAGGTTACTCATATAAATGCCCAAACACCAATTTCAGGATTTTGCCCTAATCAACCTCTAAGGGGGTGGTGAAAAGGGGTGAAATGTGTTTTTATGGAGTTGATGGCCTTAATATCTCTTAAGCCCAAAGCCAAGCGCGAGGGTATTTTGCTAGTGGGGTCATTCCATGCGAAATCGGACACTCTTCGCAGAAAAAGTTCATTTCAAATTCACATTTCAGATTTAGGTGAAACTTGGATATGTTGTAGTCTTTAGGGATGTATAAACATATATTGAAGGATTTTTCAAAATGTTAAGAAGTGTGGATTTTACAGCTTTTTGAAATATAGCGTTAACATTTTTTTTTTAAAAATTATAACCGTTGAACTAACAAACTGATCAAAATAAGCTTTTGGTTGCTTACAATGAAGACATAAGAGTACCTGATAAAAATGATTTCACTGAAAGAAAAAAATTTCGAAGTATTTATTTTACAATTGTTTTAAACAAATGTCACGTTTTAATAGCGGGGCACTATTTAAAAATTTGAAAAAAATGAGGGTATAGTCCCTATTTGTCCTCTTTACGGGCCCGTTTTCAGGAACACGGGTACATTAAGATTGGTCAAATGAAAATTAATTGAATGTGACGCTGTGTCGCTCAGCACTGACTCGACTGGCTGAGCCGTGCGGTGCTAGCAGCGGTCAAGCGGCTATACCTGATATTCGTATACAGGATTCTCGCAAATGGTATTTGACAAAAACTGGACGAAAACTTTTATTGTTTTTATACCCGACATAACACGATATTTCAACATTTGGTGTTCGCGATATTTTCCTTGAATCGAAGGTGACCTTTGGTTTTTTAAATTGAATGCTACGTATTTGATTATCCGATCCGAAAGTGGCTGTTAAGACAAATTCAAGCATATGGTATACTATGACTTTCAAGGCCACGCAAGGTTAGGAATGAAAGAAATAGATAGTTCAATATTGTAGTAAGGCACGGATCAGCTAGTCGAGCCAGTGTTGGGTAACGCAGCGTCACATTCAATTAATTTTCATTTGGCCAATTTTAAAGTGTCCGTATTTCTGAAAAGGGATCCGTAAAGAGGACAAATAGGACTACAGTTCTGTCTCTCTAGAGTCGCGTGTGTCGGGACCGGGCGCACGCTATTTGAGAGACGAGTAGTCTATTCGGCTTCCTTTGATTTCACGCGGTCAGAGTGTAAGGTGTGTCACTATCGAGAATGTTTATGAACCTTTCTTCGGCTTTTTCTTTGACATCCGATACCCGATGCCCCGACGCGGCGACTACAACCGAAGTAGTGGGGATAGCTTCGCGCTTATAGAGAATCCGAAAACGCGTGACATTTGAGAGACAGTACTGTACATCCTCATTTTTCAAATTTTTAAATAGTGCCCCGCTATTAAACCGTGACATTTGTTTAGAACAATTGCAAAATAAATTGTCAAAAATTTTTTTTTTCAGTGAAATCGTTTTTATTAGGTAGTCTTATGTCTTATGTCTTATGTCTTATGTTTGTTAGTCCAACAGTTATAATTTTTTTTTTAAAAAAAGTTAACTATATTTCAAAAAGCGTAAGATCCACAATTTTTTACATTTTGAAAAGTTTTTCGAGATATGTTTATATATCTCTAAAGACTACAACAGATCCAAGTTTCACCTAAGTCTGAAATGAGAACTCGAAATGAACTTTTACTTCGAAAAATGTCCGATTGGGCATGGATTGACCTTAGTAATGATATAATAGTAACATACAATGGTATAGTTACATAGTATTACGAATGTATTAATAGTGTATGTACTATTAAATCATATTATGTAATTATTATAAATATTACATAATATATAATTCAATAATTATATACTAATAGTAAAAATACTATATTATTAATAATATTATACCAATACAATTACAATGAAATAATGTGCTATTAGACAGGAACGTTACCATAATAATATGTACCTTTATTGTAATACTGACAAGTAACTGGACAGTTTCGAGCTCAAAAAGTGATTAAAATTCAAAACCGACTGATTAACTTATTGCAGGAATACTAATGAACTTTTAATGATTTTAAACTTAGGCTTAAATACGTAGATTTTAACTCTACAAGTATAATGAATGCGAGTACGACGGATATAGCTCTCTGCCATAAACAAGACCTCGGTAGTAGAGAAAACCATTATTCATTTGGCTAAGAAATCTGCTTAAACGTGCAATATATCGCCACCTTAAACGCTACTCAACTTGTGTGCTTCCCAATATTATGTGAATTCGCGTATATATCAATGTCCCATATTAAAACAATTCTAAACGTGCCGAAATTACCGGAAGTAATGTATTAATTGCAAGTACTACGATACCTGGGACGGAATAAGGTACATTTTGCGCCTGCGGTGCCCAGTAAGCCTGACTAATTGCAGGATAATGACTCTTCGATCCGAAGTTGGGCCCGGCGTACTGTTTCCGACTCTTCATCGCCATCCTCGCTCTTTACTACACGTGCACAGCGCGCGGGAAATTCAAAGCTACTGGTGGGCGGCAATCTCGTTATCGGACACGTCGCCGAGACCGTCACGATCGTTGAACTTCACAGGTATCACTATAAAACCACATCCCCCCGCGATTGCGAATCTCGTAGCCCGTCGATTTCAAGCTGTCAGAACGTTTCTCTGCCAGTTTCTACACATTTCCCGCATTCTGCGCGAGAATGGGTCGTCGCAACTGAAACATCTAAAATTACACAGAATCTTGTTCTATCATTCGCAGATTATCATCCAACGACATAGAAACTATGTTTCCGTTATTACTGCGATACACGACGTTGCGCGTCCCACGTCGACTTTTGAAATTATTCCCCGCAAACGTACTCCGGCGTTACGTAATCACAGAGTCGCCGCTAACGCAATGCTGGTGCACTGTAATCGTAACGACAACAATCGCCGGTGACAACCGCTGGAAGGCTTGGTTCTGACACCGGCGACGTATCGATCGGTCCTGTCGATCCGGTGGTTCGTGGAAATAAGACAGCCTGTCTCCGCGGGGCGAGACGGCGTTTCTTCCATTGAGTCAACGTCCTGATCGATACGACATCGTTCAGGTGTGCTTGCACGGACCTCGCGCCGACCAGTCGCGTGTACCTCGATCTAGAACGAATACCTCCGGGATAATAGTGGCCGTACAGGCGGTCGGCTCGAATACGCCACCACTTGAGCACTCGAAAATAGATGCCACACACCGTTCCAGGAACTTTTGGTCACCGTGGACGATGGTAACCACGATTCACTTCACACTGCTATCAAACTTCTCCACTAATCGCGATCCCGTCGAGTACACTGTCTCCGCGCACGTTGCTCGCTCCCCCCGACGCCGACGCACAAAATATCGCGGGTATACCTGCGCGCACGCGCGCCGTTCCGCGTGCAAATCGTGGCGCGATCGTGTGGGTCGCCTTGTCGGAAAGCACGCCACACCGCTGTCTCTCTACCGATCGCCGTGACCGAACGGTAGGAACTCGGCTCGTCGCTCGACACTCAACAAGTGAGAGAACCGGCGTCTGCCTCAAGCCTCAGGCTTCCACCGCCGCCACTCGTCACTTCGTGCTTCTTCGTGCACTCACGGCTGTCCTCCTCCTTCCCCCCTACCCACGCCCACACCGCCCCTTCTTCTGTTTTCGTACTTGCCTGTTCTCTTTTTCTCATTCTTGCCTCTGCGTACCTTCGGCTACTTCCTTCGTTCTTTTTTCTCTCCCCATTCGTCTTCTCGGCAACGCCAGCTCCTTCGCAAGCATTGTCCGTCGAACGTAACTCAATTTCCGCGTATGAATCTCGCGCATGCACGGTAGGCTGTTTCATTCTTGGCGTCCTGTTTGACGGTAGAATTTGTTTCAAGCGTCGTAGAGTTTCAGCGTTTTTTTAGACCTATGCGTTAAAAGACTGTTGTACATTTTCTTGAGATTTTATTGTACTGAATGTACGTATTATTATAGATTAGTGCTTTTTGTGTCGACAACTCTTTTGTCTTAATAATAATTTAATCTTCGTGGAGTAAAGTTATAAGTCTTCCTCGTTTCATGTCGCGTGTTTCTCTTTGCACAGATGTTGGGTTTGCTTCTACTTTATCTTACGACAATTTGCGAGACTGGGTTGCATCGGGTTTTAAGTGTATGAAGCGACTACAGCATGCGTTGAAAACGTTTCGCCTGATTGCAAGCCAACAAACAGATGATCGCACGACCACCCAGATGTGATACACGCGACTCGTTTAGAGCGCAGGCTGAGTAACTGGCGTTGGGAACAATACTTTTTAATTATAGACTGCATCAATTTTTTTAATTTTTAATAATATTTCGTCTATCCAAGACTTACGGTATCAAATTTCACAAAGCGGTGGGAACGATGTGTTTCAAATTAATCTACACGTATTTTAAGGAATTGAGTTTAATCTTTTAGAGTTAGGGGCTTGTAGTACATATTCACCGTGAGGAGTAAGTGAAATCAATCCTTTTGGAGTGAAATACATATGTAAGTTTGTTTTCGAATTCACAAGAGAGAATGCATTTGAAAGATTTTTCACGTGAAGATGCCGGGCTGCATGAATTGTGTGTGCATACCATTTCTACATTAGAAATAATAATAGTCCGATATTGATAATAAAGCTATAATAACACCGCGCTACGGATAAGTAGGTACTGAAGACCTGTACACGATTTGCGTCTTTCAAGTAACCTTTGTTGATGTCAGTAATAATCTTTTGTTATCATACAATTTTGAATTAACGTACTTTCAGACAAATTCCTCTGTTTACATACAGTGTGTCGTATTGATTTTAGGACGTATCTTCATACATAGAATGGACATATATTGAATAAACACTTTTTCCATATTTCGATGAGATACTCTTTTTTTCCAGACATCGTAGGTACTTATATGATATATTTTCAATACTCCAACTAATCAGCTACACACCATAGTTATTTGCTTCAAACAGTTTAATTCATAAGGAGCAAATTTTCCAAATAAAAATCTCATTTTATTATATAACAAATAAGCAGCGTCTAATTTAGGCTTTTTTCGATATTTCATAGAGTTTTGTGTTCGATCTGGGTAATTCTAATCTGTGTCTATGTATATGTATTTAGAGAATTAATTCCGCACCTAATGTGTGTTTGGCACATTCAACACAATGATGAACGAACATATTTAAATGGACACATAGTCCTTTAATGGTATTGAGAAAAATTTGAGTTTATTACTGGAGTTTTCAAGATTACTAACGCAAACTTGACCTGCTACAATAGATACGTCAATGCATTTTCAACTATTCTTTAAGTTAAAGAGACGCTACCGGATGTGTTGTATTTTTGCGCTTATATTTTTTTTTTACTTTGAAGTGCACTTTTATTGTTATAATATATTGACACATGTCGATGCGTCTCATTTGCTGACTCACACCATAACACAGAAATGTAAACATCCTGATATAAACTGCTCATCTCATTGTTTTTGTGATACGGTTTAACAAGTGTTTACAGAATACGTCAGAATGATGTACCTGTAGCTTCAGTATAAACTACAGTCTACTGTGCAGTCATCTCAAATTCAAGTGGCCCTTGAAGATCATTTTTCCATTTGTGAATGACGCCAGAAATTACATCTACTTCCAAGTCATGTCAGCTTGCTTCTCTGTTTGAGGGACAGGGAACGTGATTTTGCAGAGTTCAGTTGAAGAATGAGTGGTAGAGGGAATAGCGGGGGTTGCCAAGCGCCATAATGACTTTCTTCCGACTTCATTCGTAGATTTGTTGAATTTATAGGTGTTTAATGTTGAAGGTGTAAGAGAAACATTTGTTACATCACTCATAAATGAATCTATGCATCTAGATTGGTGGAGAATATGTTAACGAAAACACCCCTAAATTTACTTTTCAATTACTGAAGTTTAAGGCTACTGGTTTAATTATTGAAGCAAATACCTTCTGGCACTGTATAAATTTTTAAAATTTTGACGATAAATAATTCTTTTGTTTGAATTATGTTATAATCGAACCTTGTTGAGTGTTGGTGAAAATTTAGTTTTTTATCATTCGAATATTACTATCTATTGTGTCAAGGGATTATTATTTTTTTTTATAAAAGATAACAATAAATTAATAACGAATGATTCAAATTCGTAATTAAAATTGTCAGTCTTTCAACTGTGTCATCGTGAAGAAGGTTCGTCCTTGTTACGTCAGACGAAGCTGAATAATTCTATTTTGACAGGCCTAATTGAGTCGAAACGATACACTTCAACGTTGATATAGGATAATTGATATTTGTGATGCGTGCGGCCCTCCTATCCACGCATGGAAAATATATACGTGTACGCGGCCAGAAATATAATTGTGCTTGTTTTACGAGGAAGGTTCGGTGCCAACAGACACCAAACTGATGAGTCACTAGCAAGGCTGATTATCAACTCGTTGTAGACATTTATATCGGACGAGATTCTCCATGTAGGGTTGCCAACTTTTTTACGGGAAAATATAGTACTTTATAGCTGAAGGTGATAAAAAATATAGTACATTGTGAAAAAATATAGTAATTTTCAGAGGAAAGCGGTACAAAATGAAACTACATTAAAACAACACCTTATTTTTTAAACGTATATTTTTTGTAAAAATTTTATAAAAGTAGATTTAATAAAAGACATAATCCGTCCAACGCAGCACACCCTACGCTTGAAATTAATTTATTGTAAATATTTTATTCTTTCAATATCGTAAGGCGACTTTGTAGCAATAATAATTAATATATCAATTTTTAGGAATATACGAAACACTTTTTTCAATCTATAGATTTATAGTTATTGCAAAGGTAAGAAAGATAATTTAAGATAATATTATCTTGAGACAATCTTCATCAGGAATATTCACATAGATTATAGAATGTGTACAAATACTTGAATTCTTCAATTTTCATTAGCATGTAGTACATATTATTAGAGTGAATCTATTTTCTGAAATGAATTTATATAATGAATTCTATGAAAAATAGTTGAGGAATAATGTACTCTTCTTTTTTTAAATAATGTACTTTGTACAGAACAGTCGTGGGGAGTATCGAAAACACGTGCCAATCTTTCACCGACCTACTGAATTATTTAAAAGTGTCGTAACATGGTCGTCTCATGTAATGTAAATTTTTTTGTGTAATCGATGGGCTTCTACTGAAATCTACTGTTCGCAATCACCGAAGCATTGCAACTCCTGGCTTATTGTTACCATATTGAATATCTACTGTGGAATCCACTAGTGTCCAAACTGTTTACAATTACCAAATATTAATTATTGCAAAACTATCTATGTATTCAATATTACAAAAATAGTATAAAGTAATGAATATACCGTGGAAGGTGTGTGAAAAGTATTCTCGTATGTAGCGTAATATATTTGAAGGGAGAAAATATGATTTGAGCAGTTATTGAATTGATTGATATTCTTCGGCTTCACAAAACTATATAGATGTCACCATTAATCAGTAGATATGTATAAAAAAATCCCAATTTGATATATCATAATATATCATATTCGTAAAATATCGATATAATGTTAATATCTCACATTTCGACTATTGTATACAAGGTTGATTCGGCGATATCGAATGATTTTGAGATAAACACCCCAAAGTAAAATATATAAAAAAAATTAAGTTAAACGATTTTATTAAAAATGCACTAAAAACTAAAAAATAATTCTTTTCTTGTATTACAGTTCCAATGGTGCATTTTTCTCTTTAAATAAAATCGTGGAGCAGGATATTTCGCAAGAAATTCATTTCAACGCTTGATTCTGTATTAAATTGATTCATAAAATATCCTGCTCCACGATTATATTTAAAGTGAGACAAAAAACATTGAAATCGTAGTACAAGAAAAGAATTATTTTTTAGTTTTTAGTGCATTTTTAATAACTCGTTTAACATAAATTTTTCTTTTATATATTTTGTGTGTTTGTGTATTTATGCGTTTGGGAAATGTTGAGGGGCCCATTTTTTCGGGAAAATGAAGAGGCAGTTTACTAAAAGGGGGTAAATGTACAGAAAAGTATATAGAAAAAAAGTGCTTGAAAAAATCATAATTTATTTTTTAAGACAGGGCCCTAGGGGGCCTTCTGAGCAGGGGCCCATTTTTCGAGAAATTAAAGCGGTAGTGTACTGAAAACATGCTCAGTGTAATAATACAGAAAAAAATATAGTTTGGATAAAATCATAATTTTTTTAAGAATGAGGCCCTGATGAGGCCTTCTAAACAGGAGTTCAGATGGCAACTGCTCATCGGCCGCCCTGTTAAATCCGCCACTTTGACCCTGCTAATATATAAAAGTGAAAAATAGTTGTCTGTTTGTTTGTACAGTATCTACTCGTTAGCAGCCCGACAAACGGAGCTCGCGGCGGGCTCTTAACGCGACTGGACACTATTCCGCGCGGCCACAGGCGCGAGTGAGAAAACCCAATGAGCGAGCGAGAGGAAACGAAAGAGCCTCTCGCTCGCTGTCGGGTTCCCCCACTCTCGTCCGAAGGATTCCAAGCAATGGTGGGGATAGTCGCCGGGCTCCTAACGCGTCGTAGAAACGGACTACTAACGAGTAGATACTGTATGCCCTCCTTTCACGCCTAAACGGCTCAGCGGATTTCAATGAAATTTTGAATATACATTACATACGTCCTAGATTATATTGCAGGCTATTTTTTTTAAACATCACAAATAATTCCCAGGTGGAACCGCCTAAGGGGCAGCTAGTACTATACAAATTATTTAAGAAGTTCGATAGGCCAGAAAAATAAATCTTTTTCAAAACACAATCTCCGAACTGAATTTAAATACAGATTCGTTGATTCAGGTCACAAAAGAAGACATTCGATAAAACAATTATACGAACGAAGGTCATTAACTGCAACGACATTCACCCTACAATCAACCAGAAATTATTTAAGCATTAAACATGGTAAGGTAAAGGCACCAGTAGTTGACCATGTATCAGTAATTGACCACTTTTCAGAAAAACATGAAAAATAAGGTTTTTAGAAGTGACGATCATTTGAAAAAAGTGCAGTTGACTTGCCCTGGCATCTACCAACTAAAATCTAAAACCCTCAAGTTTGAAGTACAATATGAATAGTGTTGGCGAACGTTTATTTACACCAAGGTGAGCAGAACTCGCAACGTCTACTCTGTTCCTGAATTGAACTTTTTATGGAATTGATTTGTTTTATTTCTTATTTTATTTCTTATTCAAACTAAATCATACTAAAATGATTCCCAACATTATTGCTTTAACCCTCTTTCTAGTATAAGTGGTCAACTACTAACGAACAGAAGGTTAATTACTAGATTTTTCATTTTTAAGAGTGGTCAACTACTGAAGCAATTACTGAATTTTTAAATATGTTTTTTAAATTTGTATAAGTAATCTTTTTTTTAAAATGTGGCCTTATTACATAATCTAGAAGACTTAAAGAGTGTCTTCAGCCTTCGACTCTCGCTATCTGATAACAGAGCAAATAGTTGCTATTGTTTACGTGAAGGATTTCTCTTAACTGGTCAACTACTGGTGCCTTTACCTTAATTCAGCTTCGCAAGGAGAAGAAATTGTTTGATATTGCGTCCGCAGCAGAATCATTCGTACCGAGGATTTCTAAGCATCTTCCCCGCAGAGGCCGCGAGCTTGGATAAAATCTTTCTAAAAGATTATTACCGTATCTGCTCGAGGTGCACCGTTGGCTATTCCAATGGTAAAGAGTCCCTTGGAAGGATCCTTTCGAAGAAAGGGAATGCGTCATGAATAATGTAACGGTTCGTCGCTGCACGTTGTCTCCCTTCCAGTGGGTGCCCACAGTGCCGTTGCTTATCGCTGGTCGATAATCGACGTCGAAGTATATGCGTCTCATGATACGTGTCAGAAAATTGTCAATTTCGAGGGCGAGGGTCCGGGGACCAATGAGACGAAGGGGACGCATTTTGTCCTGGATGGATGTGGCCGAGACTCAGCGAGCGATCAAAATTTATTCGATCAACGCGGGGCACGATCCGCGGACACGGTCGGGGAGAATGGTCGTCGGAAATTCAGATAGAAATTTCCATGAAAGATGGCGTAGACGTCGCGCGAGAAACTCGCAGCCGCGTCGCGTGGTTCCTCTCGTCGATGATCCGTCGCCAGGATGATGACGTTGTATGCGTGTACATATAAATAATGCAACATCGCCGTCGCTGGCGAGGGACAGGCCACGAATACCTGTGGAATCTCGATGGCAACGATGACCCTGCTGCCCTCGACAATCGTCAGCGTCGCGTATGCCTGAGCTTCAGTTCTTTTTACCACCCTGCGTGTTAGTAGTGAAAGTTGAAATGTGAAGAGATAGGTGGTTCTGAAGAAACAAGGGCAAGTTTCGTTGATAGAATAGACCGCAGAGCTGGATATATACGGGTCAACGTGACTCAATGCAGTCACGGTTCTTATTTAAAAATGTTGGATTAGTGTCGTCGAATGCGGAATCGCTGGTCTGCCGCGCAGTGGCGGATTTAAGAAAAAAGTCCCAGGTGGCAAACGTTCTGAGGGGCCCATTTTTCCGGGAAAATTAACAGGTAGTTTAATAAAAGGGGGTAAGTGTACAGAAAAGTATAGAAAAAAATATAGTGCTTGGATAAAATCATAAGATTTTTTTAAGATAGGGCCCTAGGGGGACCTTCTGAGCAGGGGCCTATTTGTAGGGAAAAAGCAGGATCAATGTAATAATACAGAAAAAAAATATACTTTGGATATAATCATAATTTTTTTTTTAAATATTGGGCCCTGGGGGGCCTTCAATGTAGGGGCCCAGGTGGCAACTGCTCATCGGCCAGCCTGTTAAATCCGCGACTGCTGCCGCGTCAGTCCGGGGAACTATCGGCGGGAGTGGACAGTCAAACAGGGAAAATTTGTAGCGCTATAACGCCATTTCTGCGGTTCTGAAAATTCTGGTATATGTAGTATATGATGGTACAAAGAGCGTGTAACTATTGGCAGACAAATGGTCGAGGGAGAAAGGGCCGGCAGATCGAAGTACAGCTGCAAAGTATTCGGTAAAGAGCTTACCAACAGTGACGGATTTAACAGGGTGGCCCATGAGCAGTTGCCACCTGGGCCCCTGGTCAAAAGGCACCGCAGGGCCCCACCCTTAAAATAAATTATGATTTTATCAAAAGTATATTTGTTTTCTGTATTATTACACTGATTCCGTTTTTAGTAAACTGCCGATTTATTTTCCCGAAAAATGGGCCCCTGCTCAGAAGCCTCTCCCTAGGGCCCTGTCTTCAAAAAGAAATTATGATTTCATCCGGCACTATATTTTTTTTCTATACTTTTCTGTGCACTTACCCACTTTTAGTAAACTACCTCTTCATTTTCCCGAAAAAAATGGGCCCCTCGGAACATTTGCCACCTGGGCCTTTTTTCTTAAATCCGCCACTGCTTACCAAAGTAATATCGGACACAAATAAAAACGTTTATAAAAAATGGAAAATTTCATAGAAGTTGTATAGGTACATTGGTGCCAATGCACAACCTGAAGATAAAGTCTAAGAAAAAATCCTTTCACACACAGATTATGGACCATCTTGGGCAATTTTTGGCGCCTACATCAATATTGTATCCGAAAAAAATATTTTCGTTCTACCTTAACTCTTGAATAATTGAAAGCTGTCTAAACTTTATATTAATAATAATTTGAATATTGCTTTAAAAAAATTTATTAATGGAAACTGCTTAAATGGACTTGAAATTCGATAATAAAGGTTATATTTATTTACAAGAAAATATATAACACACAAACTATTTATATGTATGAAAAGAGATTATCCAGAAGTATTTCAGCGTATATTTGCAAAATACAAAAACTTAATTTTAAGGGTTGGTGGTGGGGGTAATTTGAAAAATATGGATTTTTGGGAATTATTTTTAAGCAGTTTTGTAAATATAAAAAAGGATGCAATTTTTGTTTAAACTACTTTTCAATATCTCTCGAGATATTCCGCGGGAAAGAAAATTCTGCATTTTTTTCAAGGGGTGTTTTCGCTCCCAAAAACTGCACTATGGCACCGACAAAAAATATGGTTTTGTTACGAATGAACTACTCTACTTGTACACCAAGTTTCCTAATTTTCTGAATTTCCGGGTTGCCGAACGTCTCTTGTTAGTGGAACGAGCCACATTAGTAACGACATTCTTGCAGTTCCGAAATGTCGTGTACTTATTGTTTATGCATTTAATGAATGATATCCAAAACGGCAGATTTAAAAGTAGAGGATAAAACCTTGGCAGGCCTGAGAGCACTCACGATTCATTTTGTCATTTTTATTCTTTGTCACTTAATTTTACACTGTCACTTTTTATACTTTATAATTTTCTTTTAAATTTGTTGTAAAATTATTAGTAAAAATGTGCGAAATAACACGTTTGGAGGTACAAGTCGACAGATGTGTTCTTTTTCGCCACACGTTACATCGATTTGCAAACTGAACCCGTTCATTTAAATATTCCCAAAGTATTACGATTAGAGTAACAATGGCCGAAAATTATACTGAGACCCTCTCTGACCTGTTGATTCCTGATACGCAAGATTGCTATCACTTTCACTCTTTCCTGCTCACCCCTTGTCTCGCGAGGTACTTAATTTGAATGGGGTTACCTAAGATTAGTAGAGAACTGGAATTAAATTCAGACTGACCTCATAAGAACTTGAACAGAGCTGGCCCTGAATTGGAAATGAGCTGGAATAGAACGTAGCAGTTGGTTACAGTACTTATAGGTGTTCTGGAGCAGCAGTCAGGTTGATAGAGTACGGTGAAACGAGGGAAATTATTTTTCAGTGTATGAATCACTAGTGGTGACTCAGGGGCTAAGGTAACGCTGGGCTCAAAGGACGGAAAGATTCCAGTTGAGTGGAAATATCATTCTCTTTGAAGGAAAATATTTAACTACGATAAGAGATGCATTACAGTTTCGTTTGACGGGGAATTTAATTCGTGAGAATTTCTTCCAGTCGACTGTTTTCGAGCATAAGATTGCACGTGGTTTCTCAGATTGCATTTAAGGTGTAGATCGAGCTGCAGCGATAATTCGATTGACTTAAAGAAAGGCCAGTTTGACGAATTCAGCGACGAATATAGTTTCAGTTTCTAAATAACGTACGAAGGTGGAACAGGGAGGCGAGGTATCGTAACAGTTGGCACGAGAATCGCGGATTTCGTCCAGAAATTCTATCGTGCAACAATATAAGCGAGATTTAATAGGAGAAAAGTCGGCCAAAAGGAAGTGGTGATTCGAGTAACATACGAAATTACGGTTAACGTAGTACCCGCCGACAGATCAGTTTACTCAAGCACGAGGTGGAAATTCTGGCAAATAGTTTGGTCAGCGGAGAAGATCGAGCGCATTATACGATCAAATCGCATCACTCGAGCCTACTAATTACGGCAATTAGTCGAAGGACCTAATGGCGGGGCGAAATTAATTTATCAAGTTGAAAATCGTGCCGACACAACTAAGCTGTTGTCAACCTAGTTTTGTTCTTAACGCAGTCTTTCACATTTAATGCCTACCCAATGTTATAGCTTCTCTGCTATATTTGTGACAGGTGACAAATTGCAGACAAATGTTGCAGCCGAAGAATGGACTCTATTTATTAACGTGCACATGTACTATTTAAGTTTAATAAAGACGTTCTTTGAAAACGAAAATTAACGATTTTACTGATAGATGGTGCTTTCAGTATTTCATTGGATGCTAGACCAGGCAACAAGTTGCATCGTTCAACATAATATTGGATAACTAATTTTTTATTACAATTCTGTTAGTCACTATTTAAGTATTTATATTTATATGATAAGGGAGTTCTAGCAATTCCATAATTTATATTTCAAGGGTCGTACACAGTGTAAATTACTCATTTTCTCCCTACCGAACACCTAACTTATATATATGTATGCAGTACTGAAAATATTTAGAGCATTACTCACAATTTTAATGTGGATTCATTTTCAATTTATTTAGTATTAGTATTTGGAAGATATTTTTACACGATTGTTAACTAAGTATGCAGTGCCCGATATCTTGGTTACTCAATAGGTATTTTATCAATCATGTATATAGTTCTAAAGATTCTTTCATCGGACGTGAAGTTGGGGGTGATGCGATTTCCAGGAGGTACTGTAAGACCAAAGATTTATCATTGCTATACTCAGTTTTTAACCTTTCGAGGATCGGCTCTTTTTTTAAAAAAAAATAATAGTTTTCAGTATCAAAAAATTGTATATATATATATAACGTATATGTTGTGTAGAATTAGAGATCTTGGCACTGACAAGGGAACATCCCCAACCCGAAAATTCAAAAAATTCTGAAACTTTGTGGATATGTAGGGGATTTCCTTCTGATTACAACGCATTTTTTTTGCTGCTCAAAATCAGCCTAAGCGGGTGAAATTAACCCCTGAAGATTTGGCTATTTTTCGATTTTGTGTTATAATTCGCGAACTGTAAGAGATAGAAAAAAAGTTTCCAGACAAAAGTTACTTCTTTCCATTAGATTTATCATTTGATGAAAAAATATTTTACAATACGCGATTTATAACACAAAATCGGAAAATAGCTAAATTTTCATGGGTTAATTTCACCCCCTTAGAGTGATTTTGGCCAGCAAAAAAAATTGCGTTATAATCAGAAGGAAATCCCCTATATATCCACAAAGCTTCAGAATTTTTTGAATTTTCGGGATTTTTGGGTTGTTCCCTTGTGAGCCATAAAAGGGGCTTCGCCGGTCCGGAACGGTAATGAAATATTTAAGATTTTTAATTTCAAAAATACAGTATGTCTGGGGGTTTTTCATATTGCTGATTATGAATCAGTAGTCGGATTGTGAAAATGTTTGACCTACATGACAGTTTTACTGACCTAAACGAATGAACACGTACCAAAATTCAGAGAACTTTCTTTTAGCGTTAGCCAGACCTAACGACGTAGACATAGAAATTTTTTGTATCATCTTTTCTTTTTTCCCTGCTTTTATTTATTATTTTTTGCATTTTTGTATTGTTTCAGGAATTATTTTATTTTGTCGCATTTTTTCGGGTTCTTATTATGTTTTTTGTATTGTAATATTATATATAAAGTCGGACATACATACAAACACAGTCGAGTACTAACACACACATATGTATTTATACTTGAAACCATTTCCAAGTAGTGTGATTACTCAAGCTTTGAGTCTCAAAGCCCCAAAGGAGGCTTTGTCGCTCCCCCAAAGGCTAAAGAATATTTCATACATCCATTTCTCTCTTCCAATGTACATACCTGGTCCATATTGTACTACGGCTGTAGTTTTATCGGATCAATTCACTTACAAAGGGCATCACTTAAGTACCTACCACACGCCGATCTTTTTGAAGCATTGCAGATTTCTAGAGTAGTTAAAAATATTCGAGAAGTATATTTTTACCGGCTATCGTCCACATTTAGGGGGAGAAAACAGCTCTCAATGTTCAGGTTCAGAAATATATTTGGTCGAATATCTTGGAAACTACTAGAGTTAGAAGTAGGGTAGACCGGGGACAGTAGTAACACTTTGACTTTGGAATACGATTATGCAAAAACTGTTAAAGTTACAACAAAAGTTTTTATACGAAAATGTTACTTACTTATCTGACATTTATTGACCCAGAACAACTTCGCCTTTTGTCACGTAATATCCAGGTTATTAATTAAAAATGAGAAGCGGACAAAGTGTTACAACCGTCCCCGACCCTGGGTCGGTTGTAACACTGCATGGAGTCGATAGTAGCACAAATTTCACTTTACAAAATTAAAATATTTATTAATTTTAATTATAATAGTAAATGGAAAAAAGGAAAATTTATAACCAATTATGCGGTATCTCAATTGTGACAGAAATAGAAAACGTTTTGCCTGGTACATTCTTCATGTGATTAATCCTTACATTCAGTACATTCCACCTATTTTCCAATTGTTTGCCTGTGCTATGCTATATTATTCCATGCCAACAAGACAATGTTATTCATCTTCTTTGTCACTATTCGGTTCTGTCGCGGTATAACCGACCCCGACTGCCGATGTTACAATCGACCCCAGTCAGGCTTTTGAACTTAAATTATAAATTTTGATTAACGAGACATTTAAAACTAATAACTAACGATCAGTACTACTTTAAAAATGTCCAGATTATATATTACAAAAAAGAAAAAACACGTATTTGCAAAGGGAGTATTTATATTACATCTTTAATTCAGTAAAAAAAAGTTACTTTAGGGTACCGAAAAATCATTTTCGCCACTATACATGCCTATTGTGTATCTATACTGCTAGGACATGGATGTGTGTATTCCAAACGTCATTCGTCATCATATATCCAAAATTTGTGTTAATATCTATCATATGTTCTGAGATATTTAACGTGTTACAATCGTCCTCCTGTTACTATTGCCCCCGGTCTACCCTACGGTGTACGTGGCAAAATTGTATATTTTTTAATAAGGCATCCAGCTGCGCAAGTAGATTCTAGAAAACTCCATGTGTTTAAATAATGCATTAAAAGATATCACTTTGTTGTTTATTTTTCTAGCCAAATGTTAATCCGTTTCCCTGTATATTTGTGTGGGAAAAGTACATGCCCAGGTACAAAGTACGGATAACTTGGAATGTTTGTTTTTACATTATGAAAAACGTTATTATTATTATTATTATTATTATTATTATTATAATTAACGGGAAACCCTTTAGAATACAAATAAGTACAAGAAAACATAAAATATTAATACACGAAATACATGAAATAGGCCTAAACCATCTAAAATTAAGTGATTATTAATTAACTGATTATTAATTAACAATCATGTTATTGTTTAACCGACTAAATAGCCTCGCCCGAAAAGAGCTGAGCGGACCTACAAAAGGGTCCACATCATCGAAATGCAGGTTAGCGTATTGCATAGCCTTATAAATTATAGTTGAATTTGTCTCGCGTTTTGTGCAAGAACGATTACTCGTGCCTAATGTAAATATGCAATACGCATTTCCGATTCCGATAGCTATAGAGAGTATTAAACAGCGATTCAACCCCGCATCTCTACGATCTCTGACGAGTGGCCGGCGAACGAAGATGCACGACTTCGTGGATTCAATTCGAATGCGTTTGGCATTCATTCGAGGCGAAGTACCAAGAAACCACACAGATAATTACACGGGATGGAGTACGAGAGCTGGCTACCGATTGATTCGTAATGAATGCCCACGCGATAACTTCCTATTAATGATTCTGTAAATGTCTAGATTCGCAGAAGTACGACGAATGAAATTTCATCGTGTTGTAAGGGTTAAAAAAAAACCTGTAACTAGTGGTAACCTAATCTCCTTTCTAGATCTTAGTTGTTACGCAAAATTGGCTTAAGTTTAACAGTTTTTAATAATTATATTTTTTTGTACAAGCAGGTATGTTTATAGAAGATACTACGGTTAAAACGTGAATGATAAGAAAAGTACCATAACTTGAGATGGTTATATTCCTACTAGTGAATGCGTATACCTAGATCGCATATCTGTGGTTGTAAGGAAAAACCACTCATGTCACATGTTTTCACTTTCGAGATATTGTTGTTGAAAGTTCTAAACACCAATTCTTCTTATTAGCAATGTTTCCTTGTTTTCTTCATACGATATAAACGTATATTTCCTTCACTTTGCATAATATTCATTAATCGTATAATTAACGAAAATAATAATACACAAAATAGTAATAATTTACATACATTTTAGGCAGAACGACACAAGTCCACTGGACTTTGCGTTGTTTTTTGTAAAATACAAGTTACACATTTATGTATCACTGGTATGTCATAGTGTGCTGTTTCTAGTAAAATAAAAATATGAATTATGATTTTGCTCATTTTACTTTACACAAAATACGTTATAGTATATGCAGATAAATAAAAATAGAAAATAAAAAGCGATCACAAAGGAAAGATATGTTGTATTCTCCAAATTTTGTGGACTTACGTTGTTTTGCCAAATGCGTATTAATCGAATATTGGATTTCAGTTAAATTGCATTATTTTTTCAATGTATAAAATTCGTTTTCATGCATTTTTTTCTGATAAAAACATACATCCAATATTCTACAGTTGAATTAATGCATAAACTCAAATTTTTTGAAATTGTGACATGGGTCGTTTTTCGTTACAACCACAGATATATCGAGGGGATTCCTGAGATGAGTACAGTTTGTACTTAAATTTTATCTCGATCACTGTTATAAATATTTTTGTATTCCAAGGTGAAAGTTGCACTGAAATTAAAAAGTTCTTGTCTTAAAGAAACAATTGTATTCAGTATTAAGCCTAAAAGCATAAGAAGCTAAAGTAAAAAAGAGAATAATTTACACTACAATTTCATGGATAATATTCCTAAATTGTAAGCACGTTTCCAGACAAATATTGCAAATTGACATCAAGCAGGAAGAATTTTTGAATACCAATTGAATAATGTCTCCCTTGATAAAAGTCTTATTGCTAGCTAAATAATGAAAAATATAATGTCTCTTCAATTACAATAAAACTGTAAATACTGAATCACTCATACTTATCACATTCCATTTCATAAAAATTCGTAGACAACTGTACTCACTTTGATCATATTTATATGGGATCATCGATAGGTAAATATTTTAATAAGAGACACATTTAAACATTTTCTTTGTATTTGACTATAAACACCAGTGTTACCACGAAACCCATCAAATTAAATGCATTTAAAGGGGAACACCACTGTGACGGCCAGAAAAACGAGCCCATTTTTCAGATTTTTTAAAGGAATAACTTACAGTTTTATTATAAAATTGTTATTACCTATCTTTAGTACAATGTCTTAAGAGACTATAAAAAAAAAAGTAATAGAAAAACATGCATAGATTTCCATATACAGTTAATCTCCTACACCCCTCACAAGAAAACATAGGTCGCTTATCGAAACGATATCTCTGGAACGCCAACTCTGAAAACAATTTTTTTTTTTAATATAATCGGTATGAGTGTAGTTTCCGTTGTACGTACGGATTTTTAAAAAAAATTATTTTGTAAAAATGGTGCGCTTGGGAAGAAAAAGTTTCGAAAATCCGCAAAAAAATGGATAGTTTTTCGAGCGTATTTCAAAAAATATGTTTCCGATCAAAAAATCCGTACGTACAACTGAAGATACTCTTGTTTTAAAGATCCTGTGAAAATTTCAAGTCGATCGGATAAAAATTGACAGAGTTATGGATTCGATCAGTTAGAAAAATGTCGTTTCGAGAAAATCGCGTTTAAAGTTTGACTTGTAATGCGTTTGTAAGCGTGATGCGTTTCACAAAATGCACGGTATCTTCGTAAATTCTTCGACTATCGACTTGAAATTTTCAGAGAGTATTTTTGACGAGTTAAACATTAAGAAAGTGAAAAAAAAAAGAATCGAAATTTTTTCAACTTTCACAGTGGTGTTCCCCCTTAACGCAGATAAACCAACTGGATGTTAAGACTGGTCCTGCAACTAAAAGATTTCTTCCTAAAACCGGTGTCACACTCGCCGTGAAAGCGGGATACCATTTCAGAGCCGTTGAAAAATCCCGGAAAGAATGTTCACACGAACCTGAGGGAGGCTCTTCCCTCACTATTACCGTTTTCTTGGACGTTTTGGTCTAGTAGCACGGAGGAAGCGGTGCATTCAGAAACGAGACGCGTCATCACGGTCTTTACAAGTGGCTTTGGCGTTGGTAAAAGCAAATGTACAGGCACGAGGCTTTCTGCTAAGGCGGAATGGTGCAGGAGATTGGAACTGGGCCAAATATTTATACACATCGCGCCTAACATCACGTACACTGTTGCTCCAATACACACCCTCATTATATTGTGGCCGGTGTTTAACGTGTCTTGCGTAATAAAATCACCGATCGTCGGAGCACTAAATATCTTCGATCGGCGTACGTTGTGGACTTGTTGCCAACATCTATTAGATGGGAATGAAACGGAGCCAGACGCGGCTTCGTGTGTCCTAAGCACTCAACCTTGCATCTTGCTGGACATGTTTTTACCTAGGGTGGCCCTTATTTATACATGCCAATTTTTGTTTTTGTATTTCTTTGCTCTCATCCCCTAATATGGTTCCATTTCATAAAAAAATAGTCTGAAAAAGATTATTGCAATCGGATAACAGGAAAGGGTGCCGAGCAGGCCTTCAACTTTAGAATTAATCAGTAGTTTGGATTTAAAGAATTTTTAAAAAATGGTAAGCCCTATTAGAATTTTGTTTAGGAAGAAATAGAAGAAATAATAGTTCATTAAAAAATATGAAGGATACTGTATGGGCCAGGTTTTACTACAACTGTTTTACCCACGAAGACTCTAACATGATTATTGCCCTAGAAAAAAAACTGGAGTATCTGTGGCAACGAGTGAGAACTGACAATTTTACTTCGGGAGGTCGTTGTTGGACCTATCCGACCAATGTTTGAATAGCTCCCGGATGACAATTTACTGCGGCGATGCGTTGCAGGATTTACGGAAAATTCAACTGAAGGCTTCAACAGTCACGTTTGGAGAATTGTTCGAAATGTTGTGTCCAGCGAAGCTTTCGTCGTATAATTTGCTGCGAGTACGTACAACGAAGGTGTATTGAGTTAGATGTATGTCATGGCCATTGCAAATATTAAAATCAGCTGGAATTGCGCGGCATACTGCGAGGAAAAGGACGCGTAACGCATTCACTTGGCGAAGAATAGTTTGCAGACAAAGGAAATCATTATTCTATGAAGTTACTACTGAGTTGTCACTGAGGGTACCTTATTTGGCTCTGGAAGGGATGATACGATAAGAAATTGTTTAATTCATTACAAAGAAATAATACTTGAGACTTTAAACGTGCTTTTCTCGAAACACGATTTTTCTTAATTGATGGTCATTAGGGTAGATGTCCCTATTACTGTCAGTGTCTCTATTACTGCCTCTTTATATATTTTGCTTAATAAAAATGTAACATATAAAGAATAGTGTACAACAATAATATTATTAATAAATTGGGACTATTCTTATTATTATTAATATTATTGTTATAAACTATTCTTTATACGTTATATTTTTATTAAGCAAAATAAATAAAGTGGTAAGAATAGGGACACTGACAGTAATAGGGACATCTACCCTATATCTTGAAAACTAATTATCAGATTTTCTTAAAGTTCACACAGCATATTTTCAGAAACATTGTAACACCGTTGACGATCTCACATATTTTAGTTTCATTCACAATTTCTTGATAAGAACAAGAAAGAACTATTTCTTTAACGGAAACCTTTATACTTATCTTTCAAATGGTAGTCATTTTGTGAGAAAATGCAATATTAATTAGGGAACGGCAGCAACGCCGACTTTGTATTTTCAAAATGCGTTCGAGTTTTCGTCTTCAGACAGACAGAGTCTCGTTGGCAGTGATACCTCCTCTTTAGTTATTATTATTATTTAATTCAAATTTGGAATAATCTAACTAATAAATAATAGTTTTAGTAACAAAAAGTGTAATACTATTACCACCCATATTTTTTTAATAAATTCAGGAATTTGTATCTTTTTTCAGGCCACCAAGTAAATTCAACCCTTGAATCTAGGAGTCATGCTTGCCTGTGAGGACTGAAAACAGAAGTACTTTCGGTACGTATTTTGTTTTATAAACTTTTTTAAATAAACGGTTATGTATTCGAAAGTATATATTTTATATTTCTTGTATTTCTCTTTACAATGCAATATATAAATAAATAAAGGAATTATAAGCGATTTCCCAGCAACATTTTTTTTATTTAACCACTTTACGGTGACCACTGTGGTTTTACTCTGGTTCATCAAAAATAAAAAATTCAACGAAATTTGGCTAGAATATTAAATTATCTAGTGCTTGATTGTGGCTTTGTTAATTTCATTGCGTAGTTTTTATTTTACAGATGAACTACATGAATTACATGAGAACTGATGAAAGATTATGAAAAATGATAGCGATTCTGAGACGAAAATTGATACTCTTGTTATGAATAGCAGTCATTTTTTAACAAATTAATATTTCGGGATAATGAACGATTCAACACTATAAAATCTAATATACTAGCTAAATTTGGTTGAATTTTTTATTTCTAATGAACCAGGTCAAAGCTACAGTGGTCGCCGCAATGTCCTTAAATAAAAAACGCTGCCGCGAGAACGGTTACAATTTCTATATTTATTTATATATTGCATTGCCAAAAAAAAACTACAAGAGCTCTCAAATATATACTTTCGAATGCACAACCGATTATATATAAAAGTCTGTAAATTTTTTAAAAAAAATCCCTAAAATACATGTGTTTTCAGACGGTTCAAAAATACACTATAAGTACTGGACGAAGGATGAATTTAAACCACTGGATATAGGTCGACATTTTCGATATTTGTAACGGTCGCACTTCGCTTTGACACATAATTACAAAATCCTCTGTCGCAACCGTTAATTTGGTACGGTTGTGAGTGAAATTACACACGCCCGTGGCCACTCCATTCGTGCTGCATGTTACTGTCAGCATATTTTTAATATTGTATACGCGAAATACTACCAATTTGAATGTATTATTCCCGGTTACATTTGAACGAAGAGAAATGCTTTCGAACGTGATCAATTATTTCACGCGTGGGAAATCCATTTTCCGTGATGGGGAGTCAAAAGGACGGCTAATCAGAAATATATGCGAAAGAGGTTTATTTATAATAATCCGTGTCGACTTTATCGAGCGCGATAGCAGTAATTTCAATTATTAATCCTTTTGCATTCAGCGAGCCCCCATTATTTGGAAACATCATGTACTAATTATCCCTGGCAATGGACCGTGTTTGGTAGCGCATTAAAATACGTTATATTATTACAGAGTAAGAACACTGATGGAAATAAGGGGCCCAGTGGAAAACAGGCATATGCATACGATTTCGTTTCTATGTACCATTAATTTGTTCCTGCAGTGCAGTGTACTTCCACCGCCACCTAATATAATAGCGTGTAGGGGAGAGTCTTGCAGTACCGACCAGCTTGCAGTACCGACCAAAGCTAGTTATCGCTTCTTCCGGCAGATATGCGCCTTTTACTTGAATAAACAAATAAAAATCACAATTCTGTATAACATATTTCGGGGTCGTATCGTGTACTCCATTGCGCTTGATGTTATAAGACATTAAACGTATTCGTCAATATTCCATAGGTTAAAAGTTATTTTGCAAAGCCGATTTTTTGTTTCTCGTGTAAGTAAATGATTATGCTCTATGATGTGTACTGTCTCTAGTCTATTAAGTTTAATAAAACGCCCTAGTTTTTCAATATTTTTTGGTACATAATATACCATGATCTAAACTGTTCCCACATGTTTGTCGTGCAGTACCGACCATCCGACAGTCGTGCAGTACCGACCAACAGACTATCAACCAGTAGAGATCAAATTTTTCTTATCTGTAAGTTCAATCTGATAGCAACTGAGATTAATTTATAAGACGTTCCTTTAGTCTTCCTTCTTCCTTTTCCCGCAGAAATATGTCTGAAATTCCGAGACGGAAAAAAGGAAAATGGACACAGAAGAATATGAATGCGGCTGTGCAACTACTTCTCGAAGGCAAAAAAGAAAATAATTGAAGAGAAAAAGGTAAATGCAGATAAAAGAAAAGCTAAAAGAGAATTAAAGAAAAGCGAAAGAAACGAAAGTGCAAAAAAGCAGAGAAAAGAAAAGCTAAAAAACAATTAAGGAAACCTCAAAAAAACTTGAAAAGAAGAAAATTAGGGGATAAAGTAAATAAGGATAGGTGTGATAACCGGCCAAACAGGAAGATAGGAATTAATAAAGAATTTACCCACTGTGTTATTTGCAAGGAATCATTTGAAGAAGATTGGGTGCAGTGTATCGAATGTGAAGGTTGGGCACACGTCGAATGCACAAATCAGGAAAATATTAATTATTTTATTTGCGATGTGTGTACTAATAAAATTTGAAAAAAATCTTCTATTGTAAGAATTAAATGTCTTTTTATTAACATTGTTAGTCATTTAGACTTAGAAATCTACTAATTTAACAGTTGGTCGGTACTGGGCGACACTTTTTCGTTTCCTAGAAATTACAACTTTTTTACTTTTGCGAATTATCAATTCTTATTATTAAATTTCACAAAAATAATTTCCCTCCTCTTATTAAGTACCATCTATACTACAAACATGTTTTTGAATTTTTTATTTTTATTATTTATACGTTTCACCGAGTAGCCTGAGGAAAAACAAATGCGCTTCGTTTTCGAGAAAATTGACTTTGAATTTTAGCCGACTACGCGTGCACCGAAGTAGTTTCAAGGGGAACCGCCTAGGAAAAGCGCGACACGTTCCCCTTACCTCAGCGTGACCCTCAGGCGTCAATAACTGTACTTTGGTACACGAGTATTCGGTAAAAATTTAAAGTCGATTTTTTCGAAAATGAAGGGTGGAATCAAAAAATTTTATTCTACGAATTCGACTTATTTTTTCATATTCCTAGAATCACCACCCTTCTACTTGAACCACCGGTTAGGGGCCGTCCTTAAATTACGTAAGGGTAATTTTTGCGATTCCTTATCCCCTCCCTCCCCCAGTATAAGAATTCGTAAGATTTGATATTGCAACACCCTTCTTACGTAATATTTTTCAGTTATTAAAATTCTTTTATAGGTTTATATAACTCATTTAACTCAGTTTCGGGAAATTTAAACTAAAAAGCTTTTCTGAAACATTAATCATAGAATTTGTATTTATTAAAAATTAGGTTAAAAAATATTAAGTAAGAAGCTACATGACTCCCCCCTCCCCCTTGTAAGAAAACGTAAGAAATTCGCGATCCCCTCCCCCCAAAACAACCTTACGTAATTTAAGGACGACCCCTTACGGGACAACTTATAAATTGATAATCAAGTTTCAGTGAAAATGTAAGGAAAACGACGAAGATAAGTGAAATATTCAAGAATGTTGCTGCTTGCTCAATATAATATAAGGTATAGTCTAGAACCAGTTAGATTCTAATTGGCTTCATATTCTTAAATTATAAGAGAATTGAAGAACAATTTTGCTTAAGGGAAAGTACGATTTCCAGTCGGCCAGACGATCGGATATCTCGTGAAATGGACAAAACTTAAAATTGCTCTCGCTGAATGAGTGTAATTAAATAATATCCGTGGATAAAGTTAATTTCCAAGTTTTACATTCCTGTGGGTAAACTTTCAGTCGATAGTAATGCCGATTTCTTCGCGGTGGAACAATTTGGGATAACCGGAGAGCTTGCGAAAGTTAGTTCTATTTACCCGCTGATCCTTGCGATCCACTTTTCCACAATCCGTGCTTGCTCGATGCATATTCAGCCGGAAACCCGAATATAAAGTCTCGTTAACGACAGATCTACGGCGGATGGAGCGTACGTGCTGTTTCAGAAACTTGGTTGTGATTATGCAGCTGTGATCCTGGATGGGTTGGAGGAGTTGTTTCCCAGCGAAGGTAGAAAAAATTGCTGGAGAAAAATGTTCAACAGCTCAATTGGAAAGCGGCAATTTTAACGAATTTTGACACAGAGGTAGAGTATTGAAAAATATTCGACACGCATTTTTTTTATATCCGCTGATATTCGTGTTTAGGGGGTGAAACCAGCCCTCAAATTTGGGGATGAAAAATGTATTTTGTTTGTTTCTTATTAAAATACGTAATTAATTCTCATTAATGACAATTTAATTTGGCTAGCTACTAAGTAACAAGAACATGATTTATAAGAAATATTTATGAAAAAGTGATTTTTTTGCAATTGTGGCGCCACCTATGATGAGGCGCAATTTTTTATTAGATCATGTTGTTGGGCATTAAAAGGTGAATACTTTATATACTTTCTCTTTTTGTCAATCTTTAATAGTTTTCGAAATATTTTATAAAATATGTTTTTCATCTCCAACTTTGACGGCTGATTTCAACCCCTAAACATGAAAGAATACGTGTCGAATATTTTTCAACACTCTATCTCTGTGCTGAATTTTATTCAAATCCCCGATTGTCAATTGGGTAATGATTCTTGTAAGTTTTAAATAGCTAATCCTCTTTGAGGGGGAGAGGATCACCAGGGCCCTGAGTAAATAAATGACTGGGATGTTCGACAATTCGAAAATTCATAGAAATTTGAAACTTTGCAGAAGTGTAGCTGAAGTGATAGGTACTAATAACGTCGCTATTTTTTATTTCGGAATGAAACGGTCTTAAGGGTGAAAACACCCCCTCAAAGAAATTGAGTTTTTATGTTGCATATCGTGAATCTGTGAAAACGTAAAAGAGATTGAAGGAAAATTTAATTTAAAGTCTTATGGTCTTTGATATCCTACAAATATGGTGATAAAAAATTTGTTAAAAAAAGAAACGATGGTGGGATTATATTTGGAGAAGATCAATTTTTTCTTCTATTCCTTACGACGGAAATTTTCGATTTTGAATTCTACATTAAGCATTTATTTTATCGTAACAAACTTTGTATAATTTAGATCTAAATCCATGTGATCTTCTCATATGGCAAAAAAATTGGTAGCCATTCTCAGATTGAACTTTATAATCTATGCTTTGGAAAGAAAACACCTTTAGAAAAACTTAGAAATAATTTGTTATTAGTACCTACATCCTGGCAGGGTTATTTCGTACCTAATTCATGTTTCATAATTTCTGCAGCTTCTTTAAAAGGATTCTCTATTTTGTCGTTGGATGGGGAGTGGCTTCAAAAGAAATGGAATCGTTTCAAAAGGGCGGGGATTCGGGGAATTGCCTCGAGTCAGTGCATGTTCACTTTAACCGGAATGTTTGCCAAGTCATGTTTCATTGATGGAGTTGGGGGTTCTTGGAGGGATAGGTACTTCACAGCGAAGAATTTCCGGTGGAAAATCCGCATTCGTTTTAATTGGAAATTTTTTTTCTACATTTTAGGATTTATGAAATACGTATATCGATTGAGGTTCTTTTTACCACTGACGAAGAACAATACTGCACAATAATAGTATTCGGAGAAGCAATTTACATTCACCTTTTGTTTATTTTTCTACATAGGGTGGAACCACCACCCATACAGCACACTTCGTTGCAGCTGTATTGCAGGAACGTTGCTGCAATATTGCGTTGTTGCAGGTTGCATCGCAATATTGTAGGAACGTTCCTGCAATATAGCCGTGCATTACCATTAAGGAACTAGTTTTTGATCAGTTTAGAGAGTTTCCCGCTTTAATATTTATTTTTAACCTAATAAAACTTTCAACCATATACTTTTTTTATACTAAAAGATGAATTAATGTTTACACTTTAAGGAAAAATTTTAAAAAGTTGAAAATAAGTATAATTTAATTATTTATAAGGTTGGGGAATAATAAGATGACTAGGAACTAGTTTTTGATCATCTGAAAATACATGGGAATTAATTTTTTATCAGGTCAGGAACTAGTTTGAATTATCCTTTTTTATGTTAGTAATTATTTCAAACAATTATTTAAGGACATAAACTGAAAAGAACGATTTATTTCATGAACTGATAAAAAATTAGTGCCTGATCAAGAACTATAGTCGTGTTCAGATTTGTTGGCCGGTGAGTTCGGTTTCTCGAGCAGCGCGCGAGGAGAAATCAGCCACTACCACCTGACGATCGTGGATTGGCAGTCGAAGTTGCGGAACCCCCGAAGGGTAAGGTGGGGTAAGGGGAACGGTGCTCGACTCCGCCTGAACGATGCCGTGTGGCTGTTGTTTATTCATAGCGTAATAGTAGTGTGCGTTACGAATCGTATTGGCTACGCATAGCCAATACGAGACGAAGCTACGGCAGAATCCCGTTAGCCGCTGGCCAAGCCTTAATTCCGAGTATGAGTTTCTCGCTTCTTTCTGGCCGAAGGGGGGAGCGAGATGGAACGCTTTGCAAACCGGTTTTCCAGTGCTCAGGGAACCGTACGACGGCCAGGCGTAGCCCGAGAGAGAGCGAGAACGTAGATAAAAGGAGCACCGAGGCAGGCAAGCGGTGTGGTGGGAGAATACCCCTCACGAAACTCACCGGCCAATAAAGCAGAACACGACTTTAGTTCCTTAACGTATTGGAGTGGCAATGATCTTACAATATTGTAGTAATATTGCAAGAACGTTGCCGTGCAATGTTCCAGTGGCAACGTTCCTACAATATTTCTGCAATATTGCGCACACATCGACGTGCAATGTTCCACTGGCAACGATCCTACAATATTTCTGCAATATTGCGCGCAAATCGATGTGCAATGTTTCAGTGGCAACGACCCGGCAAAATTGCCTACATATTGCCGTGCAATACTGTAGTGGAAATATTGTAGAAACAGTACAGCAATATTCTGAAGCAACTATGACTTTGACGAAATTTGAAATATGAGGTCGAGTAGATTCTACAGCATGTTTCGTTTAACTGGATATGCTAGAATTTCTCGTTGGCCGTTTTTATTGCCGTTTCGTTGCAGAATCATTGCCGGAACGTTGCAGGACTACATGTTTGCAATGCTGCCGCAAAATTGCAAAAATACACAGCTGCAATATTGCGAAGGCGGACATAGGACTGAACCTGCAACGTCTCTGCAATGTTATGGTGCAACATTGCAATCTTGCACCGCAATATTGCAGAGACGTTGCTGCAATATTATGGTGTTGTGTGGGCAGTAGTCGACCACTTTCAGAAAAACATGAAAAATAAGGTTTTTGGAAGTGACAATCTTTTGAACAGAGTGCAGTTAAAGTGCAGTTAGAGAACTGCACTTTGTTCAAAAGATCGTGATTTCCAAAAACCTTATTTTTCATGTTTTTCTGAAAGCGGTTGACTACTGATACATGGTCGACTAAGGTCGGTATCAAATATATTGGCCGGTGAGTTTCGGAGGGGTATTCTCCCACCACACCGTTTGTTTGCCTCGGTGCTCCTTTCCTCAAATGTTTTCTGACTCGCTCTCGTTCCATCTCGCTCTCGCCTTCGCAGAACAAGAGTGAGCCAGAAGTGGTGGGGATAGTGCCAGGATTCTGACGTGTAGGCCAAACCGAGCTGTCAGCGCAGAAATACACACATCAGAATAGGTGTGCGTTAGCAACGAAAAAATTCAGGAGCTTTATTGGTTAGAACATTGATTCGTTTTCGATAGCTTGATCTCGTATTGGTCTACGCATAGCTTCGCAACGCACACAACTATTACGTTAATGATAAATAACAGCCAACCGGCTAGGTTCAGGCGGAGCCGAGCAGCGTTCCCTTTACCCCACCATACCCAGCGAGGGCCACGCAAGTCCAACTGACAAATCAGCGATCGTCAGATGGTGGTGGCTGATTTCTCCTCGATCGCTGCTCGCGAAACCGAATTCACCGGCCAATATATTTGATACCGACCTTAGTGGTGGCTTCACCCTATAATATCATTTCTTTGTACCATAACGAGCACCATACAAAGTTCATAAAAAAACAGCTTCTAAATTTGTAACGGTACGATGAATTTACCACAATTCAAATCAACAAATAATATTGATTTTGTTGTGATTAAAATTTTGTACCAGAATACAACAGAAAAAAATAGAACACATGGCAAGAAGAATTATTCCAAACTGATGCGAGTGGGATTATATCTTTCTGTGAATTTTCCTACCTATATTGGTTTTTTAAAAAATTCGTTCAAAGAATAATTTCAAAATTCATCAGAATTATCAAAACGCCTACAATTCTGCGACACTGTAATTCAAGATTCTTAATTCATAACGCGCCTTGCAAACCAACATGGCTGAATCTATATTTTTTCCACGCGCATTATTTTAAAAATTCTTGGAAGTAAAGATTCTTCAAAATGTATAGAAATTTCTGAAGTTTTGTTATTTAAACATTTCGACTTACAGAATGTACCTAATTTTTGCAGTACCTATCTTGTATTAAATTAACAGCACGTGCTACTTTCTGGCCACTCCACGTCTAAATCTTCACGTGCTCTATTTAGAGATCGTTTCTCTTTCGCTTCCACGATCAAAACGAAACTTATCGTGGTAAGTTTGAAGCGCGCAACGTTTAGTGATCAGAGTGCCTAATTGCAATATGTATAAGCCTGTTCCTGTCGGCCGTGTGGTCTACGTATATATATATGAGTTACTTGCTCAAAGTATTCGGGCTTTGCTCGATAAGATAAGGCTTTATCTGAGCGAGTCTGACCACGGCCGGGATGTTTCTCTTCAACATTTCCTGATGAGAAAGCAGCGAGTAGAAACGTTTCGCGATTGTACTTGTCCGCGTTCCGATTATGTCCGTACGCGAATCGATATTCCTATTATTTATTTCACCGCGATTCGTACGTTGATAGCCAACAGTGGTATTTCGAGAACCTACAATCATAGCATTAGAGCTCGACAAACGGCAGGAAGTATGCCTCAGAGAAATCGATACGCATCCAGCTAAAGGAAGTCAAGGGAAAAAGTTTTCGAACACATTCAGTCGATGCTCCCCGGTATTACTTTCTTTTGTTATTTCTATCTTTATTAGTGTATTGTTTCTGTTTGAATTTTTAAATCATTCCTTTTAGAGAACTACTCAATTTTTGTTTATCTTTAAAAGTGTCGTGAACACGGGGAGGAACAAAATCGAAAATTTGTATAAAACAAAAAGCGTCTTTAGGTCACAGCATATTGGAGGTGACTTGTCCGTACAAAGTACCAGAGCTTTCTCACTCACGAGTTTCGAAAAGAAGGTAGACTATAACGGGAAAATACTATTGGTGGTTGCTGTTGCGAGGGCCAGGAAATAAGAACTGGGATCGGTTATTGCGAGAGTAGGAATGGTGTTACTGGAGAGAGTTTACTTCCTAGGTTTGAAGTGATTTCAGTTGGAGAAGGGCCTTGAGGCCCTCGGCCTACTCCGCTTGTTTACAGTTAAGGCACGTACGCTTGAAAAGGACTAAGGGCCCAAGTGGGTGACGATGACCAGACATGGTGTAAGGGAAAGTCGCGCGGAAAGTGTTTAACGGTCGAAATGGGTGGTAAATTATCGTTCTTTACGATCGATAATTACTTTTCCAAAAACCTTTCGACAACGTCTGTTTGCCAGATTTCCAAAGGGCAATAAAAAACTTGGTGACATTGTTCACTCTGAGTTAAATCTGTATAAGGTAAAAGACCCAATACGTGGACACGTCCCAGTAGCTGGACACTGGTGCAAAAGAACTATTTTATTCAATTATTCAAATATTTAGTCAAATATATATATGAATATATTTTACTAAATATTTGAATAATTTAATAAAACAGTTCTTTTTGGATAAAGCGGATATTAAATGTACTAATCAGTATTTTTGCACCAGTGTCCAGCTACTGGGACGTGTCCACGTATTGGGTCTTTTACCTTACTGCCGACTCGCGGAATAATACGCCTGTAAACCGCAACTTTAGCGAGTCACTCGGGCCGATCAGCCTGGATGGTTTTCGTCAACCAGATGTGGCATTTTCCACCTCTACTTCAAGGAAGAGGGTTCCTTATGGAAGAGGTTAACTATGAAACACAATGTGTGTTTCATAATTATATTAAAACAACAATTACTCTCATATTATTTTCTCTTTCTTCTTCATACAATAACGTGAAAATTATGAAATAGTTGAAAGTACCTCGTACTGTCTGAACTCCTGGTATCAGTGTACCTGACTCTTGAGGGATATTGTTTCATGTATGGGCATATATTATCGTATTGGAAACACCGTTCTGTAATTTGAAGGGGAGGACGGCGCCGGCGGTAACCCGCGCGCGCAAACTACATACCTGCTCCCGGGTCCCTACGCGAAGTGTATTAGCCCTCGTCGCGAGTAATCGCGTGTAATTTAACCACATGTAATGTACTAATACCACAGCGCGTAGGTATTTTATGAAAATATACGAACAGTGGCTTCCTGATGCCGAGGACAACAACCGTATACAGGAAACCAAATGCTGCGGAAATCCACTGCCTGCATAGTTGTCAGTCAAATCAGTTTTGACTCTTACAATTTCTCGGATTTACAGATATTCGAGTCTTGAGTAGGGGAAACGCATCAATAAATGAATACTTAAGGCTAATGGATGAACACTTTTACAAAATTATGTTTGCAGCGCGATTGATTCCACGTGTTGCAAAAATTGTTTGGATATAAAGCAAGAAACTAGAAGAAGTCTCTAATTAATTAGTTGCTTATTTTAGTAATTTATTTTACTTATTTTAATAAAAAATGTCCATTCACTGGTACGTGTTCACTTACTGGTACATCCACCCTATTTCTGTACTCGGATGCCTACAAAATTTATATAGGATATCCTACACTTCATCGATTTCCTTATCGATTCGAAATCTCACTTTCGTGACGTGTCCTAAGATAAGTTATATATTAGGCACATTTCTATGACATTTAAACTCCGAGAATTATGAGTAATGCAATCCTTGACGTTGCATAGGGATGACGTAATTATGATTACCTAACGAGACGAGTCAGATTGCAATTCATGGTAGTGCTAGTCATTTGTCTGAGTAGGTACACGAGGCGCGTTTCTCTTCGGTAAGAAACTTGTGCTTTTAATAATAAGCTGTCTAATATAGGTAAATTCTGAATTTAAATAGCCATCTCTTCTTCTCTTGCTTGATTATATATACGTGTCTGTGCAATAAAGACGTTTAATAATAATAATAATAATAATATTTCACACATTAAAATATATAGTATCTACTCTATCTAAACAAATTAAATTTATTTTCAAATCTTTTCTATAATTTAAATTCATGTACAAACAACTCTCACAATAACACTTTTTTCATATCGTCAACGACCAATGAGAAATTCTAGCATATCCAGTTAAATGAAACATGCTGTAGGATCTACTCGACGTCATATTTCAAATTTCGTTAAAGTCATAGTTGCTTCAGAATATTGCTGTACTATTTCTACAATATTTCCACTACAGTATTGCACGGCAATATGTAGGCAATTTTGCTGGGTCGTTGCCACTGAAACATTGCACATCGATTTGCGCGCAATATTGCAGAAATATTATAGGATCGTTGCCAATGGAACAATGCACGGCAACGTTCTTGCAATATTGCTACAATATTGTAGGATCATTGCCACTCCAATAATGCACGGCAATATTACAGGAACGTTTCTACAATATTGCAATGCAACCTGCAACAACGCAATATTGCAGCAACGTTCCTGCAATACAGCTGCAACGAATTGTGCTGTATGTGTACTAAATTGAAATTCTTTTCGAAATTTGAACGGACCTCTGTATCTCTTTCCACCTTCATATTCGTTATACATCTTAAATTAAATTTCTTCGGAGGATTTAGAAATATTTTCTTAGTAAATGTATAGTGACGCAATTAAAGTCTCAAAGAGTTGCAAAAACCATCAGAAAACCGGAAAGATGGCACAAAATTAAATTCGATTTCTATTTGATTTTGCTAAGATTCCTTCACCGTAGCGATACCCTCTAATATTAATTTTACAAAAACCTGGATGAATGTGGCTTAATCCCAATAAACAAATACATTAAACTGTTAATAAACTGTCGTAAAATGTTAATAAACTCTACGCTACGTAAACACAGCAAGAAGATGAGGCTTTCTACTGAATATTTTCTCCTGGGGACGGCGTCTGATAAAATTGATTGTCCTAAAAAGTTTAAGGGTCGATCTCAGGTCATTGAGCGAACTTATCGAACAGAAGAAAGGGGTCATTCTTGAATCGACAAGCAAGATAACAACCACCGTGTAAAACGACGTATATAATCTCGTATACTTGACTAGATATAAGAAGCTCTGACGTAGGTAGTGCTCTACACTTCACTCTTTTAATTTAGGTTTGTTTGAAAGTATGTAATTACTTTCTACTAGTGCACAGTGGTCTGGAGGGTGGCCAAAATTCAATTTCTCAACTTCAACTTTACAATGTCATTTTTTTTATGAATTGACAACCCTCCAGAGTTTCTAAATCCGCATAGCTTTCCCTTTTCAGATGATTCTTTGATTATATATAATATTACAAAGACAAAATCATCAAATTTTATGTGAATCTAATTGTTTTAATTACTTATAGAACATCAAAATACATGTTTATATCATACAGTTATATAGGTAAGGAAGTATATTTCAGTTATTTATATGTGTCATAGGCATTTTTTAGTCCATGAACAAATAGTGCAATGTTTATATGAATTTAAACTTTGAGAAGGCTTATAAAAAAATGATTAAGCGAAATTAACATCGGACTTTTTTTACATGAAAGTTTACACAATTGTTAACAAGAGCATGTAAATTTCAAGTGCAATCTCCTGCAATCTTCAATTTTATGCAGACTTTTAGAAATGACACTCGAGGTATTTGGGCGTCCCAGACGCGTGTATTTTTAATATTTTATTTTTTTAAGTCAAAGATAATGTTAGAACTGATACTTTTCCTCATTTTTTTCTCTAGCACGGCTATGATTTTTAATTTTGGCTATAAAACACCGCTTTCCAGACCACAATTCGCGCCACATTGAATCCGCCATTTTGAGTTTTAAATTTTTGTTGCCAAATTCGTTATCAGCGACCTCAAAAACCTTTAATCACCAAGTTTCAGAAAGATCAGAATTGTGGCCGCTAAATGTAGATATCCCCAGACCACGGTGCAGTGTTTCCTTCCAAAGTAAATAGACTCACTAATAAAATAATAATAAATATGCAGGAGCTAAATCTTCCCCTACAAAACGGGAGACAAAGCTGCACCGAGATTTCCAGAAAACAAAAGACGAAAGTAGGTTGTTCCATATAAAAGTACATACCTACACAAACCAAAAAATTCTTGTATACAAATGTCGCAGGCTTCAATAATGCAATGTCTCTGAAATCGACTTTTAACTCGAAGGAACATTTAACGCTGTCAGAAAAAGACGTAAGCGAATGTCGATTCATCGTTTCCCTAACTAAATTAGCTCATGATTTATTTTCTTTGGGTAGGTACAACCGCGTCTGTATTCAGGCTGGTTATAACAATGCCCGCGTCTGGAAACCGGTTGATCGATAATTCGAGTCTATCGAGGCTGGAGGTCGCCGAGATGACGTAACTGCAAGGAACGATTATAAGAATGGATGGAACGTGGACGAGGCGTAACACGTGACCTACCATGTCGTTACTTAGAAGGGAGGAGCTGGTCCGTTGTGTGTCAGCCAAAATAAACAGAATGTCACGGGTATAAATAAAGCTTTCACTCTCTTCTTCGTGACTTTTCGCTCTTTCTTTTTTCTTCTTTTTTTTCTTGAAGGGAGGATGGGTATGAAATGACGCGGAGCCTCTTGATCGACGTGCTTCCTGCCCGAAGAAGAGCGTTAAAAGCATCTGGCTAGGGTGTACGCGTCATTAACAGAAGTAGTTATAGAGTTTGTTAAATACCAAATATCATTATGAAAATCTTCATAAATATACACCAAATTCCATGCTTTTGAATTCACGAACTTTCGCACGGGATTTCCCAAGTGTAGGGTGGATGTACCAGTAAATGAACGCGTACCAGTGAATGGACATTTTTTATTAAAATAAGTAAAGTAGGTTATTAAAATAAGCAATTATTTAATTAAAGACTTCTTTTAATTTCTTGCTTCATATTCAAACAATTTTCGCAACACGTGGAATCAATCGCGTTGCAAATTTAATTTTATAATAGTGTTCATTCATTAGCCTTAAGTGTTCATTTACTGGTGCGTTTACCATAGTCTGCTTTATTCCTCTTTAAAAGTTTAAACGGAGATTTCGTTTGAATACTTTGCAGTTTCTAGCTACACACGTGTACATTACGTTTATACGAAAAGTGCTTTCGTGCTTAGTTTCTGTTACTTGAAAAATATTTAAAAAGCTGGAAAACGATCGGCATTCTCGCATCTCAAATGTTGTATTCAGAATTATAATTGTCCCTTATAAGAATTTTCAAATAATAAGATTCCTCCACCCTCTATGTATTGTAGAACGAGGGATCTAATTTGCAAATTCGTTAACGTAGTTAGAGTGGACGATACGTAGCGTCGTGAATTTTCAGGAAACAAAAATTTGTTTCCAGGCTTGTCAGCGTCTTCCCGGTTGAAGGTGTGCGCACAGAATATACATACATACAGGAGACGACTATGTAATCCCTTTAAAGAAACGCGTGTGCACGTTATTTCACGAGAATCTGCGTCACGTGTATCTGCTATCGCCCAGCAATTTTTGAACAGTTGCGGAAAAAGCGAGGGGAAGCGAGAAAACGGGCTCACCGCTGATCCAGCTGTGCCGTTAGCACGTGACGGGTGTCGTTAATATTTCATTAGCATTCGTTTTTCGTTGTTGGTTTTATTCACGGTCCGTGCACCCCTTTCCAAACTGCTATATGGATTTCCGTTACACGCATTTTATTGCAAGTGCTTCGAGAACTTTGCTTAATTTTTGTAACTTCGATACCGTAGAACTGGGAAGTTTTTTGCGGCTGACTTCTGTCACTTTGAAAATAGTGGTTGAAATAATAATTTATCAGAAAATAGAAGAGCTCAAAGCAGTAGAAGATTTAGATTGCGAATATTGATAGTTCTTGTACAATTTTTGAGGATTCGCTAGTCTCCCCTAATTTTAAGATCATCTCTTCAGTGTTCAGTTCTAGCTATGCGACTCGATTATGAGTTCTTTGACTACACAATCTCGACAACCCCTTAATTTAGCCAATTAATTAGCGCCTAATGAGCAAGCTCTGAATTACATCATCGGCCTTCGTCGCTGCGGTGCACAGACTACGGGAAACCGAGATGAAACGCGGATGAGATTGAAAGTTCAGTTCTCTCTACCGTAGCAACAGAAGATTTTCTGTCAATCACGCGGGAATTCCGTTTTTCATCGCCTAATTTCGCGCGACCTTTTATACGATTCGACTTGTTTTATGATATTTCATCCGTTTATGGATGAAAATGAAATATTCAGGTATACGAGCAACGCAACTACAAAAGAAGGCATAAAGAATACAGTAGAAATAAACTCTTATATTTCTACTCACCGTTTCTGTTCTCGCTGTCCGCTGGCTTCATTTGAATCGGATGTCGCATCTGAAACAGAAAAAGATGCAAAAGTGTTGTATTATATATTTATATAGGGGAAGTAGGGGTATGATGGGGAAGCTAAGGAAAAATGCAAATAAAGTGATGATTGTACCTATTAATTAAGTCTTTATTACTCCAAATACAACTATAAGTTAATGATTTAACATTTGTTACACACTTTGGACTATCTGAGGTCAGGCGTCTAAGTTATTAAACTTTATAAAACAGATGGAAAAAAACCGTCTTGCCCCTACCGCGGGGTAAAATGGGGTACCGAAAATGAGGTAAAATGGGGTATCCAAATGATTTACCTAAGTATTTTCGCACTCGATACAAATGTGAAATTCTTCGCAATTATTTTCATCAACCCCTGCGCAGGAATAATTGTGGGACCACCGTCGACAGAGTTGACAGGCAACCCAACCCTCTGTGGATTGCAAGTATGAATCCTGACAATATAAACATTCGTAGTCTCCTCTTCTGCTTTTTTTGTATATGTTCTAACCATTTTATAAAATCGAACTAAAAATAATGAGATTTATTTGAATTAAATTATAATAGAGAAGGATGACGTTGCTTAATCTCACATGAACAACCACCATGTGGGGAATGAGGTTAGGGGTTATGTCGAGGTATCCCATCATTCCCCGTATCAAGGACCCCATCTTGCCTCAAAGCATCGTTTTCCAAAGATTAATATATTTGTACAACAAATAATGAAATATTGAAATTTCGAATATGTCACAGTAAAATAGATGAAATAGAGATTATCATAGAAGAAAAATAATAGACTAACCGTTCTTAAATATATATTTATTTCAAATCTTTTTATCACGCGAAATAACATCGTCGCAGCACGCGAACGTTTCACAGCTATAAATAAAAAACGCGTGCTCCCCCACTCGTTTTTGCCAGCGACCACACTATTATAACACAGTGGCTTCCTAATGATATATTTGTCACGTGCCTAGAATCTTTTAATTACGGTTTAGGGAGATACCCCATCTTACCTCGCTACCCCGTCATGCCCTACTTCCCCTACTTACAATAATTTCACGATGTGAGGTTTGAACTTTGAAGCTGTTAACATAGCGCAGGATAGAATGTTTTATTATTAAGAAAGTGTCTTGGAAATGTGATGTTAGTGTGGTTCCAGAACGAAAACGTGAAATTCGTTCGCAGCGCCAATTGGCTCCTTGAAATATGCAAGAAACTGACTCTATTTTCCTTTAGTCCTTGCTCGTTTATGTTTGCCTAGTTTTATTCCGGAGAAGTCTTATTCTTTCGCGTTCCATTCAAGTTTAGAGATGCTTTCGCCAGGCATTAGAAAATTGGATCTTTTGTAATGCAATTTTGAACAGAATGTTACCAGAAATTGTACGGAAGCTTGTAGTACCTACATGTTCAGTACTTTTATTATTTCAACTTTATTACACTTTAAACGTGCAGACAAAAAAAGAAAAAATAAATGATGTACATAATTAGCGTAAAGGCGAGTAAAGGCGAGGCTGCAGTATAAACTGTTAGTAAGCCTAACCATAATATAAACTAAATATTACCTAATACTACGTATACTAATACTAAACATACTTAAAGCTAAATAATAATTAAATATGAATGAAGAGTAGACCCCAAAGCACAATAGATAATCAATGCGCAGGAACGGCACAACATGGGCTACAGTGGAAGGGGAAGACGTAACAAGGTGGCTCACACTAAAAGTGCTGGAGAATATGAAACCGGGCTGCATCTTTAAAGGCTGGAAAAGAGTACAGCTGACGGACAGAGGCAGGAAGGGAGTTGTAATAGTTTGCCGCGATATATGAGAAGGAGGATTCAAATTTGGAGGTACAGTGTGTAATAGGGTGGAACGAAATATAGGGGCAAAATATTTTTTTATTATTCATGACTTTTAATAGTGGGCAAAAGTTGCCTTTTATAATGGCATTTAAGCTGCCAAAATTTAAACGTGATCAAAAAAAATTTTGAGGTGCCGCAAGCCTTTCAAAAGTTAATATTTCCTGAAATATTAATATTTGAAGACCTTGCGGCACCTCAAAAAAATTTTTGATCACGTTCACACTGTGACAGCTTAAATACCATTATAAAAGGCAACTTTTGCCCACTATTAGAAGTCACGAATAATAAAAAAATATTTCACCCCTATATTTCGTTCCACCCTAGTGTGTAGGAATAGAGAGATGAGACTTCTGGCGTAATTGAAAATTTCCTGTCCAAACTCTTATCATTGAGATGTCTAGGCTGTAAGATGATTGAGTTTAATTATTGGTCAACTAAATCCATTTTGTTTCTTCGTTTTTGGTATCTACTCGCATTTCCACTGACTTTTTTATGTACAGAGGTAGTCAGAGGCAAGTTGAAAATTAATATTTTGGTGTATGAGTGATTTTAATATTAGATTATACGTATCATGTTAGTAACACTGGTTTGTCGCGGGGAATATTGTTTATGCATGATATATGTAGTTCTCTTTTTTAGGAATATACTTAATGGTTTTATTCCTGTCCAAATTTTAAGGGCTGCCCAGAACACCACGGCAAATCTAGCTTAGTAACTTCTGTTTACACATTTAATTTTAATTTTGCTGGTTCAGATTTGTTTAATTTCAATTCTACAATTTCAGTATATAAGGTAGTTGACCCAGTCGCCGATAGGTTAAGCAGGTGGGCCTAGTCGTCGATAATTTGAATTAATATTGAGATTTTATAAGGTTTTTGAAGAATATTGTGATGATATACGTAGATAAAGACTTAAATATTAATTTGCAATTTTATTTTTTACACAATATTGTTCAAAAACCTTATAAAATCTCAATAGTAATTCAAATTATCGACGACTGGGTACCTATCGGTGACTGGGTCAACTACCTTAATAAACACTTTTTGGAAAAAGACCTCACCTGTGTTGAAACATTTTTATTTTTACGTGCATTTTAAATAACAGTCGCAGATCAATGTAATGCCATTATATTTAATTAGGCACATTCAATTAATTCTTAAGTTCTTGAAAATCAGAAGAAATTGTTACATGGAAGTTGAGTTTAGATATTTACTTGTTAGTATGTTGGCATTACTGGTCCATTTCGACGAAACTCCTAAGAATATGAATCATAGAGAGAGATTTAAGGGGTCTTTCCACTGTAACGATTTAAAAAATTACCGTTGTTTGGAACTTTTTGTCGCCAAAAAATATGTATACTAAATTAAATTTTTTCCATTTATTAATATGTGTTTGGAGAATATAAACAATAATTTTTTTATGTTTGCTTTCGTCATAATAGTTGGTGTAATATGCGTTGTAAAAAAAGGAAGCCTCGATTGTGCGGTCGAATTTGGAAAAACCACGTATCTGAAACAAAAACCCCAAAAAGATTGGTAATCAGTATGACTGTCGCTATATCCCGAACTAGATTTAATTGGATTGATGAAGAATGAACACAATGGCCAATGTCCAAAGTTGAAATGTCGTAATTAGCTACATTTTTTAATCATTTTGCAACTCAAAAGATGAGAAAAAGTCCGCGGAAATGTGTGATTCTACTTCGGTCCATAGCGACAGTCGTACTGATTACAAACCTCCCTGATTTCTCGTTCCAGATAGATGGTTCCTCTAAAACCGATTGCGCAATTGGGGCGCTTTTGCAGATCCTCTTGTAAAATATTTATTACAGTTTGTTGAGAAACATCTTTAATTTATTATTAAAATACGAGAGAAAGATATGTTGGCGTTACCGTATTTAGGGTTGGGGTTCAGAAAATGTTGATACTTAAGTAGTCTACAATTTCAGAAAATGTTGATACTTAAGTAGTCTACAATTTCAGAAAATGTTGATACTTAAGTAATCTACAATTTCAGAAAATGTTGATACTTAAGTAGTCTACAATTTCAGAAAATGTTGATACTTAAGTAGTCTACAATTTCAGAAAATGTTGATACTTAAGTAGTCTACAATTTCAGAAAATGTTGATACTTAAGTAGTCTACAATTTCAGAAAATGTTGATACTTAAGTAGCCTACAATTTCAGAAAATGTTGATACTTAAGTAGTCTACAATTTCAGAAAATGTTGATACTTAAGTAGTCTACAATTTCAGAAAATATTGATACTTAAGTAGTGTACGTGAAGGTCTTCACTCGGACATTAATTACCCAGTAAAACGCGCTTTTCAGCCAAATTCGAGAAAATCGATTTTGAAAATGTTAGAAATGACAACAGCGCTCGGGCTCCACGTGTGGGGGCGCTGCACTCGGGAACTGCAACGCAGACACAGTTGAGTAAGCGTTAATAGAGCACATGACTACCGTATAGTATCTATCTTACAAGTTTCTACAATAAACAGTATTTTAATTCTAACGAAGGCCCTAAGTTATTTATTCACCAACAGAAAAATTCTTAGATCCCTTGAGCTCGATGGGCACGCGCCTACGATGCACACGTAATTAAAAACCTTTACTGCAATTTCGTTATCGATTTTTGTCTTATTTTTGCGTATATAATAACCTCCAGAACAGTGATGGCGAACCTTTTTGATAAATAGGTCATATTTTGTTCACAATTTTTTTTAATACTAGCCCGTGGGTCGCTAAGTCAGTGGCGTCATTTGTAAAGGATGGGTGGGTGGTAAGAAGGGTACCAATAATTTGGAAACACCGAAAATTTGTTAGCAGAAAAATGTGTTATATTTTAATGTTTTAATATTTTCGATTGACTGTTTTCTCTTGTATGATATCAAAAATAAGTTTATAAAAATCAACGCGTGGGTCGTTTAAAAAGCCTTTGTAGGTCAGTGTCTGACCCGCGGGTCATAGGTTCGCCACCACTGCCCTAGGATATTGACCATAGGTAGAGGAATTTCCAGTGCTGGATTTACCCTTTAGGGCAGGCTAGTTCAGGTAGGCGGTCCGAGGACGCTAGCTTCCATAGCGTCTTCTACGTGCTGCGTGGAAGAGGGTGCTTGAAGCCAATGAAGCGACGGGCATGCCACGGATATGGGAACCTCTAGTAGTGTGCGTGTAGGCTCGTACCCTTAAGGTGAAGTTCACCTTTAGGACCCAAGAGCACACTACTAGAGTTTTCCATATCCGTGGCATGCCCACCGTTTCATTGGCTTCGAGCACCCTCTTCCACGCAGCACGTAGAAGACGCTATGGAAGCTAGCGTCCTCGGACCGCCCACCTGAACTAGCCTGCTTTAGGCTAACAAGGCTGAAGCCTAGGGCCCCCTTTAGCTGGGGGCCCCTTATTCTAAATATTTTCTTCGAAAAATTAGCATTCTTTTATATTATCTTTATTAACTTGTATCCTTAATGTTTATTTATGTTAATGCTATGTTTAGTTTTAATATTCAATGTTAATTTTGAAATTAAATTCTTATTTAGATTATACGAGTATTATTATAAAAAAGAATCAAATCAGCGTCATTTTATTTTTTACATTTAACCGAGGGCCCACCAAATATTCAGCCTAGGGCCCCTTGAAAGGTAAATCCGGTTCTGGGGATTTCCTTGTATATAAGAGAACTCAGAATTTTTCAAAATCGATTTTCTCGAATTTGACTGAAAAACGCGTCTTAATGCTTTGGGTAATTAATGTCCGAGTGAAGACTTTCACGTACACTAAGTATCAACATTTTCTGAAATTGCTAAACCTGAAGGTCCCCTTGTTAGACGGTGTGCGGTCCTGATAAAGCGTGCATGAGACTAAACAGTCCTGACGACGGCCGTTAGGTCCCCTAGCTCTAGACTGTTGAAAGATTTAAAGAGGGAGAGGCAGAGAGAGGGAGAGAGAGAGAGAGAGAGAGAGAGAGAGAGAGAGAGAGAGAGAGAGAGAGAGAGAGAGAGAGAGAGAGAGAGAGAGAGAGAGAGAGAGAGATTGGCAAGCGGCTCGACGCCGTATTCACACACTAAATCTACTAACCGCGACCATGGGGCTGGTTGACCACCATGGAAGGTGTTAGGAAAACATTAAAATACCTTAAATGTTATCACATTAAGTATACATCTTTAATCATTTAATCAGATAGCCAAATATATGTTTTACAAAATATAATAACCATTATAATGACATCCAGTGCACATAACTTATTGAAAATTAAACACTTAAAAACCAGTCTCTCCTTCGGTGCACGCGTATTCAATTAAAATCACAGAGCGCGATATTAAAAAATTTTATTTTATATTTCCGTCTTATATTGGTCTGTAGAATTACTCTTCAAAATGATGGACAGCAGTAGTCGAACACAAAATTGAATTATTATGTATAAAAGATAAGTACGTGTTTAAATGTACACATTAAACGAAACTACTTTTCGAAATGAAAACAATTTTTCTTACTTCTGAGAACCTACGCGGTCAACTTTCTGTCTGAAGCAGTCACAACAATGCGATAAAGCTCTTGCACGTACCAGTGCATTCCACTATGTGCCGTGATTAATTACGAATGACAAAAGCGAAAGAATCCAAATGAAAATCGATTTTTCCACGCTAGATGACGCACGGCCTTTCAATGACGCCATCCTCAATTATTGCATCTCAGCTGATCATTATTGTTTTCGATGGTCCGTGGTACTTTGATTGTGCCACTGTGGAAAAAGGAAGATTCCGACTGTATATATGTACACATACGCGTAGTATGTATGCGCATATAGGTATGTATATGTTCCAAACGGAAATTTAATTTTCGCCGTGCATTCCCTTTGTTTCCGATGCGCGTGCTCCGTGGACAATTTCGCGTTCAGGCATTGGGAATTTTACAAAAGTAAATTGATGCGACAACGCGACACCATTTTACACTCATCGAAAAAGCATTTTCGGGATTTCTTTTGTTAACACCGCGACAGCCCTGCCGCTCGAGGATTGAAAATAAGGCATTTCAATTACAAAGAAATATCGAAAGAGGAAAAATCATTTATCTTGCAATTTACGAAGTTGCGAACTTCCTCCCTACGACTAACAAAGAATTTTCATGTTTAGGTATAAATAGGCTAGGTATCAATTTCATGAATGGTTTCATATTTTTACGTAACTTCGACATTTTGAAAGGTGGAATAAACCGTATTAATTTAATAACATAAAGTAGTGGCTAATAAAAAGTTTGATTTGATATATTTATATGCAGTGGTAGGCAAGAGAGTTTAAAAATAATACATGTGTATTTCTATACATACATATGCGCAAATATATACTAGACCTTATCTAAAATGTCGATATTAGTTGTCTATTCTTCTATAGTTTTCAATAGTGAAGTATAATTTTTCAAAATATTTTGCATCAAACTTTAGGTACATATTGCGTCACTTTACGTACCTACCTATGTATCGATGGTTTAGTGGACAAATATTGTATGTCCAAAATTAGTGAAATTTAAGTTTTATGTGCAACAAATAGTTCTTGACTGTTTCTTTATGCTGTATAAAAATCATATTTATGTCTACTTTCTAAATTTGTCAAAAATAATATTTTTGGTCATTGTATGCCCCTAAATATCAACTATGTATATGCAACAAATAGTTCTTGACTATTTCTTTATGCTGTATAAAAATCATATTTATGTCTACTTTCTAAATTTGTCAAAAATAATATTTTTGACCATTGTATGCCCCTAAATATCAACTATGTATCATTGCATATTTAAGCATGTTTTTTTTCTAAAACGCTAAAACTGAACATACAGTATTTGTGCACTAAGCCATCGATATGTACCGATACTGAAACAACTATATATATAGTATACTATAGATACAATACGTTGTAAAAGATCAAGATAAATCTAGATAATTGCATTGAACATAATTGCCGTGATGATCTCACGTCGAACGATGTCATGCAATGATTTTCGCACGTGATAAACATCTTTCACGAGGTTCATCTTTTTAAACGAGCTTCATGCTGCCTCATAATTATTGCTTATTGCGAGAACGATAAGGCATTCATGTAAAGAGATACCATTGACTTCTATCAGCTTTCAATAACACCGATTGTGTGACTCAGGCTACAAACAAAGCGTACAATTACGTCATGATCGCACCTTTCAGTCAGTAACTGATGCCTAATTAGCTCCTTCAAAGATATCTATCAGTTGCTACAAAAGATTTTAGAAGTATGGAATTCTATCGAATCTAAAATAACTGAAAAGCGTAATTGGAGCCAAAGGTGGCCCAAATAAATATTAATATAAAATAAGGTGTGTATAATTTGTGACCCTGCCTCAGTAGGTACATCTTTGCAATAAATATTTCATAACTTTTACAAAAATATTATCCGATTCATTTCAAATTTGGTATATAAAATTTTGATGTTTGTATCTTATAGTAGCTACAACATTACTTTCAGAATGTAGGTAAGTCTAACATCTATATTTTTATTGTTTACTGTTTCAGTAGAGAGCGTTCGAATACTTTCGTGATTTTCTGTATATTAGGGCACTTAACGTTATAACTCGAAATCCGAATCGAAATCCGGATCTGAGTATCCGGATATCCATACTTGGATCCGAGTAGCCGAGTATCCGGTTTCGGATATTTTATCTAAATACAGATGTGTTAACTGAGAGTACATTTATACTTATTGCGACACCTAGCTATAAGTATGAGAACTACTATTATGTTTTCTTCTGTATTGAAATGCGACGAGCTTCCGGTTATCAGTTCAGTAGCTTGCCATGCGGTCATGCCGTTACACGAAATTAATAATAGAGTTATATTATATTTATATGGAGTGCAATTATTTTTCAAGATGTCAATAAATTTATCAAGATTTAAATAAACTTGTTTTTTTTATACCAAAATAGGAAGTTATCTTACTGTATATGTATAACTGTAAATAAAATATTAATATAACACTCTTCGTATTTCTTGTTTTAATCACTTTAGTGAACCTTGCTCTGTTTAATTAGAATCTAAATGAACAGAGCTTTATTGAGTCATTACGATAAAATATTCGAAATCCGGATACAGATCCAGATTATAACACAAAATCAGGTTAATAACCGGATTTTCAGGGGTTAATTTCACCCCCTCAGAGTGTTTTTCCGCAGAAAAAAAATCAATCGTACGGATTTTCATTAAAATCCGAATTTTCGGGTTCGATATGTTTCGTTGTCAGCCCAGACCCTAGGCCAGTCTAGGACAGAATTTTAACTTCCATTGCACCTAAATAGTGTACAGTGAAGTCCCGTCGAGTCCAATGAAGGAGAAGACCCCGACAAATAATTGGAAATTCACGCCAAAAAGTGACTCACTGCCCGCAATAAATACACATAATTTAATGTATCTCAACTATCGAGATAATCAAAGGAAAGGAACACATCCTTCAAGATTGTAACACTTTTTGAAATAATCATATCCAATAATATATACGAAGTTGAAAGAAGCACTCTGGCATTCGCGCTCGAATACGAAGGCGTGAGTTAATTCACAGCCCCAGCGAGATCGAGTTGAGCTGATAATGAGGCTCTCGATGATGTACAACGCTGCCGATCATCACTCTCGGCTAGCAGTGTCGTTCGATGCGTCTCATGCTAACTAGGCCTCATTTGCCATTCATTCTCGAAAATAGGTTACTCGTAATTGCGACATCTCTTCCCGGAGGTCTCTTCATTGGGAGCAGACGTAACACGGAAGAAAAGTGGAGAGGAAGAGTGAGAAACGACTTTTGTGGTGGAAGTACATTCTACATAGTATGCTGTGAAAATTGTGCTACAGACAGAAACAGGATTACTTCTGATGAAAATAAAATTAACCGTTCTAGGGAGAGTATTCATTCCTACGGGAGAAACGAAAATTAAACGTGAATAAATGAAGGGAAACATTCATGTTACGTTTGTGGGTAGACAGCTTTGTGTAAGCATACAAGGAGATGGGTTAACAATTAAGGGAGGTTTCTGCCTTGTTGGCCCAAAAAGTGTTCGATTTTTCACCAATTTTTTATGCGAAAAGTATTAAATATAGAATGTTGATATTTGGTATGTTGACTAAGCGGTCGTTATTGAACATAAAAATATTTTTTAAAGTTTGACAAAACATGGTAGTGGGAGTGGGAGGAGCCATGTTCTTCGCTTGCGGAAGTCCTAAGTCCCGGACAGGTGATCTGAAGCAAAAAAATGAAACATATTTTTACTTTGTACAATATTGTGTATTAGTTGAACTAGAATTATCAAAAAATATTCAAACGTTTTTATTTAATGAACCAAAAACTGCAAAAATTTTTGGTAAAAAAAAAACAACTTACCTTCGATCGCTCACTATTGTTTTATTTTCCGATTTTTCTTCTTGATTCTGGTTCAACTTATACACAATATTGTACAAAGTAAAAATATGTTTCATTTTTTTGCTTCAGATCACCTGTCCGAGACTTAGGACTTCCGCAAGCGAAGAATGTCATCGCCCGCGCACTGGCATACGTGGCTCCTCCCACTCCCACTACCATGTTTTGTCAAACTTTAAAAAATATTTTTATGTTCAATAACGACCGCTTAGTCAACGTACCAAATATCAACATTCTATATTTAATACTTTTCGCATAAAAAAATGATGAAAAAGCGAACTTTTTTTGGCCCAACAAGGCAGAAACCTCCCTTAATACTGCAGGAATTAGAGAAATTGTGGTGGGAGAAAGAAAGAAGAAAAAGTGTCACTGGCGAATAGTAGAGTGTACAAAGAGAAGTAGGGAAGTAGGGGAAGGATAAATGAAGATCTGGGAAATTATACAATGAAAAACCGTAAGAGGGTGAAAAGAAATGAAGGAAGCAGTCAAACCGGAAGCACGAGGACTACTTAAGGGGGTATTCTGGTCTGACGAGGCGTTTTCGTCCCGTTCATTCGGAATTTTTTTACAAAGAACCCATCAATTTTATTATTATTTAGTTTATTGCTACATGTTTATTGATGTTTGAACTATCTTTACAAATTTTGTCAATGGAAAAGAATTAAAATCAAACGCAGTTGACTGTTTTAAAGTAATGGTGAAAAAAAAAACATGGTGTCACGGTGTCCATGATTGGGCTCGTTCTACTGATCTATAACAAAAAATGAAAAGAGATTCTATATCTGTATGCCTGTGGCTTTCGTCCCTACCAGAATGATAAAAAAATATTGAAAATTAAGCAAATGGCGGCGGTTTGAAAATTAAGTTTCGATTTTCGCACAATTTTTCAACTTTAAAGGTCTGTGAAAGTTTAAAAACAAAATATTTTATCATAATTCTGGTAGAGACGATAGCCACATGTGTGCTGATAATATATGCAAAACTTGGACTAAGTTGGTCCAGTCAATCTTGAAATATCATGGTCACCGGTTCGAAAAACATGGTTTCGAGAAAAACGCGTTTAAAGTTTTGCGTACAATTTTTTCCATTGACAAAATTTGTAAAGATAGTTCAAACATCAATAAACATGTAGCAATAAACTAAGTAATAATAAAATTGATGGGTTCTTTGTAAAAAAATTCCGAAATAACGCGACGAAAACGCCTCGTCAGACCAGAATACCCCCTTAAGAAAGCGACAGAACGTTGCGAAAGAACACATACTCGTACTTATGTATGTAGATTATTTTGACTGTAAGTATTGAAATTGTATAGTGAAGTTGTGCAATAAAATGAATATATGTCGGAAGTGCTATGTAATTGTTCATTTTAAGAAGTCATTCAGAGCGGAAGGTCACCTAAATACATATTCTACATATACAGGGTGTCCCGCGAGTTTTCGTATCAACTTTGCCTACAAGTTCCACGGCTAAAAAAGTGTCAATGTCACATATACATGCGTGGATATATGCTTTACTATCAAAATACCCGTGCTTAGCTATGGTATTGATTAGTATTGCTCGTAAAACTTGGATTTTTGAACTATTCTATACCCTATATCAGTCCCATTAAAGAGAAGATTCTTCTGGTATATTGCTCATCGAAATCGGTTCAGTAGTTTTTGAGTATTGCACTTTTAAATATGGATTAGAAAAATATCACAGATATATGAAATATAAAGTAGTCTCTTATTGTTAGTGACTATTTATAAAATGGTTGAGACTACTTGCGCATGTCGAGGATTTTATCCATTCGCCATCTCGTTCTAAATTTTGCGAATTTTTACAAGTGCGCTAAACTTTACGAGTGGATCCAGCACTGAAAAATAATAAAAAAAAGTTCATAAAAAAGTATGTCCCATATGACCTTGTTCCTCAGTTTGGTCGTTGAAGTTTGATCATTTATTATACATACACACCACGTATATTTTCAGAATATACAAAAACGCAAAAATTCTATTTTTTTTCAAATCTCTAAAGTAAGATGATCCTTAAGGAATACTCGGAAATGTAAGAAATTATGTCTGAGTTGAATATGATTTTCCAGAAAATTTCCATCGAAGATTCGTGTCTCATTTAACGTAAATTGCAGACGAAGACACACGAAGACTCTTTTTCGAGGCAATAAATAGTGTGGTCGACTATGTTGCTTGGATAGTTGCCTGATAGCCTGAATTTGGCCCGACCCCTAAATCACCGCCTGGATTCACTGTACTGAAAATCCGTGGCGTTAATATCATAGAGCAAATTAATCAGAGACGTCGTGTTATCTGTATACATTGCAGCTTACGAATTTATTTGGAGCGCAGACTATGTCACAATTTTTCGGCAGCCCAGTGTTGCGCTTAGACGAAGCAATTGTTGAAATGTCAAATACCTACTGCCGCATTTCTGTTGAATTCAGTAATTTTCGCGTTGATTTCGGTTAAAACCATTGCAATCAGTGGCGGATTTAACAGGGTGGCTGATGAGCAGTTGCCACCTAGGCCCCCACATTGAAGGCCTCAATTGGGCCCCGGGGCCCAATTTAAAAAATAATTACGATTATATCCAAAATATATTTTTTCTGTATTATAACAATGAGCCCATTTTTAGTAAAGCACCGTTTTATTTTCTCTAAAAATAGGTCCCTGCTCAGAAGGGCCCCTAGGGCCCAATTTTTTAAAAAAAACTTATGATTTTATCCGAGCACTATATTTATTTTCTATACTTTTCTGTACACTTACCCACTTTTAGTAAACTACCTGTTAATTTTCCCGAAAAATGGGCCCCTCAGAACGTTTGCCACCTGGGACTGTTTTCTTAAATCCGCCACTGATTGCAATATACGGTGGTATTCAGACTGACAGACCAGGTGATCATAATATGATGTGTTGGTTTTTTGAGAATGATTTGAAGGTCGGTAGAGGAAGTGCAGTTTGTTTAAGACGAATAAAAAATGACGATAGAGGATGGGAACAAATATAATTGCATAATATCATAGGGTAACTAAGAAACTTTTATATTTCAAACTCTCAGTAATAATAAAACACAAAAAGTAGCTGAAATTTTGGTCTCAATGCAAAATGATAGGAAGTGTTGATTTTGTTAAGGTGCAGCTAATTTGGAATACCGGTATTCTAATTTACCTTCACTTTATAAACTTAAAAAATAATATGTAGATAATAAATCCTCTATGATTTTAACCTATATGAAGTGTGGTTTAGAGTTATATGTTCCTAAATCCAATCTAGGTGCTTATTAAAATGAATTTTATCGACTGTTATTTCTTTAAAATGACCTCGTATCATCAAAATGTGTGGTGACTTTTGAAACACTCTGTACGTATGTGTAGAATTTCTTCAGGGGAAGTATTTTTAAGATTGCAGATTTAATAGAATACAAGGCTGTTTGAATGCAACTGTCAAAAATAATCTGATGCATCTATTTAGTATGCTGTGACAAAATCTTTTATAAAATTATAGTAATGATAAAATTTGAAATAAGTTCTTTTCAAGCGTATTAAACATCCTCAGAAAATATGTTGTACGACATTATGGCCGTCCGGAGGGGCGGGGGTAAAAGGGGGCAGTTGCCCTCCCTGGCTTTTGAGAAAAATCTCTTATTTTTCAAAACTGATCTTTATTAAGTTTATACTAAAAAAGGGAATATTTTTAAATTTCGGTTTTAAATTTTCAATTAATTTGGCACTATAAAACGGGTTAAATAAAGCAAGAGGGGTATATTTTTCTTTACCATCATCCCAAAGTTGCCCCCCTCCCCTGGAAAAAAGTCTGCGAACGCCCCTGTACGACATATTCAAATATCATTATTAAAATTTGTAATTTCCTGTTTGCCACATGTATTCTTAATTCTTGGATCTGCTTCCTAAATCTTCTGTACAAAATCAATATTGATGAAAACTATTATAAAAATCAATATACATACACGCAACAATATGCTCATCCCCCTTATTATCTCCTTAATGAAACTACAGTTAAAATTCAAGTATACGATAAGGTCGTAAGTAATTTAAATTGAAACTACAAAATAGACACGCTTACTTCAGGATTTAATTTTATACAGCCACTTGCCTCAATTGCGTTAAACATCACCACGTTCTAGAAGTTAAACAGCTAAGAAAATTCGTTGTTGCGGAGCATGAAAGAACGAAATCCTCACCCCACGTGCAATTTTAAAAAAAATTCACCTTCAAAACCTTTTTTTTTGTTTCCCATTCTGCGGCAAAGTAACCCTTTGACTAGAAGACGTTCGACGAGAGGGGGAAGGGCGGAGGGTGGATATCTCGCTTAAGAGCGTACAATATTCAGGGACGGAAGTTCAAGATATTCTATTTGCGAATCTTCTCGATCTTCCAGACGCGGAGGAATTTCTCGTATCGTGGCGCGAGCCAGTATGAAATTCATATCTATGCTAAGCGCGGCCCAACGCGCTTGGGTTTAGTGGTTTCAGCATCGTACCTTTATATTGCGCTCGATTCCATGATTTTGTACACACTGGTCCCGTGGAAATCAGACTGCGGTATATCGATTTCCCTAAAGATAACATGTTCTCTCAAACTTCTCTGCTTCCAATCACAATGAACAGTTTAGGGCACGATCAGCGATATTCCACTTATACTGTTTGTTAGAAAGCGGCGATTCGAAAATTTCGTTTCGTAGCTCATAGAAAATGAGTGAAAGATTTTATAAAGAATAATTCGTTACTAAACTTTGTCCTCTAAATTAGGAAACTATTTTAAATAAATAGAAACTTTACGTATTTTTCTATATTCGTATTGCGATATATATCTCTCTGTTATTGATTACACAATGAAGATGATATTACTAGTGATGGGATCAAGTTCAAAAAGTTCACTTCATGGAATTCGATTACTACTCATAAAAAATGATGTTCAGTTGCATGTACTTGTAAAGTACTCAGATCATACAAGCTGCTTTCGAATCCTTGAATGAGTATCTATAGGGTTGGAGTATGTACTTACAAGTACTTTGTCATTTAAAAGAATCGAATCTTGTAAAAGTAGTAATCGAACCCTGAAAATTTACGTAACCTATACATATAACATATGACTTAAGTTTTCAAATAAAAAGCAGCGTTGACAGTAGCCAGTATAACTCGACGTAGGGTCGTCGCAAATAAAAAAACCAAAGATATCATATGTTATATCAATCGCTATCGCATCAGCCTTTAAGAAGGTAACATGTTAAAAAAGGAGTAGCTTTAAATCTAAAAATGTTAATAACAAAAACCTATGATATTTAAAATTTATGATCGAAGGCTGATACGATAGTGAATTCAATTATAAAGAAAATGCCACCAAGATTTTTGGAATCGGTTCATAATTTCTTTGGTTATGCTGACTACCCTTCGAAGCTTTTGAGTCGCGATACGACTAGCGTGCCGAATGCAGCGGCTTTCTGTCGTTTTCATAAAGAACGCGAGTGGCTGATTTCAAGTTGTTTAGATTTGTGGGTATTTCTTGATGACTGAGTAATTTTTTCACGCGTTCGAGGTTAATTTTTTTTAAATAATGTAGTGTCATCCAAACTACGCACGCATGCAATGTTTCAAGACAACTGGATAGTTGGAAGTCATAAAGGTTTTCGAATCTATATATAAATGGTCAAGGTTCGATTATACTTGTAAGTACCGCTCGTCAAGGTTCGAGTCTACTTGAAAGTAGTGTTTTTTCTTTTCGACGTACTCGTGAACTGTTCGAAACTATACGGTCAGATTCGAACCTACTTCCAATATAGGGTGAAAGCACTAGTTGTCGACCACTTAAAGCTAAACTCGAATGAAAAGTTCTGAAAAAAAATAAACAATCAATGTTATAAAATATATAAAATGTATTGAAGTAATTCAAATGTATTTAATATATCACTAAATATTTTGTGTTAGTAGGAAAGTTCGGGGAAAATAAATAATTAACGTTAAAAATAAAGTGTCCGAATGCTTTAATAATCGACCGCTTAACTCTAAAAGTCGACCGGTCCGATAGCTAGTAGTCGACCACCTTTTTTAATATGAAATTCAAAACAGGTTATGTGCGCATTACAAACTAAAATTTATTTTTAAATATAATGTGCAACATCAGTAAATAATTAATAATGACAGGAATAATGCGTAACTAAAATAAGTTCTTTTAAAAACTTTATCAAAATTTTAATAAGAAAAATAAGAAACCATTGTCTTTTTCATTACTCATTTTTCTAAATTTGTGTTAATAATGCACAGTTATCCCATTCCTGAGGTTAGATTAAAATAAATTATATATAGTTAATACGTGGTCGACTTTTAGCATTCATTGTGAATGCAGTTAGCTTCAGAAGTCGACCGCTGTGGTCGACTATTGAAAATTGAGAGGGAATGATGATCCAGTTACCGACCTCGCATAAATAAATAAATTATCCCATTTTTTTAAATTTTTGAAGCTCGCATAAAATTGTTGATGCTTTTTCAGTGAAATAGCATAATTTTCCAGTAAAAAATGTATAGAACTGAATTACATTTGTCGTTTCTATTCAAAGTACACTTATGCTTCTCGGGTTAGAAAACAGCAATGACACATGTAGAATCAAAATGAGTTTACAAATCACTTTAAAACCATTTATTTTTTTTACCTATGAAGGGCGCTTTTTGTCGTATTGTAAAGTTAGAAATTCAAAGTATAATATAAAATTGTCATTTAATAAATTCTTTATTTCAGTACTTATTTCTTTAAGCTAAACAATAAAAGTGGTCGACTACTAGAGGGTGGTCGACTACTAGTGCTTTCACCCTACTTGATCCCATCACTAGATATTACTACTGTCATTTTTTGTAATTCTAACATTACAACATCTCGCTACTTACACCCTTCCCAACATCAAAAGAAATACTTCGTCCCCACAAAAAATGCCAGATTCTTAAGAAATTGCTGACAAATTTTTTTCCGCGTCCGTAAAAATAATAGAAGTCCACGATGTGAGATATAGAAATTCTGTGGTATTTTGGAAAACTCGCCAGCGCGTTGGTTTGCCAGATGTGATCAACAGGTCTCGGTTTTCTTCGCGGAGCGAGGCAACCTCCTCGACTCCCATAATCCTTAATCTCGTTTAATTTAAGTTTAACAGCGCAAGGCTGCCTGGAAATTCATTCCCGTCCATCTAATTTCGTTTCGGCCGCTCTAAATTTCCATGGATGCGGCTGAAAGATAGGAATTGCCGCAGAAGGTTGACCGGAAACCGGGTGGATCGCCGCGGCATCGCTTCCCCTCCCCACGATTATCTCTCGAGGAGGAGAGAACGGAGGTCGAGGAACTCGATTTAAAGTTACACCGCTGCTTACGTATTCTCGTTTTCCGCTCGTTTCCAACACGAGGCCGGGTCTTCTTTATCCTCCTTAGCTGGCTCGCATCCGGACTGCTAAAGTAGCAATTCCGCTTTCGCCGGTGGCTACGAAAGCCGCGCGTCCTGCCTCGCAGTTGTCTCGTGACTTTTAATCCCGACCTTGTTCCATCCCCGCCACCGCCGCGGCGTTGGAAGACGGTAATTTTTATAATCTTCGCGGCAAAAAAGGAAGAATGCCGCGCGGAGAGCGTGGGGAACTGAATTTAAAGTTGCACCACCCACCCGTGCTGCTTTAAAGAGACACACCGCGAGATATCCTCCCCTCCTGCAAATTATCTTCTCTTCTTTTTCGCTCACCTCGCGAAACTCTTCGGTCTCCCTCTTCCCCCTCCCACAGTTCCACCCACCCCACCCCCCACCTCGTCCCTGGTTCCATGAAACTACAAAAGTGCTACTTTTCACTTTCACCGTCTGCTGACTCCGACTCCACGACTTTTAATCTCCGCCGCTCGCCTTCCGTCCACGAGATACGCGTACTTTTATGATATTCGGGGTGGGGATTCGGGGGCGAAAGGGCGCGAATAAAGGGAGCGGATAAAGGCGACTAAAGGGGGAGGGCTGACGGATTTAAAAGTTACACCGCTGGCAATGACAGCCGTCTGAGCGGACGAGCAAGCGGAATGCGATTCGCAGCCAACGGAGTGACAGGGGGTGCGAAGATGTGGGTGGAGACACAACCCCGGAGTGTTGAAACGGGCAAGGATGGAATTTTACAAGATTCTTCAATGTTTTGGTTAATAAAAAATTTTTTTTTAAATATAATTTCGACCGTAATAATTAGTATAACTGATCGATTGACCGAACCTGTGCGCCGAAATCAGTTAGGGTAATTCCGGGAGACGCGGCCAGGCTGGAGAGTTGGTCGAAACAGTTGATTTCTTGAGAATTAATTGTTCGGAACCTTAACACATTTTTACATATACACAGATGTAGAGCCTGAATATAGCAACTCGACTAGGGTTTATACAAAAACCGACGTTTGAAAAAACCGGTTTTCGAATTCCACTATTCCCAAAAAACCGGTTAAACCGGTTTTCGAATTTTCATAGAGAATATATAATTAAAATAGTAAATAAATATTCGTACTCACTTCAATAATGTTCAGTTTCCTTAATATTTGTGGAATTTCTAAAATATAATAAAATAAAATATACTCTATCTATACAAAACCAAATAAATAAATAAAAATTAAATTGACTCAAATCCGTACAATTTTTTAATTCGTTTAATATTTATGGATATACAAAAATATATCACAATCCCATAGACTGCTTACAGAGCCAAATGAAAAGAAAAGACTAAACTAAAATTCTCACAAAATATCAATCTTTTACAATGGTACGAAATTATAAATCGTTATTCCATTTAGTATTTTTCTTCAGAAAATATGAACTCATGAAGATTAGTTTCACAGTAATAACTAAACTGTTACCTACTACAATATACTACAATAATTAAATAATTAATTTAAATAATTAATCGGTTTTTAAAAACCGGGGTTAAATAACCGGTTTTAAATTATGAAACCGGTTTTCGAATTTTTCAAATTCATAAATAAAAACCGGTTTTTAAACCCGGTTTTTAAAAACCGACAAACCCTAAACTCGACCAACTCTCCAGCCCGGCCACGTCTCCCGGAATTACCCTACACTGTTTCGGTTAATCTTGCGATCTTGTTAGAATATGAGTGATGTCCTTTGCGAGGGACCGTTGCATCTATGTAGTGCCATTGAATATTAAGGTAGTGATTTGCAAGAAGAGTTCGATCCTTTCAAGGAAATCCTGATTCCAAGGTTTTCAGATATGCTACTGTATAATGATTCCATGTATTTCCAAAAGTTGCCGTTGAAATCTTAATTTAATTCTACGACGCACAGTGGGACGGATCGACGTTTCGGTAGGCATTCACTTGAATTCTTAAATATTTCGTCATTTATTGATTATAATCTAAGAGTACAGGTAATATATTGTATAAAAAATATAATATTCATTTTTTTTCTCGTCGCTGTTTTTAATAATGGGGCTTCAAGTGTCCCTCCATGTTGATTTCCATATATATACATCCATATATATGGATCGGGGCTTATTAATAAATTATTTAGAACATCATGATTTGTCATTTTTCGGCTGCTCTTTCTGTGTATAATTCGCAGTAGATTTTAAAATCATTATTTCGGGCGTAGAGAATGATCATTGTGGTCCTTATGATGTTTGATTTGTAATTGTATTGTAAAAGATTTCTCAAATCTTCTTTCTTAAGGGTAATCTCCGGTGAGAACGCTTGATGAATACGCGATTATCATGAATTAAAAAAAAAGAAACTGAACAATATACAGTAAAAAAGCTTTTTTGACTTTATTGCTACATATTTGAAGAACAAACAAAAAATTGTTGTTTGAATTTTATCAATTTTTGCATTAAATATACAGCATTCATTGCACCACTTTAGAAATTAGACCTCCTGATGGGCGCCATGAGAACTCATGAGAGGATCGTCTGAAATAAAAACAGTAAAAATATTTTTAAAATATATGTGAATGGTTTTCGCCTTATGCACAAAGAGTAACTTTGGATCAACCATTTTTTATGGACAGATGTATGCGTAGAACAACATGCTTCTTTGCAACATTGTGTTTAAACATGTGGTGAAACTCGTTGGATTGTTTGTTTCCGATGAAGACGGATAAGGCGATAACTGTTCACATATATTTTAAAAATATTGTAAGTTTTTTATTTCAGATGATCCTAACACAAGTTCTGATGGCGTCCGTCAAGAGTTCTAATTTCTACAGTGAATGAATGCTGTCTATTTAATGTAAAAATTCATAAAATTCAATCATTTTTTTGTTCTTCAAATATGTAGTAATAAAGTCCAAAAAGCTTTTTTACTGTATGTTGTTCAGTTTTTTTTTAATTCATGAAAATCATGTATTCTTCAAGCGTTTTGACCGGAGGGTACCCTTAACCCTTCGTTGACAAACCTCTTTTTTCGATTAACATTAACACACCTGGGTGGCTTACACCCAGAGCAATTTTTGAACGACTGCCATTCTCATCCAAGGAATCCAATCATTATGAAAAAAATCGTGGGTCAATTTCAAGGTCTCTAGAATGTATTCCAATAATTTATTGATTGAAATTTTGTCACAGCTTTTGTAAAATAATTCTAGATTACCACATGTCAAGAAAAAGCATAGAAAATCTTTAAAAAATTGTAACTTTTACAAATTTCAATATTAGAAGCTATAAATCTACAGAGTTGATGTTCGGATATAATATTTTTAGTGAAAAAATAGTTTGTAAGTCGGTTTTGAAAAAAGGTATTTATTTTGCATATAGAAGTTTCAGAGCGTCAAAATCAGCTTAAGTGTGGCTCACACCCAGAGAGTCAAGGAAGGGTTAATAGATAGGTACCTACACATAAGTACTCCGAGGATATACAGTGGGTACAGAAAGTATTTGTACACCCTTTAAAATCGCATAACTTTTTTCAAATTAATCCAAACAACTTGAGTTTTTTTTAGATGCTAGAGGGATTAGTTTGCTAAATGATGTGATTTGTCGTTTTAAAAAAAAATGAACATGGTCGGAATAGCAAAAAAAGTAGTAAAAGTCGTTTTTTAAACTATTTTTTGTGAGCCTGTAATGAAAATTCAAAAAACCCGTTTGTAGATTTCAGTAAGTTATCTACGTGCCTAAAATTTCATAAAAATCGGTTAACGTTGCTCTGAGTTATGAACGCTTAAAGATCGCAGAATATGGTCGAAAATCGCTGATTTCGGGAATTTCCGCGAATTTCGACCATATTCTGCGATCTTTAAGCGTTCATAACTCAGAGCAACGTTAACCGATTTTGATGAAATTTTAGGCACATATATAACTTACTGAAATCTACAAACGGGTTTTTTGAATTTTCATTACAGGCTCACAAAAAAAAGTTTAAAAAACGACTTTTACTACTTTTTTTGCTATTCCGACCATGTTCATTTTTTTTTTAAAACGACAAATCACATCATTTAGCAAACTAATCCCTCTAGCTTCTAAAAAAAAACTCAACTTGTTTGGATTAATTTGGAAAAAGTTATGCGATTTTAAAGGGTGTACGAATACTTTCTGTACCCACTGTATGCATTCACAGAGGTCTGAATTATGTTGAAATAAAATCTGCACAGAGCTTGTGTTAGAAAAACAATTAGAACAATAATACATTGAAGTTATACCATCTAAAGTCCTATATTACAAATCTGACATAAATTCGACACTCAAAATTGCAAAATAATTCATGGAGCACCATTAAGAAAGGATCCACTTTCTCCAGCACAATTACCACTTTACCAGTGAAATTGCAAATCCTCAAATTAAAGCCCTCCCTAACAAAAGATAACCAAATCCTGCAGAGCTATCGAATTCTTGTAGACATTTTCCACTAAAAGCACTTCACACCCCGTGTGCTACAATATGGCGGGCCTCCATACACTCTACCGTATTTTACCATAAAATGTGATCACATGGGTGGTTCAGGTCCGTCGATTCGAGGGCTCACCCCGCGAACCTTAACAAGGGCGCGTAGAAGAGGGGAGACAGCGCCGCGCGCCGGCAAAAGCAGACGAAGGGGCGATTATTAAAATTGACGAATTCGGTTCAAGGACCCCGCCGCGATCGTTGTATCGCTAGTTATAAATTCTTTCACGTTCCACCGTATCCGCCAGCGTCAACACAATGAAAAAAAGCGGATGGCGATTGGAAAGGGGGATGGTCTCGGCTGCTTTTTCGAGGTAAACGTCGTCCAAGTGTGGCGAAAAATCTCGCTTCCATGGGGAAGGGAAAGCGCCGAGCGTCACGTGCGACCCCGCGAATCGACGTGGTTGGGTTGAACGAGTCGACACATTGAAATCGATGTCCGCGATGAGGGGACGAATGGAATGCTGCGGCGCCAATGCGCTACCTTGCCTCTTTAAAAAATGAATTCAAATTTCTTTCTTTTTATTTAGTATTTGCAGATTGTTTCTTCCTGGTACTTTAGAATCAGATATACGGGAGTTATTATCCCAAAAATTGTTCTGAAACGCTATGAGATCCGCTGAGGATGAAGGGTAATTGTATAATTTTTTTGGGGTAATGAATTGTCGAGCGATTTAGAAATTTGAATCATTGTTACTTGCAAGGAGTTTTTAGGCAATTATTCTGTATGTAATTTCAGTTTGCTAATGCAAAACCTTAATTAAACATATTTTACTATAGGTACATTTATAACAATCAATATATTATTTACTTTGATATAAACACATAATCCACCGATAAAATTAAAAGTTTTAGAAACTTATCAACGTCTCAAATCACAATTACTTTAAGTTCATTTTATGTGCCTGTGCAATGTTGCTTTATAAATTTAATCTACTCAATTGTTGAGACACAAATTATTGTATTGGGAAATAGGTAAAAAGCTAGAATTTATTACGCGATAAATTCCTGAACTTTTTTACTCCAAAAAAAGAAACGCATGAATGAAATTACTCTAAAAAAAATTATTAAATTTTGTATAGCTGTTATTGCGGTTGTGCAATAATCGCAAGTGGAATAATATTTTAATATAATGTTATTTAATAGTTACTAAAACTGCTGCTTAAGTTAGTTGTACTGCTTTTCACGTTACCACGTACCGTTTGAGTTTATGTTTCGTTAAAATTTCACGACAGCGCATTCTTTAAACGTTTTCTTTTATACGAATATTTCTCGTTACTATTCCACCAAGTAGAACCTTTAAACGGTCAATCTAAATGAATGAAAACGGATTCCTCCGCCTTGCAACACGGTCCTTCGTTTTTCCATCTAATGAAAGAAGCGACCTCTCGGTTACAGGATCATTACATTTTACGCTCATATTCTGCAATTAAACCACCCCGCAGAGATACACTCGCTTTTAAGAGCATTTATTCTAACCCTTCCATATAGAAGCCTCGTGCCAGACGGGAATAAATTCAATTTCAAGACCCTTTAAATTCTCATTAAAATACCTCTCTTAATATTCGTTTCCCATACATTTCACAAATTAAAATTCTGAACTTGGGTCGTTAATTATAATTCCTACCTTCTGGCTAATTATTGAATAAGTCCAAGAAACGGCAGGTCATCATTTGCGTGGCGGGTCCTACCTTTAAATTTTCGAAAAATCAATTTTTATTTTTTCTTGAAAATAGTCGGTGAAAGTTACTTTGACAACGTTACAGTAAGTAGGGAACGAATAAATATCGAAAACAAAGTTCTAAGCATGAATAAGTAGAGCGAAATTTACTCTTCAAAACAGTGTATCACTTGGAAACAATCAAATAACAATTTATTCTTCGGACAGCTCCAAAGGTTAGAATAAGGAAAACAGCAATTTATTTCTAGGTGAAACTGACGTTTTGTTGCTGGAGGCTTCATATATGTTACAGCAGTACTAGGTTTTGTCGGTTTTTAAAAACCGGGCTTAAAAACCGGTTTTTATTTATGAATTCGTAAAATTCGGAAACCGGTTTTAAAATTTTAAGGGGTAACACCACTGTAAATTTTTCGGAAAATTGATTTTTTTAATGGCTTAAAAGATGCTTTGAACCTTCTAGAATATGGGGGAAAAACTGTATTAGTTGAAATAAATTTGTTTCCTTGAAATTTCGAGCTCCTCCCCAAGCGCGTCGGACTGCTTCGAAACGACTACCGGCGTCAAATTAATAGGAAGGTACAACCTAATGTTCTACCTTTTGATTTTTAGCTTCTCTAATACACAACGGATGTCGTTAGAAAGTTGTTATGTTCAGATAGAAGCATTTCCAAATAAAAGTATGTTAGCGGCAACATTTAATTTCTTCATATCTATAACATATTTCAAAACTTTAAACGCGTTTTTCTCGAAACATGATTTTTCAACACGGCACGCAGCATAACTCCAACAATTTTCATTCTTTTCATTCGACCCTTTAACAATATCTTTAAAATAACATTTTGAAGAGAAATACGTACGGGATTTTCGATAAGTTAATTTAAACATTACTTATTAACAAATGATTGCCCTCTTTTTATAGAAAATTGAACGTTTTTCATTCAAATCCTCACCAATCACACAAAAATCAATATTTTTAAAATCCCCTACGTATTTCTCTAGCTATAAACATGTAGATTTAAGCCATATTTTTGTTTTTTTTTAAATTCAAATTTGCACCAGCTATACTGCGTGCCGCAGAGCGTAAAAACTTCAACATGCCTCACGAGAATGGCTTCAGTGCCACCATTTTGTAATATTTCTAAATAACTTTTTTTTTTTAATAATAAAATATGTGCTTAATAACTTTCTCCAGTATAGTTATTCTATTACCTTTCCTTCCATCCATGAAAAATTGCCAAAAAAACGCTATTTTTCAAGCTGTTACAGTGGTGTTACCCCTTAAAAACCGAGCCCTAAAGTAACAATCATCCGACAATGGGGAACATGCCGGAAGAGCTTGTCGGTTACTTCGCGGGATACCCCGTACGACACGGAATAACCGAAGGTGCTCCGAGCGGTGCTCCCAGCACAATAAAAATTCCTCGAGGCAAGACAGTTGGGATCGTATAAACTTTTATCGCGGACCGATCGCTGTCATCGTTATCGGGCCCGTAGATGCTCGCGAACGCCTTCGGCTTCCGTTGAAATCAGTAAACGGCGACAACGTTATTCAATTTCCGCGGCCCCCGTCCGAAAATAAATTCTTTTTCAGTTATCGACGCAGCAGCTGAGTTCTCAAGGCCCCCCTCCAACAGCTTATCCGTCGTACGATCTCGTCTTCATTTCCGCCACGTCGACGGTCTTCCATCCCCGCACGTTGGAAACTTTGGACGATCGTCCGCCTACGTTTGCGAAATACCTGAAGCTCCGTAAACGTGTACCGCGGCGCGGTATCGACAGATTGACGTTATTACGCCCGAAAGTGATGCGGGAACAATTTTCGCGGACCTTCGAACTCCACGCCCGAATAATTCTGCATACATTTGAAAATGCACTGGATGAAAGTTATGTGTAAATAATAAATACTGCATTTCTTAATACTGTATTTCTATAACATGGATTAAGGCGTCGCTCTTTTGTTTCAAGTCTTCGGGCTTGCAAATGACATTCGGATTTTATTCATTGGAAAATAGAACACAGCGCGTGATTGATATCGCTTTTTCTCTTTTGGATTTTTCCCTGAAATCACTGCGACGGTCCTTATTGTTCCTCCGTTGCTTTTATGTCCCTTCGTTACGAGGTAATTAACGGGCAATAGTCCCCGACGTCAAAACGTGAAAAAAAAGGGGACGGAAAAAAGATGAACGATTACGCTATGAAAAATGCCAATATCTATGCGAATGGCTATGAGCGGCTATGGGTAATTCCACTATAGCGATTGGCGAGCGCGCTGGCTGGCCATTGCGATCGATTAATCGAGTTCTCGGAAATATACGGACGCGGAGTGTAAAAGCAAGAACAATTCTGCTGTGCCAATGACAAAATCGTTGTCGAAGTAACAGGTAATATGTGCATAGACAGCGATCGGTGAGAGAATTCCGGCAAGAGACCTATCTGTAATTTTTTTATTAATTATTTCGTAAGAAACAAATTGAAACTGAGACTTGTTCTTTGGCATGTGGTGTATTGACATTATAAGCTTTAATAAACATGTTTGTTTAGTAAAAAATATGCATTATACAGTTTGTAAAAAAAGTATTTGGACACTTTTTAAAATCGCATAACTTTTTTAGAATTGGTCTAAACCAGGCCTGGGATTTAAGTGAACGCGGCGGCCGATTTTCAGAGTCAACGCCTCTTTTCCCCCACCGCACGTCTTGGCCCCCGCGGCGGCCTAGGAGCTACGCGCGGTTCATATGGTACGGGCCTGAAGCGCTCGAAGCTCCTAGGCCGCCGCGGGGGCCAAGACGTGCGGTGGGGGAAAAGAGGCGTTGACTCTGAAAATCGGCCGCCGCGTTCACTTAAATCCCAGGCCTGGTCTAAACGACTTGATTTTTTTTGAGGACCTAGAAGGATTAGTTTTCTAAGTGACGTGTTTCGTCGTTTTGGAAAAAATTGCAATTGGTCGGAATAGCGAAGAAAATAGTAAAGGTCGTTTTTTAAACTTTTTTTTGTGAGCGTGTAATGAAAATTCAAAAAAACTCATTTGTAGATTGAAATAAGATATATACATGCCTAAAATTTCATCAAAATCGGTTAACGTTGCTCTGAGTTACAAACGTTTAAAGGTGGTGGAATACAAAAAAAAAAAAACGTTTAAAAAACGACCTTTACTATTTTCTTCGCTATTCCGACCAATTGCAATTTTTTCCAAAACGACGAAACACGTCACTTAGAAAACTAATCCTTCTAGGTCCTCAAAAAAAAAATCAAGTCGTTTAGACCAATTCTAAAAGAGTTATGCGATTTTAAAAAGTGTCCAAATACTTTTTTTACTAACTGTATGTGATGCTACAGATGGAAGAAGCTTTTTAAAAATGTTTCTTTTGTTTTGCAGTGATAACTCAAAAACGAAAGTTCCAATCGATTCAAATTAAATTTGAGCATGTTTACAAAATGTGTAGTTTCGGACAGGATCTAAATTGAAGTTAATGAAGATTCTTATTCTATATAAAAAGAAACTAAGACCTCATCTTTTGGGGGCTTGAGGGAAGATGTAACCTTATCAATGGGGTTTTAGTTTATTTCCATAAAGAATAAGAGTTTTTGTTAATTTCAATTTAGGTTCGATCCAAAATTACACATTTTGTGAACATGCTCGAATTTGATTCGTATCGATTGGAACCTCCGTTTTTGAGTTATCACTGCAAAACAAAAGAAACATTTTCAAAAAGCCTCTTCAATGATCCATCTGTAGCGGAAAATATTTTTGTCGTATTAAACGCTGAAAATATGTAACAAAAATCTTGAGCTTATGCATGTTGCTCATAGCGATAGAGGGAGACAAAGAAAAAATTCAAGGATGCGTTGATGTTTCATTTTCGATGAAGGTATCCATGACAGTCTGCATGAATCATAATTTAACGCGCAATGCCAATTGCGATCGATTTGGTTGCCGTCGATTGGTCGGATTTTCCGCAATACCAACGGTGCACTAAAAGTGATTAAATTACTTGGCGAACCGGCACTCGGTAAACTACAGTGTGATTGATACGCGTGTGTGCGCTCATCTGACCGAATATACGTTGCGATCATTTATGCGTGACTGACGTCTGTTTATTTCCTACTGATTTAGTCCAGCATAGCGTCGAATCGAACAGTCCCCGTCAGAGAGCGAATCTATCATCATCAAATGCCATGGTAGGCTTCGCTAATATTCTGTTATTTCGTGATCGAGGTTATTTTAGTTTGAGAATAACGCCAGAATAGGTGAAAAGAGGCTTGGGGATTTGAGGACTTGAGAGCAACTTTAGAATGCGGCGGAGTTAGGGACTTGGGAGAGTTGGTGCTTTTGGATTTTGGAGTACTAGGGTGGCCCTTATTTATACGTGTCGGTTATTTTTCTGTATTTCTCTGCTGTCATCCCCTGATATGGTTCCATTTTATAAGAAAATAGTCCAGGAAAAAATTATTGTAATCGGACTACAGGAAAGGGTGCCGACTAGGCCTTAAAGTTTAGAATTTATCAATGGTTTGAATTTAAAAAATTACTAAAAAAATTGTAAGCATTATCGAAATTTTGTTCAAATAATATTAAAAGAGCATACAATTTTCTACAATTACTCTATATATAAGTTCTTATATATAGAAATGCGCACTACACGCGTAGATATAGACAATACGTCACGCCGTACAGGTATGATGCCGAAATGCGGACCTCTCTATATTCAAACACTATTATCTAAAAAATGGTTGGAAAGATGAACAAATTATATACACAGTAATTGTAGAAAATTGAATGCTCTATTAATATTATTCGAACAAAATTTCGATAGGGCTTATTATTTTTTAGATATTCTTTAAATTAAAAACATTGATGAATTCTAAACTTTAAGGCCTGGTCGGCACCCTTTCCTATTGCAATAATCTTTTTCAAGGATTATTTTTTTTATGAAATGGAACCATATTAGTGGGTGAGAGTAAAAGAAATCGCAAGTTGAAAATAAGGACGACTCTATTGGAGAACTTGGAGGTCCTGCGATTCTTTTCAATTTCTCATTACTCCTCTATTTTAGGATAGAATGATTGCCAAATATTTTGGAAGAAAGCCTCTACCTTAGGACAGTCACCTCGGAGATTCCGACTTTTACTGATATAAAATAATGAATACCGTAAATTGCGGTGATTTTGCCCACTTTTCGGAAGAACTTTATTTTATTTTATTGTGAAGTAATTAGAACATGCGGTGTTTTGTAATCAATAGCAATAATTTCTCCAAAATCAAAGGAAAAAAAATACAATAGCGAATTCAATAATATTGTAATTTTTCAGTCAGAATAAAAAAGTGGGCAAAGTCACCCCGGTTTACGGTAGTAATATTAATATTTATTAGACATGTAATACAGTCTGATAGATAATGACCTGAACAAGATGAAGTATGTAGTTTGAAAATTGACATGCTACGAAGTTAAGAGTTTGTAACAGATATAAGGTTGTATATTAACCTTGTTATAAACTGCGACACAGCTTGGAGTTTCAGTGTCAATTAGGTACATACTTCAATTTGTTAGTGGACTTATAATGTAGTACATTAATGATGATACTATCGCTAAACGCTGTTACATACGACAGCAATGATAAGAATTCAGAACCAACCAGGATAAAAACATGTATTCAACAAAAGTATCGTTTTTGTTATAGAGTACGCAAATATGATCACATAGGGTAAATGACCCAATTACTGACACATTAAGCGTTGACGCTGACATTATCTTACAGTTTTGCACTTATAGACTAAAAGTATATATTGTTCTTGTTATTTATTATTGTTTAATATGTTTACTTGATGAAAAAAAATTTGAGGATCTTAAAACTTCGATTTTTATGTATAAATTCATCAATTTCAAAAATATATTACGAGATCTATTACTGACACCCCAATTACTGCCAGCTAACCTAATACTGTTTATCTGTCATTTTAAGGTTACGTCGTGTCATGTACTTGAGCAACTACTGCTATGACAGTAATACCAAAATGCTTGAAACGCTTGTACCAATCACTGTCACCCAATCAATAAGTAAAAAGACTTAATGAATCGTCGAATTGGGATATTGATTACTTTCTATGATGCTTTATATTATTTAAAATATTATATTTTGTTATGTTAATAGCTCAAATATTACAATTACAGAATTTTCTTTAACTACTTGTTTTCTCTGTCGCTAGTAACGGTGGATACTGCACATATGTTAGCCAGAAATCTTCAAATGCATCAGGCCCACTCGTCTGTCACAAGACAAGCTACTAAACTGGCAATTCACCCCCACCATTCATCGAAATTTCGGGGTACATTTACATTCACGGCCACGCATTATTACAACTCATTGCCTGTGAACGGTCCATCAGTTCAAAAATAATCAGGCATGCAGTTTCGACGTACATATAGACTGCGAATTTGTAGTTATTTATAAGCGTAATAGTGTAGGATTTTAAAACAGCATTTTGCTGAATCTCACCCATTGCACCGCAAAAAGAAAAAACAACAACTATGTATGGTGTAATAAAGATGTATTATTATTATTATTATTATTATTATATATTTAGTTACAGATATGTGGATAATATCGACAAGTAATAAGTAAAGACAGTCTACTACTGTATCAACGTCTAAAGTATCTAAACCATCAAAAGGTATACCTCTGTTGATGGAACTTAGATGATTATTAATGAAATAGTAGTCAGCCTTATTGAAATTCACTCTCAGCGCTTGTTCATTGTGCGTTGATTGAAAGACGGTGATTATAATCTCAAAGAGTAATGGTGTATGATAAAGATCGTAAGGTAGTAATGTGTCTAATGTGCATAGTACAAAGCCTGCATTATTTTGTAAGGAATAAATCGAAGAAAGAACCATAGGTGTTGCTAATGCCATTCTTCTGACACATAATTGAGATAGAGTTGAGATAATTGCGTGAAATATTAATCGATTCTTATGTCGACGCACCAGTTCACCTATAAATAAGGGAACAATCGTGATTACCCAAGCAATTTCTGCAAATTGTATTATAATCATCCAATAGCTAGATATTCGTATAGGAATCTAAGTTCATAAACCTTTCAGCACTTTTTCCGTAGTCTCCGTAAAAACAGCTGCAAAAAAGTGGCAGGTAAATAAACAGTTCCTAAAAGAAACGACAACCTGTTACACTGAATCATATCAAAGAGCTTTTCATGTGGCCTCTATGCCTAAATTACTCGGCTGACTATAAAACGTATCACAGACAGCTATTAAAGCACCTCCTCCTGTTGAAAATGTGTTTGTGTTTGCGTTTCTATCCACGCGATATAGGTGCCTACGTCATAACCGCTGGAACTGCATGAATATTAATTGCAGACTGAAAGTAATTAAGGCTCTACCTATGTGCCCAAACATAGATTTTTTAAATAAAGATATACAAATGAATATACAGATAATCTTTTGAGTGACGCATTTGATATCTAAATCGGGTGTTTATAGTTACTTGTAAAAAATGTTTTTTATGGATAAATAAAATAACAGTAATAGATACAGTTAAAAGGCACGTTATAAGCTGAAAATTTATGATATGAACTTTGTGCGTTTATAAAGTGACTCAAGGCAAGAACAACGATGTATTTCAATCGGGCCCAAACTGTCCAATCGTCCGTTACGTTTGTGAAAACTAACCTCAAAGTCAAATAGGCAATCCCACTTTTTCGTGTATAACTGCTAAAATACAAGAGACAGAAAAAAATGTTTCAAACAAAATTTTAATGGTGCAATAAGTGCTGCAAACTTGCGTTAACAAAGTTTTGAAAAAAGTTTTTGTGAGATTTTTTTTAAACTATTTCTCAAATTTTCAGGGAATATTAGTAATAAAGTTATATTCAGTTAAGCGTACGGGCATTCGAATGGAATAATTCATTTAATCGTAGCGTCGATAAAAAATATCGATTTTTGATATCTACTTTTTCTTTCAAAGCCCGCCATTTCATCAAAAATTAATATTTCTTTAAATCTGAACGCTTAACTGCTGCTATTTTAATCCTTCGTGGTCACACCTTCTTATAATCACAAATTGGTCACACGGGGTTCACTGTACCCCAGAGTCATTTTTTGAGTTACCATATATTTGAATCTTTTAACTTTTCAGTGATAATTGTACATTGGTAATACTTAGACAGTCATGGTCTAGTAGTCTTTTTTAGAAATGTAGATTTTGGTATAATAAAATTTGTAGTTGAAAATGACCGATTTTCCATGGCTGTGGGAAAAAACCGATTTTTAAAATTTTTTTTTATTTTCTTTTTTGCGTTAAATCCACTTTGGAAGACGTAAAGGTGCGACATTTCAAATCGAAAATAGCTCTTGGGGTAAAATACACCCCGTGTGACCACGAAGGGTTAATATATTTCAAGAAAACCTTCGACTTTTTCATTTCAGAGCACACGTTGCAAACTTACACGATCGTCCGTTTCGAAATTATTTTTTAAAGAGCCTGACGTCACTGCATGCTGTGGTCATACAACTCAACATTTTTTTCAATATAGAAGCACGAAATATTAGTTAAGTATATCTATGTATTTTCATATGGTCATAAATATTTTTCTTAGAAAGTTACATTTTATTATAAAAGAATGCCTTGAAAGTAGCCTTTTTTCCACCGTCAAAGTAATTTCCCCCACCCTACCCCCGTATGCGAACTCTCTTGTTCGTATCCCCACTCTTTAACATAAGTGACGATATCATCTGAACGCCGTTACGCAGTCGCTGAAGTTACAACGGAACTTTTTGCAAATCGTTAACGTTGAACAGTGGCCATAGGTAAAAAATTGTCACAGCGGGCTCGCTTAGCACGCAATCGATTCTATAAATAACTCTGCCAAAAAAATCAGATAACAACCAATGAACACTGCTTTTCTACAGAAAAGTAGTCGCTTTCGACTGGCATAAATGTAACGTGCCTAAAAAAAGGCAATCTACCTGTCATATCGCCCTCATCCCTACTCTAAAACTTCTTGAAATCCCTATGTAACATTCTACTCCACAGCACTTATAAATCATTCTAAAACCAGATTGAGATCAGTTCCAAATTCGCTCAATTCAGCTGTGTCCCAGCCTGGTTTACTTTTGCTAGCAAATTGGACGTATCTTTAACAAACTTCCATTACTTCCTTTTGCCCACGACTTACACCTATTCAGGTATCTACCTGCGAGCCAGCCATTAAGAATTCTCTTATCCTCGCCGCGGCCTCCTCCAATGATAATTATTCAGAGCTCGGAGCACACCTACAAGCAAAGCAGGAGTAAATACTGCTACCAGCTTTCCTTTTCTTCAGAGAGGACGTAACCCCAATTTATGAAGACAATCATCCCCGATTATCCGGCGGTTCGTTTTCCTGAAAATGTTTCCCGACCATTTCGCGAGACTGCGTTCCCGCGATCCATTTCCACTTCGCGCTTCTATTCGACTAGGGCGGGCGAGTTCGCCGGCGTGCCACATTTCTCAGGGAAATGGGAATCGATTTGAAGAACGCCGTTGCGAAACTGCAGTTGGCAACACGCCCTCTGCCTGTTCCTCTCTGAGCGCTATCGGGTCATCCCTCTGATGTCCTACTCTCATGGGTCACCCTTATCCTTCTTCCGCTTCCGTATTTTCATCGGTGCTTCCCTCTTTACGCCGCCCATCCCCCCCGCCGCTCACTTCTTTTTTCAGTCGCCACCAAATATCTTCAGTGGCCCAAGTCGTGTCGTGATTTTTTGTTGGTCCAAGGAGGATCGAACTTACTCTGACTTATCCTCGCGGCAACGGTGAGATCGAATGCCAATTTCATCTTATTTCGCTTTATCTAACTGATATTGAATAGCAATGGAGGAAGGAAGTGAAACTTTTAGAATGCTTTAGGACAGGATGGAGCGAGGCTTTTGGATGCTATGTTGTCAATTCAGATTTTGTACGAGTTTAATTGATGAAATGGAAAAATAAAATAGCAAATAGCTGGCAGATGGAAGGTTTTAGCTAGTAGGGGTGTGCGGGTACCCGAAATTACGGGCCTGATTTGCGATTCGGGTACCAGAGACCCGAAAACTTTTAAGTTGTGATTTTTCAGTGTGATCAGATGGAAGAATTTTTAATCAAGAAAATCGGCTCCCGAATCGCAAATCGGGTCCCGTAATTTCCGGTTTATATTACGCTTGTTTTGAGCTTAAATGTTATTTTTTATTAGGCGCTGGTTGAAATAACTACAAAAGTCGGCAAGAGTCATGGCAACGGTGGCGTTGGCCGAGAAGAGTCATAATAACCGTTTCTAAAGTCAACAAAAGTTTTGTGAGAACTTTACCAAGCTTCTATTTCTGGACCTCTCCTTTTCTCAATCGTAAGAAAGCTTGAGGAAAACTTTGTTTCTCTGCCACAAGCTCCTCAGCAGAGTTTAACCCAAGCTGGAGGGATTAACAAAAGCCAATCAATTGGTCAAGGCTACACTTTGGGGCGATTTCCCAAATTTGGCAATGCTCCTTGATACGTGAGAAATACAGTGGGGAACAAGGCGTGCGTAACAGTAAATTCGGGACCGACCCCAAGGATCCGCGAGCAAGTAGCCAGGACCCTCACGCGAACGTCTGGTCCAGGTGGTCTACGGGGGTTTAGGGGTGTTAGGCTTAATCGTTATTGAGTTGCAAAACTCCAAGGTTTCCATGTGTTAATTGGAGTTTTGAGTAGTGATGGGATCAAGTATATTGGAAGTAGGTTCGAATCTGACTGTATAGTTTCGAACAGTTCACGAGTACATTGAAAAAAAAAAACACTACTTTCAAGTAGACTCGAACCTTGACGAGTCAGCGGTACTTGCAAGTATAATCGAACCCTGACCATTTATGACTTATAACTATCCAGTTGTCTTGAAACTTTGCAGGCGTGCGTAGTTTGGATGACAGTACAATATTTTAAAAAGAAAATTAGCCCTGAACGGGTAAAAAAATTACCCTATAGATACTCATTTCAAGGATTCGAAAGCAGCTTGTATGATCTGAGTACTTTACAAGTACATGCAACTGAACCTCATTTTTTATGAGTAGTAATCGAATCCCATGAAGTAAACGTTTTGTATTGGATTCGACTTAGTTTCGTGAGTACATATTGAACTTGATCCCATCACTAGTTTTGAGTCTTTCTCCTGTTTACGGTGACCAAATGTTATCGCCCTAGCAATCGGCCAGAAGAATATCTTTAGCTGAAAAATCTCTAGCAAAGAAGTCACATACGCATCGTAAACTTAAGTACTCACTTTGAAAATCCTTAACAAGGCTAGTTATTTAAACAGCATGCTACTATCTCTTATACCAGAGTTGGGCATTATTCGGCTAAATTTTCATTCGAATAAATTTGTGCGAATAAATGTTAATTCGAATAATCTTCGAATAAAAAATTCGAATAAAATGAAATTAGTCGACAATAACGAATGTTTTTTTATTCGGCTGAAAATTTATTCGAATAATTTCTTATTCGAATAAAAATTTAGTCGCCTCAACGGACGAATAAAATGCTCACGCGATTTCGGCGATGTATGGTGTCACCACGTACTGTCACCCGTGAGATCTAATGTTTTAGGTTAAGTAACTCCTATCATAGCTCGCACTTTGCAGGAAGATGTATGACCGCAGTACTACATAGAGTAGCGTTTTGATTTATTTTAGATAAAATTTACTCACGTCAATCCATTTAAACTAATGAAAAAATCCATCTCTTCAAATTATAAGCGTTCATTGAACCTTCACAATACACAATCACATAATCTGATAATTCCTTACTCAAATATCGCTTAAAACTGAAGGCCGACGCCTTCAGAAGAGAATACTTCTTTAAGGCAGGATTTCCTCGGCGTCCAGACGCACCCGGTCAACACACGCGTTCAGACGTACACGCACACGCTCACGTCCAGACAGGACACAGTACAGACTTCCATTGATAGATGTCGGGCGTATCACATTTATTCGTCGTTCAATCAGGTCGAATAACGAATAAAACCTTATTCGAATGAATCTGATTAGAATAACGGTACAGATTTATTCATGAATAACGAATCATTTTTCGTCGAATACAATCGTTATTTGTTATGCACGAATAAATCTTATTCTGAATAATCAATCCGTATTCGAATAAAAATTTAGCCGAATAATGCCCAACTCTGTCTTATACCAGTCCCAGATTTTGTAGAATCTCACTTTACAAGTCAAGGTTGTCAGGGTATGCTAAGGATATGCTACACGTTGCCGTTTTATGGCAAAAGGAAACAAATGAGCCGAAGATATGCCATGAAAATATACATTTAAAATATCTTGCGCATCTTGTTGTAAATGACTTGAAATAAAATTTCATTGGCCTTATTCCTCTCGTCTCCACGCTGTGTTTCATTTCTCAGTTTCCTCCCTTTATTTGCAAGACTGTGCACCTAAGAAGGTACGCACAAATGCTTGCCTGTAGGATTGCGCATCGCCCCAGCGTAATCGCTCTTGTACCTTTGTTGATGGCGGGTGTTCTTTCAGAAAAATTTATCCGAGGAATTCCGCTGTTCCTGTTACACTTCAGCTACGAGATTATGCGACGCAGTGCGCGCGGCTAATGGCATTTCTTTCTTCCATTTATGAAAAGAAATCTCCCGCGGAACAACACAACTCTGCTACGCGAAAACAAAGGATGGACGTGGTGCCTGGAGGAAAAGCTTCCATCCTGAGACCATTTTCCGTGCATTTCAGTGTGTGGAATGTGAAATATATTGCTTTAAAAAAATGCCTAATTTTCGCCTTAGAACTAGCAAGAGAATGCTTGTGGCATTCTAATTTGCTCGCTGAAATTTTGTAAGCGTGTAAGATGTTAAGATGGCCATATTTTCCAGCAGTTGATACCAGTGGCGGATTTAACAGGGTGGCCGATGAGCAGTTGCCACCTGGGCCCCTACCCAGAAGGCCCTCCAGGGCCCACATCCTTAAAAAAATTTTGATTCTATCTAAACTATATTTTTTCTGTACTTACTACTACATTGAAACCGTTTTTTGTAAACTATTTCTTCATATTCCTGAATAAACGGGCCCCTCCAGAAGGCCCCCTAGGGCCCCATCCGTAAAAACAGTGATTTTATCAAAACTATATCTTTTTTTCAGTACTACTACCCATAACCCGCTTTTAGTAAACTACCTCTTCATTCCCCCCCCCCCCCCCAAAAAAAAAGTGGGCCCCTCAGAACATTTGCCACTGGGGCTTTTTTTCTTAAATCCGCCACTGGTTGATACATTTATTGAAGAGTATTGTAGCATATGCTTGATTTTGAAGGACCACACTTGCAATAGAAAATGATTAGCAGCTCGATTTTTCGTGTTTACTGAACTCTTAAAATTAACTGAACAACACTATCTCTTATGAGATTTATTATACAATCTCTTATATCGTCAATCTATTATACATACATATATTGAGAATGAAAATGTAAGATGCTAAATGTTTGATAAAAGTCCCTCAAAATACAAAGCCCTTTGTTAATTGACTCGATAATTTCGAAAAGGGGATGAATCAGATTTTTGGCGATATTCACTTTTTTATATTCCACGCTTTTTCAGGTCTTGTCTCGTCGTTTCCTTCAGAAAGGTGACAAATCTTTGTACTCTGAAGGGGCCAAAGATTTTCATCCCGTCAGATTTCAAGGATTTTTATGAAGTTCTAAGAAGTTGGCTTACAAAAGAGCATGAAGAATGTCCGGAACAGAACTTCTGATCCTGATTATATCTTTCATTTTACCCAGGTTCTTATCTGACTTTTTTGAAGACTAAGTATACTTAATGAGTTTCAGCTTGTTTGTATCGAGTTTCTTCGCATTGATTTTCCAGTTCTAAGTTTCTAAGTAAAATGAAATGTTTTATATAACCGTCCATACACTTTGTGCTCTTAAATAATTTCTCAAATCCCCTGTTCGATATTATTTATGTACATCGAAAAGAGGACAAGTCCAAACAACAACAAATGAATTTTTTAAAACAATGAAATTTCACTGAACATGAGATACCGAATCGAAGAATAATAATACGTTCTAATATTATGTAATTGTATGAACATTACCCTTTTCTTTAATTTCCAGTAAAATTAATTTTTGAGTACCAATCACCTTTTTGAATCTATCGATTTAATTAATTTTTAGGATCTGTACTTCTTGTTTAGCAGCAACCTATCACGAGTCCCTTTACTATATCCACCAGAAATTATTATAAAATACAGGTTCAGAAATATCGTCCCAAAAATCATAAAAACTAAACGGATTTTAGCATTGTCGCGAAAGCAAAGAGTACGAGGATAACCAAAGTTAGTTGGGCGGGCCAAACTATACAAGTTGCAATCGTTCGAATCGATTTTGCCGTTTGCTTTCGTGACAAAGCCTTTGCGACGCGTCACGAAAGTTCTACATAGAATACCGAGTGTATTAGCTAGAAACGCGAGCTGTCACTCGTCGTCGACGGCCACGCCGGCAGCAAAAGTCATTTTGGCCGGTAATTAGTTGGCCGAGTCACGACAAATTGAAAAAGTTGGTGAGAAATGGAACGCAATTTAGTCCGTGGCCATCGCTCCACGGCGCGACGTTCTGTGGTCGTAATAATCAAGAGCCCTGGAATCGAATGGTCCCTTTGGCTTGCCGTGTTTCGTTATTCATGCGGGCCTAGACCGACCAAACTTCCAAACAACACCTGTCCCTTCGTAATTTCCGCCCAATCGCCGGAGAACAATTCGTAAGAACGCCGAGGCCGCGTAATTGGAAAACTTGAGCGCGTCTATGTGCACGGAACTCGGTTTTATAGACCTCCATGCGCATTTGCAGTGACGAGTGTAGGTATGTGTAGGCATGGAGTCCCGTGGCTATACAATGTGTACATGGGTATCAAGAATGTTCTAGATAATATTAACATTGGCGTAACTAGTTAGGGGGCCGGGTGGGCCTGGCCCCCTCCCCCCAAAATCGAAATGGCCCCTCCCTAGGAAATATCGAAATAAATAAAAAACATTCATCTGTCCTATAACAGGTCCTAAATATTTTTTTAGAATAACACCGCAATTTAAAGCTTGTATAAATTTTAACTATAGATATACACGATATGCTCTTGCTTTTAATAAATTTCTTTCTGTTTTTAAAAATTTTATTTATATTTCGCGAGAGTAAATAATAAATAATTTTTTATTCTGTTTACTCTTTGTGTTAGTGTTAAATAAATATGTAGGTAAATTATTGTTATAAAATGTGTATGTATATAAAAATTTCTACCTATAAAAAAAGGAGAGGGCGCGAGAGAGGGAGAGGGGGGGAATAGGGCCTGGTCCGTCCCAGACAAAAATCCTAGCTACGCCTATGAATATTATCCAAACTCCCTGCGATTTAAAAGTTACTTTCTACGTATTCAGTTATTCGCCCTGTAATTGTAATTAATAAACAGCTGAAATCAGGTTGATGTATACTAGGTTGAACTGTACTTTAATAATTTTGTGCACTGTGGCGTCCCCAGCCTGTGACGTCACCAGTTCCATCACAGGATCGCGCTGGTTAGTGCTCACCAGCGAAACTAGAGGGCTAATCTGACAATTCTTTCTCGCAAGTCCTCTGGGTGATTCTCGTCTAACAACCCTAAAAGTAATTGGGATTTAAGAATTTGTTTTTAAAAAACTGTTGGTCATATTGGATTAAACTCTTTTGGGATACAAGAAAGCATCTTCAAATTTGCAGGAAATATTTTTTTTATGATGATCCATATGATTTTTTATTAATTATTGTGAAATCTTGGCCACCTCTCCGACGATGTAACTTCTGTTGGCGGGACGTGTAGCACCTATCAGAATTATCCGATTAAAAAAAAATAGAAGTCTTTTTAAAGTTACATAGTTTACGCTGGGAGTGGTCCACTTTAAAGAAAAAAAATGAAAAATTGAAAGAGTTATAGCGTTTGAAGGAAAAAGTAAGTTATTTCCTTAGACAAATTTTTCATATTATTCTTTATATCGACGAAACAGGTATTATAAATAAAAACTAAAATTAAAAATTTGGGTTTCGTTCCAGCGTAAATTATTAAACTTTAAAAAAATTTCTTTTTTTTGCAATCAAATGTCTGTGACACGTGCTACACCTGACGCCAACATCGTCGAAGAGTTTAACACGATTCCACAATAATTAATAAATAATAAGAAGGCTCAACAAAAAAAAATTCTATAAGTTTAAAGATGCCTCCTTAGATCCCAAAAGAGTTTAATGCAATATGAACAATAGTTTATTAAAAAAAAATCATAAATTTGGGGGGCTGTTACACGAGAATTCCCCCTTAATTCCAATCTCATTCATATATATGGGATATAAGGAGGCATCTTTAAACTTGTAGAATTTTTTTTGTATATATATATATACAAGTTCCAAGTTATTCCCCTCAGTTCCCGTGTGTGTCTAGGTCAGGGTTCGTCGGCTGTCGCCGTGCTAATGAGAGTCTGGCTGACGTTTCCCAAGACGAAACGCCGCACCTCTTTTTTTCCTCTTTGATCCGCAAACACCAATCCAGCTGCCCCGCACAGTACTCCAAAAAGCGTAACCGGCCTTAGAGATTACGGTTACGCTGGAGGCGACGGAGTAAGGTCCCTCCCCGTCCAGAAACGGCAAGGCGAGACGTTACACATTGGTAAATTGTTATTCGAAAAGCAGTCGGTTATTATTAAGCTAACACATTTCTGACGCAGACAGAGGTTAATTGTCACATGTTTAATCCCTGCCCTTTTGTCATAGAGCATAACACAATTAGGGGGCAGACGATGCCACAACATTAACACTTAGAGTGTCAAGTATCCATCTGAATGTAGATCTGTAAAGTCCATTCAATCTAGATCAGGGTCCATTTAATTTAGTTCTACAAAACTTAAGCTAAGAAACCTGTTGTTGTCGCATCTAAAGTATTTTATTTTTTTAAAGACTTCAAAAAAGGAGGAGGTTATGTATTCGACCCGTGTGTATTTTGTTTATGTTTGTCCCCTCATAACTCCTCAGCATATAGACCGATTTTTATGATCTTTTTTTTATTCGAAAGAGGATGGTGCCCCGTTGGTCCCATCCTACGCGGAATCAATATTGGCCCAATATTTTACCAGTTATAGTTAATAATAAAGACTATTGCCATCTAATTATTATTATTGTATGTACATGCGCGCATATCTCCTGAGCATGTGTCAATATATAAAACTAAAAAGTTGAAAATAAAAAAATTTAAAAAAAAATTAAAACCGACTTCAAAAAAATAAAATTGCACTAAAATGTAAAAAATAATTTTTTCCTTTATTTAATCTACTACTCTCATATTTTTTAAGTCGGTGTCTCATCATTTGCACTGTGTAAATCTGGCACCGACTTAAAAAATTTGAGAATAGTAGATTAAATAAGGGAAAAAATTATTTTTTACATTATAGTGCAATTTTATTTTTTTGAAGTCGGTTTTAATTTTTTTTAAATTATTTTTTCTAGACACTATATTTGCAGATGCTTATGATTAATAGTACAAGTAATACTGCAATAAAATGCAATTTTGGTTTCTTTATTCTGCGCGCTTCTACTTTTGAATGCTCTTTCAAATATTGCAATGTGAATAATGATCAAAATAACATTATTTAATCTTTTTAATAAACTTGTGCTACCTGTGGATCATCGACCATTTCTACACAGTGCTTCATTTGATTTTCTAGTTAGGTCATGGACCATTCAACTCGTTCTTTCTTTCTCAAATATCTCAGCAAGTCGTGATCAATTTTTTCGAGGAAAACCTTCTATGTATACTGTTAGTTCCTCACAGATGCTAGGAGATGGTGCTGCCAGCTATGTTGCCTGACTCACAACCAGCTCATCCCTAGCTAAATCTAAGAATTTACCAAAAGTGAACTCTGATCGTTTCTCTTCACAACCCTTCATACAAAAAAAGAAGTATCAAAATCCTTTTTTTCAATGAAGAGAAGTAGGGGAGACCGGGGCTAGTTGGCTAACGAGGTTAGTTGACTAATTCCATTTAATTGTTGTATTATGGAATAAATTATTCGGCGATTCGCGATATTCAAGCATATGACTGACCAGCTTGCCATTTAATGTGTCGCCGTGACAAAAACTTGCGTATTCTGTCAGTGAGAATGAAAAATCTAAAAAGTTCGGCGGGAAGTAAATATTTTTATTTCGACTATTTATGAATTTTTGTCCACTAAGTACTGCTTGATGTTTTTTCATGAATATTTTGTGAAAACGTGATACGTGCGTGAAGGTTTCGTACGTACGACCCTTAACGTGTTAACAATGTCGGACGGGGTTACTTGACTAAGCATAGGAATACCACTAGTAATTGCATTTTTATCCTCAAGATGCAGTCGAGGCAAAGAGTTTAGTTGCTCAAGTCCACTTCCCCCACCATAAAATTCTTCCAAACTCGCCCCTACCAGTTTTACACCCTATCCTCCCTTCAAACTCTCAGGCCTTCCAAATAGAGCATAACAAATAAGTACAAAATAATTACAGTATCTAACACCATGATAATTAATAAAAAAATAACACTGTGAAGGAGTGAAAAAAAAATTTTAAAAAATTATTGGTTGTAGTATACATATGTGCGCGTTTCGGATAGTATATTGGTGGAATTGGCAGCGTATATATACGCTTTTCATATATATTGATGTACTGTAACAACGTATATACATATATATGCCTTTCGCAAGCAAAGGTTTAAAACTGAAAAGTAAATGTCAAGTCAACTAACCCCATCGTATTTGTCAACTAACCCCGCAGCCGGGGTTTGTTGACTCATTCGTCTCACTACTCTAAATACCATAAAAACAACAACGTAGACTCATTTAAAACGATTTTAAAAATTAAGCCTGTATACCTAATGAAATTTGTAAACTTTTGGTATGCAGCAAGTCAAAAAAATAACAATAGTATATTTATAAAAATTAGGAATGTAAAAAATTAGTCAACTAGCCCCGGTCTCCCCTACTCCACTACAGATCAGATTTAAAACTGCAATGAAATTATATTGCATCCAAAGAATATTTACAAAACGATTTCAGAACTTCGTGCATATATTAGCCTCATTTCTTCTTCTTCATTATAACCTCCTGTATCCATAGTCTTCTGATTCCACTTAATCCCCCTACCACTAAACACGAGTTCTAATAACTGTCCTTCAATCTTCTTTGTTCCAAATTACTCTCCATAAGCTCCTGCAATATTCTTCAGGTTATATCTACCTAACTATCCTTTTGGGTACCTTCAACTTTCAAGTCTTCCACACGATTTGGAAATTGCGATATTCTTATTGGGCAACACTATACAGCCTAAATTCCCGTTTTACGTCGTTGAAATTAGAGTTTATAGGGGGTAAATCTATGCCAAGCAGGCTGAACCACTGGGCTCTCTTCACGAACACCACGGACTAGCTACGTGCGAACGCCTCGAAACACGGCTCATTTACGCGCCCACAAGCCAGTCGTATTTAAGCCGCGCAACACGGCGACAAGTGTTATCTAAATCATTGCTCTGTTATATTATTTGTGCCGTCACGCGTCTTTCATCCACCCTTTTCTCTCGGCCGCGGTGCAACGACACACGTTCACCTTTCGAGCAACGAGAGAACCATCCGAAGTACGGGTGGATCTTGAGGCGTCGAGCCGAAAATAAATCACAGCTCATCGCAGCCGACGTGGATCATTCTGCGTGCCTTCTGTTCTCAGGAGCCCGTTGTCTCTGTTTTTCTCTCGCGCCACTGTATAGATAGGAAGGAGGAGCCTGGGGGTGGAGGAGGCGGACACGCATCGCCTGACCCACATTTCCGTTTTAAATAACGCCAACTCGTTTTGCTCGTTTCTACTGCAGCTAGCTTTTGCACAATCGTTCTTTTCAAAAGGAGAATCGTTGAAAATCTGCACCCAACGGCGCTGGTCACTGTGCCGCTCGCATCATCGATCCGAGAAGAGTATCGTTGAATCTGATAGCAGCAGAGTGACCCTAGTAACACGAACATTTCTCATCCTCTGGTGTTCCATTATGCGGCAACATGCCCTGGTATTTATGCAAGGGAACGCAAAGACAACTCATAACTGAAGAACTCATGGGACGGATGGAAGAAAGCTAAGCGTTGACATTATAGGGTACACCGAGGCGAATCAGGTCAAAATAAGAATTTAGTTTATATTTCTTACATTGCGATACGAATGAACGTTCCGATCGTTTGTTGTACCTAGACCCTCTCCTCCGCACCTACCACAATGGCCGAACAATTGTTTTAAGTCGTTGTTTAGTAGAACGTTATAATTTTCGTTTGAATCTAATCTACGTAATCTGCAATTACGTATTTAAAATAAAAAAATAAGCTTGAAAGTTTGAATGTGTTTATTATTATTAAGTAGTTTGCACGGTGTCCAAGTTTAGTATTTGATATATTTTAGACTATTGTATCTTATATGTTTATGTAATTTATAAACTTTGCAATCCTTAGATATGGGGGTAATTAGGTCACTCTTTTTTTGAATTTGAGTATTTTTATGATTATAAATATGATAATTGTGTATATGCAGATGGTTCGTACGTATATAAAAAAGACCAATCAGGGATCATGGTGTCCAAAAAAATTAATGAAGCTGTGGCAAAAATTAAATCTAAAGAAATGGCCAAAAAAAATAAATAAATAAATTAATGGTCTTAAAAAGATGGTATTGCATTTACTGTGGTGAAAAAGTAATGCGTCCACTTTCAGAAGATAGTCTGACAAAAGTGGTGCCAGGAAATGGACAGAAAACTTCTCCGTCATTAAATTAGATTTGTCTAAGTTGATTCTAAAGATTTTGTTATAAAAATTTCAATTTTTAAAGATTTCTGGATTATTCGATTCTCCCTCTGTTCTCAATTTTTGGCTTTTTGTTCGCAGAAGAAACATTTTTAAGTTTGATTTTATTTTTTATTTTTAATATTCAACCCAAAGGTGTACTGGTCAGGAATATATACTCAAAAATTAGTTTTTTTAATGTTTGACTATTATTTTTTTACCATCAAACACAAAAAACTCGGATCACCTGCCGGTGCTGCTGTTAGGAATCATAGGAATCTATGGCTATATATTTCTTTTAGCGTGAAGGAAGTTTGCTTCGCCCAGACCTTTGACCCGTCATTACACCAACGTGGTGTGTTAAGAAAAAATAATGATCGTCGTTACGGGGGTCGGATAATGACGGCCGATGAAGAAGCGCGCTGGTTAAACCGTGATCAGCGAAATGGCGAGTTCAGCGGTTCTGAGAACCCTCCATTAAAAACAGTCTGCTCAGTTTTCAACCGGTATTGTGCTCCAGAAAATCGTTCAACTTTCTTCATGCAGCAAGTGAAAACGAGTCATCAAAAACTCACGGTGCCTGCACCACGCAACCTCCAATTCGCATGATCGGTCCGATTTAGTATTTTGCTGTCTCTCGTGTCGATATATAAGTACATACACAGTAGGGTGGTCCTTATATGTATAGTGAAAAATTACATTTTTTAAAATTGCTTCTGACCCTCTCAGAAGCTTCCAAATAGTTTAAAAGAATTTCGTCTAAAATTTTATTAAAATATATTAAGGATTAAAGGTGGCTCAATGGCAATGAACTATTGTAACGTCCCACGATTTTTCGCGCATTTCTTATTCCATAAACCTTAAAAACACTCCATCAAACTCAACTCCTATCCCATCTCCTCAATCATTGATCACCTTGATGTTGCACCTTAGCGGTCAACAGCACGGGATGACCAACACAAACCTCCACCTCGAAGATGCACCTTAGTGGTCCCCATCGCGAGATGGTCGTTTCAAAACCCTCTTCACCTATTCGCCCTACGAGGCACGAATCATTCCCTTTAAAAACGAATTCAAACAAGTCCTTCGTTATAAATCGAGACCACATCTCAATCCCCTCTTTACAATTCACAGAGTCCAAGCCACTCTAACCCCTTTCCTATCAAACACCCAAAATCCAATCGAAGAGTTGAGCATTACCAAATCACATGTATAAGAACCCTAGAAGCCCAATTACGACGCATTTGGCGTACGTGACATAAAATATGACTATTAATAGCCATACCGTTTGTAAAAACCCCGGAAATCATCCTACGTCTTATTCCGAAATGTGTCAAGGTCTTTACCGCGCGTAACCCCCGCAATACTCCTGTAAGAATATATAAATACGAGGTCCTGCGAGGCCTCGTCCTCTTTCATCGCAGAACTTCCGACTAAGTATCGATAAAAGTATCTATCAGGTGTTAAAGATTTATTGCTTAATACTCAAAGTATTAGAATCAGTGCTCAACGAGAACCACTGTAAGTGATTATTACTATATCATATAATTATTCATCTCCATAATACTAAATTCATTACTGTTTACATAAATACTTGTGTCTTTTATTTACATATATATAATTTCGCTAATTCTTTCTATTATAAAAATTCATATTACTTTGTATATCAACGCTTATTGCATTCTAAAGCTTGCTGCTTTTCATTTATATTTTGTATTATTATTCTTATATTATTATTATTATATCACTTCATATCCATACATTGCTAATAATCATTATATATATATCCTAACGACAAGTCCCCGCATTGTTATAAACATTCTAAAAAGGCTAATAAACCGCTCTGTTATCTACCACGTTTCGAATTATTATATGTATCCTCGAGTCGCATACTATCCAAACGTAACTGACCCGCAGCAACAGCTGATTCGCGAGAGAGCGGCTAGTGTTTACAAACATATTACTGCATGAGCCGTGCAATCCGTAGAAGAACTAAGCTCGGTTTCTTTTATACAATTGCAACAGTGAATCCTAATTATCGAACCAAAACAAATACGAAGTGCTGTAACGGGTGTTCTCCAAGTATCTTCTACCTCCCCTGGTCGATTAGTGTGACGGATTTAACATTCGCGCCTGATCACCTCCAGAAACAAAAGCGTGACGGATTTAACATTCGCGCCTGATCTTTCCTCAAAAACCACAGAGTGACGGATTTAACATTCGCGCCTAAGTTCCTCCCAAACCTAGTGTGACGGATTTAATATTCGCGCCTAAGTTCCTTTCAAACCCTAGTGTGACGGATTTAATATTCGCGCCTAAGTTCCTTTCAAACCCTAGTGTGACGGATTTAATATTCGCGCCTAAGTTCCTTTCAAACCCCAGTGTGACGGATTTAATATTCGCGCCTAAGTTCCTCCCAAACCTAGTGTGACGGATTTAATATTCGCGCCTAAGTTCCTTTCAAACCCTAGTGTGACGGATTTAATATTCGCGCCTAAGTTCCTCAAAACCCTCAGCGTGACGGATTAAATATTCGCGCCTGAGTCCCTCAAACCTCAGAGTGCAGGATTATAGATTCGCGCCTGACTCTCCCTTAAAACCCTCAGAGTGTTGGATTATAGATTCACGCCTGATTTTATTCCCCATGTCATTGTCCCCAAAGACCTCACCCGGGACGTGACATATTTTTTGGTGACAGCGGTGGGATCTTCGTTAGCCGTTGTTAAAAAGATAGTCTTTAATACGGTGCCCACAAGGTCCCTATATTTAGCATGTGCATTGAGCACCCAAATCGGTGTGCACCCTCGTACAGAAGCCGCAGACTACAGAGCCTAACGGCCTATTTGAACGCTCTTACTTGCGTTTCTGGAGGGATCGCTACTACACGAGACGGTAACGAGGTCTGCTTGAAGTGTTCTGACAAAGCGCCCGCAGACACTATAGAAATATATTGGACTCATTATTATTATACTTATAGGACTCCTGTAAATTGCCCGCGGTGTAGGGAATCACTATTACCAAACCGCCCCATAAGAGATTGCACCGAGTGCACGGCAAGCTATCTCCTCACGGGTAAAAGTTACCTAAGGTTCGATAACAGCAATTTATAAAAACCCTAGACGTATAATCTCAAATTTATAACTTATGTATATTACGCGTTCACAAGTGATCATAGCAGGCCAACGACGCCAAAGGTTACAAGGCACCGTTTCGTGCACCATTGAGTGCATGCAGAGCTTAGTTTGTCTTAGAGGCCGTTCAGCTAAAACTTACAAAGAGGAAAATATTTGCTTGCCCTGCTCCTGGTTGTACCCAGAAAAAGTAAAAAAGGAGCAGCTCCTTCATTATTACGAGACACCAACTACGATTACCCCTTGCGAATGGTGTGGAATTCTTCTATACCATACTCGCCCCATGCATAGTTGTCCCATATGCGTAGAATTCTATATCCTTTCTGGAGAAACCTACGACGGATTTGAGGAACCAGAAGAACTAGATTTTTAAACGGCACGACGTAACCTTAGTAGCCCAAGGTGGAACGTTTGTTTACTATTCCAAAGAGATAGATCTGTCGAATACAAGATACCCGTAATATCCTTTTGACTAATATGTGTGATCAACGACAAAATCAAGACACACTAGATTACCCAAGCCGTAGACTACGGGCTGTATTATCAGACTCGAATAAATTGATTTGTGTTTCTGGAGGAATCGCAACGACCCCGGAAGGCAGAAAAATTTGTCTAAATTGTTTTAATTCGAATCCAGTGGAGGTAGATGAAATAAATCAAGTACACTACCACCAACATAACGATACGTTTCCTGAATGCTCTCGTTGCAAAAACCTTTTGTTTAAATTACGGCCCATTAAAAATCGTGCCGCGTGCACAGAGGATTGCCGCCGATTAAGTAAAAATTACAACAGATTTGATCTAAACTACCCGGGTAGAGAGTACTATAGATTTTGAATAACTACGGCCGGACGCCTAAATATAGGAAACCCCTTGAATCACCCTAAGATAATAAAACTTACTAAATTTAAAATGTCTGAACACAGCGATATCGACGACCCCTGCGTGATAGACCAAGACGCGGGACCTTCCAAAAGTGCTATAGTAATCGCGACCGCCGAAATAATGAAAGCCTTACAAGAATTAAGCGACAAACGAACCGAGACTGACGGTTTGCCCGCGAAAATTTCGGAAACCCTCGAAACTAAAACGCATACGGGCGTAGGCGCCGGACCATCCGAACCCACGTTTAAAGGTCTTTCCGATAAAATACGGAACATCGAAGCAACGATGAAGAAACTTCATGCACCCCCGTCAGTCGCGAATAATTTTGCCACACCGGCTTCCTCCCGTTTTGATAGAAAACCGGTATTCAATTTTGATAAAACTCCTGAGGCATTGAATAATAATATTCCGGACCAGGGTCCATCCCCCCAGATAAAATTAAAGGACGCCGTAGAAACAGTCCCAAAATTTAACGGTCATAATATGTCCATTTTGCAATTCGCGAGAGCCTGCAATAGGGCTAAGGCTCTGGTTCCCTCGCATGCTGAACCTCAGCTAGCAAGGTTGTTGACGAATAAATTACAAGACCATGCATACTTGGCAGTTGAGGATCGGGTCTTCGACTCCGTAAACGACTTAATAAAAACACTTAAACGTACCTTCTCCCCTGCGAAAACGTCGGACCACTATCGTGGAGAACTCGCCAATGTCATTAAAGGAACCAACGAACACATGTTGGAATATATTTCACGTGTTAAGGACCTCCGATTCGCTATTATGGAAGAGGACAGCGAATCTTATCGTGATTTTACACAGAATCGCCTCGAAGATATAGAGCGATTGACACTAGACTCATTTGTGGATGGTCTTCCTCCATATATACGAAATAGATTTCTCCAAAATAATTTCGAAACGCTTGAGGAAGCTTTTGAGTTAGCCATATTCGTAGATAAGAAAATAGAAAAGGATCGACAAAGGTTTTCGGAACAAAAGACCCCGAAATTAACGTGTCAACTCTGTAATAAAACAGGACATGATGCGCGGACTTGTAGAAATAACCAAGGTACCGCTCCACAAACCTTCGAGAGATATTCTCCAAATCGCGTTGCAGGATATGGAAATCAGGCATCTAACCCTATGCTCCCTTACTGGGACAAAACCCGACCTCCTCCCTCAACGCCTACGGAATTACGTATTTGCGCGTATTGCAAAAAGCCCGGACATCTAATTTCTGAATGTAGAAAGAGAATATTCAATCGCAATGAGGGAAACCCTGGAACCTCCCAGGAACGAGACTCGGGAAACGCTCTGCCCCTACGGTCAACAGCGGACGCGTACCGTGGAACGGGCCAAGCAGCAACGCGCCCGATAATAATGCAAGCGGAGGCGGGAATAACAAAACCAGAATCGCTACCGCATGGTTAAATGCCACCGATGAAGCCCCGTCAGTGATCATTCAATCCCCGGATTTTATAATGACACCAGAATTAATGATTGATACTGGATCCGAAGTGAACCTATTGAAAATTCACGTACTAAAACAACCTCAAGATATAGATATCAATAAGAAAGTGCAATTAAGAGGCATTGCTAAAGACCTCGTCCCCACCTTTGGGACAGTAACCATAGCTCTACTAGGCAAAAATGTCACATTCCATATAGTCGAAAACGACTTCCCGATTAAGCCACACGGAATATTAGGAACTGAATTCTTTATAAAACAGAACGCTTCAATACACTACTCAAAGAAACAGTTGGAGTTCGAAGGAAACTCCATTCCGTTTGTAAATAGGGATCAACTCGTGTTACCCGCTAGATCAAAGACAGTTTGTTTTGTAAATATAGCAAATTCAAGCATAAAGGAAGGATATTTACCCAAATTAGATTTAGGCACTGGTATTCATGCAGGTAATGCCCTCGTCCGTAATCAGAACGGCAAAGCGTACCTACAAATTATAAATTCTAATGAAATGGACACAACAATCACTGTACCTACTGTTGAATTGGAAGAATTCGAAATTGTGATCCCAGAACCCAAACAAAGACGACCGAAAGAGACTAAGACGCCTAAACGCGTCACTCCTATTCCAACCCTAACAAAAATCAAACCCCTCTTTCCCCAGGATCCGTCGATCCATCATTCAGAGACACCCGCAGAGGTGTACTCACTCTCATTCCCAGGGCATTATGCCGAAACAACCCTTCCCCTAGGATTCCATGAGTCTCTAACTATGGCGTCGGGTGAGGAAATACAAACAATTTCTGAAGAAACCGCAACAAGAATGGAACGAGTGCTTAAGTTAATTTCAACGGAACATATGAATCCGGAGGAAAAACTTCATGTCCAAAGAATTTTATGTAAATACCATGACCTCTTCCATTTACCGGATGAGAGGTTAGGCCATACAAACGCTATCCAGCATGGGATCCAGACAACGGACCCAGTGCCTGTAAATACTAAACAATATCGCTTCCCTCCTGTACATAAGAAGGAAATAGATAAACAAGTAAAAAATTTACTTGAAAACGACATTATAAAATCGTCGTTATCGCCTTACAATTCGCCTATTTGGATCGTCTCCAAAAAACCAGGACCCAATGGGGAACTCTTGTGGAGAATGGTAATTGACTTTAGAGATTTAAATGAAAAGACCGTTCCTGATGCATACCCACTTCCAAACATTACTGAAATACTGGACCAATTAGGAGGAGCAAAATACTTCTCTGTATTCGACCTAGCTTCAGGATTTCACCAAATCCCTATGAAACCGGAAGATGCACCTAAAACGGCTTTTTCCACACCTCATGGACATTATGAGTTTGTCAGAATGCCGTTTGGACTATGTAATGCACCAGCAACTTTCCAACGCCTAATGGACCACACACTTACGGGACTTCAGGGCACGGAAATGTTTGTTTACTTGGACGATATCGTCCTATATGCGAGTTCCCTCACGGAACACCTGATGAAATTTAAAAAACTTGCTCAACGCCTAAGAGAGGCGAATCTTAAACTTCAGCCTTCGAAATGTAAATTTTTACACAAGGAAGTCGCATATTTGGGTCACATAATCACTGAGCAAGGGGTAAAACCTGATCCAGGAAAAATTGAAGCCGTCCGAAACTACCCGGCACCAAGTACAGCAAAAAGAATCAAACAATTCCTTGGTTTAACCGGATACTATAGGAAATTTATCCCAGACTTTTCTAAAATAGCTCGTCCGTTGACCCAACTATTAAAGAAAGACACAATATTTGAGTGGGGACCGTCCCAGAAAACGGCTTTTGACCACTTAAGATTAGCATTGCAGAAAGAACCTATCCTGCAATACCCGAATTTTGACCTGGAATTTCATGTTACCACCGACGCTTCCGAATATGCTATAGGAGGAATATTAAGTCAAAATATCGATGGAAAAGAGTTACCAATTGCTTATGCCTCTCGTCTCTTAAATAAAGCAGAAATAAATTACGCAACCATAGAGAAAGAACTACTAGCCATTGTCTATTGTGTCGGACATTTCCGACCTTATGTATATGGAAAGAAATTTATATTATATACAGACCACCAACCTCTAATTTGGTTACATAGGGTAAAAGATCCAACGTCACGTCTCGTTAGGTGGCGTTTAAAGTTAGCGGAATATGACTACGAAATTCGTTATCAATCAGGGAAAAGCAATAAGCTTGCTGATGCCCTGTCTCGTAATCCTCCTGTAAAGAGAGCATGTCCTACACGACCGCGAGAGGAAACTAACGAAGAATGGGTACCTAGTAAAAGGTCTCGAACTGCCAAGGAAACTAACAACCGCCCAAAGGCAAAACCCACGAGGACCCAACCACACCGAAAGGTGCGCAAAACTCCAACACCCGTAATAATACCACCCGACATCTCCCCAGTAAACGCACCAGAATCTATGAGTGACATAGATAAGGAAGACCAAAGGGAGGAAGAACAGGAAATAAATATTCCCCATCAAATCGCTTCACCCCCGCAATCTCCAACACCACAGGAACAGGAAGACCCTGATTCCGAAATAGAATCTAATGCATCAAACGAATCAACAACAGACTCAGAATCGTCGTTAATCGAACTGGACGATTCTCCAGTAGAAACATACGAAGCAGACCCCGACAGGGATCTTAGAATAAAACCAATAATTAGTCGCGACCCGTTATCCCTGCGAAAAGAAACGCTTGTTTTCTTCCTGAGTACTGACGGAAAACCTTGCGACGACGGAGCTAAACAGCTGCAGGAAGCGGGAATCCAAATAAATACAAATAACCTCACACTGGGCAGAGCTCACGTAACTTATAACAAGGGACAAATTCTCGTCGGTTTAGTTATTAAGGAAACGCTGAGTACGCCTTTAAACACCACGACATGGAGCGAGGCCCTTTCTTCCCTTAAAGACGTAGTACGCGAACTTATCATATATTCATTTAGTATAGCTAAAACAACGAATATCGATCAATTGACCTGGCAAGATATCATTATGGATATTCTCGAAACCATCGACGAAGAAGACATTGAAGTCACGATATGTTTACAGATAGTTCAAATTCCCGAAGAGTCAAAGAGACAAAGTATAATTACGGAAAATCACGCGTCTGCATTAGCTGGACATAAAGGAGTAACTAAAACCTACAACCGAATTAGACACCATTATTTTTGGAAAGGAATGAAGAAAGCCGTAGAAGATTATATTAGAAAATGCGAAGATTGTCAACGAAAGAAACTCGTCCGCGTCAAAACCAAACAACCTATGATTCTTACTGACACGCCTGGACGAGCCTTTGACAAAGTTGCGCTAGATATAGTGGGACCGTTACCTACTACCAGAGAAGGAAATACATATATATTAACAATACAAGATTTGTTAACAAAATACTTCGTGTGCGTACCCCTTACACAGTCGACATCAATAAAAATCGCAGATGCGTTCATTAAGAAATTCATCTGTCAATTCGGAGCTCCCAGAGCCATTCTCACTGACCAAGGAGCAAACTTCACCAGTAAATTCATGAAAACTATTGCACAAAAATTTAAAATCGAACAATTTCGAACCACAGCCTTTCACCCACAGACAAATGGTTCTTTAGAGCGATCGCACATAGTTCTAACAGAATATTTAAAAATGTATATCAGTAAATATGATGATTGGGATGAATGGACTGATTTAGCCGCGTTCTCTTATAATACCAGCGTCCATGAGGGCACTGGTTACACTCCATACGAGTTAGTGTTCGGGAAAATAGCCCGGGTACCCAGCCGGAAAAGAGTACCCGAAGACTTCGAAAACGAAACCTATAACCAATACCTCTCGAACTTGAGTACGAGGGTGCAAGAATTACAAACCGCCGCTGCGGAAAAATTAAATCAATCAAAACTTCGGTATAAAAGATATTATGACCGACATATAAACGAAGAGACTTTTAAACCGGGTGACCCAATTTTCGTCCTAATAGAACCAAAAAAAGGAAAATTCGGAGACCAATACTCGGGTCCCCACACCATATTGGAGGTGATCCCTTCACAAAATTTGAAAATATCGTGGAAAGGAAAAACGAAAATCATACATGCTAATAAAGCACGTCTTGGTCGATTACGCGAGGATCCCGGTTGACCCTAATCCCATACAAGCATGTACTAATAAATTATTCCCTAGGTGAAAAAATATAATGCCGCACAAAAGGGCCCACAAGCCCAATGGGCCAAATAGACGAGGAGCAGGCATTAAGAGGAGGATGGCCCGCATCCGATGGATGCGGAAGGAGGCCATCAGGGAGGGCAGAAGCCTTTCGCCCCTTCTTCCCCGAATCACATCCACGGTGATCATCAGGGAAGCAGAGCCAGAGCCAGAAATTATCACCATCGATGACTCCCCCCTGAGGACACCGATGGACCCACCAACCCCAAACTGCCCTCCAATAAACGAGGAGGTACTCTCCCGTCCCCCTCCAGTCCCATATCAACCCTCCACCTCTCAAATTCCCTCCATTATCCCTCCACCTCCAGATGTCGTGGAAATCCTGGACACGGGGTCAGCTACCAAGATCCCAGACCATACGGAGCTGACACCCGCGTTTCTAAGGTGGTTCAATGACCAGTACAAAGACGGTTACGACCTCACGTTCATCCTGGACGATCCTACCTTCGCGACCCTCGAATATTCCTTCCCTCCCTATTAATCCCTCCGAAATTCCTTTCTTTAATCCTATCCTATCCTTGTAAATAATTCCTTGTAAATATTCCTTACTTTCTATATTTCTTTTTATATATATTCTTTATTTTTATTATATAAATGTTTTTCTTTTCTTTCTCAATTCCAATCTATACCTTTATTTTCTTTAAAAATCAAACATATCTTTTTATTTTTCTTTTCGCCAAATAGGCCAACCATTTTTATTTCGTTATTTTAAACATATTTTATTTTATTTTCGTTATCTTCTCCTACACATTTTGTTACGCCAAATGGGCCACACATTTTTATTTTCTTTTCGTTCTTTGCTCATTTCAAAACACCCTTACCCTGTGTTAAGAAATGCTACGCATTTCTTCATATAAGGGGGGAGGTGTAACGTCCCACGATTTTTCGCGCATTTCTTATTCCATAAACCTTAAAAACACTCCATCAAACTCAACTCCTATCCCATCTCCTCAATCATTGATCACCTTGATGTTGCACCTTAGCGGTCAACAGCACGGGATGACCAACACAAACCTCCACCTCGAAGATGCACCTTAGTGGTCCCCATCGCGAGATGGTCGTTTCAAAACCCTCTTCACCTATTCGCCCTACGAGGCACGAATCATTCCCTTTAAAAACGAATTCAAACAAGTCCTTCGTTATAAATCGAGACCACATCTCAATCCCCTCTTTACAATTCACAGAGTCCAAGCCACTCTAACCCCTTTCCTATCAAACACCCAAAATCCAATCGAAGAGTTGAGCATTACCAAATCACATGTATAAGAACCCTAGAAGCCCAATTACGACGCATTTGGCGTACGTGACATAAAATATGACTATTAATAGCCATACCGTTTGTAAAAACCCCGGAAATCATCCTACGTCTTATTCCGAAATGTGTCAAGGTCTTTACCGCGCGTAACCCCCGCAATACTCCTGTAAGAATATATAAATACGAGGTCCTGCGAGGCCTCGTCCTCTTTCATCGCAGAACTTCCGACTAAGTATCGATAAAAGTATCTATCAGGTGTTAAAGATTTATTGCTTAATACTCAAAGTATTAGAATCAGTGCTCAACGAGAACCACTGTAAGTGATTATTACTATATCATATAATTATTCATCTCCATAATACTAAATTCATTACTGTTTACATAAATACTTGTGTCTTTTATTTACATATATATAATTTCGCTAATTCTTTCTATTATAAAAATTCATATTACTTTGTATATCAACGCTTATTGCATTCTAAAGCTTGCTGCTTTTCATTTATATTTTGTATTATTATTCTTATATTATTATTATTATATCACTTCATATCCATACATTGCTAATAATCATTATATATATATCCTAACGACAAGTCCCCGCATTGTTATAAACATTCTAAAAAGGCTAATAAACCGCTCTGTTATCTACCACGTTTCGAATTATTATATGTATCCTCGAGTCGCATACTATCCAAACGTAACTGACCCGCAGCAACAGCTGATTCGCGAGAGAGCGGCTAGTGTTTACAAACATATTACTGCATGAGCCGTGCAATCCGTAGAAGAACTAAGCTCGGTTTCTTTTATACAATTGCAACAGTGAATCCTAATTATCGAACCAAAACAAATACGAAGTGCTGTAACGGGTGTTCTCCAAGTATCTTCTACCTCCCCTGGTCGATTAGTGTGACGGATTTAACATTCGCGCCTGATCACCTCCAGAAACAAAAGCGTGACGGATTTAACATTCGCGCCTGATCTTTCCTCAAAAACCACAGAGTGACGGATTTAACATTCGCGCCTAAGTTCCTCCCAAACCTAGTGTGACGGATTTAATATTCGCGCCTAAGTTCCTTTCAAACCCTAGTGTGACGGATTTAATATTCGCGCCTAAGTTCCTTTCAAACCCTAGTGTGACGGATTTAATATTCGCGCCTAAGTTCCTTTCAAACCCCAGTGTGACGGATTTAATATTCGCGCCTAAGTTCCTCCCAAACCTAGTGTGACGGATTTAATATTCGCGCCTAAGTTCCTTTCAAACCCTAGTGTGACGGATTTAATATTCGCGCCTAAGTTCCTCAAAACCCTCAGCGTGACGGATTAAATATTCGCGCCTGAGTCCCTCAAACCTCAGAGTGCAGGATTATAGATTCGCGCCTGACTCTCCCTTAAAACCCTCAGAGTGTTGGATTATAGATTCACGCCTGATTTTATTCCCCATGTCATTGTCCCCAAAGACCTCACCCGGGACGTGACACTATTACTATTTTCCTATAAATTTAAAAAAAAATTTTCTTTTCTTTTACAGCTGGTTCTAACTGGTTGGGGGACTGAAGAATTGGATGAGTTTCGTTGTTAGGGGAGAGTCGTGCAGTACCGACCGCTCTAAGTTTTTTTGTTATATCTTGGGGTAGAGTCGATGAAAATCAAAAATTCAAAAACGTATTTGTAGTATAGATAGAACTTAGTAAGAGGAGGGAAACTATTTTTGTGAAGTTTAATAATAAGAATTGATAATTCGCAAAAGTAAAAAAGTTGTAATTTCTAGGAAACGAAAAATTGTCGTCCAGTACCGACCAACTATTAAATTAGTAGATTTTTAGGTCTAAATGATTAACAATGTTAATAAAGACATTTAACTAGTACAATACAAGATTCTTTTCAAATTTTATTTGTACAAACTCGCAAGTCAGATAATTAATACATATTCTCCTGATCTGTGTATTCGACGTGTGCCCAACCGACAACCGTCACATACGGTACGCTGCACCCAATCCTTGTCAAATGATTCCTTGCAAACAGAGATAGGCAAAATTTTTATCTAAATAAAATTTCGAATAATGAATAAAAAAATTAACTTTATTCTTCAAATAAATTCTCATCGAATAAAAAAATTAACTTTGTTCGTCGAATAATCTAAAGTTAAAGTAACTTTTATTTGATCCTTATTTACATAATTTTTTATTTAGTTAATGCCCAACTTCGCTTGCAAATAACACACTGGATAACTTCTTCATTAAATCTTACAAACATCTTATAAACTAATCTGAGTTGCTAACAGATTGAATGCACAGATAAGAAAATTTTGTTCTCTACTGGTTGACAGAGTCTGTTGGTCGGTACTGCACGACAGTTGGATGGTCGGTACTGTACGACAAACACGCGGCAACATTTTAGATCATGGTATATTATGTAGAAAAAATATTGCAAAATCAGGACGTTTTATTAAACTTAATGGACTAGAGATAGTATACATAATAGAACAAAATCATTTACTTACACGAGAAACAAAATATTAGCTTTAAAAAATAACTTTTAACCCACTCAATATCAACGTATGCGTTTAATGCCGTAGAACATCGAGAGCAATGGAGTAAACAATATGACCCCGAAATAGGTTATAGAGAATTGTGATTTCCATTGGTTAATTCAAATAAAGTGTTAATATCTGGTTGAAGAAGCGAGAACTAGCTTTGGTCGGTACTGTAAGCTGGTCGGTACTGCACGACTCTCCCCTATAGGTGCTAGGGCCAGTATCTAGTATGGTACCCGGTTTTACCCAGGCCACGGTGTAAAATCGTACAAACGGATCATATTTTAAATAATTATTTTTTGTATTTTTCCTTCTATTAAACAAATTTGATATGTACTATTATTTAAAAAAGAGTTTATTCTAATGAATCCCAAATTATTTTTTACTTAATAATGTCAAAGATATGAGATTTTATTCTTAAAGTCCCCATTTTGCCCCGGTCTCCCCCACATGCCAAATATAAAGTCCTTCAGCGACCTTTATATATTAAAATATACAAATAAAAAACACGGAGATATTTTTCTTTTGTCAAATAGAAGATTTTAAGAGGGTCAGTCAATAAATATTTTAAAGTTGAAAAATAAGGACCACCTTAATACACAGAGCCGTTTTAGGATCGTCGCAGGCCCTTGGCACTTTTGCATACAAACTGTATTTGCAAGCCTTTTCAATTTATTGTTCACGTCATTCAATTGTTAATATATTTACATTATTTTTTAAACTAAAATATATATACAATTTTGTTTTGGTTATATTAGGATACATTCATATTTAAAATTTTATTTTGAAATTTTCGTAGGCCCTTGTAGGTTCGTAGGCCCTAGGCACAGTGCCCACTGTGCCTTGGGTAAAACAGTCATGTACATACACTGTTTTCACTGAGATATAGACTAATCAATGGACTGTTTGATACATTCCCCGGTACTAAATTCTATTTTCGTTTCTGTACTCACTGGTAATGCGAGTAGCTGATAAAATTCGAGGCGTTGCGATGCATTAAGAATTGACTTTTAAATCCAACCACAATCTAATCAGTATTCGAAGCGCTTGAGCTTTCAACAAGTATAAAGGACAATCGAACTGTTAAATCGAACTGTTGAGTTAGTACCAACCAGGCTCCAAGTTAGTCACTTAGAAAGAAAAGTTCGCTTCCACTCAGTTTGAAAGCCTTCAGCGTCGGTGGGCAATCGAGTCAACGAGAATCAATATTCGCAATTGTTCGAGCCAACTACCTGCTGTTACTTGATACTTGCTATGTCTTAATAAACACAATCAAACCTAAATTTGGTCCCAAGCCAATTCTTGGATCGTGTTTGAAATCAGTTCAGGTGGCACTACTTCTGCAATTTTCAAGACAGGATCGTTGAAAGCAGCAACTCGACTGTAATACTTTTAACACCAGGTAATCAAACGTTTAGCTTTGTGTCCCCAACTCCTAAACGCTCGCAGGCAGTGGCGGATTGAAGAAAAAAGGCCCAGGTGGCAAACGTTCTGAGGGGCCCATTTTTTTCGGGAAAATGAAGAGGTAGTTTACTAAAAGGGGGTAAGTGCACAGAAAAGTATAGAAAAAAAATATAGTGCCGGATGAAATCATAATTTCTTTTTGAAGACAGGGCCCTAGGGAGAGGCTTCTGAGCAGGGGCCCATTTTTCGGGAAAATAAATCGGCAGTTTACTAAAAACGGAATCAGTGTAATAATACAGAAAACAAATATTCTTTTGATAAAATCATAATTTATTTTAAGGGTGGGGCCCTGCGGTGCCTTTTGCCCAGGGGCCCAGGTGGCAACTGCTCATTGGCCGTCCTGTTAAATCCGCCACTGCTCGCAGGATGAGTCGTTTGGCAGCGAGACCTGATCTGATATTCCGAGCCACCAAGTGTATGTCACTTTCCGCGTTTACGAAGGGTGCACGCTATCGATGTGAACGCTAACGAATCCACGTTTGTGACGGATGGCGCCATTATACTTGGCGTCATAGTGATTTTAAGATCTGTTCATTGTATCTCTTCACCTGCTATATCACTTTATTCTCCCCTCTTTCCACTCTCGCCCCGTGGTTACTCTCTCCCCCTGGCTCGTTCGTCTCTACCCCTTTCGCCTTAGCGCCGAGCTTGGTATAGAAGTCGTATAATATAGGTCGTTTCGTCGAATGCCTCCGGTACGGAAGCTGAGTAATCTCCGTTGTTTCGCCGCGTTTTGTTTCGTTCAATGGGCGAGGCTCGCGCGCGCGAATAAAATTAACGAGCCAGCCGTTCTTTCACCCCCTCGCGGGTGCTTTTATTGTATTCCTCCGCAACTTCTGCTCCTTTCGCCCGGCTTTCTATAGAGTATTGCTGGAAGAACCAGGGAAAATCGTGGACGAACAAGATCGCCTTGGCTAAGGCCACCTTAGCTAGGAGATGTATGACAGTAAACCCGCGCACGTCATCTGCCGTTGCTAACCGAGAAATATTAAAAATGGGAAAATTTGTGAGACAGGTAGGGTAAACAGGCCAGAAACTGGACGGTACCCAGTAGATGGACGAATCGTTGGTTAATCGTTAATATTGAAAGAACTAAAGTTTTAATCTATATTATTGTTTTAAAAATAGTAGAAAAAACGTTTGTTGTTTTATAAAACATTAACATATTTATTGGAAAAAAATTTGTATGCGAAAAATGTATTTGTTTGTACGATTTTACGCCACCATGCGCGAGTCACTCCATGCGTGAAACGTCTAGCCACATTAGGCTAGAGATAACCTCACTTTATTTGCGGCCTGGGCTCATAACCTGTTGTACCGTTTTCTGCCAATGAAGACTCCATACGTTCTTAGATTTGACGAAATAAACTATATTTTAACAAAAATAACTTAATCTAGGTACCTACTATAGCTAATAAGTATTTTATTCGTCTAGCCAGACACCCGTCCATCTATTGGTTTTGAATTGTCCATCTGCTAGCCCTATCGTCCATCTACTGGTGATACAGGCTATGAGTACCATTTTCATAATTTTATCCTTAAATACATTAATTTCTTACATGCAGTTATTTTTTTCTTTAAGTTTGTACATTTCTACGTGCAAAGTTTCGATTTTTTTTTTTAATACAACAGATATTTCTAAGAAACACCTTGATGTAAACTTCGGAATCAGCTAAACTGTCCATCTACTGGCCTGCTTACCCTAGCCCGGGATTTCCTATATGCTCAAAGCACGAGTGTTCACGGTCTACGAAAAGCATGGATGTTTTTACACGACCAGAATATTTTGCGACTAACTTCGATGATCCTTGAGATTTTTTTATTTCTGCATATACAGGGTGTTCCGAGAGTCACTCTCTGCGTGGGTTACACAAAGTGAATTTCACGTAAGTATCTCAATGGCACGAATCCACGCAGTGTTGAAGATAAAAACGTAACCGAAATCAAAACGTGACACCGAGTATACTACTAGTGGGACTTGACAGTTGCACAGCTGCTTGAATATAAGTACCCCCTTTTTTTTTGTTCGTTTAATTGCAATTAACTCCATTTAGTGGGGAGAAAGTGAGTACGAATGGTCCAATTAAGTACTAGTTGAAGGTATTTTCAAGCAGAGTCGGAAAACTGTTTCGGAAGTGTCGTTGAAAGTGCAAACGAACATGGAAAAGTCTCGTTAGCTTCGCCACTGTCTCGAAAGTTGCGGCCACGCGCGCATGTGCGTTCGATTCTGCAAGCACGTGTCGTTCTGTCGTGGAAACTTATTTCTCGAAACGAACGAGGCAAGGAGCGGAAACTTGTATGTAGTGAAACTGTCCGGCAGATGTTGGTGGAGAGCGCGCGCGCGCACACGCTTTCCAACAAACTTGGATGGGTTTCTACGTAAGCGAATGGCAGATACGACTTAGCAGTTTTAAACTCGCTAAGTCGTTTTCTCGTAATAGCCAACGCTACAAAACTTGTTTGAGTGGTAGACAACCTACCGCGACACTTTTGTGTATCCCTGGGCGAACGGATTTAATTGCAATTCAGTCTAAGATTTTTGAAGTTCAAATTAAGACAGCCTGTATACGAGATGTTTTTGATCAAATTAAATAAAATCGTTTAACTTAGAATTTTTATATATATATATTTTCCATAATATGTTTTGGAATCTTTTTAAGAATAAGGTAGTTGACCCAGTCGCCGATAGGTTAGGCAGATAGGCCTAGTCGTCGATAATTTGAATTAATATTGAGATTTTATAAGGTTTCTGAACAATATTGTGATGCTATATGTAGATAAAGACTTAAATATTAACTTGCAATTTTATTTTTTCCACAATATTGTTCAGAAACCTTATAAAATCTCAATATTAATTCAAATTATCGACGACTGGGTCAACTACCTTATTAAATATTTTGCAAACGAAAGCATAAAGCACAAAACAAAAATTCGTTCACCGACACTGCTTCAAAGCACTAGTCTAACTAAAAGATACAACACTGCTATTGTAGCAGGCATTTGTTTAGAAAGTTGATGGTAAGAGAAAGGACTGTATTTGTGAAAATCATCTATATAGCTCACACGGATATGACACACGCGATTGGTCGCGTGTCCTTGTCGGTTTTCTACCAATCAACAGTAGGGGAGAGTTGCCTATATCGTACCACTTAAGACATTTTACGTTATATTTCATATTTGGTACTAATTTGAACACAAATGACTATTGGATATTGTAGCTTGATCTTTTAGGAACCTACTATTATATGCTTAACCTTTCGTTGAGAACAAATTAATTTGTTATTAATCTTTTTGCCACATACTGTAAAAGGTACGATTTAGGCAACCGGTCTCCTAAATCGTACCTCCACTAAAAATAGTATAAGTAACAAATAGAGAAGAAAATATTCAACATAAAGTAATGATTAATATATAGTTACGTATATATATGTATATTGATCACACACAAGCCGCAATAACCTATTTATATGATATATGTACCTAACCTATATTATTATTATTCTTATTATTAAACGTCTTTATTACTTAAGTAAAAGACGAGGTGCAGCCAATGTGCTGTTATTATACCTGACCTTAACTTATAACATACGAGTTGTCAAATCCTACTAGTAAAATTGTAGTGGTACGATTTAGGAAACATGATCAAATTACTTATAAATATCAATTTAAACTTTACAATGAATGTAATATGTACTTAAAATGAATGTAAAATATTCTACATTAAACCCGCTTTTAGAAAAATACAAAAACACAGGACAAAATTGCATTGATTGATTATTATCAGCTAAAATAAACTGGTAAAAAGTTACATCAATCATACCTGATTTTTTAAAATGTTTATAGCACGCACCAAATTGAGTGTAAGCTCAAAAGGTTTTGTTTCTATTTCTTATTTCGCATTTACTTGATATTTTTATTATCAGATGTCGTTTACATTCATTAATTACTGAGAAATTGATGCGGTACGATTTAGGTGACCAGTACGATATTGGCAACTCTCCCCTATATCGGTATATGCGCGGAACGAGTCTGCTCTTAAGTGCAATGCAGTATATATAGTTGGACTTTGATCTTCTTCCTTTGGAGAAATGTGACATTGATCGTGCTTGCTCGAACCCAGGACTCTTTCGTCCTTAATTTTTCTGGACTGTGTCCGTTTTTTCCTCTTAGAATATGAGGCAGTCAGAGCAAGAACGGATTAACCCACATTTTTTTCGAAATTGAATTAGTAGCAATAACGTATTCCAATAGGCTCTACTAACCATATAAAATAGGAAAAAAAAAATTTTTTCAATATGGGTTGGTCCGTTCTTGCTCTGACTGCCTCATATATAGTTTAACAGTTTCTCCTAACAAGGGAAGGTCGCGATCCGGACGAGCGCTTTTTGAACGAGACCGGGCTCAAATTATGGGGGCCGATGGGCATTAAAAAAGTGCAAAACATTAGGGGTATCTCGCCAGCCGTTTTTATAAAAAATGGCTTTAAACATTTACAGGTACCTTGATATAAGAAAACAATTAAATTCTTAACAGAAGCTGTTGTAGCTGCGAGCCCTACGCCGGAGAATCATGTTCTCGAGGTCGTACGTTCGATACTCTGCAATGGAAGGTTTCTTTTTTTATTTTTTTCCAACTGCATTTCTATTTCTTATTCCTTTTTTTACTCACTGCTATATAAATAATATATAAGAATTATAAAGTATAGGATGTGGACTAGAATTTTTAATAACACGTTTTTTATTAATCAACTTATTTTTTTATTAATAACAAGAGTGGCTAAAGCGTTTATTAAAATAAAATTCGTTTCTTAATATTTATGTATTTGGCTACTGAATATATATCTACTAACCTGTAAATGTTTAAGGGGGTAGACACGGGTAATGCAGCGCGCTGTATACCGACACAATCTGGCCCAAAACATGGGTTTAGTAGGATACGTTTAACGTCATTATATGAGCGAATTTTGGGCTGGGCGAGGTCTTATTCGAAAGAGGAAGGTTCAGTACAACACGCTCTGGCCATGGTTCGACGCGATTTTGTTGATATGTAATAATATGAGTGACCAAAGTAGAGAAAAAATGGACAAAATACACTCGCAGATTCCAAGTATTTTTAGGTCACTATAAGAGTTTTGTGACTCAAACGATGTCCAGAGCGTGTTGCATTGAACCTTCCTTTTTCGAATGAGACCTCGCCCAGCCCAAAATTCGCTCATATAATGACGTTAAACGTATCCTACTAAACCCATGTTTCAGGTTAGATTGTCGGTATTACAGCGCGGTGCATCGCCCGTGTCACGGACGTGTCTACCCCCTTAAAGCCATTTTTTATAAAAACGGCTGGCGAGATACCCCTAATGTTTTGCACTTTTTTAATGCCCATCGGCCCCCATAATTTGAGCCCGGTCTCGTTCAAAAAGCGCTCGTCCGGATCGCGACCTTCCCTTGTAAGCTTTAACACATCATGCTAAAATTTCAATTTCGATTTACCGTTAAGGAACTAGTTCTTGATCATGCACTAATTTTTGATCAGTTCATGAAATAAATCGTTCTTTTCAGTTTATGTCCTTAAATAATTGTTTGAAATAATTACTAACATAAAAAAGGACAATTCAAACTAGTTCCTGACCTGATCAAAAATTAGTTCCCATGTATTTTCAGATGATCAGAAACTAGTTCCTAGTCACTTTATTATTCCCTAACCTTATAAATAATTAAATTATACTTATTTTCAACTTTTTAATATTTTTCCTTAAAGTGTAAACATTAATTCATCTTTTAGTATAAAAAAAGTCTATGGTTGAAAGTTTTATTAAGTTAAAAATAAATATTAAAGCGGGAAGCCCTCTAAACTGATCAAAAACTATAGTCGTGTTCAGATTTATTGGCCGGTGAGTTCGGTTTCTCGAGCAGCGCGCGAGGAGAAATCAGCCACTACCACCTGACGATCGTGGATTGGCAGTTGAAGTTCCTTAGGATCTTGGTGAGAAGCTAGAGAAAAGTAGCACCGAGGCAAGCAGCAGGTGGTGGGAGAATACCCTTCACGAAACTCACCGGCCAATAAATCTGAACACGACCTTAGTTCCTTAACGGTATAATAGACAATCATGGTTTCCCCTGTGGACTCTTCAATTATAGTAAGGTACAAACATCCTAAAAACTTCCTCAAAACTGAACTGAAATTATATAGTGCCACAAGTAAGTTTGTGCCCTGTCACTCACGAACAAAGAATCAAATATAATTTATCCTCTTACTTGCGACCCTTTTAATGCCATTTAATGTAAAATTACATACTTGCAACATGCGACTGTTTCTACAGGATGAAAAGAGCAACGCTGCCTTCAAACTTACTATTTCCTATCGATTCAACTTCTGAGTGTATCGAGAACCCCTCAAGGGAGTCCGGTTACTATTAACGCGTTTCTTTGCACGCACATCAAGAGAGTCAACTCGAACCACCGAATCAAAGTCGTAGTCGCCTTCCCAGCAAAATAAATCTACTGTCGAGCATCTAGAAAAGAGGCAATGGGAGCAGAGGTGGGGCACGTTCGTGGAGTCACTGAGGGTGGCGGTCGCCAGGGGCGGCAGGGGGGTAACAAGGGTTCCCTGGAGTACTCGACTCATTTCTCCCGAGCCAACACAGACCTCTCGACTCGACTCCACTCGCGGAAACGAAATCTGATACGAGAAAAGCTAAACTCCTTCAAATGCACAAGCCCCCTTCCCCCTCCTCTCCCCACCACCACTCCTACTCCCTCTCCCTCCCTCTCTCACTCTCTCCCCCCCCCCCTTATACTCTACAGTCTAAAGGCTTTAGCCTCCTCTCACTCCTTCCTGATCCCCTCCCTCCGATGTTCGACCCTTGCTCCTTTCAGCCACCCACTTATACTCAGGCAACCCTTTTCATCGCGAAAACGTTGTTCTGTAATTCACTCTTTCCTTGCTCTCCTCTGTTTTTCTACGCGGTCCTTCTCCAGAGTGTTTTAAAACCGTCCCCTACTCTCACTCTGCTCTCCCTGTCTTCCTAGTTCGAGTACTCCTTTCCCTACCTTATCCCCTCCTCTCTCTCTCTCTCTCTCTGTCTTTCTTTGGGTCGTATCCACCGATCCTCCGGCGGAGAATTCTTTTCCACGAGTCACTGCTCCACTCCCGATCGGATTCCCCCAGCACTAACTGATGAGAGCAGGACCTCTACTTCCGACTGTTTAACTCCCTTAATTAACCAGGCGGAGTCACTTGCGGCGGCAAGGATTTCGAGCGCTTTTTTTTCTCCACGGCACGCGACCCTATCCGGATAAGGGAGTTCGAGTGCCCGCGTACATTTGTGGCTTCTTTTCGCGTTCGCGGGTGAACGAGTTCATTTTGAGCGCTCGTCGCGAAAGGAGGGAGACAGGTTTAATATTTACTTGCGACTATGTTAAATGACGTTTCCTCTTCGCACTGCTTTAAGGTAAATATGTGAAAAGCTTTAAATAGTTTTTTAGCATGCTGTTCTACTACGAGTCAGAAGAGTATGTTGCACAATTGGTACAGGATATTTGGTAGAAAATTCGATAATGTTCGCGATCTGATTTAATTGTGTAAGTACAATTTCATTTCGGCAGCGTTCATAGGTAATTTGATTTTGCGGAATTTAAATATTTCAAAACGTCAGAATACGTAAACATATTTTTCATAATTTCGTGCCCCTTGTGTTTCAATATTCCAGTAACTAGTTCATTTTAAATGAGTTTCTTTGCCCATGACGTTTTGCGAAAGCTTTGGTACTTTATTCAGACGACGTTATAAATAAATGGCGATATCTTTTTAAACGTTTACTAGTTAACTACTGAGAAGTTTCTCGTTGCTCGCCTTGTTTAATGAAAGATGGTTAGTGTGCATTTAAAACGTTATAAACGTGATTTATTATTTATGTTGCGGTCTCAATTTAAACAATTTTTAGAAGGTTATAGATCTAATGAGTTAGTGGAGTCATCTACTTCAGTTTTTATGGACATCATTGTTAACTTCTGGCTGACCTTTTTTGAAGATGCAAAGAAATCCAACTGTCAAATGAAGGAAGTTGAATTTATGGCTTATTATTAATTTGAATTTAATTTCTTTCTAGTAAAATGAGTCTCTTCTACCAATTAAGGATTAAAGATTAAAGCAATAAACTAAGAGTAGGAAGTTTATACTAAACGTAGTAAAACGATTCAATAATTTTCATTAGCTATACTCTCTAACTGTGTCATCAGTGAAATTCACTCGTTTGTAAAAAGTGTAATATTTCTTAGGAGTTGGAATCAGCTTTCACATTAGATTAGAGCATATTGAGGCTCTACAAAGAAGGCATTTAACCCTTGGTTGTTACACTGAATGAAAATGACCCAAAATTTTACTTTGAGGTAAAATATCTTTGATGCATCATTGAAAAGGCTACTACTGGCGCCATGCGGTAGTAATTTCATGTATCCTCTACAGGTACATAGAGACGCTTTCCGAGTGAAGGGAATTTTATCTATTAAACATTTTTTTTTGGTTTATTAAAATGGCATATCTCAAAGAGTGTAACCATAATTTTTTAGTTAAAAATATTAGAAATTACCTAATAAAAAGTTATGATTTTTTCTTTCAAAAATTGTTTTAAACGTGATGATACTTTGAATGTTAATTTTCAACGATGAACATTTTCATATATTCTACAATGTTCGAACTTTGACAGAGTGTTTTTAAACAGCAGCTGATTGAAAATTGGCTTGGTCCGAATCGACCCAGTGTGACAACTACGTTCGAAAAAATAGATGTGACAACCGAGGGTGAAATCTTATTGGATCTGAATTGAGTAAAACAAAATTGGATTTCTTAATTAACACGATAGCGTAAATTTTTTATATTACAAAATAGCCACCATTGAAACAATCAATAATATTTCAATTAAACGAAACTGAAGTTGGTCGTGTTGGTTATTTGAACTCTAAACTTAAAATTTCGTAAGATCACCATGATTTACAAATTTCAAAGGCCCTGCGAATTTTGCAAAACCGAAAACTAATCCCTACAAAACTCTTGGTATAATTCTTACACATCGTTCAGTACTGTCTCTAATTATAAAAATATACAGGGTGCCTGACTACGGATCGGCATCCTTTAAGAATTGATGATTCTACTAGGGTTGCCACCTTTTTTACATGAAAATAACGTAAATTTGCTTTCGTGAAGTATAGAAAAATCACGCTCGAAAAAACAAAAAGTACATTTTAATTTTATTAGTTTTTACTTCTTCCAAACATATTTGTCAATTTTTTTGCAAATTAATGTTTAATAATAAATGTTTATTGGTTTTTCTAGAAAAGGAATCCAAAAGAATCATGTTGCTTTGACAGTTCTAGGTAGGCCTCCCCCCTTAAGAGACACCTTGTTCCTCTAATCCCCCAATTCACATTCATGCCAAAGAAAACATTCCCAGTAAATGCTGCGGTTGCAGGAACAATAACATTGCGTTACGTTTCACGTAATATCGTTTCGCGACATAAAGTATTTTCGCATACTTTATTGTTATTCAAAAGAATAGAGTGCATTTACGTATAACAACCAAAGACTCTTTATTTTAAAGTACGGCTGGCGACCCTAAATTCTGCATGAGTAATTCTACAGGATGACCATCAGTGGCATCAGTAGTCGAACACTCTGTATACCGAAACCAGAATTGTAGCTTTGCTGCACAACCTATGGCTTCAGGATACAGCGCCCTAATAATTATTTAAATGCAGGGATGCAGCAGTGTTCTAACTATAGCTCTATTCCCACGAAACGTGATATATCGTCCCGTGTAGGCCAGTCGATTGCGTGGCCTATTCAATTTACGAAGCCTAATTCCAGCAAGTTGCAGACATACGAAGGGGGAGAGATCGACGGGGGAAAACCGCACGTGTCGTTCGTCTCCAATATGCGAGGCGTGCAGCCCACACGATGCCGTAAAATCCCTGGGGTGTGATTTGTATGGCGATAAATATCCGAGGTTTAGGCGAGCACAGACAGTGCCGCCGCCGCCCAGCGATCGAGCGAAGCTCGTCGCCTCGTACATTTCACTCGACAGACTAGCGGGCAATTCGAATTTCGTTTTCTCCAAACGCATCACTTGAGAAGTTCCTTGTTCAGATTAACAATTTTTTAATTTAGTTTTTACACTAGCAACTCAAGTTCGCTCTAAAATATAGGTCGAATTCGAAGATCGAAGCTGCAGAATTTCTGCTCGAGCTAGAAAAGTCTTGGGACTTGTTGTGACTTGAATTCATAATTCTGTAAAAATTTTCTATAGACTCTATAATTTTTGCTATGCTTGAAGAATTTGAAACTGCGCATTGTTATACATTGGATTAAATAGAATTGCGAGTTTTTAATAAATAACAAGTTCTTTTGCGAACGTTTCTTTTAATTGCATGAAGTTTTGAACTTGGAGCGTTGATTAATAAACAAATTATTCCTCGCGGTCTAGTAATATAGATGTATGATCAATTTTTTGTGGGGTAAAGGACCCAGTTACTGACACCTGACCCATTACTGTCACCTTAAGCTATTTTACTTAAAATAACGAATAAATAAACGTTGTAAAGTGATATAGGGTAGATGTCCCAATTACTGCCACCTTAAGATTATAACTGAACTTCATTTAATCATTTCACGTGTTGTTTAACCTAAAAATCGTCTCAGTTTGAAACATAATATTATTTGGCATCTCTTTTATTAAAACAAAAATAGTTTTATGAATTAAATATGAAGAATTTATTAATAATTAATTAAAATTCGCGAGCGATCCTAGTGTACCTATAACTGTCACCTCAGAAATCGTCTTGTCCGTATGATTTTTTCATTTTTTTATTTGTTTTATTATTATGTAAATCAGAATCTCCGTTTAATAATAACATATTTTGTACACTTTTTTTATACTTTACGTTTTTATTACATCAAATAAATAAAGTGGCAGTAATTGGGACACTGGCAGTAATTGGGACATCTACCCTACAAAAAGAAATATATATTTTAACCTATAATCTATACTATAGATTATATTCTATAGTTTGTTTATCCGTTATTTTAACTAAAATAGCTTAAGGTGACAGTAATTGGTCAAGTGTCAGTAACTGGGTTCTTTACACTATAGCCTATTTTCCGTTAGACAGCATTGTGTGTATACTTCCTACAACATTATCATGCCTAATGGAAATGGAATCTATCAATACAGAAAGATGGAAATCTTCTCATCTGTTTATAAAACTACATACTGTCAGGACGAGATCTCTCTAAAAATGATTCACAACCTCCCATAATTCATGCGGGGCGTCGAAAACTCTTTCCCATTTACATACCTACCTCCTTGGTTTAGGGATTCAGATTTTCCAAAGATTCGTGCATCGTGCACTGTGTAAAAGGAAAAAGCTTCTTAAAATCCAACCTCCCGATTCTGAAGGTTCAAATGTATTGATTTATCCAAATTTGGAAACTGGGAAAGCAGACGTGACCGCACATTCTACCTTCGAATAAAACTCCTATAACCTGCAAGTGAATTCTATTTTTATGGAATACTAGCTCACCCGTTACCCGGTTTCACCCGAGAATTATATACGACGTTTTCAAAATAAAAAAACCTAAAAAATACATAGCCTATAATCTAATCTAGGACCATAGGCGTAGCTAGGATTTTTGTCTGGGAGGGGCCAGGCCCTATTCCCCCCCCCCCCTCTCCCTCTCTCGCGCTCTCTCCTTTTTTTATAGGTAGAAATTTTTATATACATACACATTTTATAACAATAATTTACCTACATATTTATTTAACACTAACAGAAAGAGTAAACGGAATAATAAATTATTTATTATTTACTCTCGCGAAATATAAATAAAATTTTTAAAAACAGAAAGAAATGCAGCAGAAAAAATAAATGGTGATTTATTAAAAGCAAGAGCATATCGTGTATACCTATAGTTAAAATTTATACAAGCTTTAAATTGCGGTGTTATTCTAAAAAAATATTTAGGACCTGCTATAGGACAGATGAATGTTTTTTTATTTATTTCGATATTTCCTAGGGAGGGGCCATTTCGATTTTGGGGGGAGGGGGCCAGGCCCACCCGGCCCCCTAACTAGTTACGCCAATGTCTAGGACGTATGTCCTATTCAATTCAAAATTTCATTGAAATCCGTTTAGCTCTTTAACCGTGAAAGAACCCACATATTCGATACCCCCCTTCTGAAGACGCACTTAGGGCAAAATTATCGCGTTCATTTGCCGATCTGAAAATTCATACGCCCTTCGTCTGCTTCTTCGCACGAAGACCGGGGGAGGGAGTTATTCTTGGTCTCGGTCGATGATAATTATTCTCGTAAATTCAAGCATAAATGCGCGCGGCCGGTGTGGGAACGGGGTGAAAGGGATTGGTAGGTTAAATGCTCGTAATGACGTCTCCGTAATTGCATCGAAAGTTCGCGGGGAAACTGTAATTATCGCATGGGAGCAGCTTCAACGATACCATCGGTCGTGTTGCCTACAATTGACGGAATGCCAACCATGACGAATAATACTTTTACAATTTTTATTTCAAAGTAACGCGTCCGAATCGGCGCACAGTGGTCCGTCTTGATGATCTAGCGGGACAAAAGTCCAAAATCATGACCATCCAAAATGAATGAATCTTGGTCATACCACAAGCTACTGAGTCAGAGATATCGGAATGATATGGTATGCAACTTTATACGTATTTTATAAAGTTTAGTAGCCGCTTAGTAACCGACTCACAGTGGGGAAATTTTGTGATTTTATGGCCAAAACCACAGAAATGAAATTTTTGAATTTTACCAATTTAATACAAATGTCAGTTGAAGAACTATATTCATTTTCGTGGTCAAAACCTCAAAACTTATTTTTAATATATAAAATTCTGCACTTTTATGTTCTGATATATGAGAAACTAAATTATCTGAAAAACAGCACTTACAAAAATTTCGAAGGATAAAGATATTTTATTTTTTACATTTATACACTTAAACCTATGAAATTATATGCCCTTAAAGCTAATAGTCTCAGTCGGAATCGCTCAGAGCATGTCTCTGCTATACAAACAAACATACATAATACAAATAATCAAACAGAGGATCAAAGCTGAATAAAATCGTTTAAAAAAGAATAAAAAGGTTTGTAATGTATAACATGTGAACCACTCTCGGTCACAGTTATGTCGTATGTTATACAAGACAAGGATTGTGTTTTAAAAATGCATATAATTACAAGATTAGCAACTATTAGCAATTAATAATTGCATTTATAGAATCAAAACAGTTCAACGTAAAATAGGAATGATAAATCATTGCGGGATATTATGGGATTTATAACTATTTTATGCATTGAAAATTGATTCTTATATGAAAAGGTTATTTCTAAAACACTACTTACAAAATTGTATAAATTACATATTAAAAACCGAAACATAATGATTTTGAGAACAAAAAGATATCTTACGCACCACCAGGAGTTGAATCCATGCCTTCAAATTATTTTCTGAACTTTAGATAACACAATATAAGTGTTTCAAGCAACTTGAAAATCTGGAATAATTCTTTGCGATCTGTCTAACCTCACATGAACATAAACATTTGGGAGTCTATACGAGCTTTATATTAAAACATTTAACAGTAAAATTGGAGGCATTTGATGCTGATATTAGTTCTTCAATTGACATTTGCATTTATTTTGTCAAATTCAACAATTTATTATTGTGGTTTTGGCCATAAAACTGTGCGACTGTTAGAATGCGTCAGTATCAACTATATATCAGAAGTGCCTAATTGTATCGCGATTTAAATTGCTAGTATTTTGAATAATCGCTTGCAGCGGTACAATTAAGTAGTAAATCAACCTTCAACCATGAGTATTTTAATTTCCAACGAACAGAATTAAAATATAATCATAAAAATGATGGAATTTTTCAATAGCTTTCGTTGGAAAAGCTCTAGAGATCCAGGAACCTTATGGAACCTGAAATTTTTCGTGCCATTTTGTTCTATTTGCTTTATAGAGTACCTACACATTCACAAGTTATAGCTGCAAATATTTGCAACTCTACATAATTTTTATACATAATTAAAATGATTCTATCTTCTAAAACGGTGATGTCAGGAGCTAAAATGTGTAATTCATTCTAAATAACGCGGTTGTAAACAATTTTTCTCTACAAAATACAGTTCATATTCGCTTTCTACATTTTAAGAAACCCTAAAATACGAATTTTGGTTTTAAAAAACCCTTGGACGCTCAGATGAACGTTTTAAGGGTGGTAAAACAATGTGGTGCTTTTCAAACAAATAATAAACATTTTCACCTACCTCATGATTTATGTACGATCTGCGAATTTTGTCCCGCTAGATTGCTAGGGTAAACGCACCAGTAAATGAACACTTAAGGCTAGTAAATGGACACTTTTATAAAATTATGTTTGCAGCGCGATTGATTCCACGTGTTGCGAAAATTGTTTGGATATGAAGCGAGAAACTAGAAGAAGTCTATAATTAATTAGTTGCTTATTTTAGTAACTTATTTTACTCGTTTTAGTAAAAAATGTCCATTTACTGGTAGTGTCCATTTACTGGTATATTTACCCTATTGGACAGACCACTGTGCGGCGGCTGTTAAAAAGTCGATTCGCAACGCTTTAAAAGCGCCTTTCGATAACAATCGTAAAAATAATCTGAACGTATTGAACGTACTGAACATATTGCTTCCAACGCGACCTGACCAATGTGAAAACAACGATGATCCTATCACTGTATGACACGACACTTCACCCCTAGCAACCGACGATCAGTGAAAGGATTGATCGAGCGGTTGCGGCAGCCTGAATAATTTATTTGGATAATCAACTGTATTAATATTCATCATTGGGGGTAGTATCGATTATTACGGGTTATAGGCACTCAGATAATCATCTATAGTCGTGTTCAGATTTATTGGCCGGTGAGTTCGGTTTCTCGAGCAGCGCGCGAGGAGAAATCAGCCTCTACCACCTGACGATCGTGGATTGGCAGTCGAAGTTGCGGGACCCCCGAAGGGTATGGTGGGGTAAGGAGAACGGTGCTCGACTCCGCCTGAACGATGCCGTGTGGCTGTTGTTTATGCATAGCGTAATAGTAGTGTGTGTTACGAATCGTATTGGCTACGCATAGCCAATACGAGACGAAGTTACGGCAGAATCCCGTTAGCCGCTGGCCAAGCCTTAATTCCGAGTATGAGTTTCTCGCTTCTTTCTGGCCGAAGGGGGGAGCGAGATGGAACGCTTTGCAAACCGGTTTTCTAGTGCTCAGGGAACCGTACGACGGCCAGGCGTAGCCCGAGAGAGAGCGAGAACGTAGATAAAAGGAGCACCGAGGCAGGCAAGCGGTGTGGTGGGAGAATACCCCTCACGAAACTCACCGGCCAATAAATCTGAACACGACTATAGGTAAGTGTTCATTACTCGTTGAAGTGAATGTACCCTCTTGATTGATTTCGATTCAACATCCGTGAATGTTTCCATATATTTGTATACTATTTACATTAGTGGTTCCGGCTACTAAATCGCGACAATAGAAATTAAAAAACTGCAAAGCATTCTACATATACATTCTATGACCCAAGAATTAAACTTCGAATATCTGCAAATGAAACCGACTGCGGCGAATAAACCAATCGAGCTGTTCAATGGCTTTAAGAAATCGGCTGATTTTGCTGAAATTATATTGTAGGAGTAACCCAGGTAGCAATATTGATAATAAGAATAGTAACGATGGATAGAAATCGTGAATTGTTTTTTAAAGAAATTCAATTAGTGGACGAAAAGAATTCAATATTAAATTTTCTATTTCTTAATTCTTCAGTTAAAGTAGTGAGAATGTATGTGTGTTTCCTTTTACGATTTTCTTGCGATATGAAACGATATTAACAAAATTGTTAAAAGAATAGTGGACGGTTAATTTTTCATACACAGGAGGAAATTTATTTTACATACCCCGCTGAAGGTTTTCACGTTATGTAGAGCATTCTGCGCGTCCAGGGCTGCCTTTCTCGTATAAAACGTTACGAAGCAACATCCTGCAACAAAAAATAAACATAATCCTTTGTTAGGTAAAATTCTCGAAAAGAAAATAATGATAACTATCTAGTAGTAATAATTTAATTTCTTCATAATAATCTCTTGGTAGAGAATTTGAATTATGTTTGGAGATGTTAAAATTATAACAATTAATACCTAGAATGTTGAAAATTAGTTTGAAAAGTTTATTCCAAAGTAATTAGGGCAAGAGTCGAACTTGTTAATGACGTTGGACACCCTTGCCAACATATGAAAATTAATGGACTGCAACTAGAAACACGATAATGGGTTCGTTAATAAGACACTGTGAATTATGCATGTGAACGATTTTCGCTTCAAGAGCCTGGCAACTTAATTTTAATGTTGTTTCAGCTAAATGTACACTTATCGCGTGAAACATAAGCTATTCACATACATTTGCATTTCTACTATATTTAAATCACGTATTTTACTTAAAATTTATTTCCTAAGTACAAACTGAAATTTGTTTTCATTCTGTAAATCACCATACATATTCTTTCGTTCTAATAACCAATAAATTTGTAACAATTTATACTTAAAATTACACCTTCTGTGCTTAAAGCTGCATAACTGTTTCCACACGAATTTTTCCCATTGAAACGAGTGACGTAAAAGGAATAGACTTATAAAAATTTTCTTCCATGATCAGTCATTGGAGGAGAATCATAAATGCAACGAAGTTTGAATGTAGAAGTGTTTTTAAATCTCTTTGACCAACTAGGGGAGAGGTGGGATGAAAGGGACACGTATTGAAGGGGACATGGTTATTATCTCAAAGATAAGGGATCTGCCCAGGCCAAAAGTGTTTTTATTTTGTAGCCCCATTCATTCATGTGTAATGAAGCCAAATTTCAAGCCGCTGTCGTATCTACGACGACAGAAATAAACGATTGAATTTTTTTGAGGTTCAAAGTATAGCTTTTAGTATTTTCTGGAACTGTCTTGCGAAGTGTTCTCTATTACTGCATCTAAACAGGCAGTTATTTAAGAACGATATCGCATAATGTCCGATCCTTTTTGTGTCATATTGTAATTTTAGGAATTAGATTTTCAATTTTGGTGCCTTATTTATGAAAGGGACACAACAAAAATTTATGAACGGGATGTGATTTTCATACCTGTCACCTTCAAAACCTTACTATTCTTCACTTGTTTCAGTGAAAATGTGCCACATAAAATTCGGGTTAGGATGCTATTAGACAATTCATTATTTATAGCTATTAAGATCATTTAATTACATAAGCTTAACTGTTGATTTTTAATTCCTATTACGAATTAAAATAACTACTGTGATTTCGGTACCTGCATAAATAATAATCAAAACAATGATATTAATATTTCCTGGTTTTATTATACTGTCCCATTCATAAACACCCATGTCCGTTTCAATACAGCCAATTTATGAAAGGGACAAAACACACTTTTCTAGAAAACGAAAACATGTAAATATAGAGAGAAGCTTAATAGGCCCGTGTATAGTTATAGCCAGATAACTGGCCTTTCTAATGTTACCAATTACAACTCGAATGGTTATTTAGTATTTTTACTATCTGGTCCTAAACACAAGTGTCCTTTTCATCCCACCTCTCCCCTAATTGACGAAGAACACATTTGTTTGAACGCGATTCAGCGCCATCAGTGTCAGTGTCCTCTTTCTATCGATAACTGTCGCCGACAAGTGTGCACTGCTCCATTCCAAAACAGGGAAACAATATTTTTTAACCACTCACGCTGACAGCTCTGTGCCCTCATAGAACTCCTATGTGTGAATGCGCCTTTAAGGGGAGGTTCTGGTCTAAATGTCGATTTTTTTTTTATTTAATTTTTCGAATGTTCAACCTTTTAGGAAAACGTGTTTAAAAGGATTTATTGAAATTCGCAAAATTCCCGAAGTTATAGGCATTTGAGTAGCGGCAAATGCATGGGTGACAACCGGCCACTAAAACTTTAAACGCGTTTTTCTCGAAACAGTGTTCTCAAAACGGTGGGAGCTGTATCTTCAAAAGTTATTATCCGACTCGACTGAAACTTTTTTTATTTTGAAGAATATACTTCTGGCTAGGGAGGGAACTAAAAAAAATTACAAAAAGTTGACAATTTATAATTTTCAAAGGCGATGAAAGGACGAAAAATACAGGGAAAAGTGATTTCAAACGTGAAGTGTCGTTATTTTCTAAAAAAAAATTTAATTTTTATAATTTTGTTTAGCTCCCCCCCCCTAGAAAAAGAATAATCTTCAAAATAAAAAATGTTTCAGTCGAATCGGATAATAACTTTTAGAGATACAGGTCCCACCGATTTGGATCAATTTTTGACGCCTTAACTTTAACGACTCCCCAGGGTTGTCTGCACTGATTAATTATAAAACAAAAAATATATTTCTATAATTTAAGACATCCTTAATACAATGCAACAAGTCCCATTAAATTATACACAGCAGTTTTCCTTTAATTAATTCCTAAAAATCACCTATTTTTTGGGGCTCTAGACCAGAACCTCCCCTTAAGGAGGTTCGATACCTCACTTGCGGGGTCGGCGGCGAGAGGGGTAAGCCTATGCTTATGCATGGGAGCTCTGCAGTGATACCAATCTTAGATAAAAAAAAATTGTGTAGACAAAAATGTTATTTACATGCCTATTTCTAATAAAATTATTAGTACATATTTTGTTTTGAAATTCTATTGAACAAAAAGTATGTTTAATATAGCTAGAAACACAATATTTTCATTAAAAGTAGCGTAAAATATGCGAGTGAAATGCGGCAACGTCGCTTTGCGTCCATCCTTCTTTCTGTTTCCATCTCACACTTGTAGTGTCCTTTTGTGCATTCGTACCGGTTCGCAACAAATTACTAAATACATGTTTACAGCTTGGTAGTGTTTTTACCAATATTTACTGTATGCTTTGTACAAGTATACATTGTAGAGATAACTACGCGGCGTACAGCGTTGCCACGTTTCAAACAGTTCCTTCACGCAGTTTCCAAAATACGAGCACATTGCTGTCTATTTATTCAATTATCTAATAAACCGGACAGAACATGACCGATTTTTTTACGGGGAATTTCATAGGAATACTTAAGCTTTCTATTGCAACATTTTTTCGGACTTTGTCACTATTTTTAAGGACTCTGTGTAACATTTTATAAAAAAAATTTCGCTTCTCCCATAACAGCCCGTGTATAAGAGCGCAACTTTGATTTCAATTTTCTCAAAAACGGTGCAGACAATCGACTTGAAATTTTCACACAATGCGGACGTCACTTTGAACATTAGATTAAACCACTTTACAAAGATTTCTCACTATTTTGTCTCCGGTATCGAACCTCCTTAAGGGTATCCGCTTTCACACCACTTGAACATGTCCTAAGTACATCGCTATGGCTATTCCGCCGGCTGTACCGCGCTAGATTATTTACAGCCACTATGCGCAGCCATATACCAGAAATAAAAAAAGGAAAACGCCCTAAGAGGCTTGGTGCGACAGGCAACGGTACTCCAGAGTCCAGACAGGAGGGTGACGTGTCTGATATAGAAAGAGGGTTGGGGGTATAAGTCGGTCACTCTTGGGAAGTTCATCAAGGGCTTCCGTATCCCTTCGCTGCCGCGGCTGGACACCACCCAAGCCAGAAACAGATTGGATCGATCAATAGTTTTGAGTTGCCAAAAGTTCGGTGCGCCGTTGTATTGCGACCAGCATCCCTATCCCGTTCATCACCATCCACAGCCGACTTGGTCGGCGTTACCTTCCTGAACCTACCATCGAGGTCCACGGAGTTGGTGCTCATTCTCCGTTTAATTTACAAATACACCGGTTGTAGGGTAGGCAGTCAGCCTGTTTCGTTGCACGTAGACCTAACCCAGGGCTCGGCGAAAGTCTACGGCCCTAGCCGTACATTCGGCAACTTTCGAATTCCAGCTGAAACTTACATTACGGGAATGGCCTGAGCCAAATTGCTTCTACTTCGCCGTGGGGAAGGAAAAAGGCTCCGGATAGACTTCCTCTCGTTCCTGGCCAACGAATCGAGCTACCCCACAACCGATATTTACAAAGCACGTCGTCCGAACGGCTTTGTAGCAACGTCCTAGCAAAGACAACGTTAGGGCGGAGCACTTGATGCCGGACATCCGGGGAATGTTTCGGAGAGGTAATTGAAAGTTGGAATTGACAGGCCTGGGAATTCATTATCTGAATATGGTTCTTTACCAGTTTCAGTGTACCTATGTAGTTTGTTCTTCAGCACTGCTCCCCAGATTGCAGCCAGTTCGCCTAACCGAATGTATCCGAAATAGGGGCAAATCCGTATCGATTAGGGGTTTTCCCATTTACGAAGAGCAGGGCAATAGCTGAGGAGGAAGCCAATGAATTACGAGCAGGTTAATGAATTAGAAGCAGGTTAATGAATTAGAAATAGGCCGGCGAATTAGAAACAGGTCGATGGACGTGAAGCGGATTAACTGCGTATACTTGGAACTACTTTTTGGACAAATTTACCCACACAGCACCATAACATTGCAGCAACGTCTCTGCAATATAGCGGTGCAAGATTGCAATGTTGCACCATAACATTGCAGAGACGTTGCAGGTTCAGTCCTATGTCCGTCTTCGCAATATTGCAGGTGTGTATTTTTGCAATATTGCAGCAGCATTGCAAACATGTAGTCCTGCAACGTTTCGGCAATGATTCTGCAACAAAACGGCAAAATTGTAGCAATGATCCTGCAACTCTTCGGAAATATTGCGGTGCGAGATTGCAATGTTGCAGGAGTATATTCCCGCAGCGTTTCGGAAATTTTACAGCAATGGTCCCTCCCACCGCAACGTTTCGGACAGTGAGGGACGCGATGACATGAATGTGTGCAGAATCGTAGTAGTATAACGCCCGTGTGTCTTTTTCTCATAGAAAATATTTTTACCCCAGGGGGATTCGAACCCAGGACCTGTAGCATCGTAGACGAACACTTTACCGCCGCAGCTACAACCGCTGATTGAAAAGATTGCTTACGTATTCGGACTTATACTCCAACCGTGGAAAACTTTAAACTCAAATTATTCAAAAACGAAGGCTCATTTGACAAACCTATTAGAGATTTTTAACACTGTAGGTGCGGACTCTAACTTTAACCCGGTGTCATTTTAGGTTAGGTTGGAAAGTAGTCTTTAGACTAAACCTTTGCATTTGTCTTTTCATATCTCTTTTCTCTTGTTTGATTGTATATACGTGTTTGTGCAATAAAGACGTTTAATAATAATAATAATAATAATAATAATAATAATTTCACACATTAAAATATATAGTATCTACTCTATCTAAATAAATTAAATTCATTTTCAAATCTCTTCTATAATTTAAATTCATGTACAAACAACTCTCACAATAACACTTTTTTCATATCTTCAACGGCCAACGAGATAATTTTAGCATATCCAGTTAAGTGAAACATGCTGTAGAATCTACTTGACGTCATATTTTAAATTTTGTTAAAGTTATAGTTGCTTCAGAATATTGCTGTACTGTCTCTACAATATTTCTACTACAGTATTGCACGGCAATATGTAGGCAATTTTGCTGTGTCGTTGCCACTGAAACATTGCACAACGATTTGCGCGCAATATTGCCGAAATATTGTAGTATCATTGCCAGTGGAACATTGCACATCGATGTGCGCGCAATATTGCCGAAATATTGTAGGATCGTTGCCACTGGAACATTGCACGTCGATGTGCGAGCAATATTGCAGAAATATTGTAGGATCGTTGCCACTGGAACATTGCACGGCAACGTTCTTGCAATATTGCTGCAATATTGTAAAATCATTGCCACTTCAATAATGCACGGCAATATTGCAGGAACGTTCCTACAATGTTGCACTGCAACCTGCAACAACGCAATATTGCAGCAACGTTCCTGAAATACAGCTGCAACGAAGTGTGCTGTATGGGTAGTAATCCGCCAGTTTGATCCAAGTAAACGAAAATACGCGTTGCGTTCGAAAGCCTGAATCCACAAGAGTATCGTTCCGTAATATGGTATTCGATACCTCGTCGAACAGTCTACGGTGCCGTGACGGGTGCATAATTGAAAAATGCGCAACACGATATTGGAACTCGAGACGCATCGAACTGAAATTTCGTTTCTACGTAACTATCGTTCGTGCCTTCGCTTCGGCTGTAGCCGCCACGTAGATAACGATCGCGAAGAGTAACAGAATTCCCTATAAGCAAGAAAATGAGAAACTTGATATTATCCTGCAACATCTAATCAGCGTACTCAGACAGGTCCTCCGACAGAATCGAATTTCACTTACGAACGGTCTGAAATCACTCCTTTTGTTAACGTTAATTTGGTAGAGGTATACCGAGAAACAGGAACTTGTTACGTTCGCGATTCTTGTCGATGGTATTGGTTAGGGAAACATCAGTTTTCTTAGCGACAGATGAAAACATTAAATTCCAAACAGTATGTTTGGCGAGATACTATTTGTAGTCGTTTAGGCCTTTATGAATGCAGAGTGGGAATCTGCCTGGAAAATTTTGCACAGCTCAATAAAATATAAGTTTTTGCGTTTGTCATGAGATCTTCACGAGAATGATATCAATAGATGAATGAGATTTTTCCGATAAAAATGAGTTCATATAGGTACTTAAGACGTCATTCAGTCTTTTCTTAATTATATGCAATTGGAATCACTTCTAAATTTGGACCGTTTATTTTAAAAGTGGTGTAAGGTAAATGTCCCCATTACTGACCACGTCCCCATTAGTGACCACTTCATTTTGTTATTGTTTATTGCAACACAGAAAGCGAAATATAAGCGAAATATTTCAGTTATTGTTTCATATGTTATTTATGTAGCCGTACATTCATGTTTAAGTAAATTCACATGTAAATTAAGACGTGGTCATTGACATGAAAGTTGACAGATTCTAAAACCGTGAGGTTATACTCCAGATATCATTAAACTCGCAAATTTTACAATAAAAATACATGGATCCATGCAGTAACTTACTGAAATTAACGAGAAATATATACAGAATTATAAAATAAAAAGAAAATATACATTTTCTTTTATTATTGTAGCAGAAAATCGTGGTATAAAATAGATGGTCACTAAAGGGGACATCAGGTCCAATATAATTTTCGCCATAATTTTTGTGTAAATAGTCAAATATCACTGTAAAACTAATTTGATTGAGAAACTAGAGACTTCAAAAAATACAATGATCCATACTTTACTCAAATATTGTCGTATATTAGTAAAGAATATACTATTTCGAACCAGTCACACTCTTAAACGGTCGCTAATAGGGACATTTACCTTAAGTCCATTTTCTCTTGTTTCGAGAAAATTATATACATAAAAAATTTACATTAAATTAAGCATGAATTACGTGATATCTCATTTTTTCAAAAATGGACTTACACCACTTTCAAAATAAACGGTCCATTTGATAGATTAATTATGTAGATTACGTGTAATAGCTACTTCGAGTGAGGATGAGTTTATATTTATTTTTATCACTGAGATATGTACAAATTACACAGCGAAGTTTGAGCTTGACTAGTTTCCGAAGCAATCATTTCAGGATCCTCGATCAATATTCTTGATGCTTCCTAGAAAATACTGACGTGAAAACATGCCAAAGCCATGCATAGGATGGAAATTTTTCTGTTAAAGACTTGCTTTTAATGAAGATATTTTCATAAGGAATTAATGGGTTTTCATTTATGTTATGTGCAACAGTTAATTTTATTAGCATTAATTTTAGATTAAATTTATTTTAGATTAAATAGATTAAATTTTTATTGATTTCCCTTTTAGCGATTTCTATGTGTTAATTCTCATTTCTGTTCTGTTATTACTACTGTTATCTACTCACAATTCTCACATTATAATTACTGGAACTCAGTAGAACTCTTATCAATGTGAATCATCATTCACACAATGCACAAACTGGATTTATAATTATTAATACATATAAAGGAATGGCAATTAATATTTATAAATTCTCACACCTACTCCACTCAATTTAAAGGAGTAGAGTAAAGGACCCAGTTACTGACACCTGACCAATTACTGTCACCTTAAGCTATTTTAGTTAAAATAACGAATAAACAAACTATAAAATATAATCTATAGTATAGATACGTAATTCTTTTTGTGTATCACTTTACAACGTTTATTTATTCGTTATTTTAACTAAAATAGCTTAAGGTGACAGTAATTGGTCAGGTGTCAGTAACTGGGTCCTTTTACCCTATCACAAAATAACAACGGCAATAGCTACAACGAAAGCTATTGGGAGCCCTATCACACGACTGCATTAATTACTGCGTTCCAATTTCGTTAAATAAGTAAGGAAGCCAATCCTGATGACAAAGCTGCGCTAGGCAGGGAACATTGCAGGAAGGGAATTTTTCACAAATGTTAGATCGAAATCCCGACGAATAAAAGAGCTCGCTAGATATTCCTGATCTGTCACCGGTGAGTTTCAGTAAATTACGAGATGGCGGCTCAGCGGGAGCTGGGAAATTATGTTCCGGCGGGTAACTAATCTTGAGACATCATCGCTCGATAGACCTTTAAATCACATCGTGTAAACTACCCCCGCGCCGCCTCTAGTTGCTCGCTGGCCAGCCTGTAATACTCGTGTCTACAAATGACCCCATTCGTCCAGGTGCCAACACAAGCCCACTTCCTTTCCTAGATATAGTAACCTCCTCTGCCATCTTACGAACTGTTCTTTCCCTCGGCAGAGCACCAAACCAGCTATGATATTGGTATCATTAAATTTTCCAATATTTATGCTTGCTCGGTGCAGTCCGCGATGTAATTTGAAGGCGACCTAGGTAGCAGTAATTACTATATTTATATTCAATGAAAATAATAAAACAATATGAGAAATTTAGTGGGACATTAATAGTTCTAATTAAATTTCGATACAGTGTTTCAACAGTTACTGTTTACAGTTTTTTATGGTAGTAGTTGGAAGAAGATTAGGATTGTAGATAGGGTAAAGGACCCAATTACTGGCAGCTAAGCCAATTACTGTCACCTTAAGGTATTTTACTTAAACGTTTATTTATTCGTTATTTTAAGTAAAATAAATAAAATGATTCAAAATTTTCGACCGAATAATTTATACAATTAAATGTTAGCGGCGCGAAGGTTCGGTCAATTAAATTAAATTTAAATTGACCGAAATGATTAAATTTAATTGACCGAACCTTCGCGCCGCTAACATTTAATTGTTTAAGTAAAATAGCTTAAGGTGACAGTAATTGGGTTGGCTGCCAGTAATTGGGTCCTTTACTCTAGCTGTGACTGGCTGAAACGTTGTGCATGTCCCTCCAGTATATAGTGGATATATCTGATACTCTCTTATACAGGAATCTCGTAATAGATGGTACAAGCAGGAAAGTAGTTATTTTATAGACCAAATGAGTTACCCGAACTTCGTACACTCTACTTCTAACGATAAGAGTTGCTTTATTGTCATCAACAGCCATCTGAAAAATGGTTGGAGAAACTGGGTTCCTACGTCAACAGTCGTCTGTCACGAATATTGCTGTTACGTGTCTCACCAGTATCGAAACAATGAGAGCATTCATATATAACGAACCGTTTTATTTTATACTTATATAATCGTTGTGTCGGTGATTTATCACCGTCCAGCTTAAACTGCTGACAGTGCTGACCCTAGAAACATGAAATTCGGTGGGTATATTCCTTTGGCGACGTAGGTGCTCGATAAGAAGGAACGTTTTGAAATTTCAACCAGAAGGGGGTAAAAAGGGGTGAAATATGTTTTCTCTTAGAATAATTGTTACCCACAGAAATACCTAAAAACCAGATTCAGCATTTTCCTTTAAACAACACCTAAGGGAGTGAAAAATGGTGAAATGTGTTTCCACAAATTTCTTAAAATCCCTTCGGCCCGATTAGATATCAACTTGGTTTTTACAAACAAATGTTACCCACACAAGTGCCTAAAAACCAGATTCAAAATTTTGCCTTAATTAACCCCTAAGGGAGTGAAAAAGGGTGAAATGTGTTTCCACAAATTTCTTAAAATCCCTTCGGCCACATTAGATATCAACTTGGTTTTTACAAACAAATATTACCCACAGAAATGTCTAAAAAGTGAATTCAGGATTTTGTCCTAATCAACCCCTAAGGAAGTGACAAATGTGTTTTCATGAAGTCGTTAATATCTCTTAGGCCCAAAGTATAATACAGTAGTATTATTGTTATAATTTTAAGTAATATATAATTTAATATATATAATTATAATTTTAATCACATCACATAACAAACAACTTATAAATAGAGACTTATTTTCACATTTCACAGCTGCTGCATATTACAACCATGCAGAATAGACTTCTGTTGAAAATAAATTGGTATAATTTATGATAAATCAATACCTATACCCCACTTTTTGTTTCTTATAATCTATTTGGTTGCTTCAGAATATATAATCGCAACGCATATCAACGAATGTGTGCTTTAAAGTTAAGGTCATTTAATTTTAGTATAAATTCACAGAAAGTATCGAAAGGTTCAACAGATTTATATAACAATTGTACGCCGGAAAGTTTCTTAAATTATTCCAATAATGGAATTCTTTCGTGCAGAAAGACTATAAATGTTCATTATTTCTAATATACAGTGTAACTTTGATGAAATTAGTACATTACTCTGCCTTCTCCAGAATGAGTTAATAAACTGAACAACTTTAAATTTCCTTTATCAAGTTTCCAATGTCTATTCCCTTTTAATAATTTCACGGCCCCGGAGAAAGGAGGAATATTGCGAAAATTCTGCAAAGTGGGGTAAGTAGTCAATTGAATTGTAGGAACTTTGTTTGCAGGAGCTAACTTATAAAGTCTCCACTTAATATACGTAAAACCAGCTGATGCTTTAGGTGGAAAGATGTAAATCGTCGGATTTCAAGAGTACGGTCAAAATTTCGACATCATGTACATACCAGTATACTATATATTACACCTACACGTTGTACATGGATTACTCCATCATTCTGTAGACATAAATATAATTGGTAGACGTCAATTGTTATAATTCACTTTATTACCTCCAAAAATGCAATTGTAATAGGGTAAAGAACACAGTTGTTGGCCACCTGATAGTGATTGGCCTTATTTTGAGAAATAAATGAATATAAAGAAATACCAATTTTATGCCTTTTTTTAATCAACATATTCATATTCCTTGTACTTTCTTGCTTCGGATGTAATCAATATTTCTCCACTCATTATATACTGTGATTATATATAAATGCAAATAGGATGACTCGGCTTTGAATCTTGGAAATTACAGCGATTTAATAAAAAAACCGTAAGAGTGCAGTTGAAATTTTGTGAATAGTTTAATGTATTTATGATATGTATATCTCTCATATTCGGTTTATATCGATAAATGAAAGTTGAAACTTTATAAAAGAATTATTTATTTGTTAAATTTATACATATATTATGAAAAATCCCGGGGGCCAACAACTGTCATATGAATAATGTTGCATGACAGTAATTGGCCAGGCGGCCAGTGACTTTTTTTAACCATATTAATGGTGAAACAGTAATTAGCCCCCTGTTAAAAACAGAAATAAACACAACAAATACATACATAATAAAAAATATCCATTTTTATTGTATAATTTTAATCTTATTTCTATCACCAAATCAAGTAACATTTTCTTTTAGGTTATATTATGTATCAAATAGCGGCCAATCAATGTCGAACCGGTTGGACAATTACTGTCTTGACCATGCCAATAACTATATTTCTTTGTAGGAAACACATTTTTTGTATATTTTTATACATTCTTGATTTTTTTTCTATAAACTATTTATTTTTAGATTATTAGGTGTTTTTCGTACTTATTCATATTGGTTTCCATTTCAAATTTACTAAATTCGCATTTATAATTTATTATTTATGTGACACTATTACTTAAGTGGCCAACCATTGTACTCTTTACCCTATCAGCAGAATTGATCTCAACGACGATATATGTAACATATGTAACAATCTTCATTTAAATTAAGCATAAATTAGAAACCAAGAATTACTTAGATATACAGCATTCATACAACACCTTTTTCTCGTTTTATCCCCTACATTTATTTCTTAAGTACTAGGGTAAACGCACCAGTAAATCAAAACTTAAGGCTAGTAAATAGACACTTTTATAAAATTATGTTTGCAGCGCGATTGATTCCACGTGTTGCGAAAATTGTTTGTATATGAAGCGAGAAACTAGAAGAAGTCTATAATTAATTAGTTGCTTATTTTAGTAACTTCTTTTACTCGTTTTAGTAAAAAATGTCCATTCACTGGTAGTGTCCATTTACTGGTAATTTACCCTATCTCGCATAAAAGTACTTATGTAATATACACATGCACTTACAAATTACAAATCACTGGGTATACCACACCGAATGTTACAGGCAAACTCTAGCTCTGCAAGAAGAGAAAGCTTTTTAATTTACCATCCTGAATACACTCTCCTCAGATCCTTATAAATTAACCAGATGTGCACACCGATTGAAACTACTCATATATTTTGGCCCACGTGCTATGCACATGAGGCGTATGACCGTCTACGCCTCAATTCTCGATTTGTGTCTGCAATAAAATGATTCTCGAGATGCTGATGTATGCTTGGCGGCCGAACGCGTTTGTGCGCCAACATACCCCCATATATGTAATCGAAGCGTTAGACCTTTGAATAAAGTTCACGGTACAGAACGGTTCATCCACTGTACGGGTATTAAATTGATAAATGGCGGGCTGGCAGTGCTTCGAGCATTGACGAATCGCGGTGAACTGTCGCGCGAGCAGCCGAGGGTGGTAGCACGAGGGTGTTAGTGTGAAAGCCAGGGTAAACCGGAACGTGAAGGGTGGCGGTCAGGGCAACTCTGATTTATTCGCAGGTTTGTCGAGTGGTAGGTCGTTCGCGTTACCGTCGTAGACAGGTACAAATTTGTCGCCGAGTTTTTGGCGCCCTTTTTTCCCTCCTTTTTAAATTGCACCTCACTTATCCGACGGGGATCGTAATAACGAAGTTTCGAGGGGGGGGATGGGGTGTTGAAAGATCGATACAGGCAGCGGGCACATTTATTCTCCTACGACGAAAATTCCGGTCTACCTTTTCCCCAGCATTTTTACGATTCCGGCATTCGCGATGGTATGCGTTTAATTCCTTTCTGTACGAATTTAATAAAAATTCTGGCCACCTGCTCATAAAGGCGAATAAAGTATAAATTCAAAGGTATGTAACTGTTATACTGGATGTTTTGCCGACACTGTTGCAATGACTTTTTGGGTAATATCTTTGTGTCCCCCGAAATATCCAAATATTGAGCTTTTTATAACGGAATATGAGAAAGTGGCTGAAAATGAGAATTCGAAATCGTTCAGAATGCCTATTGGTTGGTAATTTCTGAAAGGATAGTTTAAGGGGTCATGCTCAGTCAGGATGCCGAAAAAAGGGCGATCTTTGGGAATTTTTTACTCGAAAGCTATAACACATTTCTCAAAAATTCTTTTTTCCTTTTAAAGATTGCATCTAGTACTGTGTATCGTAATTTTGTTATTTAAAAATATTTATTAATAACAAAGTTATTGTCCATCTCTCAAAGATCCTCTAAAAAAAAGGCTTCTGCGGTGACCACTGCTGTTCGAAAGTCGATCATCTAAATTAAAAAATTCCAAAGAATTTACTTATTATATTAAATTATCTTGTCTTTGAACGAAGGATTTTTCGAAATATTGATTTGGGAAAAAATGGCGGATGTTTAAAGTAAAAGTTTCAATTTTCATCATAAATCGTGCCTGATTTTCGTCAATTAAAAAAAAACTAAGCATTGGAAAAAAAAATCCTTCGTTCAAAGACTAGTTTATTGTTCCTATAGTAAGCTTGTAAAATTTGAAGTAAATCGGTTGAATGGTTTTTGAAATATCTTGGTCACCGATTTTGAAAATGCTGTTTCGAAAAAAACGCGTTTGAAGTTTCAAGTCAAGTTTATACTTATATAAAATGGTTCACTTCGAACGCCTATATCTCGGCCAATTTTATTCGGATTACCTTAAAATTTTTACAGAATATTTCTAACATGTTGTACTTAAAGAAAATACAAAAATTGAAAAATCGATTTTTTGAAAGTTGTGACTGAGCATGACCCCTTAAAGCATTAGAATACCTTATTTACCAAATGCAGAAGCGAATCATCTTGACTGTGAATTTTTGGAAAATTCTGTACATGTAGATTGGGAAAAATAGTATTGTGAAGTTTATTAATGTCTGGTATGTACTATCCTTGTATGCCTACGTTTAACCGAATTATAATCTAGGTGAATATAATCGACAACTTAAACGATCATACCGAATTAGAATGACGTACGCCCTCGAATTAGAAATTCTGAATCGAACAGATGTCCAACGAAGAAAGTAACACAATTATGCATTAATTTCATCGGATGGGCGAGCTTGCTATGTAAATTGGAACGAACTATTCACGACGTGGAAATCAATTTCCCTATCAGCTCGTTATTCCCGTAATGATAATACAATTATTAAAATAGCCATTCACAATTTAATGTTACAATCGTATTAATACTGATGAGAGGATTGCTGATATATCACCGATGATTTAACTATCAGAATATTGGGGAATTCAGAGGCCAATAAAGAGACATACATTTGTGCAAACGTAAATTCAAATGGTAGAAAAACATTTTGGAGATATGGGAGACGTTCTAGAGGGCAGCATAAGTATTGACAAATCATGTGTAAAAGAAAACTGATGGTCACTGTTTTCACAGGCGAATCTACACCTCTGGATTAGTGGACATTTGTAAAAAAAATTTAGGAAAAAGTTTAAGAGGAACCATATGTCGCAAACGCACCATTTTCAACACGTTTTTTCTATAGTCTTTCACAAATCTATTCACACATACACACAATCCTGTATCCTGCATAAAATTGGATACTCATAAAGCTGATACTAAAGATTAGAGAAACTTGAATCGCATTTATTTCTACTAGGGCTCTTACTCTCCGGATATCCGGATACTCAGATCCGGATTTCGAGTTATAACGAGCAATCCGGATCCTCGGATATCCGGATAGTAAGAGTCCTACTACCTACTAGATAGGTACTAGGTATCCGAGTATCCGGATTGCTCGTTATAACTCGAAATCCGGATCGTAATCCGGATTTGAGAATCCGGATATCCAGATAGTAAGAGCCCTAATTTCTACGGTATAGTACACCACTTGAACTTTTTTTTAAATGCATGACCTGCACCCAAGGAAATGCAAGTAAAACAGCAAGAAAATGTAAGGAACATTTAACTTAAACTAAATTAAATTGTAAAAGAATTCTCACAATTCGTTCTACCCCTATACGCTTTCAACATGTTCAGTTTTGCTTTGCAACAATGAGAGCTCATCGCAGATTATCAAGTAGGGTAAATATACCAGTAAATGGACACTATCAGTGAATGGACATTTTTTACTAAAACCAGTCAAATAAGTTACTAAAATAAGCAACTAATTAATTATAGACTTCTTCTAGTTTCTCGCTTCATATCCAAACAATTTTCGCAACACGTGGCATCAATCGCGCTGCAAACATAATTTTATAAAAGTGTCCATTTACTAGCCTTAAGTGTTCATTTACTGATGCGTTTACCCTACCTATCACATTAAAGTTACCGAATAACACTTGATTAAAAATGTTCAAATCACTATGAATCAAATTGTTCAGTAAATTGAGGGCTCGGATGCAATATGATATATATCGTCATATCTTTTACAATTATTTATCAATCAATGTGAAAATTGGTGAAAATCTTCCTTGTATATTAAGGAAAAACTTTGTCGCTGCAAGTTATATGTACCTCAAAATTGCCTCGATACTTTTTAACGCCGAGCGATGAAAAACATGGGTTATATCCAGTATTACTTTTTAATTAAATATTATTACATTTTTTAACATAAGGGTTTTGTGCATACATTTTACGGCTTCGCTAGAATTTTCTGAGTTTTATGTTTCAAGTCTCATAGCGATCCCTTAATATTTGCTCAAGTTATCGCAATTTATGTTTAAAAAAATAATGATTTTGGGCAATGAAAAATTTTTTGTTTATAATTTTTAGCTCGAATAGTAATGATTTGATAAACGAACTGTAAATAGAAAAAATGTGTGTTGCGACGAGCTGTACAACACTACATTTTTTAAAATACAGTTTAACAACATTTAATTTTCCAATATTTCTTAGCGTTTGGACAATAATTGTTCACACTTTCATATAGTGTGAACAATAATTGTTCACACGAGCGCCAGTCCTCTTATTGCATCCGAGCCCTCAATTAAAGATCTCGCTGACCGACATCTTCACTTAAAGCACAGGGAAGTTGGCGCGATGAAAAGGTTTGCCGCGGTTGAATACCTAAATTCAACGGATTCTGAGATTATATCTGAGTGTCGTTATAATCTGAGGAATGAGTTTAATTCGTGCTCCGAATTACTCCGTCTGCAAAAATCATGGCGGACGAATACATAGAGCGAACAGGCTGGTGGTTGCCTACAGGGCCACGGCCGCCATTAGAAATTCCCAATTGACGTCGTAATTATCACTAATTGGACTCCGGATTATGCTCGCGCGACACCTAGCGCGTGAAACGTCCGTCGTTCGAGGAGCGGAATTATGAATTGCCCTTTCTGTCTACGAAGTCAAATCATTGGAATGACATCGAGTCAGTGAAGGACGATAGACGTTGCAGAGGAAGAAAGCCGCAGCCACCCCATTGGGGAACGCGTTTCCAGATGGCAGATGTTGTAAGGTGAATGTCCCAATTTCTGCTCATTTAAGAGGTTACTCATCATAAAGAAGGTGTAAAAAATTTATTTGTGATCAAAATTTGCAAAGTAATTCATTAATTCTTTAATAATAAATCAACCAATTCAAAAATTATTTATGAAAGATATTTCAAGATGTTTAACTATTAGTAATTTGTAATTAAAGACAATGCTCTAAATGTCCGTATTTCAGCTCACGAAAAATAGCGACGTACGTATTTCTACTCACCATTTGTACCAATTTCTGCTCACATAATATGTTGCCTTTTCACGTTAAAATAAGTTACATCTTTTATGAAGAGGTTTGATAACACAACAGTAAAGCATAAAATAATGATAAACAAAAAATAAAGTGCCTTCGAATAGAAATAGGAGTCACAGCAAACATTGAATTGTGAGGTTATGTTACTATAAGTGTTGTGAGTAGAAATGCGGACATGACGGTGATTCACTTGACCCTAAACCTACTCACCTATTTTCTACATAAAAAAATTAAAAATAGTAAAAAAATCGAAATCCAGAGCACAATACAGTATCTGTTCTTGTTATTAAATAAGAATTTTTAATGCAAAAACTATTTTCTGCCCAATTATCGAATACCAATAGTGACGCTGTTCCTTAGAATACGATCGAAAAATCAAGAGTCTCTCGTTTTAAGTTTTTCGTCGCTTATGCTGTACTTGTTTAGCCCCAACCCCGTGCAACACGCGCGTATTTGACATTATAATCAGTTTTCTTCCAACTGAAAGTGCGGTTACTGACACTATTAATTATCATCGGTGCTTGTTGTATATTAAATGTAAGTATTGTTACATATTTTATTCATTTTACTATTAATAATTTAATATTTTTCAAGATTCTTAAACATTTAGCTAAATTCTTTTCTTATTGTACAAATAAATGGTAAAAATATTGGATCAAGTCAATCGGGTACCCCCGGACACTAATATGGCGGGTACCCTCGGACACTTTTACGAATTTTAATTTTTAAAAACGATACATTTTATTATTTCGATTCTTAATCAGTTTACATTACTTTAAGATGCTAAATAATATAAATATATGTTTTAGAATACGGTTATAAAAATGCCAAAATTTAAGGGGCCAACTAGCAACAGAGGCAAGTGGGATGGAAATAAAATGAAAGAAGCAATTGTATGTGTTATGGAGGGCAACTTAACAGTAAGATTAGCTGCTGAAAGATATGATGTACCACGTAGCACGCTACAGGATCGCGTAAAAGCATTAAAGAGCGGTCAAGAAGTGGTTCTTAAACCAAAATTATGTCGATTTGATCCTACTTTTAATGAACATTTTTCATTACAATTATACAACCACGTCAGAGATTTAGACAACCGCCTAATGCCATTGACTAGATTACAGTTTTTAAAACTAGCTTTCGAACTGGCAGAACATCTAAAAATTTCTTACCGATTTAATACAGAAAAAAGAATGGCAGGGAAAAACTTTTTAGCGGTTTTAAGAATTTTGGACGAATGACTAATTTAATTTTCTCCTGTGCGGGGGGGGGGGGGGGAACACCCACCCCTGTATGTAAGAAATAAGGATGCGCGATACGCCTAGATGAACGTTGAAAATTGTGTCCGGGGCTACCCGCCTATTTTTTGATTGTGTAAAAACAGAGGCTACAATTTTCTGATTTTTTTCTAAAATTATTTAAGAAATATGTTCTTTTGGTTAGTTATAACGCAGCAGGAGGGGCTTATCTTGATTTCCTGAATGAATAATTTGATTACAATTTATTGTATATTGTTTTTGTGTTTCATTTAAGTGTCCGGGGCTACCCACTCTTCCCCTACCTACTAATTTTTAAAAGCATGCTGAATACGCCCAGTTTCTTTTAACTCGGGGATAGATCATTATTATATCTCTGCGAGGCAGAATACGCGAGACGGAGAATTTTTTTCCCCGCTCGATTTGTAGCACAAGGGCGATGGGCTGGTCCAGGGGCCCGCGGCATTCCCGCTGGTAAACGATCGCTGATACAGTCTGTTGTACCTATGCGACACTCGTACTACCGATCCCAGGTGTGCGCGGCTACTACTTCGATGCCGATGCGTGATTAGAGTCCGCGGGGAAATCTAGCAGCGACATGCAGCCGGAGGTAATGCTCGCGTCTCGCTGAGCCCCCGGCGTGCCTTTCCGCACTTCCGGTACCGCGCTCCCTCGATTCGGTTCGCTGCCCTATGCCGCGCTGATCGCGCTATCCGTCGCTCCAGTCAGCCGGTTAGGCAATGCCGATAATTCTGCCCGCACACTGCCGCACAAACGATAATGCGCGATCAACAATTCGGACGAATCTAATTAGCGATAATCTCTCGTCTCGCGGTTTTAAGCAAACATACCGCGCGCCGTACCGTGACCTGATCGCGTGGTATTACTAATCGATAGCTCGACTGCTTTTAGAGCGTACCAGCCGGATGTTGAAAATATGTCGGTGAAACTGCATAACTGAAACGTTTAACATCTTCTTTTTGTTTCTTGGAGTGTGTGTGTGGTAGGGTGATATGTAGTTGGGATGTTTTAGGGGGCGGTTCTATGCGACTATGTCAATTTAGCCAGTTGGTTAGGTATTTATATGGAAAAGTTTGTATGTTTTCTGATGAACTTAAATGATAGGGGAGACCGGGGCTAAGCGGCCACGTTTTTGGCGGTGCCAATTTTCGGCAATAAAATAAATCATTTTACTGTACATATTTATACTGTTGGAAAGAGTAAAGCCTCAGCTACAAAATTACTATACGATATAATGTTTATCTGGCATAGTGTAATGAAGAAATCGAAAAATTGAGGTTGGTGTATTTTTTGAAATGTCAAAATCGCCGGGGCTAAGGCGCCACCTTCTTTTCGTACGAAATTGATAGTAGAAAATGAAAAGTGTTTGAAGGAAAACACTCAAAGATGTGTTATTATGTTTTTTATTATTTTCTTTTATTATTTTATTTTTTATTTTATCGTTCAGTCTCAGCATTTTTCCTAGGCCGCCCCTCTATAACATATTCAAAAATCAAAATGATCGGAGGCGGACACTTAAAATACTCTCCTTGTCAGTAAATACAACATATAATGCAATAATTGTTTCTGGTATTTATTAAGCTACTCTTATATTAATACCAAAAAAATTAAAAAGAATATTTTTAACTTATTTTACTTGTTTTTTTACAGCGTCAATATGACACTGTTTACAATTAAAGATAGAGTGAATTCGACTAAGTGACAATTATGAATGTGGCGACTTAACCCCAATGGCTTTGTGGCGGCTTAGCCCCGAGCGCCAATCACAACTTCGGTCGGTCAGAAAATATTTTAGATAAAAGAAAATGAAAGGTTTCGTATCAGAATCGTGTTTGGCAGGCTTAATTCTCTAAGAATCACTTACCTTCAGATTTTCAGAAATTTTACCTTCAGAAATTCACTTTCGGTCACTTTTCATAGCAACCAACACGTTCAACGAAATAAAAATTACAATTTAGTTCCTAAATTCACCATACTCTGTCGGTGTCATTGAAATCTGATTGAAGATCTACATTATCGATCACGAGATCATACGATGTATAGATTCGGAGATATTTAAAAGTGGCGACTTAGCCCTGGTCTCCTCTATGTGAGATAACTTAATTTGTTTCATTTTTTCTTATTTTTGTGTGCTGAAAAGAATAGAAACTAGGATATATTTGGAAAAATTTGTATGGCATTCGAATAAGTAACTTGACGCTATCAAATGCCGACTGTTTTCTTTACGATACTCTATTATATAATAATATTCTACAATTTTTTCTTATATGTATGTAACTCATATGATTTATTTCATTTTTCAATTGGATGGTGTTAAGATCCTGTAAAATAATATCTGGTAACATTATAAAAATTTATAAAATGGTAATAGCTCGTCAAGGAACTCAATGTTCAGTAGGTTCTTAACATGTCCTAAGCATAAGTGGTAAGTAAGTCTAAAGTCTCAGTGTTTGAAACTGATAAAGTACATACTTATGTCTGTAGTACACTTATTTAACATTCTGGAAGTTCTGGTTTTAAAGAGTTTTATTTGAAAACACCGCAAAAATGTTATAAAGTGTTGCAAGTTTTTTTTGACAGCTGATGGGGATAACATTAAAATTGTTTCTCATGTTTTAGAGAGCATTGATCCAGCAATGATACCACGCCTGTCTCATAAGACGGTTCATTAGTCCGCCTAAAAACTTGAAATTCCTTAAAACATAGAGCCTCTCATTGTCAGTTTTATGAACGACGTTCCAAACCCATAGAGTCCATTCTAGGATCCCACAGGTATTTTCAATTATCTCGCGTAGGAAATTCAATATATCATCGCAAATTAGACGAACGCAACAAACAGGACGACCATATAACACACGAACGACTCCCAACGATTCTGAAAATTAATAGACTTTTATAGATCGAATATGGGAGGTATGGACTGAGTTCTGAGGTTGAATGCTTGGCCCGCGAGATACAGGAGAATGCGAGTGGAGAGGAGGAAACATAAACTCGTCCCGAGGACGTAAATTGGCGTCATTCTTCACATATCCGGAAGGCCGTATGTTCTGGTTTCCACAGCGCCTTTTCTGTGTCGCTTTTCGTCCTTCTCTTTTTTCTCCTGTTACGGGCCGATAAAAGAGCTCGAAGAGGATGAGCAAAGTCCACAGAGACATCGGCAGAGATATCATCAAAGCGAAACCATCGATCGTGTTCATAAATTCGGTGTCCAACTGGTACGTGTGCAACCGTCTCTCGAGTGACGTAGATTTTCCATCGTACCTTACAGTCTTCTCAGTTTTATTTTCACATTTCTCCTTTTCACCCCTTATCCCCCACCTGCGTCCTTCTTCGTCCTCACCTTTATTATTATGCTTTTATATTGCTGCAGGACATCCTTTTCGTTTTGTAGGTATCGAATTATCTTTGCAAATGCAAATTTCTGTGACTGGTGACAACTTCTTGCGCTGCGTTCGAAATATTACTACTGTAGGGTGAAAGCACTAACAGTCGACCACTTTTATTGTTTAGCTTAAAGAAATAAGTACTGAAATAAAGAATTTATTAAATGACAATTTTATATTATACTTTGAATTTCCAACTTTACAATACGACAAAAAGCGCCCTTCATAGCTAAAAAAAATAAATGGTTTTAAAGTGATTTGTAAACTCATTTTGATTCTACATGTGTCATTGCTGTTTTCTAACCCGAGAAGCATAAGTGTGCTTTGAATAGAAACGACAAATGTAATTCAGTTCTATACATTTTTTACTGGAAAATTATGCTATTTCACTGAAAAAGCATCAACAATTTTATATGAGCTTCAAAAATTTAAAAAAATGGGATAATTTATTTATTTATGGGAGGTCGGTAACTGGATCATCATTCCCTTTCAATTTTCAATAGTCGACCATAGCGGTCGACTTCTGAAGCTAACTGATTCACAATGAATGCTAAAAGTCGACCACGTATTAACTATATATAATTTATTTTAATCTAACCTCAGGAACGGGATAACTGTGCATTATTAACACAAATTTAGAAAAATGAGTAATGAAAAAGACAATGGTTTCTTATTTTTCTTATTAAAATTTTGATAAAGTTTTTAAAAGAACTTATTTTAGTTACGCATTATTCCTGTCATTATTAATTATTTACTGATGTTGCACATTATATTTAAAAATAAATTTTAGTTTGTAATGCGCACATAACCTGTTTTGAATTTCATATTAAAAAAGGTGGTCGACTACTAGCTATCGGACCGGTCGACTTTTAGAGTTAAGCGGTCGATTATTAAGGCATTCGGACACTTTATTTTTAACGTTAATTATTTATTTTCCCCGAACTTTCCTACTAACACAAAATATTTAGTGATATATTAAATACATTTGAATTACTTCAATACATTTTATATATTTTATAACATTGATTGTTTATATTTTTTCAGAACTTTTCATTCGAGTTTAGCTTTAAGTGGTCGACAACTAGTGCTTTCACCCTATAATAGAGGCGAGATTGAGAATGTCTCAGATAGACGACTATAGTTTCTAATATATGTAGGGGAGAGTGAGGAAATTAGGTATAGATTACGTTTAATGTGAAGTAAACTGTCACAACGCAAAGATATGTGTCGTAAAATGTTTTCGTAGCATTTCTTATAACTTTATGCTTAGGTGCTTTGAGTCTATAGCGCATTAAAAATATACTACTCAACAAAGCATATTTTTTTTCTACCCGAATACACGAGTAAATACATACAACGCAGAGAAAGCATGTAACATGTGATGAATTATATAAAAATCTTCAGTTCAGACGCATGTAAAATTTATGACAAAAATCGCGATAAAAGTTGAGGTAAAACTGATAGTCATTGGCTGGATAGGCTTTTAGCATTTGACCTCTGACATAGAAGCACATCGCAGTGAGGTTGAAACGGAAGCGAATATCAAGTTCAAGTGTTTCCGTGTTTATGTATACATAGATGTGCATGGTCACGAGCAAGCCAGGGATTCCTTTGAGCGATCAAACAATGTAAATTCACTGATTAGGTCGAGAACAAAGGCGATTCTCTAAGGAACCTTCACTCGATCAGGATCAACTGTTCCTTGAACCAGATCGATATCGAGATTCCAGTTTCAGAGTGAATAAGGTGTTCTATATCATAACTTCATATGTACCGAGCTCTCACATTCTCAAACATGAATTTCTATAGGGAATTGAAGGCCCATGACTTTAGATTTCTTATTCCCTTTCGAGTATGCACTTTAAACTGTTCAGGACAGTTCGCGGAATTAATTAGATTTTGTGTTCCCCTGATATATTACCTAGATTCCATATCATAAATGCCTAAAAAACAATTTCAGCATTTTGCTCTAATCAACCCATAAGAGGACGGTGAAAAAGGATGAAATGTGTTTTAAAGGAGTCCTTAATATCTCTTAGGCGAAGCGCGCGGGTATTTTGCCAGTGTTTATATACTTCAGAATCATAAAAATATTTTAAATTATTTATATTAGGTCTAATAAACGTTCAATAATTTAGTAATTTACCTGAGCCTTTTTGCTTTTGATACTCAGTTTATTTATTGGAGTATACACTGTATCCATCTTTCACAGTAATTCTTGATAATTTTATCACATTCTTTCTGGATTCACAAGGAAAGATCCTCAATCCGGAAATTCAAAAAATGATGAAACTGTGGGGATATGTAGAGGATATATACCTAGACATGTATTATGCAATTTTTTTTGCTGCCCAAATTCATACTAGGGGTGTGAAATTGACCCCGGAAATTGAATCCGGCTACTCAGATTTTACGTTAAAACTCGCAAATTGTAAGAACTGCAAGTTACCAAATGGTAGTTCTACTAAAAACTTATTTTCTATCTCTTAGTTTCATGTTCAAGTTTCATAATTTTTTGATTTTCCAGGCTGGGGATCTTCACTCGTCACTTCCAAAGAATGCAGCTGGATGTGTAATTTTTTCTCAATTACATTTAAATCAGTACTATGTTGGGGACAAACGAGAGTTTGAAATGTTTGCGAATTCCACCAATTTTAAATTGATTTTCCGACATGTTTAGGGTTCCTGTTCGGGACCCTAAAACCTTAACAATATATTACAGCGAATCGTCCGGCTACACAATTGTAAACAAATTACTCAAAGCAGTAGATAAAACCGAGTACAACAGATCGGCAGATAAGAAAGACATTCAAAACGTAAATAAACATTAACGGATCTTGATAAATAGGCGATGAAATCAGCATTTGTATACGGTACAAAAGTATTATAAAATATTGTTATGACTCTGAACTATATAAATATTTCTGTCTATATTCAATTTTGCTTGTTACTGTATAAATCATTTTTAATGTTACATTTTACTTCTATGCAATATTACAGTCGTGTTCAGATTTATTGGCCGGTGAGTTCGGTTTCTCGAGCAGCGCGCGAGGAGAAATCAGCCACTACCACCTGACGATCGTGGATTGGCAGTCGAAGTTGCGGGACCCCCGAAGGGTATGGTGGGGTAAGGGGAACGGTGCTCGACTCCGCCTGAACGATGCCGTGTGGCTGTTGTTTATTCATAGCGTAATAGTAGTGTGCGTTAGGAATCTATGCGTAGCCAATACGAGACGAAGCTACGGCAGAATCCCGTTAGCCGCAGGCCAAGCCTTAATTCCGAGTATGAGTTTCTCGCTTCTTTCTGGCCGAAGGGGGGAGCGAGATGGAACGCTTTGCAAACCGGTTTTCCAGTGCTCAGGGCACCGTACGACGGCCAGGCGTAGCCCGAGAGAGAGCGAGAACGTAGATAAAAGGAGCACCGAGGCAGGCAAGCGGTGTGGTGGGAGAATACCCCTCACGAAACTCACCGGCCAATAAAGCTGAACAAGATTTTACTATCATTAACCCACTCTCAGGAATTCCAACTCTCATATTATTCCTTCATGTTAAACAACGGTTCTATATTATTATAACCACATCCCGTCTAATATACGTTCTCTATCCTCGTTTGCTGCATTTAAACTGAGTGCTCGTTCTTTCATCCTCTCGCGGTTCCCTATATAAATGGCTTTTTCTTCTTCTTCTTTCTTATGATTACCCTGTTCTTAGTTCTTAGTTATTTTATTTTATTGAATTTAGTGTTATTTGTTTTCTTTCATTTCTTATCTATCAACAACTTTTTAGGTTAGGTTGTAGAGCAGCAGTTAATGCTGAACCTCGCCTACTCTCCATTGTAATTTTAATTGTAATGGTGCAATAAAGACATTTAATTGTAATAATAATAATAATATATTTCTAACTTGTTCCCAATTATCACCGTGCCTAACTCCATGCCCAGCAATTAAGGAAAAGTAACAAAACAATTCCACCAAAAGGATCATTCAAAGCCGATGACAGTGAAACTCATATCTTCCGCGTGTCTAAAGCTCAAACAGTCTCAGGAGTCGTCGAAGCTCGCAATCAGCCGCGTCACCAAGAATCAGTTTCCCCCTCATCGATCGACATCCCTCTAATGTAAGGATCACATTGGCCTTCAGTTTCTACACCGATGCCGCCGCCTGGACGAACGTCGTGGGGAGTTTACCGCAATCAGTTGCGCCGTCGTCGCCGATGCCACGTGAGCAGGTCAAAAAGGAGACGGCAGAGGGGAGCAGGAAGTCGATTCGCGGATCGATAGAACGTTTCGATACGATCGTCCCGAAAATGCGGCGTCTATATTGACTTCTGGACCGATCGCCCGTGAACGCGCTCGCTGCAAGGCTGCAGGCTAAGGAGACCGTCTTCGGAGTCAGAGAGATCGTAGCCAGAAGCTACGGTGAACAGACGACACCGGGGACGGAGATTTCCGTGATAAAACCGAGATTGCGATCCCCTGCCAATCCCGGGGATACCTTCGTGGGAATGAACGAAACTACGGGAGATCGGTCTTTGGGATCGTAGACGGTGTATCGAGGGTTTCCCGAGTGCGGCACACGTACGAGCGGTGCGACTCGAAACCAAAACGACCGGACTATTCTTGTCCCAGAACCACCGGGGAATGCTTGCACCGGCGATGGAATGGAAAGACGCGGTCCACTTCCGGGGGAGGATCAGCAAAATGGTCTTACGTAAACAAATCTTGATCGATCTACCTCTTCCTAGGGATACACCGAATAATTTCTACTGGCTTCTCAACCTTTTGCGAGGGAAAATGTAGCGGTTGGCTGGAGTCTTCTTGATCCTATCGCGAAGGGTGTGAATGGTTAGTCGCAGTGATACCTTGGGAATAGAAGAGAATGGAGGATGTGTATTATGAGTAAGGTATTCAATCTCGGGATCGTAATCCCCGGATGCTGGTTGTTTTTTGGATTCTATTTTTATATTTTTTAGTTGTTTATAAAGTAATTTATTTTTTTTAAAATTCTCGGGATAAGTTATAACTTGATATATCAAATCCCGGGAGTTTTAGAATCCAAAAAACAGCCGGGATCCCGGGACTACGATCTCGGGATTGAATTTACTGTTTATGAGGTCTCCTCGTACTCGGTTGTTAGGCCAAAAAGCGATTAAGGGGAGGTTCTGGTCTAGAGCCCCAAAAATAGGTGATTTTTAGGAATTAATTAAAGGAAAACTAGTGTGTATAATTTAATGGGACTTGTTGCATTGTATTAAGGATGTCTTAAATTATAGAAATATATTTTTTGTTTTATAATTAATCAGTGCAGACAGCCCTGGGGAGTCGTTAAAGTTAAAGCGTCAAAAAATTGATCCAAATCGGTGGGACCTGTATCTCTAAAAGTTATTATCCGATTCGACTGAAACCTTTTTTATTTTGAAGATTATTCTTTTTTCTAGGGGGGGAACTAAAAAAATTACAAAAATTACAGTTTTTTTAGAAAATAACGACACTTCACGTTTGAAATCACTTTTCCCTGTACTTTTCGTCCTTTCATCGCCTTTGAAAATTATAAATTTTCAACTTTTTGTAATTTTTTTTAGTTCCCCCCTAGAAAAAAGAATAATCTTCAAAATAAAAAAAGTTTCAGTCGAATTAGATAATAACTTTTGAAGATACAGCTCCCACCATTTTGAGAACACTGTTTCGAGAAAAACGCGTTTAAAGTTTTAGTGGCCGGTTGTCACCGATGCATTTGTCGCTACTCAAATGCCTATAACTTCGGGAATTTTGCGAATTTCAATAAATCCTTTTAAACACGTTTTCCTAAAAGGTTGAACATTCGAAAAATTAAATAAAATAAAAATCTACATTTAGACCAGAACCTCCCCTTAAAGGAGTAGAATTATCAAGCGAAAGTAGAGGTACTGGCGTGACTTTAGATTGGAAGAATATATAATTAAAAACTATAGGGGAGAGTCGTGCAGTACCGACCGCTCTAGGTTTTTTGTTATATCTTTGGGTAGAATCGATAAAAATCAAAAATTCAAAAACCTGTTTATAGTATAGATGGAACTTAGTAAGAGGAGGGAAATTATTTTTGCGAAATTTAATAATAAAAATTGATAATTCGCACAAGTAAAAAAGTTGTCATTTCTAGGAAACGAAAAATTGTCGTCCAGTACCGAGCAACTATTAAATGAGTAGATTTTTCAGGTCTAAATGATTAACAATGTTAATAGAGACATTTAACTAGTTACTAGTACAATACAAGATTCTTTTCAAATTATATTTGTACAAACTCGCAAGTTAGATAATTAATATTCTCCTGATCTATGCATTCGACGTGTGCCCAACCGTCACTTACGGTACACTGCACCCAATCTTTGTCAAATGATTTATTGCACACAGAGATGGGCAAAATTTTTATTTAAATAAAATTTCAAATAACAAATAAAAAAATTAACTTTTTTCATCGAATAAAACAATTAACTTTATTCGTCGAATAATCTTAAGTTAAAGTAATTTTTATTTGATCCTTATTTACATAATTTTTTATTTAGTTAATGCCTAACTCGGCTTGCAAATAACACACTGGATAACTTCTTCATTAAATTCTAACTTCCTGTTTGTTAGGTTATCATACTTTTTCCTTATTTACTTTATTTTTCTTCGAGAAAAGGTAGTGGGAAGGCTAAATGAACATCCTATAAACTAATCTGAGTTGCTAACAAATTAAACTCACAGATAAGAAAAATTTGGTCTCTACTGGTTGACAGAGTCTGTTGGTCGGTACTGTGCGACAGTTGGTTGGTCGGTACTGTACGACAAACACGGGTCAACATTTTAGATCGTGGTATATTATGTACAAAAACATATTGCAAAATTAGGACGTTTTATTAAACTTAATAGACTAGAGATAGTATACATAAGAGAACAAAATCATTTACTTACACGAGAAACAAAATGTTAGCTTTAAAAAATAACTTTTAACCCACTGAATATCAACGTACCTATACGTTTAATGCCTCAGAACATCGAGAGCAATGGAGTAAACAATATGGCTCCGAAATAGGTTATAAAGAATTGTGATTTCCATTGGTTAATTCAAATAAAGTGTTAATATCTGATCGAAGAAGCGAGAACTAATTTTGGTCGGTACTGTAAGCTGGTCGGTACTGCACGACTCTCCCCTAGTAAATAAATTAAATTTATCGTGACCATTTTTATACTATGACATTGGGCTAAAAAATGGTGGGGACATGAATTACTTCAATTGAATATTAGATTTTCAATGTTTCCATGAAAAACCTTGGCTGCACCACACTACCGCAGGAAACGACGACCCCGCGGGGTCACGTGCATTACGGACACCCGAAAGGGTTAAAGTGTCACAGATAACTCTGCATACGAAACATAGGTATACTTTCCTAAGAAGCTTGGATACTGTAGATGTAAATAGTTCCCCCACCCCTACAAACGGGCAATTACGATAATACATATGCGCAAATATTTGTTTCTGCAATAAAAAGCTATTTTATAAAAGGCAACAAACACAGAACACTTGGACGTATTAAGGTGCGTTTAAACCAAATGAACAAATGCTCGCTTGCCCCCCGCTTCGACAAAATTTAAGTAGGCGAATATTGTCGGAATGAGGGGTGAACGAGCATTCGTTCGTTTGGTCTGAACGCACCGTTACAAATTTCAGTGGCAATTGTCAATTCATGTTCCATATGCATAATGCATAATCATTCTGCTCGTGTACTACATATAGACGAACAGATTTTCATACTCCCTCTACTATCCTCTGCTAACTATTTGCCAATTCGTGAGTGCATTCCTAAATCCCATTTACGCTTGACATCGTCGACACTACGGACACAGCTTGTGAAACAAAAAGAAAAAATCAGTCATGGGAACATTGGATTTGTACCACTATTATAACACAGAACTGGCTGGTAAGTGATGGCACTGTGTCTTATTTGTAAGTATGTAGGGGAGAGGTGCTATAAAAGGGATACTTTTGTTTAGCGTCCATTTCTGACAATGTTGTTATCGGTATTTAAAAACAACTACATCACAAGAAAACATGTTTATTTCCCTTCGATAAAAGTATTTTGCAAACTCATTAATTGTAATAGAAAATAACAAAATCTTCGATTTTCAAGAAAGTGTGAAATGTCCCTTTTACGAGTAGGTGGTTTTAAATGGGACAGAATAAGTCATGAAAGGGTCACGTTAATAAAAATAAACTTATTAAGTATTACAATTATAATTGTAATACTTAATGATACAAAACAATGGAATCTATGAAAAATTAACTCTTTCTACTATAAATCATAAATATTTTTGACTATCTTTATAGAGTGCGAGTTATCGTTAATGCTTTAGCAGGTTTTTTAGTTATAAAGTAATATTTTTTATCAAATTTGTGTCTTACAAACCAAGTTCAACATAGGAATACCCACGAGTAGGAAATATAAGTACATATATAAAAACGTAGAAAACATTTAAATAATAAAATAGTTTAGAGTTAAATTATACTTGAACAAAAATTGTATTAAAATTGTATTAAAATAGGTAGGTACGTTTCCATATTGCAGATTAAAGATATTATTATTAATTTTCGACGATAAAGTTTGTCGCTTTGAATGGACAGTTTATTAATTCTGAAATTTGATACAATTCACCATCAACTAATAATTGATAATTTTAAACAATGTCATCTATGACATTGACAGATGATACACTAATAACTTTACAGGAAAGTAAAATATATATAGTGTCCAGCAGTACATGTGTATGGGAAAGACAGCCATGAAACAGTTGTCCCATTTAAGATTTGTTATGCTGTCCCTTTTAAGACTATAAGTGAGTTTTAAATTTTTTTTTTAAATATAATTTCCACCGTAATAATTAATATAACTGATTTCGGCGCACAGGTTCGGTCAATTTTATTAAATGGGATCTACTGCTAGATAAATCCTTCAATAATTTCGAGGCTTCAAGTCCATACAATCTTGATATAAACGAAAAGAAACTTTCCTTAACATTGGGTGTAAAATTGACCGAATCTGTGCGCCGAAATCAGTTATATTAATTATTACGGTCGAAATTATATTTAAAAAAAAATTTAAAAATGAATGGCGAAACATATACACCCAATGTTAAGGAAAGTTTCTTTTCGTTTATATCAAGATTGTATGGACTTGAAGCCTCGAAATTACTGAAGGATTTATCTAGCAGTAGATCCCATTTAAAAAAAAAAATATAAAATTGACCGAACCTGTGCGCCGAAATCAGTTATATTTATAAGTGAGTTTAATATAAAATAACCGCAAAACAAAGAAAACAATTACTTAAGCTTACATGTTAAGCGTTTTCGTTTCAGTTGAATACCTACAGGATATTTTAATGACATAACACTTTAACACTTTGTATATATCTTGATCTCAGAAAACGACACAGAAAACCAATGAAAATTTCACTTTTACCGCCGAAAAACATCAACTGTGGATTACTACTCTGTTGCAAGTGAGACTGTAGTGAAGTTTATGTCAAATGACTAGGCACTAGTGTTGCCATAATCAAGAAAATAACTTGCATGTGTAATGCGTTTAGAATTTTGGAAATTCGATTTGTCTCATTTAAGATGTGTCCCCTTTATAGCACCTATATTTTGGTGGATCCTTAGTGGAACGCATGGATACTTGAAAAGTTTTGAATCCAATTGCCAAAAAAGCGAAATCTCCTATGTAAAACGTCGATCCTCTACTTTAACACGTTCTTGTAAGACGAGTTATTTATCTTCAATTCTGTCCCAGAATTACATTCGTTTCCGTGAAAAAGAGTGATTCAATTTTCATACTACTTTACACACGAGAGAGCAAATAATTGAGCTTAATCCACCATTTTTTTTGTTTGACAAAAGTTAATGTACAGCTCAAACATATAATTCTTCTAAAGCTAACGAAGAAGTGCATGGATTTACTCGAACTGTATCATTATAACACGGAAGTAGCGGAACTTTGCCTACTTGTTCAACATACCTGATAGCTTGTGGTACAATTGAAACAGAATTGATTCCTTCTGCGAAACTAAGTTGAAGATTCGGATCAAATCGATAACGCTCATTCGCTGTGGAATGATATTTAATATTTCAAATTTGTCAAAACTGATTACCCGAAAAACAAAACCTAAAGTCGTGTTCAGCTTTATTGGCCGGTGAGTTTCGTGAGGGGTATTCTCCCACCACACCGCTTGCCTGCCTCGGTGCTCCTTTTATCTACGTTCTCGCTCTCTCTCGGGCTACGCCTGGCCGTCGTACGGTGCCCTGAGCACTGGAAAACCGGTTTGCAAAGCGTTCCATCTCGCTCCCCCCTTCGGCCAGAAAGAAGCGAGAAACTCATACTCGGAATTAAGGCTTGGCCAGCGGCTAACGGGATTCTGCCGTAGCTTCGTCTCGTATTGGCTATGCGTAGCCAATACGATTCGTAACGCACACTACTATTACGCTATGAATAAACAACAGCCACACGGCATCGTTCAGGCGGAATCAAGCACCGTTCCCCTTACCCCACCATACCCTTCGGGGGTCCGGCAACTTCGACTGCCAATCCACGATCGTCCGGTGGTAGTGGCTGATTTCTCCTCGCGCGCTGCTCGAGAAACCGAACTCACCGGCCAATAAATCTGAACACGACTATAGTATGTTAAACGTATGTAGGTTCCCCATTCTAAACACCCTCTTGTATGAGGAGTTTATTTATCTCCAATGATACCCAGAATGACACTCGTTTCCGTGGAAAAGAAGCACTCAATTTTCATACTAATTTCCAGATGTAAGAACAAACAATTGGTTTTTCCTAAGTTCGCCGTTTCCGGCCACATTTATCTCGCTTGCGTACTTGTACTTCATTTTACGATGTGGACCCAGGTACATGAAGGACAAATCACCGTATTCATGCCGCAAGTTCATTAAATTCTACAATATCTTCCAAATCGTGACAAACGCTCTATTAGTGTACCATATATTTGAGGTTGGATGGTACGAGGACTATTTTATTTATTGTGTGGAGCCCGACTACCATTCCTTCACTCCGAAATCGCTTAAGGTAGTACAAAAATGTTTCGTTAACCACTGGCACCAAATTTCGCGTACTATAAAATATTTAATAAGGTGACACATAAACTCATTCCAGATAGCTGCACTACTTTGGTACACGCACATCCTAAAATTAATTGACTACGTCGAGACTGGCGTGTTTGTGCTCAGGAAGAAAAACCGACAGATATCGTTCCTGCACGTGTATCATCATGTATCGACGGTTTTCGTCACTTGGTTCTACGGGAAATATTTTCCTCTTGGGACGTCACTGACAATTATAGTTGTTAATTGTGCGATACATGTGATAATGTACACTTACTATCTGTTGTCCTCTATTGGACCGAACATTCAGTCATACCTCCAACCAGTAAAACCAGCTATTACCATAGCACAAATGGTGAGTAAATAAAAATATGCTATAACTTCTTAAATTGAAGTGATTTGAAAGAAAATTCGATATTCATGGAAAGATGGGAATATATGGAGCCAGTTCAAGTGGATTTCATTTTTTATCATTAATTGGAGAAATCTCTACTACAAATATTTTAAGAAATTTAATTTTAATTTAGTTTTAATTTTAAGAAATTTAAAGAAATTTCTACTACAATTATCTCTACAACAAAGGGGGCATACACACTTAATATTTTTGAATTTCGGGGGGTATGTTGTACAACTCTTGAAATACAAGAAAAAATCTTTGTTGTTTGTTCATTTTACCTGTTTATATAAATATTTCGCAGTGAAGTTGGCGTTTTCAGTATTGCTGGCGGTTGAAATTTCGGACGACTGGATCATCGGAAATAAAAAAAACAAAGATCTCGCTTACCACAAAAGAACAATTTTGGACCAAAATTATTAAAATGGGAGTCGATCAAAGTTGAAAGTACCGAAAAGGGCATTTCTTCTCTGTTTAATAGATATAAAATGTGGGAAAATATTAAAAAATCTTAAGATAGTTGTGGTAAGCGAGATAGCTATACTCCTGCAAATTAAAAATATCTTTGGTTTTTTTATTTCCGATGATCCAGTCGTCCAAAATTTCAACCGCCAGCAATTCTAAAGCCGCTAACTACACTGCGAAATATTTATGTAAACAAATGAAATAAACAAAGAACAAAGATATTTTCTTGTATTTTAAGAGTGGTAGAATATATCCACAGAAATTCGGAAGCGTAAAGTGTTTATTTCATAATAAAAACCATCACCGAAAAGTAGTCGATTTTTCGGTCGAGAAAGTAGAATGTCCCCTTAAACGATTTGCAAGTAAAATATAAGGAATGCGCATTTTCATTTGGGGGACCTGAATTTTCATATTAGTCTCTTAAATTATCCAGTGAATTAAAATGGTCTTTTTTACCAACAGGTACAATTTGTGGCGTTGATATGCTACTCACTGCAAGCTTTCCTGCCTTCATGCCGTGGTTTCACAGTTCAAGCTGTTGTTCTAATAGCGGACCTAATAATGAACTTTATCTTATTTTACAATTTTTATAGGAAGACTTATAATTCCAAGAAAATGAAGGAGAAATGAATATTATGAACATATCACCAACACCTCCATCATGGACAGACAGGTTTATTGACCGATCAAATCAATCCACCAAGTGCGGGTGAGGTTCGATTGTAATTAGGCACCTAGGGTGAATTGACCAATGAATGAACAGTAAGCAGTGAATGAACAAATGGACTTTTCTCGTGTATAACAAGAGTACTATTTCATTGAAAACAATGATCTTATATTAGAATGAAGGAAAATTGATTGAGATAACGGCGATACTAATATTTTTTGAATCTATGAACGTCTTGGTCGTTCATTAATTTTTTTGTTTTGTGGTTTCGGGTGCTTCCATTCACGGCGAGTAACCTTGTAAGAAAACACGTACGATGACAGTTAACCATTATATTGTGTAAACTGTGTTCTGATATAAATAAATTTGTCAAGTTCCTATTATTATACTATATAGATTATATTTTTATATTCTTATGTTAAGTCCCTAACATAAACTTCCTTTCTACTTTTGCAGCGTTTTCAGCAATTTCTCGCCGGAAAATGAAGTATTATTCTTTGTGTTCATTCACTGGGTACAAGGTGTTCATTTATTGGGTATTTTGTTCATTCACTAGTATATTGGGCATTGATTACATTTTTATGATTTATTTCAGACACCGTTCAAGTAAAAAAGCGCAAACAATTTTTTTCGACATTTTTAAAGCCTATCTTGTTACAAATTTTTGTTTCATTAATAAATTAGGACATTATTTAATTTGTAGCGTTATTTGAAACTGAGAAAACGCTTAGGTGTTTATTCCTGGTCAATTCACTCTATATGAAGCGTCTCGTTTGAAGATGATAAGAGTGTCCGAGTACTCGAACTTCGAGTCGAATAATCGGTCGGTCGAGCCTAGTCGATCGTTGCAATTTTCCGAGCTACTTCAAATCGACGAACTGTTTGACAATAATATGAGATACTTGAAAAATTCAAACGGCCCGTATATTCGAGCCCTCCCAAAATTTTGAGTTACTTTATGATAGATCTTCAGCTCGAAAATTTTTGTATTAAGGGAATATATTCGAATAGATCTCTAATTTTCGAGTTACTCATAAATATTCCAATTACTAGAATTACTTCAAGTTATGTGCTAGCGTCTTATAGGTATATACATTTTTTCTTTGCAATTCGTATGGTATTTGTAATTCGAATATTTACGAGTAACTCGAAAGTCGAAGGCTGTTCGAATATACTCGAGTAATTCGAAACTTTTCGAATTGAACATTAATTTCCAAGTAACTCGAAGTTTTACGAGAGCTCGTTTATTCGAACCGTTTGAATTTTTCAAGTAGCTCGCATTTTTTTCGTACAGTGTCTCGAGTTCACACATCTCGAAAATTCGAACCTTCCCTTCGGCTTGATCCTTAGAAGTTGATTACTTGTAGCATTGTAAAGTACGCGGGAAGCTATACAACGTTTAGAGTTTAAGCAAAGCAATTTTTTGGCGAGCAGGACTTAAAAGCCACATGCGCGCCCTCGTAAACTCATATTTTTGGATTCTTTTTAATGTTATCATAGAATTTAGGAATATGATTACGGGATTGAGTACTTAAGGGTAAATTTTGTATTTGCGAGGGTGGTAATCATCTTCGAGCGAGACGCATCATATAACTACGACCGAACCTCCGTAAAGAAAAAAATCCTGATTTTGGTGAAGAATTAAATCGATATTCTTTTCTTTAGCCCGCTGTTATTCAACGAATTTTCAAAATATTAAAAAACGGGCCCGCCAATATGTAGGCATTATACTTAATAGACAAATTTCGTTTTTTTTTGTTTCAGATAATCCAAAATTGAGTTCGGAGGTACACCATTTAGTTGAAATTGCTTACCGGTAAACCGATTTACCGGTAAATCGCGAGATAGACCTTTAAATTTTTATCTGCAATTCGCCAAATTTTTACCGGTAATTGGATAAATTACGTATAGCAATACAGCGCAATTACTAATAAAGACGAAAACCGAAATATGTCATGAAGAAGGAACTCTGATCCGAAAGAAAACTAAAAATTCGAATATAGTCATAAATGAATGGACGCATTTTTAAGTAGAAAAAGTAACGAGAAAATATATATAAATGGCATACGATTTCTTAATGACCCGACCAACAAGTGTAGAATCTGAGACCGCTTTATTCGTGGCTGGATTATTTTGTACAAAAATTAGGTCGCGATCAGGAAACCAAAGTTTATACAAGTTATGTTTTGGCGCGCTTATTTGTTAAAAAGAATTGTTAAATAAAGTATATTTAATTATGTACATAAGTTAATATTCTTTTCATTGTTTTCCTGGTGAAGGTCCATATTAATAAGTATTGTCAACAGTTATACAAATATATCTATATATTATATATTATATATTATATATTATAGATTATATATTATATATTATATATTATATATTATATATTATATATTATATATTATATATTATATATTATATATTATATATTATATATTATATATTATATATTATATATTATATATTATATATTATATATTATATGTTAATAAAATAATAATAATAATATGTTGTGTTATATCAGGGTTGACTAACTGGCGACTCACGAGCCGCCGGGGGCCCCTCCCCTCCGCCTTGCTGACACGCAGAACCCCCCCCCCCCCCCCCCCCCCCCAAACCGACCAAACTCTGACGATCGCAGTCGAAAAGAGAAGAAAAGAAACAGGAATCGACTGCGATCGTCAGAGTTTGGTCGGTATGGAGGGGGGACGTTCAGCGTGGCAGCGTGGTTCCGGTGCATACCATGCGGGTCATGGGCACATGAAGAATGTTCAGCGTGGGATACCCCTGAAGAATACGTTTGTGATTCATGTAGTAATTAATTTTAAAACTAAAGATAATAGTTTTTTTTTTATTAATTTAACAGCTTTCTCACCTCTTTTGTAAAGAGAAATCATTGCCGGGATTACCCCAATAGGGGGTAATTTTGTTACAACGTAAATTTATGCCATCTCGGTCATACTAATGTCAACAAATGTGTAACTTGCTCAACTTTTATATCTATGTAGCCGGAAGTACCCCTTAACTGTACAAGAATTCTAAAAAGTATCGAATGGCAATGAAATAGAATAGAAGTTATTACGTAGGATGAAGATTACGTTTCCCTGCTGCACCACAAAAATCGTGATGCCTAGTTGCAACTGGCAGTATATGATTTACAGTGTATATGTCCGATAATGAAAAATAAATCGTATTACATCGTGTACTTCGAAATTTTAAATTTCTACGTCTTCGTTATTTCAGAGATTTTCGACATCAATTTTTAGCAACACAGTTTTGAAAAATGAAGCTTTATGAAAATTCGATTAAAAAAAATCCTTAATAAACAGTAAATTTAATGTATCTAATCTTTTTGTACCCTTTATACAATCATATTATCATTTTCGTAATATCATTATATGATACCGCTGGATATAATATAAATGTTAAAAATGTGTTATATGTAAAAATCTTTGGACATACTACGCGTTCCCTTAAGGGGGGTCACTCAGGTGAAAATGACCTACCAGTAATTTTACAGATAAAAATTTGAAAATATTTATATCCATATTATTTTTTACGATGAAATGAATTATGCAAGAATTAATATAGTGACAATTTTTTTTCTAAATTTAAAAAATAAAATTTCAAAAAAATTATTCGATTGTAAAATCCATACCCTTGTTGCTGTAGAATTGTATACAAAGACTGCAAAAAAAATTCAGCTCGAAAACTTCATTTTTGTCCGAGTTATAAAGTTTTTTGTTTTGGCGCAGTAACTAAAACGTTCCTGCTCCGTCGTTGTGCACAATGCCTTACGCAAAATTCTAATGAAAGTTTGCATAGCATGATATGGCGTAAGTGCCCAAAGGATATTTTTCCTTCAAAATATCTTATTGAAGCTGCAGTCGCAGAAGCAGTCACTGAATATAATGAAGGATGGACGAAAACAATATTACATGCATTCACGAACAACTATATGCAAATGAGCGAACAATCATTGAAAATTGTTCAAAACCGTCACAAAGTACGAGTACGCAGGTATAAACAGAAAGCCTACGAATGATACAAACGTGCAAGAAAAATGATACGAACTGCACAATCACGAAGAGAACAGGCATTGCGAGAAGAAGAAGGTCCAAAGTACGGAGCAGGAGCGATTTAGTTATTACACCAAAACATAAAAACTTTATAACTCGGACAAAAATGAAGTTTTTGAGCTGAAATTGTTTTGCAGGCTTGGCATACAATACTACAGAGATAAGGGTATGGATTTTACAATTGAATAATTTTTTCGAAATTTCTTTTTTAAATTTTGAAAAAAAATTGTCACTATATTAACTCTTACATAATTCATTTCAGCGTAAAAATAATATAGATATAAATATTTTCAAATTTTTATCTGTACAATTACTGGCAGTTCATTTTCACCTGAGTGACCCCCCTTAACGGTGATAGGTAGGTCATAGAAGGCTGCAAGCAGATTATACTGTATAATATCGATTAAATATGCAGTTTGTGTCACTCAGGCATCCGGTCTACATAGTTTGAAATTTAAATAGGTATATAATAGGTTTCCTATTTCTCTACGCGTTTAAAATACCAGTGGTCCTCATTGTATGGATCAAAACAAATTTTGGTATCATCGAACTAACCAACAGCAATCTGCGTATTATCTATGTAATATTTGGAACCAACATCATTCGCATTAATATTTGGGGACAGTGATTTTCAAAAATCTCCGACATCAGTGAAAAAATTCGGCTTAACACATTCGCTTTGGTACCTATAGGCCTAGGATACACAGTAGGACTCCCCTTTAAGCTCGTCTTCAGCACTTTATAAAGGTTTACGAATTATCCTCACAAGTTTTTGAGACTTACCTAACCAGCTGACCCATCATCACTTGAAGCGAACGCCCATTAGGGAAATACGAAGAATTAACAGTTATTAATATATGTAGAAATGAAACATCTATAGGTATCTTATACTTTCAATTTGTTTTTCTTTTAAATGCTTTGAGTAAATCGGAGTGATCGTCACGATGGAAGTTAGATTATGCACTACTATAGTGGGGTCATCTTGAAATCATTACTCGCACTATTTTACTCGCTAATGACTGGTAGTTTGCATTACCCAAGCTTCATGCGTTAATAACGTCTAAATCACACTTTTAAATTTCCATTATTTAGAAAATTCGTTTAATTCTTTGCTTCTGGCTTATTTGATCACCATTTAGAGGCTTCAATAACAATATCACAAAGTGCTGACGGCATCGATCAGTCGGCATTTCTCCACTCGACTCGAGGGCCACACGCTTGCGACACTGTTTAGTTTGTAGAACCCTTGAAATGGTTCGCGAATGTGGAATGGCTATACTTCGTGTTAGGTATAGGTACAGCAGGCCCGTCCAAGGGTTTGCTCGCACGGGCAGCCGCGAGTTGCTCTTCGCTCTCGGAGCCAGGTTCAAGAGCGAAAGGCCTTCTTGGAGGGGGAATCTGTGAACGCTACCTATCCCCACTCATTTCCGGCTGCCCTTCTTGCAGTCGCTCTTGCCTTCGCTCGCAACCACTCGCGGCCGCTCTTCGAGGGCAAGAGCAAAAGTTGGACGGGCCTAGCTACAGAGTCATCAGTTCATCATGCAACCTGCGCTCGCGCTCGCAGTTAAGGGGTCATGCTCAGTCACAACTTTCAAAAATCGATTTTTCAATTTTTGTATTTTCTTTAAGTACAACATCTTAGAAATATTCTGTAAAATTTTTAAGGTAATCCGAATAAAATTGGCCGAGATATAGGCGTTCGAAGTGAACCATTTTATATAAGTATAAACTTGGCTTGAAATTTCAAACGCGTTTTTCTCGAAACAGCATTTTCAAAATCGGTGACCAAGATATTTCAAAAACCATTCCACCGATTTACTTCAAATTTTACAAGCTTACTGTAGGAACAATAAACTAGTCTTTGAACGAAGGATTTTTTTCTTCCAATGCTTAGTTTTCTTTTAATTGACGAAAATCAGGCACGATTTATGATGAAAATTGAAAGTTTTACTTTAAACATCCGCCATTTTTTCCCAAATCAATATTTCGAAAAATCCTTCGTTCAAAGACAAGATAATATAATATAATAAGTAAATTCTTTGGAATTTTTTAATTTAGATGATCGACTTTCGAACAGCAGTGGTCACCGCAGAAGCCTTTTATTTAGAGGACCTTTGAGAGATGGACAATAACTTTGTTATTAATAAATATTTTTAAATAAAAAAATTACGATACACAATACTAGATGCAATCTTTAAAAGGAAAAAAGAATTTTTGAGAAATGTGTTATAGCTTTCGAGTAAAAAATTCCCAAAGATCGCCCTTTTTTCGGCCTCCTGACTGAGCATGACCCCTTAAAGCGGCAACAGCGCCACACGCACGCATTCCACTACACTATGCGCCGATACTTCCGCCATCTATGAGCTGATGCTGAAAGTGTACGGTCTTTAAAATGACAGTAGAGAGCGCAGGGTGCTTTTAGCTTTCGTCAGAAGATATTAAATTCGACGTAGCGACGGGGGAGAAAATGGTAGCTGTTTTAAGAGTGCGATCGCGAAATATTTAAGTATCTATGCCACGGTTCAGCTGAGACATTATTGGTTAAAGAATTTGGGGCCTTTTTTGTATAACTTTTGAAAGATGTCGAAATGCAATTTGCGCCGAAAAATGAGGAAAAATTATTCCCTCTTAATGATGGATAATTCAACATATTTTACATTTACTTAATTTTTCTTTTATCAATATTTTAACTATAATTGCTCTGACAAGCTTTTGCAAACTGTTTACTTGATACTTTATTTAATGCTCTTTTTAAAATTGATGGTGCTGGTAAACAATAGGCCAGTTCTTTCTGTATCATTATTTTCATAAATTGAGAAATTCATTTTTTATTCAATTATATATTAGTTGTTCAGCCTCAGAATCTACTGTTCTGGTTTTCTTTTTTCTTATTTTATTCTTAATGCCCTTTTGTAATGTCCTTTACAAAATCGAAAAATGTCCAAAAAAAAGTACAGGGAAGTGCAGTCACTGTAAACTAATACATAATGTAGAGTTTTAAATACAGCAATGTCTCGGTATATTGGCGCCGTTTGGGACCGACAGTGTCAGAGTAGCAAATAACTGCAAGTATCTGCTTTCAAGGAGCCGGAACCCTGTTACGAGAGTGACAGACAATGTGAGTGACAAGAACAGCATATCTTCCCGGTTTATGTATTCAGCTGGGTAGAACCCAAGTCCCGACCCTTTCTCTCAGAATCACGGACAAAGGTTCGCTCATTTCGGTCGAAATTACAGTCAAAATATCTCTGAGAATTTCTCTGAAATCAATTTCTCTCGTCCCATAATACGGCCAGAGATTCCTAATTCAAATGCAATCGATCAGGCATTTTGGTTACCTCTCAGATTCTCGCACTATTACAATAAGAGTTTCTCTTATATTCCTGGTCGCGGGTCAGTTCCCAGAAGCGTTCCCTTCGCTTAACCCGGAAACCACAGTAATTTTAATCGTGTAATTCGTAATAAAAAATAGTCTGAATTGCTCCGTGCTTGGACGCAATTTCATCGACATAACTTCCCCAATCCATCGGTAATAGCTACCTACTCTCAATAAGGTGTAATGAGACACGTGAAAATTTTAGTATTCAATAATGGATGACCGAAGTCACACTCAGGGTTTAACGGTCTAACCTGCCTCGTCATTGCATACAGTGGACGATTTGGACAATCTAGCTTTCTTTTATTAAAATATAAATTGTTCCTGAAGATAACAATTTTTGTGTCACAAAATAATTTACAGGTACCATCGATAGTATTGATACTTTTTTTTATGAATTTCTCTGAAGGTTATTTGCAACTGTGTTTAATTTTGTATTGTGATTTATGAGGATGAGGAACATACACGTTTCCCAATAAGCGTCTTATTGCTTTCTTGCGAAGAATACGCGAGTCTTAAGAATAAGTAACGACTGAGAATACCGCCCGTAGATCGCATCTTTGAATTACCAACTGAGCGAAGAGCACCATAAGAAACGTGTTTCAACTTCCGTGCATCCCACGGTTCTGCAATATTATGATCATGACTCTGGGGTCCTTATTGATGACTTTTCATCACAATATGTGCATGTGAACGCATTCGTACCGCCAGACGAGTGCATCCGATGAAGGGCGTAACTTTGGGGTTTTTACCCAAAATTTTTACCCAATTTTTAAAATCTTAAAAATTTATCTTAAAAATAGTGGAGACAGAAGATGTCCGATCCGAAAAAAAATTTTATACGTGAAATATCCTTATGGGAGGGCCACTTTTGGTGGGTATTATAATTCGGTCCGAAAATAAGGTGAAAATCGAGCAACAGCTTAGTGCTACCTACTTCCCCGGCTCCGGATTCATGAGAATCATCTGTCTGGAATGTTTTCGTTTAAACTAGGGAACACTGTACAATGGAATAGATTTCTGGCGGAAGGAAAGTTGTACTACATTTGTTAAAAATCTGGCATTTCACAGGAGAGCGTTATAATTTTTCTCAATATAATTATAATAATAATATTCCATCAAAAGAATATCTGGCGAGAAAAACGTAGTGCGTGACATTTTCACATTTGATTTTTTTAGGCATATTATAATTAGTATATTAAGAAAGTTTAAACCGCTGTCCTCTAACCCTAACCCTATAGCACACACTCTACTTTTCGATGAACATTCAGAGGAATAAAGTTTATTCACATTAAGAAAAATTAACGGTTTTGATATTTAATAAGAAGTTTCACTTCTAACGCGTGAGAGTTGCACGCTTTGACTTTTTTTATGGAATAATATAATTAATATATTGAGAAAGTTTACATCGCACACATGTGAACTTCCGGATTAGTAACATACCTGCATACAATACTTTCTTCCACCAAGTATCCAATTACTCAAAAATTTGCTGACAGTTTCGAATACATACGCCAGGCACTTACGCAAGTGGCTCGCAGCAGTTTAATATTCATAACGCATACTTAAACGTCGTCATAATGTCTATAAAGGGCAAAACAATACAAGCGTTTCGCTGTTCTCTGCAGTAAATACCAAACACGGTCGACATCGGCATGCTTGATTCTCTATTTTTTTGTGATTAACAAAAGTTAATATATAGCCTAAGCATATAGTTCTTGGAAAATTCAAGGACAACAAACATGGAGTTATTGGAACTGTACCATTATTATAACACGGAATTGGCAGGTGAGTGGTGGAATTTTGCCTATTTGCATGATGCTTGATAACTCGCGGTACGATCGAAACAGAATTGATTCCTCGCGGGAAACTAACTTGAAAATTGTGATCAAAACGATATTCGTATATTTCCAAATTTCCAAATTCTTCATTTTAGACACGCTTTTGTACAGTGGCGGATTTAACAGGGCGGCCAATGAGCAGTGGCCACCTGGGCCCCTGGTCAAAAGGCACCGCAGGGCCCCATGCGTAAAATAAATTATGATTTTATCAAAACTATATTTTTGTCTGTTTTATTACACTGATCCCGTTTTTAGTAAACTGCCGATTTATTTTTCCGAAAAATGGGCCCCTGCTCAGAAGGGCTCTGTCTTCAAAAAGAAATTATGATTTCATCCGGCACTATATTTTTTTTCTATACTTTTCTGTGCACTTACCCCCTTTTAGTAAACTACCTCTTCATTTTCCCGAAAAAAATGGGCCCCTCAGAACGTTTGCCACCTGGGCCTTTTTTCTTAAATCCGCCACTGCTTTTGTATGAGGAATTCACTTGTCTTCAATTGTACCCAGAATGACACTCGGTTCCGAGGAAAAGAGTGCCTCAATTTTCACACTATTTTCCAGATGTAAGAACAAACAATTGGCTGCTCATCAGTTCACCTATACCGATTATTGTTATCTCGTTCGCGTACTTGTACTTCGTTTTACGATGTGGTCCCAACTACATGAAAGACAAAACACCGTATTCATTGCGGACGTTTATTCGATTCTACAATGTCTTTCAAATCGTGACGAATGCTGTAATAGTGTACCATATATTTGAAGCTGGATGGTACGAGGACTATTTTATTTATTGTGTGAAGCCCGACTATTCCTTCAATCCAAAACCGTATAAGGTAGTACAAAAATGTTTCGTTTACCATTGGTGCTATATTTTGCGTACTAAAAAATATTTAATAAAGTAACACACAATTTCATTGTAGATGAGTAAAACAATGTGGTACATATTTGCCCTGAAAATAATTGACTACATCGAGACTGGCGTGTTTGTGCTCAGGAAGAAAAACCGGCAAATATCGTTCCTGCACTTGTATCATCATGTATCGACGGTTTTCCTGTCTTGGTTCTACGTGAAATATTTTGCCCTTGGAATGACAGTAACAATTCCGTTAGTTAATTGCTCGATACACGTGATAATGTACACTTACTATCTGCTGTCCTCCATTGGACCGAACATTCAGTCATACCTCCAACCAGTGAAACCGATGATTACCATAGCGCAAATGGTGAGTAAATAAAAATTTCCAGTAACTTCCTAACTTGGAGTGATTAGAAAGAAAATTCGATATTCTACTGAATTGAAAGATGAAAAATGGGCCAATTCCAGTGGATGTCACTTTTTATCACTTTCTAATTAGAGAAATCTCACCTTCAAATATTCAAAACATTTTTAAGAACATATGAGCCGTTTATTTTGAAAGTGGCCTAACTCCATTTTTCAATTTTTACCGGTTACCATGGTTACATGTACAACTTCATGTTATTTATCAGTAAAGCATTTCAGGTTGCTTATATTCCGAGCAAATACGATAATTCTTGACACATAAATTTTCAGAGTCAGTTCAATAATTGAACCATGTAGTTTGAAAGTGGCCTAACTCCATTTATACTTAAATTTTAAAGTCCTGAATGTATTACCACGTCGGGGTAGATCAAGAAAGTTCGAAAATATTGTATTGACACCACTGTATAAAAATATCAGACAAATTACAACAGCAAAATTCAAGGACATAATTGACCTATTACGATTTATACCACCGGAACATCATGATTTCTTCAAATCCCTTTCACACGCACAAAATGTAGATGAGTAGTAAATTGTTTTGTAATAAATTTATGCTTGTAATTTTGTACGTTATGTAGTAAAAAAATGTTTTGAATCGCATAAATTATGTTTCCGAAGTGTTTTAAAGATATGTCAAATAAATTCAGTATTGTTTTTTTCAATTTGAAGCATCTTAAATTATGTTGAATGGACTTGGGCACCTTCAAATTTTATAATGAATCTGGTTGTTAATTTTGAAAGTGGCCTAACTCCATTCTTGATAAGAAAACGCATATTATTCACTTAATAATTGCCACTATTTTAATAGGAACTATAAAATTAACACCCTTAGATACACTTAAGCAGTATGACTCATTAGTATCCTATACGTATATTTTTAAATTCATTGAAACGCAAACCCTTAAATATCTCGATTTGAAGATAAATGGACTTAGGCCACTTTCAAAATAAACGGCTCATATAAGGAATGCGCATTTATATTTGAGGGATATGAATTTTCCACATCATCGTGTTCTTGAAATTTTACAGTAAACATGTTGTTTTCTACAAACAGGTACAATTTGTGCTGCTGATATGCTACACAATGCAGTGTTTCCTGCCTTCATGTCAGGAATATAAACCCGCAGGGAGTCTTATGATAGTGAACCTAATAATCAACTTTATCTTATTTTATGATTTTTATAAGAAGACTTATATTTCGAAGAAGAGTAAAGCGAAATAAATATAGCGGACATGAGGAGCACAACCAACACCTTCGTGATGGACAAAAAGGTTTATCTAAATTTCTGAAACTTAAGTTCTGTTTAAAAATGGCAGCAAAACTTGGTGGCTTCTATTTTTTAAATTGACTGATCAAGTCACTCAATTCCTCTCGCTTAGAACGGTAATAAATTCCTAGAATAATAATATTAATTCCGATGACTTTCTAGGAGACATGGAAAAATTGTGAAAACGACAAGAACAAGTTTTTAAAATGACGCAAAAGTCTACGAAATGAAGCCAAAAATAGATACTTAAGATACAATTCAATTTGGTACTCGGGAGCGACCACGGAAAGTTCAGAATGACTGATTTTGCTGGACTCAAGTATTTACAGTAAACTCTCACTAATGCCGCGGCAACATAAAGAGTGGTAAAAATTAAAATATCGAATAGAGTTGAAAGCAAAGCGGTAAAGCGAGTAGCGACAAAGTTGCATGAAAGAAGTCAAACATATAGATTTGTATGAAGGTAAGCTACACAGCAATTTAGCGACAACGCGACAGTCCTGAGCGGCGGAGAGGCGACATTGGGTGCGTTCAGCGGATGCATCCGTTGAAAACTGAACGGTGATCAGTCCTGATCAGTCCATCGTTCCGCCGAACGGCGCTCGGGAGGTTAGCGATATTTGTAGCGACTCTACACGTTCCGTAAAACTGCCGGACTTTATTTAAGCTACAAAACGTGGCGACCGATCACTAAGCCCTGTTACGCACTTGTGACAAGTTGCCAGCAACTTGGTCGACAAGAGTGCAGGAACTTTTGTTGTTTGTCACGACCAAGTCTGTACGAACTCATACATCCCCGCGTACCTCGACCTACACGCCGGCAACTTGTCGCAAGTGCGTAACGGGGCTAAAGGTAAGGTAGTTGACCCAGTCGTCGATCGGTACCCACTCGTCGATCATTTCAATTAATATTGAGATTTTATAAGGTTTTTGAACAATATTGTGTAAAGGACAAAATTGCAAGTTAATATTTAAGAGTCTTTACCTACATATATCATCACAATATTGTTCAAAAACCTTATAAAATCTCAATATTTAAGTGATCGACGACTAGGCCTAAACCGATCGGCGACTGGGTCAACTACCTTATTGAGAAGTGAGCAACTGAGCGGTAGGGTCATTCCACGCCAAATCCATCACTTTTTTCCCTCGATGCCTCGGATTTTGTTCAAACTGGAATATGTTGTAGTCCCCGTGAAAGTAGGGGGGGTTTGATTCACCATTTTGTCGATTTCGAGTTTGTTTAAAAATTATAGGGCGTTGAATTTGGCGATTTTTGCCTATTTTCGTGAAAATTGGTTGTACTTATGAATTTTTAGCTCGGAAACTATTTGTCGGATTTAGTTGATCCTGACGTTATTTTAACCTAGAAGGTTCGGCCTTTCTGAATATTTTTGTTCCCGGTTAAAAAATCATTTTTACAATAATACAAATTATAAATAAAGTTTTATTTTGCAAATTGAGGCTCAAGGTCGCGATTTTAAAAATCCGAAAAAAATACCACCATACTCACTGAAGAATACTCTATAAAATCAGCTGAACTCTTGTTGGTAATTTGCATATTCAACGTCGCAGGAAGCTGTTAAAGACAGCGGCGCGCACCGTTTCAGGTAAGCGAGCCGCTATTACGGTCACCTGACCGTAACGCACCCTTTATTACCTCAATCAGGTCTAACAACGGTAGAAACAATAACGACAGATCACGTATCCATCACGAGGGTGTCATTTATACCTGTATTTTTTTCGGATTTTTAAAATCGCGACGTTGAGCCTCAATTTGCAAAATAAAACTTTATTTATAATTTCTATTATTGTAAAAATGATTTTTTAACCGGAAACAAAAATATTCAGAAAGGCCGAACCTTCTAGATTAAAATAACGGCAGGATCAACTAAATCCGACAAATAGTTTCCGAGCTATAAATTCATAAGTACAACCAATTTTCACGAAAATAGACAAAAATCGCAAAATTCAACGCCCTATAATTTTTAAACAAACTCGAAATCGACAAAATGGTGAATTAAACCTCCCCTACTTTCACGAGGGCTACAACATATTCAAGTTTGAACAAAATCCACGGCATCGAGGGAAAAAGTGATCGAGTTAGCGTGGAATGATCTATAACTTCCCATAATAAAAAATAAATCGTGTCACATCTTGTATTTCGAGAGTTCAGATCTCCACATCTTCGTTATTTTAGTGATTATCGACATACATTTTTAGCAACATTTTTCGAAAAATGAAGCTTTAAGAAAGTATAATGTAAAAGAACCTAATTTTGGATGCTCCAAATACCAAAAAATCCAGAATACCCTATTAATACAGCGGACATTTCAAATATTACTAATGTATCAAACCTCTGACGTCAATGAAAGAATATCAAAAGCCAGATAACTAAATTCAGTAAAAACTGATTAATTTAGTAAAGCTAGACTCTGCATCGGTAGAGGGTCTCTTGCTGGTGCCTTATTTTACTAACTCTCGGTTTATACCTATACTCTCCTTGCCATACAATTTCAACTAGATCAATTAATTAGGTGCTAACTACTTCTCCGGCTCCGGAATCATGAAATTCTTCCGTCCGGAATGTGTTCGCTTAAACTGGGCAACACTGTACTTCCACAATTAAATACCTGGCGCAGGGTTGCCATACGCACTGGAGAACTGGCGGCGCACTGGCCCATATGACATATACGGTGTAGAAGGGGAACACATAGAGATGACGTCGCTTGGCTTGAATTGGCTTGACGTTGGCATGACGTCACGGCGTCACGAACACAAATATACTGTTAACGTTACTGATGTAGGTGTCCCCCTCTCCTACACCGTACAACGTCATACAGGTCATTTATCCAATACGTAAGGAAACCCTGCATATACAGGGTCATCCGTTAAAACTGCAACCTAAGCGCGCGCGGACTGACGAAAATGGCAACACCGCCTCACGGACGCATTCCACTACAACCACTCACAATGATGTCATTTTCGTCTGTTCGCACGCGCGTAGGTTGCTGCTTTAACGAATGACCCTGTATAGGTAGGGTAAAGCCGCCGAATATGACGACCTCTCCTAATATGAGACCCCAGCTTATCTCCGCTACAGAACTCTTGAATGCCGTAGCGACACTGTTTTGTTTCGTAATTTAAGCGTGTAGTTGTTGTTTTGACCGCATAGTGGCCTTTGGAATCCATTAAGCGTCTCAAGCAATCACATTTATGAGATATGTTGCAGAAAGTTTTTGAAGTCGTTCAATTAAATAGTAAATGCCTCCAAAATGATAAGTGTATAGTCATTTCCATAAATACTGTTGTATAGTGCATGTAATGGAGTTTGAGGCTTACTAGTTATATATCATTAAATAATGAAGATTTAACCGTTAAGCTTTTAAATAGTTATCAGGTTATTGCTTCCGAATATGGGAAGTTCCTATTATGAGACCCGTCTTATATTAGGTAACGAATGTTGGCGGAAACAATGGGACAAAGATCAGATGGTATTGGCGGTTAAAGCGGTAGACAATATACTACTGGCTATAAAGCGACGGCATAATATTTTGTTGTCTCTAAAAAGAACTCTGGAACGTTATGTAAAAAATACCGACTGAACGGGAATATTCTTACGTTTCGCCTAAAATCATAAGCCCACCACAAATAAAACCACTGCCAAAAATGTCTATTAAAATTCGTAGGAAGCATGCCGGAGGTTCCGGTGTGATCACCACCTCACCCAACAAAAAGAAGCTAGAAAAAAGCTTAGACGAAATAAGTAAACGCAAGTTAGTGAAAGACAAGAAAATAGCAACAGTTACCAAGAAGTTGAAAGATTAGCAAAATTTGAAAGGCATATAAATAACTTATATAATAATTATATATTATAAATAACTTGAAAGGCAAAGCAAAAATATCCGCTAAAACGAAACCCGTAGAGAGTGACAGTTTAACTGATGACAGTGAAGAAGAAATTAGTTTGAATGATGAAAACGATGATGAAGAAACGTATAATGCAGAATGTTTCTTCTCACAAGCCTCTACTCTTCAGATGCGCATGGCGAACAATGGGTTCATTGTATGAAATGTTATCGGTGGGCCCGCGAAGACTGCGGTGGTAAATAAACAGATTTCACATGCCCAACTTGCAAAAAAAGAAAGAAAAAATGAATTTCAGAAAAAACTAAGTGGATCTCATATTAGGAATCTATTTTTATAACCGGCGTAATTGCAGAACTTACATTTTTATTTCATTACGAAGAAACCGAATTTTTGTTATAGTTCTTTCCAATGTGTTCCTAAAGACTACATATCCTACTTTTAAACCGCGTACTAATTTTTAATAAAAGTGTTCTTAGTCATGAGTTATGATGTTTTTAAGAAATGGGTCTCATATTCGGCTACTTTACCCTATAGCACACACTCTACTTTTCGATGAACATTCAGAGGAATAAAGTTTATTCACGAATTTATTATTCAAGAAAAATTAACGGTTTTGATATTTAATAAGAAGTTTCACTTCTAACGCGTGAGAGTTGCACGCTTTGACTTTTTTTTATGGAATAATATAATTAATATATTGAGAAAGTTTACATCGCACACATGTGAACTTCCGGATTTGTAACATACCTGCATACAATGTTATCTTCCGCGAGGTATTCAATTACTGAAAATGTTACAGTTTGGAATATTTACGCCAAGCACTTACGCAAGTGGCCAACAGCAGTTCAATATTCATAACGCATACTTAAACGTCGTGATAATGTCTATAAAGAGCAGAACAATACAACCGTTTCACTGTTCTCTGCAGTAAATATCAAACACGGTCGACATCGGCATGCTTGATTCTCTATTTTTTTCTGTTTAACAAAAGTTAATATATAGCCTAAGCATATAGTTCTTGTAAAATTAAAGGATAACAAGCATGGGGTTATTGGAACTGTACCATTATTATAACACGGAATTGGCAGGTGAGTGGTGGAACTTTGCCTATTTGACACGATGCTTGATAACTCGCGGTACGATCGAAACAGAAATGATTCCTCGCGGGAAACTAACTTGAAAATTTGGATCAAAACGATATTAGTATATTTTTAAATTTTCAAATTTGATGGGCTGAAGAAGAAAGCCTAGGATGAAGGACCCAATTACTGGCAGTCAACCCAATTACTGTCACCTTAAGCTATTTTACTTAAAATAACGAATAAATAAACGTTTAAGTAAAATAGCTTAAGGTGACAGTAATTGGGTTGGCTGCCAGTAATTGGGCCTAGTATCTAAAAAATCAGTTCCTCATTTTAAACACGCTTTTGTACAAGGAATTCATTTGTCTTCAATTGTACCCAGAATGACACTCGGTTCCGAGGAAAAAAGCGCCTCAATATTCACACTATTTTCCAGATGTAAGAACAAACAATTGGCTGCTCATCAGTTCACCTATACTGATTATTGTTATCTCGTTCGCGTACTTGTACTTCGTTTTACGATGTGGTCCCAACTACATGAAAGACAAAACACCGTATTCATTGCGGACGTTTATTCGATTCTACAATATCTTTCAAATCGTGATGAATGCTCTAATAGTGTACCATATATTTGAAGCTGGATGGTACGAGGACTATTTTATTTATTGTGTGAAGCCCGACTATTCCTCCAATCCGAAATCGCTTAAGGTAGTATAAAAAATCTTTCGTTTACCACTGGTGCCATATTTTGTGTACTATAAAATATTTAGTAACGTAACACACAATTTTATTGTAGATCGCTAAACTAATGTGGTACATATATCTGCTGAAATTAATCGACTACGTCGAGACTGGCGTGTTTGTGCTCAGGAAGAAAAACCGACAAATATCGTTCCTGCACTTGTACCATCACGTTTCGACGGTTTTCCTGTCTTGGTTCTACGTGAAATATTATGCCCTTGGAATGTCGTTAACAATTCCGCTTGTTAATTGCTCGATACACGTGATAATGTACACTTACTATCTGCTATCCTCCATTGGACCGAACTTTCAGTCATACCTCCAACCAGTGAAACCAATGATTACCATATCGCAAATGGTGAGTAAATAAAAATTTCCAGTAATTTCCTAACTTGAAGTGATTAGAAAGAAAATTCGATATTCTACAATCTACTGAATTGAAAGATGGAACAGAGGCCAATTCCAGTGGATGTTACTTTTTATCACTTTCTAATTAGAGAAATCTCACCTTCAAATATTGAAAACATTTTTAAGAACATATAAGGAATGCGCATTTATATTTGAGGGATATGAATTTTTCACATTATCGTTTTCTTCAAATTTACTGTTAACATGTTGTTTTCTACAAACAGGTACAATTTGTGATGCTGATATGCTACTCACTGCAGGTTTTCCTGCCTTCGTGTCGCGGTTATATCCCTGCAGGCATTGTTATAATAGTGAACTTAATAATCAACTTTGCCTTATTTTATGATTTTTATAAGAAGAGTTATAATTTGAAGAAGAGTAAAGCGAAATAAAGATAGCGGACATGAGGAGCACTACCAACACCTTCGTGATGGACAAAAAGGTTTATCTAAATGTCTAAAAGTTAAGTTCTGTTTAAAACTGGCAGCAAAACTTGGTAGCTTCTATTTTTTAAATTGACTGTTCATGTCACTCAATTCCGCTCGCTTAAAAGGGTTACAAATTCCTAGAATAGTAACGTTAATTCGGATGACTTCTTAGGAGACTTGGAAAAATTGTGAAAGAGACAAGAACAAGTTTTTAAAATGACACAAAAGTCTACGACATGCAGTCAAAAATTGTACATTAGATGACAATTCAATTACGTAACTAATCGGGAGTCAGGAATGACCATGGAAACGTCCGTGGTTACCTTTAAGACACCGAGAATCATTTCACCGACATAGTTTTCATCAACACGATTTCACCGAGACCGATTTCGCCGACAATGTTTATATACCGACACGCTGAAATCGCCGAAAATCATTTCATTGACATCGCCTTTCGCTGAAAATTATTATACTTACCGCCATTTGTTATCGTTGTTAATGCATCTTTATCTACACATTTATTTGCGCGCATAAAAAAAGAAGGGGCAAATGATATAAGTTATTATGAAATACTGTTTATACTTTATTATGTAGAAATAGAATTATAAGGCCACATTATATGTTAATGCGTTTACCAAACCTATATGCCTGTGTACGTTTGAGGATTTCTTATTAATCTTTGCATTCTTTCTTATTTTATTCGGTCTTTCTTTTTCTTTTTAAGTGACCGTTCACTTAGTGATAATTGTTCCAGTGTATTTTCTACTATAGCTGGTTCGTTTTGAATTTCACGTGTGATTTTAAACAACGAAACATTATGGCTATCAATGAAATACTGCCAGCGTCGGTGACATGCTTCTATGCACTTTTGGGTGCGTGGACAATTTTGCAAATCGTTGTCACATATCGATCAAATTTCTGGTGAAGAAAGTAGGCCGACTGAGTGATCTTCCATTAGGCCTATGTTTAACACTGCCATTTACATAATATCTTTACAATGGCTTCAGGTTCGGATGGGATTGAAGTTTTTAAATTATTAAACGTGTTCAGAATTTCTGCAAGTTGAAAATTGCATGGAATATATTTCATTAATGCACTAAATGTCTCATCCGTTCCGTGCTTTCTTGTTGGTCCATTTTTTTTTTAATTTTACGATAGACATTTTGACATAAGTGGAAAAAGCAAGCTTTCATTTTTGTCGATGGGAAGACAGACTTGATTGCATTTATGGAAGCGTATTCAAAATGCGTAACAATAAATTCTGGTCGTAGCCAGAATATGCCTAATTCACAAGCTAACATGGAAATGTTTTGTGGTGCATAATATTATATTTGCTGCTTCTTCTTTTATTTCCCGTTTCCCGTTCAAGGTTTTAGACAGTTTATTCAGATTCATCAATATTTTGTGGTTCTTTGGGTTTATTTTGTCTTCGTCTATAGACCACATGTTGTTTCAAAATCTTGCACCTACAGTTACATCTTTAATAATTATACACGGTCTTTCGTCAGTGTGCTCAGCCGATTCTTTTATCTTATTACAGGATTGTATCACATGAGACCATGCTTTCGGTGCATAATTATGTTTAGAAGTATAGTGGGAACGAATAATATGCTGCACATTTACGGTCGAACCTTGATACCTCGAAAATCTCTATAAGTCGAAGATTTTCTTCATTCCCTTCCGCTCCGATGTAAATACCTCTACAACTCGAAATGAAACTTCCTTAATTCGAACTATATTTTGCATCTTAAATTATCTATTTCACCTCTACAACTCGAATTTAGAAGAACTCCGACCTCTACAAGTCGAAGTTCACTTCTACATATGTGTTACGAAATTTCGTAGAAATATCTCAAAATATTGAGGAAAATGTTTTCTTTGCATTATTCACGATTGAAAATGCTATTGAATTACAATACACTAAAATTACACGATTGAAAATGCTATTGAATTACAATACACTAAAATTACAATACACTAAAATTACAATACACTAAAAAATTAGCATTAATATGTAATAAAGAGTAATATTTTATGCATAAAATGTAGCTTATAATTATTTTTATATATGTAGGTATATATGTAATACATAACTTGTATTTATAATTGATTGTAGATATACAATAAACAACTGACTTGTTAAAACTGGAATTTGTCTTGTTTTGCAGTTTCACAAGTCGAAAAATTATCAGACGTACAAAGCCTCTATAAGTCGGATTGTCATTTGTTGTATCTTTCTTAGTCCAAACCCCGATAAGCCGAAACTCCATAATTCGAAGATTTTTTCTCTACCCTTGAGGTTCGAGTTATCGAGGTTCGACTGTATATATAATGTATTTGCTTTACATTGACAGCTGCTACTTTTTCTCTCACGTCTCTCGCACATCCAGTAATACAAATCGGTCCTATTCCTGTTCTTGCTGTATATGAAACCATCAACACTAACTTTTATCTTACCCTGATTAGAAAAAAGAATTTGAAGAAACAGATTGATTTTCTTCTGACAAATTTACTATTCAAAAAATATGTAAGCGGCAAACACGTACGAAAGCGAAGTGGATAATGATTGAATAAATAAGGTAAATGTCCCAATACTTGGATATTTAAGTATAATTAAGAATTTTCAGTTATATAACTCGATTTATATAAAAACAATTTTACAATTACATGATAGGGTAAAGCAGGGTAATTTCGGCCACATAAGCAGTAAATGCTATACAATTTGAACAAGTTACACATTTATTATTTTTTTTATATTAATTGATAGTTTGAAGTGTCTAGTTTGTATTAATATGACCGAGAAAGCATAAATTTAAGTTGTAACAAAATTGGGAGTAATAACACAAAAATAGTCATTTTTTTATATAAATAGTCATTTACCCCACTAGTGGGGCAATTCCGGCCATGATTTTTCTTTATAAAAGAGCTAGGAAAACTGTTAAATTAATAAAAAATTGTATTATTTTTTATTGTGAAATTAATTGGTACATATATCACAAATATATTCTTCAGGGGTATCCCATCCTGAACATTCTTCATGTGCCCATTGACCACATACTGCGCACCGGAACCACATTTCATCATATTTTCCGAATTCTTTGCAAAAGGAGCACATATCATGTCCTACTTTTTTGTAAAAAAATATCTGAATTGTACATGGCATCTACGCCAGAAAAAAAACAATGTTAAAAGCTGCCTGGAATTACTCATCATTTTTGGCCGATATTACCCCGCACCTCGTGTTCAGATATTTGAAGTAATACACTGAATTGAATTTACATATCACTAAAAACCAAATGTGAGTTTGAAAGTAGAAACATTCCTTTATTTAATGAGATTAATATTAATAATTCATATCTATTCCATGTACTAACTTAGCTTGCTTAACAGTCGGCCACTGTTATAAGATTACGGTGCGAAATGAATATTCCCGGATTTGTTTGAAACAAAGACTGCTATCGTCATGAAAATCATGAATATTAGCTCGCTGCATCAGTAACAGGTGGTAGTACCATACAAAGTCAAGTTACGTGGTTTTTATTTAAAGAAATAGAAGCGGCCGGAAGTACCCGCTGGCCGGAATTACCCCGCTTTCCCCTAAATTGTGTTTTATTTAATTTTATAATTAAATTTAATTTTATAATTAAAAAGAAAAACATTATTGAATCGAATAATTTTTAAAATATTGAACATTCATAGTCCTTACAATGGCCCAATACTTGGACAACTTATCTAATTGTAAAGAGATGTCCAGGACTGGATGAAGATTTTTGGAGTCCGGGGATCTCAAACCTTCCAGGGCCCCCGTGGTTGAAAAGTGGATGGAGGGATTTAAACAATAACCCGTTTAAATTTTCGTATAACGAGAATTCACTGTAATTGCGTAGGAAATTTCAAATGGGATACCGTCAAGGTTGCCACCTTATCACCATATAAATCCCGGAGTGCCATACATTCCAACTCGGAGATTTGAATATAAACCCAGAGATGGAAAATGCAAAAAAAAATTTTGTTCTCGAATATCTGGAAAACAGATGTGCGATTCTTTTAAGCTCAAACAATTGAGAATTTAAAAGTATCTGTTTTTTAATTAATAACTATTATTGTATATAAAATTGATACAATTGTATAATACCACAATTTCTTATTATCTCATTTTTTTCTACAGCCCGGAGATTTTTTCAGTAAAACCGGCGCCCGGAGATTGCTTCAATACCCGGAGTCTCCGGGCCAAAACCGGAGAGGTGGCAACCCTGGATACCGTATATATGTTTAACCCTTCGTTGACACACCTCCTTTTTCGATCAACTTTGACACACCTGGGTGGCTCACACCCAGAGCAATTTTTGTACAACTACCATTCTCATCTAAAGAATCCAATCGTCATAAAAAAAATCATGGGTCAATTTTAAGGTCCCTAGAATATATTCCAATAGTTTCTTAATTGAAATTTAATCACAGTTTTTGTAAAAAAAAATCTAGGTTACCATATGTTGAGAAAAAACGAAGAAATTCTTTAAAAAGTTGTAACTTTTACAAATTTCAATATTAGGAGCTACAAATCTACAGAGTTGTTATACGGATATAATATGTTGAGAGAAAAAATAGTTTGTAAGTCGGCTTTGGAAAAAACTATTTATTTTGCATATAGAAGGTGCAGAGCGTCAAAATCAGCTTATGGGTGGCTCACACCCAGAGTGTCAACGAAGGGTTAAAAATATATGCTACAAAATTTTAAAAATTTTAGATGTAAAAATTTTAAAATAAAAACAAAAATAGAAGTTGTGGAATTCATAGACAATTTATTTGAAACAACATTTCCAATGAGGACAGAGTGAGCTAATTGCTTAGAACTGAAGGCCTAAGCCTTCAGAGTGGGACCCGTTGAAAAGTGGGGCTCGTGGCTGCAGCCCCCCTAGCCCTCCTTTAATTGAGGCTTGAATATGTCCCAAGATGAAAGGCCTTCGTATAAACAAAGTATCTTTGGCCATCGGATGAATTCCCGTAAAATAAATTGCTTCATTCGTGACGTTTCAAATAAAGATAACTCGGGTGACTTTTAGTCGACGACAGGAAAAGATAAAGTCTCTTTATCTGATACGTTATTTAAATAATTTTAAATTTAAATAATACCCATCTCTGCCAGGGAGGCAGTCCTAAGACAATCGTCTCTAGCGCAGCGCTATTCAAGGTTGAGCACGCGTGCTCTTGGAGTTTTCCCACTCCCGTCCGTGTTGTCAAGGATACCGCGCGACGCTAACCACGAATCCGCCATGGTAGCCTTCGTAGCGTCGCGCGGTCTCCTTGACAACGGAAGACACGCTGCACAAAAGAAAGATTGGAAGGGGAAGCAGGCGCGTGAGGCAGTGATACCAGATCGGGGACGGGTGCCCCAGAGAATTTCCCCCACCTCGCGCATACTACGCCGGAGCAACGTGTCCGTGAGCTCGGCGTTTCGGAGTCAACTCATGGACGCGCTGCTCCGGCGTAGTGTGCGCGAGGTGGGGGAAATTCTCGAGGGCACCCGTCCTCGATCTGGCATCACTGGCGTGAGGGGCCCCTACGCTCAAAGTCTGTAGAATAGAGAGGTTGCCTGGTCACCAATAGCAACCATATTGCAACGTCACCCAGCGTGCCAAACAACGCTAGAATAGTGGATTTTGATCATATTCAAACGTGCGAAGACGAATTTCGTGCATTAGTTTTTATATATTAGTTTTTATATATTAGTTTTTATATATTATTGTTTGTATATGTGAGTTTTTATATATTATTCTCTGCGTGACGTCACGCGGCGGACTTTTATTCTGGTTCCTGATTAGTCGAAAGTTACCAGCCAACCTTTCTATTCTACACACCTTGCCCTACGCTGGATAGCGCTAATATAAGCGGTGGTGCGTCGGCAGCAGTTCAACCAGGGTTCACAGGGATTAATCGCAGTGAATGGAGGGGGAAACGCCTACAGGAGTGGTGATTATGTGTGCATGAACTGTGCCTGTGTTAGTCACGCACACATGCTCTTGGAGCATAACCTGGAACATTCGAGAAGAGGTGGTACTTGTGCCTAAAACAGGTATTATACATAGACATTTTGTATTTGACTATTTTGTTACTTTGACTTTAGGTTCGTTATCAGTGACCTCGAAAACATTAATATATTAATTTTCAAGCAAATCAAAGGGCACATTCATATTTTGGCTTCGTTTTTTTGGGATTTTGAACCACGTAGTTTCTCCAACCCTACCCTAACCTATGTGTTATCTGCGATTCCTGGGAACAAACTCTAATGGGAGATATAGCCGTTCCACATTCGCGAACCTTTTCAGAGATTGTAAAAAGGATCGCGAGCATCTGGCCCTTCAGTCGAGTGGCGAAATGTCAACTCATCGATGCCGTCGGCTCTTTGTGGCGTGGGTATCGAGGTGTTCAAGTGCTGATCAAATTAGACCTCTTACTTTTTGACCCGTCGGGTACCCGTCTACCCGAAACAACTTCAAGTCATTGAATGTGATATTGTTCGATCATTTTTGGCTAACATCAAACAATGCCACAGACGATAAAACATTCTATTGCTTGAAGTTGTTCCAAGTGGCCGGGTACCCGACGGGTGAAAAAGTAAGAGCCCTACATCAAGTAAGACAAGCAAATAATTAAAAGAATTTTCTAGATAATCGAAATTGAAAAGTGTGCGATATTAGACGTTACAACCGGATGAAGTGTGAAAATGCAAGTCACGAGTCATTGAGCGAGTATAATTGTGCATATAATGATCTCAAGGTAATCCAAGTATAATCGTGCTTGATCTAATTTTCACTCACGATCACTCCAACCTACTAAAAGCAAATCATTGTCTTTAAAATGTTAAGGCCACTGACTTTGGTCCTAGATATATAATACATAGATTTGTGTTTGTTAGTTCGATGGTAACAAAATATGTTTTTATCCATACAATGAGGGTCACTTGTATTTTATACGTTAAGGAAGAATAAACGTATTAAATTCCCATTTAAATTTCTACCGGATGCATGAATGACGCAAATTGCATATTTAATCGATATTAGACAGTATAATCTGATTCCAGCTTTCTATGCCGTAATGTTGAATTCCGTTAAAGAGGGGAAAATTATCAACCGATATGTAAATAGAAATTGAAGAGTCGGATACAATAAGGGGACTAGTGCTTGAAAATGGAAAGAATTATTCTCCAAACACTAAGAAAGATTCAAAAATTAAATGCTGTTAAACTGTATTTTAAACGAGCTAAAATTTAATACGAGCTAAATATTATAAACCAAATTTTTCATCTTCCAAAGTCATTATTTCTTTAAACATTAATTGCAATAACTTGAGTAAATATTAACGGATTGTTGTGAGACTTAAAGCGTAACTAACTTCAGAAAAATTTAGCGAAGCCGTAAAATGTGTGCAAAAACCCTAATTTTAAAAAATGCAATAATATTTCATTAAAACGTAATACTGGATATAACCCATGTTTTTCAACGTTCGCTGTTAAAAAGTATCAAGGCAAGTTCGACATACATAGGTTTAACTTGCAGCGTCATGTGATCAACAATTACAGAAAGGGAAGGATTTTGCTACTAATGCTACAATGCTACATGAAAGATGAATAATTTATCTTTACTTTGAAACGAACTGCTTGCAAAATATAAATTATTATTCAAATAACAGCGATTTAACTTTTGCCTGGCGATATTAGCTACAGTCACCCTATACTGAGTCCATCCTAAGAATAATCCTGTTCCGCGCAGGGATGATTCTAAGGAAGCGCTGGTTGGTCCGACCCCCACTTAACCGCCTACGATTTGGGCCCGTAGGCCGTAGTGGGGGCTGCGCAGAACGGTCACAAAACGGTCTGGACGTAGGATTATTCTTAGGATGGATTCAGTATAGTTCAGTTACTCCAGCGCTGTCCAACGTAGGGGTCCCTCACGCACCTGCTTCCCCTTCCAATCTTTCTTTCGCGTAGCGTACCTTCTGTTGTCAAGGAGACCGCGCATAAAAATCTATCCTATTTTTACAATTTTATTAATTTTATTGGTTATCTTCAGTAATTTTCATGTCATCTTATCAAATTTTATTTTCTTATTTGTACTACATATATTTTTGTTATATGTTATCTATACATAATACTTAAACCTAGAACCTATATTTATAATTTGTTACATAAAGTAGTGAAACGTGGGACAAGACGGACTAGCGGAGTAAGATGGAAAAGCATTGTTTATAAAAAAAAATGGAAGGCACTACAGTATACAAAACAACATATCAGAAGAAAGTGTTAAAGATCATGCGTGTCACGAGTTATGACGAGAAATTACATTTTTCTAATAACGATATAATTATCCACGAAGTTTGTAATAGTGTCAGTGTATTTATGTGTATATTTTTTAACTAAAGCCGAGAAGATAATTTTCCTTATTTGTTACTTTTTCATAAATTTAAAGTTTTGACTAAGAAACTATTAAGGTTTTTTTTTACAAAAAGCATGTGAAGTATTAAATACGTATTGGCGCACGACGGGATCAGGTGGGTGAGGCAAGATAGCACATCGAAAACTTGTCATCGGAAAACCAAAACTTCTTTCCATAATGACTCGTAAACAGTAAATTCGTCTACACCACTAACATTTTAACTAGCATGTCGCAATTTAAATTATTTTTTCTTCAATGTTTTGCCAAAAGACACTATGCCCATCCTCAAGATACAGACCAACAAAACAGATACAGAAAAAAAGATAAATTCTAAAATACGAAAAAGGACTCCAAGAAAATTATGAATACCGCCAATTAAAAAAGGAAATATAATTTCTTCACTTTCAAATTTGTTTTTTTATGATGTTTCTTCGTGTTTCATCTTGCCCCGCATGTAAGTGTTGCCTTCTTAGCGTTACCGGCTTGCCCCACATTTCCCTAACACATTTTAAATCAGAAAAATAAAGATTTTGCACTTTTACATGATCTTGAAGTGGAGGTTCCGTTCTACTCCACCATTTGAATGAGGTGAATATTTCAATGCCTCCGGAAAATTTTATTTTCCTTCGTTGCCAAATATTTTTCTCAACGAAGTCTTTGATTTTTTTATAGTCTAAGGCAGGCCTGCTTTTTAGGTTGCTAACCACACATCGACTACGGGAAAACTGCAAGACTATACGTGCGTCCACACTCAATAGCTCGTACCACGAGTTTATATAGATGGGCCTGACGCGAATGGGCGCACACACACTCTTGCATTTGTCCCAAAATCCACGCAATGGTTAGCAACGTTACAGTCCCGCACTCAGCAAATACCTACTCAAGTTCTGGGACCCGGGCAACAGCTGAGTGCGGGACTGTAACGTTGCTAACCACAGCATGGGCTGCGGGAGAACTTCATGCGTGTGCGGCCGTCCTAACAGGTTCGCACACTCATGCAGTTTTCTCACAAATCTCGCAACGGGTAGCAATGGAACAGTCCCGCGCTTGGCTGTTGCCCGGGTCCCAGAAATTCAGGAGGTATTTGCACCTGATGGGGCAGGCCTGCTCTAAGGTCTACTTAAGATTCCTATACTGCATTCCATACTAGAGCATACCGACGCCCCTACCGATTTGCGACCAGAGATGGGCAAATTTTTTATTTAAATAAAAAATTGTGTTCGAATAAAAGTAGAAAATTTATTCGAAACTCAGCAAATAAAAAATTCCCAGAGTTATTTATTATTTGAAGCGCCATAAATAATATTTTCAATTGACGGGATTCATCCGTAGGCCCATAAATAAAATTTTCAGCGACGAGAATTCATCCGTAGGCCCATAAATAAACTTCTCAATTGACGGGGATTCATCCGTAGCTTTGGCCAATTTTCTCACTTTCATTTGTATTTATAGCAGAGAAGCTTAAATAGCTGTGGGCGTGGCTCCGGAGGCTTTCGGGCCTCAAGTGTCTGTGCTCGAAGCCGGCGGGTCCTCGAGGCGAGCGACATTGTACAGTTCACCCGTCTAATCTGCAGCGCGGAGTTGCTCGGCGACGAGTCATCGATTGTACAGAAACTGAATTTCTTTATTTTTCATCGTATCAATATGAAAGGAACACCAATGGATTCCTTGCATTCTCCCGATTACATGGATAAAAAAATATTTAAATTGGGCCAGTTTTGACGAAATGGGCTTTTAATCCTGCAAATTAATTTTATGCGCAATAATAATAATACACAGTAGTGTATAGTTTGGAACTTATATAGAACCCAAAAAATAAAAGTTATAGAGCTATATAGGAACCGTAACTTAAACTTATATAGTCTGATATTTAGGTTCTTTATAACGGTTATTCAGAATAAAGGTTCTTCATAACTCTTTCAAGAACTTAAATCTTTATAATAACCGTTTCAAGCCCTGCTTAAGAAGGGAGCGCTTGACAGCCGAGAACCACGGGACTATAAAAGACAAGGACAGTAGTGATCGCACTAGCCATTATGTAAGAAAGGAAAAATCTTCAATTCCGCATTTGTCATTGGATCTGTACGAAAGTACAGTGGCGTGCCAGTGGTAAGAAGAAGAGACCCTCTACGCCCCTCTTCTTCTTACCACTAGACCTTCAATGTGTAGAAAAGTGAAAGTAGGAAAGGTCGTGGAAAGGAATAACGTAAGGGTTGATGCGTACCAGTGACTCGAATGCTTTATGGCTCTGTTTTCGCTAAAACGTTTATGGTGCTGAACGTATGGCAGGCAGATGTGTTGTTTAGCCTTTTCAGATAGTAATTCGGAGTCTTTCTCCCTATGCACGTAAAGGTAGTTAAAAAATTGGCGTTTCACACAAATTTTAAGAAAATCTTGTGCTTTCCCGATGAAAGTGATACCACACCTGACAAAATTTTAACTATAATTGAAGCAGTAAAAGCTGCAACGGATCAACTCACATTAAAAAAAAAAATTTCGCCTATTTTATATGATTAGTAGCGGGTATAGGAATACGTTATTGCTATTAACTCAATTTCGAAAAGATTGTGGGTTAGTCCATTGTTTGCTCTCACTACCTCAATTAACGATATTAGGCATAAAATTAATTTGCAGGATTGAAAGCCCATTTCGTTAAAACTGGCCCAATTTAAATATTTTTTTATCCATGTAATCGGGAGAATGCAAGGAATCCATTGGTGTTCCTTTCATATTGATACGATGAAAAATAAAGAAATTCAGTTTCTGTACAATCGATGACTCGTCGCCGAGCAACTCCGCGCTGCAGATTAGACGGGTGAACTATACAATGTCGCTCGCCTCGAGGACCCGCCGGCTTCGAGCAAAGACACTTGAGGCCCGAAAGCCTCCGGAGCCACGCCCACAGCTATTTAAGCTTCTCCGCTATAAATACAAATGAAAGTGAGAAAATTGGCCAAAGCTACGGATGAATCCCCGTCAATTGAGAAGTTTATTTATGGGCCTACGGATGAATCCGAATCTGAAAATTTTATTTATGGGCCTACGGATGAATCCCGTCAATTGAAATTATTATTTATGGTGCTTCAAATAATAAATAACTCTGGGAATTTTTATTTATGACATATACAGATAAAGTCTACTTTATTTATAAAGTTATTTAAATAATTTTTTATTTAAATAATGCCCATCTCTGTTTGCGACCGATCTGCGCAGCTCCCACTACTACTCACAGTCTGAACCGTATGCGATTGGTCGTGATAATTTTCAAGGAATAACCTGAGACCCGGCCGTTGTCAACGTAAACAGTGCACGAAAAGTTAACAGAGAGAGTAGAGGGCCGTGCGACGGAGAAAAACATAGGCGGTTCAGTGGGTCGCCTCCTGAGGGTCGTGCCTGCGCGAAATCGGTATGCTCTAATGTGGAATGCAGTATAATAAAGTCTCATGTCTTCTTTTCATTCGGATTTTTATCACAGCCCCACGCCTCCCTCTCGCTCCTGAAGCCCAGCAGGAGAAATAACACTTCGAATCGACGCCTCACTTATGGACTTATCAATGTGCAAAATTTGAAAAAATTCATTTCGGCTGATTTCGGTCGATTTTGAATAGGAATCTTAGTACAAGACATATACATTCTACTAGAAGGAACTGTCGCAACGAACGTGTTAATCAAATAAGGAACAAACACATCCGTAGCATTCACAATAAATGGGAAGTCCTGTACAAGATATTATTGAAAAATAATATTACTGTGCGAAATACACATTGACTCAGGAAATAAAGATTCAGAAATTAAGCATTTTTTTCAGATTGAATGCAAACTGAATGTAATATATATTTTAGATTTCTACAGTAGTACATTTAAAATGGCCATTAATTTCTGTGCATTCGTGGAATCCCGTGATAAAGTTTTGCATCACGCTACTCCATGTACACCTTCGAAATGTTTTGATCCACACTCAAACACAAAATAATCAAGAGAGTTAATACTACTCTCCATTTAAGGATTTGTTCGGTCAGCAATCGGCTTCCTCCTTACAATTAGTTTGTCCTCACTGGAGGGCCAATGTTTAATCTGGATACAGTGCAGATGCGTAAGTTCAACAACATCAGTCATCCTGAGTAATAGTCACCAAGTTTTTTAGTATCGCACAACAAAACATAAGTTTTAAATTTGAAGAATTCAGATACATACAAGTAAACCTGTCTGTCTATCAGAAAGGTATTGGTAGCAGCGACATGTCCTCAATATTTATTTCGTTTTACTCTTCTTCGAACTATAAGTCTTCTTATAAAAGTTATAAAATAAGATAAAGTTGATTATCAGGTTCACTATGAGAACAGAAGCTTGAACTTTAACACCATGACACGAAGGCAGGAAAGCCTGCACTGTGATTCCTATCAACGCCACAAATTGTACCTGTTTGTAAAAAAGACCACGTTAACTGGATATTTTAAGATACCGATAGCATGAAAAATTCAGGTCCCTCAAATGGAAATGCGCATTCCTTATCTTTTACGTGGAAATGTTTGGAATATTTGAAGTAAAGATCTCTCTAATTAGTAAGTAATGAAAAGTGACATCCACTGGAATTATCCCCTTATATTCCCATATTCAGAATTTCCAATTTTCCTTCTAACCTCTTCAATTTAGGAAGTTATTGCATATTTTTCTTTACTCACCATTTGCGCCACGGTAATAATCGGTTTTACTGGTTGGAGGTATGCCTGCATGTTCGGTCCAAAGGATGCCAATAGATAATAAATGTACATTATCACGTGTATCGCACAATTAACAACCGGAACTACTAGAGACATCCCATGGGCATAATATTTTGTGATGAACCAGCCAATGGCAGACGACGAAACATGATGGTACAAGTGCAGGAACGATATTTGTTGATTTTTCTTTCTGAGCACAAACACGCCAGTCTCGACGTAGTCAATTAATTTTAGAATATACGTGTACCAAACTATTTTGGCTATCTACAATGAGATTATGCGTCACCTTATTAAATATTTTATAATACACCAAATCTGGCACCAATAGTTAACGAAACATTTTTGTACTACCTTATATGGTTTCGGATTGTAGGAATAGTCGGCCGTCACACAATAGGGAAAATAGTCCTGGTACCATTCAACTTCAAATATATGGTACACTATTAAAGCGTTTGTCACGATTTGGAAGATATTGTATAATCGAATGAACGTCCGCAATGAATACGGTGGTTTGTCCTTCATGTACCTGGGACCACATCGTAAAACGAAGTACAAGTACGCAAACGAGATCAATATGGTCGGTAACGGCGAACTTACGAACAGCCAATTGTTTGTTCTTTCATCTGGAAGTTAGTGTGAAAATTGAGTCGCTCTGTCATTCTGGGTACAATTGAAGATAAATGGATTCCTCAAGCAAGAGCGTGTCTAAAATGCACAACAGATTTTATTACATACTAGGCTTAGTTCTTCAAGTAATCGAATTTGAAAATTTCAAAATATACTTCTAATGCACAGCGATTGAGGGAATACCGTTTTTGACCCAATTTTTGACTTAGTTTTGTGAGAGGAATCAATTCTGTTTCGATCGTACCACAAATTATCAAACGTGACTCTTGTCAACAGATAGACAAAGTTCCACCGCTCACCTGCCACTTCCGTGTTATAATAATGATACAGTTCTAATAACCCCATGCTGATTCCACTTTGGTTATACAAGGATTGTATGTTTATCCCGTACAATGTACATAAATTTGTGTGACACACGAAAAAAATTTAGAATCAACCACGTCGATGTCGACCGTGCTTCATGTTAAAACCAGACTACAACTGAACTATTTCTAGGTTTACACTTTATATACATTGACACACCGATTATGCGCTATGAATACTGAACGTCCGTTTGCCATTAATAACGAATGGCGATTTGCGGTAAACAAAAATGTTAACTAAATGGATATATTCTACGGCAAAGGTGCATATACTGTAATCGAAGAACTCTGCGATTCTGGGCGCTGCACGGTGCGTCGAAGTATATGTACAGGGTCAGCGTTTAATCCTGCAACCCGAGCGCACGCGAACTTGTAAAATGGCAACACCGCCTCACGGACGCATTCCACTACTACCATGCACCGTCCCGGCGTTCGGAGAGCTGCTAGCGACCGCTAGACAGCGGTCATGCCCGAGTTTCGAGAATTGTTGGCTGCTCTCTTTCAAATTAACGTTGCGAAGAATTATTCAGAATTTCCCGGCCCGGGTTGAAAAATTTGGGGCCTTTTATCGTATAACTTTTGAACTATAAGAGATATCGGAATGCAATTTGCGGCGAAACATGAGGAAAAATTATTCCCTCTTAATGATGGATAATTTAACATATTTTACGTTTACTTAATTTTTCTTTTATCATTTTTTTAACCATAATTGTTTAAAAAGCTTTTGCAAACTGTTTATTTGATAATGTATTAAACGCTGTTTTTAATATTCCTGGTGTTGATAAACAATAGGCTAGTTGGTTCTGTATCATTACTTTCATAAATTAAGAAATTAAATTTTTATTCAATTATGTGTTAGTTCTGCCAACCTCAGAATCTATTGTTCTGGTTTTCTTTTTTATGATTTTATCGTTAATGCGGTACGCTAAAATTTTCGAAGCTCGGGCATCACTCTTGTCCAGCGGTCGTTGGCAGCTCTCCGCTGGGCCGGTGCATGGTTGTAGTGCAGTGATGATATCTCGGGCGGGTTTTCTCGCGCATGCGCGGCGATTTTAGCATCAGTATAGTACAAGTTCCGATAAAATGGGGTACCTTGAACACCCTGCTGCTTTCCCGCCAATGATACTATACTGTATTCCACATTAGAGCATACCGATTTCGCGCAGGTACGACCCTCGGGAGGCGTTGCTACGCTCGGCCAGGGGGGCCAAGCTTCCCTCTTACGAAAGTTGAAGCAGAGTTTGTAGCGCCTCCTACCTATAAAGTGCGTACTAAACTGTGAATGTGTGAATTGGTGTGAATCGGGACGTATGTGTATGTGTATACGTGTAATGCACCGCTTACTTTAAAACCTGTCCACGGATCGTCGCGCCAGCGACACGTATGCAGCAGATAGAAGGATAAACATTGAAATTGAATATTTCTTCTTTTCATAGGAAAATAAAATATATTCAATTTCTTTGTATATCCTTCTATCTGCTGCATACGCGTCACTGACGCGACGATCCATGGTCAGACGGCCTTAGAAAAGGTAAACCAGGGAAAGTGAGGACGCCATTTGAAGGTTATGCTTGATGCTTCCTCGCGTTGCGCCAAATGTGGCCAAATGACGCCAAAGTAACATTTCACCAACGTCGAAAGGTTGTGTGTCGTGCTCACTGATACACCTAGGTATGTGTGTGTGATGTACCTAGCGCCTCCTACCTATAAAGTGCGTACTAAATGGGAACTTCGGCCAATGAATGACGGCTTGGTCCCCCTGCGCTCGGCTCCCCACTGAACCGCCTATGTTTTTCTCCGTCGCACGACCCTCTATTCTCTCTGTTAACTTTTTGTGCACTGTTTACGTTGACAACGGCCAGGTGTAACGTTATTCCTTGAAAATTATCACGACCAATCGCATGCGGTTCAAACTGTGGGTAGAAGTGGGAGCTGCGCAGATCGGTCGCAAATCGGTAGGGGCGTCGGTATGCTCTAGTATGGAATGCAGTATACACCTATTAGTTGGGCCCCAACATAGATACGGTACTGCAAAAGCCGCGCATGCGCAAGAAAACCCGCCCGAGATATCATCACTGTTGTAGTGGAATGCGTCCGTGAGGCGTTGTTGCCATTTTACAGGTTCGCGCGCGCGCGGGTTGCAGGATTAAACGATGACCCTGTATGTGCGTTCCGGGTAAAATTCATCATTTCTGAAATAATCAATTTTCGCCCTAAATATTTTAGTACTTTTTTAAAGAGAATATAAAGATGCATAGATTGGCTTAGAAAAAAATGTACAGTTTCATTAAAAACATTTAGGTGATCTTGATTTTTTATCGAGTAAAAAGTTTTTTATCAATATTTACTCTTGCAATTTGTTGTCAACTGAATACTGATTAACTTTTGTTCGAAACATTCTTTTATCAAATTATTTTTATCAACTGTATTTGATGTTAGAATTTTTTCATTAAAATATATTTTAAATATATAATAATCTTTCCTCAAATCGTTGTCAATCATTTCCGGACACTATTTTATATTTAAAAGTACCAAAATGTGGTCATAAATTCCATCAATTTTTTTACTTTGGTCTAAAGAAATCCACTTTTCAAAGATATTAGATCTGCATACTTCTTTCTAAAAAAATTTATTTCTGAAATAATCGCAGGTAGTAGCAAATAAGAGAGTCATTTTCATAAAGTATAAAGTTAGGGGAACGAAATATAAAAAAGTTACGGATACGTTTTTTTACGTATTTTTTAAAAAGTCGGTTGAAATAAAATTTTCATTCTCGGGACTAAGATGTTTTCTAATGATCAGTAAGGCCATAAGCCTAAACAATAATTTTGTAGCACACATACCCATAATACTAGAATCCATGGTTAATAAAGTGAGCCCAGAATAATAAATATTCTTAAGGTCTAAAATTCTAAATAAAAAAAAGAAAGTAACTCTACCGGGTATGAATTTTGAGTGACGCTTGAAGTTCTTAGATTCCAGGTTAAGATGGTAAATAACATCGTAAACAACTACGGTAACCTAGTAAGCATAACCGAACTCGATTATTGAACATCTCGATGTAAATATTAGGTGATAAATATCGTCCTGCAAAATATTTGATTTTTAAATTTTTGTCCATGTATCAACGCACTGTGCGCTGTGATAAAGGCGGGAACACCACTGTGACGGCCGGAAAATGAGCCCTTTTTTAAGTTTTTTTAGGAATATCTTACAGTTTTCATATAAAATTGTTATTACCTATCTTTAGTACAATGTCTTAAGAGACTATAAAAAAGATGAATAGATTTTCATGCATAGATTTTCATACACAGTTAATCTTCCAGACCCCTCACAAGAAAACATAGGTCGCTTATCGAAAGGGTATTTTTGGAACGGCAAATCTGAAATCAATTTTTTTTAAATATAATCTATATGAGTGTAGTTTTCGTTGTAAGTATCGATTTTTAAAAAAAATTATTTTTGTAAAAATGGTGCGCGTTAGAAGAAAAAGTTTCGAAAATCCGCAAAAAAATGGATAGTTTTTCGAGCGTATTTAAAAAAATATATTTTCGATCAAAAAATCGGTACGCACAACTGAAAATACTCTTGTTTCAAAGATCCTGTAAAAATTTCAAGTCGATCGGATAAAAATTCACAGAGTTATTGATTCGATTAGTTAGAAAAAATGTAATTTCGAGAGAATCGCGTTTAAAGTTTGACTTGTAATGCGTTTGTAACCGTGAAGCGTTTCACAAAATGCACTGTATCTTCGTAAATTCTTCGAATATCGTCTTGAAATTTTTAGAAAGTATTTTTGAAGAGTTAAACATTAAGAAAGTGAAAAAATCGAAATTTTTCTAAAGCCGAGCGTGGAAGTGTTACGTTGATGAGCACAGCATGGAAGTGTTACGTTGATAAGCACAGCATGGGTGGGGGGAAATTGCAGTAATGTGTACGCGTGCGCATCATTAGGCCGCGTGACGTACATACAACTTGAACACGAACGCAAATTAGGCAAGCCGAAAGGTCGAACTAAATGCCTCGGGGCACGGCCGTCTCTAATACAGGCCTCTACCTTGCCAAAATGGCAACGCTGTTCAGAAGGCCGATGTGAAGTTGTCTGAAGCCTTTCTTTCGCGCGTTCTGTCACCATCTGTCACTGCCAGTCACTGCCGTCGTGGTTATGTAGTTATAGAAGTGTAATTTGTATTTAGATAAAGTATTGTAAATAATATATTACACAAGTATAAGAATTGGAAATATAAGACAATACAGTGTGTATTAAACGGTCATTACCTCCATTTCTTAATTTATATTAATACATATGTTTGTGATGCTGTTTTATAGATATATCAAACCAAAGAAACTTATTAATAAGTTTAGGATATAATAGCATTTTACAAGATTGTGATATAACATATATTATTAAGGAACATTGTGGCTGTGGAATGCTAAAATGCTTCAAAAACACTAAAACATATTTTGCAGCATTTCTCTAATATATTAATTAATAATTATGTGAAATTAAAGAATAATACTCATTTTAGTTCCTCGAAGCAAAGAAAACTTCAGACGTTAAAAAATTAATTATAAGATTGTTTAAATATATGTATTCCTATATCAAATTTATGAAACTGTTATATTTTAAACTATTAAATACAATGCATAATTACAAAATATGTCTACTCAATGAATGTCGAATAGATAAATATTGATCCGTTTGTAAAATTAGTTGATCCAATCAACAGACGCGGTCGCGTCTGGAAACTAATTCCCCCTTCCCCTCTCTCCAGGCACACCGAGCGACCACGTATCTATACACGAATGACAGCGAAATTGACAGGTCTCCGTAGCTATTTTGGTCTTTTTTTCTTATCTTATGACATAGTCCCGGTGTTTTAACGTGATTAAGCGAATAATTATTTTTTTTCGAACCCATTTGTCGTTTTAGTTAATGCATCAAGCTGTTTTTCTAAAAGATAAAACAATTATGCAAAATTTTTATTTAGGAAAAGGACACTTTTTTACGAGACAGTCAGTCCGCACGTAGCGCTTGTTCTTGACGCCAGTAGATGTCGCCATTCTCGTTTTACTTCTCCAATTCACGCGGGTAGATGTCGCCTTTCGTAAGCTGAATTTATCCGGGATGGTTTTGCTGAAAATGCGGTTGCGCAGTTTACAAAAAAGGCAAAAAACCGCTGCTTTCGGTTCGCTAGTAAATGTCACCTAACTGTCAATCAATCACAACTTGCCTGTGTCAGTTATCAAAAGTTTTGAAATGTCACGAGTTTTTCCACCATATAGAACATTGAATTATTGTCTCAATCAATTAACAAGGTAAGTCGCTATATTATTTTTGTTATACAGTTACGGTCTATGTCCACTGATACTTGACGCATGACTTTCTTCTATCTTACGCCACTTTTATGAACTGTGGATGATTTTTTTGGTTAATTAATTGTTTATTAATTTTTGTAGAAAATGCGGGAGGCCGCCCTACTTGATGGTGAGTTTTATTAACAATAAGCTTGCAGAAGAATTAAATAATAAAAAATTTTATATATACATTTATTCAAACTCATTTTATCAAGACTCGAATGATGCCGACAGCGAACAAGGTACCTATAGAACGGCGGCGTTGCCACTACCACCACAGCAGCCGGCGACAAACGGTATTAATTCCTAATATTATTATTAATTAGTATTTTTTATCTTTTAACAATATAATAAAAATTGTTGACTTTAGCTTATATCGGGGGAGCCCAGGCCGGTTGGCTGTCGCTGACAGTCGCAACTACATCGCTGCCCCCTCCCCCACCACCACCACCGCCACCACCACCACCACCGCCACCACCACCACCACCGCCACCATCTTCACCACAGGGCCCGGCCACGGCACATGGTATTATTTCTTATATAACATTTTTATCTGCGTGTGCCAACAATGTATAAATTATTATAATAATATACTTGCTGACGTTTATTATTATTATTACTGATTACAGGAGGATACACGTCGAAGCGTCATAAGAGGAGCGGCTGGAGGCAGGGCGCCAAGTATCTTGAATAAAATATTTATTCGAGAGTGAGGAACCAGCGACTGCCAGCGACAGCCAACCGGCCTGGGCTCCCCTGATTTAAGCTAAACTCAACCATTTTGATTACATTGTTAAAAGATAAAAAATACTAATTAATAATAATATTAGGAATTAATACCGTTTGTCGCCGGCTGCTGTGGTGGTGGTGACAACGCCGCCGTTCATTCACTAGTTGCCACAGATTGCGGGTCAAAGTTAATCAAGTGCAGTCCTTGCAAAGTAGTGATTCTTGAGAGAGCCACATAAACTTGCCCAGTAGAAAACACACTGGACTCGAATGATGCCGGCAGCGAACAAGGTACCTATAGAACGGCGGTGTTGCCACCACCACCACAGCAGCCGGCGACAAACGGTATTAATTCCTAATATTATTATTAAGTAGTATTTTTTATCTTTTAACAATATAATAAAAATTGTTGACTTTAGCTTATATCAGGGGAGCCCAGGCCGGTTGGCTGTCGCTGACAGTCGCAACAACGTCGCTGCCTCCTCCCCCACCACCACCACCGCCACCATCTCCACCACAGGGCCCGGCCACGGCACATGGTATTATTTCTTAATACTTTAATTAAATACCTGTTTATGTTTTTTACAATATAACATTTTTATCTGCGCGTGCCAACAATGTATAAATTATTATAATAATGTACTTGCTGACGTTTATTATTATTATTACTGATTATAGGAGGATACACGTCGAAGCGTCATAAGAGGAGCGGCTGGAAGGCAGGGCGCCAAGTATCTTGAATAAAATATTTATTCGTTAAAATATGTATTTGTATCAAAATATATGTGGGCGCAGCTGGAAAGAAAAATCAGCTTCAACCCAAAAATAAATATACTAAATAAACTAAAGAACAAGAAAGAAATTTTTTTCAACATATATATATTAATTCATCATATCGAATACGAGGTATAACTCCACGAATTCAAATAATAAAAAAATATGATATATTCATACAATTAAAAACTTCACCTCAAATAAATTAAATCCTTATGCTCTAAGGCCAAAAGTCATCCTTTCTTGTGTCACAGTGATGTTTCCTCATGAAATAGAAGTGTTCTAGACGGGAACCTGTAGCTTGGCAGTGCTCTCACCATATTCATGAAATACTGTAGAATGTTAGCGATGCAAAAATGTCAGTCCTATATATATAGTAAGCTCGAATGCAATCGAAACTCGATCGGCCATAATCGTTTGAGCCGTGTGTACGAGCAGGGCTCGCTCTGACCGATGGGCATGTAAGTCTAGGGTCGCGCGAAACACAAAACGAAGCGGGCGACCGGGGCTCACTTCATTTTCGTATTGGCAGAGACATTCCTGGCAATCGAAAATTAATTAAGCTGTATGTATAATTATTAATAATAAATAATTACAATTAAACAAAAATTCAAATAAACCAATTTTTAGCGTATTTGGGCTTTCGTTTAATTTTGTCGTCAATACATTTCTATGCTGATGCATCATCACGTATCATGCATAAAAATGAACCGCTTTGAGGATGAAGACCGTTATGAGATAGGGCACTTAGTAATTTATAACAAATTATGAAAAAAGTAATGAAATCCCCCGCCCCCCATAAAAAACATGACTCATGTATGAAAGAAGCTAATTCCCTTTAAGTCACGAAAAAAGTTCACATGCAAAGATTGTGAAATCATCTTTGCTAATTCTAATTGTACCCTTCATTCACGAAAAACCTTAAAAAAGTTCTCACGCAAAGATTGTGAAATCAACTTTGCTAATTCCAATTGTATTCTCGTTCTCCGTTCGAACACTGATTCTTCTGTCACTTTTTATACATGACATTCCTTTATTGGCCACAAATCAATTCAGTGCTCAGATTTTCAGCTTCGGTTTTAAGGAATTAGCGGGCGTTGTATAAGAGGGACAACGTCCTCCTGAATATAACGCAATTTTGTTTGCTGCCCAAATTCACTCCAAGAAGGGGCAATTGACCCTGCGATATCGGATCGATGGGGACTTTTGACATATTGTTTGAAACGACGAAATAAAGTCCTATGCCAAAATCTAGCTTGTTGGGAATTATTCCGTAGACAGATCCTAATTTTACTGGACTATTAAGACTCCCTTTTTTGCGAGACGTCGATCTAGCAAAATGTTCGTTTTTCCTATCTCCCGCTTTTGATGCCCCCCCCCCCCCCCCCCTCGCCCTGAGTGCGCCACTAAGCACGCCCCATTAGTGAAACTGCACGCCGTGCACGTTTTCTCGACGCACAAGGCCGATTTGTTGCAGAAAGACATTCCCACTAGTACAACGCTCCACACAGTGGAGTATTTAGTCCTAGAAACCGGCCAAAAGCCAATTTAAACAATTTTGTTTAGGCTGTAGTTTTTTTTACCTCAGATAGTCGAATAATTTTGAAGAACAATGTACTAATTTTTTTTCCATTTATTTATTTATAAAGCGTTATTCTTTGTCATAAGTGAAGAGTTTTTATAGTACCTACACGGTCAGTCTCTTAGATATCGTTCTTTAAATAGTAATCTTGATATATCGTAAAGAAATTGTGTAAATTTTTTTCGTATGGAAGCATTTCAGGTAGGTGTGTACTACGCTTTCAAATAATCTTTACTTTCTTATTATCTATCTTTTTCTGATGATTGATGTTCGAAAATCTTAATATATAAAGCAGAAAGCTTTTATATGTTTGCTATAAACTTTCGAACGATAAACTCTGGGATCACGAAATGTGCGCCAGTCAGCTCATTATGCTTGACTAATCCAGATGAATGTGGCCATTTTTACAAAAAATATTTTTTTTTATAAAATCAGAATCTAAATGTCGAGCGAAGCCGAGTAGTAAAGCTAGTGACCAATAATTCAGTGAAATATATTACAGTTCGAACATTTCCTTAATGATTTTGTTATACTTTAGAGGGAATCCCAATACTTGTTTTGGTGTCATTAAAATCAGTAAGGGTTTCTCTTTATAATACAAAAAGAATTGGTTGCCAATTCGTGTGCAGTGTTAACTGTACTTTTATACCAGTTTATTATTACCATACATACGCACAGCTCATTGTTGAAGGTTTTCTGATCATGTTTAATGCCGAAACCATAATTCATTTTACAAATCCTTTAAGCATCTGCTTTCGTACTAACACCCATAAACGTCTGCAAATCTCAGAACCTTCCACTAAGACATGCAATGCCAATAAACGTATAAAACCAACAGATGTGACATAAAGTCAACAATTTTGGATGCACTTTATTACATTTTTAACATTAATGGGCCCTTTTTGAATGGGCCTCTTATTGAGTACCGTAAACTAGGGTGACTTTGCCCGCCCGGGGTAACATTGTCCACTTTTCGGAAGAACTTTATTTTATTTTATTGTGAAGTAATTAGACATATGGTGTTTTGTAATCGATAGCAATAATTTCTCCAAGGTCATACAAAAAAAAACAATAGCGAATTCAATCATATAGTAATTTTTCAGTCAGAGTAAAAAAATGAGCAATGTTACCCCGGCGGGCAAAGTCACCCCAGTTTACGGTATACCTAAAGCAGGATTCGGGAATACAAATGACGGCAACATGTCTCGAAGATTTTTTGTAGATCCAGGAACTTCTGCTCGAATTAGACATCGAATTAGAAACGATATCAAGTGGCAACAATATTGACTTGAACAAATTTTTAATGTATGCATTACACACAGCTGAGCTCTACGTGAAATTTGAATTTCATTGTTTGAATTGTGGCAGTTACCAATGGTGGCTGACAGTCATTTGTCAATCCAGGTAGAGTCATCAGTGTTGAATTGTGTAGCTGTGCTTCGATTTGTTATCGTACAATGTGGTAAGTACTGAATTCGTTAGTTCTGATGTACTATTTTCAATTTTTATGAATCAATTATATCCTATAAATTCGTCAGTAAATATTTAAACTGATAGAAGTAATTTGTACTAATAGAAGTTTTCAGTTCTCCTCGCAGATAACAGGACTGATTAAACAATGGAAAAGTAGCTGTGGGAGCCAGAGTTCGCACAAGGCAGTGGGGCAAGAGTTCGATATGCAAACTCCCCATTTAAAAATCAGCTGGAAGGAAATGAAGCAAGGAAAGAAAATCTGAATGCCAACGTGCAAAGAAATAATTAGAAAAGCAAGAAAAATAAAAAAATAACATCTACTTGTGAAAAATGTTGAAAGGATCAAAACAAAAAGAATGATTACATACAACGATACAGTAATTATTACTGTATTCTTTTTACGTCAATTTGAAATGCTAATTTAAATTGTAATTTTTCCTACTATTTTTAAGTCATTATGAAATTTCCTATAAAAACTTGACACATTCGGCACTTTCACCCTAGAGCGCCCCAACAAGCTACCTAGCGGCGTTACTGTCTCCTCGGAGAGAGGGTAGGTGGAATCGTCCCACCTTAGCGGTCTTAGCAGCTAAGGCGCAGCGTTGGAGGGAGAACCGAAACATCTGTTTTAGGAATGCATTTCTCCTTAAGTACAATTTCCTATCTAGCATTCTCCATTTTCAAGAAATCTTGAAATATTTTAAGGGGGAAACCACTGTGAAAATTTTTTTCCGATTTTTTTGCATTTTCTTAATGCTTGGGGTCTCAAGATTATACCTGCACAGTTTCAAAGTGGATTTCGAAAAATTCTGAGACCTGCGGAAGGTTTTGTATAGATAGCGCAACGCTCAGAATCGAGTGCACCTAACTTGGTATCAATCGCCCGAAAAGTTTATGTCCAAAATCGATCTTCGAGTTGCAGAAAATAACTTCTGTCGAAACATTAAACGCGAGTATCTCGAAACGGCATTTTTCAAAACGGGCGCATTGATAATTCAGTCAATTTTTATCGGATTCACTTGAAATTTTCAGGGAATATTCGTAATACAATTATCTTCAGTTGCATCTACCAGTTTTTTGATCGAATAATTCATTCAATAGTAACATTGAAAAAACATGTTGATTTTTTATAGTTTTTGGTCAAGATTTCTTCTTAAGTCCGACATTTCTTCAAAATTGCATATTTTTTTAAATCCGTACGTGCAACTGAAGCTATTGTAATATACTTTAAGAAACTGTTCAAATTTTTTAATTCGGATCAAATGTTGGAAAGTTATACGAGCGCCCGTTTTGTAATAAGACCTCTTTCCTCTTTCGAATAAGACCTCGCCCAGCCCAAAATTCGCTCATATAATGACGTTAAACGTATCCTACTAAACCCATGTTTTGGGCCAGATTGTGTCGGTATACAGCGCGCTGCATTACCCGTGTCTACCCCCTTAAGCTATTTTACTTAAAATAACGAATAAATAAACATTTTAGTAAAATACCTTAAGGTGACAGTAAATGAGTTGGCTGCCAGTAATTGGGTCCTTTACCCTATACTCCAAAGACGAGGAAAAACGTCTTTAAAATGAAAGTTGTATTTTTATGTATCCATCACTCCATCCTAAAATAAAGTACCGTAAACTGGGGTGACTTTAGCCGCCGGGGTAACATTGCCCATTTTTTTACTCTGACTGAAAAATTACTATATGATTGAATTCGCTATTGTTTTTTTTTTCGTATGACCTTGGATAAATTATTGCTATCGATTACAAAACAGCATATGTCTAATTACTTCACAATAAAATAAAATAAAGCTCTTCCGAAAAGTGGACAATGTTACCCCGGGCGGGCAAAGTCACCCCAGTTTACGGTATTTAACTATCCAAACAGATATGTCATATTCATATGCTTTTCAACTGTCAGATGATACAGATTCACACCCACGCACCACAATCCCGAGCAGGAAAAGATTTGCTTTCTAACGTAAATAGATATACGAATTGCGTTTTCTACCAGTAGGTACTTATAAAATCACTGACAAATCTGTATTTTTGAATATTTACGTCAGCCGTTTACGGAAGTGGTCAATGGCAGGTTAATATTCATAATGCATAATGATTTTGACATTTTGCATAACAGGCAGACGTATTGACAGTTCAGTTCTTGTATGAAGTGGATGGTTCGATATAAAGCACAGTCGACAATAGACGTGCTCCTTTCCTAATTTATTATCGTGTTTAATAAATTCGTATTTTACTAATTCTTGTAAAACCAAAAGACAATAAACATGGGCGTATTGGAACTGTATCATTATTATAACACGGAATTGGCAGGTGAGTAGTGAAACTTTGCCCACCCGTTGGCAAAACGTTTGAAAATTTGTGGTGTGATCGATACAGAATTGATTCCTCTCGCGAAACTAAGTTGAAAATTGAGATCAAAACGATATTCGCCCATTCGCTGTGGAATAGGGGACACCGGGGCAGATTGTAACAAAAAGTTTTCACAGTTTTCTCTCGAAAGTGTTTTCCTCAATCAGGATTCGTTTGCGGCAAAGATGCAAAAATCCAAACGGTTTCTAATGACGGTTAATTAATTGAAATAAAAGTGCTAAGACAACATTTACTTACGTGCTCTAAATATTAAAATTCTGGGCTATAACCACAAAATGAATACGTAATTCTCGTTTGTGTCACTAAAATCGACGGTGCTAATATCGTTAAGCAGCTCTCGCATACTGTGGGTTACCAGATTTGTTGTTCAAAAGATTTTACTTATGTCATAATTTACACCGTGTTACAACCTACCTACCCCGGTCTCTCCTACATAGATATTTTCAAATACGATTATCTGAAAAACATATCCTAGTATGTGAAGCGTATGTAATTTCTCCATTTTAAACGCGCTTTTATATGAGAAACAGAATGACATTCATTTCCGTGGGAAAGAGCGCCTGAATTTCCACACTATTTTCCAGATGTAAGAACAAACAATTGGCTATTTATGAGTTCACCTATACCGGTCGCTGTCGTCACGTTTGCGTACTTGTACTTCGTTTTACGATGTGGTCCCAGGTACATGAAGGACAAACCACCGTATACATGTAGGACGTTCATTCGATTCTACAATATCTTCCAAATCATCACAAATTATTTAATAGTGTACCATATATTTGAGGCCGGATGGTTCGAGGACTGTTTTATCTATTGCGTGAAGCCCGATTATTCCTCGAACCCGAGACCGTATAAGGTATCACAACAAAGTTTAATGAATCATTGGTGTCAGATTTCGTGTGCTCTAAAGTATTTAGTAAGGTGACGCGCAGTTTCATTGTAGATTGCTGGAATAATGTGGTATGTATATATCTTGAAAACAATTGACTACATCGAGACTATCCTGTTCGTACTGAGAAAGAAAACACGACAAGTATCGTTCCTTCACTTGTACCATCATGTTTCGTCGAGTGTGCTGGGTTGGCTTTTCGCGAAATATTTTGCCCACGGAATGTCAGCGTCACTTATGGTTTTTAATGCTCCCATACACGTGATAATGTACACTTATTATCTGCTGTCCTCCTTCGGGCCGAAGATTCAATCACACATCCGACCGGTAAAAAGAATTATTACCATACTGCAGATGGTGAGTAACTAAAAATCTGTATTAATATCTTAAATTAAAGTGGTTAGAATAGAAATCTGCCATTACAAAGTTCGACAAAATTTGGCTTTTTTCGGATTTGTAACAATCAATAGTTGCTTCATATACCGTAAACTGCTGGAACATTGCCAGGTTTCTGAAACATTTTGTTATATAATGTAAAAATTAACATGTTTGCATTTGCTTTAAGTATCCTATCATAACATTGCATCTTTTGTGATTGTACTAAAAGTGTATATATCTTCTGCAATACATGTTAAAAACGGTAGTGTACCGGGGTAACATTGACACATCATGTAGATAGCATTAACATGTTAAGTTTTCCTAATCTGAGGTCAGCAAACTTAAATTTGTTTATTTTATGTTTACATTTTAACTAAAATCAACTTGTAATATTGGCACATCATGTAAGTAGCATTAATGTGTTAAGTTTTACTAATCTGACGTAAATTCGGCGTATGTCAATGTTATCCCCTGCTGCCAATGTTCCCCCTGTTTACGGTAGGTTTTCGTGCGCTGAAAATGAATCCGCAAACCGTTTGTTGCCATCACTCTTAGTTTCTGAGAAATTCGATTATGAAGAAAACTGCAAATCTTCAATATTGAACATCTTTTGTGTCAAAACAGTAATAGTTATTCGGTTATTTGTTCCATCAAATTACGAACCCTCTCGAATACAACGATATAAGTTATAAGTGCATTATGAACATTTAAGTATGTATAAATAATGATCAAAGGGAGAAGAACACATGGAATGCACCCATTTTTGCTGGTATCTTTCAATTTATTTCCAAAACTAAGGGCCTAGGAGAAAATCTGACTCTTCCACGCGATGCAGCAGACATTTTTCCTTCGGGAAGCATTAACAGAAGTGGTGAGCCACGTTTTGTTTTCAATACAGAAGCGAAATAGTTTGACCAAACGGGCGCCGTCGATAGTGGTAGTCAACGGCGACGCGCGATCCCCTGCCGCTCAGCGTAACACAATCGCTTAACGTGCGTGACTACCACTGTCGGCGCCGCACAATGGGGCAAAGTGATGAAGTTTGTGCCAAAATTAAAGAACTGTTGATAGAAATGAGGTAAAGCGATGATTTTTTTCAAATTAAAGCTGAATATTGCAGAATAAGGAAAAATGAAAGAGATTATGGTACGAACGTTTTGAAACATTGAAAATCCGTGTTAAACTTGAAATTTTACAACAAAATTGTGATTTATCCAATACCATGACCGATTAGATTTTTTTATTCACATGTTTTACATCGTTTCCCCTGGATTTTGCCACGCTGATTTCAAATTCGTTCGCAAAATTTGTCTACTACCTCAAGATTTTGAGAAAAAAAAAACGATTTCGAGTTTAACACAGATTTTCAAAGTTAAAAAACGTTCGTACCATAATCTCTTTAATTTTCCCTTAATCTGCAATATTTCAGCTTTAATTTAAAAAAAATCATCGCTCTATCTCATTTCTATCAAAAGTTCTTTGATTTTTACACAAACTTCGTCACTTTGCCCCACTGGGCACCGCATGTTTTACCAAACTGCAGTAGTTCCCCGTTATGAGTCTGTTTTTTCCCCCCGTTGGGAGTACGGCGACTATCCCCACCATTTCTTGGTACCCAGTCGTCGATCATTTGAATTAATATTGAGATTTTATAAGGTTTTTGAACAATATTGTGTAAAGTACAAAATTGCAAGTTAATATTTAAGAGTCTTTACCTACATATATCATCAAAATATTCTTCAAAAACCTTATGAAATCTCAATATTTAAGTGATCGACGACTAGGCCTAAACCGATCGGCGACTGAGTCAACTACCTTAGCCGTCGGGTACGAAAGAGAGAATCATGTCCGCAACCCACTATAAGTCCGCCGCCAGTCCCGTTCGCCGAACTCATAACGGGGAACTACTGTATTTCGCTTCTGTATTGAAAACAAACTGTATTACTGTTTCGACAAAAACGATGTAAAAATTGAAAATTGGCATTTTTTTTAAAAATCGTATTTCTCAAAACTAAGAGTGATGGCAACAATCGGTTTGCGGATTCGTTTCCAGCGCACGAAAACCTGTATGAAACGGTGATTGAATGTTACAAGTCCAGATGACTGTCGAAGTGTGTTATTGGAATCAATTAGTATACCGGTGATGAGTCGACTCACAGCAAGTTCACAATATTTTCTGAGGTTTAGGGTAAGTCAGGGTGAGATGGTCATACGGAAGAGATGGGCAGTGACAGTATTTTTTAGAAGGAAACGCCTGATTGCGCTGCCTCGACGTGGATACAAAGTGTCATAGAAAAGTAACATTCTTAGTTCAAAATGTTGGAATAGAATGTTTTTAAAGGTTTGTAAATACACTGCGAAATTTAAGCTAGTGCTTCAAAATGTTTGATCAATATTTTGGTCAGCTTGTTTGTGTTATTTATGCTGAATATTTTTTATTCTCAAGATGTGTTCTCGATAGTGCATTGTTTACAGTGTTTTTAATCATAAAGTATTCGGGGTTACGTTTGTTAGTCTAAGCGAAAGGGGAATGGCTATCTTACCAGGGCATTAAGGGAAAGATGGTCAATTGTTGTCCAGCGGAGCTGGCCATAGCTGTAGTTGATGTAATTTCAGATATTTTGGTGAAATTTTGAGAAAATTATTTCGAAACCAAATTAATAATTTTTAAAAGCGTTGAAAAGTCGAAAAACACAAGGAAAAGTGATTTCAAGCTTGAAGTGTTGTTATTCTCTCAAAAATGTAATTTTTGTAATTTTTTTTAGTCCCCCCCCCCCCCTAGCCAAAAGAATAATCTTCAAAATAAAAAAGGTTTCAGTCGAATCGGATAATAACTTTTGGAGATATAGGTCCCACCGATTTGAATCAATTTTTTGACGCCTTAACTTTAACGACTCCCCAGGGCTGTCTGCACTGATTAATTATAAAATAAAAAATATATTTCTATAATTTAAGACATCCTTAATACAATGGAAAAAGTCCCATTCAATTATATATAGTAGTTTTCCTTTAATTAATTCCTAAATATCACCTATTTTTTGGGGCTCTAGACCAGAACCTCCCCTTAAGGACCACAACTTGTTAGCCTGAAAGGTACACATGACCATCTTTCCCGGACATTAAGGGATATATGGGCAATGACACATTTTTTCATTTGTGTATATTAAATAATAATTTTTCGCTTATTCATATTAACGGACATGTAGACAAAGGATTGAAGTTTTGTTCTACATCATTTTCGTTGCTTTATTTCAAATAGGTTGGCTGTAGCAGACTCTAAACGAAACTATGACCATCTCACCCGGACTTACCGTACTTGAAAAGATAAACAACAAAAAAGAAAAGAATTATTTGTTTTTCATTTTAAGAGTTTATCTTGTCAAAATTATTATCTCCTTGAAATTTATACATATCTTGTTTTTGTTTCTACGAACAGGTACAATTTTTGTGGCTCTTATTCCTCTTAACGCAGGCTCTTAGGCCTAGCTGTTATAAGATTCATCCCACAGCCCCTATTGCAGGCGGAATTATGGCAGTGAACTTAACCATTAACCTTTTCCTATTCTATAATTTTTATAAGAAGTCTTACTGTACAAAGGAACACAAGGCGGAATAGATATTAATGTTCTTAAGTAAGTGATAAATGTATTAAAATCTAAGATGAAAGATGGCACAAATAAATCATTAGAATCCGATGTGAAAATGATTACAAGCGCCGAGCACTTTAGAAATACGTTTTTATGTTCTTACAACGCAGATACACGCCTGCGTACATGGTTCGTTCGAGTAAGCAGCAAAACGCACATTTGTTTGTTCTCGCAGCATTATTGGTATTCCGAACGCGTAAAAGATGACTTCCTCCCGCGGGATAATATTCCTTGAAAGGAGTTCGGGTTCCTTCTGCCTTGCTTTTGCGCTCCCATTTCCCTTATTTCTCGTCGCGATTATTCACCTACGTGCCAGTGCAACGAGCCTATATAAATGACATTCCTATTTGCCGGTTGTGCTTCCAGCGGTGACACAGGGTCGGCGCTATTTTTACGCGCATCCGAGCAATAAATTTCCCGAGTCATTGGCACGCCGTTCAATTAAGCATTGATACGACTCGCTCGTAAAGACACTTTTACGGCACTCTTATTTCATAACGGTAGAAATTTCTATGTCCCAGACATCCTTTATTTCTTACAGGCATCGATGGAAGGCGTAATGTAATATCGAATGATTTATGGACGATGCGACTTGAGTTATTGGAATTTTCATTCTGAGATGCAAGGCTCTTTACGAGTGTTAAGAGATGTATTGGTAAATATTTCACTGGTTTTTAATTCTCTCAGCCTCGGAACTTGGGTATGGACCGTCAATCGCGTTTTAATCTCAGGAGCACCACTTCAAAGCAGGAACTGGGGATCGCAATGTCCTAACCTGGCTTATCAGTCTTGAGACCGTGCGATAGACTCGCTTAAGAACATGCTGTGAATTCAAAGGCCCCGTCATGGTGTGAATGGGAAGCTGGGCAGAAAGACAGAGGCCTGATAGTTGTGTTTATAGTAGGCCCTGAAGAGATATGTAAAGCTCCAGCGGCGCGTGGGATCGCCACTTCAGAGTCGAATATTTTCCTTTGTAGCAGAAATAGAAGCGGAGACACTCTCTGTGACTGGTCGCTGGGCGATTTGATACGCGAGAGGCATAGGTTCCCGTGATTATTAGAGAACACAGGGTCGATGACAGGGTCTTGCACCCCAGTCAATAGAATGCACGATAAATGGTATTGCTTACGTAATAGCCGAGATGTATATTCGAATCGAAGACGTTCGGAATACGTCGAGGGTTAATTTTATGGAATTCACGCATAGCAACAGGCCTGTCGCAACGCCAAGCTGCACACGTAAATACTGACGCACCTTGGAAGAATTGCAAGGTTAAAGGTCTCGGCACACTTATCAGGTCCGTGCTAATTCCGTGCCAGTGGTGAGAAGAACAGGGGCGTATAGGATATCTTAAGGGTACTAGGCCATCGTTTCTTTCGCAAATTACCTAAGCATTTCTTTTTTAATTAATTATACAGAAATAAGTTGAAGCTGAGCCTTGTTGTTTGACACAATGTGTATTAACTTGTTAATGTTTAAAAAAAACTGTTTCTTGCGCCAAAAATATGCATTATAAATGACGCTATAGATGGATGATTAAAGAGGCTTTTTAAAAAAGGTTCTTCGGTTTTGCAGCGATTTTGACGAAACGAAACGAAATTCAGCGACCTGCTTGTAAATTCTAGTTTAGAATACCTCTGGTTCTGCACTGAAAATATACAAGAAGAAAATTATGAAAATGACAGTTAGGAATAAGGGTTTTTAAAAAAAGTACGTTTTTCGTTAGATAAAATTGAGGTTATAGTCTCTTTCCACAAGGAATAAAAGTTTTTATTAACTTCAATTTAGGTTCAGGCCGAAACTACATATTTTGTGCCCATGCTCGAATTTGGTCTGCATCGATTAGAACCACTGTTTTTGAGTTATTGCTGCAAAACAAAATAAACTTTTTAAAAAGCTCCTTTCTGTAGCGTCATATATATAGCATATTTTTGATTCATGTTTTTTTAAAGCTTACGATGTTAATAAACTTTATGTCAAAGGACAAGTCTCAGTTTCAATTTATTTCTTTGTAATTAATTGAAAAAGGAATGCTTCATTTTCGGCAAAAACAATTATCCAAGTAATAGGGTAGATGTCCCAATTACTGCCAGTGTCCCAATTACTGCCACTTTATTTATTTGATGTAATAAAAAGGTAAAATATAAAAAAAGTGTACAAAATATGTTATTATTAAACGGAGATTCTGATTTACGTAAAAATAAAACAAATAAAAAAATGAAAAAATCATACGGACAAGACGATTTGTGAGGTGACAGTTATAGGTACACTAGGATCGCTCGCGAATTTTAATTAATTATTAATAAATTCTTCATATTTAATTCATAAAACTATTTTTTATTAATAAAAGAGATGCCAAATAATATTATGTTTCAAACTGAGACGATTTTTAGGTTAAACAACACGTGAAATGATTAAATGAAGTTCAGTTATAATCTTAAGGTGGCAGTAATTGGGATATCTACCCTACTTGAAATATCTTGAATATTGGAACAAGCTTGAATGTTTGAACGGGTTGCTTGCATACAAAGTATTTGATTTCAAGGAGTGTTCCTTCTCGAGAAATTTTATAATTTCTTATTTCTCATTTCTCGAGAAATTACAGTGTTTCTCGAGAATATTCAGTGTAGGAAAATTATTATAAATCCCATTGGTTTTCAGAAATAAATTTTCAGTTAGTTAAAATTGTGTGTTAATCGTGAACATATAAACACATGGTACAATCAGTGATAAATGTTAGCAATATATACGAAGAATTGCGCGATTGTTTATAAACTTTTCTCTTCGTATCGCCGATGTTCTATATACAATTGAGCCAACATCCACTCAAACTGAAAGAAATTTTTCTACAGCCGCAGATTTTGTCACAAAAAAAGAAATAGATTGGCTGACGCGATATTAGACGCATTGTGCTTTTGAAAAAATTATTTTAAAATCAAAAAGGAATATTTCGCTTTCCTCACATTTTATATTAAACAAATAAATTTATCAATTACATTTAATATCTGCTTTTTTCCATTTACACAAGTTTTGTCTAATTTGTACACGAATAAAAATTGAGATAAATATTATCAACATTATTCCAAAAATATAAATTTTGCAATAATCTGATTTCTCATTCCTCGAGATGCGAAAAATATCGAGATATGAGGAACATTAATTTCAAGTGAATAACTTCAACCTTTTTGAGCTAGTCGATCAATTTTGAGTTACTCAAAAATCCTATTAGGTATTACTGGAAAATTCGTGCCAATAATAACAATTATAAATTAATGCGGATGGATATTTGATTTATGACTTATATTTAATATAATAAATATATTGCATTATTCTGAACCACCCAGATTAGCGAATATTAGCATTCACTATTCACAATCGGTACCCACTAATTTTATCCGCGAAATCTAAAATCTTAAAACTTATACAGACATGTGTATGTACATTAGTAATACAATCAAACACAATATTATATGAATATTACATGAATCACAAAAATTTCGCTTACACGCTTAAGAAATCCTATGTACTTAGAAATATACATATCTTACATTTTTCTATTCTCACGATATAGCAACATTTCTGTCCTCGAAATAACCTCTTTTTCTATCGATTCATTTCATTCTTATAAGAGCTTTGATTAACCGAATAATTTTGGATGTTACAAATAACTTGTTGCTTGTCAAGTAGCTCAAAGGCATTTGAGTCATTATTTCAATTCGAGTAGCTGGAATGCAGAAAGGTCGGTAAAACGTTCAAGCTGCCCAAATCATTCGGAGTGTTCGATTTCCTCAAGCTTGTTTAAAAAAAATTAAATTATTTTGGCATTCAAGTACTTGGCTTGTTTCGAATAATTTGACATGAGCTCAGCAGCTTAGCTTGAATTTTCAAACTACTTGGACAACTCTAGTTCCTATATCCCTATAAAAAGTAAACTCTATAAGTTCTCTATAGGATTCAAATCGAGACTCTGTAGTGGTCATTCAAGCAATTTAATATTGGAATCCTCAAAAAATTTCAAACGTTTCATGTCAGTGTCTTTGGGGTCATTGTCCTGTTGGGAACTAAATCCTTCGTGGAGAGACATTTTTAACCCGGCATTGGTAAGGTTGGGTCCCACAGACCCCGCAGATAATTTAATGTATTATAGAAATCCATATATTTAATTAAACATCTTTAATTTTCAACAAAAATATACTCATCCTAGCTTATATAATGAACAAACTAAATAACACTGCCACGCGTTGTTAAAAAGTGATATTCAATTTAAAATCTTTGGGATCTATAAGACCCCACGTCACCAACGCCGGGTTAATACTGCCTCTCCTAAATTTTCATTTAGTACATTAAATTATTTATCTGTATTCGTTATTCCGTCAATTTGTGCTGGCATACCAATCCCGTGCCAAGAAATGCACCCCCACATCATCAATGATCCGCCGCCAAATTAAACCAAATTAAATGCCTTATTACCCATGCTACTAGTTCGGTTCATTACCAACACAAGTCAGCGCTTTCCTCACGAGATATTACATACAAGGCGATATTAGATGCACTTGCGTATCAAGAAACCACTAAAAATTCGAACAGCAGATCAAACCTCACTAAGATAAATAATAGAAAATTATTTTTATTAAAATGTAAATATACGGTCGAAATTAAAGATAACTTTTTTAAAATGGATGGCGAAATACCTACATCTATAAATAAGGAAAGTTTTTTTTCCTATATAACAAGAAAACACGGACTTAAATATACGGAAGACACGGTTTAAATATACGGTCGAAATTAAAGATAACTTTTTTAAGAAATTACTACATACACAATTCGAGTGGACATTAATCGAACAACGTTCTGTCAATCCGTAAGAACTGTCGACTGTTCGTAATCCGCAGCGGCGACGATCGAATCCGAGGCCAATACGTTGGTACTCTCGACGATATTTAAACAAGTGCTGCGCCCTGCCCCAGTTATGAAATTGCTTTCCAGATCCCAGAAAATCTATAGCGCGGCCACGGAAGCGCCTACTCCCTTTAATCGCGTCGGGGAGTTTCAATTTCTCCCGTTCCTAAGGAGATTAATCGAGAGGCTCCCCCCAATGCTGACCAGTCTCTCTGGCCATTCAGTGGCAGTAGTTCCAATTGCCAACAGGCAGTTAGTTAGTCACTGCTTCCACTAATCTCGCCGATATTAATTTGGATGCGTGGGGCGCGTGCACGCGCGCACAGTTTGCCGGGCAAGTGGGCGCCCGCTATCCGGACGGCGGGGCGTGTGCGGCTAAGTACACCAAGTAGGCCGCCAAGGCGGCCAGCTGGCTGCTGGGCCGACGATGATCAACTGTGCCGCATAATAAACGGATCTGTCGACGTCAACGCCAGAAGGGTCTAGGAAACAGGTGTCCTGTCTGCGAAGTCGCGGACAAGCAAACGACCCGTCTAGCTAAGACGCTGCAGAGTTTGAGTAATCACGCGTTAATTGTGGATTATTCGGCGGCCAACCGCGGGGCGCTGAAACCAGCACCGTCACGAGCCTGTCGGGTTCATTTCAGATTAAGAACCGCCGTTGCCCCCGTGCTCGCTGAGTCGATATTTATGGGGTCAATTCGCCATGGGATTGCCGTCAGTGTCCTGATCACTTTCGAGGATGCATAGTTGACCCAGTCGCCGATAGGTTAAGCAGGTGGGCCTAGTCGTCGATAATTTGAATTAATATTGAGATTTTATAAGGTTTTTGAACAATATTATGATGATATATGTAGATAAAGACTTAAATATTAATTTGCAATTTTATTTTTTACACAATATTGTTCAAAAACCTTATAAAATCTCAATATTAATTCAAATTATCGACGACTGGGTACCTATCGGTGACTGGGTCAACTACCTTATGAGGTTTCATTTCATGTGAATCTCGAAATAAAAACGCCTTAGTAAGGTAGTTGACCCAGTCGCCGATAGGTTAAGCAGGTGGGCCTAAAGTCGTGTTCAGATTTATTGGCCGGTGAGTTTCGTGAGGGGTATTCTCCCACCACACCGCTTGCCTGCCTCGGTGCTCCTTTTATCTACGTTCTCGCTCTCTCTCGGGCTACGCCTGGCCGTCGTACGGTTCCCTGAGCACTAGAAAACCGGTTTGCAAAGCGTTCCATCTCGCTCCCCCCTTCGGCCAGAAAGAAGCGAGAAACTCATACTCGGAATTAAGGCTTGGCCAGCGGCTAACGGGATTCTGCCGTAACTTCGTCTCGTATTGGCTATGCGTAGCCAATACGATTCGTAACGCACACTACTATTACGCTATGAATAAACAATAGCCACACGGCATCGTTGAGGCGGAGTCGAGCACCGTTCCCCTTACCCCACCATACCCTTCGGGGGTCCCGCAACTTCGACTGCCAATCTACGATCGTGAGGTGGTAGTGGCTGATTTCTCCTCGCGCGCTGCTCGAGAAACCGAACTCACCGGCCAATAAATCTGAACACGACTATAGTCGTTGATAATTTGAATTAATATTAAGATTTTATAAGGTTTTTGAACAATATTGTGATGATATACGTAGATAAAGACTTAAATATTAATTTGCAATTTTATTTTTTACACAATATTGTTCAAAAACCTTATAAAATCTCAATATTAATTCAAATTATCGACGACTGGGTACCTATCGGTGACTGGGTCAACTACCTTAGAACGCTTTATGGTAACAGATCACTTGTCCTAGGTCCGTTGCCTAACAGACTCGTCCTCCTTTGAAGTCAGAGCCAATGTAGCTTCTAATTTCCAGCATTCGAAGCATTTACTCGTTGTACCTAATGTCTACGATATGCTGGGTCCTTGTTTGATTCGATTAAAGCAAGGCAGGAGTGGAGAAAGTAGGGATCCACAGACGCGCACGAGTGGTCACTAATTAAAGACACTTGTAGGTATAGATGGTGATATTGAAGATGACGCTTTGGGAGCACTAAGTGGTAATATTCACTTCAGCCGATTGCACGAGGGGAAGGAAGGTTCAGACGCGTAGCGGATGTCTCTACGCGGGCATCTGTTATTCCGGCTGTCACTTCACTCGTATCGTGCCTCCTACCTAGCTCGTTTATCATCAGGATAGATATCTCGATTATGCTCACTGAATATTGCGCGTGTGTATGCGGGCTGGTTTATCAGTAGCCCGAATTTCAGCGCCTGATCGTCGCTCGATGGAGCCATTCTGTTCGGAAACCGCACCGCCGCGAAAAATCCCTGTCGAAAAGGCGTATAATTCAAGTGGAAAATCGTTATCTGTCAGGAAATTGCAGTCTGTCCCACCGCGACGATCGAATGACTGGAATTTGCCATTGATTGCGCTGGATCGGTCACGATGCTCGCAAATATCATTCTTTTATTTTGCCCTCTATGTACTCAGCAGCTCTGGAACAATGGTGAACGAAATTGGATTGCACATTGGGGAAAACTGTCCAAAATCGTATGCTTAAGGTTCGAGGTCCATAATTTTTAAATAATAAAAGAAATTGAGGAATGAAAACAGTACTTATTAAAGGGCTTCGTAAACAATGCAAAATAACAAAAATATAATTGAAAGGTTTAAATAGGGTACTTAATTGAACAATAAAACAAAACCTCTTCTTTTTTCCGGTTTTGTCCACTCCATGGTTTAAATTAACAACGGTAGCATTGAAAATCATCGAATTTTTCGGATCCCCAGCCGGTGCAACCTTCGTGTGCCCATCCATCACACCTTGCACATTGGAATCAATTTTGATCCAAGCGACTCATGTCATATTTTTTTGCGACAATATATACAAAAATTAGTTTCATCTTTATTTTCTCTAGGTTTAATTGCTTTATATTTTTTCTGGCAATTCTTTAGTCTGTTCTTGGACAGATGAAAATATTGGCTTAAAACAGCTTAAGCGTTTGCTTGAAGATAGTAGGGGAGACCGGGGCAAGTTGATACAGAGGCAGGTTGATACAGACGAATTATCTCGACACTGTATATATATATATAGCTCCTTGTGTGTGAGATATGTGAAGCTTCTTGATCAATTCTTTACTACGATCTAGCGTACGTCTGTGTGCCTTGACTTTAGCAATCCATTTTTAACTGTTTTCGTTTTTATGGACAAAAAGTAAATAATTGTGTTCACATTCCAATCCGTCTTGAGACGAGATAGAGAATTTTATCACTCAAATTAATTGGGCATCACATTGAGTCCTTTGAAGGTAAGGGAATTACGTTTAGTTATATTGTTTATATGCTCTACATTTGTTTATAGAGATGTTTGTATATAATGACTTCCTGTGGGGTAAGTTGATACGTTTTCTCTGGGGCATGTTGATACTCATGGGGAGTGTATCAATTTTTACCGACTACTTTTAATTGGATTTTTCCTTTTATTTCTGGGAAGATGGTACGAAATTATGTCAGAAAAGCGAATCGCGGAAAAATACCACAAAATATTTTTCAAACAGCGTGTGGTGGTGTAGAAAAGGAGTCAAAGCGCCAGAATATACGGAATAGATAAAATTGCTTTATTAAGATACATTAATAAAAAGAAGCAAGCACCTCATATTAAAGTGGGATAGTCCAGACATCCATCTTTTACTCATTAAACGGATATTTTACAGATGTATCAACATGCCCCAGAACAGTATCAACTTGCCCCGCATTGGGGTAAGTTGATACATTTTACTTTCGTCCAAATAACATTTTCTCATTCATTTTGTATGTATTTTCTCAACATTTCAGTTACAATATTTTAAAGAGGAAGGACCAAAGTATATTTTAGCGTATTTGTTATTAAGTAATTAATTCAAACAAAAATGAAAAAAATTGAAAACTGAAAAACGTATCGACTTGCCCCGGTCTCCCCTACTATATCTTGATTTCTTCGATATTTAGCAACGCAATTTTGCAATGTCGACTTGTGCACTTCATGCGTTTGGGTTGCCATGTTTCGATTGATTATACTTATTATAGCCCTTTTCATATTTTTCGAGTTCCAATCTTGCCTGGTAGTGTTTCTTTTATAATTACGTGGCATCTGGCTAACACCTTTTAAAAACAATGGAACACTAGTTTACGAAAAGTCGTTCGGTGTACGGTTTTGCCCCAAGACGTAAGAACCCACACATTTTGTTACAGCTAAATATGAAAATGACAACAATCGGCCACGATCATCAAAATATAATAGAAATAGATACTGTTAATAGATATCTTCATGTAACTTGCCTTCTAATTACCAGAACATTATATAGTCCACTTGAAGTACAGTTGAAAATAAGATCATAGCACGTAGAAATATAATAAATTTAATAATTCGCTGAAGCGTATGTATTTTGCCACGAGGATCTGTTCACTAACAGATTTGTTTTTAGAAATACGTACGGTATACGGTTTTGGACAGGTTTCCACTTTTTACATAAAAATAGCCCGAACCAGTGCGCCGATAACATTTACTTTGAAGTTTTAAAAATTCTTTACAGTCGAAATTCTAATTATTTTAGGTTTCCACTACTGTAGAAAAAGCGATTGCAGATCCGATGGTGCCTGAGTTTCAGTTAACAGCTCTTAGTAAAAACCACAAGAATACTATTTTCAAGTGTAATCAAAAGTAGCACCGGAGGAAGCAAAGGTAGGAGAAGCGAGATTTAGAAGCGCATCCCCAACGGAAGTGACGAAACAGTATGGCTGCCGGTAGACTGTAAACACAAGGCGGAAAGTAATAAAACTCTTAATTAGAGAACAAAGTGTAAAGTTGAAGAAAATACTAAAAAACCTGTAGTCAATGATAAATGATTTGTTACAAAACTATTACGTCTTTCATTCCCTTTAAATGGATATAAAACTCGGGAAATCTGTTGCACAGTGTCGAACAGTTTTCTTTACAGGCAATGGATCAGGAATTGTTAGAATACAGTGATCTAGAGCAGTCATAGATTTCTCTGTGTTCTATTTTATGCTCTATGTTCTCCTCCCAAAGCATCGACACGCAATTATCGATCAGCCTATATATTCGTGTTTGTTTCATTTTCGCTGGCAGCTTGGCAACATGAGCGCGAAAGGAACGGCGATAGGAAATCGATCGGCCGATTGGTTGGCTCTGGGAGGTCGACTAGACGATGGATAAGTACCAATTATTAGAGTTACCTGCACGTGTATCGTTCGTTACCCGATTAAGGTGGCTGAAAAGGAATCCGATAGGAATCCGATGAGTCTCGCCGACCGTAGGAAAAGCCATTACCTTCCCGGCGCTGGCAACTTATGGCTACTGTGTACCCGAACCACTGTACAAATGCGCAAGTACGTACACGGTTACTTGACTGCAATACTGCCGAATGTATCGAGTATTCTGAACACAATATGTGCAGCCCATACCCTGAGCATACAACAGTGATTCCCGACTCCTGTTTGTCGAGTCCGCCATGATTGTTTCGTAAAAATTCAGGAGGTGTACAGCGCTACGAAGTTCTTTAATTACAAATTTCACAATTTGCCATTAAGAATCCTAAATGTTTAGCTTCAACGACAGAGTTTCTTAGGAAATTATAAGAACGTAGCATGTGGCACTGGGTTGAATATGTATTTTAGCTGGGGACAATTAAATCATTTTGAGAAGCAGCTACGTTTCATTGTATTATTTGCCCCTTGAAGCTATGGATAGCCTCTACTTAGTATCCCTCATTCTGCATAGAAACACGACACTATTTTGCTTTTAAGTTGGGTACGAAAGAGGAATAAAGGCGGTGCCAATGGAATAAACACGAGATCCTTGGGAGCTGCCGCAGGCAATTTCAAATTGTATCGCATCCCCGCAAAGTCTGGGGATGTAATTTCTTCCCAAAGTCGGTGGTATCCCAGCAGTTTCGGCAAAACGACGCTCTCTGCAACATTCCCCGACGAGGAAATTCGTTCGCCATCTTCTTCTATCCTCGACTGGCTCTTTTCTTTTCATCCTGCAATACTACATTTGTCATTCCCTGCTCCTTATTTCATCTTTGAGGGTGCGGGAATGCAACTACGCGGGCAAGAGTAGGGGAGACCGGGGCAAGTTGATACGTTTTTCAGTTTTCAATTTGCTTCATTTTTGTTTGAATTAATTACTTAATAACAAATACGCTAAAATATACTTTGGTCCTTCCTCTTTAAAATATTGCAAATGAAATGTTGAGAAAATACATACAAAATGAATGAGAAAATGTTATTTAGACCAGGCCTGGGATTTAAGTGAACGCAGCGGCCGATTTTCAGAAGCAACGCCTCCTTTCTCCCGCCGCACATCTTGGCCCCCTAGGCGACGGCCTAGAAGCTCGGAACGCCTCAGGCCCGTACCATATGAACCGCGCGTGGCGCGTTGACAAAACAAAAACGCATCGACAATCGTGCTCTCTGGGACGACGTGGAAACCTACTGATACAATGTCATCCTAATACGCCACGCACGGTTCACGTGGTACGGGCCTGAGACGCTCTTAGCTACTGGGCCGCCGCGGGGGCCAAGATGTGCGGCGGGAGAAAAGAGGCGTTGCCTCTGAAAATCGGCCGCTGCGTTCACTTAAATCCCAGGCCTGATTTAGACGAAGGTAAAATGTATCAACTTACCCCAATGCGGGGCAAGTTGATACTGCTCTGGGGCGTGTTGATACATCTGTAAAATATCCGTTTAATGAGTAAAAGATGGATGTCTAAAATATCCCACTTTAATATGAGGTGCTTGCTTCTTTTTATTAATGTATCTTAATAAAGCTATTTTATCTATTCCGTATATTCTGGCGCTTTGACTCCTTTTCTACACCAACACACGCTTTTTGAAAAATATTTTGTGGTATTTTTCCGCGATTCGTTTTTCTGACATAATTTCGTACCATCTTCCCAGAAATAAAAGGAATAATCCAATTAAAAGTAGTCGGGGAAAAATTGATACACTCTCCATGAGTATCAACATGCCCCAGAGAAAACGTATCAACTTACCCCACAGGAAGTCATTATATACAAACATCTCCATAAACAAATGTAGAGCATATAAACAAAATAACAAAACGTAATTCCCTTACCTGCAAAGGACTCAATGTGATGCCCAATTAATTTGAGTGATAAAATTCTCTATCTCGTCTCAAGACGGATTGGAAAGTGAACACAACTATTTACTTTTTGTCCATAAAAACGAAAACAGTTAAAAATGGATTGCTAAAGTCAAAGTACACAGACGTACGCTAGATCGTAGTAAAGAATTGATCAAGAAGCTTCACATATCTCACACACAAGGAGCTATATATATATATATATATATATATATATACAGTGTCGAGATAATTCGTCTGTATCAACCTGCCTCTGTATCAACTTGCCCCGCTCTCCCCTACTGCCAGATCTTTGCATTACTCATTTTTTTTTCTAGTGCAGACGATCGTCATTCTCAAGTGCCTATAATAGATTAATAACGTCTTTGTTCTATTAATGTCAGACCATTGTATGCAGCACGTATCGGAATTATATTAATCAGGTGAGCACTTTCTTTGTACAAACTATTATGTATTTTTAGTAAGTAATGTGGGAACATTCTGCAGGGTTTCTAGAAATTAGAAACACGTGAGAAAACCATGTCTACCTAAGCAGTAAGTACGCACTGACGAGTGCGTAATCGAGTGTTAGTCCTTACGCACATATGCATGTACGCATTTGGTGACGAGCTTTGGAGCGAATAACTTATAGCTGCATGCACAACAACAGGTTGCAGAATAAACGAACGTGACGCAATCCTTTTCCACGGAAAATAACGAAAGAGCGATTTTATTCTGGACATGCATCATCTGTCGCTTCCTTTTATTATCCTCATTCATTTTTCTAAAATAATCTTTACTGTATAAAACTATAGCAAAGATGCTCACACCGTATTTGTGTCTATGCTTCATTACGGATTTGAGCACGGTTTTTCCTTAGCAGATTTTCCTTAGTAATTCCTTAATAGTTATTCTTTTATTTTTCATAACCCAATCTTGTATTCTATCACGTGCTGTATTTATAATTATATTTTGAGTGTTCCCTTTAGATCTCTGGTTTTAAAACTCGTTCAGAAATGTCAGAGAAGGTACCGCTAAAGTTCGGACGCATCAAACATGGTTTCAAAAATTTCCAGGAAATTGTGGGTTAGATGATGCACCCGTTTTGGACGACCAAACTCATTACTCAATAAACGAGGCGACAAGCCTGCGCTACACAACCTGGGATGAAGTTTAATGTGCCTCAAACATCTATTCCTGAAACACTGTACAAGAGTAATGAACCGATATCTAATAAAAGAAAAACGTATAAACTTTCCGTTTAACCTAATACTGAGGCGTCTGCCTGAAAACTCTCCTTTCGCCACTATTTTCCAAATGTGATGACCGTTACTGCACTTTCTAAATTTGTACGAATTTTGATTTTCTTAATATCTAGATGCTAAGGATTAAAGTGAATAGTCACTCTAATCCTTAGCATCTAGATATTAAGAAAATCAAAATTCGTACAAATTTAGAAAGTGCAGTAACGGTCATCACATTTGGAAAATTAGAACTGATCTATAAATGCAGTTACAACTTAGGCAGTTAAATAAACAGGACAGTATTTAGTAAGATAATAGTATCTTAATAAACAGGACAGTATTTAGTAAGATAATAGTATCTTACTAAATACTGTCCTGTTTATTTAACTGCCTAAGTTGTAACTGCATTTATAGATCAGTTCTAATTTATACGTGAAACGTCTGTTTCCTGTACAAATCTGCTGCATTAAAAAACTATCCTGTCATTAAAACATTCGTTTGAAATTTTTCCTTTCACACACGTAGCCAACTCTGTTTTCGGATGTACACATTTGTCCAAGTGTCCTAAAAGTTAGTTTGTAATTATAATGGTTATTGTCGCAATGAGAACTAGCCGCCAACGTCAAAGGTGCATGTTCATTATTCATAGCATTACTTAACACTTGATTTCCCACCGCTAACCTAACAATTAAACGGAACTCGTGGCTTAAGAAATGCTGAAACCTTTGACTGTTGTGCAGCTACTTATCGTTCGTGTCACATTAAAAAGTTCAACAGCAGATAGCAATATCAGTGCGGCTTTACCTGCTTATAACAGCATGTTACATCCATATGTGATAATTCCGGTTGTCCAGTATACGTAATGAATCGAAAGTGTTAACACAAGTCAACGTGACAAACAGAATCGTTGAATGAAGATATCGAACGGTGGTAAGAGATTCGAGACCACAGGCACGAGAACTAGAGCATACAATATCTCCTGTGTTTCCGAGCCAGGTAAATTTTTTTATCTTCCTGCGTCATTATTCAGAGTTTCTCGGGTCACCCTGACGCGTGAGTCCCTCTCTCCGAGATGGCAGGAATGGTCTGCGACAATGGCTTTTCGCGATGTTACGCGGACGAACTCGAGATCAAGGTGAAAAGAACTTTAAAGGGAAACTAAACGAGGAAGAAGGCTGAATGGAAAGCTGGAGGATGCTAGGAAGAAAGAGGATACTCCTAACCTTTTTCCACGATATCCAGAGGAGAAGGAAAAATGGCATACAGATACAGGGAGAGGGAGAGAGAGAGAGAGATTGTCTTATTATTTTCCTTAAACACAGAATGAACGGCGGGAAGAGGAGGTCGGTTATAAATCGCAACCCCGCATGAATATCCGAGGAGAGCGCCGCTTCTTTGCGCCTTTTTGCTAAACGCGCCCTCGAAGCTTTTCTTCCTGTGACCCCCTCGGCCCCCTCCCTTTCTTCACTCTTTCTCGGTCATGCTGGGCGTCGATCCGTGAATCCGTAAAGGTGCCGAAGCGATATCGCCCGTCCGTAAGGTCGACCAAGCTTTTTCTCTCACACCTTTCTGGCTATCGCGAACGACCTGGTTTCCGGCTCGCCTTTCGTGCATCGAGAAAATTTCTAAACCCCCCGATATTCACGCTCCGTGGAATTTCAGGCCGGCTACGGTAATTGAACGTTTTCCTCGGTTCATGTTGAGCCGAATGAGGCCTGGACTTCAACATAATCGGGCATACAGTTAGTGGCGCGAACGCTAGAAGACGTACAGTAATCCCCGCTTAGCTGACGCGGAGTCGTCCACAGCAGTTGTTGAAACTGGTCGTTCCGGGCTCTGAGTTTGTTGAGGGTCGCGCGTTATGTAGACCAGAGTTGGGCAAAGATAACATCTAAATAATATCTAGGTAAAAGGTACTTTACGTTTATTCGTTATTCGAAGATCGAATAAGTTGATTTATTCGTTATTCGAAGATCGAATAAGTTGATTTATTCGAAGCGCCTTTCATCTTGAATTTCGAATGACGGTTCAACTTTCATCTTATCTTTATTCTAGAAAGTCGAATAACTGGTCTGAGCCTTTGCGGCCTGACCCGCGCGCGGTCGCCTACCGGTCAGATTCTACAAAATCTGAATTTATTTATTTTTTATCATATCAATATGAAAGTGACACCAATGGATTCCTGGCGTTCTCCCGATTAATTGCACAGAAAATAATTTAAATCGGATTATTTTTAACGAAACGGACTTTGAACTCTGCAAAAAGATTTCTCACGTAATATACTTAATTATGGTCCGAATTATATTATTTTTGGGGTCATTTTCACCGGGAAGACATAAGGAATCGATTGGTAATACTTTCATCAACGCTTATCAAAAAGCCTTTGGGCTCGGATTATCGGGAAAAACCTACCCACCCCACAGTTTTGCTTTCTCGCTGCGAGCGAGTACCTTCGGGCCCCGGTAGACGCCCGTTGACAGCCGAGAGCAATAAAACCGACGGGCCACATAAAATGTTCATGTTTTTTGATAAATGTTGATGAAAGTATTACCAATCGATTCCTCATGTCTTCCCGGTGAAAATGACCCCAAAAATAATATAATTCGGACCATAATTAAGGATATTACGTGAGAAATCTTTTTGCAGAGTTCAAAGTCCGTTTCGTTAAAAATAGTCCGATTTAAATTATATTCTGTGCAATTAATCGGGAGAACGCCAGGAATCCATTGGTGTCACTTTCATATTGATATGATAAAAAATAAATAAATTCAGATTTTGTAGAATCTGACCGGTAGGCGACCGCGTGCATTTAGAATAAAGATAGGATGAAAGTTGAACCGTTATTCGAAATTCAAGTTGCAAGCACTTCGAATAAATTAGCTTCATCCGCGGCGTTTCGAATAAAGCTAACTTTATTTGAAAAGTTATTTTATTCGATTTTTATCTAGATAATGCCCATTTCTGATGTACACCCGTGATCGACGATGATATAACTACTGATGACCCACCGAAATAATAAACATCAAACTTTTATGGTTATATTATTGTATATTGTTTTTCCTGTTAAACAGGATGGCGTTTCAAGGTTATCTGCTTATATTGCCCATCGAACGAACTATAGTCATATTTTTCTCTCCTGTCTCTCTCCTTCGGTTCCCAGCTGCAGCGGCGCACCAGAAGAAAAGTGGTCTCCCATCTTTTCCCAGTACCCGCCCCGTGATGCTTAACTTCGGTGATCTAACGAGAACCGGTGTTTTCCATCACGGCTACAGCCGCTGGTAAGTTTTATGGTTTTCACTTTATAATTATGAATGTGCTTTAATCGAATTATTGAGGCCGGTCCAAGGAAAATGATACCAAACACAATCATACATGTAAATTAATAAACCGGGTGATTTCCCTCTGCAGGCGTCGTAGTCCTTTTTGAAGATTTTCCCATGTTAAAACAAAAAATTTACGAATTTTTTTAACGTGCAGAAATCTTCAAAAGGGACCTCGACGCCTCCGGAGGGGAATCCCCACCTCGGTGTCAGGGTAGTGTGGGATTTTTACTCATTAAAACCCCACGGCCACTATGAAATGTTTAATAATTTACATGTACATAAATATCTCTATTATTAAGGTCTATTGGCTTAAACGCTCGGACACCTATTTATTTATTTTTTACGTAGATCCATCGTGCCAAGGCTCGTCAATATTGAGACACCCTCGATAGGAGACGCGATCAGGTCCTAGGACTGTGTCAGTCAACCGGGGATTAGGTACCTATATTTGTCACATGTGCGTAATTAACGACACGTGGCCTACTAAAATTTCATACAATGTGTTGCTGTTAATACAGATTATATATCTAGAGAATCTATAAGCAATTGCAGAATCAACGGTTTCTTCGAATCTACCATGCATATAATCTTAATACCTGAATTTCTATTACATCTCGTAACGGAATACCTGCTTTCCGATAAATTATTTCATACACGTCGGCAGCATCCGCTGATGCACTTTACAACGTATCTTCGAGATAAAATTGCAAGCGTATTGGGCAGCCTCCCTGCACAAGACACTGTCCCTCGAGAAATCTAAAATCTTAAATCTTCCGATTACTTGGGACGTTCAGTTTCCACTTGGACGGCCACGCTGCTGTCATCTCCGTCGGGAATACTTAGAGATGCGATCGAAATTCCATTAATGGTCATTCTTCGTTATCGTCCGCCGCCATCAACGACCTTATCTAAATTGAATTTCCACAGGGAGCGAGTTATTACAATAACAGAAGGAAGTCTCGTCTACGTCGTGGCGGTGGAAGAAGTCATACAAGATCTACTCGAACTCACAAGAGGACCCCAACAGCTGACCCCCCATGGATTTTAATGAAATTTTAGGAGATGAATGTGGAGGTCATCTGGATGACTTTCTGCAAAATATCTTTTGCCAATGAGCATTATTTATAAACAATCCATATGTGTCGCATAAAAGGACTTCACTTTAAATATATCTCAAGAAAGTGAGTTGGGTGAGTGCGTATAGCGCTTGCTTCCTAACCAAACAGGTCGGGTTCAAATCCCTGTCTCCTGATTTATTTTTTCCTTTTTTTAAACTTTTATTTTGAATAATTAAATTTCATACTGCTTTGTTTCATAAATATTGTAATTTTTTAACATAAATATTATATATAAACATGACAAATATACATAACTTTTTATATACGTGCAAACATAACTGGTACATGCTTGGACTATAAAGACACTGTAAATTATATATTTAATATGAAATTTTTTTAAAATACACATATATATATAAAAATTCCATGTTAAATATATAATTTACAGTGTATTTATAGTCCAAGTATGTACCAGTTATGTTTGTACGTATATAAAAAGTTATGTATTTTTGTCATGTTTATATATAATATTTATGTTAAAAAATTACAATATTTATGAAACAAAGCAGTATGAAATTTAATTATTCAAAATAAAAGTTAAAAAAAAGGAAAAAATAAATCAGGATGACAGGGATTAGAACCCGAGCTGTTTGGTTGGGAAGTAAGCACTGTACGCACTCACCCAACTCACTTTCTTGAGATATGTTTAAAGTGAAGTCCTTTTATGTGACACATATGGATTGTTTATAAATAATGCTCATTGGCAAAAGATATTTTGCAGAAAGTCATCCAAATGACCTCCAGATTCATCTCCTAAAATTTCATTAAAATCCATGGGGGGTCAGCTGTGGTATCCTCTTGTCAGTGTCCACCGACTATGCACCATTCTCTCATCATCCACTGGAGTGAACGTAGACCAGCCCAGTGAAACTGCCGACACGATATTCCCCGTTCATCGACTATCAAAGAAACGCACTTTGGTTGAAAGTAACGAGACTCTGGAGATGACGAAGGAAGGAGAACTCGCGATAACACCGGCACGGGGGTTAAGGCGATGGCGAGCTCAGGGGAGACAGGGGAGAAGAAACGTAGATTTACAGGAAAAGGAAGAAGAGGGCATCTGGGGAAGAAAGGAACGGCGGCAAAAGGAGAAAACTGGGCCAACCGCTCAAAGGAAAGAGCAATCGCTTGCTGCGGTTAACGAACGTGACTTTGCTTTCCGTCCTGGGTTAGGGAAGAGGGAACGAACGACCTTCCTTTAACGAGTCACGAGTCGCGAGCAAGCTACAAGCACCCCGATCATCCGAAAGGATCATCGTTTACTCGGACAAAAAAGCACCAGCGCCGACTCTTTTCCCTTAATTTAAGTTGCTCCCTATCCGTGCGAAGTGCACCTCGAGCCATGGGGTAAGGACCTGTCCAAAGACCGTCGTTAATTTCATTGCCGCCATTCGGGCCGCTCCACCTCGACAACGCCGTTCCCGTTTTTCGTCAACGGCCGCCCCTCTCGCGCTTTGCGCCTGTTCGGTGAAATTTGCTGATCCATCGACAATCTTGAATCATAATCGTTCAGTCTTTCTTGCACCGTCAGTCGATGGAGCCCTTTGACGACCCTTCATCGCTGAAAAGCCCCGTTCTAGATTTGCATTGTGTCTTATTCTCGCGTTCGATCCGATCTCTTTGTGATTGGACGGCGAAGCAGCTGGAAGCTGAATGAGAGGTCGCGAAGAAAATTAGCAATTTCCAGCGACTGTCGGTCTAATTCTTCGTTAGATTTCGTTCCTGCTCCATGGATGAATATGTCGCCTATACAATTTCGAATGTGGCACACCGAGCACGATCGATTGTCATCGTGATGTTAAATGTCAGAAGCGAGCGAGCTGCCTCGCAATCTAGCGGTTTTCTTTCCTGCGCATTCAACATGGCTGGCTCGAAGCTACTGTAAATAATTACGGTTTTAATCCGAGGGAACGTTGTTCAATAATGAAGCAGCTCCTCCTATCTCATTAAACAAAGGGCGTCGATCGATTAGAAGCGCCTGCTTGCTCAGCAGAAAGCAGAAATCGTTTGTAGCTTTTAGTTCTCTCTCCATTTACCGCCTCTCACGCGTAGTGCCGCCGATCATTTGAGAATCCGAGAAGGGCGTTTGCCTGTCAATTTAATTACGCTCGGTATATCCATCCTCCACAATGCTTCGCAGTTATTTATTTATTTAGAAACGAGGCGAGGGCTTCAGAAAGTGTCGGAATCAATTTCTGCGATATATTTACTATGTTTCTGAATATGGCATCGGTGAGTAGGTATAATTCAGTTGATTTAGATATTCTATATTTTGACTGTGAATAACGGAATGGGGGGAAAAATATTCCACGCTTATTTCTATGAAACATTCAGCCTACTTTTTTTGCACAGTTGTTAATCATCTTTTTAATAGAAAAGTTTGGACCAACGTTTTTCATTTATGGAAAGGTAAAGAATAATAAGCGTATTTCGTGATAGAAAGTTTTTTAATTAAAAATTCCGGTTCGTCGATACGTACATTCGTTCGTTCTGAAAGCCCTGCAGGCGTTTTTTATATCTTAAATGATTAAAACACGATAATCAACGCGCGGAAGATTATAGGCTGTTTGGTAGTTCTCCGTTGAAGCGAGTGCTACGATTAATAATACATTCAAAGGGAGAAAAATATTGGTTCCGCGTAATGAAACATGGAAACCTCCATTTTCCATGGAATTTCGAATACCTACCATCAAAACAGGCTGTTAATTAAACGAGGATATGACTTTACTGAAACGTAACGTAATATCGTACCCAATTGAATATGATATTCAGCATGCTAATTAATTATGATGCTTCACTTCTGCGAGAGAAACTTTCTTTCTCCGCGTTTTGACACATTTTTAATTTAATACTCGACGAATATACGATTTAAAGTAATTAGTAAAATATTGGATATTAATACTTTTGTGTATGAACAGATATGTAATATCGATGACAAGGCGACTATGTACATGCAGCGAGCAAAAGTTTATCTGACGTATTCCACGCCATTCGTACAGCCATGGTTACGACACAAAGTACAACAAATGACCACTGTGCGTTTGCTCAATCGAAACAATTAAGGTGAGAAGCCCGTATAAACGGCTTATTTTTGTATCAATTTTTAGAAATTTTTTGCAGATACACTGATGTGCTAATCTTTTCATAACTTTAAGGGTACTTTATTTAACATGATAACAAGTTAACAAATTTATATAACAGTAAAATTAGAATAAATGCAAAAGAAATAGAGCAGTATCTGAAATAGTTTTTTTTTTTCGACATGCAAAACAGCGCCGGTTGAAGTGCCTCTGGTAATTAATTACGTGGAACAGACCAATAATTTCTTTTCAATTTATGTGCCAATTGTAAGAAAATTAACCAGAAATGATGTGAAACAATTGCATATCTTAAAAATGGCAGAACTTGAAACATTTTCGCCCAAAAATTCGCGTTTTATTTGTTTAAAAACAGTAGTTAAAATTAATAATTTAGTTAAACATTGCGGTTCATATTCTGAGGAATATAAACTAAAATTGTGCCAAATTTGAAGTAGATTGATCAAATAGTTTATAAGTTACACCCGGCGCCAATTTTCAAAACGTGGTTTCGAGAGAAATGCGTTTGAAGTAGGGCTTGGATTATTCGAATAATTTAATATTCGAATGCTACGAATAAACTTCGAATATTTGAGTATTCGAATGTTATTATTCGAATACTATTCGAATATCGCTGTATTCGAATAGAGCAGTATTCGAATACTATTCGAATATCGTTGTATTCGAATAGAGCAGTATTCGAATAGTATGGTGTGAAGTGGGTCAAAATTAGTTTACAAGATTTCACCCTGACAAATGAACCTCAACAACTTGATTTATAATTCACACCATACTATTCAAATACATCAGTATTCGAATACTCAAATATTCGAATAGTATTCGAATACTCAAATATTCGAATAGTATTCGAATACTCAAATATTCGAATAGTATTCGAATACTCAAATATTCGAATAGTATTCGAATACTCAAATATTCGAATAGTATTCGAATACTCAAATATTCGAATAGTATTCGAATACTCAAATATTCGAATAGTATTCGAATACTCAAATATTCGAATAGTATTCGAATACTCAAATATTCGAATAGTATTCGAATACTCAAATATTCGAATAGTATTCGAATACTCAAATATTCGAATAGTATTCGAATACTCAAATATTCGAATAGTATTCGAATACTCAAATATTCGAATAGTATTCGAATACTCAAATATTCGAATATAATTCGAATACTCAAATATTCGAATAGTATTCGAATACTCAAATATTCGAATAGTATTCGAATACTTGGATATTCGAATTATATTCGCCAAATAATTGAACAACTGAAGTATTCGAATATTCGAATACCAAATAATTCGACAAATAGTCCCAGCCCTAGTGTAAAGTGCGTTTATGCGTTGACTCACCAGGCTATTTTATCAATACGCAGTTGAATTTCCGCCTATAACTTTGAGAATATATTTTTGAAATGTTTTACAAACGATTTATGGAAAAGTTTTCGTTTCTATTTTTCGTTCGACTTATACGATCTTCTCCCCTTCAGTATATAAAAGAGATCTATCAAAGCGTTCCGATTTCTGTGTCTTCCTTAAGCAGATACGAATAGCACCAATTTATTAACACTTTGAAAACACGGCAACACCATGCACAGGTTGGTAATCCCTCTAAGAAAAAGCTGTCGGATGCTTAGTCGCGTTAAACTCGCTTCATCTCTCCCTCACTCAATCTTTAGTGTCCGTGTCACGACCCAACAATCTCAGTTTCATTTTGTTTAATTGTGTAATCCACTGTTTGTCCCAGGGCAACTAGCCACGTCGCTGATGCTAGCTGATGAATACTACAGAGAAAAAGAGGGGCGAATATTCTATTGAAAATTCAGTTTCATACTCCACACCATTTACTGTAAAACTCACGTTTCGAGAGTTACCCTACAAACGGATATATTTAACGGAGATAGGAAGATTTCGTTCTGGCATCACAGAGACTTCTGTTTTCGGCAGGATTTGGAAAAAAGCAAGATTCCTTTGAAACGGTTATCAAAGGAACCAATGCCGGGCATTTTGCATCGCAGCTTCGAGGTACGTATACGAAAATTATTCCGAAGCCCTCCGTGAACAGGCTTTTTCTCGTCGAACGCGGGGTTATAGATTCCCCGGTAATCTATTTTGGAATTAAAGGAGCCTCCTCCTTTTGGAGCTGAGGAAAATTAGAGTTCTGAACTCCACGTAGCAACGGGGAAGCAACTTTACGGTTCGTCTGCGTCGACGGTGCATCGTAATCTCGAGAATCGTCTGATCGTGCCCGTTCGATCGGGAATTCGTCGCCGTGCACGAAATTCCGGATGTGCACGTGCATATTGGTCCAGTCGACGTGAAAATTTCTCGGCAACTGGTCCTGCTCGCACGCGAATAGCCGCGACTTACGAGGTAATTCCGCGGAACAAGTTTCGCAAGTCTACAGCCACTCCAGGACGCGAGTTAAGGAACTTTCCCGCTCGAATTTCCTTCGAGCATACAAGATAGAAAGGCCCCTCCCTTCCACTCACTCTTAACGAGATTGCAGAAATTTCGAAAAATTCTGCGAATGCCACCTGACGTTTCACGAGACCAAACCGCTCCTTTCCTCCTCCCCCAGCTTTTGCTCTCTTTTTGCTTCTTTAGGTCCCATCAAACTTATTTCAACTCCGACCGGAAAAAAGGAAGAAATGCTCTTCAACAGTAACCCTGGGGGACATTGTAATCTAGAAGAATATCATCTGAATCGGTCATCTCGTTAATGCCCGATATTTTTATTCTGTTTTAGGTCTCGACTGGGAAGACCGGATGCACAGCGTTGTATATGTTAACCATCATTTTGAAGAGTATACGCGCAGAAGTAAGAAATGGAAGAAAATTTGTATAAACGGTTGCTTCAACTGATCTGCTTCATGAATCAGTAGTCATTTATTTGTTTGAACGAATCTCGGCACAAAAGAAATTTCTCAGTAAGTACTGAGCTAATCCGAGGCATCGGATTAATATTTATAGTAAGTTCTTACTAAATACATCTTAATTATTTGTATAGACACTTCTATAATATTATACTTTATAAATTATTTTACTTTTATGACAAGGGGTATTATCAAGTGTTCAAAGGTTCTAATATAGTTTTTATGATAATTTGTGTTTAAGACAACCATGGCAGACCGTACACACATATACACTTCACAAAAGATTTTTTAACCATGGATCAGAAGATTTAGTTTACTATAATTGCTTTGAAATGATAAATATCTACTTTGTATTAAGGTAAGCGAGCAATTCATGTAGTGATGGATTCTAAATTTTAAGGCCTAATCGACACCCTTTCCTTTTGTCAGCAGTGGCGGATTTAACAGGGTGGCTGATGAGCAGTTGCCACCTGGGCCCCCACATTGAAGGCCCCGCAGGGCCCAATTTTAAAAAAAAATTACGATTATATCCAAAATATATTTTTTTCTGTATTATAACACTGAGCCCATTTTTAGTAAACCACCGTTTTATTTTCTCTAAAACTGGGTCCCTGCTCAGAGGGGCCCCTAGGGCCCAATTTTAAAAAAAAAACTTATGATTTTATCCGAGCACTATATTTATTTTCTATACTTTTCTGTACACTTACCCACTTTTAGTAAACTACCTGTGAATTTTCCCGAAAAATGGGCCTCTCCGAACGTTTGCCACCTGGGACTTTTTCTTAAATCCGCCACTGGTTGTCAGGGAATACTTTTTTATTAAATGGAACGATATTAGGGGGTGAGAGCAAAATAAATCGCAGGTTGAAAATAATGGCCCCCGTAGTAGTTATGCGTTAGAATATTTCTTTTAAAGAATAACAAAATAACTAACATTTTGATAATTTTTCCATTCGTCACAGCATAGCTGAATATATGAGATCAATGGTTATAAAATTACACAGAATTTGAAAAAGGAAGGAAAAATGAAGCTCTAGTTTCTCATATCCTTTGTTCTTAAAACATTGTCCCCCCCCCCCCCCCAGCGTCGCAGCAAATGCAATTGCAATCGGCATATTTCTTGGCAAATTGTTTCAAAATAATCATCGCAGTTTACTCACTTTCGCGAGGTAAAGTTTCTGAGGGTTCACGGTTTGACTCTCGACATTGGTGAAAGTTTGCGCCATCGTGTTGGATAGGGAACGGGAGGTTCTTCAGTTTCTTTCGCGAAGTATAAGCGGTTCTTCTTTCCCTCCTCTTCTCACGTTTTTCCTCTTCCTCGATTTTTCAGCCCGAGCGATGTTACTCGCAAGCACGTTGTGCCGTCGCGTTTCTTTGCTCCGCGACTCAGCAGGACTTTTGTGTAACTTGGTTAGGTCGTGGAGAAGGAAACTAGGAAAGTTTAATTACGCGTCTGCGTCCTTTTTTGTGGCGAACGACTACAACTCTTCGGAGAACGTTATTCTCCTTTTTGGCATTCGAGGTCATGACGAAAGCGATATTCCGCATCGATCCTGCCTATCGGAAACTATTCCGCTTTCCAAACTCGTTTTTCAAAGTTTCTGCTAAACGGGGTATCAGCATCTTAAGTGAACTTCTTTGCCAATCGTTCAGCTATTCATAATCATTGTTCCATATTTATCGACACAGTATTCTATTATTATTTGATAATGTATTCAAGCATTAATAGTGGATGAATTTTAATAGCGTTTCGTTTCAAGCTGGTTTATTTTAATCAATTTAACTACGGTAGTCTGGATACTTCAGATTAGCTCTAATTTGCGTCAATTTTAATAAATAAATTTACAAAGATAGGAATAATTGTTTTTTTATGATATTCTTTTAGAGAAGGATGGCAGAAAATGGCTGTTTTCCGCCCTAAATGGAAATGAAAAATTCGTGGAAGACACTAAAGGACACATCTCATAAAATCAGGAAACATAGGTATTCATTTACCTGAAATGTGATGGGGAAGTTATAAAAAATGTGTGCCAATATGAAGATGTGAACAGAATCTAAACTCACGTGAGCATTGTGTTTCATCATTCTCTCCTTCAGATAATGATTCATCTTCAAAATAATTAGAAAGTGAATCCGCCAGTGAATCAGTCAAAGATTGGTATCATGTCAAACCGAAATACCATAAGGCTTTTGCTACATGAGAGTTATAGGTTAAAGTATAACGTTTTGTAATAATAGTTATTAATTATATAATAACTCAATTTCTTATCTTATATCATAAACAATGTAAAGCTTCCTTTTCGACTTGTATAGAAAGACTGTGACAATTATATTTTATTATTTCTCCATTACGTATAATTATATTCGAATAACGAACAACTTCTTTTCAGTAAAAACTTGTCAAAATAATGTAGACAAGTAAATACGTAGGATATCACATGATATTTTAAAATGTTGTGTAATAAAAATGTGTAATTGTGTATAGAAGAAGATCGTCTATTACCGTCTGGCGTTAATAGAACAAGACAGAACAGATCTGAATTAGCTATCAATCGAACAAGACCTGTAATCACTAATACTCACTAAAACTCACTAATCTCTAATATTCTTATAATTATAAATAAAGTGTTATCCAGTTATTAAGATGCGTATATAGATAAAACATAACCGAAAACCGAGTCGTAACAATATGTTAATTTAAATAAAATAACTGAAATGAAGTTCAAAGAAAGTATAGTCATACAAATAAGTATAATACACACCAAACCGAATTGGTATTTTTCAATTATGTGTATACGTAAACTCCTCCCACATTTTGCATAATATCAATCGAATCGTATAATACGCGCGTTACCCAAATCTGTATGTAAAAGCGCCGTAATTTCAGTTTGCAATCCCTTCGATGCATAATAATTGTTTGTTAACTGAAGCGAGTAACACATCAGCATGAATCAACAATTTCGAATATTCCCGTATAATAATTAGCAATAAACATATTACGCTTAGGTGGGCGGCAGGCTGATTCGTGCAATTATTCGTGTACGAGTATGTTATATTCTTCCAATCATGATATCTAATCAACCAGTTCGAAAGGGCCTACTCTGCCCTCCTTAGTTAAAATGTCGAATCTAGCATTCTTTTATTTTTCAAGATATTTTGAAATATTTGAAGTCCCACACGTCTTTTACCTTAAGTAAAGTTAGAAAACACTACGTGTTTCATAGAGATTTATAAACAGTCGAATGTATTTAATGTAACTGCTTTCCAGATAGTTAAAAAATTCTATCTAAAAACAATTAATTAATTAGTACGTTAATAATACATTATCTGTTGGTATACCTATTACAAAAATGATATTAGGCTGTTATGAAATAATGACAGCATGTTTTAATTTCAATGGGCTTTCAAACTGCTACATAGGACATTTTAACTAAGACGGCAAGATCCTGAACCCGAAAATTCAAAAGATTCAGAAACATTGAAATTCAAATTTTGAGTTCATTTAATATTTATGGATCTACAAAACTATATATAACACAATAAAATAGACTGCATACAAAACCAAATGAAAAAAGTACCTAAAATCCGTATAAAATATAAATCAGTTAAAAAGTGGTATCAAATTATAAATCTTTATTCCATTTCACAGTAAACTGTAAACTATAAACCTGTATGTTTACTGTGTTTACTACGTTACAGTAAACTGTAACCTACTGCAATATCCTTGTGTCCGAGGTGATTTCAAGTAAAAATGCTAAAGTCTTTAATTAAACAATTAAATCATTTCTTCATATTAATTTTAATATATAAAACCGGTTTTTTAAATTTAACCCTTCGTTGACACACCTCTTTTTCGATCAACTTTCACAAACCTGGGTAGCTTACATCCAGAGCAATTCTTGCACGAGTGCCATTCTCATCCAAGGAATACAATTATTATGAAAAATATCATGGTTCAATTTCAAGGTCTCTAGAATGTATTCCAATAATTTTTTGATTTAAATTTTATCACAGCTTTTGTAAAATAATTCTAGATTACCACATGTCGAGAAAAAGCAAAGAAAATCTTAAAGAAATTGTAACTTTTACAAATTTCAATATTAGAAGCTAAAAATCTACAGAGTTGATGTTCGGATATAATATTTTGAGTGAAAAAATAGTTTGTAAGTCGTTTTTTTTTAAAAAGGTATTTATTTTGCATATAGAAGGTTCAGAGCGTCAAAATCAGCTTATGGGTGGCTCACACACAGAGAGTCAACGAAGGGTTAAAAACCGGTTACCGAATTTTACAAATTTGTAAATAAAACCCGGTTTTTAAAAACCGACAAACCCTCGTGTTGAACAAAGTCACAGAGATCTAGCTTACCCCTTATCACTATATCTTACCAGTAGAACTGTTACGTACAACACATTATTCCACATTCTATCCAAACGAGATCCTGTTATGTCCCTATATTAAGGGATTATGCCCACCTGCAAGGTCTGAAAACGCAAGTATTTTCGCGACTTTTTGAGGGAAAAACTTCAAGACTTTTTTAAACAATCTGTTATGTATTCGAAAGTGTACATCTTATACTACTTGTAGTAATTATCCCAATGAAAAATATAAATAAATAAAAGAAATATCAGTGCTCTTCCGGCAGCGATTTTTTTTTGCGGTGACCACTCTAACTTTGACCTGATTCATCTGAAATGAAAAATTCGAAGTAATTTACTTAGTATATTAAATTATCTTGTCCTTAATCGTGGCTTTTCATTTCCGTTGCGTGGTTTTTATTTTACAGATGAAAAATCAGCGATTTTTGCGGCGAAAATCGATATTTTAATTTGAACAGCCGCCATGTTGTAGCAAATTCATTTTTCGGGATAATGAACAATTAGGAACCAGATAATTTAATATACTAACTAAATTCCTTCGAATCTTTCAATTCAGATGAATCAGGTCAAAGTTAGAGTGGTCACCGCAAACCAGGGACTTAATACCGGTATAACGCTCATACCGGTATTTCGCCATTACAGCAATACCGATACCGATATCATACCGAAACAGATAAATACCGGTACCGATATCGTACCGAAATAGATAAATACCGAAATCGTTATTGTACCGAAAAATAAAAATACCGAAACCGATATCGTACCGAAAACAATCGGTTACCCGTAACCGAAATAAATACCGGTATTTTTTCGGTATTCTTTTCGGTAACATTTCTATAGACATATATAGACGGAGCGTGTCTGAGGGGTCGATGTGAGGTTCGCGGTAAGGGGAGCGATACAGGCAAATCGGGTATCGCAGTGGCTATGCATGCCGAACAGAATACCGAAAAAATACCGGTATTTATTTCGGTTACCGGTAACCGATTGTTTTCGGTATTTTTATTTTTCGGTACAATATCGATTTCGGTATTTATCTGTTTCGGTACGATATCGATACCGGTATAGCTGTAATGGCGGAATACCGGTATGAGCGTTATACCGGTATTGTGTCTCAGACGAAGATACTACCGAAAAATACCGGTATAATACCGGTATTTTACATACCGGTAGGAGTCCCTGCCGCAAACTACTGAAAAAAAAATCGCTGCCGGAAGAGCACTGATATTTCTTTTATTTATTTATATTTTTCATTTGAATAATTGCAACAAGTAGTATAAGATGTACACTTTCGAATAGATAAAAGTTTGTTTAAAAAAGTCTTCAAGTTTTTCCCTCAAAAAATCACGAAAACACTTGCGTTTTCAGACCTTGCAGGTGGGCATAACCCCTTAATTCATCTTAACAACGATCCTTACACATTCCAAGAAGATTTAACGGCATCTAACGAGCAGCATACTGCAACGAGGAAAACACGAAGCTACAGTGGATAGAATTCTCATTTGATTCTCCAGAAGTTCGTACACTGTCGAAAGTTAATTTCCATAGTTAGCCAGACAGTGAAGCGAGTTCTAATCCGACCTAGACTGTAGCTGTCGCGGCAGGATAAACACTCCAATATCATCCTGGCTTGTAGTGTACCCTTTCGAGGTCGCCGGGCGTCCGCGCGTACACGAAAAGGGAAAGTAAGCGGCGGGGAATGGAGCGAGGGAGAAAAGAGCAGGGCTAGGAGAATTTTCAAGCAGTCCTGCTGCAATTACATCGGATCAGAGAGGAATATTTCATTCGGCGCCCCTCATTCGACGAAAACGAGAGGGGGAGACGCGCACGCCACCCCGTATTCTCCCCTACCCTCCGTGCATCCTCCCTGGTACGGATTATTAACGGGCAATTTGCCGCGTCTGCTGCTGACTGTATTGTCTCTCTATTCTCTGGCCCTTCGTCGGTTGGATGGTAAGCCGTCTCTCTCCTCCACGTCCTCCTGTATCCTTTCTTCTCTTCAGCCCGTATTCGGACTGTCTCCTTCGCCGTCTCTACCCCCCCGTCCAGTCACTTTCCTCGAAGCTTTCCCCTCCACCGTGTCTCCTTGTCTATCTGGTCCCTTTCCTTTTCTCCAATCCTTCGAAGTTCGTTAAGGAAAGCACAAGTGGGTGGGTGGGTTCCGTTACTTAAAACCTCACTGTCGAGAGACTTCCCCGTCCTCAGAAAATCGTCTGGGAAGGCCTTCCTGGCACACGTTGCGGATACACACGCGATATTGGCACATGTAGGATATTGGCACATGTACACGTTAGAGAGGGAATCCAAAATAAACCGGAATTATCTTCTGGAGGGCAGGCCCCTTGGAGGACAGGCTTCTCCCGCTAGGTGAGTATTCTGGGAACTTTTCTGCATCAGTGTACCAACGTTGGTGTGAGAGGCCACGTTCGGCTTCAGTGAATTTTTCTATCAGATGCTTCCACCGCTGTTGCCTATTTCGTCCTTCCACCAAACGAACTGAAGAAACTGTGCCAGGAATTCTTGAAGCCGCCATGGAAGACCGCTGGACTATTGTTAAATTTGTGGAGTTAACTGTGGTGTCGTGGAGTTCTTGTCAGCGAATTCTGTCGGAAGATTTGGGCATGAAACGAGTTGTAGCAAAATTCGTGCCTTGCTTGCTCGGGCTTGAATAAAGACAGAATCGATTGGCTGCGTGCTGTAGTTTGAAGGAGCAGCTGGAGAGGCTGACACTGATTTTCTTTCCAAAGTCATAACCACAACAAACAGAAAATAAAATTAACCACTATAGGTCCAAAATAAGACGAAAATCAAGAATGATGAAATTGCATTTGGGGATTTGTATCAGAGTTATTAATTGTTAAGAACACGTGCGAAAAACGCCTGACGCGAGAGACTTACATAAGTATACTTACAAGGGAAGATCCCGAACCCGGAAAGTCAAAAAATTCTGAAACTTTGTGGATATATAGGGGATTTCCTTCTGATTACAACGCAATTTTTTGTTGCTGCGCAAAATCACTCTAAGGGGGGTGAAATTAACCCCTGAAGATTCGATCATTTTTCGATTTTGTGTTATAACTCGTAAGAGATAGAAAAAGAATCTCAAGACGAAAGTTACTTCTTTTAATTAAATCTATCAAATAGTAAAAGTTAAATCAATTGTTTAAACAATTAGAAAATGTTATAAACAAAAATATTAATAATGTTTTTTAAAATTCGTTGTTTCGCGTGAAATCTGAATTGGTGGTTTAAATAATTATGAAACAGCATAATCCAATTTTTTTCAAACAATTTCAACTATTGTTGTATCGCAGAACTGTGCTCCTCGACAATCGAAGAACTTTTGGATCCCATTGTAACGTGCCTTACGCTGCACAACGAGCAATGTTTTTCTAACATTTATTAGGAAAGAATATGTGACACGTAGTAAGAAAGTAAAATAATTTATATGTATTCCTATTTTTGTCCTCCATCAAAGTGTTAAGTATCTCATGTCTATTGTTGTGTGCAGCATCGATAATGAAAATAACTATTACCAGTAACGTATTACTATGTATTCGCTTACGTATGCCATAGGAATGGATATATTATTGAGAAACCAGATAATTTTGAAAATCCAGTATATTTCGCATTTTTACAACAATAGTTCATGTATATGAAGTTAGCCCCACATTTTGTGAGAAATTAAAAAATCATTGTTGTACTAGTTTTGTACCGCATTGTACTGTCGAGAATTTTCAAAAATTTGGAACCGTTTGCGAAAAAAATTGAGAAAACCAATTTTAAAGGTAGCTCCCTTTTTGAAAAAAAACTTTTTTTTTCGATTGTACAGCACTGTAGTAGTTGCACCAAGCACTGTACCCTGCGAAGAAATGGTGTATCATTAGTTTGCAAGAGAAATAAAAAAATGTAGACTATCTCAAATCACTTGTTATGTCCTAATAAATGTTAGAAGAACATTGCTCGTCCTGCAGCTTCAGGTACGTTACAATGGGATTCAAAAGTTCTTCGATTGTCGTGGAGCACAATACAACAATAGTTGAAATTGTATGGAAAAAAATATGGATTATGCTGTTTCATAATTATTTAAATATCCAGTTCAGATTTCCCGCGAAAACCTCAATTTTAGAACATTATTCATATTTTTGTTTATAACTTTTTTCTAATTGTTCAAACAATTGATAAAACCTTTACGCTTTGGTAGATCTAATGGAAAGAAGTAACTTTTGTCTCGAAACTTTTTTTCTATCTCTTACAGTTCGCGAGTTATAACACGAAATCGAAAAATGGCCGAATCTTCAGGGGTTAATTTCACCCTCTTAGACTGATTTTGGGCAGCAACAAAAAATTGCTTTGTAATCAGGAGGAAATCCCCTACATATCTACAGAGTTTCAGAATTTTTTGAATTTTCGGGTTCGGGATCTTCCCTTGTTAGACTACTGCCGGCACGGCCTGCAGTAGTATCAAGTTAGCCAGGTCAGGCACGGCGAGGGCAGTGCCGTATCCACGTAGAAAGACCCACTTGACGCGTCGCGTCTCAAGTCATCACTTCGACTACGAGATACAGTACTTGGAAGGGATATAGCGAGGCCGTAAAAGCTGCGGGAGTCCCAAAGTTTACAGCTTTGAGGTTTCGGAACACGAGGCCTGGAAACCATACCTCCCCAAGAAAATGCCGAACCTCTTGTTCCGAAACCTCAAAATTGTAAACTTTGGGACTGCCGCAGCTTTCACGATCTCGATATATCCCTTTTAGGTAGTGATACTGGGTCAGATGCTTTTTACGCGTTTCTTCAATAACGAATAAGTTGGAAACGTAGCCACAAATGCAATTTCATCATTCTTCATTTTTTTCTTATTTTGGCCTGTAAAATCGCTCTCTAAAAGAATGACTGCCTGTAGTCATTCTAACACCCTGTATACTGAAGTCGCAAAACCAGGCAGGTGTAAAGGTTAATGTTGCAAAAGAAATGTAGTGATTTAAGGGGTTATACCTAATCAGGAGGCCGAAAAGAAGCGAATGTTTGCGAATTTTTTTTGAAAAAGCGGAAGCATATATTTTTACAGAACTTTTTGCACTTTAAAGAGTAACATTTAAAGAAGATTTGGTAATTTTTTGGTAAAAAAATATTTAACGTTTATAATAAAAATACAACGACATCCAAGATGCCTTTTTAAGAACGGTGAGTAAGATACCTCAACAACCACAGCATCAATCTTTCTAAAATTTTGTGGGCTTATTTTTTATATAAAAATCTACAGAATGTCGTTCGCATTTTTTTCAATGTGTATTTTCGATTTTATCAACGAAAAATTGCCGTTCTTCGCGCGAAAATCAGGACTTCAAACTTTAAATAGGCGCCATTTTATTTTAAATTAATATTTCGGAAATTCCCCTTGTCAATCGGAAGATACATTAATATACTAACGAAATCTTTTTTGTTTTTTTATTTTCGATAATCTGATTCCGAATGGCAGTGCTCACTGCAAAACAACTTTTTAAAAAGGCTTCTTGGATATCGATTGTAATTGTATTATAAACGTAAATATTTTTTACGAAAAAATTACCAAATCTTCTGTAGATGTTGCTTTTTTAAGCGCAAAAAGTTCTGTAAAAATAGATGCTTCCGTTTTTCCAAAAAAAATTCACAAACATTCGCCTCTTCTCGGTCTCCTGAGTAGGTATAACCCCTTAAGGACTCGGGCTTCACTTAGGATTGTATGGAGAGCTTCAACGCTGAATGATGTTTCCATCAATCCCATTGCAGGATACACGGAATCCTAAAGTGGAGCATACATACATGATCCCGGATCTTGTGCCACCACTAGCGCTACTTAACAGCAGAATTTACGGCGCGACTATATCTGCATCCGTTATAATACTATATATCCCACTTTGCGGTCTGGTCAGTATGTCCTATGTTCTTTTCTTTTATTAATTTTCTTGTATTAATTTAAGCCTAGTTATCGTCTTAGGTTAAGTTGAAAAACACTCCCTGATTGAACTTCGTTTTTGCTTTTATCTTTGTTTACTTTGTTTTCGTTGTTATCTGCTTGTCTTGTGCAATAAACATATTTAATAATAATAATAATCTTTATCACTAAGTATACACGCTATGATGTATATTCCTGATACCATTGAAGAGAAGATTCTTAGCACTAACCATAAGATGAGTCGGCAGCTGAAAAAGTCTCTGATAGGATTTGCTTTCGGAGAAAATATTATTTATCAGGTCTCTACTGCGATCCAATTACTAAAGTTTTTCATACAGCAATACAAATTATCCTTTCAATATAATTTCTCAGAAAAGGTGACATACCTTTGCTTGTATTAACTGTGAAATTTACCTCATTGCAACTTAGGAAATAACTTTGTTCACCCCCACATTGTTGTCTGGCATCACTTCCCCGAAATAATGTACAGGGACTTTTATTTTACAAGCGGTGCGTTAATTGTCTCCTGGAGAAAGACGAAATTCCTGAAGTGCCACAGAGGTTGATACTGGCCCGTGTATTTACGAGATATTTGCCGGGTAATATCAGGCCTAGGAACCTTCCGTTAGTACACGTGTGCATGGTAAGCCTGAGAAAGGCGAAGAGCCAGCACTGCCACTGGCACCGGTAGTGGCCGTGCTTCTAGTTGCAGCCAGTAAGCCAGTTAGGCGGGGTATTTAGGAGGGAATTTGGTGGTCCTGAAGTTGTACATTATACCGTCTACCCCGAGCACGCGGTTATACAGGTTGGCTCTGGACCCCAAATCTAGCGTCTCCCCTGGGTTGGAATTTGTGGCTCGGTAAATTTAATAAGTCGACAACCACCGCTGTCCTCCAATTCCCAGGGTGTCGGTATATCTCTTATAATTCCTTCCGATCAAAATTTTGTCGCAGTTTATGCACAAGCGCGCGCGGACGCAGATATATATACACACACACACACACACACACACACACACACACACACACACACACACACACACACACTTTTTAACTGACTCTGATAATATTACAATGGTTGACAGTCTTTAATCAGCAATATCATAGGCTAGAGAGCCAGAACCTTTATTGACAGATAATCGTCAAACTTATTCTCCAACTTACACTAAATAATTTACAGTTCTCTAGTCTTAGTTCTAGTTTATTCAAATTATGCTTGTCTCTTACGCTATTTTGAGGTTAGGCCTAATAACAGCTTTAGCCTCGCCTCGCCTTTTCACCATCATATGTCCTTTTGATAATTTGTTGAAATAAAGACGGTAAATAAAAAAATAAAATAAAAAAACAGTTCTTGATAAAAATTGACTAGTGTATATTACCCTCATTTCCACGCTTACATCTTGGATTTCCCGATCTTATCTCATCCACAACCGAGCATTTCCACCTTATGCACATTCTACTACATATTTCATCATACCATCTGCAAGGCCAGCGGTAGGATAAAAGCAACGACGGCGAGACACGAGGGGTCAAACGTTTACAACGTCCGCGGAAGGGTGGCTCCGGAGCCAAATACCAGCGAACTATTCTACAAAGTAAACAAGATGGAGCCCGCCATGGCTTATCTTCGTCTGAATGCAACAAGCTATTTCCAGTCGTCCAACACTTCCCCCTTCTGTCCCTCTGCGTTGGTGTCGCCTTTAGGGCTTCCCTTCTAGCGGAGCACATCGCTTCACAGCGGAACGGTATCGCTGCCCACGGTTCTTCCCCGGTTTCTTCCTCGCCGAGGACTGAAAACTGACAGCAGATAAGCAATTCCGCGCGCGAAGCAGACGCCTTTCGATGTTCTGTTCCTTCAATCATGGAACTCCAGTTGAATAGATGAATTTGATGTACATACGACCTATGCCATAGTTATTAATTTAATATGACTAAACTAGGGTAAAGGACCCAGTTATTGACACCTGACCAATTACTGTCACCTTAAGCTATTTTAGTTAAAATAACGAATAAACAACCTATAGAATATAATTTATAGTATAGAATCTATACTATATATACTATTATAGTTTGTTTATTAAATCACCTTAAGCTCTTTTAGTTAAAATAACGAATAAACAAACTATAGAATATAATTTATAGTATAGAATCTATACTATATATACTATTATAGTTTGTTTATTAAATCACCTTAAGCTATTTTAGTTAAAATAACGAATAAACAAACTATAGAATATAATTTATAGTATAGACTCTATATATTATATACAGTTATTGGTCAGTATAGATTCTATACTATAAATTATATTCTATAGTTTGTTTATTCGTTATTTTAACTAAAATAGCTTAAGGTGATTTAATAAACAAACTATAATAGTATAGATTCTATACTATAAATTATATTCTATAGTTTGTTTAATCGTTATTTTAACTAAAATAGTTTAAGATGACAGTAATTGATCAGGTGTCAGTAACTGGGTCCTTTACCCTAGAGACTAGGATCATTGAGACCAGCTCTGTTGGATTCATTATCAACAGATTATCGCAGTGCAATGTCTTCATTTATCCATTTACCAAAACGTTACCTACACTACTCTCATCAATCGAATAATCGGCACGTGAGTTTGCCTCGTGTGAGATTCTATTGATTGCATCCCTAGACACATAGCTGGACGTATTGTAGGTATATGAAGCTATATGAATAACCAGCAAAATCTTAGGAGGGAAAGTAAATTAGTTCCAAAATTTGTGGATAGTTTGCTAGTGTTAATTACTTTGTAAAGAAACCATACATGCTGCGGTTGTATGAAATCCTGAGGCTAACATTTCGAGCTAGTTTTGGTGCATAACTCTGACTAGATAATAGCACTGAACACCCAAACTGAGCGTGTATGTACATAAAAATCTAAAGTGTTTGGCGCTTCAAGGAGCAATCGATAAGGGAGAGTGGGGGAATTACGAACACCTAAGCAAAAAAGCAAACAAAACGAAAACTATATGAGAAATGAATTTGATTATTGAGCTTGATGAATAAAAACTAAGCAATTTCTTACAAGCAATTCCTTATTAGCAAAATCAATTGCTTAAAAAATAATTACTTAAACAAAAATCGAATTTCTTATTTTCATATGAATAAAAATCATAAGGAATTGCTTTAAGCAAATGTTAGCATGGGGTACAGCAGTCTTAAAAATTCTTAAGGAATTGCTTATTTAACGAAAGCAATTGCTTCCTTTATTCATTCGATTGTAAGCAATTCCTTAAAAAATTAAGGAAAAGCAATTCCTTTAAGCAATTCCTTGGCAGTTTAGGAATTCCTACAAAATAAAGCAAATGTTTGTGTCTTTATTCACATGGAGTTAAGCAATGCCTACTAAAATATTAAGAAAAAGCAATTGCTTACACTTTATTCATTAGAGTCATTATTTACAAACATACTTAAACTATTCATCTATAAAGTACTGTGGCGATTTTTGGAAAAATTATAATTATCTAGTGGAGAGGGAACATCGTTTTTATTTGTTAAAACGCCGTAACATCGAATTCGCGATTACCCCGCGTTCGTATTTACCCCACTCTCCCTTACATAGACTAGCGGTTTGGCCCTAACAGGGTAACATATTTTAAGTGAAATCTAACCAGTGCACAGTATACTAGCCCATAAAAGAATGGGTCTCTAAAGCTATAGTCGTGTTCAGATTTATTGGCCGGTGAATTCGGTTTCTCGAGCAGCGCGCGAGGAGAAATCAGCCACTACCACCTGACGATCGTGGATTGGCAGTCGAAGTTGCGGGACCCCCGAAGGGTATGGTGGGGTAAGGGGAACGGTGCTGGACTCCGCCTGAACGATGCCGTGTGGCTGTTGTTTATTCATAGCGTAATAGTAGTGTGCGTTACGAATCGTATTGGCTACGCATAGCCAATACGAGACGAAGCTACGGCAGAATCCCGTTAGCCGCTGGCCAAGTCTTAATTCCGAGTATGAGTTTCTCGCTTCTTTCTGGCCGAAGGGGGGAGCGAGATGGAACGCTTTGCAAACCGGTTTTCCAGTGCTCAGGGCACCGTACGACGGCCAGGCGTAGCCCGAGAGAGAGCGAGAACGTAGATAAAAGGAGCACCGAGGCAGGCAAGCGGTGTGGTGGGAGAATACCCCTCACGAAGCTCACCGGCCAATAAATCTGAACACGACTTTAGTCAAGTGGATAGTGATAGAAATTGTATAAATCATCAGTAAACGTTCATTGCATTCTTTTCTTAAGTATAAATACAATAAAGGAAAACACAGAATGAATCATTTGCTCACTTAATCCTATAGCATGTTCCTTTCACCAGGTCGTTTAAATTTTGAAATTACCGTGAAAATCCCTGCGTTTTACGGACTACATACACAATCGCCGAATTGATCAATATTTTACGTTATTTTCTGCCTGGTTAAATTCTATGGATAGTATCAAGCAGTGTATTATGTGCACCCATATTTTTGAGTATCATTATCACTAGCGTCGGCTGTTTTTATTAAAACCGTACGAGTTTCGGCTGATTCGTCGACGGTTTATTTTAATAAATACACAGACACTTGCAGGGATAATATCCATGGGCATTTATGCACGTGCCGCGAAGGGCCAGGAGAATCAGTAGATATTAAGCAGAATTTTACAGAGGAGCGTGCTCCGTTCCGCATTATTACAACGCGCATTGCGCCGGTTATTTTCGCGATACTCGCGTATGCATGGAATTTTCCAACGCGAGCGTTTCGACTCGTGGAATACCTTCAACGCCTCCCCCTCGCCACGGCTCGTATTCTCCCTGTCCGAAAACCGTTCTATTTCTTCGTTCTCTAGTTATATTTGTTTTCCGGCTGTGCAGTAGAAAGGTGATCACGCGGACGAATGGAGGAGGGCCAACTTCGTATGCTGTATGGATGATAGTATGCATGCAGAATTATGTTCTATCAAAATTTTTAAATAGGTGTATCGGATAAATACACCTGTTAATTATTAAGACCTGAGAAGTCCTTTTGCAAATAAGTAAAATGAGATATTCGGTGTCTAGATAATAGATACCACACAACTAAGGATGTCTGTTGTTAAAAATGTCAAGAAATTTTTTTCATTTACCTTATAGTTTGAGTGTAGCGTGGCTATGTCAGCGACTGAAGTTTGATTGTTCTATTATTTGTAGACAAACCCAGGCAAGGGTTGGATCTAATTTATCCCTCTGATTTTGATTCATTTATACAGAATGGTAGAAATAGCTAGGTACATCTTTGAAACTATTAAATGTGTACGACTAGGGATTAATAGATATTTTGTGTACTCTCCTTTGGAGTACCACTTATGCAGAGCGTTGAAAAAAAAACGTGTTGGAGACTTGTAAGATAGATAGATCTTAATATATAAAGCAGAAAGTGTGTGTAAATACTTTCGCACGGTAAACTCTGGGATCACGAAATATGTTCCAGCTCATTATGGCTAACTAATTCAGATGAATTTTCAGATGACTATTTTCGCGAAAAAAATACATTTTTATTTTATAAAATCAGAATCTAAATTTCGGGCAACGCTTGAACGAGTGTTTTACGATATTATTATTCTAATGCTAATGTTTACAAAAGATGTCCCACTTGTCCTTTTTCTATTTTATGTCCCTAGGTGATGAATCGTAGCAAGTATATAAATCGTTTGCTTTACCAAACTCAGAATTATTTGAGACTTTATAAAGGTTCATTTTTATAGCTATGTTGATCAAACACGTTTTACCCTATAAATTCTGAATTCTATTTGTCAATACTCTACACAAATAACACTACAATTGTACAGATCAACACGCGTTTGGATATTGCTATTCTTCTGGAGGATGGAAATTTCTTCAGCAAATTAGTAAATTCTATACAACTGCGTGAAAGAAAGAGAAGCCAATGAGCTACTTCAATTTTTTTCAGTTATTAGTTGACCAATTATGCAGGGAATATCATCCAGCTAGCTTATCAAAAGGAAAAGCTTGTGTCCTTGTACATATAATACAGAGGAAAAACTAAGTGAAAAACTGCACATCCTACGTACAAGAAAGAAGACACTGCGAAGTCTGCTCTAATAGAAAAATACTCAATGAGAAAATACAAACAAACCGTTGCTCCTCCTATCTTATATAATAATCTCATATAATTTTTTTCAAATCCATTGAAATTGATTCAGAAACTTATTAACAAATATATTAACTCACTTAATGTTTTATAATTCTTAACACATCTTGTTCGTAAATGGCTTCGAATTGTTAGGCATGTTAGATGAAAATTGCATGAATTGCAAAAAGTTAAAACGATGTCTTGGATACCAGCTCTCAAAATATCATTCAGGCTACAACTTATTATCACTGCTTGGGTCTGCACTGCTGATGACAAGGCTATGCACTGCCAATGAGTTTTTGCCGCCACCGGAAGATGATACTACTATTATAATGTTCATTGCAAAAGCAGTTAGACAGAGCAGTTGTGTCAAAATCTCATACGAAATTAATTCCATATAAGGTAAAAGACCCAATACGTGGACACGTCCCAGTAGCTGGACACTGGTGCAAAAGAACTATTTTATTCAATTATTCAAATATTTAGTCAAATATATTCATATATATATTTTACTAAATATTTGAATAATTTAATAAAATAGTTCTTTTTGGATAAAGCGGATATTAAATGTACTAATCAGTATTTTTGCACCAGTGTCCAGCTACTGGGACATGTCCACGTATTGGGTCTTTTACCTAACTTGATACTTCCCATAGTCGTTTGGTGCTCCCAGCATATGAAATACAAAAACCCCTGCGTGCATTCTACATCGTCACTGTCGTTACATGACTCGACTGATATCACACTTTCACTATCAAAGTATAATAGCTACTATTATCGATCAAAGTATAATAGCTACTAAAAAGAAAATGTAGACTACCATTTGTAGCAGATCGGCAGCCGATCGCTGAACGGCCTAGCATGCGAGCGACAGCTAGGTGGCGTCCCGATATTTTAATAATCTTGAAGAAGAAGAGGAAGATCCTGGTTCGAATCTCGGTCCAAGTAATCCGATCGACCGACTCGTTTTCTCCTACACTTTAACGCCATTAACTGTGTGGAATAATTGTAAAAAATGTTGCAAATTTATTGAAGAATTCTAGAAAATTTTACTTTATTTGGTATTTTAAATTAAAACCAGAAAATAAAAGAGTGACAAGTATTCAATTTGAACCAAATGAAAAATCACATTTCGTGCAATTACAGCAGGTGTGCCAATATGTACAAACTTATGAACGGCAGTGTAGATATGTACATTGTAGAACACACGATGACAATTACGGATTATATGCACCACGCTATACTACATCCAAACCAGTATATAACTTGGTCATAGACTGTCAAGAAAATGATGCCAACAATCAATAACAGCGTAGTACATGGTACGTACTATTAGCGGGCCAAAAGAATATCCCTAGGAGGCGGGCTCGGGCGATGCAGTCCACCGATGTGACGATTGGTCGATTCACCTATTTGAACACACTTCTCAAGACAGGGCACACGTATTTTGTTTATTGGCTGAAGTAGGCACATACATTATCGTACCGCGCGACGAAGAGAGCGAACAAAACACATCGAGATCGAGTGGGATAGAGCGATCTGACCGACAAACGTCAAAGCAATAGCGTAGGCATCTTTAACGGTTAACCATTAATATATAATAACATACAAATTTCCTCATTTTTCACAATATGTTCACGAAAGTATTATCCTGATACCAACCCAATGATAATACTTTCTGAACATATTGTGAAAAATAAGGAAATTTTTAAGTTATTAAATATTAATAGTTAACCGTTAAAGATGCCTACGCTATTGCTTTGACGTTCGTCGGTCAGATCGCTTTATCCCACTCGATCTCGATGTGTTTTGTTCGCTCTCTTCGTCGCGCGGTGCGATAATGTATGTGCCTACTTCAGCCAATAACCAAAATACGTGTTCCCTGTGTTTAGAAATGTGTTCAAATAGGTGAATCGACCAATCGTGACATCGGTGGACTGCATCGCCCGAGCCCGCCTCCTAGGGATCTTCTTTTGGCCCGCTAATAGTACTTAAGTACATGACACTATTATTATTATTATTACGTCTTTATTGCGTCTACATATATACATAAATATAGCCTATATTCACAGGCAGGTACTGTTATCACAGTACCAATATAACTAATTACAGTGCAAAAGGCGAGGTTCAGCGTGAACCCTGCTGTATACCTAACCATTAACATAAAACTATTCTACAAATACCAAACGTTCTGGACGACGCAGTGATATTTCAACGCTGATCCGAGTTCAATAAGTTCGGTTTCTAGAAACTTTCTGCCGCTCAAATGAAACTTGAGTCAAATTTATGATATCAAGCATGGAGAAATAGTGAAATCTGTATTGTGACCCTTAGCATTGCTTGTGTACGACGGTGAGAATTTTGTAGAGGCTCTGAAAGAGAACGAAAAATCTGGCTTTGAAGCATTTACGATTATCGTTGCAATTCCGAAGAATTGAACGCAGCAGTGGCTAGAATCAAAGCGGCTTGGTTGATCGCAGCCGTTAACGTGGGTCGGAACTTCGAGTTAACGTGATACCTCGTAACGATCACTGGCATCAGATGCGTCCAACGGCGGTAAACGAAACGCGAAACGATAAATCATATCGCGCCACATACTGCAGTTATGTTTTTCGATCTCCATGCAGATGGCTTGTAAACGTTCCATTAATCGCGGCTGCGCCGTTCTAATAACGGTAACGCCGATGCACCCGCATGTCATAAATTATTAAACTGTTTAATTGGTTGCAATTGGTATAACAATTTAAAAAAAAAGAATATTCTCTTTTTGTGTTTCAATTGAAATTCGATGGCATTATGGTGCGGATTCAATCCATCAGAAAACAGTAATAGAAATACTGTTTCTTGGGCGAGTAGGTATAACTTGTATAATATACGTATAATAATAGAAATATGAGATTACTTATATCCGAGAAAAAGAGCCAGAAATAATTCTGTGAAGAATTCTTGATGATGGAAAAGGAAAAACTTTGGTTTCTGCATTTACAAAGTTAATTTTTGCACATTTTAGTTTTGTAAAATCTTCAGTTTCAAATGGTAAGTGGTATACAGAAATGGGATACGATTTGAATAATATTTGAAACGAGATGTGTAGCACAAAAAATTAATTCTAAATTGGTAGATTACCTACTGCCTAGTTACAATCTGCGATAAATCACATTTTAGTGGAATAAAAGAGTTCCGTTACCCTCATATGAACCAGCTAATTGCAAAATTGTTAGTAGGTAATAAGTTGAGCTGTTACAACTTACACCCAAGCAACTGTGACTCCCTGAAATTACGTAGTAATTACATCTGAGAAACTTTACAACTGCTTACGTGAATCACGCGTGTAGCGTATATTTTCAACCTAAACATGCCAAAAACTCGCGAATAAATGTGGAAGACCGCAGTTATGATTTTTAATGACCCGGTAATTAAACCGAGTATGCTACTTGAAGGAGTTGGGTTACCCGCGTCAGACTTAAGAGCTGTCAACTTCAAGCTTTTGGTTTGCGAAAGGGACCAAGACAGACGATAGAAGGGCCTGTGAAGAATGGATTCGAGGGTCGGTGAAAATGGGATGGAGGATGTTCGTCTGGTTTTTAAAGTGTACTTTTCCCCCCTCTTGTTTGTTTTCACCCTCGCACCACTACCCTCTTACTTCCCTGAATACATTCCTCGTGCGTCGATCGTTGACGAAAAATAACACACCAGATTTTGTTTTTGCAAATTTCTGTATGTTATTGAAATAGCGACGACTATATTACCATATAATAAATCAAGGAGAATATTAACTACAATATACGAGGATAAGTATAAAGTGATCCGTGATGTGAGAGTTTCGAAAAGTTTCGTCAACATGAATCGAATAACACCACCTTTAGCTTCAAAATCGTATAGAATTGCCTCGAGAAAGAGCCATGAAATGAATGATTACGAGCCTTCAGATAAAGGAACGAACAGAATGTCATCTGCTTAGCGGAACCTTTGATAGCTACTCGTGTTTTCTTCAAACGCTTATTCGATTTCTTTCAATGCAAATTGTCATTTTGCTACTGGTTTCTTTTGTTCGAAGCTCCAAATAAAAAACCACAAGGCCACTTTTCGTCGTGATCTCAACTTTTTTTGAAGTTGAAAATAATATTCGTTTTGTTTTGTCGAGACCTTTCCAATTATGGATACCCAAATTCATATTATGTATAACCTCAAACGTGTTAAAACAGAATAAACATCTTATTTATTTATTATTTGTTATTTTACTATTCTTTTCAATTTTTTCCAAAAAGAAAAGGGCATACTAACAAGCAAAGAAAATTAAAAATTACGAGTAGGAGGCACCGTGGTGTACACTAGGGCTGGGACTATTCGAATAATTTAATATTCGAATAATTTACAAGTATTCGAATACTACGAATAAAATTCGAATATTTGAGTATTCGAATATTATTATTCGAATACTATTCGAATATCGATGTATTCGAATACTATTCTACTCATGTATTCGAATACTATTCTACTCATGTATTCGAATACTATTCTACTCATGTATTCGAATACTATTCTACTCATGTATTCGAATACTATTCGAACTCACAACTAAAACTAAATAAAAGCTTGTAGAAAAAAAATGAACCTAAAAACTTGATTTATAATTCACACCATACTATTCGAATACAGCAGTATTCGAATAGTATTCGAATACATCACTATTCGAATAGTATTCGAATACATCACTATTCGAATAGTATTCGAATACATCACTATTCGAATAGTATTCGAATACATCACTATTCGAATAGTATTCGAATACATCACTATTCGAATACATCAGTATTCGAATAGTATTCGAATACATCACTATTCGAATAGTATTCGAATACATCACTATTCGAATAGTATTCGAATACATCACTATTCGAATAGTATTCGAATACATCACTATTCGAATACATCACTATTCGAATGCTTAAATACTCGAATAGTATTCGAATGCTTAAATATTCGAATAGTATTCGAATACTTGGGTATTCGAATTATATTCGACAAATAATTGAGCAACTGAAGTATTCGAATATTCAAATACCAAATAATTCGACAAATAGTCCCAGCCCTAGTGTACACTATAGAAAAACAAACGTAGGCATATCGTTAGAAATGGATGTTTTTTAGACAAAGCGTTATCTATCCTTTTATATATAATAGAAGAAGTCCTGACTCACCGACTGATTCATCACGATTTCTCTAGAGTCACTGAACCTATTATCATGGAATTTGGTAGGTAGGTTTCTCTTAGCCAGTGCTCGCTAACAAATTTCTTTAAAAAAATCCAACCCCTTCATCAAAGGAAGATATATTTCCGGGCAACGCCGGAAACTTTAAGCTACTGTTAATATAGAAAGGAATGAAAGGTGATACTTGTCTTCGTTATTTATTCAACGAATAATGGAAAACAGAATATTATCTTTAATATACTAATCAAAATTTTTATATAGGACAAAATTTCCATCCCCTCTGAATATTATCAGTGATGGCCTATCATAAAGTATTGCGAGGTGAATTGCAGAAGGAAATAAAAATACGCAGAACGCTCGGTTGTAATATCCCTTCAAGGTAAAAGGAGTAAAAATAAAAATTCAATTACGTCGCTTTGAATAGCAATCTGCGGGACGTCACACGTGACGATTTGATGTGTGCAGGTGTCGAAGTCGTTCTCAGGCCGAGTTCGCCTTTCTTATCGCGAGGGAAGGCTGCATGCAAGCCCAGTCGCTTGAATGCGCGATAAAACGGGACCAGCGATAAGAGTCGTCGGATTTCACGTATCGTTTAACGCGCTTTAATTCCATTAACGGGATATGGCATGGGAGATCGCACGTAATTCCCACCTGAATAAGAATGACTCCAACAGAAAGCTGTCGTGGGACGACAATGCCGTTGACAGCGACGAGAGGGGAATGAAAAAGTCGTTGGCAATTTTACACTGAACGAAACGCCGGGGTTTATTCTCACAAAGTCCTTGCGCTTTCCTCGAAAATTTTTGCTGGCCTTTCGTAGTTTTAAATTAGGTACAACAAGTTTGGAACGTAGGAACTCTATAGTCGAACGGGGGATGGGAGTGGGCGTTCGTACAAGTGAACAAAGAAAGTTCCTAACCTATTTAAATCTACTGAATGTGGCCCAGTTTTCACGTATTCATTATTTCAGGGCAATTTCTTTTATAGCTGTAAATTTAGGGGAGTTTAAAAAGAATAAAAGTGACTGGTATTCACTTTAAGAATTATTTTGTTAATACACATGATATTATATCTTTGGAATATAAAAGAAACACAGTTTTTAACAGATTTTAAAAAGGAACAGCCTTATCATTTGCATTGTGTAAATCTGGCGCCGACTTAAAAAATATAAGAGTCGTAGATTCAATAAGTAAAAAAATATTTTTTACTTTTTAGTGCAATTTTATTTTTTTAAACTTGGTTTTAATTTCTCTTTAATTCTTTTATATATGTATTAATAGGTACTTAGAGTTCTCTACGAATTAATCGCATACAAATATAATTGCGGTTATTATTTATTACTGATACCGAACTATGTGAGATGATGACAATTATTTCCCCAAACATCTACCTAGGTTCAGGGCTTTCTAAATTGGTCTGACAACTAAAAATTCTGATCTCCTTTTTTTAACTCCCCGTATAAACATTACCATTACTCGGACAAATCTAATATATACTGAAAAAAAATAGTCTAATATTATAAAACATGTTTTAGAAATGAAAAGTATAGCTTCACACCTTCGCGGACACTTATGAAAAGTACACACTGCACATATTGACTTATTACTTCGAAACGTGTACTCGTCAATGTCTCTTTTTTTCCGGTAGAACCGCGACAACAGCCGTCGTTAGAGCTGGTGCACGTCATCGCGGAATGATTTATTTTTGGCGCAGCTGGCGAATTCGACGTCACGAAACGCGCGGCTCGCACTGCACACGGAAGGGTAATTTGACGAGATTTTACTAGCATGCGGGGGAAGTTAACGAGGGAGCAGTTGACCCGTCCAACGACATAAAGACGCGGGACCCCGGCAAATTACAAGAAGGCATAAACCGCGGGACAAAACTTGGTGCTCCAAACTTGCCGTCATAGCGTAGGTACGTGACAAATCTTACGTCACTCTACGCAAGTGTATACACGGGCACCGCGTGTCCCGGAGGATGCTAACGCGGAAACATTTCACGTAAATGAGGGAGGTTAATGGGCAGAACGAAGCCAGCTTGCAAAGTAACCACCGGTGATATTAGACCGTCAGTGGATGTATTTGGATATAGTACAGCATGCGTTGTGGTACCGTGCGACGGGATGGATAAAAATGATGAAAAAAGTATTTTTATACTTGCTTTAACGAGGCTTCTTACAATTTGTGTGACGGCTGAAGAAAACTTCATTTTTCGGGAATTAAAAAATGAAACAAGTATTGCACGTATCCTTTTGCAAGATTGTAGTTTTATTCTAACACTTTTTAAGACTATAAAAAAAAGTATTTGTATGTAAAAATATTTACATACGTGAAGAGAGGAATATTTTTCCGGATGCCAGACCTGATTGCCAAAAAACTAAAGATACGATCGCCTTCGAATATATCAGGCATAATTAATACACGTTACTTTATCGTTCGAACTAGAATTTTGCAAATATTTGCAAAATTGAATTACTGTGGTCAGTAAAATCACAATTTTTGTTTGCTAAAATCGATAAAAACAATTTCAAGACGATGCCATTTCTTTGTTTTACAATATTATTTCAATTTTTTTCAAATATTTCAGTCACATTTCTACACATTACGAATCTTTTCGACGAATGATGACTATTGCCCCCTAGAGCGAAGAAAGAGATGAAAATAAGAATTCCTATCACTAATGGATTTAGTAACTCAAATAATGTCATAAATACCTATTTATAAATTTTATTAGGTAAAGGTTTCTATACCGTTAAACGTATCCAAATCAAATTTGGCCTGAGTATTTTTCGAGGACTTAGAAAAAATACTGTGGCCCCCAACCACCCCTAAAGCCCAACGCTTCTTATGTCTGAATATTCACTATTAACTCTTAAACCCTTTAACCGATCTGGACCAAATTTTACATAATTACTCTCTAGAAGTCTGAAAAAATAGACCCACCCCTCCCCATTATTTCATCCCTTTGACACTTTGCGGTAAGCAAAGTTTTGCCCGGCCAACGCCGATTACTTTAAGGAGTATTTGCGGATTTCACGTCTAAAAATGATACAACTGATTTATTTTCCAAATAACTATACAAGATATCTTGATGAAGATTTTACATTTTATTAATCTATATTTACACTACAATTTTCTATTTTTATATTGTCATCAAAATAAAGTATGTTGTTTTTATAGAGGGCGTAGAAGTAGGCTCCTTAAAAAATAGGTGTTTCCTGTGAGCACTGTAGTGTTACCAGATGTAAAATGTGTAACATAGATGTCCCTATTACTGTCAGTGTTCCTATTACTGCCACTTTATTTATTTTGCTTAATATAAATGTAACGTATAAAGAATAATGTACAACAATAATATTAATAATAATAATAAGAATAGTCCCAATTTAATAATAATATTGTTGTACACTATTCTTTATACGTTACATTTTTGTTAAACAAAATAAATCCAGTGGCAGTAATAGGGACACTGACAGTAATAGGAACATCTAGCCTAGTTCAACTACTCGAATTTGCAGTGTTGTAGTGAAAGAAAAATAAGAAATTATAAAAAAATTACTATCTAAGCTCTTACTTCTTAATATTTGGCTTTTTAATTAGGAGTGCCAATGATTAATGCAGTGCCAGCATTAGTGCAGTTTACCCTAAAAGATATTCTCGAGCTCTCATATAAAAATATACCAGTCAAAACAGATGGTCTACAATAGACTAGGAAAACCTCGGCACACATTCAGACGGGGATTACAGCATGCCCTACGAAGTGTGTGTAATAATATAATAGTAATATATTAGCATCTCCGGAAGGAACTGTTATGGGTCAGGTGGTTTCCCAAGATATGATATGTATATACAGACGAAAGGAAGGGACTGGGGTAAAAAAAGGGAAAACTAGCGTGCGCCGGAGACGATGCTGAAAAAGCGGAAGGAAGTGTAGCTATGCTCATGCTTGTGAAGATTTGGTCGCCAAATGTGCAGGATGGTTGCCAGGCGGGAGCGAAACCTTGAAACAGGTTGGGAAAAGGATAGAGCGGGGACAGGCAGGAAATCATAAAAGAGCAAGAAAGTTTGGAAAAGTAAAAGTTCAGATATGCAACGAGAAGAGAAATAAAATGAAATAGCAAGGGTGAGGTGGCAGGGCTGTGGCTGGCACACATCCATACGGTGTACGGGTATTTTACATGTACAGATATCCGAGTACTGTACGTATGAGATATAGATACATACATCACATATGAGACATAGGGATATTCGTTATTGTATGTATGTAAAGAGAGTAAGGGAGAGTGGAGAATTACGAACACCTAAGCGAAAAAGCAAACAAAACGAAAACTATATGAGAAATGAATTTGTTTATTATTTATAAACATAGTTAAACTATTGATCTATAAAGTCCTGTGGCGATTTTTTGAAAAATTATAATAAAAATCAACTTTATAGTGAAAAATAAAAACCCTTGGTGTCCGTGATTATTCGACTGCCGTGGGGTAATCACGAACAGAGTGTTACATATCGCAGAAGTCGCATAGAAAGCGCGGTTGCAATGGTCAACGCATAAACAATGTTGCTACAACCTATTCCTAATATATTTTTCAAATTCATCTTCTTGTGCGTTAGAAAAAAATTGCAATTGGTCGGTATATAATAAAAATAGTAAAGGTCGTTTTTTAAACTTTTTCTGTCTGAGCCTGCAATGAAAATTCAAAAATCCCTTTTGTAGATTTAACTAAGTTTCATACATGCTGAAAATTTCATCAAAATCGGTTATGGTTGCTAATCTCAAAGGTTCGAGATTACCCCATCCGAGTTGTTCCTCATTACCCCACAACATCAAAAATAAAAAGAATTTATTTCATAAGTTAGAATCATAATTCAAGCACCGCGTTGGTCAGAAAATGTTGGTAAAAAAGTGCTTTATTTCAACTTAAAAAAAACACAATTGTATCATTAATTCAACAGTAATTACATCCAATTGAAATGGACAAAATATTACATGAAACATGATGAAAATAATAAATTGTGTTATCTTGAATAGCATAAGCGTTCTGTATTTATTATTTTCTGCCTGGCGTAGGGTACGACCTAAACTATTAGCTAGAGGACAGGGAACATCGTTTTTATTTATTAAAACGCCGTACCATCGAATTCGCGATTACCCCGCGTTCGTAGTTCCCCCACTCTCCCTTATACTCTCTTTAAGTTTAGCGCGCTTAGTATGCTCCGCGCGCGCTTCTATGACACCAGCTAGATGTCTCGTCGACGATTAAAGGAATCGACATCAAGGAGAGCACGTGTTAGCCCAAAGGCTACAAAAGAGAATTAACAGTTATAAACAATATAGGCGATTAAGCAGAGTTAGGAAGGAGAGACGAATTAGTAACCTTAATTGTCGTTTCTCTTATTTACAGAGAAACTAATTTGGGTTTATTCATTCCACCAACCTCTGATATAGAAAGATATTATAAAACGACAATTTTCATTACAAAATGAAATTAAAATTTGAGTTCAGAGCTGTGGCTTCCCCAAAGGATAGTAAAACTACAGTGATAGCCATAACCTCAATTGTCACAGAACAAGGAGAAAAATATGCGATACCAGAGGAACTCATCTATGCAGATAATCATGAGGAGTTAAGAAAGACGGATGCGTTCAAAAAGGTAAGAGACTCATTAGAAAAAAGGCATGATGAGTTGAAAATATGGATAACAATGTCGAAAGAATTGCAAGAGACATATTCGGATGATGATGGAAATATCCAGTTTAGAGGAAAATATTTAAAACAAATAATTCAAGAGAATAGTAAAGAACACTCAGATTTGGCAAACATATTGGAAAAATTAGTTGAAAAATCAGAAAAAAAAAAGAGGATAGAAACTTAAAACACATTGTAGATAACAAGTTACACACGCACTCAATATACACATGAGCTGCACAAGTTTCCTTACATGAAATATAAGATTACTTTACACATGGTATAGATATACCCCATAACGTCAGGTATACCTTAAGACAGGCTTACGTCATACATTAGGTACACGGTATTCCAGTAAAGCCTAAAATAATATACAGTCACACTCTGTTATTTTGTAATCAAGAGTTCTCTTCATTCAAAACCAAACCACCCGTTGATTTCCACCAGCAGTAGTGGGCCACAACAGTTACACTTTTACCGCTCGAAGTGCATCATTATCAAAGTTACGAGGTCAAACTAACTTTCCTAGTGGCTCCCTGCTCGCGGCACCCCTGGTCCTCGGCTCGTAACAAGAAAAACAGCTTATAACGCTTCATTTATCCCACTCTGCACACGGGATGCAGTGGAATAGACAGAATCTTATTATTGCATACAGATTTACGCAAGAGAAATCACCCCTAATCCACAGACAATCACGTTTCAATGTAAAACAGCTCGTCACCGTAACGTCTCCCATATTCTAAAGGGTATCCCGTGGAGGAACGAAGCTCGTTCCACGCACGTGTGGCAAGTTTACAGCGCCGACGAAAGGGGTGCATCACTCCTTCGAAGCCAAACGTCATTCGTTCAGAACGCCAGCCTCGTGCCAAATCTGACGTTGGGCGTTGCTAGCGGAGTCGAAATATCCCCACCAAGCAGGAACGTGAAAGGATAATGCGGTAACATTTTGCGGCGATGCGAGAGGTTAACGAGTAGCCCGTTGTGCGCGAGGGAATCCGCCGGCAGGGGTTGCAAGGATGTACAGTGCACAGTGTGGGGAAAAGGTGAACACGTTGCCAGTTAGCGGCACTCTGCGCAATGATAGTTTGCGTTAACGACCGTCGAGAGTTAGAAGGCTGCACAGGCTGGATGTGAGAGACGAAACGAGACGAGACGAGACGAGAAGAGACAAGACCAGACGAAACGAGACACGGTATAGGCTGGCCAGCCTTAATTGTCGGCCAGGGATTTACGGGGAGCTAGGTGCCAAGAATATAAATATTCTTGCAGGATAGCCGCCGCTAGGAATTCCTGTCAGCCTCGCTCTGAGCACCGTTTAGCGTTCCATTCTTCCCCCTCCCTTCCCGGTGCTCTTTAATCCTTCCAGGGATTTTCTAACGCATCCCGAGATCTTGCGTCGCTATGCTGGACTGCGCTATCAAAAGGGACCCGTGCCTGTCGTTCCATCCCGAGGATATGCTGCCACACCGTGGAAGGCATGAACGAGATTTTTATATAGGTACTTTTTCACCGAGAAGCGACAGCGAACACAGCATTTCCTGTGAGCCTTTGCTGGCGCTGTGATACGCGGCTACTGTCTTTGAAAAATTTCATGTACAGGGCGTCCTTCGAAAAGCTTGAAAATATCAGTCTTGTTCTTTGTAAGGCGAAGATCAATGATAAGAAAAATATTTCATGCGGTAGGAGTCGTTTTTGAAAATTGTAGATTACCAGATTCCATAGTTGTTCAAGAATATTACCGTATCGCTTGGTTGCTATGGGTCTGTTTGTAAATATAAAAACACGGAATTCTTAAAATAATGTGTGATAACGGAAATGAAAATATTTGAAGAAGATGCATTACAATTAGAAAATGTGAGGTAAGTTTATTCTCCAGCTTTCCATTTGTAAGTAAATAAAAATTAGTTTAGGTCAAATAGCTATGTGGAGATCAGGATTAACCGATAATATCGTATTCATTAATTATGTACACAATACGTACGTTACGTACACAATAATTAATATTATCTTAGTAGTATATACAGTCATATAAGCACATGTACTCACATCATTCTGTCCTGTATAATTACATCCATTTTTGTCATCAACTTACCTGTAATAAAAACAGAAATATTCATTAGAAATTATTACTGATATTATTATTATTATTATTGTAAAATCAACGGGTAGAAACTTTTTAGTATACAGAGTAAATATAATGAATTTATAACTGGCACGTACAGTGTATTTGATTTAATTGTTTATACATATTTAGTCTTAAATAGATCCAATAGATCCACAAGAAAAGTTGAATACCTCCAATGTATATATTAGCTTCACACATCTTTCGGTTGATTGAATCAGTAATACTAAATTTATGAGTATATAATCTAACAACAAGTACGTATAACTAAGGATAAAACTCTAAATGGTCTCAGAATCGCATTAAACTTTAGTAATCTTGGTAAATCAAGACAATCAATACGCCCATTAAGGGGACTAGGCAGTCAGAAAATCGATTTTTTTTATTGCATTTTTCGAAAGTACCACCCTTCCTGAGTGAAATGCTGTTTGGGTTATGTTAAAATTCGCAAAATTAAGGATTTTACATCCAGAAAGGTCGAGCGTCCCATAAACCGTTTCTGCGGCTTTCGAAACTTTAAACGCGTTTTTCTCGGAATCATATTTCCTCTTCGTTTTGCAGTGATTGCGAAAAAACGGAGGCCCAAATCAATTTGAAAAAAATTGAGCATATGTAAAACATGTCTTGTTACGACCCAAACCGACGCATAAGTCGGAGAAAACTTCTGTTTCGACAAAAAAAAAATAAAACTGCTCTTTTCCCTGGCGAAAAATCACGTTTCTTTAAAATTTGCCGTTTTATAGCCGCCATTTGTACAATTTCGATATTTTTTCTTTTTCAATAGGTTCAGGGCAGAATGGGGCCAGAGCAGAATGTAAATTTCAAAGGATAGGTCCAAATTAAATTTATTACGGTCAGAAGCACTGCAAAATTACAGCGGCTCCAGAAAAAACGCTTACACATCAGATGGCTGTAACGTTGTTATACATATGTATATATTATTGAAATAATTTTTTTTTACTGTTTATAGTATTAATAATCATTACCCAAAAGTACAAATCACAATTTGTGTTCATCTCCTTGTAATTAATTCGCAAAAAATACTTGATTTTCGAGCGATCTGACTGCCTATATAGTCCCCTTAATAAAATGAAGAAAAACTAGATCACAGACTGATCGAGGATCTGTGAAGATTGTTACATTGGAAATTTGCAAAATAAGGTGATGGGGTCGGTAATAGATACATTATCAGATGTCCCAGGACCCGCGTTGCAAATAATCAAGAACTTATGCTGAATACTTTCAAGAACTCTGACGTTCATTTCATGCTTAGGTTTCTACAGGTGGTCCTAAAATTGAGGGACAATCCGGAACATGCAATATTCTGGTTCAAGAAGATATCGAAAAGTCCTTTACCGTTTTAGGCTTCGTTCTTGAGATTTTAACAGTTGAATATTAGCAATGAAACTTCCGTGCGCGGAGTTTAAAGTCGAAAGACTTGAGCGCAGAGCAGTAGAGACAGACCGATACAGACCCAACACGTACAGTAGAATCAGACCGCACTAGTCCAGACCATGAAAATGAGTCAGCGGCGCTATCCCATTTTCACTGTTTGAACTAAAGTCGTGTTCTGTTTTATTGGCCGGTGAGTTTCGTGAGGGGTATTCTCCCACCACACCGCTTGCCTGCCTCGGTGCTCCTTTTATCTACGTTCTCGCTCTCTCTCGGGCTACGCCTGGCCGTCGTACGGTTCCCTGAGCACTGGAAAACCGGTTTGCAAAGCGTTCCATCTCGCTCCCCCCTTCAGCCAGAAAGAAGCGAGAAACTCATACTCGGAATTAAGGCTTGGCCAGCGGCTAACGGGATTCTGCCGTAGCTTCGTCTCGTATTGGCTATGCGTAGCCAATACGATTCGTAACGCACACTACTATTACGCTATGAATAAACAACAGCCACACGGCATCGTTGAGGCGGAGTCGAGCACCGTTCCCCTTACTCCACCATACCCTTCGGGGGCCCTGCATCTTCGACTGCCAATCCACGATCGTCAGGTGGTAGTGGCTGATTTCTCCTTGCGCGCTGCTCGAGAAACCGAACTCACCGGCCAATAAATCTGAACACGACTATAGTACCGTCGGATTCTACTGCGTGCTTGGGTCTGTATCCGTCTGTATCTAAGCGTGACTCCTCCGTGTGCGTGCTAAAGATCACTGGTCCGCGTCACCTGTTCCGGAAATTCCACCGCTAATATTCAACTGTTAATATCTGGAGAACGAAGCCTCAGATCCGAAAACGGTAAAGGACTTTTCGATGTCTTCTTGCATCAGGATATTGCATGTTCCGGATTGTCCCTCAATTTTGGGACATCCTGTATATTAGCAAGGTATTATTACTTTAATAATTGCTATAGTCCGCTCAAATTCAATTAGATGTACGAGATCTAATTCCTCCATTGTTCTGCCTGTCAAATACAGAGACGCTTGACATTATCTGAAGATGGGAGGCATAGCTGATACAATTGAACTGAAACAAGTGGCGCTGGGCATTCAGTTGAATCTGGGCTGGTCATAAGCATTCAAATCAAATCTAAGCGATTGTAATTGTACAGAATCAGTCATTCAAAAATATATCAAGAGGAATGCAAAAATTCTTTTTCTAAACTGAGCACAGTAGGTGGGCACCCTTTTGCCGTGCTTTTGCTGCACCGTTCATCGTCAGTAACCACTTTAAACTGGAGGGGGTTATAGCACGCGTGACTTCTACACGCGACAAATTGCTAAAGTGTCCCAGCACGCCTGCGCCACCTTTATTGTCAGTACCGCTGTGCGAGAATCCCTATTAGCCCCACTTGAACGTAAAACGCTTAACTTTGCGCAGCGCTTTGTTTTTACGCCTCCGCAAATCCGTTACTCGAACTTGTACCACTTCGAATAAATAGGCGGAAAATTATACAGGAGTTGCATATAAATATGTATGGCACGTTTTCACCTGATCATGTAGGATGTTATCTTAAGGGGTTATGTCTAATTAGCTGGCGAATTACGCGATTTTCGGGATTTTTTTGTGGAAAATTTACCGTATATTTTTTACAACTGTTCACTTATTTTAAAAGTACATATATGCAGCAACTCTCACTAATTTTGTTATAGAAAAACATTAAAAAATGAACGAACAACAGCTATTCTTGCGAAAGCTGTTTTGATAAATGGCGCTATGCGGTGAACCCGATTTCTCTGACAAGGAGACTATCAGGTTTTGACAATTTCAGAAATTGTTGAGACTTAATGTACATGAAGGTCTTCACTCGGATATTAATTTCTCAAAGCAGTAAGGCGAGACAATCGACTTTGAAAAATTCTGAGTTCGCTTACAGTGGGTACAGAAAGTATTTTTACACCCTTTAAAATCGCATAACTTTTTTCATATTAATCCAAACAACTCGAGTTTTTTTTAGAAGCTAGAGGGATTAGTTTGCTAAATTATGTGATTCGTCGTTTTAAAAAAAAATGAACATGGTCGGAATAGCAAAAAAAGTAGTAAAAGTCATTTTTTAAACTTTTTTTTGTGAGCCTGTAATGAAAATTCAAAAAACCCGTTTGTAGATTTCAGTAAGTTATCTACGTGCCTAAAATTTCATCAAAATCGGTTGACGTTGCTCTGAGTTATGAACGCTTAAAGATCGCAGAATAAGGTCGAAAATCGCTGATTTCGTGAATTTCCGCGATTTTCGACCTTATTCTGCGATCTTTAAGCGTTCATAACTCAGAGCAACGTTAACCGATTTTGATGAAATTTTAGGCACGTAGATAACTTACTGAAATCTACAAACGGGTTTTTTTGAATTTTCATTACAGGCTCACAAAAAAAGTTTAAAAAATGACTTTTACTACTTTTTTTGCTATTCCGACCATGTTCATTTTTTTTTAAAACGACGAATCACATCATTTAGCAAACTAATCCCTCTAGCTTCTAAAAAAAACTCAAGTTGTTTGGATTAATTTGAAAAAAGTTATGCGATTTTAAAGGGTGTACAAATACTTTCTGTACCCACTGTATATGTATACAGGGGTGTTCCTATATCTATGGTCAATACTCTAGAGCAGGCCTGGGATTTAAGTGAACGCGGCGGCCGATTTTCAGAGTCAACGCCTCTTTTCCCCCACCGCACGTCTTGGCCCCCGCGACGGCCAAGGAGCTTCGAGCGCTTCAGGCCCGTACCATATGAACCGCGCGTAGCTCATATCAACCGAGCTACGCGCGGTTCATATGGTACGGGCCTGAAGCGCTCGAAGCTCCTTGGCCGTCGCGGGGGCCAAGACGTGCGGTGGGGGAAAAGAGGCGTTGACTCTGAAAATCGGCCGCCGCGTTCACTTAAATCCCAGGCCTGCTCTAGAGGGTGATTATACAAATAAAAATAAGACAAAAATCAAAAGTGACGAAATTGCAGTAATGGCTTCGAAAGAATTCACTTTGAATTTCACTTAAATACGCTTGAAGGGCACGCGCCTACGATGCACGCGTATTTAGGTCAAATTCAAAGTCGATTTTCTCGGAAACGAAGCCATTATCGCAATTTAGTCACTTTTGAACATTGTCTTATTTTTATTTGTATAATTAGCCCCTAGATTATTAACCATAGGTAGAGTAACACCCTGTATATAAGAGAACTCAGAATTTCTTACAGTCGATTTTCTCGAATTTTGGTAAAAAGCGCCTCTTACTGCTTTGAGAAATTAATGTCCGAGTGAAGAGCTTCACGTGCACTAAGTTTCAAAATTTTCTGAAGTTTGCCAAACCTGATGAAGGTCCCCTTGTGAGCTAGCTAGATCATCTAAAATTAAAAATTCAAAAGGATTCTGTTAATATGTGGTTGAATTCAGTAGATGAACGAAGGGTTTTTCGAAAAATTGATTTTTGATAAAATGGCGGTCGTTCAACGCAAAACAATGATTTTTCGATGTCTGAAATGTCGAATGTCTGTTCGTTTCTCGTTAATTAAAAATAGAGTTTTTGTTAAAATAAAAAATCCTTCGTTCATCTGCTGAATTGAATCATATATTAACAGAATCTTTATGAATTTTTAATTTTAGAATCGCAAAATCGCGTTTTTTTTTCGCCAGCTAAATTCCGTTACGGATAAACAGAAACAATCGCTATTTATGTCGAAATTTGATTATTTTTACCATCTCTTGTTTCTGAAAAATTCCTTTTTATGTCTAGATGAAAGGGTTTATTTGCACCAAATTCAATTTAAAATGGAAAACATAGTTTTGAAAAATATCGATTGCGGCTTGTGTTAACTTCTAGTGCATCATAGTGTGCACCCGCTGCTCACAAATGCCTTTTCACCTTAATTAAAACAGCGAAATCGAAATGAATTTCGCGTTCAGTATCAATATGGCTCAACAATGAGGAAGGAAGTCCGCGAACTGCAAAATGGAAGATGAAAACCGAAGCGCGAAATATCAAAACCGTAATTCATTAGCTTGTCCCGATAATTGAAAGAGCTTCCTTGCCCTAGAAATACAAGAATTTTGTTTCAATAGCAGAGGGCGGTAGAGGATGAGGCGAGCCTGGGATCCTGGTATCTTTTAATTTCATCGGAATAATTTACGCAGCAGTGAGGCCCGATTCTAATCCTTTGGTAGTCTAGAGACCGAACTGCGTTAATTGAAACGTCTATTTCATAAGCTTCATGTCCGAGGCAAAGATAATTTTCTTCGGATACAGTTTATTCGGCGGACCAGGCCACGCGACAAGGGGAGGAAAAGATACGAATTAATTACTTCGATGTCGTGTCTCGAGCAGCTGGAAGTTCAGATTCCTCCGGGACAGTACTTTATCTTGATTACCTTTAGTCCTTTAGACCTTAGTCCTGGATTAAGAGGGATGATTGAGTAGTCCGCATGGGCCGCGTCTGGCTCAGGGCTTTTTGATACATATTATGTATATGAAAACATTCTGTCATAGTGATTTGCGCGGAGTGTGAAGAATGCTCAGGCCAAGCTGTAGGAAAATTAAATTTCTTTCAGCGGTTCAATGCCGACTCTGATGGCACTCATAGTCAGAACCGCTTCGATGCTTAAAATTTTGATCAAGAATTCCTTTTAACAAATACATGGGTGTTGCGTATAGAGATACCCATATAATAATATAAGTACAAACAATAGCACAACGATCTAGAGGTACATATGAAAATTGACTACTATATTAGAAACAGTCATTTTTGGTTATCAATACACCAACAGATATAAATTGCAGTTACATATTTTTTGATATACCAATTTACTAAATTTTTCTCCGTCATCCTTGATGTATGAGGCATCGTGCTATAAAGCAATAAGATGGATGCTCTACTTAATGCAAATTTCTATTTGATTAATTCTCAATGCATGTTTTCAATTTAATGCAACCGCCGGGCGCCGAGGCGTGATCCGTAAAACGCAGACGCAGGAGGCACGCGTAGATACAGACCCACATAGACAGTAGAGTCGACCGTGCTGGGTCAGACTGTAAACCTGAACGAACGCGGCCGACTCTACTGTGTGTATGTGTCTGTATCTACTCGTGCCTCCTGCGCTTGCCGCGCGCTCAGCTGACGCGGCTTTAAACTGCGCGGCCCGGAAGTTCCACCGCTAATATTCAAGTATTATTATCTCGAGAACGAAGCCTCGGATCCCAAAACGGTAAAGAACTTTTCGATATGTTTTTGTACAAGGATATTGCATGTTCCGGGAAGTCCCTGAATTTTTTGAAATCCTGTATATCCTAGACGTGTTTCAACCTCATGTTACAAGGTGATGCAGCACACTTCCCTCGCTTTCCTTGCGCCTTCTCATTGTTAGTCAGTCAGGGCGATTCATCGGAGCGCTATATACACTGAATGCATTTGAATCTCGGACACCAGCCACACTCGCACAGCGAAAGACGTGTCTCTTCTTAAGCGCTTCCTATATCTTCCTTCCGCAGTGCGTGGAGAGACCAGCTCTTTCACCGCATGAACACCGAGCTCGGTTGGCGTCCGAGAATCAAATGCACTCGATGTACTTCCATAGTATTCTTCGTAGATAAATGGATGCTTTCAATATTTACTTTGCCTATCCTTTTTTATCCAACCATTATCCTGACTGTTCACTTATCGTTAAAATCCCTTTTTCATAGCAAGCGCAAGGTTTGTATCATAAATGGATTTCGTTTATTTCTCTAAAGCGACAAAGCGGCTATCTCCATTCGCTTAAGCTTTTGTCGGTTGCTCAGCCCACATGGAATCCACTTATCCATTTTCTTTACTTTGCCAATGTTTGCTTAGTGTCGAGTTATCGTAGAATGACTAAGATTCATTTGCTGGGTTATCTCACGCACAGCTTGATGTGGATTGTTATCAACAATCTCCATCAAACGTTCTATTGTTCATAAATTCATTCTGTATCCCTCTTGGTTGAATTTACAGTAACTTATCACAAACATTCATAGTGCATAACCAGCGCTGAAACCATTTTACGCCAACATAATCATCTGTAAGCGCTAATTTATTTTCTCTTTCATTTTTGTGGAACTATTATTTAGTTTGCATGGCCACACAATAGTTATACGAAAAATAATGCATACATGTGACAAAAAAGACTCTTCCTTCTAACATTCCGATATTCATCTGTCAACACGTTTTATTATCGCCGGCGTTATCGATTTATTGCATTTCGTGGTCTTCCTCGCTGACACTTCGTGTATGGTAACTTAATTTCTTTTCAATAATTTCTTAATTTCTTTGTCCTAGGTCCATTTAAAATCAGCATCTTATCAACAATGTCCTGTTTAATCGAACACGCGCTGTCCGAATCACAGACCCCAAGTGTCAGCGTGTTGTGGCCCGCTTAAACTTGGAGTCAACTTCTAGTCTGCGGTAACAACGTTCTAACAAGTAAGTATCTAAGCACACAACTTTACGTCCTTAAAGCGTTATTCCCCCACCAGGACGTGTTTAGTGACCTACCTCAGGAGGATCCCTAGCGGCTTGTCTTCGTCTAGCCACAAGAAGTACGAAAACTGCTTTTGTATGATTACCTAAGTTTTTGCGATTTAACCGATTCCTTTCTTTCCCCTGGTATATACCTCGTTCGATCACAATTTATCACGGTGTTCGTGACGTCGATGGACCTTCTTGAGAAATCTATAGAGAACGAAACCTGACTGAGGGTAATTACAAAGCAAATGATGCTAGTACAAAGGTACATAGTCACCGAAAGTCATTAGCAACCTTATAATATAAATTTCTTCGTTAATCTTCGCGAAAGCTCTCAGTTTTGCTTCACGCTACCCTCAGAATACGCGATTCAATAAAAAGCCTGAATTAACATTAAAAAATGAACCGAATAACAGATTTTGTACTACCTAGGTTTAGCCATGGAACACAGAATTTCTCGGTCCAATAAATTTATAGACCACCGTATCGAGTAAAATTGAGCTTCCGTAGAATCCAGCGATCCCGAGGTTTCGACCTGGGCGGCACGAAGGATGGTGACAAATTCCATTCTGAACACGGCGCAAGCCGCGTCTCCACGTAAATTGCGGACGTCAGAAGCAAGCCACATCAAAGGGTCAAAAACCAACGAAATCGCAAACCGCGAGGAAGAAAAAGATGCACGTATACACAAGTATACCATGGCGAGAGAAGGGGGTGGGAGGAGAGGGGAGAAAGTCACGTAGAGAGATTTAACCAAGATTGAGTAGCCCACAAAAACCTGGTTTTGCAGAGGTCGCTGGCTTAATGCTCGGTATTATATCGGCTGATGGATACTGCTCGTTAATTTTATAATTTCAGCAACGAGCCTTTGTTACGTGTGAGCCAGTCGATTTTACGAACGAAGGAGAAGAAGGGGCGGGGGAAGAATGGAAGGCGCTGGTGGATGGGGGACATAGAGAGAGGGAGAGTGAAAGAGAGAGAGGGAGAGAGAGAGAGGAAGGTGAGGAAACTCTAAGGATGATTGGCCGTTGCAGCCACCCCTGGCGTTGGATACTAATATAAGGCTAGGTGGGATATACTCTTACAAATTGTCTGCCGCTGCCGTCGTTTCTTCGCAGGAGGGCGCACGCAGAGGGGGATTTGTCTCCATTAAAGGGATTGAGGTTTTGTCGTGCTTTACTTCCGCTCTCTTCTACTGTTTCTCCGTCTCCTCCAGGCGCTCCACTCTTTGCCCTTTGAAGTTTTTCCCATCGCTTGTTCATTCATTAAATCCGTCGTGGTGCAGTGGACGCGACCATTTTATGATAGACGGAGGGTTCTTGCGAGAAATGAGACATTTCCTTGGAAAATTCTATTTTTCAGTTGACTCTTATTGTATTGTTAGTGAGTAACTTGCATTTCTGACGACGTCTAATGTAAGTATATGCCAGCTATACGTCTTATCCACAGCTTGGAGAAAATATTAATAAGTATTCAATTAATGTTTTCTACCAAATACACGACTGCTGTTCCTTTTCGAATAGGAAATTCATGTTTAGAGATTGGGATACTTTGAAATCAAAGTAGTAATATTCTTGAGGAATGTGTACACAGAGATAGAAAATACATTCTTTTTTCTTAACTTTTCAACCTAGGATAGACTTTTGAAAAAAGAAGAATTAACGGTAGATATAATGTTAATATTTGTGATTTAAAATCTTGAATGATTTTTTAAGTTCTCATTTGTTGTTAGTATCATTTATTATATTCCTTGACTCTCGAAACATTGTGGAAAGTCTTCTTAACTTTCCTTTATCAAACCATCTTTAAGCACTTGCTATTATTATATATGTATTCATAATGAAGAATTTACTTTATATAATTAGAAATTGTTTATTCAGCTTCAAACCACATTGAATAGAAGAAAGAAATTCTAAAATAAGTAATTGATTTTATTTGATTGTATTTTCCTCGCAATACTTATCTGTTTCATAATTCTTACGTAATAAAAGCATTACTACAATTTTTCCACATTTCTGCTGGCCTCTTGTAATTCATGAGATATCGATGGAAATTTTATAGAAATAGAGGCAGAGATAGACGAGCTGGGTGGATTTCTTTCCGATATTGTTTTATCGGACAGTTTTCACGAGGAACTACAAGTAGAGAGAATAGAATAGATAAAAGTGAGTGATCGAGTTGATCTAATGTTTTCACCCTGGAATAGAGTCGACCGAGTTTGCACAGGAGAACACCCTTTCTTGGGAAAGCTACTTGGATGAACGGTCTCTTTGTACTCTCTGCATAGGAATATCGATTTCTCCCGCTTACCCCGTAAATTCATGAAAGAATTCATCGAATTATCGCTTCGGACTATCGGAAAAATCCTGTCAAAGATGCTGCAACCGACAATAATTTCCCGAAATGAGACATCCTTCTCCATCACCTTTCAACGATTAATGTAAAGTCTTCTTTATTCTACATTTATTCCAAGGGCAATGGAATCAATACTACTTATACGCGCGGAAGTGAAAATAAAAGATAACGAGGAACAAGTGGCTTGTAAAAGAAGTCGTGCAGACCCAGTTGCACAGTTTCGATCGTGCCTGGGAACGAAATAGACGAAAAAGCTCTTGATAAATCGTAGCAATTCGTTACAACGACCAGCGGCGCAGCGGCTATACCGTCATAAATTCCGAAAGAAATCTTATTGCCCGGAAGGGCTCGATGTACGTCGTAATGGAAGATAATATTAGGATTTCTTCCGAACCATTGGAATGCGCGCTAACTTCATCGGAATATGTATTATTTGTTTTCTTCCTGGGCTCTCTCTCTTCCTTAACGTTGCTCCTTCCTTTCGGGTTCATATCTATGGCGCCAACGTTTGCGTGCTAGGCGCTGGACAACCAGCTGGATAATTCAATTCATTCCCCCTTCAAGAGGACCTTACACACTCGGAGTCGCTACCTCTTTCGTCTCGTATTTATTTAACATTTAGCGAGCGCGCACACATACGGTGACTAAATTTTAATTTCTGCACAATGTAATTACTTCAAACTTCCCTTCAGTACAGGAGTTACGGAAGAACCTGCACAGTGCTCGTTATAACGAAACCATTCAAGGGTATCGTAGCTTCCAGACTCTGTGTACACTCTGTGAAGATTTAATCACTAAATCTCTTGCCCGAAAGTGTAGGTAGTTTCGAATACATATTTTCACAGATTAATATTTATGGGATGGTATTTCCTGGTCCTGGAAATTTATTCTTTGTATATCCTTCTGTTCGGTGCATCAGATTCCCGTGGTTACCCAAGTTTCGTGCAAATTTTTCTGAGTTCGGATATCGAGAAAAATACAGTATTATCTTACTTTACCCCACCACGCTTCTCCCCTCTCGAGTGCTCAAATATTTGTACGATCGATGGCGGTCTTGTCAACGCATAATAGCGAAAGGAGCGAAATACTCCCACCCCCGTGCATCTAGCTACGCAGGGAAAGAAGACGGAAAGAAAAGAAGAGATAAAATTGCAGATGGTAACATGCAAGGAGAAGATGAAAGGACCAGAAACCTTGTATCAGTAGATGCAGAATTTCATGCACAGACATTATTCGCAGTAGACTTGGGGAACTCTATCTGGACTTTCTTCTGGCTAATAAGGTAAATGTCCCCATTACTGACCACGTCCCCATTAGTGACCACTTCATTTTGTTATTGTTTATTGCAACACAGAAAGCGAAATATAAGCGAAATATTTCAGTTATTGTTTCATACGTTATTTATGTAGCCGTACATTCATCTTTAAGTAAATTCACATGTAAATTAAGACTTGGTCATTGACATGAAAGTTGACAGATTCTAAAACCGTGAGGTTATACTCCAGATATTATTAAACTCGCAAATTTTACAATAAAAATACATGGATCCATGCAGTAATTTACTGAAATTAACGAGAAATATATACAGAATTATAAAATCAAAAGAAAATATCCATTTTCTTTCATTATTGTAGCAGAAAATCGTGGTATAAAATAGATGGTCACTAAAGGGGACTAAGGTCCAATATAATTTTCGCCATAATTTTTGTGTAAATAGTCAAATATCACTCTAAAACTAATTTGATTAAGAAATTAGAGACTTCAAAAAGCACAATGATCCATACTTTACTCAAATATTGTCGTATATTAGTAAAAAATATACTATTTCGAACCAGTCACACTCTTAAACGGTCGCTAATGGGGACATTTACCTTAGTGATAGTTTAAACACAATGAAACGTTTCAATACGCACGTTCTTTTATATGAGTGCATAAATAAAAAATGCTTAAAACTATTTATTTTCTCTTTTGGCGGGGGTTGTGGAATGTGTGGAAAGGTAGGGTCGAAGGGAGGAAAAGGAAGTTGTGTTTGAGGGAGAACTAGCGAGAGAGCGGAACGGTCGAGAGGCCCTCTGGTGGCGGAGGTATCGCTACACTGCTCATTTTAATTTAAAAAATTAAATCATGTGTAGGGGGCACTTTTAACACTAGAACAACCAACGATTGACGTGTACCTACTTCTACCGGAGGGGTCAAAATGACTTGTTTTTTAACTTAACAAGTCATTTAAGAACAAACATAGGATTTTATTGCGTTTTTCTATATTTTCCTATTTTATGAGCGAAAATTGAATATAAACTATAATAATAGTAATAATAACACAATAACAAAAGTAATTTTAAAATTCAAAGACTCTTTTACAAGTTACAATTATTTTAGCAGAGCATTTATTACAGACTTGTTTATTACATGTAGCTACCATAAATATTCTTTGTTTTATTCTTAGTACAATATGATATTTGACACCGTTTGCGTTTTATCGAAATATGTGTCTGGTAGAAGAATGCAAAAATTGAGCAAACATAATACATGTATCTTATGGCACTTTTTGTACAACGTATATATATGCAAATATACTTAGTTTTCTAAAAATGTATTCGAACTACAGTAATTCCTCGTAATAGTCCCGACGAACGTGGCTGGCGGCGGGACAACAACGTGATGCGGACACTATTCCCTTAGAGTAGTATATGCTCTAAGACTATTCCGTGCGGCCGATGCCGCACAGTGGGCCGGATTTTAAATTTGCCGCCTTTTGGGTCTGTTTTTAAGATATCGGGATGAAAGTTGCGCTAAAAAACAGGAAAAAATTATTCCTATCTAATGATTACTAGAGTAAAGTGCGCTGAAAATATTGCAATTGGTCCCAAAGTGGAACTTTTCGGCGTTTGGAAGATATCCCTAATCAAATTTGAAAAATTTCGCCATTTTCGTTAATGCATAAAAAAATATTTTTTAATGGATTGTTTATATTAGTTACTGATTAAAGAAGACATTTATCGCAAAAACCTGGTCTATAATTTAAACAAACCGATTTGTTGCTACTTTCCTTCATTATTTGAATTTTCCGTATAACTTGGAAATGAAAAGTTTCACAACATTTTGCGTACACCACTGTAAAGGACATTAAATAAGGTACCAAATAAACAGAATTAAAATTTTTTTATCAAAAAGAAGTTAACAAAATTAAAAAATAAATAAATAAATAATTGTTTAAAAAATTAAATTATACAACATTAGGTAGGAATAATTTTTTCCTGTTTTTTAGCGCAACTTTCATCCCGATATCTTAAAAAAAAGACCCAAAAGGCGGCAAATTTAAAATCCGGCCCACTGTGTGCCGCGAGTAAGAAAACCCAAGAGCCGAGCGAGAGGGAAGGAAACAGTTGACACGAAGTTGCCGTCGTCTCTTTCGTTCTCTCACTCTCGACCGAAGGATTCCAAGAAATAGTGGGGATATTGAGCGGGACTATTACGCATGGTAAAAACGGGTCAATAACGAGGAGTTACTGTATATGAAAATAATACGAGACATTTCTGAAACTAAAAATTTATCTGCGTTCCGTGTGGGGTCAAAATGACCCATCTCGGTATACGTAGGTGTACTACATATAAATTTTAAAAAACAAACAAACGAAAATCAAAACTATTTTACAGAATTAATTATTTCCATATTTTAGAAAGAGTCATCAAAAATTTTAGAAAACGAAATGTACTGGAAATAAGTAATGATTATAAAAAATGCCAAACAAGTCATTTTCACTCCCCTTGGTAGATTTAAGGTCGGTATCAAATATATTGGCCGGTGAATTCAGTTTCGCGAGCAGCGATCGAGGAGAAATCAGCCACCACCATCTGACGATCGCTGATTTGTCATTTGGAGTTGCGTGGCCCTCGCAGGTTATGGTGGAGTAAAGGGAACGCTGCTCGGCTCCGCCTGAACCTAGCCGGTTAGCTGTTATTTATCCTTAACGTAATAGTTGTGTGCGTTGCGAAGCTATGCGTAGACCAATACGAGATCAAGCTATCGAGAACGAATCGATGTTCTGACCAATAAAGTTTCTGAATTTTTTCGTTGCTAACGCACACCTATTCTGATGTGTGTATTTCTACGTTGACAGCTCGGTTTGGCCTACACGTCAGAATCTTGGCACTATCTCCACCACTTCTGGCTCACTCTTGTTCTGTGAAGGCGAGAGCGAGATGGAACGAGAGCGAGTCAGAAAACGTTTGAGAAGCGGAGCACCGAGGCAAACAAACGGTGTGGTGGGAGAATACCCCTCCGAAACTCACCGGCCAATATATATGATACCGACCTTAGTGTTAATCTTATTTTGGAACATTTAGGTTCAGTGTGTGGTTGAATAACCAGGCGGAGTATAAAGAGGTAATTCAGTTTTCTGCCCGATTTTATTTACGGAAGCGTCATTCCCAGGAACTTCAATATGTCCTACAAATAGAATACACGTGACTATTCAATGAACTGTAAGAAGCTAAATACACTGCTCTTGATGACCTTTCGATTCAGTAATCGAATATAACGTTCCACCAACCCGTCGACGATTACTTAGCATTTTTCACATTCCTACTGATGTAAATCCGCAGAATTTTCCTCGCGCTCGCGTGGTTTCCGCTAACGATTCCCCGCCTAAATGGCGCAGACGTTGATCAATGAAATTATGAAACTGCTACAAGACGGGGTCTTCCGTTCCACGAGATTACGAGGATCAAAGCCCGTTAGTAGCAACTCGGGGGCCAGACTTTAACCGGTTTTAGTCGAACTACCGTAATTCCTTGCGACGAAAACGTAACGAGTTCGGAGAAACGAGGACAATCTATTCCCTCCCCCAGACCCCCCCCCCCCACCCTCTTCGAGGGGTGAAACTCTGGAAAGTAAAAGTCTGAAATCCGCACATGCAACTTTAAATTAAGCCAGTTCGTTTCACTCGTGTTGCGCGTTCTTACTTTACTCCTTCGTATTCTCAGAGGGTTAAAAGGTAAGTGGTTCAAGTTGTGTATGAAAAAGTGGCCATCTAAAGGACCACAGTGATCTCTCTCTCTCTCGCCTTTCTTCCAGCTTTTATATCCCAAATGAAAAATCTTCGCCACTTGCTGTTGCTCGTCCAGCGGGACAAACATGCCCGACGATTAATTTACACGAGTTTCAACCGGCCATCTTCTGTTCACGCCCGCGCGTGATACAAATAGGAGTCTTGAGTGATCGTCGTCTTGGGGGTGTAAGTGCAGCGCGAATAAGCTTGATCTTTGAAGCTGGTCGTTGCGAAAGGAGAAATAAACTCTGCGAAAGTGATGTTGCAAGATTCGAATTTAGCATTTGAGGGACGAAGAATTAATATTTTCATACAATATGCCACACAATTGAATTATCGTTTGTCTCATTTGTTTAGTAATTACCAACCCAGGTAGTGGAGAAAATGGAATGCTTGCAATTTTTCTTTGCACATATTCTTATTGCAACACAAATGAATTTGTATATAAAAATTTTTTTATAAGTGCGTATTCGATTTTTAGGGTAAAGGACCTAATTACTGGCTCCCAACCCAATTACTGTCACCTTAAGGGGAGGTTCTGGTCTAGAGCCCCAAAAAATAGGTGATTTTTAGGAATTAATTAAAGGAAAACTAGTGTGTATAATTTAATGGGACTTTTTGCATTGTATTAAGGATGTCTTAAATTATAGAAATATATTTTTTGTTTTATAATTAATCAGTGCAGACAGCCCTGGGGAGTCGTTAAAGTTAAAGCGTCAAAAAATTGATCCAAATCGGTGGGACCTGTATCTCTAAAAGTTATTATCCAATTCGACTGAAACCTTTTTTATTTTGAAGATTATTCTTTTTTCTAAGGGGGGAACTAAAAAAAATTACAAAATTACATTTTTTTTTAGAAAATAACGACACTTCACGTTTGAAATCACTTTTCCCTGTATTTTTCGTCCTTTCATCGCCTTTGAAAATTATAAATTTTCCACTTTTTGTAATTTTTTTTAGTTCCCCCCCTAGAAAAAAGAATAATCTTCAAAATAAAAAAAGGTTCAGTGGAATCGGATAATAACTTTTGAAGATACAGCTCCCACCGTTTTGAGAACACTGTTTCGAGAAAAACGCGTTTAAAGTTTTAGTAGCCGGTTGTCACCCATGCATTTGCCGCTACTCAAATGCCTATAACTTCGGGAATTTTGCGAATTTCAATAAATCCTTTTAAACACGTTTTCCTAAAAGGTTGAACATTCGAAAAATTAAATAAAAAAAAATCGACATTTAGACCAGAACCTCCCCTTAAGCTATTTTACTTAAAATAACGAATAAATAAACGTTTAAGTAAAATAGCTTAAGGTGACAGTAATTGAGTCCTTTACCCTATGTAGAATTGTACAAGCTGTATGCATAATATGACTCAGCTCAGTATTTAAATATCTCTGGCAAATATGTACTGGCTTTAGTTATACAGATTTTGCCATGATATTGTAAGCTGCATCTATTTTCAATTTATCTCAAAATTGACTTGCTTTTTAACGATGAACGATATTAATAGTATGAAAAGAATTGTTCATGTTTCATTTTTATTTAACAGGTAATAGGTCTCTTGAGTAGACCTAACAATATCATATATCATGAATGTATTCGATAACGACATTGTAAAGTGGTGTCACGATTCTGTCCGCGAGATATCTGCAAAACATATACAGGCGACCTGGGTTTTGCAACGAAGACGTCGAATAGCAAGTTGCTACCAATGCTAACTACTCACTCGCTATCGCCAGCAACTTATCATCAAAAGTGTATTTACTGTAACTTCGTCTATGTATTGCGAAGCTCGAGTTTACTGTGGGCTCCTACAAGAAATATCATTCGTATACCTGAAGCAGCTAGGAGCTCGCTTCCAATAAAAACAACGGGGTTAACGTTCCCTTTAGCTAACAAGTGGAAATTGGCAGGGTAACGCGGCCCTCCTTAGCTTAATTGTCCTACCTAACATTTCCCAACATCCCAGAAAAATGTGGTTTTATAATTTCCTTTCTGTCGTCTCTGAGTTCCTTCTCCAAACGTCAAACATTTGGTAATTATCTGGTGTCAGGTTAGATAATTTTTTTGAACAGGTGTACGGATTGGGAATGTAGGATTAACGTAACAATTAAATGCCTGAGACACGACAGTTTAACATAGGAAACGATTTAAAATCGTATTTACTTTCTTTTTGGTTAATTAACGCGTTGAAAGAAAAATATAATTAATAATTTATAACCAAAAATAATTACGAATTAAAAATAGAAAAGTGAAGTAAAAATATAAAGTGTAATATGAAAAGTAATGTAATATGATTAAATAAGTATTATGAACTTACAATTAGTTGTAGTTAAATGCATTTTTGAAAAACAACGCAAACATAATGCTCATCAGGATCATTATTATTAGAAACCAACTAACGTATAATATCATACTCAGATGAAATATTCTATTTGCATATCAAATGTTAGGTTAAGACTATTTAACTTACAATTAGTAGATGTTATATAGACAATTCTGAACTAGTGAAACCGTCTATAAAACAGTTCGGACAAATAAATTAAACGGTTTCTAGAGCCCTACAAAGCACATAGAGCGTTTCCCCAAATGGCTTGACAGGTGAAATACATGTGGAGCTCCAAATATTTAAAAAAGCTTGAAAAATGAAAAATTGGAGTATATGACATTTTAGTTAAGGACGCCAGAACGTGTGACCGTCATTAAATTTTTCACTGGCACTAGAATGTTTGTTTACGGTTGGTTATTTTGTAATATAGTACACGATTGAAATATATTGAAAAAATAATGAATTTTTAATTACTTCAGAAATTGGAGAACAGTTAAAATGTTAAAATATGGTACAAATAAACCGATTGTACCAACACATTGTAAAGTGTAACACGATGAATAATATAATGTAAATTGAAATGTGCGTTCTAGAAGAACAATAATATTAAGAAGTAAAGGATATTGTTCAGAAAATAAATGAAACACGTGTTTACAGCTCGTATATATTTGATGGAATAAATATGTGACTACAGAACACCCACACGAGAACAGCTTTCCAATCGTTTCACGTGGCAGTTTCGTTTAAAGTTTTCCATCTAATCTATTTGAGTGCGTCGTCTGAAAAGGTTCTCGTCTTCGCCACAAATCCGGTGAATTTTGACTATATACATGCATACTACAGAAAACAAAGGGGCTAAAGTAAAATTGAAGATAGACACGAAACAAATTGAAAGAAATCAACAGCGGAAGAAAAGAAAATGTAGGGTAAACGCACCAGTAAATGAACACTTAAGGCTAGTAAATGGACACTTTTATAAAATTATGTTTGCAGCGCGATTGATTCCACGTGTTGCGAAAATTGTTTGGATATGAAGCGAGAAACTAGAAGAAGTCTATAATTAATTAGTTGCTTATTTTAGTAACTTATTTTACTCGTTTTAGTAAAAAATGTCCATTTACTGGTAGTGTCCATTTACTGGTATATTTACCCTACCCAAAGCTTCTAAATATCGTATACTCCATTTATAAACTCTTCGATAACTGAAATTTAGTTATACCTACAACTTGAATTTTACTATTATAAGATAGTGATGTTCATTATTAATAATACTTTCACAGCTCATGAACAAGTATTTCAAACTCTTTTAAGAAAATCCTGGAATATTCAAGACTAGAAAATCTTTCGTGAACAAGGTTCAAACGAAAGGACTTGACTCAGAAAAATATCTACCATTTGATTTCTTATTTCAACACAAAAGGGTGGAGGGGATAAATTTGGAAAAAATGAACTGTTTTCAAAAATTCTTTATCCCCATATTGTAGGATATCAAAAGCGATACAACTTGGATCTAAAATTTTTTCAGATCTTTTACGGTTTGGCAGATACTTACGATGGCATAAACCCTCGCAATTTTTTCGAGCAGGTGTTTTCACCCCCATGACCGTTGCATTGCCGAAAAAAATGATTATGTGATTAGCATCACTTGAACTACATTTCTGCAGTTTTAAATCGTTTTGAATTTTCGAGAAACCCAACATCCCTTGTTAGTAACAATTAACATACACTCTAAATAAACTAAAAACACGTGTGAAAGTTTTAATATAAAATAAATAAACTAAAATAAACTAAAATAAAATAAACTAAAAACACGTTGTGAAAACAGTCTTATTCCAACCGACTCGCGTGTCACACGTGTTACAGAAACACGTTGACTTAATTCAAACAGCAAAAGCAATATTTTATAATTTTTCGCAACATTCCTGAGGAAGATCTAAATCAAGATCGAAACGTCGAAAGCTTTTATTATCTATTGCTAAATAGCTTGTGTTTTAGTGATTTAAAATTGACCGAACCTGTGCGCCGAAATCAATCATATAAAAACACGTGTGAAAATTAAAATAAGGCGATTTTCCCTGTCACATCAACTCTCATAGAATCCATGGGAAGAGTATGTAGTGCGTCAAATGGAAAGCTATCCTTCGGAAGATTGATACAACTCTGAGGTAGCATCGATCTTTGAAATCGACTGGTAGACACGCGTCGAGCCATACGTTTGACAAATAACGCGAAGGTGATTTCTATAGGTTTCTGTGGGAGATCTTGAAGCCGCCTGGATGTTAGTAGTTCCAGGCATTTGGGTCTTTCTTCTAGTTTGAAAGGAGGCGAGATGCCGCGCCGGCCGCCACTGTGCCTCGAACGTCCTGCTACTTAAGGGGGTAGACACGGGTAATGCAGCGCGCTGTATACCGACACAATCTGGCCCGAAACATGGGTCTGGGCGGGCATGTTGTTTGTCCTTATATGATCAGATTTCGGGCTGAGTGACGTCTCATTCGAAAGAGGAAGCTTCAATGCAGACCGCTCTGGTCATGATTCGACGAGATTGTGTTGATATGTAATAATATGAGTGATCAAAGTAGAGCAAAAGTCGAGAAAATACACCCGCAAGAATCCAAGTATTTTTAGGTCACTAAAAGAATTTTGTGACTCAAACGATGACCAGAGCGGTCTGCATTGAAGCTTTCTCTTTCGAATGAGACGTCACTCAGCCCGAAATCTGATCATATAAGGACAAACAACGTGCCCGCCCAGACCCATGTTTCGGGCCAGATTGTGTCGGTATACAGTGCGCTGCATTACCCATGTCACGTGGCGTGTTTACGTCCTTAAGTATTTTTAGGTCATTAAAAGAGTTTTGTGACTCAAACGGTTATCCCAGCGCTCCGCATTGAACCTTCCTCTTTCGAATGAGACCTCGCCAAGCCCAAAATCTGCTCATATAAGGACGAAAAAGGAAAAATTCCAAACCCATGTTTCAGGTTAGATTGTCGGTATTACAGCGCGGTGCATCGCCCGTGTCACGTGACGTGTCTACCCCCTTAAGGACGATTAATAGCGGCGTGTGATTAATGATAGAGTATACATCCGTGGAACGAGTACTGTATAAGATCGATCAACACGGTTGGTGAAGGGCAAACAGATTCTGCTGGCAATTTTCATGCAACAAGATGTACAGCATTCAGGGAATATCCAGTGGAAGAGCGCTTAGAGCGTTCTGTGTCTCGACAACCTGAACTTCGACAAAGATACGTTAAGATAATGAGGACGCCGAGGTGTTTAATGTTTGGGTGATGGCTATTCAATTTCAGCTATTTACTGAAATTTCATCTGTTAACTTTATTCTCTGTATCGTGAGCTTTAATGAGGGAGACTGGCGTAATGTAATCGCGCGATGGCCATTATGAGTTTGAGAAGTTCCTTTTTATATCGTGATACGTTGCAGAAAATAATTGGGAGATAATTTAGAAACGTCGATGAGTTTAATAATTACTATTCTTTTTGTTTTAAGGTCGCATCAACTCCCTCGTTATTAGCCATCATAGTCGGGGGTTATTTTATATTTCGCAATATAGATTTAGTGTAGGGATACCATCGAGTGCTTTCTTGAGGTTTTTAATAATTAATATTATTCTTCTTAATATTATTATTTTTCGAGTTCTTTATATAAGGTTACGTGATCACCTAATTTGAATATCTCGAGAACATATACAAAAAGAAATTTGGGAACATCGATTTAACTTAAGATTAATGCAACTAAGGTCGTGTTCAGATATATTGGCCGGTGAGTTCGGTTTCGCGAGCAGCGCGCGAGGAGAAATCAGCCACCACCACCTGACGATCGTGGATTGGCAGTTGAAGTTGCTTAGGTTCTTGGTGAGAAGATAGAGAAAAGGAGCACCGAGGCAAGCAGCGGGTGGTGGGAGAATATCCCTCACGAAACTCACCGGCCAATAAATCTGAACACGACCTTAAATTGTTCAAATGCAATCTAGGTGTCCCATTTGAAATTTCGCACGCAATTAAATCTTTATCTCCTAACTCGTATTAGAAATGCTTTCCAACAAATTACTTCTGCAACATTGGAGAGGGTACAACTATCTTTTAACGATAGAGTAAATCAATGCATTGATGTCTGATATCATCATTTCGAATACCGCAGATTTATTTCTCCTGAAAACCAATGTAACCTATCGCAAATACATATATCCATTCCAACGTATAACGAGCTACTCGAATGTACAGCCCGAGACAATAGTTAATGAGAAATGGACGCGATTATGTGTACAAAATCCCTGTTACCGTTACAGTGATCTATACCAAACACGAATTGAAACTGGATAGGCGAAGATTTTCAAAATAATAGAAATCGGAAACGGACATGCAGGCGACTGGCGCGCGGGAATAATTCAAATTTGATCGCTGTGTATACAAAATGTGGCAGCAAGGGGAAAGTGACACGTCGCGGTTTAATACCGTTCGGAATTCCAATGGGGAGGCCCCATTTAAAACTGTCAAGCGTGAAATTCAGAAAACGAGGGTCTGGAAAACGTCGCAATTTTCGAGCAGCTGAAACGCAAAATGCGATTAAACCCGCCGAGAGATCGAAACTTTTCGAAGCTATCTCGTGTCCAACGCTTGCATAAATAACGCGACGTGAAACACCGTTTATTTTGGGGAAGGGGGGCGTTGGTGCACGAAGAGAGAGAAAGAGGGGAGAGAGAGAGGGAGAGAGAGAGAGAGAGAGGGAGTGGAAGAGTAAACTTCCGGTCTCTCGGGGAGAGTACTCCGGGAAGCAATAAAACCTCCATTCACCGTGTGATCCACGTACTTTCGTACTGTACAGGGTCACTCACCTAACTTGACAACAGTAAATTAATAATAAACTATTGTCCTCGTGTAAAAATCTTTCAATTAGCAGAATGAATAATTCAGAGGAGGGCATTCATTCGAAGTAACTTTTGCTACGGTGATTTTGCATGGAGATATGAGAGTCATCTTTGGTTTTCTAATTTGAATAATTAACGTTTCACTCGAGATGTAGGGGAACTAGGGGCATGATGGGGAAGCTAAGGAAAAATGCAAATAAAGTGATGATTGTACCTATTAATTAAGTCTTTATTACTCCAAATACAACTACAAGTTAATGATTTAACATTTGTTACACACTTTGGACTATCTGAGGTCAGGCGTCTAAGTTATTAAACTTTATAAAACAGATGGAAAAAACCGTCTTGCCCCTACCGCGGGGTAAAATGGGGTACCGAAAATGAGGTAAAATGGGGTATCGAAATGATTTACCTAAGTATTTTCGCACTCGATACAAATGTGAAATTCTTCGCAATTATTTTCATCAACCCCTGCGCAGGAATAATTGTGGGACCACCGTCGACAGAGTTGACAGGCAACCCAACCCTCTGTAGATTGCAAGTATGAATCCTGATAATATAAACATTCGCAGTCTCCTCTTCTGCTTTTTTTTGTATATGTTCTAACCATTTTATAAATTCGAACTAAAAATAATGAGATTTATTTGAATTAAATTATAATAGAGAAGGATGACGTTGCTTAATCTCACATGAACAACCACCATGCGGGGAATGAGGTTAGGGGTTATGTCGAGGTATCCCATCATTCCCCGTATCAAGGACCCCATCTTGCCTCAAAGCATCGTTTTCCAAAGATTAATATATTTGTACAACAAATAATGAAATATTGAAATTTCGAATATGCCACATTAAAATAGATGAAATAGAGATTATCATAGAAGAAAAATAATACACTAACCGTTCTTAAATATATATTTATTTCAAATCTTTTTATCACGCGAAATAACATGGACGCAGCACGCGAACGGTTCACAGCTATAAATAAAAAACGCGTGCTCCCCCACTCGCTTTTGCCAGCGACCACACTATTATAACCAGGGACTCCTACCGGTATGTAAAATACCGGTATTATACCGGTATTTTTCGGTAGTATCTTCGTCTGAGACACAATACCGGTATAACGCTCATACCGGTATTCCGCCATTACAGCTATACCGGTATCGATATCGTACCGAAACAGATAAATACCGAAATCGATATTGTACCGAAAAATAAAAATACCGAAAACAATCGGTTACCGGTAACCGAAATAAATACCGGTATTTTTTCGGTATTCTGTTCGGCATGCATAGCCACTGCGATACCCGATTTGCCTGTATCGCTCCCCTTACCGCGAACCTCACATCGACCCCTCAGACACGCTCCGTCTATATATGTCTATAGAAATGTTACCGAAAAGAATACCGAAAAAATACCGGTATTTATTTCGGTTACCGGTAACCGATTGTTTTCGGTATTTTTATTTTTCGGTACGATATCGGTACCGGTATTTATCTGTTTCGGTATGATATCGGTACCGGTATTGCTGTAATGGCGAAATACCGGTATGAGCGTTATACCGGTATTAAGTCCCTGATTATAACACAGTGGCTTCCTAATGATATATTTGTCACGTGCCTAGCATCTTTTAATTAGGGTTTAGGGAGATACCCCATCTTACCTCGCTACCCCGTCATGCCCCTACTTCCCCTACGAGGTTAAATGTACAAGACTGGTTTGTCGTATAATCATGTTAATAATTATCATAATAATGTGATAATAATAGAAGTATTGAGTAACATCCTCGTGTCATCATTTTATTAGTAAAAATCATTTTATTATACTGATTATTTATCGCTCTTTTTGCATACTGAATTAGTTCCCTGATTCTCGGACACCAACCGCACTTACACAGTGAAAGAGCCCGACCCTCTTAGGCACTCCCTCGGTTCGTTCGTTGTGTGAGTGCGGTTGGCGTTCGAGAATCAAGGAAACTCGGTGTATGTATGTAGATTGTAGGGTACCTCTTTTACTGCCTTCCCTTTTTCCTTTACCTAGCATCCTAGTCTTTTCTTCTGCTTTTCAGCTCGTTTACCATCTTTGCCTACTCTATTCCTTTAGCAGCCTCTTCCCTTCGCCTCGTTTATCACAGTTTCTTCTTTTTTCATTAGGTACTCTACAACTTCCCTCTTCTTTATTACCCTCTCCTCCACTTCTTCCTGATTAGCCTCTCTTCCCCTTTTAATTTATCACTCCCTCCGCTTCCATCGCCTTCACCACCCTCTCGAATTCAATTCATTTGTGGTCCTTTTGCTTCCTCTTTCCGCATCGCCATCTCCTTTTTGGAATTAACAATTGTAGATGTAACCATGAATGTAGTTATTCAATAAATAAAAGGAGTTAGAAAAATTAATCCGAGGATTTTGATGTTTTTTAATCGTTTCATTCTTTTTCTGGTGTATATACAACTTTCATATTGAACTCGACTTGCTGTGTTGGTATCGCTTGCCTGAGCCGAGAAATTTCCATGCTTTGCGCGATATAAGTTGAGAGAACTTAGGTTACTTCCTGTAACAGTATTACAGTTCAGGTTTTCTACTTCCTTCTAACCATTACAATGTAGCTGATAAATCAGAAATCAACGCGTATTATTTTTGAATAGCTTTGATAAACTTGAAAAAAAAGCATAAAAATAGTTTTGTAGGATAGAAGGAGGATGAAGAAAGTGGAAATAGTAAAGGCAGAATTTCATGAAAGGCCCTAACAGAATTGAAAAATTCTTTAACAGTCTGCCCGTGCCATTGAATATTACCGTTTGCAAGAATAAACGAATACCTGAAGAGGAATCTGGCAAGCTAGAGCCTTCCTCGTTTGATCGAGATTCTTCCCCTTGTCGTTGGCTTGCGCAAAGTAACGGAGTATCGAATTCCGTTACTTTGCACGAACCGAACACTTTTTGAAACTTCAAATAAGTCGAACGCGTTAGCTATTTCGAGGTTTTCATAGCAGCTTCCTCAAAGACTGGCAGAGATGACAGGTAATCGCGTGACTGAGGCGAGTAATTTAGATGTGGAGGCTAATTTCAATTGAGTACCGAACTCTGATTTCCGTGCGTCTTCAATTGAGGAAGCACTGCATTTCTTAATTGTCGACACCGTGTAAAATGATGAGATCCTTCTTTGCAACGGTTCATCGAAGTTTGTTGTACTCGCACTACGTTCATTTATCAATCTGTCTGTGTGCGATAAATTTTTCTGTACAGCGTAATTTAGATTTCACTATTTGGACAGATGGTCAGAAAATGATGAAGTGATCCAAAATATAGGTAGTCTTCGGATTAAAAGGATTGGGGAAGCCTTTCACCATTTCGCAATCCAAGATTTTGCCTCGCGGTTAAGGAATTGGAAACCCTTCTGAACCCTTAATTTAGTTCTACTTCGTTGATAAAATGTCTGATGTCAGTTGTAAGAAGAATATATTATTTACTCCTCTAAAGTATCATACAATGCAAAAGAAAACTAAAAAGTGCTAAATTTTTTTTTATTAGTAGGAACTGTAGAAGGTCCCATTTAATGTCGCATTTAATATATAATTATTATTATTATTCGTCTTCATTACTTGGTAAATATACAAAGAACAGTATTACATACAGTATAGCTAAGTAAAAGGCGAGGCTGCAGTACAATACTGTTAGAAGCCTAACCGTAACTAAATACCTAACTAAAGCTAAAACTAAAACTAGGAAAGGAAAGAAAAGATAGATTTTTTTAGGTGCATTAAAATAGAGAAACGTAAACGTAAATGGACAGACACGGATGAAATAAGGAAAAGAAAGAATATAGAGGTGAGTTAGGAATAATGTAGAAATATATATCGTCGAGCTTTACATTTACAATCAGGAAAGGAATTTAGCTCTCGAACGTCAGGAAGAAGGGAGTTATAATCACTATTATAAGTGATTATATTTGCTCACTAGCAGAAATATAGGCGAATTCAAATTTAGATGTCGAGTATGCAGGTATGGAAAGTAGAGCTGGGAGTATTCGAATAATTTAATATTCGAATATTTTACAACTATTCGAATGTTACGAATAAACTTCGAATATTTGAGTATTCGAATGTTATTATTCGAATATTATTCAAATATCGATGTATTCGAATACTATTCGAATACCGATATATTCGAATATTGATGTATTCGAATAGTACGGTGTGAAGTGGGTCAAAATTAGCTTACATGATTTCACCCTGACAAATGAACCTATAGAACTTGATTTATAATTCACACCATACTATTCGAATACATCAGTATTCGAATACTTGGATATTCGAATTATATTCGACAAATAATTGAGCAACTGAAGTATTCGAATATTCGAATACCGAAAAATTCGACAAATAGTCCCAGCCCTAATGGAAAGATTTGGATGCCGAGTAGAAAGTGAATTAGACCCATGGTACGAAAGATTGTTGCGAAAAATATTGTAGAGATAAGGCGGAACGTGAGAAGAGAATATTTAGTGATTAGTGACAAAAAATGTCCGCAATAATAATTAGACACTCAAAATCAGGGATTTATTTAAGTATGTAAGTATTTCAAGTATTCGATAAGTATTTCATACAATTTGATAAGTATTTCATACAATGCTTTTCATTGTATGAAATTTCAACAAAATCTAAAGCTCTTACATCCATAACACCGTTTAACGAAACGGTTGCTCTCTAAGTAGGATTTTCCTAATAATATTGTTTAATATCTTCTTTGTCATTACGTGGGCACTAGATAAATAAAACCAGGGGAATATGAAACACTGGAGGAAATGGCGGAGGAAGCTAACCACATACACTAAATCTAAAAAATTATACATTTAATAATTTCAAAATCATTGCAAATACAAAATTTTTGTAATATTTCTATCCCCATTTCTAAATAGAAAAAATCTAAAAAATTATACATTTAATAATTTCAAAATCATTGCAAATACAAAATTTTTGTATTTTGAAATTATTAAATATATAATTTTTTAGATTTTTTCTATTTAGAAATGGGGATAGAAATATTACAAAAATTTTGTATTTGCAATGATTTTGAAATTATTAAATGTATAATTTTTTAGATTTAGTGTATGTGGTTAGCTTCCTCCGCCATTTCCTCCAGTGTTTCATATTCCCCTGGTTTTATTTATCTAGTGCCCACGTAATGACAAAGAAGATATTAAACAATATTATTAGGAAAATCCTACTTAGAGAGCAACCGTTTCGTTAAACGGTGTTATGGATGTAAGAGCTTTAGATTTTGTTGAAATTTCATACAATGAAAAGCATTGTATGAAATACTTATCACATACTTATCGAATACTTATAACAGAGTCAAAACATTATTATTGAACAGACAGTAAATCCTAACAATAGTCCCCGGTCTGTTTATTCTCACGTTATCACTCGATCGTACCTTCGTTTTGAAAACGACGAAGAAAGGAATCCTCTCTAATAATTGTGAAACCGGTTAAGCCTGGTAAGCCCTTATATGTCGCATAAGTCGCCTTTGAACACGCGGAAATAGGATGGAGTTAAGCTCGCAGTTTCCACTCAGTAGTTTCTATGGCTTTCCACGTTTCCTTCTACATTGAAGGTTCTGCGACGAATCCTCGCCGATGACATTTACGTCTGATCTTTGTCCGGCATCTTTTGGGCGTCTTTTTACTAGCCGCCTATCTTTCTTTGTTCTGCCGTTAGTCCAGCCGAATGTATCTACGTAAAAAAGGTTGCGATAGTAACAGGAACGTAATACTTCGGAGGTTAGGCATGGAAAAGCTTCGAAAACTTTCCTCAATGTTTCCTTTTTCATTGAAGAACTGGTGATTCACAGCTTTAGGTATTACAGTACTAGGGTAAAGGACCCAATTACTGGCAGCCAACTCAATTACTGTCACCTTAAGCTATTTTACTTAAACGTTTATTTATTCGTTATTTTAAGTAAAATAGCTTAAGGTGACAGTAATTGGGTTGGCTGCCAGTAATTGGGTCCTTTACCCTATTTGCTTTCTGTTTGAGATTACGCGGTCAGCAACAGCACAGTAGAAGAAAAAAGTTTCTGTTATTTGAACATAACGTTTTCAATTTACACTTATCGATCAATAACATCGATTTTTCGTCTTGGTTTGACTTGTACATTAAGTTTCTCATATTCGATATGACGTAAATGGTGAATGTTTATATTTAATCAGTGGAAATGATGACTGCTGTGATCATTTGGTGAAGAGAAATATAAAGCTGATGAGTAGGTAGTCAGAAACGAATGAAAGACTATCATGAAAGAAGCAAATGTTAAACAAAAATTGTAATTTCAAATGTAACACTGTAGTAACTACGTGTAAAATCTAAACCTGGCTACATGTTTTAATGACAAATGTTCACTGTTCTTAAAAATTATTTTGCGCTAAATATATTTTTGATTCTTTTAGTAATAACTCAAAGGATAAAGTCCAGACAATCTATACTCTCGGAACATTTTTCTTTTAGTATATTTTTGGAATTTCCAGATTAGATGCTACTTTGATCCCTTTGACTATCGACATGTAATTAAGGGCCATCCGGTATTCCTATTTAAAAATGTAGATAGGCGAAACGGGCCCGACGGTGGCTGGCATTAATTTACCATTACGTCAAGGTAATCAAGTTAAATTTTCACAATGGCAAACGAATTTCATCCCGGCCGGTACTCGGTGCTCTGCCATCAATTTTGCAGCTGCGCGTGACGTTTACAATTCGCCTAGATTAATCGTTCCGGAAGTTCTCAGAATTTCAGCGTTTCGCGCGTCACTAGATCCCGCGATGGCCATAGTTGGACTTTCAGCGTTCATCCATGCGAATATTCCTTCAAACCTATTCTATAGTCGATGGAGTATATTTCAATACAACAGAGGAAAAACCCTCTATGACCTGTGCTTGTATGTATAAGCTCTCATTCGTCAGTCGAATTCTGTCAAAGGACGCCAACTTGATTTACCAGAGTAGGTGCAATTTAAAACCAACGGAGGGTGCAATTTTTTTATTGAACTGTGTAGGGTAGAGTTAGGCTGAAGGTCCCGTTTTTCATATAAATCTATGTGAAATTTAGTAATAACAATCTAGAGATATACAATATTATTTTGTATAAACTACAACTATTATGCATTACTTTTACAAAGTTGTTGGTTAATAGTGTAATTCTCTGTTGAGTTAAATCACAAAATGTGTGTCAATTCAAAACGGATTTTTTGTCCCACGCTTGGGGCAACCCATAAAAGACAAACTGCACACCAACTCGACACCTATTCTACCTGCCACATGTTCTCGCGGCCCGCTCTTCATATGTCTCATTGAATTTTATAAATAGAAACGGGAAGGATATCATCATATCTTATCAAGAATATCTAAAAAAATATTGAGAAGGTCTTAACCGGTAACCTCCTGGGTACGGGTCGCTAAACGTGCCCTCCTACTACCTCTTGCAGGAATGTGTTTAGGGAGGACCAGGAAAAAACCGGGGCCCTAAATGGTAAAACCTCCAAAATTACTTTAAGACATGCATTGATTTTAAAAGTTATTTATGAATATAATTTCGACAGGAAATATCAATATAATATGTTTTCGGCGCACTGGTTCGGTCACTTTTAAACACTCACTGTCAAAAAGCCATTTTGCAATAAAATTTTATTATATAAATAATAGAATTTTATATAAATTATATAAATAATTATATAAATAATATTATATAAATTATATAAAGAATAGAATTTTATTACAAAATGGGTTTTTGACAGTGAGTGTTTAAAAGTGACCGAACCAGTGTGCCGAAAACATATTATATGCATTGATTTTAATTTAAAATAAGTTATTAATATAAATTAACTTATATTACTACTGTTCTAATACAGTACATATACCTTACTAAAATGAATTTGTATTTAATATGTGCGGACCATAAGATAATTTTTAATAGCCAGTAGCAAAGCTTAATTGATGTCTTTTAATAATGATAAACCATACCTCCAATTTCTTTTTTATTTTATTAATCTTTAGGGCCTCGGTTTTGTCCTGATCTTCCCTAAACACAGTCTTGCAAGAGGTAGTAGGGGGCCAGGTTTAGCGCCCCATATCCAGCAGGATATCGGTTACGACCACGCCGAGTGACCTCCCACCTAAGTCACTAGGGTAGATGTCCCAATTACTGCCAGTGTCCCAATTACTGCCACTTTATTTATTTTATGTAATAAAAACGTAACGTATAAAAAAATGTACAAAAAAAGGTATTATTAAACGGAGGTTCTGATTTACATAAAAATAAAACAAATATATGTATTTATATGTATCTAGTGTTTAAAAAATAATATTGAAAAATGAAAGTGCCATTTGAGCGTCAAAAACGCGAAGACGTTAGTAGGAAGTGATGGCGAAATCATATTAAAGAAAGAGCCACAATTTTACTATTCAACCTCTATCTTTCGTATAAAATGAATTATTCCGGTCTAGAAGAATTACTTTAATGATGTAACGAATAAAATACATAATATTTATTGTTAAATTATAATAATTAACGGTGACATCATTAGGGACAAAATTTTTGGACTTGTCCCTATTACTGCTGGCAGTATTCGGGACAAAAGAACGTGGAGTACGTATAACTGTCATATATCAAAGTTCCAATTCCTAACCCGAAAATCACGTGTAGCGTGTGATGCATGTAATGTCATTTTATAAAACTTTCACATATATTTTATGAACAATTACAGTATACGACAAATAAATTAATAATTCCAAAACTATGCGTTCGATAATTCTGGCTATTAATCGGTAAAAAGGACTGGCAGTACCTAATCGAGTCTTAGTAAAAAGGACTGACTGTAATTGGGTCTCATTGTCAATAATAGGGACCGTCAGTTATGTGGTCACAGTTATTAGGACCGACAGTTATTAGGTGGCAGTCATACGGACAAGACAATTTTTTAGGTGACAGTTATAGGTACAGTAGGATCGCTCGCGAATTTTAATTAATTATTAATAAATTCTTCATATTTAATTCATAAAACTATTTTTGTTAATGAAAGAGATGTTAAATAATATTATGTTTCAAACTGAGACGATTTTTAGGTTAAACAACACGTGAAATGATTAAATAAAGTTCAGTTATAATCTTAAGATGGCAGTAATTGGGACATCTACCCTATAGCTCGCAGAGCCACTATACAATGTAGGTAGGACAAACACTACTTAGACGGCTACGGTTTAATTAGGTATAAATCTCTCTTATTTCTATCACCTGATAGAGTCACCAACTCAGCAGGAAGAACGAAGGCAAGTTGAAGTGAATTAAATCTTATTGTTAGAGGCTGTGAAGGAAAAATTTTGAATTCCACGAACGAAATTATGCGATCTACATTGATTAACTATATTTGCGCATACCGATGTACAGGTAGATACGTTTCTCCGTAAATGCGTAAAAAGCAAAAGGACAGAGTGGGAAGAAGGGGGCGGGTACCCTCTTCGATCAATAGCTCGAGGAAGGACCGTGGAAGTGCGACCGTAGCCCACCGACTGTCTGGGCATCGATCCTCACGTGTGCCACGTATACGGGTATTTACTTACTTTCTCCCTATTCCTTTCGACTGCCCCCTCACTATTGCCCTTCCTATTCCCTACATTCCTGTATATAAATATATATGTATACTAACGATACCAGTCAAAACCGACAGGTTTAGAAATTTGTCAATGCTACCACTCGATTACAAGTAACACAAACCTAATTTCTGGCGTTAATATAAAGGATATAAATTAAAAACCCTGGTAATGTTAGCTATACATGTATAGAGGTTATTTTAAAGTACGTTCCCAACCAATTAAGAAAAAAATGGGGAAATAACGCGTTTCAAAATTTTCAAATTTTGGACATCAAAAATTAATGAATTTCGTGAAACATATTGCAATCCAGTTCACCACGTTCTCTACACCTGTTCAATTCCATTGCTGCTTAAAAGAAAATGAGGACACAGCCGGTGTACCGAAAAATGTGAATGAAATAAGGCCGTGACGATTCATCATCGGGCAAGGACGTTCCTGGAATCGTTCAATCTCCTCCGCTCTTAGCAGCGAGAATTATTTTATCCCTGAATTATGTCCACGCGGCGCGGGCGAACAGAGCCCGGTTTAATCTTGGTCTACGATCGTGTCGCAACGTTTTATCGTCCTTTCTACCATCGTGAATGCCGTCCATTCTCTCTCCTCTTTCTCCCTTCCCGCGGCCGTTCGCGCTTGTCGCACGGTCGCGAGTGCTGTTGCATTGCTGTATAACTTCGAATTGGGGCCGCGACAATTCCCAGCGAAATTAATAATTTTGTCAGAAAAAGGTTGTCTTGCGGCTTGCAGCTCGCCGATGACTGACACGGCAATGGTCACGTTGAAGAGTCGCAAAGCGCGAATGCAATTGTTCGTCGATGGATTTTTTCGATGGAGCAATGGTCGCGCCGGCCGATTGAAAATAAACGCCCCCGCAGACAATTCAATTTTGTCTGATTATCGGAACGGTTGTAGTTAATGGAATTGCCGCAAGATTAAAGTATCCCTTGCTGCGCGGCCGATAAAAAATCGGCTCGTTATTGAATATTGCGATCCGGAGGATTATCGCATGAAAAAAGAGGTGGGCTGATTGAATTAACGCGGATCTCGCAAACCGTACACGTGATTCGATCGGAACTCGAAGCATTTCGCGAATGGATGGACTCGTTGCAGGGTATGTTACATGTGTTACATGTGTTACACGTATGTTGCACGTGTTTTCACCGGGCCAATATGGAAGGATTTTCGAAAGCTTCTGAACCCTTAATTTAATTCTATTTCGTTGATAAAATGTCTGATGTCAGATGTAAGAAGAACATATTATTTACTCCTCTAAAGTATGATACAGTGCAATAGATATAGTTATCTTTTAATAAAAGTACTAAATTTATTTTGTTAGTAAGGACTGTAGTCTGTTTATTCCATCTGAATTGCTGTCTTAAGGTAGTTCCTGAATAATCTACTAAATTACAGAATTCTTTCAAATTTCGTACAAAACGATTTTGGAATACAAGAAACTCTTGTACAAAGTTTAAAATCGATTTACCACATAGTTATCGAGAAATTGTTAATTAAAGTTGATGCATTTTAACACAGTGGCATATGGCGAAATCAAACAAAGAGAGTTATAGTTTCAGTTTTTCTTCTGAAACAGGAAAACCATATTTAAAAAATGTACCAAAATTGGTACAAAAATACATCGAAATGTCGGAAAATGAATTTATTAATTTCTGCAAAATTGACCACATAGTTTCTTCGTAAACGCCCATAAAAAAATAGGTTTACGTGCAAATTTTCGAGAAACTACGTAGAGCAGTGAACGTGGCAACGTCGCACAATCGATATGTTTAGACATTTAAATAGCGAACGAAGATTCAGATTCATATGAACATTTTTTCTGACATTTTGGTTATAAAAGATGCCCGAATGAATGCGACGTTGTCAGATCTGCTGCTCCAATTCACTACGCTAACCAATTTAATATTCCATTTTCGTATCACAATTATTTATATTAACATTGAACTTTTTAAAATATATATACATGATGTTAAAAATTATTATTATTATTTCCACAATATCATACTACTTTATATTTATCGTTTATTATGCAACTCTAATTTGATTAACATAGTTGGTTAGGAACTACCTTAATTAGTATTATTATCTTTTCATCTGCGGATTCTTTGTAGAGTGATTATTTATCAAGTGATTAATATGATAATTCTATGACAATCGTCAAGAGCATAGCTGAGTCGTGAATTTATTATGTGCAACCGTAGCCGATCGAACACTTACCCCTATGACAGCCGGTGATCTTGTCCCGCAAGATGTTTATCTGGTGCACTCTGCCGTACTCCTCGAACAACTTCCTCAGATCGTTCTCGTCCATGTCGTGTGGCACCTGGCCCACGAACATTTTTATGTTATCAGGATCCGGCTGCTCGACGCTATTGTTGTTCATTATGCTGCAACAGGTAAAGGACTTCTTTTTAAAAATATGTCCACCGAAACTGTGCTATTCGATTACATTTGCATCAAGACCGAAATCTATAAAATTGTAGTGAAAAAGTCTAAGACAAAAATCTATAGTTGCACCGATTTTTGAGAAGGTATTTCTCACACGTACCGAGTGATTAGTGCATCAATGACGATTCATTAAGTTTGTCTTTTTGAAAGAAAACTTTAAATAAGCAACCCTAGCATTTTAGCATTTACTTGAATAGAAACTAATGTCAATTTTAAATGAGTAAGAAACTTAAGGGGAGGTTCTGGTCTAGAGCCCCAAAAAATAGGTGATTTTTAGGAATTAATTAAAGGAAAACTAGTGTGTATAATTTAATGGGACTTGTTGCATTGTATTAAGGATGTCTTAAATTATAGAAATATATTTTTTGTTTTATAATTAATCAGTGCAGACAACCCTGGGGAGTCGTTAAAGTTAAAGCGTCAAAAAATTGATCCAAATCGGTGGGACCTGTATCTCTAAAAGTTATTATCCGATTCGACTGAAACCTTTTTTATTTTGAAGATTATTCTTTTTTCTAGGGGGGGAACTAAAAAAATTACAAAAATTACATTTTTTTTAGAAAATAACGACACTTCACGTTTGAAATCACTTTTCCCTGTATTTTTCGTCCTTTCATCGCCTTTGAAAATGATAAATTTTCAACATTTTGTAATTTTTTTAGTCCCCCCCCTAGAAAAAAGAATAATCTTCAAAATAAAAAAAGTTTCAGTCGAATCGGATAATAACTTTTGAAGATACAGCTCCCACCGTTTTGAGAACACTGTTTCGAGAAAAACGCGTTTAAAGTTTTAGTGGCCGGTTGTCACCCATGCATTTGCCGCTACTCAAATGCCTATAACTTTGGGAATTTTGCGAATTTCAATAAATCCTTTTAAACACGTTTTCCTAAAAGGTTGAACATTCGAAAAATGAAATAAAAAAAAATCGACATTTAGATCAGAACCTCCCCTTAAATTGGTATGACAAGATTTATGTTCCCTGCGGTACTTAAGACCTTTAAGACAATCACCTTTGTTAAACTTATCAATTTTTTTTAATGTTTTCGAGAGCTTCTACCTTCAAATAATAGTTACATAACGTAATTGTAAGGTCATTACGCTCGAATCTTGCAGTAAAAACTACTTGTAACTTTAAGTGAAGGAATATAGTCAAGTTCCTCATCTAACTAAGGTGTTAGCCTTTTGTTATCTGAAATACTGATTTAGAGTATATTTTATTGGTAATTTAAATTATGATTAATATTGATCATCGGAATTCAAGGATGTCTTGAAATTATTAAACCAACCTAAAGACACAAATTTTTCACATTAGAAGAAATCGAAAGTGTCTTTATCATTTTGAAATTGGGGCTCTGTTTTCGAGATGTAAGCGATTGAAGTCCGGATTCTGATTTCCAGCGCGCGCTGTTTCCAGATTAATATGCATTCTAGTTTATTATGGAGATCTATGTCGCATATTTTCACTTGTCCAGACAATCTTTTGCACACCAGAACTAAACACACCTTTTACTATTGTGATTTTAAACATACTTGTCAAGGGAATAGATACAATGAACTTTCAATCTAAATACAAAAACGTTCTTTATTTTATATAACGTCGCACGAAAAAGACACTCTCATCTCGCGCGTACGCGCGAGTGTGTATGCCAACTTTAACGGGAAAGAATATTGCTTCACTATGGCATCACTCAAATTTTGACATTTACCCTGGAGCAGCAGCAATGAATCACGAGAATTATTCTTCGAGACAATTCCCCTCGCTCCCACAGCCGAAATAATACTAACCCTTTGAAATTGATTTCAGCCTCAAGAGGGATATTATCCTTTGGCTGAAAATTTCAAATACGCAGAAAATATGGGCTAAATACATATTTGGGAAAGGAGCAGAGCCGGATTTACCTTTCAAGGGGCCCTAGGCTGAATATTTGCTGGGCCCTCGGTTAAATGTAAAAAATAAAATGACGCTGATTTGATTTTTTTTATAATAATACTCGTATAATCTAAATAAGAATTTAATTTCAAAATTAACATTGAATATTAAAACTAAACATAGCATTAACATAAATAAACATTAAAGATACAAGTTAATAAAGATAATATAAAAGAACGCTAATTTTTCGAAGAAAATATATAGAATAAGGGGCCCCCAGCTAAAGGGGGCCCTAGGCTCAGCTTTGTTAGCCTTAAAGGGTAAATCCAGCACTGGAAAGAAGGGATTAGCTAGTCTTAGGTGCTCCGGATCAGAGTTCTGGTTACCTATAACCGAGATCTATGACGAAATAAATACAGATAAGTGTGATAAACCTCGTTCCTTTAATAACTACTCATGTATTTTAATTGTTTCTTCAAGGCTCGATTGTATTGTGCCTACTATACAGCCTAGAGAAAATAATTACAATAAATTAATATGTGAAACGATGTACAATTTTGTACAATTTGTATAAATTACTGATATGGATTAGGGTGACGTTTATTTTCAACATGCGATTTATTTTGCTCTCACCTCCTAATACGGTTCCATTTCATAAAAAAATGGTAAAGCCTATTGAAATTTTGTTAAAATAATATTAAAAGAGCATTTAATTTTCTACAACTATTATATATATAATTTTTCGTGCTTCCGAACATTTTTTAGATAATAGCGTTTAAATATACAAAGGTCCGCACTCCGCGCGTATAGACAATAGCTACGTCACGCTGTACAGGTGCTACGCGCAAACCTCTCTATATTCAAACGCTATTTCCTAAAAAATGGTTGGAAGCACGAAAAACTTATATATATAGCAATTGTAGGAAATTGAATGCACTTTTAGTATTATTTGAACAAAATTTCGATGAGGCTTACCATTCTTTAAAAATTCTTTAAATCCAAGTCAATGATAAATTTTAATTTTTAAAGGCTGGTCGCCACCCTATCCTCTCCTCCGATTGCAATGATCTCCTTTAAGGACTATTTTTGTATGAAATGGAATCATATAGGGGGTGAGAGCAAAGTAATACAAAGAAAAAACTTCGGCAAGTACAAATAAAGTGTCAATTTTGGCTTTTTTTACAAATAGACACCATAGGTACTTTTAGTAGTTTTATCATGTAAAATGGTAAATATCTAACTTCTGTAGATTCACACCAAAGGACAGATGTGTCGTTATCAGATTGGCGATGTTTTTCATCAACACTGTATTCTCAAATATTGGCATAAGTGTTGATTTTTATTTTATGCATTCGTTGTCTTCAATAATAATTTATGAGATTTTCTATTATATTTTTTACAATACAATATTTTATTGCAAAGAAATTGTATGCTTCATTTTATTTCAACATGGGTAACAATTTGATAACTTGGAACTACATTTTCTCGAACGATGGCGCAACTCAAATGTCAAATATAGGGTTGATTGAAGTTGAGTTAATATTCTGTTGAATTCCTTGGTGAATATGCTATCTCTGCTCCTTAATCTAAAAAGCTGCAGTAGTAGAGACAATTTAAACAAATTTTATGATCAGTATTGAACTATTAGTTGAATGCAAATTTTAAACTGCTTTTCTTATAAAATTTACGTTCATTGAGTTATGACACTATCAATGCCAAGCAGCGATATGTGAGATATAGAATCACTACTAGAAACTAGAGAAGCTTTCGGTAGAACCGAAGAGTGTCCCGAGATATAATAAATTGTGATTATAGATCATAGAACACTGACTTCAGTGTGCCTTATGGTTTCGTAATAACTCCAACTAGCATGAAAATAAACATAAGTTATTATGTTTACTTTAATGCTAGTTGGAGTTATGCACATAATAACTTATGTTTACTTTAATGCTAGTTGGAGTTATTACGTGTTAACATACAGCCAAGTAATGTGCAAATTTCATTCCCCCTTTTGATCGATATCAAATTAATCTCAACCTGTCAGTTACACAAGAAGAACTTGTACTCAATAAAGGGCCATTCCACGCGAATTTGGACACTTTTTGGAGTAACATTTCGAATTTTTTTGAAACTTGGATATGTTGTAGTCTTTAGTGATATATCAACGTATCTCATAGAATCTTTCAAAAATTTAAAAATTGTAGCTCTTACAGCTCTTTGAAAAATAGTGTTGACCTTTTGCAATAAATTATAACTGTTGAACTACGAACTTCATAAAAATCAGCTTTTGGGTGCTTACAGTGGAAACATAAGAGGACCTAATAAAAATTATTTCACTAAAAAAAAAACAATTATTAAACTATTTATTTTGCAATTGTTCTAAACGTGTCCAAAAAGCATCTGACTTCGCGTGGAATGGCCCTAAAGGGTACCTGCTAGGTTGAAAGATAGCATTGAATTTTCCGCCGGCTGATTACATTTTAGGGACGAAAGTATGAATATGTCGGCGTGTTTCAGTGTGCACTTCACCAGAAGACTCTGCCACGTTTAATTACTTCGGTGTACACGTTTGACCGATGCCCGCTCATATGCAGATGCTTTTAAAACTTATGGGCTACTTCTGCCGACGCGCGGTAACTTCATTCGGATGTACACGCGTTTGAAATCGTCCATGTGGGATCCAGACCCTAGGAACCCTCAATCTCAGCCAAACGGATTACCCTGTCGCCCCTCTGTGCATACTCCTCATAATTTTCCGCCTGGCATATTATTCCAATCACTTCGTAGCAGTTCACCACTGGCGGTGGCTATTTTCGAATATTTCAGCGTGTCATGTTTACGAACTCTGAAAGAAACTCGCGATATTGAATGGTACTTGTCGAGACGATATTTCGATTAGTTTCTGGTTTTGTTTTTTATTAACAAAAGAAGATGATAATTTGTTCGAAAATCACATGCTTGACTTTGAGTAGCTGCCATTTTTTAAAAAAAATAATATTTTCAAAATCGGCGCGGACGAGTACTAAATTATAGTCTTGAGAATATTCGTGCAAAATTTTATTCATATTGGTCATGTAATCTGTGAGATATTTTGTAGTACTAGAAATGCTATAACTATGAAGATGCTTTAGGAGGAGTCATTGAAATCGGCGAAGACTCCTCTTTTGTAAATAATTACCCAAATTTCATCCACTATTAATGTTTAAACAATTGTATGACATTAGGGTAAAATGCACTAAAGCAGGAACTGCACTAATCATTGGCACTCCTAATTAAAAAGTAAAATATTAAAACATACAAATTTAGAAAGTACCTACTTTTTTACAATATCTTATTTTTCTTTCACTACAATACTGCGAAGTCCAGTAGATGAATTACACATTTTACATCTGGCAACACCACAAAGTGGTACAAAGGGCTGAGTTATAGGCGTTATCTTAAAATTTAAATAAGGGGTAGGTAAGTATATTTTGTCGTTTTATAACTAACTAATGGATTGAAATACAGATTTACTCAGTGTTGTAGGTATTTAATGACGAATGCAATAGTCTGTTTAAACACTTTAAACTTCATTTCTAACTACATATGTTTTTCTATATAACCTCAAATTTTAGGGGTGCCAATGATTGTACATTATGCCTATTTTTGTTTTTCATTGAATGTTTTATTTTAATGAGAAATCCACAATCATTGATAATAACTGAAAATTAAGACCATATAAAAACTTCACAAAAAAACACAGACATTCCAATTTCGATTTCCGCTTAGGGTGCAAATCATTATACAGTTTACTCTATAAGACTTTGACTCAAACGTCATAAGAAACTCAAAAACTAACGCGCGACTGTATCTCCTCTATGTAGCCACGGCGCACAGTGGGACAAACTGCTTTTTTTTGTGTCAAAATCGTAGAACTCTTGATAGGAATAAGGTAGAGGTATGGGACTTTTTGGAGGTTAAAGCTAAGATGTTGCAGATTAAGGGAAAAATGTTTAGAATGTATAAAAAAAAAAATTTGACCTTGAAAATCTAAGTCAAAGTTGGCATTTTCGACGAAAATTTCGGTTTTTCCGTTATAATTCGTGGTTGAAGTTTTTCCATTACTTGTTATACATCATTTCTTATAGATTTTGTCGCGCTGATTTCAAATCCGTTCGCAAAATTTGTCTACCCCCTCACGATTTTGAAAAAAAGCGATTTTGAGTTTAACACAGATTTTCAAAAGTAAAAAACTTTCGTACCATAATTTCATTAATTTTTCCTTAATCTGCAATCTTTCAGCTTTAATTTAAAAAAAAAATCATCGCTCTATCTCATTTCTATCAAAAGTTCTTTCATTTTGACACAAACTTCTCACTTTGCCCCACTGTGCGCCATGATGAAGTTTGTGTCAAAATGAAAGAACTTTTGATAGAAATGAGATAGAGCGATGATTTTTTTTTAAATTAATGAAATTATTGTACGAACGTTTTTTACTTTTGAAAATCTGTGTTAAACTCAAAATCGCTTTTTTTCAAAATCGTGAGGGGGTAGACAAATTTTGCGAACGGATTTGAAATCAGCGCGACAAAATCTATAAGAAATGATGTATAACAAGTAATGGAAAAACTTCAACCACGAATTATAACGGAAAAACCGAAATTTTCGTCGAAAATGCCAACTTTGACTTAGATTTTCAAGGTCAAATTTTTTTTTTTATACATTCTAAACATTTTTCCCTTAATCTGCAACATCTTAGCTTTAACCTCCAAAAAGTCCCATACCTCTACCTTATTCCTATCAAGAGTTCTACGATTTTGACACAAAAAAGAGCAGTTTGTCCCACTGTGCGGCGTTCGTGTCGTTACTGACAGCATACGTCCGGTTGGTCCCGCTATAGTCGATCGATACGAGTTAAATAGTTACACTCATCGTCGAGTACGACTACTTACAAGAACGGGGGAGGTATTAGCGTTTCATGCAGCCAGAAACGCGACAGTTTGCTGTACCGTAAAGTCGTACATGCATATACATACCACCCTGTCCCCCCCTCCCCCTACCCTCGTTAAAATAGTGGCCTGTGCGACGGTTTGACGCTCCCCAACTCTTTCGTCCTCCTCAGCTTCCTCCTCCCTTTTCTTCCCCGCCATCTCGGTCAGGCTTTCTTGCCCCGTTACCCAACAGCTCCGACTATAAATCTCCGAACTTTAAAAGTCATCGTCGGTCGCCTGCAACGCTGGCAAAGGGAAAAGTTCTTCGGCAACTGCGGCCGCTGTTCCGCCGCGTTGCAACGTTAAGTGCATAATAATTAATGAGATAAAGTTAGAACGCCACGGGGGGTTGTTAATTTCGTTTCATACTTGTGTCCATTATCTGCCATCGGCCGGTATAATGGCCGCAATACCGCGACATCGAAGCGTCAGTAATTTTGTGTTTTTGGCAGTTTAGTGCGCGCCTCAGTGTTTGCTGCAGGTATTATTCCATCGATGTCAGCGCCGTTAGCAATTTATCCCTTTAAATGCTGTGTTTGGCAGACGCTTTCAGCGTTTGCTCCATTTTCTGTGCAAAATAGTGCGCTTTCTTGGTAGACAGATGATCTTTACTTTGGTTTCAGTTATTATGAGTTACTACGCATGATATAAGACAGGATAGAAAATCGCAGGAATAGTAGAAGAATATTACTTCATTTCAATTACGTTTGTATAAATTAAATATTGAATTTGAGCGAATCTTTTTTGCACAATTTTTGCTACTTCCACGAATAATAATACTGTTTTAAATAAACTGTATAGAATTTGTCAAATTAAATGCACCCAAAAGTAAGGTTTACATTAATGTGAATTAAAATCGCGAATTCCAATTTTGAAGTCGATTTAATACGTGAGGTACGTTGCATATAGGGTAGACGGATATTTTTATGAGTAATTATATGTGCCGTCTTGTAAGATAAGGGTAACCCAGAAATCATCTTAGCACTGATTTCTAAATATATAACACTATGCTTACTGTGAATTAAACTATGAAGATATAAGTGACTCTGCTTTAATGTACCCGGAACTTTGACCTAGTTTTAATCTCACTGTTTAAAGCGAAAATTAGCTGCCTTCTGACCTCAGATTTTAATTTCTTCGCCCTGTTTCAAACTCCTCTCAAGTGCGTCCTAAATCGCGCCAACTATGATAGGGGCACGAGACTGTGCGAGAGGGTGGGCCCAATTTCCGAGACGGTGACCGGGTGTGGCAAATGCAGAGTTGGGCAAAATGTAATCTAATTACAACTTACAAATTACAATTAAAATGTAATTGTGTAGTTGGTTACACATTATTTTGTGTAATCGTTAATGTAGGTGGTTGACCATACTTTTATCCACCAGATAAATTGACAATTACAGAAAATAATGTGTAATCAACTACAACAATTACAGTTTAATCGTAATTTGTAAGTTTTAATTAGATTACATTTTGCCCATCCCTGGGCAAATGTTCCGGCTGGGTTTCTAGAGTTTGAGCTCTTTCCTAACCGTGACGAACACTCAACGACAGTGGAGTGTAACACTGTATTTATGTATATTGTGTTGCCCATACGTCAGGGTTATCTGATTGGAAAAAGAAGAGAATTTTCTTAAAGTTAAATAACTTACGCTGGTACTGAACTTAAAATTGTAATTTTAGTGTTCATTTATAATACTTTTTTCGTCTGTATAAAGAATAATATGAAAAATGTGTCTAAAGAAAAAACTTACTTTTTCTTTCAAACGCTATACCTCTTTCAATTTTTCATTATTTTCTTTAAAGTGGACTAATCCCAGCGTAAACCATCTAACTTTAAGAAACATCTATTATTTTTGCAATCAGATGAGTGTGATAGGTGCTACAAAACCCTCCAATAGGAATTACATCGTCGAAGAGGTGGACAAGATTCCACAATTATTAATAAATAATAAAAAGGATCGACATAAAAAAAGTATTTTCTGCAAATTTAAAGGTGTCTCTTTAAATCCCAAGAGTTTAATCCAATATGAGCAACAGTTTTATAAAAAATAAATTCTTGCAAGTATTAGACATGCACGTATGTAAATATTTATTACGTAGGTTTCCTTCGCAGGTATCCTGGGGTTAAGTAAACCTTAAACATCCAGAAATGGTTATATAACTACTTAGTACTTCGTTCAATATTCCGTTATACCCTTACCTCTGAACTGTCTACCGAATAATCATTATGTAATCGTAGAACAAAGCGGACGAGTTCTTTGTCTCGCATTAAGGGGTCAACAAAAGAACAGCTCAAAAGCGGGGGAGAGCGAAGCACATTTCCAATAAAAATTAATTACCACTGAAAATGAAAGCGTTCAGAGAGGCATTTAGACGAAAAAGGAAATTTATGAGCAATTAATCTCTCCCTTGGCGGGGTAAATCGAGAAAGCTCGCTGTATCGAAACGCGCGAAGGCCTAGCTAGGGGAGCAGCCTTTCCGATCCGGTATGCGAGGAAAAAAAGAGTTCGGGAATTTCGCGAAACGATGAGAGAAAGTTAATATTAGCCGTGGGGGAGGTTTAAAGTGATTTTCCAGCCGACCGGTTCTTCTCATCTTGATCTATAGAGCACGCCATAGAGGATGGAGTCGAGCAGGAAAAGGCTGCTGGGCTACAACACAAGCAGCTTCCCCTTGGGAGATTTCCCCAGACCTCCACTCGCTCGGTTATCCTCTCTTGAAATCAAAGAGATCGGGAGTAGGTTAACTAATCAGAGATTGGAGTAGGTTAACATAACAATGCTGTTGACACGAGCACGTCGAACAATCACTCTGGAATCAGGCTTGCCGAAGGCAACATTTATGTTGGGTTTATGATTGTTAACCATCGAGACTATGTTTGTAATAGCATGCACTATTGGTAGTTGTGCGTCGCGTCGTCTATCGTATCGTAACAATGTATTTTATTAATCTTTCAATTCATGTCGTATGTGGTGTGATAGCCAACTAAATACACATACTTTTCCAATTGTCAAATACACATTGTTTTCCAATTGTCATATATTTTCTCATAACTTTCACCGACTTTAGTTATCCACGCATTTCTCGACAACATCCTTCAACCAGAGATGGGCAAAATTTTTATTTAAATAGAATTTCGAATAACGACTAAAAGTTAAAAAAATTATTTGTCATATACGCGTAGCAAATTGTAATGATATTTGCAAAGTACCCTTATTTCATTATTAACAATAATGATTTAAATCAAAGTATGTGAAATTAATCGCTAAAATTTAAATGTGTTAGAAAAATCTAACGAATATATTGATACTATTTTCAAATAGGTAGGATAAAAATTATGAAGATTTAAATTTTCGTCATTGGTCGATATTACATTGAGACACGCGCGATAGGCTTCTACGTTTCGGTCCTCGGCGGCTGGAACGCATGTCAGAAAATTATTCGACGTCGAATACACCGTCGACTGAAGTTAAGGGTACACTTACAGTTAAAGTTAAAAAATTTATTCGACGCTGAAGTTGAAACTTTCGGTGAATAAAAAAAGTAACTTTATTTGGCAAATAAATTCTCGTCGAATAAAAAAATTAACTTTATTCGTTGGAATCATCTACAATTAAAGTAACTTTTATTTGATCCTTATTTAAATAATTTTTTATTTAGTTAATGCCCGATTCTGCCTTCAAACTTTGCACCCTTACGTAGCAACCTGAAGTAGCAACTGAAGTTAAGGGTACACTTACAGTTAAAGTTAAAAAATTTATTCGACGCTGAAGTTGAAAGTTTCGATGAATAAAAAAAGTAACTTTATTTGGCAAATAAATTCTCGTCGAATAAAAAAATTAACTTTATTCGTTGGAATCATCTACAATTAAAGTAACTTTTATTTGATCCTTATTTAAATAATTTTTTATTTAGTGAATGCCCGATTCTGCCTTCAAACTTTGCACCCTTACGTAGCAACCTGAAGTAGCAACTGAAGTTAAGGGTACACTTACAGTTAAAGTTAAAAAATTTATTCGACGCTGAAGTTGAAAGTTTCGATGAATAAAAAAAAGTAACTTTATTTGGCAAATAAATTCTCGTCGAATAAAAAAATTAACTTTATTCGTAGAATAATCTACAATTGAAGTAACTTTTATTTGATCCTTATTTAAATAATTTTTTATTTAGTTAATGCCCGATTTTGCCTTCAAACTTTGCACCCTTACGTAGCAACCCCTCCATCTATAGTTAGTACCTTAAACCGCATCTCCAGTTTAGATTAGTCGATAGTAGACCATCACAGTAGTGATAAGAGTGAAAAAGAGAATTCATTGAAACTCAGGATAAAGTGATAAGCATTTCACTTTTACTTGTGAGAATAAGCAGAATATGTAAACTGGCCTGATAGTGAAACAGATTTCCGGGTCGACTAGTTTAATTATTCCGAGTTGTGAAATCTAAAAGACTAAATGGCAAGTTTTGGTTTTGCGAAAAATCCGACCACAGCAGCGCATAACTCGAAACCATGTTCGTCACTAAGGGAAATTCATTTTCATTGGGGCGCACAGGTATATTAAATTCCTTTCCGACAGAGTCAATTAAGGCAGTTAATGCACGCCATAATATAAAGTTTCCATTTAACCTTAGTATTAATTTTGAAACCGTAAAACAAAGAACGAATTACACGCCTGTATTCCACGTCGAAATTAATGAGCCAGTTACAAAACAATTCATGAAAGTATTTCAGTCCTATCATGCTCGAACTACCGAATTTAATAACACTGATATACGAAACTAAAGTATATAATTGTGCAATAAAGTTCCTCTCCAAAGTGAGAATTATACGCGTAGCAAACGGTAATGATATTTGCAAAGTACCCTTATTTCATTATTAACAATAATTATTTAAATCGAAGTATGTGAAATTAATCGCTAAAATTTAAATCCGCTGCCCCTTTGTTCATTAAAATTTTGTAAATTCATTTCTACGTATCATACACGACATATATTTTTATCTCAGTGAGACATTGAATATCATTCTTTTTTTCTTGTCTCAAGAGAAACAATAAGGAACTTAGAAAGAAGAAATATTACAGAATAACAGATTCTTTGCGCGTACGCTGTCAATTGTGGCAATAAACCAAGAGTTATTGGCAATAAACAACTGACTGGAGAACCATGGTAATTACGTAGAAGAGGGCATACCTCACTGACTTTAAATAACCTTGAAATATGTTGTAAAAGGGATTTTGGGGCGGGAGGGACCTCGTCAGGGGAGTGTAAAAAATATTTAATTACAGTTTTTTATTAATGTCTTAGAAACTAATAAATACCCCAACTTAAAATTTTATTTTTGTGGTCCACACTACATACACGTAGCTGCCCCCCACCCCCCAATCTAGCTCCAAACCTATATCGGTATCTTGGAAACGATCAATAACCTTCAATGGATTCTTCGATATTATAATACTAATAATTACGTAGTATAGAGACCGAAGTAAGTTGTAACTTTTGTTGTTTACTCTCTAACGTATCTGTAACCTTTTTATTCCAAACTTTAGAAATACGATAGGTCAGTATGTAATGTCGAAACTATTTTTGCGTGTATCTCGGTAACGAAGGTCGGGCGGCGGTAACATGTATAGAAAAAAGTTGTTCAGAATCATGCCTCCGACAACATATTTTCAAATCATCAAAATCGGTGAGGTGTACCCTCTTCTATATAATTACCAGAACAATGATTAGAATTAGAATTCCCAGTGTTTTGGGAATTTCAGTTCAAACTAAAAATGTTTTAGAAATTCTCCTCAATATTAGCGACTAAATGTTACTACCTGAATGCAGTCGGTTTTCTGAGAGAACGTTGACAATTACTGAGCAATAAATCGAAAGCAACAGTATTCGGAACGCAGTAAATTTGTAACGCGCATTGAAGACGCCTAAATAGCAACAACAAATTACGATCTTCGCTGATACCACCTTGACAATAATGGCCCGTATACGTTCCTGTTGCAGCCAAACGCTCAATTATCAGGCTACAACGAGGATTACATTCCGTTCGAGTGAATGTGCATGAATCGTGATCCTTATCTTATCAGTAATGGAGAACGTTGCCCCTTCCGGTTTCCAGGGTGCCAAGGTCGAAGGTGGAGACACAAATGATAGGAACTTCTAGCAGAATTCAGGGACCGCAGGGAATAGAAGATATTAGCGGATTTGCCTAATAGGCAAACTACAATTATTACGTTAAAGAAGCGTTTATGTTTATATTGAGAAATTTCCTTATCTGTTAGCTACGCCTTTTTCTTAATTTTAACACACTCTCGGCATTGGTTTCGTGTTTGTAAGATCAACTGCACGGAATATATGAAATAGTGGAAAATAAAATGGTACTCGCAAGCAGAGATGGGCAAAAAATTATTTTAAATAAAAATTTGTGCACGAAGGGTTTATTTCAAATAATTTCTTGCTTATCACTGCTTGCAAGTACATTGGTATTTATCTTAAGTAGTCGTTAAATCGACGAGTGCGATCAATACACGTAACACAGTTGTACCACTAGGGTGGCCTTTATATACGGGAGAGTGGGATAAAACCGAACGGGTGGGTAAAACGGAACATCAATGTTTCTCTTAGATAAGAGCTGCGAATGAGTTGGTATCGTGTGACATGGGACCAGAGGGTCCTCACAGCATTTTTTGACAGACCATAGACCCGTGCACACGTTATTTTTCTGTTAAGAGAGTTGGAAAAATTTTGTCGGTATCAACGGTTCAATATTTTGTTGTACTTTTGACCAATTTTCGGCAGTTGGATTTTGAAAATTAATAACGGTAAGTACATCATTGGATTCTATAGTCCTTATGCTACATTTTGAGGTAGTAAACAGTTCTTTACCTCACGCTGAAGCGTAAATATTAAATGTTTACTAAACGACTGCATGTGGAGCAAAACGGAATATTTTACGTGGGGTAAAACGAAACGCCTATTTAACCGATTTGCACCAATCCAATTGCCTTGAAACTTTGTAGGTGTGCGTAGTTATGGTGACAATACAAAATTATGAGAAAAAGCGGGAGGGGTGAACAAATTACCCAGTCATCAATAAATATAACCCACAACCACAAATCAAACTAATTTAATCGGAATGGAATCAGCATATAATCACAAATCAAAACTTGGACACTAAAATGTAAATAATAAAGAAATATGCAAAAAAAATTTCTCTATGCACGTGTTGATATTCATTATTCATGTAAAAATCCACGTGTATTTGATTATTTTCAGTAATTTTTATATTATTTAGTAAAATATTTCTTCTTAAGTGTATAATAGATATTTTTGTTAATATTTTATTTGTAATAGTTATACCTAAACATATATTTACAGTTTTTTACATAAACGAATACTTTCTAAATCATAAAAGTAAAGATTTTGTACGTTTACATGGTCTTCAAGTGGTGTTCCGTTTTACCCCACCACTGGAGCGAGGCAAAGATTTCAATACCTCCGGTAAATTTAATTTTTCGTCGTTCCCAAAGATTTTTCTTAACAATATCTTTGATTTTTTTATAGTCTAAGGTCCACTGAAGACTCCTGTTGAAGTCCCGTGTCTTTTTCTCCTTCTGATTTTATGTTATCACCCTCCAAAGTTAAGCGTTCCGTTTTACCCCACTCTCCCTTAAATAAGGACGTGTCTTATTATTTTTTCTTTCTTTGCTCTCACCCCCTAGAACAGTGCCATTTGATAAAAATATAGTCCGTGAAAAAGTTTATTGCAATCGGATAACAGCGCCCGAAGTGCGGACCTCTCTATGTCCAAACGTTATTATCTAGAAAATGGTTGGAAGGACGAAAAATCTAATTAATACCACACTTGCCATCGCTGGTTATCAGGTTAAAGTCGGGGCCATATTTGTTACTGCACCCCGCTCTGTTACCGCGACCTGTTACCAATCTAACGATGTCCTGTTATTGCATACTGTGACTCGTCACTTGGTTCAGTTGTTCGGATGAATGTCGCGGAATAGTCCAACATCGTCTACACTTATTACTAGGATCGGTTAAGGTAAAAGACCCAATACGTGGACACGTCTCAGTAGCTGGACACTGGTGCAAAAATACTGATTAGTACGTTTAATATCCGCTTTATCCAAAAAAGAACTATTTTATTAAATTATTCTAATATTTAGTAAAATATATTCGTATATAAAATTATTCTAATATTTAGTAAAATATATTCATATATAAAATTATTCTAATATTTAGTAAAATATATTCATATATAAAATTATTCTAATATTTAGTAAAATATATTCATATATAAAATTATTCTAATATTTAGTAAAATATATTCATATATAAAATTATTCTAATATTTAGTAAAATATATTCATATATAAAATTATTCTAATATTTAGTAAAATATATTCATATATAAAATTATTCTAATATTTAGTAAAATATATTCATATATATATATATATATATATATATATATATATATATATTTGACTAAATATTTGAATAATTGAATAAAATAGTTCTTTTGCACCAGTGTCCAGCTACTGGGACGTGTCCACGTATTGGGTCTTTTACCTTAACTAGGTCGCGGTAACAGAGCGAGGTGCGGTAACAAATGTGGACCTGGCTTTAATACTTTGACAAGTTGAATGTGAGCTATGTAATGAAGAATCTTAACACAGAACATTAATTGTATGGATGCTAATTAGAAGAGTCTTAAGGAAGCTACAATTAGCTATAGAAGCTTAAGACGCTATAATTCGCAAATAGAAGCCCACAAAATGCATTCTCTCGCGGGGCAAGTGATGCTCACAAATACAATGCAATTGACGCCTTACCACACCTGAGGCATAATTCTGTCGATTCACGTCGATTACCATCGATGCGTCATCGCCAATCACCGAAGAAAGTCAATTGGTTGACATCCAATTATCCGGTTGCAGGCGATCTTTGACGACGTGGCCGTCATGTATATGTATAGGTTAGTTAGGAACAAACGGCATGCGCGTAATCTCGGCACTCGTGCGAGACAATGGTATTTCGAGACGAGTCAGCAGTGGAGAGAAACCACCTCCTCGAGCCCGTAAGAGATAATGCGTAATTTAGGGCGATTCCGATGGCTGACGCGACTCTAAATAATACGTTCAAAGCTGGACAATAGAAGCAACGATAGGACGCGGCACACGTGACCGTGCAGAATTTATCTTTGAGTTCATCTAACGTGAAAGATTAATGCAATTTTGCTGGCTGCGTTGTACGCGACGCATCGCAGTAAACGAGCCAGTTCAACTGACATGGGATGTTCGACAACTCGAAAATTCAAAGAAACTTGAAACTTTGGAGAGATGTAATTCTAGTGATGCTGATAACGTAACCACTTTTTGTTGCGATAATGAAACGGTTTTAGGGGAGAAAGCACCTGCTCAAAGAAATTGCGAGTTTTCGTATCATCATGAATATCTGCAAAACTGTAAAAGGTATTTAAAAGAACTTTAATTCATGTTTTATGGTTTTTGGTATCGTACAATATGGTGACAAAGAATTTTCGAAAAAAAATTAATTTTTCAGAATTTAGCCCCACCACTTTTTTGAGGAAATTATTTATCGCCGTGTTTTAGGATATCCAAAACTATAAAACTTCGAATTAAACTTTTTTCTGATATCTTTACGGTTGATATTCACGATAAAATGAAAACTCACAATTTCTTTAAGGGGGTGCTTTCACCCCCAGGACCGTTTCGTTGTCGGGATAAAATATGCTTACCTACATATCTGTAAAGTGTTTTTTAATACTAAATTTTTCGAACATCCCTTGTGAGTCGGGGCCAGTATACATTTCACGATAGGAATTGTACCGATTTTTTCAATTACCGGTAATTTGGTAAAATTTTCAATCAAAATCAGTTCACCAGTAATTCCCGGTATTTTTTAAAGTATTGAAAATATGAATAAATAGTACAAAGAAGAAACATTTTTTTTTAAATTTAATTGAGCGTAATGAAAATATATATTCAAATGAAACTATTCGATATATAAAATATAAAATAATATAACACAAAATACATATATTAGCAAACTATTGACAATACTTATTAAATATCTTTAACACGAAAATATGAAAGAATTTTAACTTACTTACATAATTAAATACTTTTTGTTTATCAACTCTTTTTAACAAATAAGCACGCAAAAATCATAATTTGTAAAAAATATCAATACTTGTAAAAAATAATCCAGTCGAGGAAACAGCTCTCTCAGATTCTAAAATAAAATTGATGGTCGGATAGTCATTAGGAGATCGTATGCCATTTGTATATAATTTCCCCTTACTTTTTGTTCTTGAAAGTACGTCAATTCTTTTTTAATTAATTAATTTTATTTTGTATCACAGCTGGTTCTTCATGAGATACTTCGGTTTTCGTTTTTATTAGTAATTGAACTTTTTTTTTCATTGATAACGTACTAGATGTCGAAGGAATTATCGAGCCCATATACGCAGAATATTGTTATATGTGCATTATCGAATTACCGGTAAAAAATGGCGAATTAAAGGTAAAAATTTGAGGATATTTCTTGCGATTTACCGGTTAACCGATAAACCCGTTTACCGATATTACAAACCCTACTTCAGGACCCGAAAGCAGGTGTTTAGTGAAATAGGAAAAATCGGAAAAGTCTCGGGCGAACATCCCCACTAATGTAAATGAATATTGAATACACGGAAAAGAGTGAATTCATTCTTCTTTTTCATTAATTGATCCACGTGGAAACAGTTAAATGTGCGGTTCTGTTCTTGTTCGACAAATACGGCAGACTGCATAGACACGACCACAGAAAAAAAAGTTAAAACGTCCGATGTCATCGAAAAATTGCATATTTTTTTTTGCTTGTTCCAAAAAATATGAGCGTTGTGTTTATGGCCCTGGAATAGATTAATAATGGTAAGTAGTCAATTTCTATCCTTATACATAATATGAACTTTTAAACCCGATTTTCTCGAAACTACATTTTCGACCTGGCGTTCAAGAAATCTCGACAATCAATGAAGCAAACAACTTGAACTTTTACACGCATGTTGAGCAAGTGTCTGTCTATCTATGATAGTAGATTTATTGCCGCATTTGTTACCGTTCCTCATTTTACTTAATAAAGTTTTGTCGCTTTTTGAAAAAAATTCGATTCATCATATTCAGAAGCCTGCCATTTTAACATTTCTTTATTTATCTTAATGAGTCTACTACCATCGATAGCCACATTCATACAGATTAAGAATCTCTTTTCCTTTTTGCGTTTCAAATTATCTTTAGAATATTTTCCGTCAACACCAGGACCACCCGATTTTTTTTCAACGCCTCAAGTCAGCGTTCTGTATCAGTCACATTTTTTTTTACCGTCACATAAAAATTCACAACAATAGCTCAAGATACAATAAAACAGCCTGTCAAACCTCAAATTAATTTCTCAAACCGTTTATGTACAAAAAATTCACCAAAATCACCTATTTTTCGGCCAAACAAAGTAGAATCCCCCCTTAAGTTTTCTAATTTACTGTGTACGTAACATCGACTGAAATCTGGAAAGCACTCCATTATTAATTCGCAAAAGTAATTTGATCCTGTTGTCTTCATTTAAAGCGAAAGCGGTGCACCAATCTAATAATTCCTGGTACTTCAAGTCTGAATACAAATTAAAGTGCAGTCAAAAAACAGTAAGTTTTGAAAGCTGAAATAAATCAAGTTGTCCAATAAGTTCGTGCAGGTTTCAGTATTAATAAATTATTTCTGAACCATTCCCATTGCCTTTAGATGATTGAGTATTGTCTGCGATAAGCAGTGCAACTTATTGGCTAATTCGCGAGCTGTTTGACGAGGATCCTCCAGAATGAAGGTCTCCAATCGATGTTCATTGACGGCGGGCGGTTGCCCAGAACGTGGCTCGTCAGAGATATGTATCAAAATTGCCGTTCTTGAAGCATGCAAACCATTTCCGAGCTGCTCTCTCTGGAATGGAGTCTTTGCCATAAACGGCACATATGTATCGAAGAGCTAGGGACGGGGTACAGCCCAGAATAAACTCGAACAACAGAAGGTGTCGGAAATGTTCGTGTTTATCAACTTGGCATAGTTTTATATTTACAACAAAGAAACAGAATTTATAGTTAAAAAACACCTAAACGTAGTAAAATAAAGAAAATTACAGGCTTCACAATCCCATACAGTACACTTCGTTGCAGCTGTATTGCAGGAACGTTGCTGCAATATTGCGTTGTTGCAGGTTGCATTGCAATATTATGGGAACGTTCCTGCAATATTGCAAGAACGTTGCCGTGCAATGTTCCATTGGCAACGATCCTACAATATTTCTGCAATATTGCGCGCACATCGAAGTGCAATGTTCCAGTGGCAACGTTCCTACAATATTTCGGCAATATTGCGCGCACATCAACGTGCAATGTTCCACTGGCAACGATCTAACAATAATTCGGCAATATTGAGCGCAAATCGATGTGCAATGTTTCAGTGGCAACGACCCAGCAAAATTGTTTAGCAACATATTGCCGTGCAATACTGTAGTGGAAATATTATAGAAACAGTACAGCAATATTCTGAAGCAACTATAACATTGACCAAATTTGAAATATGACGTCGAGTAGATTCTACAGCATGTTTCATTTAACTGGATATGCTAGAATTTCTCGTTGGCTGTTTTTATTGCCGTTTCGTTGCAGAATCATTGCCGGAACGTTGCAGGACTACGTGTTTGCAATGCTGCCGCAATATTGCAAAAATACACACCTGCAATATTGCGAAGACGGACATAGGACTGAACCTGCAACGTCTCTGCAATGTTATGGTGCAACATTGCAATCTTGCACCGCAATATTGCAGAGACGTTGCTGCAATGTTATGGTGTTGTGTGGGATGGTTCGAACCTGAAGCCAACATTCAATTTTTTCCGCCATCAAATGTTGATGGATCAACAACGGCACGAACTTATTGGACAACCTAATAGAATCGAGCTTCCGATCCATCGATTTACAACTGTCAAGCACGCGATATGATTGTCTCGGATTCCGCAGAACATCCAAGTTGCCCCAATCAATCAAGAAACGTTGGGGATTCGCCGGGGCAATAAAGACGGCTAGTGGAAGGCGAAATACCGTAAAGTTGAACGTATCCAGACCACGCGCTTTGCCACTGATTCGGGTAATATATGTGGCGATTCCGTGAAGTTACCTGTTTCAGCGAACAATGGTCTCGGAGAGTTTCGTTTCACGGGTCTCGGGGTTCGCCACTTTTGAAACTTTACCAATATTTTAAGGGTCGTAAGGTGAATTGTCTCAGGAGTTTCCTAGAACGGCTCTCTAATGTCTCCTGCCTGCAAACAATTCACCTGTCTCGAGGATCGAGTACATCAAGCTAGACTGAAGCGTTCTACTCATCAGTCTTTCTCTGCAGTACAGTACCCTATTCTGTGAAACTACTTGTTCCAACAGAGTCTGAACTCGCCAATAGAAAATCCTCAATAAGACTGGATAACGACGCACACTCTACTCGACGTAACAGCAGAGACGATGTAAGAGGAAACAAAACATTGAGATACCAAAATTCACCAATACCTAATCCATAACTCCTCTTTAGTATGAGGAATGAAGATTTATGGCAACTATTACACTTTCATCAAATACAAATACTTGTAGATCGCAAAAGTAAAAGAGCCAAGGTATTTCTGACCGTTGTGATGTCACAAGAGAGACAACAGCAGAGGCTGCTCCAGTCTCGAGAAGATAGGGCTAGAACTGCATGCAAGTGTTTGTTTGCAAAGAGAAAAGCGTCTGGTATGCATCGTTGAGCATCACGTGGAGTGGACACTGCGAGAAGATACGAGGAAAGGGGTTCGGGGAGGGCAGCTGGAGACACCATAATCGAGTTTATCGGGCAGACTAATTAGAGAGCGAGGATACCGGGAATAGATCCCGAGGGAGAGACCGAAGGGCAGAGATCGCGTACGCCTCAACGTTCCCGTCTTTACAGCGTCCTAATTGGCAAGAGCTTTCTCAGTGTGCGTAACCGGTTGGCACGTTTGTTACTTCGCATTCTGTCTCGTGATTCTTACCTATGAGAAAAGTCTGAAGAGGAGTAAAATACAAGAAAATAAGGGTAGAGATATCTATTAGGTTTTTCCCTCCTTTCTCTTATTACGCTTTTCTATTTAATAAGGGATACTGTCGAGATGTCCGGCGTAGATTTTTCTTCTTGAAATATATTGTTCAACATCATAATCTAAAACATACATATTTTCTTAGTCTTGCCCATTCTCAATTTTAAGAGGAGAAACTGATCCTCATTTCCCGAATGAAGTGTTCTGCCATTATAAATGCCAAATGGCCCACAAATGATGTGTATTCTATTAAATTTGAGGGGCATCTTCTAAAACTGGGAATGGGCAAAACTAAAAAAAAATACGTGTCTCTTAGATTTTTGTGCTTAGTAACATATTTCAAGGAGAAGAAGTATCACAAGGACACCGCGATAGTGTCCCTCGTAGGTTTCGTTTGATGAGCAATTCGCCAATCAACGATAGAATTAATCAGCAGACCCGGGCTTGCTTCATAGCGTGAAAGCAGCTTGGTTTCGCTTAATTTTCTGCCTTCGTTCTTGCCATAGAGTCCAGTGAACGGGGTGAGGTTTAATCTAGAGAATACCAGGTAACACGATTCACTTGACAATTCCCAACAAAGGGATAAAGCTGAACCTCCCATTGGGTAAGTTCAAAGAAACTGTAGAAGGGTCCTCAAAGTCTTGGAGCACTCTGTCCCGGACTATTTCTCATTAAATGTCACGATGTTTCATAGTCCCGCAAGGGTATACTCCGATCTTCGCCAGTTTTTTGCTTGGAAACAAAGCGAGTCGGGGTTCGAGGCGCTGCTTTTATTACGTGACGAACGGGTGAAATGAGTGTCGATGGTGCTGGTGGCACGGAGCGTGTCTCTTGGGCCATGCTTATCGATTCTTGAATAAACAAATGGAGGGAAAGAAGGTAAATGGCCCACCGAGGCTTCAACGAAGCGCTGTTGTCTCGCCTGTGACGCGTATTCTGCTGGTACATACATTGAGGGAACACCATGTGTCGTTGAACGACAATTGCGTAAAGTGATTCGCTAGCAATATCTGAAAATTGGCAGGCCTATTCGAGATGACAGAAAAAACAAATCTCTCGAACATTTCGTTTGTGGAATGAAACAATTCCGTCGACGGACGGTTTTATTCTCAAGATATTACAAATTCTGATCGCTACTCTCGGTGACATGCTCATAAAGCTTATATCAATTCCTACAGGGGAGTATTTTACTATTCTCACCGAAACTCCAATTAATTAATACGCAGCCTTTAACCTTTAACGACACAGAATCTCTCGGCGGACTAATTCGGAGCGCTCCAGACGCGACATTTTTGTCGATTTCGTGGCACATTTCCAGATCTCCTTATCCTTCCTTAGCCAGAAGAATGTGATCGGTAGAATGAAATTGAAAAGAACGGAGGCACCAGGGGGGCGAGAGAGGTTGGCGGGGGAGGAAGGAACAAAATATCGTCGCTTTTGGAATTTAACGAGGGACAAAGGTATCGCTCGACCTCCGACGTCCTGATGGGAAGCGCTGGAGGTTGAAGCACCCTCAAACGGGTCCGTCAATTTCCGTGCTCGTTAGGTGGGTATTTATTCTCGCCTCTCCTGTCCGCCATGCACCTTATACCATACCCTTTTACCTTGCTTCGCCGATTGATTTTAATTATTTTTTCGCCGCCTGTCGCCTATGGGCTTTCATGGCTTTCGCGATGCATCCACTGGTTCCATTAAATTTAAAAGCCAAAGCAGCCAGACGAACATTCAAGATTCCATGATGGTGGTCCGCCGGGAACCTCGTTAGACCTTGGTTCGGTGACTGAACGTGTATAACCGTGGTCTGTTTTTCATCGCTTAATTGGTCCGGACGTGTGGCATTCGCACGCTCCTTCCAATATTTACAAATCCATTATTTCAATTCTTTTTTTCACAATAATTTTTGGTAAGTAAAGAGTATAACGCGATTGCTATATGCTGATGTTGGAAAGCTTTTGTTAGGGTCTATACAATTATACAATTTTCAATTTGAAAATTGAAGTATGTAATTAAGAGAAAGAAGTAGCGGATTCATATCTGATTGGAAGGATCATGAGTGGGTAGTTGAATAAAGTGATGCTTCCGCAGGTCAACACACCAAATAAAGGTGAACGTACACTATCGGTGAAAAGTATGTGTCCACCTGGCTTCTTATTACGTTTTATGCTGCTGGCGAGTTGTCGACTAATTCTACAATAGTCTAGTCTTTACCTGCATGCAACCGGGTGGAGGTTACTTACGTAATAAAATACTAAACTATAAAGTATTCCTGTATGACACGTATTGGTTTATTAGAAAATAGTGCTTTACGCTTTTTATTACGGTAGTGTATCCCGCTCCTTGTTATAGTTTAGTCTTGGGACCTTAAGAGAAACCCTATTAAAAGTGTTTTCGGACCTCTAAATTGATGAAAGATACTCAGCGCGCTAGAGCTGGAAAGTATCACAGTTTTCCACGTTCTTTTCCCCTGAATAATTCATAATTCCCGTCTTGTCCCGACTGTCTCCCAAAAAGTATCAGTGTACTACATGCGACCACTTGAACGTCGCGCGGGACTCTGGCATAATGCTGAGTTTACACCTGACGAGTGTTCGGCCGAGTGAGCCCACTGGGCCGAGCACTCGCCCAGTCTGAACGCATATTCTAGTACTCGGTCGAGTAATCCGACAGGCAAATCGGCCACTATTTTCACTCGGCCGAATAGCAGACTGAGTGACTCATGAGACACTCATCACGTGTAAACGCAACTTAACTCTCGTGTAGGATATGAACAGTAATATTGTTAAGGAACTAAGGTCGGTATCATATATATTGGCCGGTGAGTTTCGGAGGGGTATTCTCCCACCACACCGTTTGTTTGCCTCGGTGCTCCGCTTCTCAAACGTTTTCTGACTCGCTCTCGTTCCATCTCGCTCTCGCCTTCACAGAACAAGAGTGAGCCAGAAGTGGTGGGGATAGTGCCAAGATTCTGACGTGTAGGCCAAACCGAGCTGTCAGCGTAGAAATACACACATCAGAATAGGTGTGCGTTAGCAACGAAAAAATTCAGAAACTTTATTGGTTAGAACATTGATTCGTTCTCGATAGCTTCATCTCGTATTGGTCTACGCATAGCTTCGCAACGCACACGACTATTACGTTAAGGATAACAGCCAACCGGCTAGGTTCAGGCGGAGCCGAGGAGCGATCCCTTTACCCCACCATACCCTGCGAGGGCCAGGCAACTCCAACTGACAAATCAGTGATCGTCAGATGGTGGTGGCTGATTTCTCCTCGATCGCTGCCCGCAAAACCGAATTCACCGGCCAATATATTTGATACCGACCTTAGTCACTGGGATAGAAACAAATACGATAAGTTGTTTTAAGCTATTTGTATCTCTTTTTATCCCAGCTTATGGTTGAAATCTCGTTATAGTTGTCACGTCAGTATCGTTGATGAATATTGGTGATGTGAAGTAGCGAATAGATAAAGTAATGCGCCAATGATTTTATAATCACATTGTTCATGTGCATAAGCAGAGATAGAGGTACAAGGGAACAATCGTTGTTCCTACGTGATGCAGGAACAACGAATGTTTATTTAGTGGGTAGAGTCGTCATCAGTTGCGTGAACGATTCGTTAGCTATTCGCCCCATTTCGACGATACGCCAGCCCTATACGCATATACACAGTCGAGATGGAGCACGATCGATACACATATAGTGGCGGTCGCGAAAAATGTCTACAATTGTTTCCAAAAGTAAAATTTTCGTACGACTACCATGCACTTAAAAAGTTTTGACGTGGACTAAAGGCAGGCTCTCACTACGCCTTGACTCGCCTTGTCTCGGCTCATTTTATTCTTCCTAGGCTTTTCCTATGTAGTTTGATAATTTGACTCACACTGTGCCGCGCCTCAGCGCGACTCCGAGTCGCGGATTCCTTCTCGAGAATATTTTGAAGAAGAAAGGCGAGGCATGGTGTGAGCCTACTGAATTGATGACTGCACAAAGGTTTTGGTGAAGAAGTTCTCTGAGCAACTGAGCAAATGTATGAACCGAGACAAGCTTGTCAGATAACTTCAGCGTGCTCTACCTTAAAGGTAGGCTCTCACTAGACCTCGCCTCGTCTCGGCGCAACTTCTTTTCGCACTCACATCTGGGCTCGCATCATCTCGGGGTTTCCGTATAGTGCCTATCCGAGCTATAGTGACTTAGGTGAGAAGTCCCTCAGCGGGGTCTTAACTGATACCCTGCTGGGTACTGACCGCTAAATATGCCCCCCTACTATAGTGCCTATACGAGTTATAGTGACTTAGGTCAGAAGTCACTCAACGGGGTCTTACCCGACACCCTGATGGGTACTGGCCTCTAAAGACCAGGACAAAAACAGGGCCCTAAGGCCCTAAGGCCTGGTCTTCTCTAAATACAGTCCTGCAAGAGGTAGTAGGGGAGCACGATTAGCGGCCAGTACCCAGCAGGGTGTCGGTTAAGACCCCGCTGAGGGACTTCACACTTAAATCACTATAGCTCGGATAGGCACTATACTTGAACTTATTTGAGCTTACCTCGGTACATGTATTTGGTCAGGTGCTCAGAGACTCTCTTCCTGTGCAGTCGCCAATTCAGTGGGCTCACACTACGCCTCGCGTCTCTTCCTAAAAATATTTTCCAGGAAGAATCGACGGCTCGGAGTCGCGCATTATGAGTCAAATTGTCAAACTACATAAGAAAAGCATAGGATGAATAAAATGCGCCGAGGCAAGGCGAGGCGTAGTGAGAGTCTGCCTCAAGAAGTTAACTTCAGGACAGTGAAATGACATATTGGATTTACAACGAGCAAGGCTCCAGAGGCCACACCGGTTACATTAGAAACTTCCCTCAAAGAAAAAATGTATGAAATTTCTTACGAAAGCAACCATCGGGATGACGACCAATAGAGCAAATCAATCGAAGAGTAGCGTAGTGAATTTGATGTGCTCTTGTGTAGGAGCAGTTATTGAATGCCTGTTTTCAGCGGGATGCAGCTTGATAGTCTTTTTTCGACCTTCGCCGGTGTGTAACAATTGTAAAATTGCGGGGGTCCACGAACTCGACCCAATTCTATCACTGGTAAAACAGCAAACTCACAGGCTCGTTGAGTTTGCCGATGGTAAACCGTTCCCTCTCCTACTTCAATCTGTCCGTTTCCCGCGGTCATCCTCCCGTCCCTGTTGCCTGCTCTGTTTACTCCTTCTTGGCCCCTCTCTTTTGCACTCCACCTTGCCGTGGCAAGCTCCCTCGCTTCAACGATTAACTCGAGTTTTGAGTGTTTGGAATGCTGAATGGGTAAACTGCATCCAGTCACGTGCCCAAGTGGATGGCCGATGCAAGACGACGCCACTTCTCTCTCTCTCCCTCCCTCGCTCTCCCTAAGAACGAATTTTGTTGGAGCGCTATCAGTTTAAGTTACAGTGCATCCTTGTAGGAGCACAGGCATGGGGAGCTTACGAAAGCCTAATTCCAACATGCCTTTTAAGTTGTCGATGAAGGAAGGACGGTTATAAAACCCAACCAGCCGCAAAGTAAACATGTTTCGAGCGCCGAAACAACACTGAGAGATAAGGAGTTTGGGCTTCATTCAGGACCGTGCGATATGTACTCGGACTGCGGTTAGTCCCTAGCTCTAGCTTGTGTCGTCTTATTCTTATTATCCGGTACACCAATCGCTACCGTAACCTGAGCTTTTAAGTGATAACCACCCTGTACTTTCTCCATCAACTGTACGTCGAACCAGCTAGGAACTGTCAGTCTAAACAGGCAGTCTATATGCTTCATGCTTCATTCCCCCTTTTTTTATCTTTTATACAAACTTTTCCAACTGTTGGTGAAGATTCACTGATCAAAACTAAGGTCTTTGAGGCCCTAGCATTCATTGATTGTTGCACTGGTTGTCTGAAGAACATATACAGTAATTTAAGTAAAGTAGTCTTTCATTATCCGCACGACTATTCGACACTGTTCGCGCGCGCTTTTCGGTGCATGGTCACGATTTTTATCGCGGGCTTTAGCCTACCAATCGCCAAAGACAGTAAACAAGATGCGCTGAGAGTGAGTGAGATAGAACTCGAGGTGGGGATGTCGATCGTGTGTTTTCTGAAGGATAGATCCCGTGCAGTTTATGCAGCACTAGGATGGATGTACCGTTTGTGGCCATTGCAGTGTTTTTGGCCATGTGCATAATTACCTTACTTTTAAATTACTTGCAGATCATTATTTTGTGGAGAATTTCACATCATAAATATTTCGTTTAGTATACCGCCCGAAATATAAGGTTACATTTATTGCTTACACGGAAAAATATTATATTTTTTAAGAAGTGGCCAAAACTGGTACAATACCTTAAAGTGGCCACAAATGGTGCATCTACCCTACTGTACTACAGTAATTCGTCGTAATAGTCCCGACGAACGGGGCTGGCGGCGGGACAGCAACGGGATGCGGACACTATTCCCTTAGAGTAGTATATGCTCTAAGATTATTCCCTGCCGAGTGAGAAAACCCAAGAGCCGAGCGAGAGGGAACGAAACAGTTGACACGAAGTTGCCGTCGCCTCTTTCGTTCTCTTACTCTCGACCGAAGGATTCCAAGAAATGGTGGGGATAGTGAGCGGGACTATTACGCATGGTAAAAATGGGACAATAACGAAGAATTACTGTATATACTTGCTCTTGTTAGTCCCTCATCTAGAGCTCCCTCTAACAGTGTATATTACAAGAAGAACATTTGATTTATAATTTTTGATGGATAAAGTGCTTTAAGGGTTTAGTCTACTGTGAAGTCGTGAAAAATTGTTATTTTTTAGGATTTATTTTTTAGTAAACGGAATGTCCAACGTAAATTAGACATTCCGTTTACTAAAAATTTGGTGAAGTAATTTGGTCTACTTATTAATACACTTATTGACAGTGTAAAAAAATCTATTTTCAATTTTTAACATTTTTTTTTAAATGTATACAGCACTGATACGAGCGCCTTCAGAGAGCAATGTATTGTTGGTACTGGTGATTCCGAGAGAATGCCACATTTGAAACAAAAAATTCAAAGTGTGTTGTAATCATTATGAGTTTGGTTATCGCCAGCAGGATTATTTTTACTGCTAAAAAATTAACAAAATGGCGGAGGTTTGAAATTTCAGTGACGAAATATTATGGGGAATTTTTCAATCTTTTTGCCTTGTAAATAGTATGAAATATTTAATCAAAAAATTTTTCCGTGGCCCCGGTCATAGCACTGATGTGCTGAATAACATGTACAAATTTCAGATTGATTGGTGAAATAGCTTTTCTGCAATCACCTGCATCAGTTGAAAAAATGTTTTAAAACAAATTAAAAAAATTCTTTTAAATTTTTTGTGTAATATAAGAGTAGCTTAATAAATACCAAAAATATTTATTGCATTATATGCTGTATCTCTGAAGAAGAAAATCTTTAAAAATAACTTAATTTTTCAAAACGTCACAGCGACCTGACTTAATGCCCCTTAATCACTTCCACGAATTCTTCTTGTGTCTTCCCTTCTTGTTATCACATTCTTCAAATGTCTAGGGTTATGTTAGTCGAAGTACCCCTGCCTGTATATGTATACATGTTTTTGCTTCACGCCTGTTCGAATATCCGTCATTAATGAGCAAACTAGGTAGGAGACTTATCTTCTCAAAAACAACGACTGGTATATAATGGCTCAATGGAGGAGGTATATACGTAACAGGACGAGAGGAAAGAAACTGAGCGGAAAATCCTGTGGATTAATGGATTCAGCTTAGCTGGCGCTCAGGCTCGTTGCTCTGGTTAATTTTCTAGATACTTTTTCTTCGATCTTTCATCGCGTGGGAATCTCGAAGATGAGAATCATTCTTATTTCGGTTTTAAAAAATTAAAAGGAGAGCTGCTGTCGTAAGGGACTTTTCTAACGTAATTACAGTAAGACAACGTAATGTTCACCAACAAATATGAATCTATCCTTCAACAATAATATGGAGATAAATAAATTTATATCCTCATAAAACATGCTAAGTAATACTCGAGCTTCTGCCTGAAGCATTTGTCTCAGCTTTTGTCGAGGCTTGTAAAATTTTGGTTCTCTATGAACTCAAAGTTTTATAACCTGCATAAAAATGTATCTAAATATTTGTGACAAACCCATAAAATATTTCATAAACTCAAAAGAAGACTTCACATACATCCGAAATATAAACTGTTATATATTCAGTTTTCATGCAGATAAGGCTTTCTTATTTAATATACATACAGATAAACCATTTTTGTGCTACCTGTCAGCAGCAACTCAATTTAGGCGAAAGCTGCAGATATGTCTTTTCAAATTAACACGGTAGATCTGGTCATACTCGCATTTAAAATACACTGTGTACGTGAAACTTCCATGCAAAGTATCGTGGAATTTAAAAGCGGGGACAAAAGTATTGAAAGCAGTTCTCGAGTGGGATTTCCGTGACTATAACCGGCCTTCAGCATCGCTCATAGTCTCCTTTACAAGGTGGGCTTCGTTAGCATTCAGTGAAAAATTCTGCAATTTTGGCTGACGGATGAGAACAAAGTCTACTTTAACGTTATTATAATGTACATAAATATTATTACGAGTGCCGTGTGTCCACAGAGAACAGAATTTCCCGATGCTTTCAGGGCGCACGGCAAACGGCAGGAAAATTAAAAATACGTTAATAAGACGAATACAAAAGAATCGTGGCATGCTGGCCGCCATTGAAAGCCGGATTCATCATAATTACTGTGTTACAAACTTGTAGAAAGTCTGACCAGTAGTCTGCTCCATGGAGAATGAAATTTTTTTTGTCAGGAAAGTATTCGCTAAAATATTTTTTCTTTTATTAAATATCATACGCTACTTTCGCATGTGTATATATTTTTTTATTAATCCTGCGGAAGTGTTATAAATCCTATAAACCTCTTGGTACCATAGTCTCCACGTGATCCCCATTTGAAAAAATTCATTAAAATTCCAAGGATGAGTTAGTGTCTTCCGGATTCGCTACTAGAGGACTTTCCACCAAATCCTTAACTCACAAGTTTTTACCCAGCTGTTCCCTATACAAATACACTTGCGCCCAGCTACGAAAAGTCCCTTACTCCAAGGCAGCATTTTCTAAATAACCTTACTTATGAGTCTAGTAGTCGACGCAATACAAAACGCCTTACGTGTCTCTCCTTTGTCTACTTCATCAAGCTTGTAACAACAGCTTCAGTCAGTAATTAATTATAATCATTATCTGTTTCGCAAACTACGGTGATCTTCCACATCAAACAATAGGGGATTGGATAGGATACCTATAGCAGTGCAGAGCTAATAGATACACAACCTATTTATAGAGCCCTGTTACACGCAATGATCAATCTGTGTGAATCGAATACGTTCACAACCTAGTTGTAAAAATATACTAGATGTTAAACTCACAGTTCTTTAGGACCAATGAGTAAGTACCTCAACTATGTAGACGTAATAAGTTCACAACTCAGTTCGTCAGCACGCGATATGGGACGTTCATTTTTCTCAACGCTACTCTATTCTAACGAAATGAACATTACTGAATTCGTTGGGACTCGTGGATACCCATTAAATTCAATGGCAATGCTGGCTACAACGTGCAACGCTCGTACTTCGAATTCGCGTACGCTCTGTATCTCATGCGGACACGCGTGCACGCATTCGTACGAGATGCAGACGTGCCTATTCGACACAGAGAAATGCACTTGCGTGCTGATCGCACTCGGAATAGTTCTGGGGAATTTAGGGCAACTCCCGTACGCACATACGGTGTCTGGGCTTGACGTGAATGTGTCTCGCGAAGCGTGAGTGAAGGGCGAGAGGGTCGAGCGCGAGGCTTTGTCACTCGTCCCCTGATTAGCTCCTTCAGCCATCCGCCCCACTCGGAGCTATGGTCAAAGTGGCAAAAAAGTTTAATTTTATTTGAATGAGAATGACTTTCTCTAATGCTATAGGTAGGTACGTCTATCAGCTGAACAGTACACTTGCTGATCCCATTGAATGTGCAGTCGATTGTATAATTACTGTACCGTCATCAGGGGCCACTTTGTGCAACCAGGGGTTTGATTATGACAAATGGTGTTTTGGGATGTCCGTCAAATTGTATTAGATATAGATAGGCTTGTTTGAGTGTAGATTGAAGCTGCCATTTGTGCTGAATTCTAGTGGATACTTTTTGCAACACTGTTTAAACTTTTCAATCAGTTGGCACTGTTTATTCACAGTGATATTGTTGTACATTTTGATGTTAATCAAAATCATGTCAAGGGCTCAGATTGTACCACGCTGATTTTATTACAAAAATCAGTTGACAAATTTGTTGGCACAAACTAGCTTCGACTAATGGTCAAATTGTACTGACAAAGGGAGGACAGGGTGTGATAGACATCGATTTTGGTGAGCCTTGGCACGATGGGTCTATGTCGGAAATAAGTAAATAGGTGTCCGAGCGTTTAAACCAATAGGCCTTAATAATAGACATACTTACATGTAAATTATTAAACATTTCATAGTGGCTGTGGGGTTTTAGGGGGTAAAAATCCTACTGGCGCCACCGGGGGATTCCCTTTTGGAGGCGTCGGCGTGCCTTTTCAAGATTTTCCCAGTTTAAAAACAAATTTATAACAAAAAATAATTTAATTCAGACCTACTGACTATAGATAATGAAAATATTTTCTTATGAAATGAAAACGAAACAGTGTATAGTGCTCGGCACTATTTTCTGCCGAATATATGATTATGTATGTATTAATTGAAACATAAATGCTCAAGAAAAGGCATGTACAAATCATGTAAGAAGTAAATAAGGCAGAAAAAACAATTTAAATACATGAAATTTACCATACAACTTTAGAAAATTTATAACAAGGGTTAATTTATCGCGACACATTTCCTTGCCAATAAAGATTATCGCTTTGAATAGTCGCTTGTCTACTGATTTTTAAATTCGAAACAATACTTCATTTTCTTCTAACCGATAAATGATAATTTAAAACAATACAATTTATGTATCAGAGGATACATTATTTACTTTACAGGAGTTTAGTGTGCAGAAAAATAAAATATTATTCGTATTAAAGTATTTATTTGTATAAAAATATATCTGCTTAATACTATTTAATACATTTTTCTTTGTATAAATAGCCGTTATGATAATTGGCGCAATTGTTGTATATCATTACTTTCGTAAAGTTAAATATAGCACATTAAGAAATTTATATTTATATTAATTTACGAAATGTTTTTAAATGGGATTCTTTTTTATGGGATTATATACTTGGCGCTATTTTTGTACCTTTTTGTGAAATTTACTTTACAGGAAGTTAGTGTGCAGAAAAATAGTGTCCAACACTATACTCATATCTTGCTACGAGTATAGTTTACAAAAGAAGAATTGTAATACTTTTTAAGATATACAGAAAAATATTAAAAATTGGAAGAATCTCGCCCCAGATGATGGCAATGTAAATAATAACTTCCATTGAGTATATACATACCTATGTATGTTTAAGTTAAATGTGATTGAGATGGACGTATGCATTTGATCTCCAGATCTTTGGTACTGACCCCCAGAACCTGTAATCTTCGTGAAATGTGGATTCACGAAGCCAGTTGGTTTCTGAAAGACTTACAAAAATGTTTCACGTGCACCAACCAAATACTATTCACGAGGGTCAGCCCACGAGAGAGCTAGGCTACGCTCCTTTTTCCACAATTACTGCTGTAGTGACGGAAAAAGTTCTACGCGAACTAGCATGCAGAAAATGCGCTTCCATCTAGAGAACCAACATTACTAACGAACCATCAACGGACGAGAATTTCCTCTTTGTACCGCGTTCAAAGTCTCTTGCGAAAAATAAACTCGTTGCTCCATTATGTCCGCAGTTCTTCTCCATGATAGTTTCTAAATACGACTTCATTTACCCTTAACCCCATCCTGGGCTAGCCGCCCTCCCTCTTTACGGTCGCTTATTACACGGTTATGAACATTACTGCGGGGAATAAACAATTTCATGGTTAAATAAATGGAATCAACGGAGAATATTCCCCAGGGATCTGGCATTAAAAACTCGCATCGCAGAATTTTCATTCTTGCTCGGTGTACACCGCGGTACAGCGTGTAAAGAGTATATTAACGGAATTAAATTCGTGCAGTGGGAATTGCGTTGCACAGAGAAAGAAAAAAATCTATTTAACTGCGTGCACGTATTTTAATTTTATATTTTGCGGCCACAGACGTAAAAGGTATTTGAAACGTTCGAGAATAATACGAAGTCCGTTTAATTAGAGTTATACGTACGTGTACATGTTCGTCTGATTTGTCAGTAATTCGTTCAACAACGCCAGTTCAGTAATGAGCAATGCAATGCCATTGGAAATATGATTTAAAGTACTTTTTATGTTACCTGATATTCAGGGATTTAAAAGTTATAAGGTATGTACGTTTGAAATTTTTATTCCTCAACGAAATTATCGCTGATTTAAATTTATGTCATACATATATTTGTGTAAATTTAAATTTTTTTTTATAACTCTGTTGCGAATTACACTACTTGGTCAGCATTTCTATTTTCGACAACTATTTCAGTTAACGAAGACAGTACTTCTCATAGAAAGGTAATCATTAAAGACTCTACTTGTATGTACTAGGTTTACATATATACTAGGGTGGCCCTTATTTATACGTGCTGAATTTTTTTTTAATATTTCTTTGCTCTCACCCTCTGATATGGTTCCATTTCATATAAAAAATAGTCCCTGAAAAAGATTATTGCAATCGGAAAATAGGAAGGGGTGCTGATTAGGCCTTGAAGTTTAGGATCATTTAGGATAGCAGTTTGGCTTCATAAGAGGGCTGAGAACGCAGGCATCGGTACCCACACAGCACCATAACGTTGCAGCAACGTCTCTGCAATATTGCGGTGCAAGATTGCAATGTTGCACTATAACATTGCAGAGACGTTGCAGGCTCAATCCTATGTCCGCCTTCGCAATATTGCACGTGTGTATTTTTGCAATGTTGCGGCAGCATTACAAACATGTAGTGCTGCAACGTTCCGGCAATGATTCTGCAACGAAAGGGCAAAATTGTGGCAATGATCCTGCAACTCTTCGGAAATATTGCGGTGCGAGATTGCAATCTTTCCACTACAGTACAGGGTTATCCACTGAAGACTGGCGGCGCTCGATGAGAACGGCAACAACGTCACACGCATAATTTTATTTTTAGAACCTATACTTTTAGCAACAGCCCATAGATGACGGATGTATCGACATATGATTGTAGTAGTAATTATGCGTGTGACGTTGTTGCCGTTCTCATTTCTACTCGCGCGAGCGCCGCCAGTCTTCAGTGGATAACCCTGTATTGCACGGCAATATGCAGGCAATTTTTTTTTTTTGAGTCGTTGCCATTGAAACATTGCACATCGATTTGCGCGCAATATTGCCGAAATATTGTAGGATCGTTGCCAATGGAACATTGCACGGCAACGTTCTTGCAATATTGCTGCAATATTGTAGGATCATTGCCACTTCAATAATGCACGGTAATATTGTAGGAACATTGCACGTCGATGTGCGCGCAATATTCTAGGAACATTGCACGTCGATGTGCGCGCAATATTGCTGCAATATTGTAGGATCATTACCACTCCAATAATGCACGGTAATATTGTAGGAACATTGCACGTCGATGTGCGTGCAATATTGTAGGAACATTGCACGTCGATGTGCGCGCAATATTGCAGAAATATTGTAGGAACATTACACGTCGATGTGCGCACAATATTGCTGCAATATTGTAGGATCATTACCACTCCAATAATGCACGGTAATATTGTAGGAACATTGCACGTCGATGTGCGTGCAATATTGTAGGAACATTGCACGTCGATGTGCGCGCAATATTGCAGAAATATTGTACGATCGTTGCCACTGGAACATTGCACAGCAACGTTCTTGCAATATGGCTGCAATATTGTAGGATCATTGCCACTCCAATAATGAACGGCAATATTGCAGGAACGCTCCTACAATATTGCAATGCAGCCTGCAACAACGCAATATTGCAGCAACGTTCCTGCAATACAGCTGCAACGAAGTGTGCTGTATGGGTAGTGATGCTGATACTATTTAAGTAACGCAAGATTACCACCACAGCTTTCAATTATTTGGTTGACCAATTAAACGATTCAACGCAGGGGAATCCAGATGGCATTTCAGCGGTAGCCCATATCTCTGTGTTGCCCGCTAATGCAACCCGTTAAGGGGTTATTCGCAGTCAGGAGGAAGAACGAGAAGAAGAACTATTGTTTAGGAATTTATTTCAGAAATATATATACATTTTTGAAATTTCAACCCCACAAATACCCCTTACATCAGCATCTGTTCCAATATTTGAATCCAATCTCTTTTCAGGAGAAAAGTCAATACTAATGTTAGAAAGTCTTTAAGGACTTTATCACCGGCATGTATCGCTCCTGGCCGTATTTCTTTAAACAGATTGAATATTGAGTTTCATTAGCCTCATAAAATCGAATCACTGGTTAGCTTCCTCCCGACGTGATGACCCTTCACAAGACTTGTCACAAGCCATGCAAATTCATCCAACCCGAACATGTTCTAAATTCAATCAAAGATTGTAGCATCTCTTTCGAAAACGTTCCTTCGCATATCCATTATTTCTGCCATTCTAATTACCAATCAATTACAAGTTAATTCCTCCGAGATAGGAATGAATCCAACACACGCAACGATGAATTCTTCAGCTGGCCCGCGTCTCTCTGGCGACGGTTTCACCGCGAAAGGCGGTGAACAGTTTCAGGCAATAAATATGCAGGACACGTAGACCAAAGCATGTTTCGGAAGTGACATCTGCTTTTGAATCAAGTGTTCTCCGTCACACCGTGTGGAAACGCTTTTCCCAGTTTCCGTTCCCTTTCCACCGCCCCTCTTCTCTGCAGGTCTCTCACCCTCTATACATGATACATGAAGCACACAGCCCGGGCATCCGATGGCGTGACACTCACCCGACCACCGTCCCGTGAAATCATGCCTCATGATCCTGCGATCCCCTCTGACTGCCATTCTCCTTCCTTCGCCACCCTTCTCCGCCGCCCTCTTGATTTTCGCTCCCGACGGGTGTCTTTTGCTGGACTTGCACGATTCCGTTGCTCACGTTATTTACAGCCGCGGAAATCCCCTTATTTTATTGCTTAGTAAATAGAAAGTGGGGTTAGGGGCTGGCTGCATTGCCAATCTTCGTCTATTACGCCCTGTATTGTAGAATTAACTTGGACGAATGCCTGACGGCTCTTGTGTTTCATTGTGTTCGAAATTTCTATAGACTGCAATAGGAAGTTATTATTCTTTTGAAAATAGCAGAAGATTCATGAGAAATCAGGACAATGACGCTACATGGCGTAGGCGATTTTGAAACAGCTGCAATTTGTACAGCTAGAATAATTTTTTATATTACAGTGCAGACATAGACTACTTATAGTCGTGTTCAGATTTATTGGCCGGTGAGTTCGGTTTCTCGAGCAGCGCGCGAGGAGAAATCAGCCACTACCACCTGACGATCGTGGATTGGCAGTCGAAGTTGCGGGACCCCCGAAGGGTATGGTGGGGTAAGGGGAACGGTGCTCGATTCCGCCTGAACGATGCCGTGTGGCTGTTGTTTATTCATAGCGTAATAGTAGTGTGCGTTACGAATCGTATTGGCTACGCATAGCCAATACGAGACGAAGCTACGACAGAATCCCGTTAGCCGCTGGCCAAGCCTTAATTCCGAGTATGAGTTTCTCGCTTCTTTCTGGCCGAAGGGGGGAGCGAGATGGAATGCTTTGCAAACCGGTTTTCTAGTGCTCAGGGAACCGTACGACGGCCAGGCGTAGCCCGAGAGAGAGCGAGAACGTAGATAAAAGGAGCACCGAGGCAGGCAAGCGGTGTGGTGGGAGAATACCCCTCACGAAACTCACCGGCCAATAAAGCTGAACACGACTTTAGTTGGTACTGCTATTTTTATTGTATTGATAGTACTGTCGTACTTCATGAATTACCATAGGGATAAGGTAAATTTGTCTTACTATAGTCTGCGCGACAGGTACTATCCTTCATTTCATGAGTATGTTAGTGCATGTGTAGTGTGAGTGAACAATATGGTAGGGGTAGTGACTCGGTAGCATCGAGTGCCTACTCGATTTTAGTCAGGCTGTAAGTAACGCTAAATTATATCTCATAATATCCGGTTAACCGAATTTTATTCTTGTATAAAACGACCACTTGATGAAATACATTCTGCTGATTAATACAATAGAATCAATAGATCGTAATAAACATGATAAACACTTAGGATTCGTTGTAGTACAGTTACTATGTGATTGCATAATGAATGTGTTGAAGATTGTAAAAGGGTATGTAGAATTTTGAAAACTAATGCATTGGAGGGTACGACATATATATATATTTTCGAACCACTATAGCACATTTAAACCACCCAACATTTTATTTTAGCATTTTTTTGTATTTGCAACCGAGGAAGAATTATGACTTGTTTTACAAGGAGAGTTTCCCAGGTGTGCGCCTCCGATTGCTTTGATTTTTGGATATGTTTCAGAGGACCGAAAAATAAGAAACAGATGTCTTTTTATTTTGGCATGTTTGCATGTTTAGGGAGTGAAACCACCCTTCAAATTTCATAAGAGTAGGTGGTGCCCGCCGCCGATTGTTTTGGTTGTTGGATATATTTTTTCACACGAAGTTTAACTCAACAAAATTTTGCACACTTTATGAACTTTGAGGGGTGGTTTCACCCCCTAAACAAGCAAACATGCGAAAATAAAAAGACACATATTTCCTATTTTTCGGTCCTCTAAAACATTCAAAAATCAAAGCAATCGGCGGCGGACACCTGGGAAACTCTCCTTGTTAGTTACGCAACACTGTATAATACCTTGTTAACAATAACGTCATTTGCTGCGTCTGTTGTTTAGTATGCTTGCGTCATACTACATCAGTGAATTTTTACTTTCATTAGGGACTAGGTAAATCACACTAACAGGCTCATATTCATTACCGTGCTAACATTATTATGCGCAATTAACGCTATAATAAAACATTTTACTAAATTAGTTCTCACCTACTTGTGTAAGTTAAAATGCTTTTAGTCGTTATCATTAAAAATTTTCATTATGCACAAATGTTACGACAACCATTTATATTTATGCAGTAAAATATTTTACACGCCACAGATATAAGATAATTGTACTATTTATCATGGTACATAACATTAACCTGTTAACTGCATTACAAAATGCATATTTCATGTTCACGTAACCGTATTATTCGCGTCCTCAAGTACCACACTGCTATCTAGTTACCCAAAAAATATAGAAACACCTTTAACACTGATCTATAATTTATCTGAATGCAGTGCTGCTGCTTCTAATACATTTCCACCGTTAGCCCAAATAGCAAGGGAAATACAGTGTCCCAGGTAAAGTTAAAGTATTAACGCGATAAGCCAGAGAGATTCCTTGGTTTCTACCAAAGAAATGGAGGTAAATCGTATACCTTGGAGTGTCAGATATTTTTTCTTTTTTCCGGTCACAAATACTGCGAATCCGTTGCGATGTACACGTTGTAGTCGCGCTACAGCGACAGGGATGGGAGCTGGCTGGCTGGGACGAAATTCCAAGAAGCAGTCGCGTACGTTCCAGCAGGGTGACATCTTGAAAAGTCATGTGCAATTTTACGGATGAGCACGGAACGATAAAGGAATAGGAACCCGCTGGAGACGGAAACAGTGAAACCTGGCTGCTCTGGTATGAGATTTCATTGGATTACCTTGCCTTACTTGCGCATTCCCATTGCTTCCGCTTGAATATTCGGTTTCTCGGTCCCGCATCGTTTCCTTGACAAGAGCGTGGAAAACATTAAGGGTTGAGATTTTCGCGTTTCCATGGGTCAGAGGACTGCTCTCTGGCACGCATGATGAAGTCAGAATCAAAATTAATAGAAGTGTTCTATTGGGGAGGTTCGAGTGGATCTCAAGGACAAAGTTATGTAAAGGGAAGCTTATAACTGCGTACAGTGATTTCGGTTTGCGTGAACGAAAAGTAGTTGGAAGAACGTGGAGAGTCGACGAAGTTACTCGAGCTAAGTTAAAAGTATTCTCTGGGAAGATTTCATTTCAATAGATCAAATGACAATGAAGACCCTTAAGCGTTTAATCCGGAGCTACTTAGCAGTAACCCTTCCGATTGGGCCGTTCTTGCTTCTTACGGTGAAGTTGCGGACAAAGCTGACAACTCTGTTAATTCAATGGATATCCCTATATCCACCGTTATTTTATCGTGACTTGTTCCTTTACCTATTATACCGCAGATCCCGCACCACCAACTACACAGCTAACACGTTAATACTCATCCATAAATTTTTTCTTTATTCTTAAATCACAATCAGTCAGTATTTTTTACAGTAGAATACTTGTGTCCTGAATTATCGGATAATTTACTTTATTAGGATGGTACAAATGTTCGTCCGCTCATTGTTAGGTGTGAGGTGTACGGATTATTATTTTCTTTTAATACACCTACTTGTATTTTTACTAGAAAAGTGGCAAAAGGTCGTAGATACCCAACGAAAATATTTTAATTAAAAAAACATGTAATATACTTTTACTTTCAGTAAAAACTTTGGTTCAATAAAACGAACCTAATAAGAGTTGAATGATTTATTAGTATTAAATTAATGTGAGTCTAGTAGGAAAAGGAATCCACTTGACAGACCGTAACGTATCAGTATTTTTGATGAAATAAATTTCTCCTCAAATTAATTTCTTGTCTGAAATCTTGAGTGCTAAATGATGTGTTATTTAGTGAAAGTGTAAATAGTAATAAAAGGGAACACATTGAAGTTGAATAATGGCCTTTGTCCCCTATTTCATCCTTCCTCCTAAGTTCTCATCATCATTCTACCAAAATACTAACTTCTCTGTAACGTTTACTATCGCTGATTCATTAATACCTAGCTAAACTAGTATTCGCCTTTTGACGAGACATCAAAGTTTGCTCTAAGAGATTCCAAATGCATCGTCAACCAGCCAAACTTTGAATCAGAATCCTCAGGTAAGACGATCAACGTATCAGACTCCTCAGACGACGGATCCGACGTTGAAATGGCAAAGGGGGATTGGGGAGGTGGGGTTGTCTAGACAAGCAAAGATGGTGGTCAATTGTTTCGTTCGCTTTGATCGGAAGTATCTCCGCTTCGCTTCCGTGTCTTTCAGGATTTCGAGAAGCCTCGTGATTGAGGCCACCGAAGGAAGGGCATCGCAAGATTTAAAGAATAAAGATGCCAAAAGATTGTCCTGGATCTCTCGTGTCTCTACTTAGGAACAATGAGTTGAAGGTTAATTAAAAACTTCAGCATCAATGGATCCTTCGATTGATATACTTTTAATTAAAAAAATGTGCCACGATGGGGTTGGCCGGTTGCTCGTTACTGGCGGGGCCAAGTTGCTGAAAGCCCGGACGTCTCGCTGGACGTCGGGACATCGAATAGGCGAGCGGGAGTCTAGGGGAAGATGGCGGAAGGTGGTCAGTGCTCGCTTGGATAAGCGAGGCACATCAAAAGCATCGGACCTCCATTGAAATCTTTGATGGTCGACGGCCGCAAATAGCGTGTCCCCGCAGATGTTCATAGGCAAAGATGTCACTAGACACGCCAGGGAACGCTAAAGGCTAGGGGCCAGAAGACACGAGCGGAAAGAGAAAAGGAAACACGGTGAACTTAGCCGGTGTATGGAAAGAGAGGGGAATCCGGAGAGAGGATGGGACTTACTTTAAAAGAGGAAGCGTTGGATAATCATTCAAGTATCAGGCAAGTGGGAAAGCAAGGGCAAATTGCGGAGGAGGGTGACAGCCATCAGTAAAAACTCCTTTCTGAGTTGTTTTCTTTTTAATGGAGGAGGGTGGAAATACGACTTTGTTAAATATGAAGAAAAGGAAACGCGTCTTCTACTTCATTAATACTTAAACTACGGTTTCTGTTATTTATTTGTCAATATGACCAATGACCAGATGCAATCATAGATTTTTCAGTTGCGGAGCGCATTTGGTCATTTTTAAGTCTTTCCCTGAGATACCTATAGGGATTTGTGGATTCGTTTGATTTAAAACGTCTGCGTATGAGTGAGAGAGGCACAATGAGCCTCTCTCACTCATACGCAGTTTATCTTAACCCCCACGGCAATAACACAACAAGTAGGGGGATAGCGTTCAGCTTAGTTCGAGACAATACTCTATTTTGTTAATCGTTAGAGTAGCTTATCGTTACAGGACTGGTAAAAGAAGATCCTTGAATATACAGTGGTGTATCCTATAACGAACTAATTCATTCTAGAACCTTATTCGTTACACCATTCGTTCGTTATACGATACATATACATTATACATGCAGGGTATCCCAGATTTGAGGGCTCCAATCCGGAAGATTCAATATCCTGATGCAAGAAGACATCGAAAAGTCCTTTACCGTTTTTGGATCCGAGGCTTCGTTCTCGAGATATTAACACTTGAATATTAGTAGTGGAACTTGCGGGCCGCGCGGTTTAAAGCCGAAACAGCTGACGCGGAGTAGTGACCCCTACCACGCACGCGCATTTCAAACTGTGGAAATGGGCTTCCTGCGCGTGCGTGCAAGCGTACGCTGCCGCGCGCTCAACTGACTCAGCTTCAAGGTGCACGGCCGAGAAGTTGCACCGCTAATATTCAACTGTTAATATCTGGAGAAAGAGGCCTCGGATCTCAAAACGGTAAGGGACTTTTCGATTTCTACTTGCATCAGGATATTACATATTCCGGATTGTCCTTTAATTCTGGGGCACCCTGTATACATACACGTATTTAAGGATAGTAGGTACATATGTACATTCTCAATATGAAATATGTAAAATACGAATATACAAATATGCGTATTATAAATTTAATTTATTATATTTAAATTTTATACGTTGCACACATGTGTAAGGCAGAAAATATTTCTCCGCGTTCCGTGTAATGGTTTTTATTTAATGAGAAATATTGCTCGTTAAAGCATTTGTTCGTTATAGCGTGCTTCGTTATAGGATACCCTACTATAATAGCCAAGCCTGTCAGTACAAAAACTTAATATCAGCAAAAATACAGATATATTATATATTACAGTTATACATATACTCAAAATACCTACTTATCCTATATATACAAAATTTCAGATTATCGCCACACTTTTAAACTACTAAGGTACCTAGTTATCGTTGACACACAGCTATACACCCAACATATTATCATCTAACACACTTTCTGAATATTCTAATCATATGAGACCCTCGACTATAAGAAGATTTACAATTAGGGCAATATCCACTACGAAGTTATTGAGGTTTCTATTTATCTAGGGTAGACCGAGGCCAATTGGATCACAGAGTGAATCAGATCAAAATAAGAATTCAGTCTATATTTGTTACAGTACAACAGAAACGGGCATTCGGATCCTTCGTATTGCCTCATCCCTTTCCCCTGCACCTTCCCAAGAGCCCATTAATTGTTTACATGAGCTGAATTCTTATTTTGATCCAATTCGCCTGGGTCTACCCTATTCATATGTTTGCTGGACGCCACCTGCATAATTCTAATATCCTTAACTTGTAAAACAACACACTGATCACCCATCCTTTAATCATTAACACCTAGCAAACATTGAAAAAGCATTCTCAGTCCATTGATTTTATCGCCGCTCCGATCGGAGGAAAAAGGCTTCAAGCGGGAAGCCTCCCGATAGTTGGCATTCGTGAAAGCCCGGGGACGATAACGTGTGGGAGTTGGGCGGAGACAAAGCAGCCGAAAACGTTATCGCCTCGAGAATACAAAGAAGGGGGACGAAGATCGCGGCGGACCGTTGGACGTATGCTGGATTTCCCTATCGGGCCGTACGTTTCGAATCATCCCCTGCCTTCCGAGAATCGGAACTAGCCACGTTCGTGTGTTCCCTTTTCCGCCTGGCTCCTGTACAGGGGCTGATCCCCTAAGGGGAGCTGCATCCATTAACGTACGGACGGGACGTGGCGCGGCGCGCGCGGAATTTGTATGAATGGGGAGAACTTGTGGATTTGAATTGATGAATAGCCACCTGTACCCAGGAAGCGTATTGAATATTATAGAACTGACTACTGCCCACGGGGACCTTCTATTCTTTCGCCTGTCTTTCTCGGTTTTTTTTTCCCGTTCGCCATTCGATTATGCCTGATAAAGTTGGGATATCCTCTGTGTGTCTCTAAGCCTTTTTGGCAGCTGCCGCACACGCTTCCACCCGAGAATCGAATCAGCCGCCTTTGATGATTATTCGTTTTGATACCGTGATTATGAAAGCGTTTTTGCGGCGTGCTTGGCAGAAAGGTTCACCGAAATGGTCCGCCCTGCTGAGGCTACTTTTAGTCTCGACTCGGTGAATTTTCGAGATCAGAATTTACATTCTGGGATTTTATGTTCGTCAGCGCGAAGGATCATCATTTTACATTTGCGACAGGAGACTTCGTTGGCCAACTTCCAATCTTATAAAAGCTCGAAATACGTCAAGTCGTTAAAGTTGCACGTAAGGAGACAGAAACACTTGCGCGGAAAGTGGATGCGGGGATGTCACAGAAGGAGGGACATCCTGATTCGGAAATAAAGTTTGCAGCTGGCAATCTCGCGATGAGTTCGACAGCTAAAGGTCTACGCACACATATCAGTTCCGTGACGGTTCAGTGTCGTCAGTGTCAACGATCTGCTTGTTTCAGTGTCAGTATTTGATACGGAGAAGTGTGCACTGCTCCATTCAGAAATAGGGAAACGATATTTTTCACTACTGACAGTGACAGCACGGAACCGTCACGGAATGGGTATGTGTGCGTAGACCTTTAAGCGGACGAGGAACGTCAGAGGTTGAGCGGGACAACGTCGTTATCGAAGGTGCTTTCAAATTAAGCGACCCTTCTTAGCCTGCCTTGGTGCTTTCACAGCCACAACGACACGTAATTGTCCACGGTGGAGCGCCTCGAACATTAAACTGATTGACGTTGCCATCGTAATGTAATATTCCAGCGAGCAGCACCACACATTTCGCTGAGATTGTTCCTCCTGGTTACCAGGCTTGTCATTCTCTTGATTCAATGGGACGAATTTTCACAGCACTGCCTTTGCAGACTGTAGACCGAGGTGTAGCAGCATTGTTTCTAGCGTTGCAACTATGTATGCACTTTAACACCTTGGAGGTAGTTTTATAGATGAAAATACAGCAAGAACGCCTGATTAATGATATTTATACATAAGTGTATCCGGGGACTTCAAACCGGTATGATTATGATTCCGGTATTGCGTCAACAAAGCTATACCGAAACCGGTATCGTGCCAAAACAGATCAGTACCGAAACCGTTATACCTAGAACCGAAATAGGCGGTTAAAATGGTTAAAGTACCAAAGCCGAAATAAATACCGGTATTTTTCCGGTTCTTTTTTTAGTGACATGGTAGATTAAAGTAATATCTTCATAACCCTTATTAATTCGAGCTGCAAAAACACCAACATAACGTAATATCTTTTCATAAAAATACCAATATATTAGTATACATTTACCGTATAGATCCTTATCTAATAATATTTTGAAAACTGTAATAAAATCCGAAAAAATTACTGGGTAATATAGGTAAATATACTGATATGACGTCATACCGGTATTTGCGTATTTCGGTGTTTATAAAGGTTTTGAAGGTGGAACTGAAAAATACCGGTATCATTCTGGTATTTTCAATTTCAGCAGAAGTCCCTGAGTGTATCAAATATGGAATAATTCGTATGCAAAATTACTGTTCGATCTCCAGTGATATGCTGCTAGCAGATTTTTTTTCAGAAAATACATGCTATATACTGGAACAATATTAATATTATTTCCGCCACTGAGATTTCTGAATGCTCGTTGGCGCGTGGTATGCTCCCAAGGAAGACTTATTTTGTTGATAAGTCAGTTTTGCAGAGGTCGACTTTATTGAAGGACGTAATTAAGTGAAAGAAAGTTGCTAGAAGAGCCAACTACTAGGCAACCTGACCGAGGTTTAAACTTTGATCCACGAAGTGTCTTTGAAGCATAAGAAGCTTGGTGTTTTTAAAACTAAAGAGTCGATATTATATTTCTTCGATCGTTCTAAGCCCTCAGGACTCTTGACAAATATCTTATAATATGTGATAAAACAGAGATTAAGGAAAACACTTATCTTGTCAACAAGATGAACTTGGGTACTCAAGAAACTGTATGGTAGAAGCACCCGTACCAAGAACATCTTATTACTTTGGGGTTCACAAAGTTCAACAAGTTCAAGTTTCACTAGGCATAGTCCACTAGTCTGGATAAATATGGCTGCCACTCTCAGCACAATGTTAAGTCTGTAGATTGATTACTGACATGACAACCGTGCAGTGATTTCTATACAACACTGGGAAGATCTCGTCAAGGCGAATCGGTTGATACCAGTTTTTACTGTGAAATCAGATGCGACCACCTGAAAAATGGTCTCTTATTTCGAGATTTTTCGGTTTTAATGAGCCCCATTTCAGGGACATCATGGCCTGCGATACTCGCGATTAACTTTCCCGCATGGGTCCCTTTTCTAATGTCAAAAAAATATACAAAATCAAACCCAGAGAAGCCTGGCATGACTATTGACTATTGGCATTTTCTTATTTCCGCTACGCAATCTGGTGGCGAAAATTAAAGCAGTACACTCGAGTTAGCTGTTACATGTAATTGGGAGTATTGTGAATTTTGACTGTTTGATGATTGATTTTGTAAAATTTAACAGACTATTTAATGACAGAAACATTATTGCATTATTTCAATACTTGTGTGACACCAGTCCTGTAACGCGATTGACCCGATTGCAGAGCTTACTTTAGTAGATGGCGCTCTCACAGTATTTCCCAATAGAGACTTATGGTTCACGAATCTTGGCCGGTCAGAGCGAACAAGGGCAGAGATGGGCATTATTTAAATAAAAAATTATTTAAATAATGTATCAAATAAAAGAGGCTTTATCTTCATTTTTCATCAAATAAAAATAACCCAGAGTTACTTCTATTTCAAACGTCGCAAATAATTTTTTTGTTCGACGTGAATTTATCCGACGGCCATAAATAATTTTGTGGCTTGTCGGGAATTTATCCGACGGCCACAAATAATTTTTTTGTTTGACAGGAATTCATTTTAACATTCAAATAATTTTGTCGCCTTTTCATTCATTTGTATTTGAAAATTATTTGAAGCTCAAATAATTCTGAGTGTAGGAAACGAGAGAGAGGGGGAGCGTGTGCTAGAAAGCGGCAAGCTGGAGAGCATGATGCAAGGCGGTAGTAGTTACAGCGAGTGGGTACTGGAGCAAGCGAAAAGCCCGTTGCTAATATCCACCTCTCTTTCTAATCTCCGTTCACTCTCGCTCAAACAACTACCTCCTCGCATCATGCTCTCCTGCTTACCGCTCTCTAGCACACACTCCCCCTCTCTCCCGTTTTCTACACCCAGACTTATTTGAGCATCAAATAATTTTCAAATACAAATGAATGAAAAGACGACAAAATTATTTGAAGGTTAAAATGAATTCCCGTCAAACAAAAAAATTATTTGTAGCCGTCGGATAAATTCATGTCGAACAAAAAAATTATTTTTAACGTTTCAAATAAAAGTAACTCTAGCTTATTTTTATTTGAAATAAACATAACCCTCAGTTATTTTTATTTGATGAGTCTCGAATAAAATTTTTGTCTTTTATTCGAAATCAATTTTTTATTTGAAATAATTTTCTGCCCATCTCTGAACAAGGGCTAACTCCCACCATGCCTCATGCCTGCCTCGGCGCTCCTTTTCCTAACTCCCCATCGGACTACGCCATATGAGAAGCCAAGCAACGTTCCTGTTACCTCGCATACCCTTCGGCAATTGTGGAACTCGAAGTGACAAATCCATGAGAATGCGTAAACCTCACAATCACACAGAGAGGTCCGAATTCTCCTAGATCACCGTTCACGTAAACACCCAGACCGGCCAATATCTATGAACTCTACTATAGCCGGTACTCAAGACTACGATGAAGCATCTACTACTGAAAAGGAGAATAGTAGAAATTGGTCGATTTTGGACCCTAGCAACGAAAGTTACCTACATTCAATACAAACAATACATTCACTATTTTCCAGAAAATATTGACGTGGGAACACAAAATTCAATCGATGGTGGAAATCCCTTGGCGTGAAAGCACGCCGACGCCATTCACAGTATTAAAGAAAAATCCGTATCAGGAAGATTTGTAACGCGGGATGTGCACTGTTGCGACACACATGACTGACTAATAACAACACATTCAATAAACTATTCTCCCCAGTACACAACCACAATGTTCCTATATCGAAACAACCGACAGTGATAAAAATACCTACAATGGAAGTAAGCCGTTTTTGGAACAAAATAAATCCGTAACATGGCTTCCAGGGGTCAGTAGAGGACTATCAATCAAGGACCAGTAACGGAGTTGCGAAGTTTTGTTTCCAATACAGCTATAGATACATAGAAAACTCGTTAGAGGAAGCAGTTCTCTATGCTCTATTTAATAGCGGTTTAGAATAATAAAGTGAAGTAACAATCTAAACGATGCGCAGAATGCCGTCAACCCTTCGAGTCTGAAATAGGAACGTCAGCCGGAATTGAGTGAGAAAATCCGCAGTAGTCGTCGTCATCCTCTTCGTCGTCGATGGGCTTGACATTGGCGTAACAGGCCATTACAGCCACCAACGTTATCGACTGGATTGCTTCTTTTGCCTCGGCAGGGGGCCCAGCAATTTGCGATACAATTTAAAGAAGACAGTCTCCCGCATCCTCCCGCCATTCCTTTCGACGTCTCTCCGCCCTGGCTGGTTGGTGTGCTTTACATTTCGTGCTTGTAATGGTGAAACTTTTCCTTAACGATCTTGCGTCTGCTTGAATTATGCACGACGAGTACTAACAATTGTCTCTTCTTTCTGCCTCTCGTGTCTACGTGACCGCGCCTGATTGGTCAGGTCTCCCTCTGCTGTTTTTTTTATATTGCCATCAAGGCAAAAGGACGTTCAAATTTCTTTATATGACGTAAGGGGAAACTGGAGATGAACAGCCTGTGATGAATGCAGAATATGATCTGCTGTGATTAGGACCACCTAATTATTTGTGTATTATTTATTATTGGCGACACAAATGTGGTCTGAGAATCGTTATAGGCAGTAAGACGCTTTGGTGGTCCTTGATAGGTAGTTTATAAATACTTTCGTGATATTTTGATAACTGAAATCTTATGCAGCTAGGACAAGTATAAATTCTTGTACTATCTGTCTTGTACTACATTTATCAAGTCTACTTTATTTCGTAAATCGGGTACCTTTTTTCTAATATCTACTGAATAGAATCAACAATTTTAAAATACACCCGTTGTTGGCTGGGGATGTCATAAATAATATTTCTGGTTTTGAATTTAATCCCTTACGGCGTTTTGCTATTCCATGATCACCGATTTGCACAAACTGTTTCGAGGAAAACGCGTTTGAAGTCCCTCGTGGTTGACACCATGTTATACACTACGCGATGCTTACTAACAAGTCTCTATATTCCGTGGCGTTCAGCTCACTTTTATCAATTTCACGCGATTTGCAGCACACGAATTTGATAAGCGGATCGATCGCTTTGTCGGAATAAATTTCTATGAGTGTGGCAACTCTGTATAGAAATGAAATTTCTCCGAAATGCACAGTGAGGAATGGCAGTCGATTGAGTGTATCTACTAATAATATTGTTTGCATTTTTGTAAATTTTTCGTCTTTTCAGAATACAGGACAAATTTTTAAAATAGCAATAGGTGGGTATCTGTTTTCTCAAGAACGGAGGGTTTCGGAATCCCTAAGAAGCACTATGGAATTTAAACCAGAATTGAGAAAATTTTATGTAATTGACGAATACCGAGTAATGAATAAAATCCGTGTTCACTTTATTATTACACATCATTTTTTCGATTTATAAATAAATAGGAACCGAAAGTTACTCGTAAATAACGAATAAAAAGTAAATCTTAGTATATTTGCTGCAGGCAGTTTATAACGTATATTGGCAGTTCGTACACAATATTGAAAAAAAATGTTGCTTGCTGTGGTACGATACTGGATGTCCGTCACGCGCGGATTTGGTGACCGAAGCAAGGAGCGTTTATATTCTCTATACAATTTTTGGGATGCATAAGGTAAATAGTTTGAAATTGATAAATTTTTGTTTATATCATCCCGATACACTCATGATTCATAGGTAGCAGCTACCTTCGGACAAAGGGAAATAAAATATCATGAACGGAAATATTGAAACTGAATCCAGAGTTATATGTATATGGCTGTGAGAGAAATTATAATGAGAAAATTTGTGGGGGGTTAATAAATTACTTTACGGCGAAAACTTCTCAGAAAATAATTACGAGTATGTAATAATTACGTATGTCGAACAAAATGTAAATAAATAGACAGACAATTATTAATTCCCTATTCTTATTCAAATAAAAATCCCTTCGAACCATGCCCAACAGTGTTTTTGAAACGAATCGATGTTTCGACTCATGGATAATTTGGGATATAAAACGTTATTTGGTATTTATTATGTATCCCGGGCTATCAAATTAACGCATAAAATCGTAAAACGGGAATAAAATCGTAATTGCTCGTGCGACACGACTGTCCTGCAAATTCAGATGCAAATTAAACCCGGCGAAGCAATATTTCGCTCGTTTTGCGGGAACTTCATTTCCGTCGTTGCGGCGCGAAATAAACTTGACGATTACAACTGGAGCGCCTATTAAAAAAATTAATGAATCCAGCCATTTCAGTTGAAAGTATCAGAATTACAATTAATCAGACCGTCATGGTGTCGTTGCAAATAGATCGTCAAACACGAAGTGATAAAGGAAGAACAGTATTACATGGGGATATCAACATTACTCGTATATATCTCGCCACACTGCTACACTTTCCGCCCCTCTGGGACTTTATGTAAAGTCTACTTCCCAAGCAATTTCCCAGCACTAACCAAAATTGTGTACACTTGAATTAAATCACACGTGGACTTTAAGGACTTCCATCCATTACAGTGTCCAACAAAATTTAACTCTTTCCAGTCCTGCAGCAGTAAATAGCCGTTTCTTATAGATTTTTGTGCGTTAAATACGAATCCGCACACCGTTTGTTGCCACCAACCTCAACTTTCGAGAAATTCGATTTTGATAAAATGCAAATTTTCAACTTTGAGCATCTTTTCTTTTAGGTCTAGTCCCGGCTACACACATGAGAAGACTCTGCTTCCTCTCCATTCATTATGCATCACTTGCAAAGGCATGTCAAAACCGTCACAAGATGGAAATCTTCGGCGTGAAAACTCGCCGACGCCACCCATTCTTAACCCTTCGTGGCCACACCTCCTTATAATCACAAATTGGTCACACGGGGTTCACTGTACCCCAGCGTCATTTTTTGAGTTACCATTTTCGTGTTTTTGAATCGTTTAACTTTTCAGTGATAATTGTACATTGGTAATACTTATACAGTCATGGTATAATAGTCTTTTTCTAGAAATATAAATTTTGATATAATACAATTTGTATAATATGTTTTCGGCGCAATGGTTCGGTCATTAACACACACACTTAAAACAAGCTTTTTGCAATAAAATTCACTGGTTTATATAACAATTCCAACGTTTCGATCTAAATTCAGACCATTATCAAGGAATAATTTTCAATATAAGTTTATGAATACTGCCAGAGCTGTTGAAACAAAATAATTCGCAACGTTCAAAAAGAACGTGCGACACGCGAGTCGGTTGGAAGATGACTAATGTAATGTTAATGACCGAACCATTGCGCCGAAAACATATTATATTAATAATTACGGTCGAAATTATATTAATAACTAATAAAATTTGTAGTTGAAAATGACCGATTTTCCACGCCTAGGGGCCGTTCTTAAATTACGTAAGGGTAATTTTCACGATTTCTTACCCCCTCCCTCCCCCAGTATAAGAATTCGTAAGATTTGATATTGCAACCCCCTTCTTACGTAATATTTTTTACATTAAATTTTTCAGTTATTAAAATTCTTTTAAACGTTTACATAATTCAATTAACTCAGTTTGGGGAAATTTAAACTAAAACAACTTTTTTGAACATTAATGATAGAATTTGCATTTATTGTATTAATTTGTTAAAAAATATTACGTAAGACGATACCTGACTCCTCCCTCCCCCTTGTAAGAAAACGTAAGAAATTCGCGACCCCCTCCCACCCCAAAAAGCCTTACGTAATTTAAGAACGACCCCCTATGGGAAGAAACCTATTTTTTAATTTTTTTTATTTTCTTTTTTGCGATAAATCCTCTTTGGAAGACGTAAGGGTGCGACATTTCAAATAAAAAATAGCTCCTGGGGTACAATACACCCCGTGTGACCACGAAGGCTTAAGAGTCTTATGAAAGGTGACGAAAGGAAGGTCTGACTAAATAAGTAGACAGAAAGACTTAACATTGAATTCTTTCAAAACTGCTCCCCAAAATAATGTAGGTATATCTAGAGTTAGGTGCTGAATGGAGAAACATGGAGTTCCCTTATATTTGAAGCACTTAGTGACCCTTCAACCAAACGATAATATATTTCCTATCGAACTAACTGCCGCTACCTATATGCGGCATGAGTCACGCACGCCGAGGCTACCCTTAATTTGGGTCGCGCCTAAGACAACACTGTACTATCTAATGGAGAACATGGTACTGCGGTTGTATGCTAACGTGACTCATCGTGTTCGCCACTTCAATCGCTCGATCTCCATGATATCCGCTGGCAAACAGTGAAAGGACGCCAGCTCGATGGCGCTTGATATTTGTCGTGAAAATATTCCAGCCCGTCGGACAGAAATATACGGATCGCCCCTGTGATTTGCACAACAGCAAGGTAAGTTTGGACACGCAGTGATATGGGGTACGGCCGTATAGTTCGCATTGGCGGAATCGGAATTGACGCCTTATGCAAATAGGTATATGCTAACAAACGGAATAATTATTTTTGCGTTTTTAACGTTGCAACGTAGCTCGATAATCCCTTGGTCCCTGCGTATCTGTCGTTGGCAGTGCGAGTGCTGCTACCGAACGTTTGTTCAGTTTGGGATTTTTCAAAACACAGCAATTTCTCGATAGAAGGAACTCACTCTGGAAATTCCGTTACCCCATTTGTCACGAGCTCTTGTTGACATAAGCCATCGCCAGCACGGTGTTTTGTTTCGCCGACATCGACGGTCGAAGTGGAAAAGAAACAGAGCAATTGGGAAAGAAGTATATAAGAGAGAGTCACAGAAGGGGAGACAGTCGCAGAAAGTAGCTAAATTATCCAAATCCCAATAATTTCATTAATATATAAAAATTATATTTATGAGAATCAAATAAAAAATATCGAGAGAAAAATGTCAATAGTGCATAGATAACATATCGTCACCGCATGCTTTCGGTTCTTAAATGTCAACCATCGGCTCCTCGCTTCAAAGGCGGCATCTGGTTTCAATGGAGATCTCCCTGTAAAAGTAACTCGGTTCCGCATATCGAGAAATTACTGTAACAAGCACTAAAAGTAAAAGAATAATCACTATCCATAGGGAACATATAGGATTTAAGTAGGACACAATATTTTACGAACGAAAGAGACTTATAAAGAAGATTAACGATAGACTTTAAGAGACCTAATTGTATATCAACGTTTGAACAGTCAGAACTTCACAGACTTGACCTTAAGTGTTAGGAAAGCCAAATGGTGAAGTAAGTCTGAAACTAAATCCCCGCTGAAGCTGAATGTGACGGAAGTTTTACCTAAATCTAAACTGAATTTTTAGCATTGTAAATGAACAATGAGACGCAATTGGTATCTACTGGCAACTGTTTAGCTATTTTGAGTAAAGGATATAATTGTAGCCCTTATGCAGAGAGGTAAACCAAACTTTAAATGAATTTAGATTTGGAAACGGTAAGTGGCTACAATGGCAAATAATCTTTTTGAAAAATAGTCTAGAACTACCCCGGAGTTAATAGAAATATTAATCTAATATTAATGTAGTATCAAACTTAAGTAACAGTGCCAGCAGCTGTTAAAAGCAGCCGTAGGAACTAGGTTTATCATGCAGGCGTAATTTCTCGCACGTTTATAGCGTAGGAGACCTGAAGATTCTAATTAAGACGATTGCTGTAGGTTTCTACCCCTGAATAAAGGTTGGTATATCGTAAACTCCCGCGAACGCTCGAGTTGGTAAGAATTCAGATTGGAGGATTGCAGTTTAATTCTTCTAAATTGTGGATTTGTGCTGTGGATCTCAACTATGAATCTTTGCGGCATACCTATATATCCCTTCCACTTAAATTAATGCCATCCATTTGAATCTTGCGACTGACATTCGACATTGCCTTTACCATGAAAGTGAAAAATGTTGACTTTTCGTAGTTAAATTTTTTCACGAAGCATATAGAGGTCACAGACAAAGCTGACGTGTCGAACAATCTCTGACGTTATACTTTATCCCTAATATTCTTTGATCCATAAACATCAACATGTTCGTAGCTGCAAAACTAATGCTTCCTATTGTTCCTGCCAGTCTCTATTCTCCCCCATTTTGCTCGCTCTGCTTTCATTTTATTTTCGTTCCTCCGTCCGTGCATCCGCCAAACTATCTCTACCGCGAAAACAGCCAAGCAGATTACCCGTTGTTGTATAGTCGGTTAATTAGCTTTATGCGTTCAATCTCGCAAGAGCCTTGCCGCCAACCCGGGTAATAACGCGTTGCGCGCCCGCGTACGCGCAACATACGACGGATTACCGAATAAATGCACGCCCTTCGTCGCATTTTACCGGCAATCATTTCCAGACTGCATTTAATAGTCGGTTTTCTGTTCCAATCAGAACAGAGTTGTATTGTTAATCTTACGCCTCTGCCATTTGCATGAGGGAATGTGTTACAAGCTTTTGGAAATTCATGGAACAAGGAACACATTATAGTAAGTCAAGTTTGTGAAGCATCGTACTTCTCAGACCATCACAATGGTCTCCCTCCTTAACCACTCAGCTACCCAACCCTGAAACGACAAACTGACAAAACTTCACTTTGCTACCTGAGGTCTCAACACTGAAACATCACTGTACAAACAACCTCTAGAGCAGGCCTGCACAGGGAGCCTTTTTCAGCGCCTAACGGCAAGCAACCAGCCGTACGCCGTTACTAAGAGTAGAATGGGTGAGGAGAACTGCAGTAGTGTAGGTTTGGGCTCGTAGGCGCGTAACGTAAATATATATGGCCGGGTTCTGTGGGATCAGGAACCCCTATACCAGGGGTGTCGAACAGGCGGCTCGCGAGCCACAGTGGCTCTTTCTCCTCTTCGCCCGTTCAGGAGAGCCGTAGGAGAACGACCCCCTCCATACCTACTTCATTCTGATGTGTTTCTCGTCCGGGAACCGCACAAGCCCGTGGGCTCGTGGTGGGAGGGGATCGGTTCACTGACAATGAGCGTTGGTCTCGAGTTACTCCTGGAGAAAGATAAGTGGGGGAACTCACTGACCGGGCGCCCAAGACGTGTGGCTCGCGGAGTGGGGAAGTTCGACAGCCCTGCCCTATACCATAAGAGAGGGCACGGAACAGCGATATCGGGGGGAGTCGGCGGTAGCCGAGGTGGCTAAGGCGGCTGGCCAGCGCGCAAATCTAGAGATCGCGGGTTCGACTCCCGGTGAGGCGACTTCCCTTTTTCCGTGACCCTACAGTTCCTTGTGGGGCCCCAGTGCAGAGCAGGTGACGCAATATAATTCAGTGGGGTCACTGGAGCCCCACAAGGAACCTAGCCATATATACTTACACTACGCGCCTACGAGTCCGTACCTACACTACACTACACTGCAGTTCTCCTCGCCGATTCTACAAAAAGACTCCCTGGGCAGGCCTGCTCTAGAGTATCTGGTACTGACGTGGTAGCCGCTTTGAAAGACAGGGTCCGTACGAGATACGGAGGCGGGCCGACAGTGGAAAACTTTAGGGTCCGTATGAGATACGGAGGCGGGCGACCAGTGGAAAACTTAGCGTCCGTACCAGATACTGAGGTGGTCGTTGAGGGGTTAAGGGCTTACGTACGTTCTCAACTTTCGAAAAATCAATTCTCTTTATTGAAATTATTCTTCGAATTTGCATTTGGTTTTTTGCGAGTTATTTGAACGTGTATAGCGACAATCTGTCTTTCATCTCATAATTGGCGTAGGTCAGAAAAATTGAGTTCGAGGTCTGACGAGTTGTTTGCATGATTGCGGTGTGGATACAGGTCTCCATTCTTTCATATGCACGGCATCTTTTTATCCACGGAATTTTTTGGAGACGTATCTGTCGTGTGGAAACAGAATTAAGTGTATATTGAAGGACTGGTAGTATCAAATGATCTATAACGTCGTATTTAGGGGAGCGTGGGGTAAATACGAACGCGGGGTAATCGCGAATGCGGTTTTACGGCGTTTTAATGAATAAAAATAATGTTCCTTCTCTACTAGATAATAGTTTAGGTCAGGCCTGGGATTTAAGTGAACGCGGCGGCCGATTTTCAGAGTCAACGCCCCTTTTCCCCCACCGCACGTCTTGGCCCCCGCGGCGGCCAAGGAGCTTCGAGCGCTTCAGGCCGCCGCGGGGGCCAAGACGTGCGGTGGGGGAAAAGAGGCGTTGACTCTGAAAACCGGCCGCCGCGTTCACTTAAATCCCAGGCCTGGTTTAGGTCGTACCCAACGCCCGACAGAAAGTAATAAATACAGACCGGTTATACTGATTCAAGATAAACACAATTTATTATTTTCATCATGTTTCAAGTAATATTTTGTCCATTTCAATTGCATGTAATTACTGTTGAATTAATGATACAATTGTTTTTTTTAAGTTGAAATAAAGCACTTTTTTACCAACATTTTGTGACCAAGGCATTGCTTGAAATATGATTCTAACCTCTGAAATAAATTCATTTTATTATGTTGTGGGACAATGACAAACAACTCGGGTGGGATGACGAACAATCTCGATCCTTCGAGATTAGCAACGATAACCGTTTTTGATGAAATTTTCAGCATGTATAAAACTTACTTAAATCTACAAAACGAATTTTTGAATTTTCATCACAGGGTCAGACAAAACAACTTTAAAAAAACGACCTTTACTATTTTTTTTTTATATTCCGACCAATACAATTTTTTCTATCGCACAAGAAGAGGAATTTGAAAAATACATTAGGAATAGGTTGTAGCAACTTTTTTTATGAGTTGACCATTGCAGCCGCGCTTTCTGTGCGATTTCTGCGATATTTAACACTCTGTTCCTAATTACCCCACGGCAGTCGAGTAATCACGAACACCAAGGGTTTTAATTTTTCACTATAAACTTGATTTTTATTATAATTTTTCGAAAAGTCGTCACAGTACTTTATAGATGAATAGTTTAACTATGTTTATAAATAATAAACAAATTCATTTCTCATATATTTTTCGTTTCGCTTGCTTTTTTGCTTAGGTGTTCGTAATTCCCCCACTCTCCCTTATAGCTATTGGCGGACCCATGTACGCATAACGGATGATCCATGTTCGTTTTAGCGTTCGAGGACAGGCGTGGCGGGTTGAAAGAGTCCTGAACACGGGAGTAGGTATGGGACGACGATTTCGCGACATGAGCCGCGTGTACATTTCAGTTGACCATTATAGCCGATGGTTATGTATCTCTGTTGGGGGCCAGGGAACTCGTTGCAGGTACGCAATACCGGTATGCCACGCCTCGATGCATCCTGCTTCTGTAATTCGGAGCAGCCGAAAACCGGCTGGTACACTTGGGGAAGCCTTGCAAAACAAGGAAATCGAGGAAACTCGGCGGCGAGAAACCCTCGTGACCTGCGGCTGACACGGCATTGTTCGTCGACCGGTTCCCGAACGGCCGAGGAACTACGGCAATGCTGGCATTGCCACCGCTTTGAATTCAATATGCATTGTTATCGAAGACGCAAAGATACGACTGCGCATTGTCTCTCAGGATTAGTTACAGTCGCGACATAATTAATTGTCTCCGTGTCCTCCTTCGTTCGAGCTATATACCCGACAACTCGTCTCGTTGTGCCGAGGATCCCTATGATCCCTGGAAGGAGCATTGTTACGTGGATGTCCCGTAGAAGAATATTGTCTTCCATTGTTGGGTGTGCAAACGATTAGCGTATTACAATTGGGATACATTTATAGAGAAATAATGTTAATTGAGAAGAGTGCGTGGTTACATACATGTCTATTGTAAGTCAAACAAGTTGCAGTAGAATGCTCTACCACTGACAGTGAGCTGGACACCTAAAGGACTTGTTTTTTATACAAAGGAATCAGATAGTGATGTGTAAATTGTTTCTGAGGATATCTAAATTTTTACGTAGACTTCTCTAAGCAATGCTACTTTGCTACCCACGATACTCCACGAATCGTTTAAAATTGCTCTCCTAACCTATAAAGTTCTATAGACACTATTATGTATTATCGTATTATCTGGTTCAACAAGGTGTAATTTTTAAATTGGACTTTTCATGGGTTCTAAAAGCGTAGGGTAAAGGACCCAATTACTAACACCTGACCAATTACTGTCACCTTAAGCTATTTTACTTAAAATAACGAATACATAAACGTTGTAAAGTGATACACAAAAAGAATTATGTATTTCAACCTATAATCTATACTATAGATTATATTCTATAGTTTCTTTATTCGTTATTTTAACTAAAATAGCTTAAGGTGACAGTAATTGGGTCCTTTACCCTAGGTAGTAAAAAATGTTTTTTTATTTTATCAGAAATTCATGTGCAATACGAGGACAAGTAACGCTGTCAACCTAAGAATGATGTGCATCTATCTTAAATTCTTTATGTATGTACAAACTGAAAAGTGCTGTAGCGTTACTTTTATTAATGTTATTTTTGCTTTTTAAGATGCTTAACGTTGGTACCAATGTTTATATTAAGTACAATGCTATATGACTTAAAAGAGCGACAGCTCCCTGATCAGTTATTCTGGGATGTATCGTATAATAGGGAAATTCCCTTTTATCAGGTAGCAAAGCATTAATGCAAGAAAAGAGAAATAAGACAATATGCCAGTGAATGCATTGGTAAATTTTTATTCATATTTTCATAGTACTTGTTCGTTGGTTGCCTATGTGTAATTTAATATTAGAGCACAGGCAACATGGATAGGCTTCCATGCAACATTGACGCTCAAAGCACGAGTTTTTAAATAAAACTATTACAGCAACGTATTTTCTCAACCTTTAATATCAACTCCTGAGAAATGTTACTTCTTGCTTATAATCCATCAAATTTTTTTTTATAATAATTGTAACGTAAATAATTATATTTATCATTATCGTATGGACAAGTACTAAATGTATTACTCCAATAGCACAGTTAAGTGTAGGTACTTACAACCCTGTGCACTGCTATGTAGATTTGTGGCAGCAACTTACCTGTAACAAAAAATAAATAATTATAGTATTTTCTCGCTATAAGCCCGATTTACCCTCTACTCTATAAGCTTCTCGTTTCCTCCACCTCTTCTCGTACTTATGTAGAGCAAGGTGCTGAAAACGAGACTCACAAACGGAGGGAATCGGCCTCAGAAAACCGTAATTTCCCATGAGCTGTAGACCGTCACCAATACCAAACCGCAGGCTTAGGGCGAATGAGTATTGTACTCGAGGTTCAGTAATATCTAATTACTACTTTTCAGTAATTGCGTGAGAAAGGACTCATTCTTCTCAGCATATCCTTTCGCCGTTTAACCGCCGCACAGTGGTAAGTAATTACATTTTTTGTTGAAATCACACTACAGGTCGTAATTTTTTAGAAAACTTGATAATTTTTTTTTAAATTCTTTGCAATTAAATTTTCTATCGATCTGTCCGACAGAAATTTTGAATTTTGTTGCTGATTTTTGTATATTTAGGGAAGTATACAGCACTTTTAGAAAATCAGTATCTGTGAGGGCTTGTGACCGATGGATCCAAATTTAAAGTAAGATTTCCGAAATCATTACTTGCTACGTATCCCTACAATTTACGCATAACGTATTCGACACAACGATTACATGGGGTTTGCAAATATATTAAAAACATTCATCAGGTCCTATGAGTTATCTACTAACAAACACGGAATACGAGGCAAAATTGCCCCACCGTCGCACAGTGGGGCAAAGTGATGAAGTTTGTGTCAAAATCAATGAACTTTTGATTGAAATGAGTTAGAGCGATAATTTTGTTTTTAAATTAAAGCTGAAAGATTGCAGAATAAGGGAAAATTAATGAAATTATGGTACGAAAGTTTTTTAATTTTGAAAATCTGTGTTAAACTTGAAATTTTACAACAAAATTATGTTTTATCCAATACTATGTTTGGTTAGAATTTTTTCTTAACATGTTGTACATCATTTACTATAGATTTTGTCGCGCTGATTTCAAATCCGTTCGAAAATTTGTCTACTCCCTCAGGATTTTGAAGAAAACGATTTCGACTTTAACACAGATTTTCAAAAGTAAAAAACGTTCGTACCATAATTTCATTAATTTTCCCTTATTCTGTAATCTTTCAGCTTTAATTTAAAAAAAAATCATCCCTCTATCTCATTTCTATCAAAAGTTCTTTGATTTTGAAACAAACTTCGTCACTTTGACCCACTGTGCGTCGTTGGCCGATGATTAATGTTAAAACCAGTTAATGTGATTCTCCATGAAAAAATATGTAAAAAATAAACAGAACCAATTTTGTCATAACCCAATTAGTTTTCAATAGAACTGACTTTGAATTTCTATTAAGTATGCTATGGGTTCTCGCTTACACTGGCGAGAGACATACCCCCCACTTCAGCGTGCCCCTCAGGCACTGTACTCCAGTGCGCGCACACTGGGCTAAATTTTAAAGTCACTTGTCTCGACAACTAAGCACGATATCAGAAAATTTCATTCTACATTTTCGTCTTACTTTGCCGTGTAGAATTATCATCTTTCCGCTTGCATCACCGGTTGCGGGACGCCCTTATAATGTTTTCTGGGAAATCGTATGAATGAATAATCTGGGAAACGTAAATGTGGACTACCCTGTCTGAAGAACGAGCTGTCGTCGATGAAGGATCGCTGGTCAATATTTCGCCATGAAAATTGACAGGGATGTGCGTAAAGCCTCTGATACGAGGTTACGTCCTAACGGATCGTTTGCTGCGGCCGACACCTCAATTTCCGCCGGTCGATATGTCAATAATCTCCGCGGGAAGTGGTTTTATCGCTTTCCTATTCCTTCGAGAAGCTCGCTTTCGTAGTTAGAGCCACAAGGAGCAGTCCCTGGCTTCTGAGCATCGAAAAACGATGCGAAGCCAGGAGAAAAAGAATAAAAGGAAGAGGGGGAGCGAGAAAAGGCAGAAGGAGGATTGCTGGTGGGTGAAAGAGGATCAAAGGGATGGGAGAGAGGGCATCGATGTCGAGGCAAAGCCGAGTAAACAGCTGCAAATCGAATTAACGATTACACGCGCCACGTGATAGGAATTTGTTGGTAATTTATACAGTGGATGTCAGAAGACAGTTGGAATGCGATGGTTTTATATCTGTGCATACATGGGCGGTTAAAATCTGAAAAATAACAAAAACACCATACTTTGTTGAAAGACAATTACACCTCCACCTGGAGATTTTTTAATATTGACCTAGCAAGACAAGAGAACTGTAATATTAACTCGATATCTGGAATTAGACGTCAAGGCTGGTCAGCATTTGTATGCAATTGGCGTGAATCGATGTGTAAATAGGACAATGCCAGGGAAGAAATGGAGGCTTCTTATGTCAGAAGTTGTGACCGCTAGTCAAATATTTAAAGATACCTATTTATATATGTAAAATTATTATTTTTAAACTGTGTTAAACTTCCATTTCATGTTACATTAGTATCACTTGTCGGTTCTGGAGATTCCCCTGATTCTATACAACGTAGGCAGGGATATAATTTCTTCTTGTCAGCTTGTAGTGTCCTTGTTCGATAAAAATGGAACGTACTTTTATTCCCCACTGTCATTCTATTCTTCATTCTATTTCATCTGAATAGAGAGAGTCACCGTCGCGGTAGCTATTACCACATTCTATACACTGTAATAAATAAACCATGAAGTATTTGGTCAGTTTTGAATGTTCCCGCGGTTAATTGAATACTTTATCAAACATCTGAGGGTTACCCTTATTTCTTATAGTATGCAATAGAATTTTATGAGCTTACCACGGTAACCTGGGTCTCTTTATGAGAGCAGCCATAATTTCGTTTTTCTGCGATGAAAAGGTTTTATGATGCTATGGAAGATCTTTTATCATTTTTACGAACTATGTACCTAATTAACCCAAAACTAAGGCAATATTGGCTATAAAAATGGTCGTTGGACCAAAGGGTCGTCAATCTGGAATATCTTTTACTAAAACAGCAGGAGAAAATCAATTTAACATCTATGAGAAAATAATTAAGTTAATGTAAATAAAAACCATGAACTAAATAAGTTAACGAGCAAATTACGAGACATGGGAATAAATTGTTATGTTAATGGTAAACTAATAGTGGTGCAAAAAATTCCCACTGAACTTTACTATTTTTTACAAGGAAACGTTCCGGCAGAACCTGAGGTACAACGAGAAACTGGACGCAGACTGTAGACGCTGAACACTCTTTGCTGCGGCGATGTGTAATATTTCTCACTTTACCAACCCAACATTTTATTGATTTTAAAGAGCGCCATCGCCTTTTAGACTCTTTCCTGAGTGCAACACCGCCTCGCTACATGGTCCACCACATTAATTAATGAGTTTTCAAACGGTCTACGAACCTAACTGATTGTAAGTCCAAGAAGCTCTCCCCGTGAATATGGATTCATGAGCACGGACGCGAGGCAATTCCTGATAATTCATTGGAATCAAAGAACTCTTTCAGCACTTATAACGCGGTTTCTTCTTTCACATTCATCAGCAATTAAAATTTAATGCTCCCGAAGAACCCCGATATAACCCCCTCGTGGCTGTCATTGGGATGGTCTGATTGCAGGCATTCCAAGAAGCGTAAACTGCTAGGGCGAGGGGGAGACGAGATTCAGAAGGCGATGGCGAAGGATAAGAGGGGCCGAAGGGAGAAAGGTTGCGATCGCTCGCATCGGGGGAAGAGCAAGCAAATAGGTAGAAATAGAATTAGCGATGGCATACGAGACGCGCTCCATCGAATGCTTGATTTCCCAGCGGGGCGAAACTGCCATTTAGACACGAAACGAACGTCCGTTCTTCGCTGGAACGAAATTCAGACGCGAGCATGCTAAAACCCGCGTGGAGCACGCAGAAAATTTCCCCGTTAACCCTCCACCCTGCCTTCTCGACCCCCCACCGAAACCAATCAAGCGCTACGGACGTCTCGTTACTAACTCATGCCCTCGCAGGTCTCTTTCGTTATGACCTAAGCCGATTGCGGAGCATGAGTTACACGCGAATGATTCCCTCGCTTCACTGAATAAGCAGCTTTCCGCTCCGATCTCGGCAATTAAATAGTGCACGATATTTTGTTCAATGGGAGTATTAATATTGTCTGAACATGAAAGCAGTATAGAAGGCAGCTGGGAAGCTAATAGCGTGGCAGTGGATTTTCACGAATGTCTGGGAGAGAAGAATTTATCGTCGACTCAAATGATTTAATTGCCAAGCAGTTGCCCAGCAAACTGAAGAATAGGGTAGATGTCCCTATTACTGTCAGTGTCCCAATTACTGCCACTTCATTTATTTTGCTTAATAAGAATGTAACGTATAAAGAATAATGCACTACAATAATATTATTATTAAATTGGAACTGTTCTGATTATGGATGTTATATAGGACTCATGTGTCATACTTTTTAATTTTATATCTTGTATGTTGGTTGTATTTGTTATGTTTTTATATATTTTATATATTTTTTTTTTTAGTTTGTAAATTTATAGCTTTTATTTCATACTTAATATTTTATTCCGTTACTTCTTTGCCTCATTTTCATAATGTTTTTTCTGTCCCGGTTCTGGTTGCCGTTGTTTTATATTATTGTAAATGGTGTGTCTCTACTATGCGTCTTTTTCATCATCTTCGTGTATAAATGGGTATTGTCCCGTTCATGTTGAAATAAATAAATAAATAAATATTATTGTTGTACACTATTCTTTATACGTTACATTTTTATAAATCAAAATAAATAAACTGACAGTAATAGGGACATCTACTAATTATTGTCTCCCAAAAATGTATGTACTAGAGAATCTCAGAGAATATAACCTTGAGAGAGCAGTTCAGGAGGAATAAAATCCGCAAAACTTATTTCTGAAGTGTGTTCTTATATCATCGAAAGCAATGAAGATACATTAGGCGAAACAGCCTGTACAAGCAAATCGGTTACCCCACACATCTCATTAATAAATCATAGAAACTGCGTAGCGTGAAAATAGCGGCTCCCTCCAAACGCTAAATTACCATCTTCCATTTGGCGATATTGGAAATTCAAATCGCCGAGATTGCACCGTGCTGCGTAAATCTCGAAACCAGTCAAAAGTATTGCGCACCCCCGTCAATTCTCTCGTTAAATATTTCCCACAGGGCAGCGAGCCACCTTCACGTTTCGTTTGAGACAATCCTTCCTCAAAGCGTTTACGAGGCACACCCATGACATATTTTCTCGTTTCTCGTTATTCGTCATTCGCGAGTGCGAAGGAAAAATACGCGTTCCGAATTTATACGCTCACCTACTCACGGGGCAGTTTATTCTCCAACAAGGTCCGGGGATTCCTGTTTCACGATGCCCCGTGTCCTGCCCCAGCCCGTGGAAAAACCATAAAAACGGCACGCCACGACACTACATAAATATCTGCCGAGGACATTCACTTTGCTGCAATAGCGAGGAGGGCTTTATGCATATGAATTGTTGTAGCGCTTTCATCCCCCTCTGCTGTGTTACACCGATCGCCTTTTAAGTGATTCGACGCATTTTTATAGCCTTCTATTTTATCGTCAAAACCGACGGTAATTTTATTACGTTGCTGATGGCTGGATACTTCTTTATTTTAAAGGGGATGCTGGATGTTCTTCGCTAACCCTGTTTCAGAGTAGGACTGGGATTATTCGAATAATTTAATATTCGAATATTTTACAAGTATTCGAATGCTACGAATAAACTTCGAATATTTGAGTATTCGAATCTTATTATTCGAATACTATTCGAATATCGATGTATTCGAATACTATTCGAATATCGATGTATTCGAATACTATTCGAATATCGCTGTATTCGAATAGAGCACTATTCGAATAGTATGGTGTGAAGTGGGTCAAAATCAGCTTACAAGATTTCACCCTAAAAAATGAACCTTAACAACTTGATTTATAATTCACACCATACTATTCGAATACATCAGTATTCGAATAGTCAAATATTCGAATAGTATTCGAATACTTGGATATTCGAATAGTATTCGAATACTTGGATATTCGAATAGTATTCGAATACTTGGATATCCGAATAGTATTCGAATACTTGGATATTCGAATAGTATTCGAATACTTGGATATTCGAATAGTATTCGAATACTTGGATATTCGAATTATATTCGCCAAATAATTGAACAACTGAAGTATTCGAATATTCGAATACCAAATAATTCGACAAATAGTCCCAGCCCTGTTTCAGAGACAGAGAACGTGCACCTATCTATTTTCATGCATTGTACATATTATAGTTTTTATTCCTTTATACTCTGTAAATATCATTTGTGTGTGGAAGACAGTGTATTAACAAAAGGGCTGGCCTTAATATGAAAGCACGAACCCTTAAGAAGTACTATTTTTCAAGGTAGGATGATTTGTGTTCCATATACTATTTTTCAAAGAATCAATATCCAACACAAAACAGGAAAGAAATGTATGAATACTGAATGTCTACGCTTTACTTTTTCAGTTATGATGAATTAAAAAAATAATTATGCGTTTATTGCACTGTTACAATTACAATTACAATTACAATGGTGAATAGACGAGGTTCAGTATAAGAGCTGCTCTACTTTTTTAAAACAATATGTGTACAAGCTAATTATATTTATTCATACACAAAAATTAGAAAAATATATAATAGTTACTAATATAACAATTCCTACTCAGATTTCGATAAAATACAGTATTGAAGATTTTGTAACTGAATTCTATCTAATATTTGCATCTAAAATTGCGAAATGATCAGACACACATTTTTTATCTGAAATTTTCGATTACAGAAAAATGATTTCGAAAATAAATCGAGTGCATGTACATTTGCTTGACATTTGATTTAAAGCCTTCTCATGCCTGTACAGATTGAACAGAAGTAATCTTTCAAAAAATTTGCAAAAGCCTATCAATTAAAAACACTACTTTCTGAATATAAAAATATACCAAGAACCTTGTGTAAGTACAAGAAGAAATATTCTATTGTTTAACATTTGATGAATGATACCTAACTCAAGAGTTGTAAGCTGACACCATACCAGCAAGAATAGCAAAATATAAATTTCCTCAATGTGCCACTATTAGTAAAATTCGTAAATGGAGACCTGAAAATTATTATTCTCATTCCTCAGTTAGGCTTAATCCAAGAAGACATTTTACTTCGAAACAGTGTATTCGGAATAGGGGATAAAGCAAGTTTGTTTCACAGGATTACTTTGCTAAGCAGGAGAATCTGATGCGACAATGGTCTCGTTACAAACTGCACCACTTTAAAGTTATTCCCTAATAAGAGTCAAGATAGGTATTTTACACGCTGCCGGGTAACAAGCCTGTTATAGAATACGAGCGACGTGGCACGACACGCATAAGAATCATAACAAAGGTTTTCCACTAGTTTTGCACCTCATTAGCTTGAATTGAATCACGTTACTGAAATATATGTACCGAGATAAAAATGTTCTTAACGTGTCACGAAGGTCTCTATCTCGATACGATGAACAACTCTCAAAAGAATGCATTGAAACAGATTTTATTACTGGAGAAATTTTCAACTTCTCATTTTCATTTCTGGTACCGGAGTAGTGAATATTGAAATTATATTCGTAATATTTCTCGAATCCGAGCGATGACGTAAAACGTTTCGAGCTAATACCTTTGAAGGTATTAAAGTTATTATCTTTCTGTTTTAAATGTCGCTGATTGCTGCAACATTTCACATAACGCATGGAGCTTGACTGTTTGATCCTTTTAAGAGGAATAAAAGAGTCGTGTCCATCATACTGCTGAACGAATTATGCACTTCATTTTATTAAACCCAACCGACGAGGTTACAGAAGCAAGAACGCTAATATTATTACTCCCCTGTTTGCAATATGGTATCTCAGCTCTGAAAAATTAATATGGAACAAGCATTTCGTAGAGAGCATTTTACCTAATGGCAGGATCTTATCATCTTACCAATATTATTATTCATACAGTGAAAGTTGTGATAATACGAATACGATTAAGCTTTATTGGAAATACTGCTTTACCGTATTTAGGTCACTTAGGATCTAATCTTCTTACCTGAATATTTTTACAATAGTATAGCTATGTACCCAATTACTTTCTAAATATTGCAACCTGGTCTATTAAAGTTGGTTTTCTTAATAGCTGGCAACGAGTGTAACATCTATTTCAAATTGTATAAAACAATTTTATCAAAGGTAAATGTGCTGACATTTCCTGGAGATTTCTAGACATCTGCTTCTGAAAGATACAAGCATCGAGCTTTTTCAATTTGAAGACGAAAATACTTCAGTAAATGGAACAGTGAATGGAATCATGCGACACGCAAGCTAGGCAGGATGTAAGAATCCCAGCGCATTACGTGATTGCTCACCTGAGCGGTAGTCTCATCATCGTCAGAGACGAGGGAGAGATGCGTGAAAGAGAAAAGGGCATGTCCCGAGGTCTTGCAACTTTTATAGGGACTGAAATCCCTGCTGTCTTGACTCTCCCGCGACTTTACCGTACTTTTTTTGCCGTTTCCCTTCTACGCCATCTTGCCCCTTTGCTTCTCCAGGCGAGCGCAGCCAGCAGTCGCCGTAGAATAGTTAACAAGTCAAACACAGGATAGGGAATTGGCATTCTATCCGTCCTTGTGGAGGGAACTATTTAGGAAACTTCCATGTGCACCACAGATGCTTCTGGCCACGTGAGTTTCCCGAGGTTTGTCCAGATTGTTAGTTTTCTTTATCTGCACCACGGAGACAACATCATCTTTACCAGGAATGTACGAGGTGTTCGACTACAGGTGGGAGATAGATAGCGTCGGTTTATACAAGGTCCAACTGACGCGCTGCCCCTCAGAGTCTCAAGCAAGATGGAGTGAGCTTCAATACCTCCAAGCGAACCACCGTGCAGGTCACAGGGGGCGGGACAGTCGAGGGAAGGTGAAGAGCACGCTTGACTCGATGGGATCACCGTAAGGAATTTTTGTTACAGAGTAGGCCTTGAGGTCACGAATTATACTACAGGTGGGCATCTAGAAATCAATTGGTGTCACTTTTGTATTGATACAATGAAAAATAAACAATTTCAGATTTTGTAGAAAATTGATGACACATCGCCGAGCACAATGTAGTGTAAAGATAAAATGACAGCTGAATAATTAATCGAAACTCAAGATGAAAGGGTTTCGAATAAACCAAGTATCCTTCTTCGGATGAATTCACGTCGAATATATTGCTCTACCGTTAAGGAACTAGTTCTTGATCAGGCACTAATTTTTTATCAGTTCATGAAATAAATCGTTCTTTTCAGTTTATGTCCTTAAATAATTGTTTGAAATAATTACTAACATAAAAAAGGACAATTCAAACTAGTTCCTGACCTGATCAAAAATTAGTTCCCATGTATTTTCAGATGATCAGAAACTAGTTCCTAGTCACTTTATTATTCCCTAACCTTATAAATAATTAAATTATACTTATTTTCAACTTTTTAATATTTTTCCTTAAAGTGTAAATATTAATTCATCTTTTAGTATAAAAAAGTCTATGGTTGAAAGTTTTATTAGGTTAAAAATAAATATTAAAGCGGGAAGCCCTCTAAAATGATCAAAAACTAGTTCCTTAACGGTATCTGTGGCGCGAAAAATATGGACCAGATTGGTCCACTAGAAGTTGAGATATCATGTGTACCTTCATGAAAAAGACAGTTTTGAGAAAAACCCGTATCTCTATTAATTATTAGATATTATATATGAGTGAATTTTTTACAACTTACTGAAATGTTAGTAAATAAGTGTGAACAATGCTTATCGCTAAAAATTGCGTAGTTTTTTGTGGGTAGTCCTTAGAGAGAATAGCGGGTCTCGTCCCTCTAGACGAAAATACCCCCTTAACGCGTGGCGTCATATGTCATCACTTCAGCTACGAGGTAAGTGGGCCTTTGTAGGACGTAGGTGGTTACCGCCCAGCCCTTGCCGTGCCTGACCTGGCTAACGCACGCCCGCAGTAGTACCTACTCTCGCGTCAGACGCTTTCTCCGCGTATTTTCAACAATTAATAACTCGGCAATGGAGCCTCAAACGCAATTTTGTTATTGTGGATTTTCGTCTTATTTTAGCCTGCAGAATCACCCCCCAAAAGGATGCCCACCTGTAGCCGAACTATATAGCGAGGGAACGTGGTAATATATTATGTGTCGAAGATTGCGACTTCTAAGGAAACTAAGGCATTAAATACCATCATCAGTGAACATTGGGCCAATCACTTTATGAGCTGATTTGAGAGCAATAGATATAGGAATATTCAGAAGGAAACTATTACATAACTGGACACTTTTCGAATCCGATTACAGGAGGTGTCAAGCATTGTAATGGATTTCTCCACGTTACTGATTATTTCGCGGTAAGTTTTGGGGACACAATTATTATAGTACTGGAACCTCTCAAATGGTTCAGGTATGTATATAATTCTGAACCATGGCAGAGGTACATTTAGAGATTCTTTAAACTCCAGACATAGGTACCGTTAAGGAACTAGTTCGCTTTAATATTTATTTTTAACCTAATAAAACTTTAAATCATAGACTTTTTTATACTAAAAGATGAATTAATGTTTACACTTTAAGGAAAAATTTTAAAAAGTTGAAAGTAAGTATAATTTAATTATTCATAAGGTACGGAATAATAAGGTGATTAGGAACTAGTTTTGGATAAAGTCTGTTTTGATTAAAATACATGAGAACTAATTTCTTATCAGGTAAGGAACTAATATATGATCAGATACTAATACTAATTAAAAAGAAAGTACCAAATAAACTTATTTTTAGTATTAAGCCATCTAAATTTAATTTTTTTTTATAATATTATGATGCCCTAACCTATTTTTTATTCAGGTGATCAAAAATTGGTTCCACAAGAAAAAAGTGGAACTAAATAATGATCACTGACTTTTAAAGCAACATGTTACATATAATACTAAAATTCTTTCTAAAGAATTAAACTGTTGTAAGCAAAATGTATGAGAATAACCTTTAATACCACAATAACTAGTAAAGAAATCGACTGTGCGTCGATGGTGATCTCTTAGTTCGAACAATAAGAGATGGCATTCAACAGAGGCTTCCTTGAAGTGAGCTACCTTCCACATTTATTTTCACATCAACTAACCATACTAACTGCTTTCACAGACACCACATATATTTTTGAATTATCAATTTTTATGTTAGTAATTATTTCAAACAATTATTTAATGACATAATCTGAAAAGAACGATTTATTTGATGAACTGATAAAAAATTAGTGCCTGATCAAGAACTACAGTGGGTACAGAAAGTATTCGTACACCCTTTAAAATCACATAACTTTGTTCGAATTAATCCAAACAACTTGAGTTTTTTTTAGAAGCTAGAGGGATTAGTTTGCTAAATGATGTGATTCGTCGTTTTGAAAAAAATGAACATGGTCGGAATAGCAAAAAATGTAGTAAAAGTGGTTTTTGAAACTTTTTTTGTGAGCCTGTAATGAAAATTCAAAAAACCCGTTTGTAGATTTCAGTAAGTTATCTACGTGCCTAAAATTTCATCAAAATCGGTTAACGTTGCTCTGAGTTATGAACGCTTAAAGATCGCAGAATATGGTCGAAAATCGCGGAAATTCCCGAAATCAGCGATTTTCGACCATATTCTGCGATCTTTAAGCGTTCATAACTCAGAGCAACGTTAACCGATTTAGATGAAATTTTAGGCACGTATATAACTTACTGAAATCTACAAACGGGTTTTTTGAATTTTCATTACAGGCTCACAAAAAAAAGTTTCAAAAACCACTTTTACTACTTTTTTTGCTATTCCGACCATGTTAATTTTTTTTCAAAACGACGAATCACATCATTTACCAAACTAATCCCTCTAGATTCTAAAAAAAACTCAAGTTGTTTGGATTAATTCGAACAAAGTTATGCGATTTTGAAGGGTGTACGAATACTTTCTGTACCCACTGTAGTTCCTTAACGGTATATTGTAATTAAGAATGCGAGGTGAATGCATCAGTGAAACTAACAAAAAATTGCAACAGTCATCTTTTCACCCTTCACGCTAAATAATTCTCAAATCTTAGATGCTATTACGCTTGACGCGTGTGTAACTTTTAGCACTGCATGCTTCACCCTATCTGAAAAATCTGTTTAAAAGGTGTAATGGCCCGTTCTAAAGTCATTCCAGCGTCCGTCGCTGGGTATCCGATTATAAACGTCGTATCTGAACTGGATCAGGCGTAATAATCGTTAGCGCGGTAATTGCCGGTAGGTGGAAGCGGTAATGACAGTAAACTCGCACGATTGTATTAAACGAACTCTGTTGAAAGGCTTCCTATAGGGTGCGTGATTCTCATGTGCTGCGCTTCGAGCACACGCGCCATGGATCTCGGATGGTAGAGCAACATTTACATACAAATAAGCTGGCCCGCAGATATTCCAGCGAAGGATCTTTATCTACTGGCTTTGTACCGCGGCTAAACTGACTGGCAACGTTTAATCGGTTGCCAACGCGCTGCTGAAAGCACAGTTTGCTTGCATTAACGGCATTCACAGCCCTATGTTATCCCGTGCACGCTTCAACTACAGTATGGCTATATTTTCAATGCAAGTTTGCCTTTTTTCAAAAGAATAAAAATTCGGATGAACCGTAAATCCTTGTTTTTGTGGTTGAAGATTTTTGATCGCCAACGTTGTCTAGAGATGACCTATGAATTAAATCGTTTGCTTGCTGAACTGAGATTTTAACTCATCTTTTCTTTGCTGAACAGTTGCTCTGCTGATTCTGACACGAGCGCTGTCAGTGAGAAGAAAATTCAACAGTTACTTGATAGCTGCAGATTTAGATTTCTCATGCCAAAACGAGAATCTTCATATACAGTTCCTTAGACACTAGCAAGGGAAATTCTATTTTCCTTAAAGGCCTTCCGTCATTTTTGCCTTGTCAAATCGATCGACCAATCGCCCTCTTCAACTTTCCTCGTTCACGAACATTCAGTCTGAATATTGGTATTACGATGAAAGGGAAGACAAGGGACAGAACCTTTTCAATTTTATGCTGCTTTCTGAAGGCATAAAGCGATCGACCCCGATTTAATGAGCGCCTCAACGATCAAACGAGAAACAAAACCGGGGTTCTTCTTGGCAGCTGCTCTGTCTCCTCGATCGACTAATTCTTCCCGGCCCTTGTCGAGGTGCCCCCAAAGGAAGTACCAGAGACAGGAAACATCTAACAAACCTGCGCCAAATTTGTGGTCGCTTTTTTCCGTCAACTTACACCTGTATTCGTGCCGACATCCCTGGCGAGGCTGAGAGACAGTAAAAAGGAATGCGGAAGAAGCCAAGATTGATAGGAAATTGATATCGAACAGCCGCTAGACGTTTCGCAGTGCTCAGCAAGCTCAGCAAGTTTGTCCGTAAATCACGATACATCGCGCCGCTGCTCCACTACTTGCCTCGAGGAAGATCTACTTCCCCTACTTTGTCTCTCCATCCTTCGGCTCTTTTCACATCCCGCCTTATCCTTAAACCATCCCCCTAGGGCGGAGGGGTGGGTGTCGGTTGAGAACGCGGCGGAGCTAAGCCGTCTTGGATTCAGCCAACTTTCGTTTTAGCCGTGAATTTTAATGACTACCTCGCGCGCTATCCACGAAACGTGTTATCTCGCTGCCTTTTTCTCCGGGGGTTAAGCGCGATGCTGAGCGATAGGGCGGTCTTAAGACGAGATTATCGCGCCCCAGCGATAAGGGCCTGGTCGACACGCTGCTTGGTCACCGTGTGCTCCATGATTACCGGCAATTTGTCACCTCATTTTTCTTGTTAGATCGTTGTGCCTTTAGGTGTTATAACGTACCTACTAATTCAATGGCTAGGAACTTATAAAGACATTCATGGTCTTTGATGTCTGTTTACCAGAACCGGAGGGGTTTCCATTCCCTGGAAACGATCCCGCCAGGTTTTATGCATGTAGAGCTCTTTGGAGGGTATAGCCCTATGACATTGGGAAGATTGCTAACCTCTAATTCTCAGTTGTAACTATGTAGTATGTAACTGTCTACTTGTAACTATCAGGTGTCTTATTAGCACTTTTTCAAGAAAGGTAATTGACAGAAGCATGGAATTAATTCCGAACAAGTACAGAAAGTAACTAGGGTAAAGGACCCAATTACTGGCAGCCAACTCAATTACTGTCACCTTAAGCTATTTTACTTAAGGGAGGTTTCTGCCTTGTTGGGCCAAAAAGTGGTCGATTTTTCACCAATTTTGTATGCAAAAAGTATTAAATATACAGTGTTGATATTTGGTATGTTGACTAAGCGGTCTTTATTGAACATAAAAATATTTTTTAAAATTTGACAAAACATGGTAGTGGGAGTGAAAGGAGCCATGTATGTTCTTCGCTTACGGAAGTCCTAAGTCCCGGACAGGTGATCTGAAGCAAAAAAATGAAACATATTTTTACTTTGTACAATATTGTGTATAAGTTGAACTAGAATTATCCAAAAATATTGAAACGTTTTCATTTAATGAACAAAAAAGTGCAAAAATTTTTGGTAAAAAAACAAATAACCCTTTGATCACTGACTATTGTTTTATTTTCCAATTTTTCTTCTTGATTCTAGTTCAACTTATACACAATATTGTACAAAGTAAAAATATGTTTCATTTTTTTGCTTCAGATCACCTGTCCGGGACTTAGGACTTCCGCAAGCGAAGAATGTCATCGCCCGCGCATCGACATATATGGCTCCTCCAACTCCCACTACCATGTTTTGTCAAATTTTAAAAAATATTTTTATGTTCAATAAAGACCGCTTAGTCAACATACCAAATATCAACATTCTATATTTATTACTTTTCGCTTAAAAAATTGGTGAAAAAGCGAACATTTTTTGACTCAACAAGGCAGAAACCTCCCTTAAACGTTTATTTATTCGTTATTTTAAGTAAAATAGCTTAAGGTGACATTATTTGGGTTGGCTGCAGTAATTGGGTCCCTATAGTGTATCTCAAATTTGTGAGAAGATGTGCTCGACCTTTACAAATCCTGCAACGTTTATCATCAATATCCCAAAATCTGCAGTCGTCATCCTAAATCATTTTCTTGTCAAATACCTATAACCACTTCTGCAATTCTATTACATCATGTTCTATGTGTCAATGATAACGTAATCCGGGTATGTCACAAACTAAAATATTTCTCACAGCCTCATACTCGGTATTATAACCAAAACAAGCATGAACCGCAGAAAGTATAGAAATGATCCACTGATAGCTTTAAAAACTTTATCGTCGAAATAATCTTTGTATCGATTTGCGGGTCACTAAGGAGCTAGGTAGCCGCACGGGGCAAGTTACTGAACCTCTTGAAAGCTCGATCTCGTGGACACGTTCCAGAGGTAATCACGAGGAGGAGTGACCTAGCAACGTCTAGGACAGGGATGGCGAGCAGCGAGTGGCTCGTAAATCGACGGGAGACGGTCCTGGCTGCTTCGCTACTCCTGGCGAGCTCTTACGGATATTATAGGTCGCGTACGAGCTTCCGTGGAAAGTTTCGCACATAAAAATATCGTCGATTTATGAGGAAACTTGCCGGATTCTCCTCGTTGCCACGGTAATTGTCGAAGATGTATCGCCCCCTCCCGGCAACTTCTGTCTGCCAGCTGGATGCTGGGCGCTCCGCTTGCTGTCCACCATTATTTATTTTAACCTCTGCCTTTGGAATTTCCATCCAGAGACGCGTTTCACTCAACCGTAGGTGCTGTACATCGCAAATATTGCTGCGGCATAACTTCTGTCCGCCAATCACTTCGAATAAACAGTCTAGCAATCTTATCGCTACTACAACTCCAGAATTGAATCTCCGTAACGTTGCATGTGAGCTTGGCAATCACAATTCATGTGATTTAGGTACAACCCTGGTGTCACACGAAGTGTCTCCGAAAAATTTAGTGAATTATGCTTCTGTTTGTCGTTTGCTTCGTGCTAGACAGGGATAAGAAGATCTTTTTGCAATGCCCTGTTACTGAAGATGAGAAGTGCGTGGAATAAATTTTTACGAGTTACTTTAGGGGGTAGGTCACCCTTGATAGCCCTAAAACAAACCTTTTTTCAAACGCAAATTGTAAAGTGATAAATAACAATAGCGATAACGTTTTTGTCTAATTTTAGTCGTTATTCTATGAGCTTTACAACAAAAAAAGAAAAGTCTAAATTCCGCATACACTCTTACGGTGTTGACTGTGATGAGGAAAGATATTCAACGGCGCTTCCGCCTTTGTGCATTGCACCAATGCTGCATTTATTAAATCACTATATCTCCGCACAACATAGTACCGCAAATTGAGAGAATATCAGCAGGTTTTTCATTAAAAATCACACGGACAACTCCACTATACCAATCAAAGATATTAGTAACCTAATAAGAAAGGAACAAGTAGCAATATCCCGGCTCAAAATCGGACACACCATAATTACGCATTCATGTAGACTAGCTGAGGGCCCACCACCAATCTGTTCTGATTGTAATTCTGTAATTACAGTGGAACACCTAGTGTACTGTGTCAAATACAGAATGTACCACGACCGCCATAAGATCACAATTTCGGCAAAAATAAGTTAGACTACTTTGTGGAATTCTTGAAGGAATCTAAATTACTAAACAAAATTCTATAATCCAATATTGAAACCGTACTGTAATACCTGTCGCTAATAACCAGGCAGTTAATACGACATTAAATCAATGTATAAAAAAAATAAAAAATTAGTAGGTTTTTGTAACATTTTGTTATCCTAATATATAAAAGTGAAACGTTGTCTGTTTGTTTGTCCTTCTTTCACGCCTAAACAGCTGAACGAATTTTAATGAAATTTTGAGTATATATTTAAAACGTCCTAGATTATATTACCGTTAAGGAACTAGTTTTTGATCAGTTTAGGGAGTTTCCCGCTTTAATATTTATTTTTAACCTAATAAAACTTTCAACCATAGACTTTTTTTATACTAAAAGATGAATTAATGTTTACACTTTAAGGAAAAATTTTAAAAAGTTGAAAATAAGTATAATTTAATTATTTATAAGGTTAGGGAATAATAAGGTGATTAGGAACTAGTTTTTGATCATCTGAAAATACATGGGAACTAATTTTTTATCAGGTCAGGAACTAGTTTGAATTATCCTTTTTTATGTTAGTAATTATTTCAAACAATTATTTAAGGACATAAACTGAAAAGAACGATTTATTTCATGAACTGATTAAAAATTAGTGCCTGATCAAGAACTAGTTCCTTAACGGTATAGGCTATTTATAAATATACTATCTAAAATAATAATCTATAATAATAATAATTCCCGGGTGAAACCAGGTAACGGGTCAGCTAGTATAATATAAAAATTATTACTTCATTCTTAAGTATCTTATATACTACAAGTGTGAAAATGCATAAAAATTTTGTCCTTTTTCTTCTTTAATACATGTTAATTAACTGCCGATGTTACCCCAGTTTACGGTACGCCTTCAATCCCGTATGCTGGATCCACCATAACAGGAAATTGCTTGGCTGCTTGTAGCGCGGTATGACAGCATAGCTTTTTATTCCCGCGCTGATCGAGCAGCCTCCATGTACCCTTGGTTAACTAACTCGCTAAACTAAGGTAATTTAACGATAATTTGAATGTAGCGCAACTTTCACGACGCCAACGAAGTTTCGCCCAGGCCGCGCTGGCTCTCGTGATTTTAAATCGGAACGCGCTTATCTCTATACTCGAAGATGGTGCGCTGTAATGTAAATTGAGCATCGTTAGAACAGCTTTTGTTCAGAAGAAGTTACCGGGGCAGTTTCATGGACTTTGCCGATTTAAGCTGCGTAACTTGTTTAAAGACATACATAAACGTACTCTACCACTGATGAGTATTCTATTTGATCAGTTGCACAAGAATTTTTTACCTTTACATCAAGTCAGCACAAATATGCCAGCTGATAAAAAATGCAGTGTAAAGAAGTTTTGTAATTACTTAAAAAACAATTTCTAATACGCAATTGACTGCAGGTCATTCGTTGCACGCAACCGGCCGAGCTGATCCGAACGTTACAATGGGGTAATGACGCGTCTATTGTCTATTGTCTATTAAACCAGTTATATGGAATTACTTACAGCAACCAAGGGGCATTAATTATAACGAAAATAGTTTCTGTAATTCTTTTCATTACTGTATATTATTATTCTTCCTCCTGACAGAGAATCCATAAGTCATCAGGATACCTTGAGAGAACAGCTGAACCTTCATTCTAAATATAGCAAATCACAGCTTAAAAATGTTCCTCATAAATAGAGGACACCACTGGTAATAGTTTCGAGCAAACAACTGTTTAAAAATCGTGTACCTTCAACACAACAGTTTACAACCTTCTTTAATCTAACTTTTCTATTTAGGATCCCCAGAAAAACAAGTTTTGTAATTGTCTACTAGTGCTTAATGTAAAATAACATTATCTAACAAGTGGTTATACATTTAGGAAGAAAGAGAAATAGGGAGAGAGGGAGAGAGAGAAATCACGTAAGTGGATTAACACTTCCAGACAGTAGTAGGGTAGATGCCCCATTACTGCCATTGTCCCAATTACTGTCACTTTATTTATTTTATGTAATAAAAATGTAAAGTATAAAAAAATGTACAAAATATGTTATATTTAAACGGAGATTCTGATTTACATAAAAATAAAACAAATAAAATAATAAAAAATCATACGGACAAGACGATTTTTGAGGTGACAGTTATAGGTACACTAGGATCGCTCGGGAATTTTAATTAATTATTAATAAATTCTTCATATTTAATTTATAAAACTATTTTTTTTAATAAAAGAGATGTTAAATAATATTATGTTTCAAACTAAGACGATTTTTAGGTTAAACAACACGTGAAATGATTAAATGAAGTTAAGTTATAATCTTAAGGTGGCAGTAATTGGGACATCTACCCTATACACCCTCGTGACTAATAGGTAGATTAAACTCATTTTGAGTATAGCTTAATTATCAGATTTCTAAGAAAGGTGAAGAAAAGGAATCCTAAATGTCATAGGTTTTCACTTTATTTAAATGAGACTTAATTAAACATCAATTTTACGGGATCGTAGGCAAGTATCTATACAGTATGCCTGCTTACTAATGAATCGTCAGGATGTGATAGCTAGCTTTTGAAGGATTTAATGAGGTTTCATAGACCAGTTTATAGCAGATAAGCTTACCTTAATACATTGAGATATTCATTAGAGGCTTGCAGATTAGGTAACTAATTGCTCTTTGGGATGTTTGTTTCGACGTTTCGTTGGCACTGCAGGTAGGTTTATTCTAATTACTCTAATTAATCTAATTACTGCATCACTCAATCAATTAAAAATTTATGATTGGTGATCACTGAATTAATACAGTTACCTGTGTCCAATGGAAAATAAACAGAATTCCTAACCAGGTAATCCTACTATATAATAAAATAAATGCCTAAGTGTGTTTGGATGCTTGGATGCTTGGATGTTTCTCACTCAATCACGTCGCAACTACGCAACGGAGACAGCAGTGTGAGAAAATCGCGGTTCCAGTCAGGAGATATGTATCAGTATAGGGTAGATGTCCCTATTACTGTCAGTGTCCATACTACTGCCACTTCATTTATTTTGCTTAATAAAAACGTAACGTATAAAGAATAATGCACAACAATAATATTATTATTAAATTGCCACTGTTCTGATTATTATTAATATTATTTTTGTACACTAGTCCTTATGCGTTACATTTTTATAAATCAAAATAAATAAACTGGCAGTAATAGGGACACTGACAGTAATAGGGACATCTACCCTAGTTATTAAAAAAAAATGAGCAATCGAAAGTTCCTGGTTAGTGCTCATTCACGTATGCAAGATACCCCTCATAAATTTAAATGCAATGCTGACAAAAATGTCGAACCAGACTTCATAACTGCAGCAGTGTTCACCATATTGCTAGAAATCACCAAGATATTTCAACAAAAAATCGACAGGATCTTCACACCCTAAAGTGTTCACAAAAACAAAACTTGAAGAACATAAGAGATGAATATCCTACTACATTGAAATTTTAGGTCTCTCTGATTCAAAAGTATTTACAACAAAGGAGGCTTAGATACATCAACTCGCATAACAAAAGACATATACGTATTTGATCAAACTCTGTGACTCGTCACATGCCTCATTGCCAATCAGAGTCACCCACGTTCGAAGGTGTCCGTCACATTTCCACGCAAGATTTTGATCCCCCAGTAAGCCGTATTAACTACATTCCCAACACACTGCAAACCACTGGGAAAGTACTTCGTTGTTGGGACGCGCGAGGCGAAACAAGCTTGTGCGAAAGTATTATCCGCTTTTAGCTTTGAATACACGGTGAGAAAACCGCGACGGTTTAAGCTAATGGAGCCCAACGTTCAGGCGTAACACCATTCGTCATTAGCAGCTGGCTACGTCACGTATAACAGCAAAGGATTAAAATTTTCAGCTAAAATAAAATCACCTCTGGCATAACATTTTTAACAAAAATTCCATTCTCGGAAGAAAAATATGTTATTTTTAAAACGTAGCCGGGATTTGGTGTGCATCGAGTGTGGGGTTGAACCGCGATGGGGAGCTGTGAATTTATGGTTGTTAATCATCTATAAGGTATCGGTGGTATTGCGGAATATGGAGTACTGCCGGGCTATGGGGGTGCTTAAATCTCAAAATACTAGCTGGATAGCCTCTGGACCCTCCGCTTGGTCATGCTATTCCCAGAATTTAAAATATTTAATAAAATATAGATCGTACCACTAATAAAATACGCAATTGGGTAGGCAGCGCGTGTAGTATACACATCCAGCCGGGCCTCTTGGGGCACGTGGAATTTCTGGGTGTTGGTAGCTAACCCTCCCAGCAGCTCGGTCAATGTAAATTCCGAACACACGGGGGTTTTCGGCTAATGGTAGTGGTGGTAGGTAGTGTGGCCATCCATTTAACGGTGTAAGTCCGTAATATAGCACGGGTCCAGAACCGAGCTCGGCTTCTGCCTCCCCCTCCATTCCCCCACCCCACGCCAACCTCCTATCGTGCCTCTACCCCCACTCCTCAACTGGCCAACGGGGTAAGAGGATTAAGTACCGACCCGCGAGGGCAGGAGAGAAGTTCCGTTTTTATATAACCTTCCAATATTTCAGCCGTTTTTGCTGGACGCCCGCGTTAATCAACTCGAGAAATGAATTTAATAACCAACCGCGAGGATCCGCGGGAAGCGATTGTTTCTGTTCGATCATTTCACTCGTCGTCTCATTTGTAGCTGGATTTCTTGCCGGCTTCCTAACCGTGGCAGCAAATTTTCTAAAGCTCGATATTCTTCTGGAAATTTTGCACGAGGGAATTCTGCGTGTTAATAAAATTATTTTTAATCGCGCCATTTTAAACTCAGTTCTTGACATTTTATGAGTAATCTTTTTTTTTGTAATTCCCTACTGGTGTTGCATTAAAAAGTGTTTTGTAGGAACGTAATAAAATTGATAAGGATTTTGTAAAGATTTAGAAATTTGATACTTTCACGATTTAACGTACGAATTCTTGAATATTATTATAATGTAAATTGTAACTTACAGCTCCTTGCGCAGCAACCTACTTAAATCTTCAACTGATTCTTCACTGATATTTCGCGATCGTGGGACAATAGTATTGTTGCCAAAAAATGACCATTTTTTTAAAAAAATATAGTATACTAGCCCACCCGTTACCCGGTTTCACCCGGGAATTATTTATGATGAAATAAAAAAGCCTAAAAGAAAAAATAAATAGCCTATCATCTAATCTATGGCGTATATAATATATATTCAAAATTTCATTGAAATCCGTTCAGCCGTTTAGACGTGAAAGAAGGACAAACAAACAGACAACGTTTCACTTTTATATATTAACAATCGGATGAATGGTTTAGGAACACATACCGGACAAACGAAAAAAACATTCGAATACACTCATTTGTTGAAACGACTCGCGCGCCACCTATTATAAAATGGTTTTACTAATTCAGAAACCTTCGCGGGCGTGCGCACAACAACTCAGCAAAGTTTCATCGCAATCGGTTGAATGGTATAGGAACGCATGCGAGACAAACAAACAAACAAACAAACATTCATTTTTATATATATAGAAGATATATATATTCATTATTTTCATGAGAAAATATAGGAGCCTAATGTGTTCCTCTTTGAAAACAGATTTAGAGCCAAGCATTTACGTGCCACGCAAACGAATCCTAAGAATCTGAAATACGCAAGAAAATAGGACATATAATAAACAGAAAAGCAGAGAAAATCCAGGGCACCAACTGTAAGCGTTATTCGCGATTACACTCGCGCGCTAGCGCAACTACGTTATTCGTTCGATCACGTATACGTCGTAACGGGGTATCGAATTTCGATTAATCGATCGGCCGACCATTAAGCGGTTCCGCGGCCAGGGCCATTAATAAGAGAGCTTAATATTGCAGAGAGCGACGCGGATGACAATCCTGCTGCGCGTCCCGTCGACGCTTTCGAGATGGATGACGCGCGACACGGCGAATAAAGAATGGTGCTTGCATTTCTCAAATTTTTTTTTCCTCCTTCATTCGCCGTCGAGTTTTCGCACCTACGTTCCTCATGGTCCGTGACCTTTCATTCCCATCTCCCTACGGTCTCATTCTTGTTCGTCGAGCCATTTTTGCTTTGACTCGCGGCTCGTATTAGATGCGAGCAGAAGTCTTGCCCTGTAATTTTTTAGGGGGGACGCTCTCTCGGCTCCTTTGTCCCCGGGTTTTTCATTTAGCAGACACGTCTATAGGCGCACCCTTTGCGTCGACGTAAAAAGACATGGCGCAGAAAGTAGTGACTATTTTCTTTGAGAATCCGCGCCTTGCTTCGATTAGACCCCAAAATCATCCAGCTTTGGTCATTAGCAGACGCAGTTGATGATATTCTAATTAGCGTCTGCGACTGACACGGAGGATTCACCTGGACTCGTTGAGGCACAAGGAAAGGACGGAGTTTTACTACCAGGATATCTCTGGGGAGCATTGAGAAATTGAGAATGGATATTGCCAGTCTTTATCCTTTTGTTACCATGGATTGCTGTCTTTACCCAATAGTTTTAATCAGTTAGGGGTTTAATGCAAATGCAATTGTGGTTGGCCGAGGCTTTTCGCCCTCCACGAACTACGAAAGTGAGAAAGGAGTGAAAAGGAAAGCGATTCGAGTATTTGGAATGTAATTAGGTCTAAGGGCGTTGTCGTTATTGTCAGTCGGGCCATTGACTCTGACCGCCGCAGTAGCAGAGAGGCTACGGAGGCCATTCTGGATTCTCGTAGACTGAGGAAAGCTCCTGCGGAATCCTCGGTTTCTCTGACAACCCATTTACACACAGTTTAAATGCTCCGGCTGCATGAGTTGGATACGTAATGGACTATTACCGCGCGAGGATTATTAGAGTCCTAAGGAAACTATTGAACGCGCCACTTCTCTGGTCACACATTGCAAGATTCTGCAAACCTCGCGTGTATATTACTGGGTTGATTTTATATAATTTAATGTATTCAGGGAGTAAATAGAGAACTAAAAAATATTTGAGTTATATTCGGGTCTTTATTGCAGAACTAAATTGTTTACGAAAATATTAAACAATAAAAATCACAAATAGCATTTGATACTGTGATAAGGATTCTTGTCTTTAAGTTTCTTTCAATTAACGAGGAAACGTTATCAACCGGAAAATTCTAAATTCAATTAAACTTCGTGTGAATGTAGAGCATTTTGGAGTATGCAAGGAGTAGGTACTTTTTTGCGGAAATTTTCTCTTATGATAGAGCATAAAAATCTGAAAAAATTTTATGTGTTAAAGTATTTTTCTATCTCGCGCTGTTAGAAAATTATATTAAGGGGCATAGTACTTTTTTGTCAGAGAATTAAGCATTCTTTATGATTTGTTTTCTATAGGAAAATTAAAAGCTAGAAAGATGGGGTTTGTTGCGAATGAAAGATCACTGTTTGAAAGTATTACAAGAATTTTTATGAAAAAAACACCCTCCCTCCTATAGTCACTGAAAGTTGGCCCCTCGTGGTAGAATTGTGGTGCCATAAATTCTGCCTTCTGTGCTTATTTGAAACGTAAAAACAAATTAAGACATTAAAATTTATTACATTTTGTGGTCGTTGACCAGATTCTTAATTTTCGCATTTAAAACAAAATGACAATTATCAAACTGTAGGTATCGATTTTCACGAAAATTTTTAATTTCTTTTTGTGTAAAAAATAGAAAAAAATTAAATATCCAAGAAACGTCGGTCAGCAAACACAGAATTTTATAAACATTCATTAAAAAAAATTGTGTAAATCGGTCGATACGTTATGGAGATATTTATGGCACCAACTTTAAAGACGTGGTTTCGAGAAAAACTCATTCAAAGTTTTACAAGTTAACCCTACTATCAACTTGAATTTGTTCCACTTACATGTAATCATCGACACCAGGGCCATACAGGGAATCCTCCTGGTCCAAATTGTTTTCGATTTTTTTGTAAAATTTTACAAGAATCGAAGGTAAATTAAAAATTCGATAGTTTAAACTTAAAGTATCATCTGCGGGCACTATCACGTTACTAAAACTTTTAACTCTCTCCACTGCACTTATAGGGTGGTTTTGGTCGCTTCAGGGTCCTGTCTTTATAATATGAACACACCACGACCTTCTTGATAACTCTTTTTTTTATGGTGACACGTGTTAAAATAAACACGAAAGCAATCGATTTATTACTTATAAGTACATAATTATACGTTCAACAGAGTCCGTCTCAAATACTCCACGTATTGGGAAACCAAGAATTTCGATACGCCAACTAGTGACAGAAATTGAACTACTGCGGGTAGGCCGAAATACATACGAATATCAGTGTTTATATGGATATGTTGTGAAAAACAAATGTTTTTAAATTATTTTGAACACTAAATTTTTACTTCTTCGATTAATAAATACTTATTCGGAATGTTTGGTGGGATCTGGGCCTACTGGCAATAGTTCGCCAACAGCGCTGAAGTCTAAGCCACGCCTCCACTTGGTTTCCCAATACCTTTACGCCGCGTTCTTTTCGCTCGGACACGGTCGGACTCTCTCGCACGCAAGGGCAACTTGCGGCCTCGGATTAGAGCTTCCGAGAACATATCTCTGCGTCGCGCAGTATAAGACGTTATAACTTTTGTAGATATTCAAATTTCTCAAAATCGCTTTAGCATAATATTCTAGACACATGAACCTTTAAAAAAGTGCAAAAAGAATTTGCATTTTTTCCACCGAGAAAAATACTATGCCCCCTTAAGAAACGAAAAAGCGCGATAACTTTGAGGGCTGATTTCATTCCTTCAGAGTGAATTTTCGCGGAAAAAAATTGCTCCAATATGTTCTACAATCACACGAGGTTTCATTAAAATCATAATTTTCCGGTTGGAAACCTTGCAAGGCAATAACCCATGCAGAATCTCTCGTGAATGTGTAAGTTGCAAATATTAATTTCTGACACCCTTTACATGTGCCAAAAAAAAATGCTAATTTTGTCTTGTTTAAAACGACACAACGGAGACCGCTTCTCGGTGCCCAGAGGAAAGCAATCTCTTGCTTCGTAATGATATTACTGTAGGTATACGTAAATCTTGCTGCGAACAAGAGCACCAGCTCCAGGGGATACTATTCTTAATTATTCTCGCTAAACAGACTTCGCCAAGTGTTGAAGTACCCAAACAATGTACCTTTAATCGCACAAGAAATTTTACGAGTAACGTTTGCCAGCAGCCAAGGACCCAGCAGACCGGCATGCTCGTAGAACTTTAGTGGGAACCGGAAGCCCGGGATGTATAATACCTGTTTTCCCCCATTGTTTGACTATACAACGATTGATGTAAACTTCAGGCGACTACGACTGTTGGAATGGCTATCAAGCAGTTGAAATCGAAATTTCCGTAGAAACCTGTCTCGCTGGACAACCAGACTGGCGGCGTGCTAATCGAATCTTCGATTTTAATGGCGAAGAAACGGTCGAATAACCGTGACGCTATTTGCATCGGTAGCGAATCGTGAAATTACGTTATTGCGCGAGCTGCGCTTTCGAAAAGCTGTTGGGCAACTTTTGTAAACTTGCTTATGGGCAGGCGGAGATCGATCGTAGCCTTCCAATCCTGTTTCGAGACTTTCGACCAACTTTTCTGTACCATTTGAATCTATCAATGGATATGTACGATGCTGTGCACACGATGGATTTGTATTATGGAGTATTTCTTAGCAAAGGGGAAAGTGCTACAAGGATTTAAGGTCTGAATAGAACGAGAAGCTTTTATCTGAATAGATACCAGCAGGCAAGTTGCTCTTGAATCTATTTGCTTCCAACAATTAGTCTTACAAGCTTATAAATATAGATAACATAGTTGCTATTCCTAATTTTTATCTATTACATGCTGTGGCATATGATTGAGTTTGCTGTTACATACTCCCAGAGTTAATTAAATTATAAACACGGCGTAGAAGTTACTAGGTGCAGGTAGTAAACAGCCTTATTGGTGGTACCACGAGGATTTCGCCTACACTAAGTAATCGGATTTTTCAGATTCTCTTGGCTCCATTCTTTACAGATTTACTCCTTCTAAGGAATGCTCTCATACATTAGTAATTCACATCAGTCCCAGCCTTCCCAAGAATTCCAATCAATAAAAGGCAGACAAAGCTTACAGCATTAGCAAAGTCCTTTAAAACCCCCGGTTCAATCTGAGAATGTTAGTAGGATAGACTTACCTACTGTGGCGAAAGAAATTAATTTCAGCAAATTTTAATTCAGTGTGATGATACTAATCTTCTAAATTTTCAGAAGTTGTATATATTGTTAGTGATTTTTTAGGTATCTGATTTCGTATCTGACACAGGAGTAGTAAAATTAATTTGTTTAAAAAATTACATTGTAAAAAGAGTTTTAGGATAAATAAAAAAATTTCGGTGACTTATACCTATTTGTTTAGTTATTTCCCCGCAGAAGACCATTCATATGTACCAAAACACGCAATTTCGCAATCATTTATTGAGTTTTCAGGTTTGTAAAGGTGCAGTTATTGAGGAAGGAGATCAATATTGCAGACCGATTTATAATTACCGATTTAAAAAATGTATATAACTATTATATGTTATCTACATATAATAGTCCGGAAATTTTTTTGAGTGTCGTATACACTTGATCTCGACACAAAAGTGTCATCGCGTAGACGTACTTTAAAATAGATATTTTATCCATTTTTTCACGTAATTTAATAATTTTTAAATCATAAAAATATAAATTTTGTATTGTAAATGGGTGTTCCGTTGTACTCAACCATTTGAACAATACGAATATTTCAATATCTCTAGAAAATCTTTCCCCTGGTTACCAAATATTCTCCTTACCAATGTCTTTGATTTTCTCGTAGTTAAGACTCCTAGTAAAGTCCCATGTCTTTTTTCCTTTTGATTTTTGTTATCTCACTCCACAATTTTGTGTCCAGTTTTGCCCTTCTTTTTGCCTCATTTTTATAAAACCTTCAATACATTTGCCGTTCATTTATGCTACACCTAACACCATAAAGGATGCAATTTATTTATAATAACGTAAAGGACAAATTTTAAAGTAATTCATGATATTCGTCGAAACGCCTGCGATCGGAGCCGGCGGCGTCAAATGCGTTAAACAAAGTGCGCGTCCTAGCTACAATTTCCTTCTATCGTGCACTTAGTCCCAGTGTGGAAAGAAGGGTTGACAGCGGAACAAGAGGGGTGTTGCAGGTGCGTGTATCGCTGGGGGACACGTATGGGCTTTCATTAGCCACAGGAAATTAACCGAGAACCGCCGGCGCCACCTTTTACCACCCCCCAGAAACGTTCCCAAATGCGTCGAGATAGAGGGTGTCGGATATCGCATCTCCGAGGGGTCAAATCCCAAAAATAGAGCCACTCCAATGACATACATACAGAGCTCTCTCTGGCAGGAGATACATTTCGATCTCACGTTCACATTTTCTTTCATTCCATTTTTCCCTTCGTATCTGAGAATTTCACATAGATACCTATAAAAGATGCGCCTTTGTTGGGGGGATCCATTTTAGGATGACATTCAGCTGCAAGGAGCAATAAAAAAATAGATTACATACATATACTAGCTTTTCATAGTATTTTTGCTGCTGAATTACATTGTACCACAAAGTAAGTCTCAACAATAAATAAACACACTATAGGGGAGACCGGGGCAAAGTGGGACGGAAAAAGTTTGAAGTCGAATAAAATTTTTTCCTTTCAATAAAAATGTGTTGAAATAGATTTATAATATAATTAGAATATTACTATTGATAAATGACGAATAGCAATACTTAAAATAAACTTAAAGTATATTAAACTTCAACTTGAAAAGAAAATGCAAAATCGACCACTTTACCCTATATATGGGGTAAAGAGAGCTACTATCTGGGGTAAAGTGAGCAGGAATAAAATTCGCGTTTTAATGAAAGATATAATTATAAATTTAACTTTATTAAGTCTGACATATTATTACTAAAAGAAATTCATACATAATTGTTAATAAAATTCGTACTTATACTTTCTAAATAAATTTTTGGGGTTAGGTTTGGACTTTAATAATGTTTGGCAGACAGGTTTCACATAAAAATAATGATGTTTTAATAAGATGCGTAACGCACTCTTCATGAGCCATAAATTGCACTCCTGGCATTGAATCCATTGCTCGTTCGAGATGGATTGACTATAAAGTTCTTGGCATACTAGACATGAACAATCTTTTTCATTTCTTTCTGTTTTTACAAACTTCGTTTTCACTTCTTGTCGTTCTTATTGGATAATATTTATTTTAAACTATTTAAACTATTTTTTTAAAAATATATTTCATTAATACATGTTTCCTTTCCAGCTCAGTTTACCCCGGCCACTTTGCCCCGAATGTGTACTCAGTGGAAAATTAATTATTTAATAATGTTAGGATTAATGTTTTCTCAAACGCGTGTACATGTATGTTAATAAGCGTGTTATAAACACCCAGAAAAAAATTGGAGTTAAAATAACACATTTAAGACTCATTTATCCAAAAAGCTAAATTGAAAAGAAAACCAATTGGAAGGCTCTAAAACTTCATTTTTAATTTTTTAAATGAATTTCCATTTTTCGGTACCTGAATGTGCATAATTATCATTGTGGTATTGCCCACATTTATTACGTCACCAAAATTTGTAAATATATTCTATTGTTAAAGAATAAATTAAGGAAGCTCATTTTACCCCGGGGTTCACTTTGCCCCGGTCTCCCCTACACTCCGTGTATAATTCCAACTATTATTGTATCATTTCCCAAATTCTAATAAATCCAAGTAAAAGTGGCATACAAGGGCCCATTTCAAGAAAATTGTAGGACAACTACACAACCCACGGATCCCTTACGGATCTACAGATCTGTCAGTTGTAGTCATCGACGATGTTCTCAGTGGCAACAGATGCGAGCGTTAATTCACTTCCTGGACAATCGAGAGGGAGCGGTGTTTGCGCTGGAAGAGAGAAAATAGCTCGCCATCAGGATTCCTCCTTTCGTCCCAAGGAAATCGCAGGAGGGAGCGGGCGATTGCGCGCAAAGGGCGATGGGTAATTTCGAGCAGACGAGGAGACTAATCTTTGAGGCAAACCAGGGGGGGGGCTGGGATTGGCACCGCAGGCACACGGGAACGTGCAAAATCGAAAATGTTCATCGATTTTGCTCTCCCCGTCTAACACGTACACGGTGTACAGGCAACCCCAGCCGGGCCAACCCACGTTTTAAACCCTCGACAGGTTACGCTGGTCACGTGTAGCGTCCGGTGATACGAAAGCCGCATACAAAAGTTTTTCACCCCTTTCTCTCTGACGACTGCTACACATGGACGTCTCTGGCTGCTCCTGGCCGCACGTTCCCATCATGTTCGTGCTACTCTACATCTACCTACACCTAGCCCACTGCTCTGCCCACTCCGCCACCACACTCACGGGCCCAACTCCGCCTACCTTTCATATACGGCATTCGTTCGTGACGATGCCAGGCTATCCCCGTGTCACCAGGAAACAAGGAAAACCCTGACGAGCATTAGGAGGGACACGTACGCGGTATCTCCCTGGCAAACAATACCTTAAAGGGAGGAAATACTTGGCTAGTCCGCAAGAGTGACCCCTTCTTCTGTCTGCTCTACGGTTTCGCCACTTCTGTCCCAACGTGTAATTCGTCTACGAGCCAGAACGTTCGGTAAAGTATAGTGGCCGAAACTTTCGGCTTCTGTGGGGGGAGGGGGTTGAACTTGGCAGGGTGGGTTTTAGGTGGGTGCTGGAAAAAGGAGACGGGGGTTGAGTGAGATTTTAGGGCGGAATTTAATTGCCTCATCTTACAAGGTTATTCTGTGTGAGATGTGTGTGATAATTTTGCTAGTTTGATAGTTACAATTTTTTATCACTTTTCTAAATATCGATTTAGTGAATTTTTCAAATGTCTCGTATAGTTTAAGCCAGTACCTGTAGCGTGGAATTAATTAATGACTATAAATATTATTTTTATCTAGCCTGCAGTAAATACTTTGCCAGGATGACGAAATTGCATTGTACATGGTTCAACTTGTTATTTATACGCACAATAAGAGAAATCTTTTAAATGTTCTCAGCTGACATGTAGCCCACGGAAAGAGTTTTATATGATAATGGTAGGCGAAGAGTTCGCCTGCACTAAATAACTGAATTTTTTCACTTTTCGTCATCATACGTTGAAGGTTGATTTTTTTCTTCAAGAAACTTTTCTATAAACTCTTAAGTTGCACTTCTCTGATGTGTTACGAACCTGATCCATCGCTAAGAAATAATTTAGCAGTAGCCAAGAATGTCTTCATTCAGGAAACTTTATTAAAATCCTATGCACCCCTAGAAATACATAAGCTGAAAGTTAGAAAATTCAAAACTCTCTTTCCTTGTGTGCAATAGAGGGGCCCTTATTTTCAACCTACGATTTTTGTTGTTCTCACCCTCTAATCTGGTTCCATTTCATAAAAAATAGGCCCTGAAAAAGATTATTGCAGTCAGACAACAGGAAAGGGTGCCGACCAGGCCTTAAAGTTTAGAATTCATCAATGATTTTGAATTTGAAGCCTTTCTACAAAAATGGTAAACCCTATTAAAATTTTATTCAAATAATCTTAAAAGAGCATTCAATTTTCTACAATTACTGTATATATAAGTTTATCGTGCTTCTAATCACACTTCGCGCGTCCCACCTGTACGGCGTGACGTATTGTCTATAGTCAAGAATCAAGTACAAAGAAGGTTTCAGATGTGCCACAAAAATAATAAAGAAGCAAATTCTATTTCAAGATACAGAGTCACTCTATACGCCCGAAGTGTGGTCCTCTCAATATTCAAACGCTATTATCTAAAAAATGGTTGGAAACAAGAAAAACTTACATATACAGTAATTGTAGAAAATTGAATGCTCTTTTAAAATCATTTGAACAAAATTTCGATAGAGCTTACCATTTTTAAGAAATTCTTTCAATCCAAACTATTGATGAATTCTAAACTTTAAGGCCTACTCGGCACCCTTTCGTGTTGTCCGATTGCAATAAACTTTTTTAGGGACTATTTTTTTCAAATGGCACCGTTCTAGGGGGTGAGAGCTATACCTATAAATAAGGGTCACCGTAGTGTACAACACGTGCAAAAAAACATTTGAACATTGATAACGTCTGTTCCTTGACATGTATCAGCCAGTGTAATTGGAGAGCGAAGCAGTCCAGTCTTTTCTTAAATTAAAAGTAGGTACTTGCACAGCCTGTCAGTTTAATACTGATCCACGTGACTCCTGTCAGGAAAAATGTCCCCTAATGGATACACGAAAGAAATTATTCGTGATCAGCAGAATACGTTCGTTACGAGGACGTAAAACGAGCGTGAACGAAGATTGGAGGAGACAGATGAAAAAGCGACATCGAAAATGAAGGGGCCGAGGAGGTGGGAGGGATAGAGGGAATGAAAAAAGAACGCTTGGAAAGCAGCACGTTCAGCAGCCGATGGTGCTACGAAATTACTGAAAATCCTCGTTGACTTCAAGCAACCTGATTTGACCGTGTTAGATCTACTCGTTCGTCAGCTTGCTCGTTTATTCATGCGTTCCTTTCTCTCCCCCTGTCCCTTTATCCTTCCGCTCCTCGTAATTCATTATATTCCTCACGGTCCGTTATTCTGTTTCTGTCGATTCGCCCCTCAAGCCCTATGAGGTTTTACTTCATTAGAGACGTCCGTAAATTGCTTTTTTGCCACCTCTCCCCAAACAACTTTCCTGACTCCTGTATTAAACGTTCTGGCGTTAATAGCTTCGTGGAACTCATAGAGCCACGGAAGATTATTAAAGACTTCCACTGGAAATTCTGCTCCTGCTCAGCTTGTCAGATACATTTGCCGGTTTCCTGCTTCATTGTTTATAAGGGTTGTTGAACTTTCCGAGATAATGCTCGGTCACTTCTCGGTCACTTGTAGTTTGATCGAGTCGCGTTTAATAGATCCGCAGGTGATGTCAGTAATGAAGATATGTGGTGTAATATTGACATTTATTATATAGATATTATTCTGTATTGGTCTGTCTCGCTTGAATTTGAAGGACAATCTGTCTGGTCGGCGTGTCGAGCCGATCGCGCGGTGCTGCCAATTCGTGCGGCGTCGTGATTCGTCGGTCGCCAGCGCGCACCGTTGCCATAAAAGAAGTGAATTTCTCCTGGTTGCGCTTCTAAGAAGCGTACAATGTTGTCGGGGCGGAACAAGAGTTTAGTATGAACGCATAATGGGTTCACTTTAATTGTGTGATATCTAGTGTTAGATGAGGTTGTTTGTTACTTTGTACTTTGTTCATACACCACAGTTAAATATTTGAATACCTATTTTTCATTCCCCATAATCACACTGTCAAAACACTGGTCAAACATCTCTACGTGTATGAGAGTAACAGAGCTTCTTTATGTTTCTATGTTATTGATCCCTAAATGTAACTTTATCTCACCTACTTTGTTTCTTCCATGGTTTATGTATTATCAGAATTTACTGTTCATGCTTTATTTCCTGGTTCGTAAGATTCCTCTCGCCAGTGACTTTGCCAACTCTAAGGGTACCTAAGAACTTCAAAGATTTAACTTGCAAATACCACTGGCCTGCTTACTACTCTCTTCAATGACCCATTTATAGTTAAAATCTATTATTTCTCCTACAGTACGACCGTCTTCGATCTTTTCTGATATTCCACCCCATCTTTTTCTACACCAACTCCGCACCCACCCAGTTCACCCCTTCTTTCGATCGCGATATCTGAAAAGCGATCCTTTTCCGCCAAATCAACCCAGTAAATTGGAGCTTGCAAATGATCCGCCTTAAAGATTCCGCTAATTGTGCAGGGAAGAGGGAGTGGGGCAAGGAGCGTTTCAGCGGAGAAACCTTACCACCAAACTAATTGCGACGGCAAAAGAACGAGGACCGAGCGACAGAGGAAATGAGATGAAGAATGATAGCGAAGGAAACATTGATATTCTGATTACTGCAGCAACTATGAGACGGCTCATTTCTGTTTTATTTACAGTCAACTGAAGCCAATACGCATCCAAAATATGAAGTCTTCCGTAATACATAACGCGTTTCTGTGGTAACGGAATCGAAGTTTTCATCCGGAAACCTTGCTTCAAATGTAATTAATCTCATCCACCTTGACGCTAGAAACGTTTTGCAATTTCAGGAGAAAAAGATTCAGCTAATGGGATTGCCGAACCTAGATTCGAACTTGAACTTTCCTTTCCAAATGATTAATCAGTTAAATCGTGTAGGCTGATAACGAACCTTAGACTCCTAAAGTCTTACAACTGTAATGGCTGTCATTTACAAATTATATTGAATCTTTTATCGCATGTTGGTATTGTTCATCTCTAGGTGTGGATTATGATGTTAAATCTTTGTTAGATAAGGTCAGGTATACTAACAATATAATGGCTGCACCTCGCCTTTTACGGACGTAATAAAGACGTTTAATAATAATAAGAATAATAATAAGATAAAGATTCCTCCATGAACTGTAGTGTAGGTAAACCTTGCCGAATACACATAATTTGTTGGATATTTGGTGTTTATAGTGGTAGAACACTTCCTTCGGAAAATGCCGATTTTCGAATTTTAAGAATCTCTTTCACCCCTTAAAACTGAGTTTGTGCAAAAATAAAAAAATACGTGTCCCTTAGAGTTTTGTGCTTAACAACATGTTTCAAGGAGAAAAAATACAGCACCGGACAACTCGATAGTGGCGTTATCAGAAGCTTGCGTTACTTGAAATGTTAATATAATATTATGTCTGCCGATGTCCGAATCGAAGTTGACATTTTCCTTCACAGTTTGTATGAACTAAACTACTTAGCATAGTTGGTAGAACAGATATAACAAACTGCTTGAGGTTTACTCAAGTGGTCTGTAAAGTGATACTTCGGGGGTAAACGCCGTCCTGGATGAAAGGGCCCATTAAATCTAAAACACCTTGGTCCGTCCAGGGTTTTAAAGTACTCGCGTCCAAAAACTACGTTAAACACGTCCTCGGGTTTCACCCAAAACTCAAGAGCGCTATCATCATCGATCCTGCTGCGTATATGAGTTCGCTATATCTGTTGAAAATTTACTGTTCGTAAATTTATAGGACTGCATCCTACATCTGGTTGAGCCCTCAAGTGAAACTGCACTACACCTTGCAGAGCTGTAGAGAAACCTGAGAGTCACTCGAATGGTGTGTAATGCGACACCCTTGTGGGTACCTGGTACACACACTACAAACCGCTAAATATGTTCTTTGTCGCCTACTACAGGGCGGCACTTATTTTCTTTAAAAACATAGTGTCTTAACTTAAGGGGGCCGTCTCACCGGGCGTTGAATGTGTGCGGACGCTCACACAAGCTAAGTTAAGCGTGTACGTATACGCGTGTAGTAAACAAACCGTTTCAACCGTCTTTCGTCCTGGAATCGGCTAGAATGAAGGTTTTGCGGGTACAGTTACCTTCAGTAAACATCCGTGCAGGGTGGTCTGGTGCGTTTGAACGCTTATAAGCACTGTATGTTGAAATAATAATGAACTTATACGTCACGCTGGTGCTACGTAGCTGCAGTACACCATTAGCGCCACCAACGGAGAAGCCTTGAAGCTTCATTCTGTCAGTTTTCGATTCATAAATTCATTATTATTTCAATGTACAATGCTTATTAGCGTTCAAACACACCGGACCACCCTGCACAGATGTTTACTGAAGGTAACTGTATCCGCAAAAACTTCCTTCTGGCCGATTCCAGGACGAAAGACGGTTGAAACGGTTTGATTACAACACGCGTGTACGCTTAACTTAGCTTGTGTGACCGTCCGCACACATTCAAGGCCCGGTGAGACGGACAATAACAAAAATGAGACGGCCCCCTTAAGATGATGCTCAAAGGTGTTACCAACTTTAGCCCTTGCCGGATAGACAGGACACAGTATACAGGGTGTTCGACTGCAGGTGAGCATCTTTCTAGGGGTGATTCTCCAGGCCAAAATAAGACCAAAATCAAGACTGGTGAAATTGCGTTTGAGGCTTCCTTTCCGATTTATTAATTGTTGAAAATACGCGTAAAGAGTGTCTGACGCGAGGGACTTATACTACTGCTATGTTAGCCAGGCGAGGCACAGCGAGAGTAGTGCCGTCGCAGCCACCCAGAAAGACCCACTTGACGCGTGGCGTGATATGCCATCACTTCGACTACGAGGTAAGTGGGTGTTCATAGGTGGCTACGGCCCTACCTTCGCCGTGCCTGACCTGGCTAACGTTCGCCGGCAGTAGTCTAATTTCCTTGAGTCAAACGCTTTTTTAAGGGTCTGCGGGTACCCGATATTGCGGGCACGGGACGGGATTTTTTTTCGGATACGGGTCGAGATCCCGAAAGTTTGTCGACGCTAAGCCTTTTACTCATATTTACTACAATAAAATTAATAACTCTTTTGCAACCCACTGAAGTAACCTCAGCCGTATACCATGACTTTTCGAAATACCTTAATTGTACCAAGAAGAAGTGACAGGAAAAATGGATTAAAGATATCCCGTCTAAAATCTGTGATATTACGGATGACTTTTATACAAACATACGCCACACCCAAATTTAGCAGAAAAGGCCAGGTAGTACTAAACAGACTAATGACTGGACACACTAAGATGACACACGAATTCATTCTCAACAAATCAACC